>JAMWYP010000009.1:4935874-6390082 GCA_025563575.1 Acacia pycnantha
GGTTCGGTCCAAACTCTTGAACTACGTCCAGTCCCCAGACTCTCTGGGTTTTTCTTCTATCACTCAATTCAGATACACACTCTGTACTCAAGGATTATCCTCTCTCTAGGATACACTCCCCCTTACAAGTTGTAATCTGAAATCCCAATCTCCAAGTCCCCTTGACTTGAGATTATTACAATGAATGAATAATTTGTATAACAGCTCTCTCACAGAGTAGATATTGATAAACACTGAGGCTCTTTGTATATCAAATACAATACAGAAAGAAAACTGAATGTATATGTAACTCTTGAGCTTGCTTTTCGTTCTGCTTGAATTCTCTACTTTCAAAGTTTGTAATCTTGTTCTATATATAGTGGTCAATTGCTATGTGACCGTTACTTCTCAATTCTGCATGTTCTTCATTTGAAATTCAGGTTGATGAGGATTATAGCCGTTGGGTTCTCGATTTTCAGCTGATTTAATTCCAAACGCGTGAAATCCTTCTTCATTCTGATTTGTCGCGTGAATTCAATGTCTTGGTTGATCCAACTAATACTCGAAACATTCTTAATTTAGAGTGGTTAAATATACATATGAATTCTCTAAATGAATGTAATCAATTCGCATAGAAATGGTAATTTTGTTGTTCAAACTAATCAGGATGAAAACAATAACGATTATTTTTGTCTGTCGCCTTAAACTCGAGTTCGCCAAGTCGGGCTCGAGTTCGTAAGGCACTTTGAGTATTTGGTTTATCTTACGTGAGGAGCAAACTCGAGTTTGATGTAAACTCGGAGTTTGTAATTTGTTTCATCATGTAAACTCGAGTTCACAAAGGTAGGCTCGAGTTCGAATCATCGCCGAGCATTTTGTCGGGCGAGCACCGAAATAATATTTCACAAACCGGAAGGCTCGAGTCCATTAGTGATTAGGCTCGAGTTTAACACTATTCATGCCTAAGAAACCAGAGGCAAACTCGAGCTTGTCTATACAGGCTCGAGTTTACTCATTTGTAGCAGCAAACTCGAGCTTGCCTAGTTAGGCTCGAGTTTTGCGATGACAAAATGTTTTTGACTCTTTTGTCTTATTAAAACATTCATACTTGTTTACAATTGTTATTAATCATCAAAACACATAGAGAACTAACATTCTCCCCCTTTTTGATGATGACAACACTTGTAAACAATTAACTCCTTTTAAAAACATTGTTTGATCATTTGAAATCAATGAAGCATAAATGTTCAGTGTAAATGCATCAGAATTGGAAATTAACATTAGAAATCGATTCTGATGATCAGAGTTAGCAGCAGTCATAAACATGAATCAAATAAGCATTGTTCATAATCGATATGAGAGCATAATACATATTGTCATATTGCATAAACTAGAGTATTCAATAGATTACAAGATGACATTAGAGTTTCAAAGATATAAGAAATGATAAAAAACATTTAAATTGATCGCTTCTTCACTTCAACTCTTCTCCCCTTTGTCATCAGCAAACAAGGGAGGATCAGATGGGGTAGAGGTTGGCTGAAGAGCAGGATCATGTGTAGATGGTTCAGGGGCTATGGAGGTGGTTGGTTGGATTGGGATTGTGATAGAAGGTGCAGAAGTAGGTGGAGGGTCCGAGGAGCTAGGGCCAGTAGAAGTGATGGACTGATGTTGTAAGACTTTGTCCATTTTGTCATGGAGGCTAGCCATAGACACCAAAAGGGTGGAGATGCTCACTGAATGATCTCCAATTTGTTCACTGAGACCTTGCACTTTGTCTTTGATAATCTCATGCTCAAGAATTAGATCTTCTTGGGCATCGGTCAACTCCTCATATCCTTTCTTCACTTGGGTGAATTTCGATTCCATCTTGGAAGAAAGATCGAAACAACTTGGGCAATGTAAATCTTGATTCTTTCATCCAAATCAAGGAAATGATTGTGGTGGAGGTGGTGCACTCGAGCCTCTTGAACTCTAGACCGATTGGCTCGGATCGAGCAGGTCTTGATGGAGCTTTGGAGTGATCACTACCTTGATCAAAACTTATCCTCATAAGGTTCAGGATATGTTGACCAAACTTTGCCGGTTTTCGGGTTTCTCATTGGCGTGTAGGTACCATACTCTTTCATGGAACATGATTACGAGATAAGGCTAGCAAAGGGTATCTCGAGATGTTTTCCTTCCATGAAAATGAAATTTGAACATTTCTTTGAAGATCCAATCTCCTATATTGTGAGGAACTTGATCAATGATAGAGGCAAAGATAGGAAAGTCCTTCTTTGCAAAATGGGTGAAGTTTCCTCCTTTTGAACGAGATTCCTAGTATATATGTACCAGCAGCTCTTTGCTTAGGGGGCATTGATACTGGAGTGAAATTTAGAATCTCTAAACCATCGGGGACAGCTCATCGGGTTTGAGGAGTGAGTATATCTCGCCTACTCGGTATAGTTTGGGGATGCAACAGAGGAGGATTTTGTATTTGAAGGAGGGAATTAAGGTATTCAAGAAAGTGATGGTAATTTGTTTTCCTCTAATGGTAGTGGTAATCCTTTCCTCAATTAGATTTCTATCATTATCCAATAGATTGTCACTTTTCATGCAATAATAGAAAGCTTTGACAAAGGATGGACTATATGAGGCTCGAATGGATATGAGAGGTTCAAATTGTCTAAACCAATGAGTAAGATCAAGACTACATTCCTCTTTTAATGTATCTAAATTGACATAAACTGAGGGACAAAAACTCTTAGACTCATAATTCTCCCGAATCGAATGGCATCCTCACCCGTTAGAGTTACAGACTCACTAGAAAATCCCCTAGGAATTGAAGAGTGATTGTATATTTCAAATAATGCCGGGTGTCTCTAGATACCGAGGAATAGAATGTTCTTGATGATGGGAGGATGATTGAGCTTGAGAGCTAGCTCCGACCGGTTGCAAGAGGACTCGATTTGGTCTTTCTAGTTTTATAGACCTTCTCTTTGCCCCTTCGGATGTTTGGGAGGATGCTGAGGAACGTTTGGTGGATTTGATTGGGGTTCTTGATGATCAGAGGATTGGGAATCTTGAGTTGCAGATCGTTTAGAAGCCATGCTCTCTGGTTTTTCGTCGAGAAGATTGAGAGAAATTTGGGAGGAACTTAGGTTTAGGCTCGAGGGTGAGATAAAGTGAAGACGAGCAGTCAGGTTTTTTAAAAAAATTTTAGTGTCGCAAACTCGAGTTCACAAGTGTAAGCTCGAGTTTTGTGTAACGGTACTAACCTGGAATTCAAGAGTGTATGTGTGAACCCTTGAAATTTCTTGCTAGGCTCGAGTCTAGCAACTTGCAGGCTCGAGTCTGTCAGGTTCTCTGAGCTAAGTTGCTCTCTTTCTCCCGCGACTCGAGTCCTTTAACTAATAGGCTCGAGTCTGTCAGGTTTTCTAAGTTGAGTTGCTCTCTGTCTCCCGCGAACTCGAGTCCTTCAACTAATAGGCTCGAGTTTGGCGACCTGAGATAATTGCATTTCTCTCTGGTTCTATCGAGCTCGAGTCTAGCTTAGGTAGGCTCGAGTTTGGATATCTTGACAAGAAACTTGCAAGTCGATGGTTTGGAATATTATTCTCATTAAGCATCCCGCATAAAACATATCTACATACTCCGATGCTTAAGTCAGTAAATAATAATCATCAAAAACATAACTAACATTAAATTGGGTAGAGATTACTTACAACTCATTGGGATTTATCATTCCCAATTCTCTTCTTATGAACACAAATTGTTCTTTTGCTAATGGTTTGGTGAAGATATCGGCAAGTTGCAAATGGGTTGGGATGAACATGACTTTGACATCTTTCTTTTGAACATGGTCTCTTATGAAGTGATGTCTAACATCAATATGCTTGGTTCTAGTATGTTGAACAGATTCTTTGCCAAGCTTATTGTGCTTGTGTTGTCACAAAGAATTGGGATTTCTTTGAGATGAACTCCCAAATCACACAATTGTTGTTTGAGCCAAAGAACTTGAGCACAAGAACTTGAGGCAGCAACATACTCGGCTTCAGTGGATGACACGGCTATCGTGGTCTCGCTTTTGCTGAACCAAGATACTAATGATCCTCCAAAGAATTCACATTGGCCACCGGTGCTTTTCTCGTCGGTCTTGTAGCCTGCATGATCCGAATCAGTATAAGCTACCAAGTGTTCATGTTGATCTTTGGGAAACCACAATCCAAGAGTCTTTGTATCAGCAAGATATCTAAAAATCCTTTTAACATGTTCAACATGAGACTACATGGGGCAGATTGGAATCTAGCACACATTCCAACACTAAATTGAATATCTGGGCGGCTTGCTGTAAGATAGAGTAATGGTCCAATCATTCTTGTATATTTAGTGATGTTGAAGTCAGTCTCCTTTTCATCAGCATCCAGAGTTTCAGTTGAACTCATTGGAGTATCTGCTCCATTACAGTCAACTAGACCATACTTTTTCAATAGATCTTTCAAATACTTGGTCTGGGAAATGAAAATTCCATCGTGACGTTGCTTGATTTGAAGTCCAAGGAAGTAATTGAGTTCTCCCATCATGGACATCTCAAACTCTCCCTGCATTGTCTTAGCAAATTCTTCACACATAGTATCATTAGTAGCACCAAAAATAATGTCATCAACATAAATTTGAACTATTAAGACATCACCAAGTTTATTTTTCTTTATAAAGAGAGTTGTATCTGCTTTACCTCTAACATATCCTTGATCAAGAAGGAAATTGATTAATCGCTCATACCAAGCTCTAGGAGCTTGCTTAAGACCATATAAGGCTTTCTTGAGGTGATAAACATGATCCGGATGATGTTCATTTTGAAATCCGGAGGTTGTTCAACATAAACTTCCTCCCGTATAAAACCATTTAAAAAGGCGGATTTCACATCCATTTGAAAAAGTTTGATTCCTTTAACACAGCAAAGGCTAAAAGAACTCTTATAGCTTCCAATCTTGCTACTGGAGCATAAGTTTCTTCATAATCAATTCCTTCTTCTTGATTATAGCCTTTTGCAACTAGCCTTGCCTTATTACGAATGATTATGGCGGATTCATCACATTTATTCTTGAATACCCATTTAGTACCAATGACCGGATGGTCTTTAGGTCTGGGTACCAAGTCCCAAACTTGGTTTCTTTCAAATTGATGTAACTCCTCTTGCATTGCTATAACCCAATCATTGTCTGAAAGGGCTTCATCAATTTTAGAGGGTTCAATTTTAGAAATGAAAGCTGAAAAAGTAACTTCATTCAAGGTGCTTCTTCGGTTCTTACTCCTTGATTTGCATCACCTATCACTTGATCCGCAGGATGACTCCTACTGTATCTCCATGATTTTGGTTGAGTTTGAACATTGTTTTCACAAGCATTTTCACAATGTTTTTCAGTTTCAGAATCATTTTGCAAATCTTTTTCAGTATTTGTTGAGATAGAAGTTGATTTTGAGTCTGGTTGGTTTGTCATAGGAAAACCATCATCATCATCCAAGGACTTGTTAGATTTGATTTCACAAAAAACAAAATGCATAGATTCTTCAACAGTGTGATTGCGGGTATTATAAACTCTATATGCTTTACTTCTACTTGAATAACCCAACAATATACCTTCATCAGCTTTGGGATCAAATTTTCCCAGGCTGTCCTTACCATTATTGTGGATGAAGCACTTACATCGTCCAAAGATGTGCAAGTGAGCTAAGTTGGGTTTTCTTCCTTTGTAGAGCTCATAGGGAGTTTGGTTCAATTTCTTAGGAGATATGCCCCTGTTTGATATGTAACAAGCAGTGCTCATAGCATCAGCCCAAAACACTTGAGATGTTTGGTTCTCATTGAGCATTGACCTTGCCATTTCAGTAAGCACTCTATTCTTTCTTTCAACAACTCCATTTTGTTGTGGGGTTCTTGGAGCTGAAAAGTTATGATTGATTCCCATACTATCACAGAATTCTCCAAAGGCATGATTCTCAAATTCTCCACCATGATCTGTACGAATACCTGCAATAGAGAATCCTTTCTCGTTTTGGACCTTCTTGGCAAACACAACAAATTGATCAAATGTTTTGTCTTTTGAAGATAAAAGAATGACCCAAGTAAATCTTGAAAAATCATCCACTATAACCAAGGTATAAAGATTGCCACCAAGGCTTTTTACTCTAGCTGGTCCAACTAAATCCATATGGAGTAATTGGAGAGGTCTATTAGATGATATTTCGCTTTTGATTTGAAAGAAGATTTGGTTTGTTTACCTTTTGGCATGCATCACGGATCATATCATTCTTAAAAGAGAGTTTTGGTAAACCAATAACCAATTCCTTTTTCGTAGTTTATCAAGTTGAATCATATTAAATTAAGAGTGTAGCAATTACCTTCTCTTGGAGCTCTGAATAATGCTTTGGGTTTAATACTATATAAGGAGAGAACATCCTTACTTACAATCAAACATTCTTCTGAATCAAAGATGACTAGATTTCCTTTGTCTATGCTTTGACTCACACTGAGGAGGTTGTGACATAATCCATCCACAAGATAAACATCTTTGATTTGTGGTCCATTGTTATTTCCAATTTTGCCAATGCCAGCAATTCTTCCGGACTCATTTCCACCAAATGTTACTTTGCCACCTTCCTTATGTTTGATTGAAGCAAACTTGGATTGGTCTCCAGTCATGTGTCTTGAGCATCCACTGTCAATGTACCACTTATTGGGATTTGATGCTCTAAGACAAATCTGCATAAAAGAGATATCATCTTTTAGGTACCCAATATTCTTTGGATCCTTTTGGGTTAGTTTGTGTCTTAGGAATCATATAGGATCCCTTAGGCACCCATTGGTAGTTTCCTACAGGTTAATTGTTCTATCCTTTCTATGAAAACATGAGGAAGTGGTATGACCTTTTCTGTTACAATAGTTGCAATGTGCAAAAGGATTTGAAGTATGGACAGATTTTTGAAAGTAATTCATGTAAGATCTTTGTCCATGTTTCTTTTTGCCTTTCTTTTTGTCACAATCAGGCTTGTAACCAATTCCTGATTTGTCATTTGTGAATCTTTGCTGTTTCAAAATTATTTCAAGCATTTCACTTCCTCTAGTGAATTTTTCAAGAGTCTTCGTAAGATATTCATTTTTCTTTTTCAGAATAAGGCATTCATCACATATGATATTTTCAGAACCGAAAGATTTTCTACTTGTCGTTCAAGTGTTGTATTCCTCCTTTTTAAAGCAAAATATTTTAGTTCATTATAAGTTGGTTTTGTATCATGATTAGGACAAGTAGAACTTTCCTTTTCACAATCAGAAACAGGTGTAGGAATCGTTTGAACCTGTTCTTCTAATAGTTTGATTTTTCTTTTTGAAAATAAGAGCTCTTTTGCAGTTTTCTTAAATTCAGTGTAAAGAGAGTCATATGTTGAAGATAATTCATCATAAAGTAAATCAGAATTACTTACCTCTTCGTTGTCTGATTCCTCTTGAGCCACAAGACAGATTGGCACTTTGTTCCTCTTCTGCCTCATCTTCATCAGATGAGCTGTTGCCCCATATAGCTGACACATAAGCTCTTTTCTTGAACTTATTGAATTTCTTTTCTTTGTTTTTCAGTGAGGACATTCGATTTGATGTGGCCTGGTTTCTCACACTCATAGCATATAATTGGTTTCTTAGTTTCGGTGCTAGAATTTCCTTTGTGAAACTTTCTGTGAGATTGGTCCTTTTTGTAGAATTTCTTGAATCTTCGGACCATCATTCCTAGCTCACCATCTTCATCTTCTTCATCGTCATCTGACTTTACTTCTTTGATGGTTTTAAGAGCTATTCCCTTGTTTTTGACATTGATGTCATTTAGCCCTTTCTTAAATTTGATCTTCCCCTCATACTCAGAGAGGCTGCCAAATAATGCTGCTACGGAGGCCATTGATTCGCCTCGAGATTCTTCAATTGCCGTGACCTTGGCTTCCCATTCCTTGGTGAGAATATTTAGTATTTTCCTCACTTGGGCAGGTTGTTCATATTCTTTTCCCAAGGCAATGAGTTGATTGATCAGATGAGTGAACCTGAGTTGAAATTCGCCAATAGACTCTCCGGGCTTCATCTGTAATAAATCATATTCAGTCATGAGAGTATTGATACGATTTTCTTTGATTGTAGCCGTTCCTTCATAGGCTATCTCAAGAGCATCCCACATTTGCTTAGCAGATGGCAAAGTGCAAATTCTGAAATACTCCTTTTGCCCAAGAGCACTTTGCAGCATGTGGATTGCCTTCATGTTGAGAGTGACTAGCTTTTTATCATTGTCATCGTACTCTTCTTCTTTCTTGGGAGTTCTGACATCAGCTACAACTGAGGAAGGAACATAGTTTCCTTTCTCAATGAACTTCCATAAACCAAACTCAGAGGCCATTACATAGACCCTGAACTTAGCCTTCCAGAATGAGTAGTGTTCTCCATTGAAACACGGGGTCTGTTGATTGAGGCTCCATCGGGTAGAATTCCTTCCATTGGATCTTTTTGTCTAGGATGTTAATCCTTCAAATAGACAACCTGGCTCTGATACCAAATGAAAAGGAAAGGAAATCACCAAGAGGGGGGTGAATTGGGGATTTTAAAAACTTTTAAAATAACCTTGCACCCAAGCAGAAGCTAAACGTAAAGAGATAGGGAAGAAGAGCTTGACACAGAAAGTTTATCCGGTTCGGTCCAAACTCTTGATCTACGTCCGGTCCCGGACTCTGCGGGTTTTTCTACTATCACTCAATTCAGATACACACTCTATACTCAAGGACTATCCTCTCTCTAGGATACACTCCCCATACAAGTTGTAATCGAAATCCCAATCTCCAAGTCCCCTTGACTTGAGATTATTACAATGAATGAATAATTTGTATAACAGCTCTCTCACAGAGTAGATATTGATAAACACTGAGGCTCTTTGTATATCAAATACAATACAGAAAGAAAACTGAATGTATATGTAACTCTTGAGCTTGCTTTTCGTTTCTGCTTGAATTCTCTACTTTCGAAGTTTGTAATCTTGTTCTATATATAGTGGTCAATTGCTATGTGACCGTTACTTCTCAATTCTGCATGTTCTTCATTTGAAATTCAGGTTGATGAGGATTATAGCCGTTGGGTTTTGATTTTGCTGATTTAATTCCAGACGCGTGAAATCCTTCTTCATTCTGATTTGTCGCGTGAATTCAATGTCTTGGTTGATCCAACTAATAACTGAAACATTCTTAATTTAGAGTGGTTAAATATACATATGAATTCTCTAAATGAATGTAATCAATTCGCATAGAAATGGTAATTTTGTTGTTCAAACTAATCAGGATGAAAACAGTAACGATTATTTTTGCTGTCGTCTTAAACTCGAGTTCGCCAAGTCAGGCTCGAGTTCGTAAGGCACTTTGAGTATTTGGTTTATCTTCGCGAGGAGCAAACTCGGAGTTTGATGTAAACTCGAGTTTGTAATTTGTTTCATCATGTAAACTCGAGTTCACAAAGGTAGGCTCGAGTTCGAATCATCGCCGAGCATTTTGTCGGGCGAGCACCGAAATAATATTTCACAAACCAGAGGCTCGAGTCCATTAGTGATTAGGCTCTAGTTTAACACTATTCATGCCTAAGAAATTTGATCATTCGAAAGAGTGGGTGGAGCACAAATATGAACTCGGAGTTTGTGCATTTGCTTTACTCTTTTTCAATGAAGGGCTCGAGTTCATAATGGCAGCTCGAGTTCGACTTTATTTATTTCGGGGCTTATCGGAGTGAACTGGAGGTTTGAACTTAAACTCGGAGTTTGTGAATGAAGAAGAACTTGGAAGCTCTCTGCAAGGGAAAACTCGAGCTTGCAATAACAGCTCGAGTTTACCCATTTGGTAAACTCTTCTTTGTTTTGTCAAACCATAGAGTAAACTTAACAAAAAAGTATTAGGCTCGAGTCCATATACTTAGGCTCGAGTTTTCATCAATTTGACCATAGAAATAAGCAAACTCTACACAAAATATAAACTCTGAAGTTTAAAGAGATGATTTTCAATTGGAAAATGTTTCCCGCCAGAGGCAAACTCGAGCTTGTCTATACAGGCTCGAGTTTACTCATTTGTAAACTCTTTAACATTATACCATGGAGAGTTTAGGCTGGAGTTTATTTATTCAGGCTCGAGTTCGTCATGCTGAAATAGCCTGATATGCTCTCTGTTTTTAAAGAAACTTGAGCTTGCCTAGTTAGGCTCGAGTTTTGAGATGACAAAATGTTTTTGACTCTTTTGTCTTATTAAAACATTCATACTTGTTTACAATTGTCATTAATCATCAAAACACATAGAGAACTAACACAGGTAACGGTTAACCTCATGCTTATATAACAATATATATATATATAACAAATACTCATGACATTTCAGCACAACCACTACAAAAGCCCATAACAGATGTAGGGGATACATAATCAGATATGTATGGCAATAACAATACAATCAGATGTAAAGCTAAGGCACGCTGTAGGGAATACATAATCAGATATGTATGGCAATAACAATACAGTCAGATGTAAAGTTAAGGCACGATGGAAGAAATATACATAATCGGATATGTATGGCAATAACAATACAGTCAGATGTAAAGTTAAGGCACGGTGGAGGAAATATACATAATCGGATATGTATGGCAATAACAATACAGTCAGATGTAAAGTTAAGGCACGGTGGAGGAAATATACATAATCGGATAACAGGCCACAGGCCAGACCAAGCTCAGGCCAAAATATAAGCCTGTAACAGACTAACAGGCTACAGGCCAAGCTCAGGCCACTTCCTTGCATAACAGGTCTGACCTGTTAAGGGTGAAGCCTAACCTGTTTCCACCTCTAGTTGTGATGTTCGACAAGCTCGAGCAAGTGCGTGCAAGGTCCCTGATGGCATGCTTGAACAAGGTCTAGGAAAGGTTTTGACAAGCTAGAATAGGGTTCAGGCAAGTCTAGGCAACATCAGGAAAGGTCCAAGAAAACTTGAATCTCTCGTTTTAAAACCCTCATTAAGAGTGGTATGTGAAGTTGAAAATTTATTTTATCAACATCAGATATATTTAATAAGTTAACTATCATATTTTATTCCCGTGAATTAGTTGGAAGGGAAATATACTTAGGGTATTGGGTGAAGTCCATTTTTAGGAAATTCAAAGGTAAGTAAATACATACAATTTGTGAGAAGCTGGGTAAAATTTCCTATACATTTTAAAATTTTATATTTATTTCTTTTTTTTTTTCTCTTGCTAAAACTGTTCTTCCTATATTTTGACAACTGAATAAAAGTGAATAATTAAAATGATTTCTAATATTTAAACGCATAACGTTCGAAAATTAATTGTAGAATCTTAGAGGATAGGAAGTTATCAAATCAGTAGGCTAACGTTGAATATAAGATGTTATAGTTCTTTGTGCTTAGCAAATCAAGGGTGAACAAATTTAAAAATAATCTAATTTCACCAAAACACTCAATATGTAGCTTAAAAATTGATTACGTTATAAATATTAGATTATGTGGTGATAATTAGCCATACCTTTCATATTTTACACTCTATAACTTCTCTAATGAATGTTTTTTTTTAAAGTTCAAAGGTTACATATTGTACACTTATGAGAATACATTTTATTAATTATATATTCTATGTAATTTTTTATTGAGGTAGGAGGCCTATAAATATTTATGAATCTCTTATGTTTTCTTATTTTCATAATTATGTATGGATTAAATTAATTATAAGTGACCGTATTGAAGGGAGTAATGGGCTCTAGTTGGGATGTTTTAGTAATCAAGATTCACGGTAGATCGCCCATTATTTGAGAAAATGGGCTTCCTTTTTCTTTTTTGCATCAATTATTTGAGGAAATGGGCTCCCCTTCAAGAATCGGCTGAAGAAACAATATTAAAAAACAAACTAAGAGATTGGGAAAAAAATCAGAGTATACTCTATATGTACAAAATTTACAGAGTATCAGTAAAAGTTGGTCCAATGTATAAAGGTTGATCCAATTGGTAAAGAAGTTGGTTCATAACCATAAGATTACGAGTTCAAATTCTATTGATATTAGGATATTATTGATAGACAATCTATAAATACATTTATAAACACTCTTTGAATTTGGAGGCATGTGCCTTAATGAATAAGTACCACAACGTTTAATATTTTGAGTTTGAAAGTAGCAACAATTTCGTTCCTGAATGTTAGGTGCCGTGGTCAAATCAAATTGACATATATGACTATGTCACTTCCTTGGCCATAACAACAACTCCTTCTTCTTTATTTTCTTGTTTAATATTACCTCATGTTTCTAACATATAAGAGCTAATTATTGGTTGGATTAGATTCAAAACATGAGATTTTAGTCCATTTTACTTTTCATATTTATTATTTTCCCCGAAATTAATTTATTTATTACACAAAGATATTTAGAAAGATCATGTCACATATGTTTAAATTAACTGATTTATTTTATTTTCTTAGCTATGATATTAGGAAGTGAGGGTGCATATTTTATTTTATTTTAATAATAGCATATGTACCACCACACACAAAAAAAAAAAAAAAAGTTTATAAGACCACTACATCTACACCTCTACAGGTGGAGACATTTTAAAAAGTATGATCCGTGATATTTATTATGTAAATTTTTTTAATATAATCAATGAGGGTAGCAAAAAAAAATTATAATATTAATGAAAAAAGATATATTTCTAATCTTGATCTTGAACATCTCTTGTATCTTTGTTTTGTTATTTTTTCTGTCTCTAGTTTGATAAGTTTATTTAATTTTAGATATAATTTATTAGGAAATTATATTATCTGGAATATTATTAAATATATAATTTGATTATCTCCACGGGTTGTATTGGCATAAGGTCTAAATATGTTAATCTAAACCGTTGTTTAACTCTTGATTCGTCTAAATGTCGTTTATTTTTCTAACGTTCAATTTTTATTTATACTAGATAAGATGTGCATCCGATCTTATAATTATTATCTAGACCACGTTTTCAGAGATGACCAGTCTAAACATGTAATATTTCAACTTCCAACACATATCATCATGTCTTGTTAGTATCATGACTTGAGGAGTTGGCAACGGTGTTAAACGACATCGTCAACCGTTTGGGCTAGGGGTGATTGTCTCTTGGAATGATGATGATCATATGAAGGCCTAGGTTTCAAGATCCAAAAATTGTTATCATATTTTGATATACTTCTGATTTTGTGTCTAATCATCATCATGTATAATATTTTCATGTAATTTTGATTTCATGCGTGTATATTGTCACCTTTAGGCAATGATTATTAATGAAAAAGTTTCAATCTTTTATGTCTTTTAAGTTTCAATCTTATTATTATTTCCTTTTGATGATCATCTCACATTATAAGAGCATTCATAATGTTTAAGTTCTTGATTATGAGTTTTGTTTCTAAAATTTTTCTACTCTATTTTAAAAATTACATTTTAGACTAGTTGATTAAAAAGACAGTCTCATTATGAATTAAAAATGTTTTTCACATATTGAGACCGGACTTTAATGAGGACCAGTCTATAAAAAGTTGACTTAGTTATATAGTTATATACTCACTTTCGAGCTCATTATTCATTTTTAGCCTCCCCCTCCCCCTCCCCCCTCCCCCCTCCCCCCTCCCCCCGTTGGGGGCTAGCTTGGTATTCCTTTCTATTGGGCTCTCCACCCATCTCTATCATCATCATTTTGCTCTCATGTTCAGTAAAAATTGTTGCCCTCTTCTGTTTGTGTTCTCTATCTTTCGTTCTCTTTTGGTTTTTTTTCCTTGGAGTTCTTTTCCATTGGGCTCTTGCATTTGATCCTGATGCTCACTCTTTTTATTTTTTTGTCAAAACACTTATGCTTACTCCTTTTCCTTCGTTGTTGAAACCCTTATTGAAAGCTTAGTTTTTTTCATTTTTGTCAAATCATTGATATCTTTGGTGGTTGTGAAAAATATTTGCAATTTTGCATTGCAGGTTGAACCTTGTGAAACCTTGTGATTAATTCAGGCCTACCAACACCACATATATCACAAGGTCCATCATCTGCAATGGAAATTTGCACAAGACATGCATACATAGCATAGAGACTGGATGAGTGCCAAATAGATCATATATTCGTGTCTTGAGAAGTGTACGATATATGTTACATGTGGTGGTATGAGTAGGCCAGTATAATTTACTGCTTGCTTTAAGTTTAATGTAGCTCGTGAATATATGTATGTAATACATTGAATTTGAAGTAAATAATGACAATTGTGGCCAATCAACACTATCACTCATAGCACAAATGCGAGATCAGCGCTAAACAAACCATATATTCTCTCTAGTTGTTATAAAAAATATTTACAATTTCTATTGCAAATTGAACCTATGATATATGTGGTGGTGTTGATTGGGACATATGCTCGAATCACATGGTTGTGATTAATTTACAGGGACCAACACCACCACATATGTTACAAGGTTCATCTGCAATGGAAATCTGCACAATACATGCATACATACAGAGGCTAGATGAGTGCCAAACTAACCATATATCAATAAGTAAGTCAAAAACTTTATTTTTATTACAATGGATTTGTATTTAATTTGTTTATTACAAATTTATTTTAGTAATAACTACTGATATTGATTCTAGTAATATGAAAAGTGCCTAAAAGACATGTGAAGAGCGCCAAGGTATAAATATAATACACTATGGACAAAAATATGAATTTGTCATTATAAGAATCATACAATTTTATTAAACATGAACATACCTTAATGTTTCTCATGATATAACAGACATCGATATCATATAACATGTTATCTCATGTTCTATTATATGATTAGAAGCATCAAGTTGATATATTCATGTTCAATGAAATTGTATCATTCACATCATCATATTTATTTGTTTATTTGGTTGTTTATTCAAAAACTTTATTTTTATTACAATGGATTTATATTTCATTTTCTTATTACAGAATTATTCTTTTTATTACAGAAAGGAGTATGAAGAGCACTAAAAAGACATGTGAAGAGCGCCAAGTTGAGTGGTTTTTTGTAGTTATCACTTAAGTTTTTGTAGACATGTGAAGAGAATTAAATAATCTGATCTAATATGTAACTTCTGTAATTGAAAACAATGGACGAACACATGTAGTTGGAGGTTGCAGATACAGGCCAGCAAGCCATTCTTGTAGAACTTGAAAAACAATAAAAAGCCTTCCATCCAAGTACAAATATGATATTCATTTTCTTCTTGCTCTATATTCAATTAACATACATGTATCCAAATTTTTGTCCATAAAATTCGTGAAGGTTGGGATTGTGAAACTTGTGATAATGACAATGATGCAATTTTATTGTATTATTCTTATTATGGCAAGTTTCACTAATTAATATTCACTAATTTCATGGATAAAAGTTTGCATACACGTATGTTAAGTGAATCTTGTTTGTCATATCTTTGTTCTTTTCATTTTTTTTTATTTGGATGCCCCTCCTTGAAAGGACTTATATCATTATTGACTATTGGATGGGAATGCCAATTGTATTTTAAGCCCGACGTGTAGGAGCTATTGATGTGTGGTTTATATCGCGAGCTATCCTTAGAGTCGAATGCAACCACCCTTGGATTAGGTGCTAAGTTTACTAAGCTTAGGCATTTTGCTTCTTTTGAGACTTCAAATAGAATAGGGCTTTGGCCTACCTCAGTTTTAGGTGATAAAGATGAAGTATCTTAATTATTTAATTAAACTGAGTCTAACTTGGTTGATATACAAACTTGACAATTCTATTTTGTATGATTGAATATGGTCGTGTGATGAGGTTTTTGTTGAGATGGAAATCAAAGTGAAGGCCAATAATAAGGAGCTACCTAACTCAGTGGAGTTACTAGTGACTGGTTGATAATTAAGACGTCTAAGTTCGACAATGAAAAATGCAGGCTGGGTGATCAATGCTTGAAAGAAAATTTTCATTGAACTGTATTACCACTCAATCCAACAAATTTATCCTTTCAAGTGATGATCATCTGGTCAATGTTTTTTATCCTCTAATTTAGAGTTATTAGTCATCACCTCATCACTAATATTTCCACTTATTTGGTTACTTCCTTATTCTTGGCCTTCAGTTTGGTTTCCTGCTCAACCAAGACCTCCCCACGAGATCATATTCACATATATAAAATCAAGTTCTCATACTTGTACATTAACTCTGTTATACTCAGCTTCATTAAATAAGAATATTCTCTTTTATCACCTGAGACTGGGATAGGGCAGAGCCATTTTTTCATATTTGAGGTCTAAAAGAATCAAAATGCATAAATATGGTAACCTAGCACCTAATCCATGAGGGGTGCATTCAACTATATATAGGGATGCTCACAATATAAATCATGTGTTAACAGCATGCAAATGTCGGGCCTAAAATTGCATCCATTAAATCGAACACTTAAAAGATCATTTAACTCCTTTTTGGAGGTGGAGAAAATGTAAGCAAAAAAAGTGAACCTTAAAAGAACAAATGTCGGAATGAACATTCAATAATTATCTAATAATATATGGCTTAGATTCATGATTATTAGTTATAATTGTATTATATCAATTGCATTTGTACTTTTATGGCTGTCTATAGAATTTATATCGCACAATATAGCTTTTAGATATAATAATATTCAACTGAGCTTTTGTAAAAAAAAAAAAAATCACCCACTTTTTAAACTAGGTATGAAATTACAAATGTATATTTAAAAAAAATAAAAAAATCACCCACTTTTTAAACTGGGTATGAAATTACCTAACTTAAAGAGTGGGTTTTTTATTTATAAATCGAAACTTTTTAAGATCGATCGTTTAACCAACCAATCTTAATAAGAACAGACTTTCTAAATCGTTTGATACAAGATTGGACCTAAGCCCAATCTGAAAAACCAATTTCAATTGGTCTAAAAGGCTATTTTTCTAGTAGTGCACTAACGGTGTAAGCACGTGATATTCACTAGTGCAAAAAAGGGCTTTAAGACCGTCTCATTTAGACCGGATTATAGAGAATCAGGTCTTAAAAGTATGACCGGTGGCAGTTTCGTAAATATAAAGAACTTTTTGGACCGGATTATAAAAGATCCGGTCTTAAAAATATGACCGGTGGCACTTTCGTAAATATATAGAACACTTTTAAGACCGGACTATAAAAGATCCGGTCTTAAAAGTATGACCGGTGGCAATTTTGTAAATATATAGAACACTTTTAAGACCGGGCTAAAAAATATCCGGTCTTAAAAGTATGACCGGTGGCAATTTCGTAAATATTGTGAGAAGACGCTGATCAAGTCTGAGAATGCGATGATTTATTCCTTCGCTTAATTGAAATTATATACCGATGCTAATAAGTAAATAAACCTAGGCAGTTCCTATAATTTAGGGATTACAATCGGGAATATATTACGAAATTCATAAAACCATGATCTCGCTAACTTAATTCCTAAAATCTCTCTAACATCTTAATTAAGATGATTACAATCAAGAATTTAATTACGAAATTCAAAAAATCATGATCTGCTAACTTAATTCCTAAAATCTCTCTAACAACTTAATTAAGATGATTACAATCAGGAGACCGTCTGTTTGAAACAGACGGTCTTAAAAGTGTAAAAAAAATTATATAGAACACTTTTAAGACCGGCTGTTTGAAACAGACGGTCTTAAAAGTGTAAAAAAAAATTATATAGAACACTTTTAAGACCGTCTGTTTGAAACAGACGGTCTTAAAAGTGTAAAAAAAAATTTATATAGAACACTTTTAAGACCCATTGTTTCGGTTTGAAACAGACGGTCTTAAAAGTGTAAAAAAATTATATAGAACACTTTTAAGACCGGTTGTTTCAAACAGACGGTCTTAAAAGTGTTCTATATATTTACGAAATTGCCACCGGTCAATTTTTTTAAATTTTTTAACACTTTTAAGACCGGTTGTTTAAAACAACCGGTCCTAAAAATATACTTTTAAGACCGGTTGTTTCAAAAAACCGGTCTTAAAAGTGTTAAAAAAAAAAACTACATTCGCTAAACCTGTTAAGTTCGTGAGTTTGATTTGTCTTCTTGGTGATATAACATTTTCTTAGTTATAGATTCAACGAGTGTCCCAAGAGCCTCACGGGAAAATCCTCAGCAAGAATGTCATCATCTTCCTCTAACCTACTCGCAATCTTCGTAAGTCATCATAAGAGTCGCACAATCAAATCCTTGGCAACGTTGGCAGTGAGATGCTTCGAGGTTTTTCGATGGCGTCGACTCCAATCCTCAGCAACAGTGAAAGCGTACTACTTTGAGGATTCTGGATGACGACGGCTCCTTCCTCTTCGATCTATGGGTCCTTCCACGCGCCGTATAGATCCGGTTTGAAATCAAACCCAGATATCTTCTTGCTTAAGTTTGTTTATTTTTCCTACATTGACCGCTCCTGCTCAGATCTGGATTTCGATTTTGGTTGCTTGAAGCTTTGCTAGCACCGACAAGAGGATCCTGCTCAGATTTGGTTGCTTTAAGCTTGTGACTTTTTTTGTAGATCTGGACTTCAAATTCGATTTCATGGTGAATGATTTATGTTTCTTTTTATTTTTGTTTATTTCTGGACTTTGTAATCATCTTTTTTGTTTTTCTTCTTGTTGTTGTTGCTTCCAATCTTCTCTTGGTTCTCCGTCGTTGATGACGGAGGGACATTCAAAATGTTGCCGATCGGTGATTTGGGACCGATTGTTTCATTTGAGTTTTTGGTTTTTTTATTATTATTTTGAAACACTTTTAAGACCGGATGTTTAAGATGTCTGGTCTTAAAGAAACTCTTTAAGACCGTGTAAAAGTCCGGTCTTAAAGGTCGACTTTTAATACCGCCTGGAACAAGACTGGTCGCGGGTCCGATCCTAATGTACCTGTTTCGTCCGGTCTTAAAAGCCTTTTTTGCACTAGTGATTAAAGTAAAAACATAGTAAGAAAGCTTTCGTTTCAAAATTGTGTTCTTTTATTGGAAAACCCAATAACTAAGGGTGTATTTGATTTTGTTTTTAAAAACATTTTTTTTAAAAAAAATATTTAAAAAATTGTTTTGAATAAGTTGTTTTTAAAAACTAAAAAACAAAAATTTGTTTTCAAAGACTGAAAAACAAAAAATAGTTTTTAGTTGTTTTCTTGTTTTTGCTTTTTTATTTTTTGAGGCCAACACCTATCTACTATCAATACCACATTGCCGATGACGAGCACGGCCTCGTCACCGTACTGGCGATGAAACTTCAAAAACATATTAATAAATATCCAAATAATTTTTTTTGTTTTTTAATTTTCAAAACTTTGTATCCAAAAACAATTTTATAAAATTGTTTTAAAACATAAAAATAAATAATAGAATAAAACAAGCCCTAAGCTTTCCTGATCAAGCACGAAACATGAATTAATAACTTACAATTCATCCCATGACAAACCTAATTAAAAAAATATGATTACTCTCGTCTCGTTTTCAACGTCTTCGTACTGCAGCCACCTCACTATATTCCATTCAGATTCAACTAGACACATTCCTTAATTATTATAAAACCCTTCTCCTTAATCTATTTTACTTGGATACGATCGAGTAAACTTTGTTTGGAAGGAAAAGGAACCAGATAGAGAAATTTCTTGAAGATAAATTATAGCTAGCTTGGCATTTGGGACTTTCTAATATGCCAGCAAAATATCATATATATATATATATATATATATATATATATATATATATATATATATATAATGTACGATCAAAGCCCAGCCTTGTTTAACCTCTATTCTGAAAAATAAATGAAAATCAATTTTACAGCTCATAGAATCATCATGAGATTATGAAAAAGGAATATAATCACTAAAAATAAAGTTTTAATAACAAGCTAAGCAAGCAATTTATGAACACGTTGTCACTTTGTACGTCGGAACGTATTATTACATGCATGTTGCTCACTTATTATAAGACTTTTTAGTGATTTCAATATTTTCTAGGGACCTTATAGAGTAATTTTCCCCAATTAAGCTTATGTATGTCTTAATCGCTAAGGTTTGCTTTATATACACACACAGTGTATATATTATTCTTTACGGTCATAAATATTAAGAGTTAAATAAATAATTTGTATATATTAATTAACAAAATTAGTTAAGCTAATTGGCTTGTGAAAATTGTTAGTTAGTATCGTAGAATAAAAACCAATGTAACATTACAAGAAAATACAATGACTAAGGACGTTCATATTTGCCAATGGCTTTACGGTGCCATAGCTTTTCAACCAAAAGCCCTTTAAATTGTTTATTATATGGTGCCCAACTGGAATATAATTAATTATATATAAAATAGTATCCAGTTGACTTTTTTAAGAAAGATTAAAAAGGTAAATTAAGTGACATTAAAGTATTTATATTTATCATTTTCTTAAAACTAATTTATTTAACTTATAAATTGATATATAATATAATTATACACAATATTTATTATGATTAAGTGATTTATTTAGTTTCATTGATCTCTTTAAAATAATCAATTAGATCTCATATTTAGAATTAAAGGGAGTATAATAATTTAATTGTAAAAGTGCTTTAATTTCAGCAAGTTGGATAAATGGGAACAGTGAATCTAAAGTCTAAACTACAGATTTAACTACTACGTACTACTTCATATCAAAAAAAAAAACTACTACGTACTGCAGATTAATTTATCTCTTTTTATTAAAAAGTATTGTATCCACTATACTCCTTCTGATCTTTATTATAAGACACAAATTAATAAGTTTTACAAATCAATAAAAATAGTTAAAGTCATTAAATTTTTCCTAAAGTTTAAATAATTTCTAATATTACTCCTACTAATTGCATTAAACTCTAATATCATGTGAATTATTACTCTCACGCATTATCCTTATTAATTATAGACATACATGGAAAAAAAATATTTAATGCTTTTTCGAAACAAGCAAGGGTTGTATAAAAAGAATTAAATATATTTGTTAGTTGGTGTCTTATAATAAATATCAAAAGAGTATATATCAATTTTAACGAACGCCAGCTCTTGCTTAATTAGTTTTATACATAGTGGTTAATTTTTCATTTTAATAATAAACCATGGGTTCCTCTCTTTTTAAAAAGAGCAGTTCATTCTCCAAAACATATTTATTACTATAATCGATTCAATCAAGAAATTAGGCGATCGAGGCTGAGATATATTATATAGGGATATTAGGCGATCGAGGGTAAGGTATATTAATTTTTAAATATATATCCAATTCAAATGCTGACTCTGTCGATTTGTCCTAGGTTTTAATTTCTTATTTATTTATTTTTCCTTTTGTCCCTATATATATAAAAGAGTAAATACCATTTTCTGGTCCCTAATAAAAAAACACGAACCTCATTTTGGTCCCTTAAAAAGAAGTCATTTTTTGTCCATAAAAAGGATAAATATTGGTCGATTGATTGACATTTTGATCCCTCACAAATTTCCAAAAAGTCATTTTTAGTCTCTAAAAAAGGATGAATAAGGGTCGATTTTTTTTGTAAAGGACCAAAATGGGATCCGTGTTTTTTGTCAGGGTCAGAAAAGGTATTTACTCTGTATAAAATTAACTTCACTCTTCAATTCGTCAATTGCTTACTTCACTTGTCCTCGTTTTTAACATCGTTATTAAGTAGCTACTCCGTGCTTCCAACGGTCTTATAATATAACAAGAATTTCAAAACATCATGGCATCGTTTTGTTTAATTTAGTCTAATAGTACTAATTTTTTATTTCGCAAAGAATAAGCCATGTAATATTCTTTTTTGCAGGACATAGCTATGTCATACTCCTCTTTGTTATATTTATATTATTGTTTGATATTATCGTTTGTGTTCTATTATTATTTTAAAACAAACAAACAATACTTTCAAATCACAATAAAATTATTTTCTTAAAATATTATTCTTTATTATATTTCATAAAAGTTAAATATAGAACAATATTTTGTTGTGGATTAAGAGTGTACTAGAGTAGGATGCATTGTCTCGAAGGAAAAGGAACAAGTTGAGAAATTTCACGAAAAATGGAATTATACGATTTAGGTCCCTTTTTTTTCTCCAAATAAGCCTGATATAAATTTCAGAACCAACCTTAATGAAAAGAATGATAATTAAGCTCCTCAGGTGGGCCTGATTAAGATGTTCTTGTGGGAAAATTAGAATGAAGAACCTACCAGAAAAGATATTTATAGAGAATGACCATAAAAATTGTAATTATTTAGAATAATTAAATATAAAAATATAAAATTAAAAGTAATAAAATGCCCCTAACAAAATTTTCTACATTCTCTGCTACATTCTCTTCCACATTTTATTTTTAAAACTAATAAAAAAATTTAAGTTATATTAAATTTAAAAATAGTTTTCTCAATTTTTATTTTTCACAACTTAAATATATATCTATAAAAAAAAAATTACGCATTCTTCAATTTATAAAAATTATATATATTTTTTTAAATCAACAAAAATTTTAATTAAAAATGGAATTATATAATTTTAATAAATTCAAGGTCTTTTATTTTAAAATCTATCATATATGTTAAATCAAGAAAGTTTGTATCATTTATTTTTGTTTTAGAATCAATTTATATAGATTAAAAAAAATAATGTAATGTTAATAAAATTAAAAAATATAATTAAACTATTATATCTTGAAAAATATGAAATGAGTTTAGTTTTTATTTTTATAAAAATAGATTAATTGATATCAACGTTGATAATATAAATCGGGCAAATTGACGATATAAATTGATGAAAAATAAAAATTAAAAAAATATGAGTTTAACAGTTGTTAATTAAATAATATATGGAAAATAAAAAAGATATGATCATATCATGATGGGCAGATTTAGTTTTAATTTTAGTTATATTTTTAATTATGAATACAAGAGATAATATATGAAATTTGATTAGGGGCAATTTAGTAAATTTAAATTTATATTATATTTTTCGATCCTTCTAAGTAATTATAATTTTTATGGTCCTTTGTAAAAAATATTATTTTCTCTAGAGCTTTTATTTTAATTTTTCCTATTCTTATTTAATTTTCAATAATTATTTTTATAATTGAGTCATTAAGAATTTGAGATAATGGATCCGAAGAGATACGATTGGATATGGTTTAGTACTTTCGTGATCGAATAGGGAGCCAACTTCTATCAATTAGATGCTTATTTGTTTTTCCATTATTTACTATTAATATTATTTACTTCCTCATTTGTACATTTGTGCCCTCAAATAAAAAATTTATTTTGAGAATAATTAAAAACTAATAATTTGGGCGGATAGACCAACTCATCAACTCCAAATGATTATGGGCCATCCATCCCGACAGCTGGCAAATAAAACTGTGTTTTGGTTTGACTTTGCGTCAATCCAACTATCCTCATATTATTAAAAAATAATACTCCTCCGAACCTAATTATAAAACTAATTTATTTATATTTAAAGAGATTAAGAAATCTAATTAAATTTCTTTAGAGCATTTTTTTTTGTTTTTTCTCCAAACTAATTAGTTTGACTAATAAATTAATATATAATCTAATGATATACAAAATGGGATAGAATATTGTCACTACCAATGTCACTACCACTTTTTCACCGTTATATCAGAATCTCAATAAGAGAAAGAAATAGTAAAGGTAGATGAGATTCTGACGGTGAAAAAGTGGTAGTGACAATATCATATCTCATACAATATATGATATGATATCGATTAAGTAACTTGTTGAGCTTCCCTAATCTCTCCAAAAAAAAAAAGTCAATTCAATCTTATACTTCCTCTAGTCCTAATTATAAGAGCTGGTTGACTTTTTTGGAGAGATTAAGGAAGCTAATTAAATTATTACAAAATAGTTTTATTTTTATTTTTTCTTCAAACTAATTAGTTTGACAAATAAACTAATATATAATCTAAGGACATACGACATATGAAATGATTAAGTAACTTATTTAGCTTTCTTAACCTCTCCAAAAAAAATCAACTAACTTTTATAATTAGGACCGGAGGTAGTAATTAAGACTAGGGGCTAAAACATAGCTCTTTATATATATATATATACACACGCAAACATCATAACCTTAATCGCTAAGGTTGGTTAGGTGGTATAAATATAAAAAATATACTAATTGTGCATCATGATTCATTCATGGACCAACAATTATTATAATGGGGATCGTCCTAAGAAAGTGTTATGAAACTAGGGAAGGTCACATTTGACGATGCCGCCAAAATCCCTTTGTCTTGTTTTATTTGTCCACCATGTGCCTTTGTATTTGACTCCGATAATTATCTCATACAAGCTATTGAAAATCGGAACTTTCAATAAATTGATTTAAACAATAATTTAAGAGTCAGTAATTTAAACCGGCCAGGGTTAACTCGAGATGATCGGTCATAATTAAATTAATATATAAATTAAAAAGCATAAGTATATAAGACATTTAATTTATATATAAACCAATAAACCATGCATAACTTAAAATTCAGAATTATTAAAACATAAATTTGATCGATTTTTATTTTTAAAAAATTCATAATGGTGTCATTTCAGGCTTAATAAGGAAAATTTAAATTTGGATTAACTTCTCTTCAATACTATTCTCATCCATTTCCTCTCCTTTACCCTCCTTTTTCCTTTTTCTACCCTCGGATTAAAAAATACATAAATAAATTTAAACTGTTAAAATTTCATCTAAACAGTTGACAACTGCAGTAAAAAAATGGGAAAGAAATCATACTCTATAATAATAATAATAATAATAATAATAATAATATACAGCTCTTCAAATCAAATTTTAACGATTTAAATTTAATTTTCTATTATTTTTTAAGTAAAATTATAATAATATTTTTATAAGATGTAAAATCTAGACAATTGAATTTTTAATCCAATAATAGAGAATGGAAATGATGGTAAGGATATTGGAGAAAAACCAATCCTTATAAAATGAAATCTAGTTTATATCTTCAAAACTCTTGACCAGACCAGTCAAGATATTGGTTTACTAGTTTATAATATCATGTATTATAGTGTATTACTACCTCCTGTCCTAATTATAAAACCTAATAGACTTTTTTTGGGATATTAAGGAAACTTAATAAATTACTTAATCATTTCATATCTTATGTATCATTAGATTATATAGTAGTTTATTAGTCAAACTAATTAGTTTGAAGAAAAAAATAAAAATAAAAATACTCTAAAGTAGTTTAATTAGAATCTCTCTAAAAAAACCAACTAGGTCTTATAATTAATACCGGAGGGAATATTTTTCAATATAAAAAAGGATTCATGGCTAACGTGGAAAGCATCATTGAATAAGTTTGAGAAGATTTGCTAGCCAGTATGATTCGATCGTGATGTTTTTTTTTTTGACAGATCGATTGTGATGTTTATTGATTGATTAATTAAAAAATAGCAGAATACGAATTGAAGTCTCCTAAACGATATTGCCCAAGTGTGAACGGTTATTAAAAAAAAAAAAAGGCAAGTGGAAGAAATTGCGGGCAGATTTTGTTCAACAGCTAAATCATAAATATTCCTTTAGGAAAAAGAAACTACTCCCCCGTCTTAATTATAAGATTTAGTTGACTTTTTTGAAGAAATTAAGGAAGCTAATTAAATTACTTTAGAGTATTTTTATTTTATTTTTTTCTTCAAACTACTTAGTTTGACTAATAAAACTAATATATAATCTAAATATACACAACATATGAAATGAGATTAAGTAACTTATTTAGTTTTCTTAATTTCTCCCAAAAAAAGTCAACTTGGTCTTATAATTAGAACCGGAGGTAGTATATATTAATATTACTAATTTATTACCTTTTGTTTTTTATATGATTAATGCATGTGAAGTAATGTTAAGCTCAAATAATATTTAGCTTAGCCACATGAGTGTTAAGCTGAGATGATAAGGATGGGTATGATCAACTCTATTATTTGCCTTAATATATATATTTTTTTTCTTGTTTGGTTCAAAATTCAATTTATTATAAAAGTCCAAATTTTATTGCTCACGTTTTCCCGAATTTTTATACACTTTTTCATCCATTTTTATGTTCATCAACTCAAGGATTTTCTAGCATATGACGTGTAGTTTGAAATTAATACCTTGGATTGAAAGTCGTTTTCAAGAGAAAACTTAGAGTTTATATTTATACTCACTCTTTAAACTATAAATTATGTCATATATTTAGGATTAGAGGAGTAAGTATTATTTTCATGTTATATATTTTTTTTATTAATCCACCGATATCCGATCAACACTACTAACAACCAACTAGTTCTGTTGGCGAGAATGTAGATCATGCAAAATGTGTATGACTTTATTAAGAATAAAATTATTTATATAATCTTACATTTAAAAACATCATACTATTTTGATTGAAATACATATCTGATTTTAAATAACAATATAACTATAACTTTACAATTTTTCATGATAAACATGGGATTTTTAATAGAAAAAGCTTCAAAGTAATATTTTCTTAGTAAATTTATTGCCAAAAGTACCTAAAAACTAGGTCATTGAGGTGTAACTATTTTTTAGTTGTGTACAATATATCTTTTTTCGGTTGCCCATCCGATATCCAGAGCTTCGCCCGGACTAATCCGAATCTGACTCGGGTCACGCACCTGGCTATGGTGGGTGAGTCTCCCAGCGAGGCTTTTCTGCATTCACAAGGCTCGAACCCGAGATCATGCTTAAGCGACACAAGCCGCTTACCACTTATGCCAACCCCGTTTGGTTGTACAATATATCTTCAACTGTGTATAAATATTTTTAGTTTTGCACATATTTAAAAATCAATTGCACAAATTCAAAAGAAAATTGTATCCGTTAAAATAAGTTATAGCGTTATAGCTAGGTCTTTGAACAAATTTCACTTACTTTGGATAACAAATTTTGCAATCTGACATTTTTAAGCAATTTCACTTTTAAATTTTTTTTACAAGACATATTACTTTTTTAATAGAACTAATTAAGATAAAGTCTAAATATAGGCTAAAGTGTGTATTTGGTCATTTATGTTTGCATCGGAATTCATTTTAGTCCTTCAAATTTAACAAGTGTATTTTTACTCCTCCAAACTTAACGCCGTAAGTCTCACTTAACAGAAATTGCTTACTCATTCTGTAAGTCTTTCTTCTTTTATATGTACTATTGATGATCGATTTGCTCCTTGCTATCATTGTGAGCACCAATATGTTTTTTGTCTTTAATGTGCTGAAATATTTTGGCTATAGACTCCTATATAAAAAAGATTAAAATATAAGGACATGTCAAAGTTTAATTACACAGTTATCACTTAAATTTGATGAGTCAGCAAGTTTCGTTAAGTAAAACTAATGACGTTAAGTTTAAAGAACTAAAAATGTAATTATTAAACATAAAGGATTAAAATAAAACATTATGCAAACAGAAAGGATCAAACGTATACTTTAGCCATAAATATATAAGCCATGTATATTTGTTTCCACATTTTGCAATTAAAACATAATAAATATAGATCAATTAAAAATCATATATTCATGGTCATATTCTTGATTGAGAAGATTTATAATTAAAATTATATCATTTAAATTTAAATGGAAATACACTTTTTGGATTATTAATAAATAGGAAAATTAAGGACAAAACGGAAGAGAAATATCTCTATTGATATCTCTTTCCATTTTCTCTCTATTTAATGTCTTCATTATTAGATAAAGTTTTAATGGTTGAGATTTACCTTAAAAAAAGGCTCATTGAAATTTTTATTGATGAGAATGATCTAAATCAGACTATGTACAAAATTTGTAAGGGATTAGTGTTTTTTTATGTATAAAATTTTTTGGGTAATTAAATCTCTTTTTTGAGACTTCATTGTAACTTCCCAAAATTTTTCAGGTCCATCTTTTCAATAAAATTTTTAAGGAGATTTTCCCCATTTTCCCCCTATATATTATTTGAAAAAAGAATAAAATACAGGTCATAATGAATATTCTTTGAAGACAAGGGCAGGATAGTCATTTCAGTGGTCAAGGCGTCGTGATACTGTTGTATCAAAACAGAGTAGTAGTCTCGTAGGCATGAATGAGTTGAAGAGGGAAGAGAGAGCAATTTTTGAAGTGAAATTGTGGAACAAAAGGCGGTTTCATTAGTACTCTTCTTGTGATTCGTTGCGCTGTTCTCGATTATTCTGTTTTGTTTTTTTCTTAATTTTCTTTTTACTTTCAATAATCTCTCTTCTCTCTTCTCCCCCTTGAATCCTTCATCACATTTTCAGTAGGGGGTTGGAAAATTATTTTCTCTCTTATCAGACTCACTTTCATTTCTCTTCATTCGGGAGATTTTCTACTAAATGGGTTTTATCAGCAGTATTTTGGGCATTATCGGTTTCTCCATTGGAATTCCTCTCGGTCTCTTGGTGGGGTTTTTCCTCTTCGTTTACTCTGAACCAAAAGAAGTGAAGGTAACTTATTAACTTTTTTGTCCATGTTGCATTTAAATGTGTCCGATTCCGACCCAATGTTGATTAAGTAATTGTGACCGGTGAGACGGAAACTGAAGTTAGGTACATTAAGAATTTTGTTTGTGTGCATGCCTGCTTATTTGAAATGCTTGATGTTGCAGGAAACAGAGGTAGTTCCAATTAGCGATTTAGGCCCAAATGCTGTGCAAGAACTTCTTTCTGAAATTCCTGTGTGGATGAAGAGCCCCGATTATGAACGAGTTAGTAAAGCCCTGCAATCTATGTGAATTTTATTTTTGTAGTGAAATTTTTCCATGTAGACCTTATGTTCTTGTGCTTGATTACGCAGGTAGACTGGATGAACAAATTTTTATTATATATGTGGCCTTCACTTGATAAGGTGCTTCTGTAATTTGTATGGGAAGATTTGTCCCCTAATTATTATGTTCCTCATTTGAGTTTTTTGTTTGTTGATGTGTAGGCAATATGTCGTATGATTGAAACCATGGCAAAACCAATATTTGCAGAATATATAGGGAAGTATCAGATTAAAAATATTGAATTTGAGACTTTAAGCCTTGGTACTCTTCCTCCTACCATATGTGGTGAGTTTTCTTGTTGTGTAAGATTTGCTTGCAACTCTTAAAGTTTTGTTTATGGATGCTACTGTTGTCCTGCTGTTCATTTCCTACCTAAAATATCTTCATCCTATATTCTCAAATTCCACTATGAACGCAGATGGTTGCTTTGTAGATTGTCAATGTCAATTACTAGACTTGTGTTGAGTGTCTGGAAAAACTCATAGCTAATAAATGCCTAATCAAACTCGAAGAAATGCATTTTGAATCCAAGAAACAACAAATGACCTGAATAGATAATGAAGTGATGCCTATGGCGATGCACATGTAATCTCATTTTTAGCATAAATCGTCTGACACAAATGTTTGTGTTTGATTTGAATCCCTTGTAGACTGATATAGATGCATGTCAGAGAGTAGGACACACAAAACTGCTGATGAAAAAACCAGTAGTTTGCATTATTATCTAATGAAATAGATGCTTCACAGAAATTTAGCATCTTCTTCGTTCATGTTCATAACTTGTCTTTTCACAAGTTGAGGTATGAAAGTCTAGCATCATATTTAATGGTCTTTGACTGTCTACTGTGTGATTCTGCAGGTATTAAAGTCTTTGAGACAAATGAAAATGAATTGATTACGGAGCCAATCATCAAATGGGCTGGCAATCAGAATATAGTGGTGGCTTTGAAGTTGTTGTCTCTACAGATCAAGGTTCAGGTCAGATCATACTTCAGGCACAAATCTTAAATGGTAATGTTTTCTGTAGTTCCTACAAAATTGATGCTGTTCTTCCTGTAACTGATGATGCCTCTCATCAGGTGGTAGACTTACAAATATTTGCAGCACCACGGATAACTTTAAAACCTTTAGTGCCCACAATTCCATGTTTTGCAAACATTGTCGTCTCATTGTTGGAGAAGGTAAAGGAAACATTATGTTCAACCATAGTTTCATTTCTTGCTTCCACTAATATATATGGTCAATGAGAAGCCCAATTACCTATAATAATTATTTTATTTAAAATGCAGCCTCATGTAGACTTCGGGCTGAAAATATCAGGAGGGGACATCATGTCAATTCCTGGTCTTTACAGATATGTTCAGGTGCTCCCCTAATAATTATTTTCTTTGTAGGTTGTCGTTTCCACACTAAGGGCCATTTTGAATTAGTGTTGAAAAAGTACGTGCATTCAAGTCGAGAAAAAACTCCTCTCACATACTTATCTCGTAGGCCGTAAATCACGTTGGAAAAACAACTCCTACTGATAATCCAAACGTGCATTTAATTGTTTACTGCAAACTTAAAGTCTTATTTTTTTTGTTCATTTCTCTCGAAATCTTTTACAATAATTATAGTAGTATAATTTTCTTGTGAAGTGAATCAGAATTTCAATTGGCCAAAAAACCAAAAGAACTAGGATTTCCCTTTTGTACTACGCCTCACTCAACAATGAATCCAGTTGATTACTCCAAGTACAGATTATTTATAGAAATTATTATCTGTAGGACAATCATGATTTTATTGAAGTATGCAAATTAGTTCTAGGATTGTGGCGGATCTCTATGGTGCATTACATATGACATACAGGTCCTCTGCTTCTATAGTGGATTGTCCCTTGCACGTATTACTAGAAGGGATGAACCCCTAATGTTGTGTTTGTGTTCTTCATGTTGTTACTCTCAGTCGCTGCCTTTTATCTTGCGCTTGGCATTTCTTGACTTCTAGTTGTGGTAAACAATTAGACATGATAGACTGACTTCTTTTGTTGTTTACAGGAAACAATCAAAAAACAAGTTGCAACCCTCTATCTCTGGCCTCAAGCTCTTGAGATTCCTATTCTTGACGAATCATCGTAAGTTTACTTTACATGGACTATCTAGTTTTATGTGCTTAAAGCCTTAAATTAGTAATCATCGCAAGTCTAAAGCCCTGCTCCTTCTCTAAGGCCTAAGAAGTTGGTATAGTTGATTCTAAGGCCGTCATTCTCTTTATTTGATAATGTTTTGCAGCTTTCAGTGGTTGGAAGAAATGTATTGTGAACTTTCTGTCACTCTTTACAGTACTATTAATATTTTTAAAGAGTTCCTAATTCTTCTTCCATATACATATAGGGTGGCAATAAAGAAGCCTGTAGGGATATTACATGTGAATGTGATTCGGGCACTAAAGCTTTTGAAGATGGATTTGTTGGGAACTTCTGACCCATATGTCAAACTCAGCCTTTCTGGGGACAAGCTTCCGGCAAAGAAAACCACCATCAAGAAAAGGAATTTGAATCCCGAGTGGAATGAGAAGTTCAAGCTTGTTGTGAAGGACCCTGAATCTCAAGTTCTCCAATTGCAAGTCTTTGACTGGGATAAGGTTTTAATGATCTTTAATCTTAATCTACTTCATTAAAATTTGAAAGACAAACTTATATTGACCAAGAAAAATGGTGACCCTATAATCTTATCTAAATGAAACTTGGAAGTGAATTCAGCTTATCACTGGACATTTTTATTTAATCTTCATGTCTTTTTTAAATTTCGGTCATTCTTCTACCAGCCAAAACGATCTGGATTTACTTTGTGCATATAAACTACTCCCTCCAGTCCTTAATGTAGGACCTAAGTAGGGAGTTGATCTTGGTCTTTAATGTAAGACCTATTTCCCATATTTGTCTATCTTTTCTTAATTTACCCCTATTGATGTTCCCTCAACAATAATCAAGTAAGAAAGAGGGAAGGAATTAAGGATTATGATTAGGGTATTTTAGAAAAACCATGTCACACTAACTAACTTGACAACTTCCTTAATCTAATCAGATTAGGTAAACAAGTATTATATTAAGGACCAAAGGGAGTATTACTTTTAGAGAATGCTAGCTTTTGCAATACATTGTATTGGAATCTCCTTACTATCATGGTGCATTTACAATCCATTTTGCTCTCCAATTGTTCTTTGATGATACATACTTCTCATTGAACTGTTAATTAATAGATTGGCGAAGATGACAGGATTGGGATGCAGTTAATCCCACTTAAGCTGCTAAAGCCTTGTGAGAGCAAGGAATTTACACTTGATTTGCTCAAGGACACTAATGTGACGGAGCCTCCAAATAGGAAGCCAAGGGGTCAAATTGTGGTGGATCTTACTTTTGCTCCTTTCAGAGAAGAAAGTTTTGGTGGGTATCTGGAAAATGGGGCTGATAGAACATCTGATGAAGATGTCCAAGGGGCAGGTTTGCTTTCTGTTCTGATACAGGAGGCTGAGGAGGTTGAGGGTAAAAGCCACAACAATCCATACGCACTTGTCTTCTTTAGAGGCGAAAGAAAAAAGACAAAGGTAAAACATGCATGCATTCGATATTATTAAGGTATTTAAGATGTGAACAGCAGCATATATAATATTCACATGCAACAACAACAACAAAGCCTTATCCCACTAAGTGGGGTTGGCTACATGGATTGCGCAATACTATTATGCTCTATGGAAAATCAAATCTTTGAATAGATTATTAATCAAAAAGTCCTGCTCAATAACTTCATTGAGTGTTCGCTTTGATTTTCTTCTACATTTTTTTAAAGGATTTCATATTGCTTGATCGACCCTTCTCACCAACAAATTCAATGACCTTCTTTGAATGTTTCCAAACCACCTCAAACAATTTTCTACCATCCACATACTTCCAAAAAATTTGAAGATCCCACATTCTTTTAGTTGTATTTATTGAAAATCTTAAATAATATAGTAACTTCTACAAAACGTGAGAGATATTAACGGTTCCATAGTGATGTATGATACTGTATATGCTATGATAACAAACTAGAGAATTGATAATATGATTGTTTTAGTTCATTTTCAATGCCAGTAATTAAATTGTGCAGATGATGAGGAAAACTCGTGACCCGAGGTGGAATGAAGAATTTCAATTTATGCTGGAGGAGCCTCCTCTACATGACAAGATACACATTGAAGTAATGAGTAAGAGGACCTTTTTCAGATTTCTGTCCAAGGTATATTATCGATAGTTATTGAATAGTGTTGTTGTTATTACCTTCTATTCAATGAAGATGATGTGTATTGAAATGGTGGATGCAGGAATCATTGGGGTATGTGGAGATTAATCTGAATGATGTGGTGAACAATGGTAGGATTAATGATAAATACCATCTAATCGATTCAAGGAATGGAGCAATCCATGTTGAGATCAGATGGAATGGTATAAATTAACCAAGAAAGAGATTAAGAGACACCTCATCATAATGTAATTGCCTTCAGGTCTTTTATAGCTTCAACAGGTTTCTTTTTTCCAGGATTACTTAGGGAGCAAGTTTCAGTTTGTTAAATATGAGGGGAAAATGGCATCAGTTTCTTAGGCATTTTATAGTTTTTTATTTCATTTTAATTTTTTGTTTGTTTATAGATGTAAAAAGATTGTTGCAATAAAAAAAAATGGTTCACAAGTAGGAAAAAAGTTGTTTGTATTTAATCAAAATGTGTTTAAACGTGTTAGTTAATAATATTAGGACATGTTTTTTATAGACATAGATATATTACTATTGAAGACAATCTTATTCAAAATATTGACAGATATTAAACGTGGAACATTGGAGCGTTTTTGAAAACATGACCAAAATGCATCAAAACTAAGGGCTACTTTTACCAAAGTGAAAGATATTTTCTTTATATATGCGAGTACCCCTTGTCTTTGGACTCAACTGGTAAAGGGGTCGGACACTTTCACCAAAAAGAGGGAGTTCAATCCTGGAGTTGGTTAAGGCATTGGGGGAAACATTCTAGGTGATATGAACTTATGGAAACGCAGGTTGAGGTGAAGGCGTATGTACTCTCAGTCCTGTATGCCCTTGTCCTTTGACTGTGGGTGAACCCAACCCCTCTCCTAAAATTTATATATCAAAAAGATATGGCTTAGGAGTATTTTAGCTCAAATTATGGAAAATAATAATTATTTTCTCAGACTATTTACAAAATATAAATTTAAATACAAAACATCAGGATCACAAAAACAAGAAAATATCAAATACGACATAACTTAGTTTTTTGTCGTGGCAGAAGGGGAATTAAAGCAAACAGTCGCATAAACCAACCAAAACATCGACATCATGATTAGTGGCAAAACATGAGCCAGAGGTGTTGGGGGCTCACAAAACTAGCTTTGAGGGTCGATGGTGCACCATTGTTGTTTAGTGTGAATGAGACTTTAATCTAATTTTATATTCATACTCGTGGTTAGGTCTTTAATGGAAAACGTATATTTAACTAATTTGATTAGATTAAAAAAAATAGATAAATTAGTTAATATGACTTTTTTTTCCCTAAAGTATTCTAATCATCTTCATTAATTCCTTCGGTCTCTCTTACTTTATTATTAGTGAAGAAAGTATCAAGAAAAGAAAATTAGGAAACAATTGATAAATATGAGTAATAGATCTTATTTTTGGGACTAATATCAACTCTTCTATGAGATCCTACATTAAACACCACAGGGAGTACTTCATATTATCACAATTTGGTTAAAAAACAAAAGGATTAAGATGTAAAAATACCCATGAACAATTACCAAAAATGTGCTCAGCACCATATATTTTTCGGATATGCAAAAACTAGTGTGGGTCCCACCTCAAAAAGTAACAGTATTAGGTTATATTTGACGGTTCTAGCATTTTTGTTCCAATTTTAAATGTTTATGAGTATTTTTTTTCACCTCCAAATAGCACATGGTGTTGGACACACGTTGGGTGAAAGCACATAGGTACAAACTCTGGTCCTAAATATTAGACGTAGTTAACTTTTTATTTTGAAAGATTAAGAAAGCTAAATAAGTTATTCAATCATATCATATATTTTGTATCCTTAAATTATTTATATCAGTTTATAAGTTAGGCAAAATAGTTTGGAGAAAAAATAACAAATATAAATACTTTAAAGTAATTTAATTAACTTCTTTAATCTAAAAAAAAAATCAACTTTATCTTAAATTTACTACCGGAGGAGGGGGTATTTTTGAATCTAAACCCTAAAAAGAGGAGGAGGAGGAACGCTTGCACCATTGTCCAGCTTAAGGATCAAAATAAAACAATAATTGGGTCTAAGGACATCATCATCAACTCTTCAACTTAGTAATGTGCTTTATAAAGTTATTGAAAATGTCACTTGCAAACTAGCATCCAATACTTAATTTCACTTTTTTTTCAAAATGCGTTTTGTTAAAAGGAAGATTAATTTCAGACAATATTATGGCAAAATTAAAGCGTATAATACACTGTCTTGGGATTTTGTTCATGCAGTATTGGGAAAAAAGGAATAGGGAACATCGCATTTAAGTCTCTAGATAAAAAAAATAGGACAAAATGGTCCCTAAAAATTTTAAAATTGCATTTAAGTCTCGTGAGACTTTTTTGCTATAAATTCTAATTTTCAAATGCTCATGGATTTGTTAATGAACGTCTATGGAGTTGTCAGTGTAGCGCCCATAGACTTGTCAATGGAATTGAAATTTATTGTAAAAAAGTCTCACAAGACTTAAATGCAATTTTGAGATTTCAATGCATAATTTTATCGTATTTTCTCTTGTACAATACCTAACTGCAATTTTTCCAAAGGAATACTGCATTGCATCAAGATAAAAGTGTTTCTTGTTTATAGGAGATTAGAATAAATTCTCCTAGATTCATGAGATTTTGAAAATAACGCATTATTCTTTTTCTTTTTTTCATTCTCTGAAAATTTTGGAGTCTGGAAGGCCCATCATATTTTTATTTATTTTTTGTAGTTGGAATGGAAATTAGTGTAGGAATTTTTAGGCTGAAAATTGGGCCGCACCTTTTCCATCACGAAAGAATTCAATGTTGAGGCCCATTATTGTCATGGTTCGGGCTTACCTTCGGCCCTCATTTGCCCTTTTCAGTTTTTGATTTTAGGCCCATACAACTGAGATCCCAAGTGTTAAAATGCCTCAATGTGTAGGCTCAAGAGAATAATTGAATAAACAAAAACGCCCGGATGAAAAGTTAGTTTTTTTTTTTTTGCCATCGAAAAGTTAGCTTGTTACTTGAATGAAAATATTCGAGAATTACCAATATGTGGTTGGTCCAGCGGAATGTGACGTTGGATTCCCTTAAGAGGTCTAGGGTTCGAACTGCGGTAAAACAACTTGTAATCCGTCTTGTATGGAGCTATCACTGTTGAGAGGGTCGTCCTTACCACTATAGTACCCTGAGTGGTTGCACACTTACCACTATTTTATTATCAAAAAAAATATTCGAGAATTGTGAGGGGGCAAATGAGAGAAGTAATATTAAAAGGGGGAAATTGGGAAAATATTTTATTTGTGACAACGATTTGATAAATTTTTATACACAAAAAGTATTTATTCTCACCAATAAAAATTTTAAGGAATTTTCCCCAATTTTTTCTATTAAAATTGTATGAAATTTGTTTATATCTTCAGAGATATAATAGTTTTATTTTGTTCCATCGAGATCTAATATGAGTTTTGCATATATTTAAGTTGCGCAAGCTCAAATGTTTAGTTCGAACCATCAACCATGTATAAAAATAAAAAATAAAAAAATAAAACACTCAAATTAAAAAAAAAAAAAAAAAAAAACAGGGTATTGAGATATTATTATTAGATTCTTGTTGGGTCGTCAATTGTTTAGTTGAAATCATGCAAGAAATCAAAACACCAACGAAAATGTTAAAGAAGATGTTGGGGCATGCCACGTCACATGTCAAGTTAGTCTACAAAGAAATAAGAGTAAATATTTTTTCTGGTCCCTAACAAAAAACACGGAGACCATTTTTGTCCCTGACAAAAAAAAAAAGTCCTTTTTAGTCCATAAAAAGGACGAATAATGGTTGATTGGTGGTCATTTTGATCCCTCACAAATTTCCAAAAGGTCATTTTTAGTCCCATAAAAAGGACGAATAAGGGTCGAGTTTTTTCTCAGAGACCAAAATAGGGTCTGTGTTTTTTGTACCAGAAAAGGTATTTACTCAAGAAATAAGTTGAATTTGCAATACGAGATATTTTAACATGTTATTTAGGAATCTGCCGTGTCATGTCAGTATGGCCTTTAAAAGTTCACAAGCTTATATTTACGAAAAATTAATGGATGTATATAATATATAGTTAATAAATTTTCAAAATTTTCGATAAATAAATTATTCCTACATAGAATATGATAAAAATAGGAAAAAAAATAATATACAAAATTGAATTTAGTAGAAGGTAGTTTTCCTAATACCCCATCCATTCCTATATATAACATTTTTTTTTTTTGGAATGGGTTTGTCCATTTTTATAAGATCTCTTTTGTGTTTGTCATTATAATTTTGACTCAATTGTAATTCAATTTTAAGCTTTAACCCAATAAAATTTAGCCCTTATAATTTTGATTCTATTATAACTCTGTCTCTAAACTTTGTCTTGGAGCAACTAAATTATTATAGTCTAACTATTTAAAATATTAGTCTCTATATTTTACAAAATAAAATTATATATGCCATAAAATGTATGGACTAAATTTTTAAATTATTGAAATTATAGGGATCAAATTGTATTGAGTTAAAGCACAAGAACCAAATTTCAACTAAGTCAAAATATAAAGACTAAATTGAATTGAATGAAAATTATAAGAAAAATTTATTATAGAGAAACTGAAATACTGAAATTGTGGGTGAAATTTATGAAATGGTTGTTTTTTTATTAAAAAAATAAAAAAGGAAGGGAGTCAAATTTAAAGGGAGGAGTGGGGGTTATGGGGAGATGTGGGAGAAAGGAAGGGAGCTAGCTAGCAAGCACACACTAAGCAAAAGTCTCCAAACAAAATAAAATGAAAAGGAAAGGGCAAAGAGGGAAAAAGACATCAAAGTGGACGAGGGTGAGAGAGAATGTGGATGATGATGGGGGGATAAGTGGGCCCCACAGAATGTCTGGATTAGGTTTGACTTTCCCTCATTCATTCTAATCTCTTTGCCTTTTGCATCATAATTCCCCCAACCCAATACCTTATTCCCTTCGCATGCTTCTTCCCTTCTATCATATAGGATCGTATCATATCCCCTAACATAATAATAATAATAATAATAATAATTAATTCAATTACCCGACAATTTTCTTTATTTCCCATATTACTATAATTTAACCACTTAATGTGATTTACCAAAATATTAAGGAGCTCTTTCTCTTCTGTTATTTTTTTTCCAACAAATTAGTTTTTTTTAAATCTTTGTGACATGAATTTTAGCTTCTTTAGGAACTGCTATACTTTTAAGGCTGACGTGTAATTGACATGTTATTGTCTGATATAATCTTTTTATTAACATACATTTGACTTTACTCAAAAAAAAATTTACCCACTTCATTTTACATAAACGCTTCCATCTTCTTCTTCTTTTTTCTTTTTCCACAAAGGTTAAATATCATGCTTTTTTTAATGAAAATGAAAACTTCATTAGTGACAAAAAAGAAAAAGTTACTTCCTTCGGTCCTAAATATAAGACAAAGTTGACTTTTTTTAAGAGATTAAGGAAACTAATTAAATTACTTTAGAGTTTTTTGTATTTTTATTTTTTTCCCTAAATTAATTAGTTTGACTAATAATCTGATATATAATCTAAGGATACGCGACATATTATATGATTAAGTAACTTATTTAGATTCCTTAATCTCTTTAAAAAAATCAATTCTGTCTTATATATAAGACCGGATAGAATACAACATACTAAGATACTAGTTTACAAGTCACCTTTCATCATCCCCACTTTCACGCATCTTTTTAATAAACATAAAAAATGTGAAATCCTAAAAACTATTGCCTTGAGGGAAATTTTAATATTAAAAATATATCATATATTTAATTAGGATGATTTTCATGTGAACATGTATTTTATATGATTATAACATTACCTCTGTAACTGTATGAGAATTAAAAAAAAAAAAAAGGTACTTCTATTATACTCCCTCCGGTTCTAATTATAGGAGTAAATTTTAGAGTTGGTTTTGGTCCTAATTATAAGAGCAAGTTTTAACTTTTGTCAATTTTTTCTTATAATACCCCTATTTATAGTTATTATTAGGAGCATTTATATATATGTGTGTGTACATATATGTATATCTGTGTTTATGTGTGTCAATATATATATGTGTAGATATTTTTATATGTGTGTGTGTGTGTGTCTATGTACGTAGATAGATCTATATGTATACACACATATATATATATACACATATATGTTTATATAGCAAGATCATTATTTCAATTAGAAAACGTGTGGAAAGAAAATTAGATTTATATGTATACACATGGCTATATAAAAAGCAACTAATATACATATATACTAAAATAATATGTCATGGATGTCTAACGTAAGGCAAATTAGAAACACTTATAATTAGGGCAACTTGTGTCATTTTAAATTTATATAAGGACATTTTAGGAAAATGAGTAAAATTAACTAATTTAACTCCTCTCCTTAATTCTCCCAAAATCGGTTAAATTGCTCCTATAATTAGGATCGGAGGAGTATATTTTACTAATATGTAAATATTATTCATTAAAATTATTTTAAAATGAATTCTTTTATCTCAATAATTTGAGGTATCTGACATTATATGTAAACGTAGTGTGCAAGTAAAATCTCACACTCTTTTGAAGGAAAAAAAATATCATACAACTTTTAGAATATATGCATATAGAAAATAAAAGAAAAGCATGTGAGAGAGCTGGAGGGAGAATGTATATGCGCTTAATTATCTTTCTTGTAGAAAAAAAATAGGGTATGCGTGTGTAATTAAAAATAGAGTAAATACCCTTTTTGATCCTTTATAAAAAACGTGATCTCTATTTTGGTCTCTTACAAAAAAAAACGACCCTTATTCATCATTTTTATGATCTAAAAATGACTTTTTAGAAATTTGTGAGGGATTAAAATGTCAACCAATTAAGTGTATTTTGAATTTGTGAGGGACTACAAGACTAAATTATTTTTTGTCGGGACTAAAATGGGAATCATATTTTTTGTAAAGGGCCAAAAAAGATATTTACTTTTAAAAATATATATATATATTGCCGTCAAAACGAAACACTTCTTTCAAGAATTTAATTTTCTTTGCTCAGGACTTTCAAGAATTTAATGGTTCCCGTTGGAAAACACAATTATAAAGTTGAATTGGACTATATCTTGTCCCTTGCAATATTAAACTAAAAATATTTATCGTTAGGAAAGTCTGTCTGCCCATAAACTACTTTTAAGAGTGTATTTGCTTTGAAGGGAAAGGAGGAGAGGAAAGCGATAAAGGAGGGAAAGGTATGTTACCAAGCGATAAGGTAGATTAAATCAAATGAGGAGAGGGGATCATTTTCTCTTCCTTCCCATCATAGGCGGACCCACCTATTAGACAAGGTGGGCCCGACTTAAATTTGGAGATTTTTTTTTTTAAAAAAAATTAATATATGTTTGAATGATTGTCCACCCTTAAATTAAGTGTTCACCTTAATACATCAAGACTGCATTTCGTAATCGGATAGGGATGAATGGTTGAATGATTGTTTAGTGCCTTATATTGAAAAAGATGTATTTGGTAGCATTGATAATAAGACAATTATGATAAAATTTTAAAAAATAAGGCCTAGAAGGATGACATTGTAATTATTTTTATTGTAATATACTTTCGTTATTAAAATATATGTACTTGAACTTATTGAGTGCCTACCTTTCATTGTAATTTATGTAGCTACATTTCTAATAGCACTTAGTCTTACTTTTCTAAATGACATGTTTATAAAATAATTACCTCTCTTATTACATCATCAGTATTCACTTGATTTCATCAATATTTTTTTCTTTTCTTGTTTATATTCTTTTGTTTTTTAATGCATTTAAAACTTTCCTTAAAAAAAAAAATCCCCCACCACTAGTGCCCCCTCAGTAATTTTCTGGATCCGCCCCTACTTCTCATCCCCTCTCTCTTTAAACCAAACACACCCTAAACAATCAAAAACTAATATTTATTCTAGAATGAAGCAGGCAATTGTTATTTTTTTTAATAACTCTAGCTATGGGCCATCTGGTTACTGACGCTTTTTCTGGATCTTATTACTACGACTAATCTGGATCAAGGATTTTTTACTAGGATGCCTCTCTCAAAGTGCTTTTGAACAAGATGGATGAGATTGGAACTCAAATTAACCACCTTGTGATATCTAGTTAATCAACTGCTAGAGCAAGTACGGTAAGTAAGAAAATATCTTGGGGAAAAAAAGCTTCTTCCTCATCATCTTCGCTAGCTAGGACACAAAACGGAAAAATAGATGTAAGCATAATTTATTCAAACAAACTAGTCATAAAGAAAGATATAGCATTCTCAGCTACTCAGAAAATTATTGAGATGATGATAAGCTTCAATCTTTGAAGATTATCCTAAACGTGAGCTATAAAGATTAATTACATTAATTAATTGGCATATCCCAGCGAGAAGGTTGGATTAGATAAAGATTAGACACTAATGGCTGGCCAAGAAAAAAAACGATTAGACATTAATGGGTCTGTGATTCATAATGGTATTCAAGATGATATAAAGGAAACTTGATATCAAGATTTACCAAAAAGCTTGGCTATCTTCCTCCTACTTCCCCAAAGATCATGGGGATTCTTGAAGATTTAAAGCTCAACTAGAAGTGTAGACTGTAGAACCCAAGGCCTTGAAAAAATTATTGTCTTTAGTGACTCAACTAATAAAGCTTTAAGCTTGATTAATTGTGATCTCGTAATCATCCACTAAGCAATTATATTATTAGATAAATTCACAGCCTATTAATGCAAGATTGGATCGACATTATTATAGATCACTTACTAAAGAGAGCAAATCATACTATTGGTTTGTTGTGCTCATCAATCAATTGGATGTTGAAACCGTTTATCTAGACAATCCTCCTTTGGAATGTAAATACTTCCTCCAGTCCTAATTATAGGAGCACATTTTAGAGTTGGTTTTGGTTCTAATTATAAGAGCAAGTTTTAACTTTTGTCAATTTTTGCCTATAATACCCCTATTTATACTTATTATTATGAGCATTTATATGTGTGTGTAGATAGATCTATATGTGTGCACATATATACACACACATATATGTTTATATAGCAAGACCATTATTTCAATTAGAAAACATGTGGTAAGGAAAATTGGTTGGAGAGATATGTGGCGGGGTTGTAATTCACTTTTACTTATGTCATTTTAAATTTATATAAGGGCATTTTAGGAAAATGAGTAAAATTAACTAATTTAACTCCTCTCCTTAATCTCCCAAAATCGGTTAAATTGCTCCTATAATTAGGACCGGAGGGAGTACCTCCTTTTAAATATAAGTAATTGATAAATAAACATACTATAAGATAGAAGTTCAAAATTTAATTTGGGAGTTTTTGTGAGGAAAAAAAAAATTCAATTTGTGGTACATTTAAAATGATAACATCTTTTTTAAATCTTGGTAAATAATATGGTTATTTATCAATTACTTATATTTAAAAGATTGAAGGGAATATATATTTATACTTCCAAGCTTAGTGGCCCCCATGCTTTCCCCCATTGATTGGGATAAAATTTGTAATTATTAATAGTTGGACTCTATGTTTATTTTAGCTGGATTATCACAAGCACATCGTTCCATTAAATTTAAAATAAGGATTTGCAAGATACCAATATAAATATACCAACGATTTTACCTAGGTGATCCTAGTTAATTAATCTCTTGTATTCACTCGAGTCCTTATTATAAGACACAAACTAATAATTTCTCACAAACCAATAAAAACAGTTAAAGTCATTAAATTTGTTCTAAAATTTAAATAATTTCCAACATTACCTATACTAATTGCACTAAACTCTAATATCATATTAATTATTACTCTAACCCACTATTTTTATTAATTATGGGTATATATATATGGAAAAATATTTAATACTCTTTGGAAACAAACAAGTATCTTATGAAAAGAACTAAATATATTTGTTAGTTAGTTCCTTATAATAAAGATCAGAAGAAATATTTTACTAATAACGAAGAAAGAATAGTAGTAATAATCAATCAAACGTGAATGGGCTCTCCCAATAAGGTTGAGTTATAAACCCTAGGAAAAAAGCTAAGGCTTTTGGGGTTGACTTACCCTAGAAAGTGTGGCCAAAAGGGAATCCTATCCCTTGATCAAGAGAGTTGTGAGTGTATGCGAATATTGTTGGATCGCCACTCATTGCAAGGAAGAAGCTTTCATGGTGGCACTCACACACACATGCACAACATTACACAACATTTGTGTGTGTGTGTGGGGATCTCTTTAATTCAAGTAGTGTGAGTCGTGAGGCATGTGTGCTCTCAAAAGGAGGGAGTGAATTGAAAAGTGGTCACCACCTTTGTTTCTTATTCATGTTCTCTTGTGGGGGAGAGGAATATATTATCTTTTTGCATGCTCCAAACATAGCCACCACTCTTCTCTCTTTCATTTTCTTTAATTTTTTTCCCCATCCCCTCTCTCTCTCTCTCTCATGACTTTTAAAAGATTATCTTTTTTATCATGAGAGAGTAAAGTTATTTGGAATTTTGCTGGGAATCTAGGTAAAAAGTTTATCTTTTGATTAAAACTATAGACCCATGCAATGCATGAATGCAAAACCCTACATGTATATTAATTATAATTATAAAATATTTATATTCAAAGACCTCAAATCCCACAATTTACTCTGCTGGTCAAACTTACTAGTACTAGCTAGCTTTACTATCATGTTTTTCTAGGAGTATTTTAATAAAGTCACAATCTTTAGTAACTCTGTAATAAAGTTTATGTAATTTAATAGTACGTACATTTTATAAAATAGTACTCCCTCTGGTCCTTATTATAAGGCACCAACTACCACTTTCTCGCGGACTAAGGAATGGAGGTTAAATCATTAATTAGATCTAAAAGTAATAAATGTTTCCAACTTTACCCCTACTTTAATGATGTAGGTTTAAATGAGTTAGTTAAAAATGAGGGCATAATGGAAAAATAGTAATAAATGAGTTAGTTAAAGTAAGTTGGTGCCTTATAATAAGGACCAAAAAATGTTTGTGGTTGGTGCCTTATAATAAGGACCAGAGGGAGTACCAAGTAAACTTTGATGATACGTTGTTTTAGGGAAGCATATACTAGCTCTCCTCAGCGGCTCTCTCCCCATCCTTCATTATTTTCAATTCTTCGCCTTTTTACCGCATGCAGTAGTTTGAAATAGATTATGTGTCTCCCTCTGATCACTTGGATCAAAAATGGACGATGAGGATTTGAAGATAATGAGAGATGGGGAGAGAGCTTCCGGTGAGAGAAATCGGGCACGTTGTTTCAGTAGTCTTTGTATTATATGTAATTGATTGAGGTCGTATAAACCAAATATTTTGATATATGAGTTTTAAATGCGATTTGTATATCTCATGAAATAAACAATTATAAGTATTATAATTATAAATAAACAAATAACAGGCTAAAAACATTTTGGAAAAGTAACAATATGGTCCCAATTCATGAAAATAATAAGAGAAAAGTCTCATAACTAATTAATGATAGCTCTTTCTCATATTAATAACAAACTATAAGACTTTTTTAATATCATTTTCCTAGACTTTAGTATCATTCTTCCAAACATTTTTCTAAAGATTTGTCATTTTTTATTGAGTGAAGTTTATCTAAAAACTTAGAGTGGGTCATGATGTTGGTTATCTAAATAATTTACCCACTATCTCAAATCAGGAGTGGCTCTCTTTTATTATTATTTTGATTTGATCACGAAACTGGAGAGTTACTTTTTTTTTTTTATTACCCTCACATTATAACCTCTTATATTCTAAAAGGGGAAATCGTTAATTTGAAGGTAACTATACCTTTTCTCTCAATTTGTAATTTAGTACCTATATATATTTTTTGTTTTAATTAAATCCTTTAATTTTACTTTGTTAGTATGATTAACATTGATCATTAACTTTACTCTGTTACACTTACAGGAGCTAACAATGCTGATAAAGCAAAGTTAAAGAATTTCATTAAAAAAGAAAATACATATAAGTACCCAATTAAAAATTGAGAAAAAAATATATGGACCCGCAAAATGGTTTTCCTAAGCTTCCCAGCTAATTTATGAATAATATAGCTAGGGATCATAATTAATAAAAATAAATAGTGTACTCAACATTGAATTATTATGGTGTTAAATGTCCAATTTCCAATGAAACATAGCTTGAAAGAGAAGTGAAGCTTCTTGCTATATATATTGACTACAAAGTATATAGAGTATAATTAAAAATATATTATTATTTTTGTCTGGTGCCCTATTGCCACAATATAGCACCAAAATCCTTCATCGAGAGACATTGCAAGTTCAAGTCATTATAATATAGATGTTTGTGGTTGTTTAATTGTAAGGATAAAAATTACTTCTTTGTGCAAAGAAGTTAAAATGTATTTAAGAGAAAAAAATGGGAGTTTTTTTCAAGAATTATAATTAAAATGTATATATTATATATACGAGAGGTCATAATGTGGTGTTGGGGGTGAGTATATGACAGCTTGAGAATTATGGTTGATTGGGATTAGACTAACAAAGAGAGAGTGACATGGGAAGTGAAGTTGTTATGATGATGATCGATGATTATGATGATTCCACATTAGACCAATTACATATTTCTGAGGAAAGAACCACTGTTTGATCTTGATCATCTTATCTGCAAAAAGCAAATCAAGCTTTTAATATTCAACAATGCCACTCATTCCCATTTGTGGTGCTCTCCAGATTTATATCACAACAATATTCACAAGCAAAACTTACTTGTCACTTACCAGCAAATGTTAATTCAGATTTCAGATAGTAATTAAAAGTTGGTTTATAAGTTCAAATCGTGTTGTTGATGGAAATACTTTATTACTAAGCGATCTGTAATTAACTTTGTAAGTGTTTTTTTAGCCTCAATGCATGTGTTGGCTTTGATAATCACTCTAACCCAACTTATTCAAACTTTAAATAAATAATAATAAAAAAACATGATTAATTGTCACTTGATATTTTTCTTTTTATGTTTTTAACGCAAGGTATTATCTTGAGTCTTACAGTTTAAAATAAAATTTTACCTTCATCGAAAGGCTCCCTTCTATTTAAGATTTGAGCCCTAATAGGAAGAAATTAAACCGTAAACTTTATAAGTAGTGTCATTTTATTTTGGGAAAATTCATTTCAGGGCCCTTTTAATAGGAAAAATTTCAAAAAAGGCCCCAAGATTCTGACAATCCCAGAAAAAGCCCCGGGGCATTTTCTGGGATTGTCAGAATCTTGGATGAATTGTTAACGGGGCTAATATAGTTGTTAACGGGTAGGTCATTAACAACTAAATCAGTACCATCAACAACACTTTGCTAACAACTAAATCAATACCGTTAACAACTATATCAGTACCCTATTAACAATTATATCAGCCCCATTAACAACTCACGTAGATTCTGAAAATCCCAGAAAAGGTCCTGAGATTGTCAGAATCTTGGGGCCTTTTTTGAAATTTTTCCTGTTAAAAGGGCCCTGAAATGAATTTTTCCTTTTATTTTTTAGGGTTAAGGGCCAATTTTGCCCTGAAACATTTCACCGAGAGGTAATATTACCTTGGAAGTTTTTTGAGACGATTTTGTCTTGGAAGTTTAAAAAAGGAAACAATTTTTCCCTAACCATTATCTCAATTAGTTTTGACCATTAGCTAACCATTATCTCATTTTTGTTAAGGTGTAAATTTGCCTCAGAAGTTTTAAATATAACTTTGGAAAAACAAATGAAGTAGATGACAGGTAAACTTCCGGGCAAATTTGTACCTTATCAAAAATAACATGGATAAAAGCGACACATTAGGAAGTTTGTGTGGGGAGGCAATGGTGTAGAACATAAACCAAGTTTGGTCAGGTGGGAGGATATGTGCCAACCAAAGAAGCAAGGGGGGTGTGGGTTCAGGAAGCTGGAGCAGCAGAATAAGGCGTTTCTTATGAAGCTTGGTTTTGCCCTAAGATCACGACCGGACCTTCTGTGGGTACAGGTTTTGCGGGGGAAGTATGGGTGGGACGCTAGTAGAGGCCCGACCAAAAATTTTAAATGCTGCTCCCACTTATGGCGAGATATTCAGGAGTTGTGGTGTGATATTGAAATAGGAACACGGTGGAACTTGGGGGATGGCTCTAGCATCCGGTTTTGGTCAGATAATTGGGCTCCCTCGTTGGGACCACTAAAACTGCTAGCATTTCGGGATGTTAATCAGGAGGAAGAGGCACTTACCATTGGACACTTTGTGCGCACTGATGGTTCATGGGCGTGGGAGCGTTTCCAACATGATCTCCCGGATCATGTCCTTGCCATAATTTCAGGGTGTAAACCGCCGGCACAGGAAGATGGCGCTGCTCAAAGTTTTTGGGATCTTTCAACTGATGGACGGTTTTCTGTTTCATCGGCCTATTCATTACTGGAAGAAGAGGAAGTGGATGCTTCGGATAGATTATGGGAGGCCATATGGAAGTGGGAGGGAGCACAGCGAACACGAGTGTTTCTCTGGTTAGCTGCTCGACATAATCTTCTTACAAATGCGGAACGAAGACGCCGCCATATGTCGGAGTCGGCTTGGTGCAACAGGTGTGGTACGAATGTGGAGGATGTTGACCATGTGCTAAGACATTGCAAGTTTGCTCAAGAGGTGTGGAGTCATATCTTGCCACCTAGCAAATATGCCTCTTTTAACCGAATGCCTTTCAGGGAATGGATGCTGCACAATATAACAAATCACTGTCGGGGGGGTAATGGTCGGGTACGCTGGTCTGGTCTGTTTGGCCTGGTGTGTTGGAAGTTATGGAGGGCACGGAATTTGGCGATTTTTCAGAATAAGGAAACCACTTCTGCTAGCCTCGCTAGGGAGGCAATTGTACTTGCTGAATTTAATGAAGAAGTGGGAATGAGGAGTAGTATAACGAAGGGTGCTGGGGGACCAAGGGAGGACAAAGTTGTCAGCTGGAATAAACCCCCCAATAATGCAGTAACTCTAAACTGTGATGGATCATGGAAAGCGGACTCTATGATGGCAGGGTCTGGAAGTTTACTTAGAGACCATGAAGGAAGGTGGCTTACTGGGTGTTGTAGGAACATCGGTGTGTGTAACTGTAACACCCCAAATTCTGTAGCATAAATCGTGTCGGATGACACCTGTTTTTATAAAAGTCAAACAAAACTTGAGGTGCTACTTCAGAGTACCGCGGAAACGGAGAGCAATGTACTAAAAACTTGGACAATATATGAGTAACTCCGATATAAAAATACCCCGACATATGACGATGCCGAGCGTATCTTTGGTATATTAAAAATTTCTCGAAGGAATAATCATGTGATACAATATACGAGCTTTGTACAATTACATTTCACAAAAAGTAACTATACAACCTAGACCAAGCCTTAACCAGACTTGGGGCAATGAACCTAACTCTGTTAACCGAACAGAATGGCCAGGTAAGTGTCTACCATAGGGGCCTCACCGACTTATACGGCGACTGATTGGCACACCCACGTAGACTAGCCTTGCCTTCGGCACCAAACTATTCGAAATAAATTCATTAGACCCATGCCTGACATTTGGCTCTGATGATCTTCTTCCGGCACTTGCCTCGACCGGTGCATTTCTACGACTCTGCCCCTTGGTTCCACTCTATGGCTCCGTCTATCGGTGCCTTCCCTTTTCCTGACATTCGGTCTAGTCATGTTGTTTCTCCCGCTCTCCGGTTCTTGGTCCTCCGGACCCTGAAGCTACAGCTGAGATTCAATTTACCGCATTGAATCTCAGGTAACGGTTAACCTCATGCTCAAACAATACAATATATAACAACGAGATATTCTAGAGCTAATACAACAAGATATCATTTGCATACAATAGATGCATGATCATTATGACGACAGAACATAAGCACATAGCAATATGTAAGGCCCCACAGGGTAACAACAACAACAGCAGCCTGCACTATTCACCAGTGCCACGATACCACTCGTGTCATCAGCGCTAGGAAAACATAACGGCATTATTATGACATAACCCGTATAAAACTGTCTGTATAACGGTCTATGAACGTATCTTTGACATATATGTATTTAAGCAGCATAAGATTAGTGTTACGAAGACGCGTCCGTACCTCGTTGACGATATACGGAAATTCAGTACGTTTTGGCGAAGCGTACGTTGACGGAAAACAGCGGGCTGACAACGGCACGTCGGACAGCGTAACGACAGCAGATCAAGGTTTCTTATATCCTATAATGATAATATCACCATTATCAATATTTGACATTATATCGGGCATTTTAGGTAAAATTACCATTTTGCCCTTATACCCCTAATCGGCGTAATTTCGCCAGAGCTTCGCTACTTTGACTCCGACTTTCCAAAATTTTGCCAGAACTCTGACCCCACCATGATTTTGGAATTTCATATTTAAAATAAAACTAAAGATCTATCTAGCATTACTACTAAAACTACCGAAAGAATTAAAGACTAAAGACCGGAAAAATTACCCAGAGCTTCGCTGCAGAATTCCCCGGACTCCTTCCCTCCCCAGAGCTCCTCTCTCTAACTTCTCTCTAGGAAAGTTCAACTAGAGAAATGATTTTGGTGTGAAGAATGCAAAGGGAGAGCCTCCTATTTATAGGGAAAGTTGTGTGCACTATTCACACTTTGTCAGGCGGATTACGGACCGTCGGATCGCACTTTGCCAAATGTCAAGATCCTCACCATGCCACTTGTCCAAACCATCCTCTCCCCTTAGTTGGTGGTTTGTCACATCAATTAATGTGATGTGATGCTTTTGCTTTATGAACTTGTACCGATAAAGTTCCCGATCGGTGTCCGAATCGCGTAATCTCGGAAAAGTCTCAAAAATCCGGAATTACCATTTTGAAGCCCCTTTCCTTCTCATTAGGAATATCTAATCTAAACTAATTTTTGATTCCATCCAGGGCTCCAAAAGTCAGTCAAGTTTACTGAAAGCGTGCCGTTTGGAAGAACTTTCGGGATCATCAATCTCTAGACAAAAATTCACCGATTCCAAATATGTCCAGATAAATTCAAACTCATTTCCAAATGTTGAGTTAGAATTTATTTTCTTCGAATCTTTAAAATGTGACTATCCGCATTTCTCCTATTTCGTCTTATTAGGAAAATGCTCACCTACCTCTAATCAACTTAGGAAAAGGCTAACTGAAGATAAAAATTCACTGATCAATATTTTACTCTGACATTGGAAAACCTATTCCTGGTACTCTAGACAGGATCCGTTTCCTATAAATCTGATCACTATTTATTGTACTTGTTTATACAATTTTACACTTCAACTTGCAAGTTAAGGCACCATGATTTTTTTACCAACTCTTGTCCTTATTTCTTATTATTTTATTAATTTTCGTTTTAATTAATTATTTAATTAATTAAAAATATATAAAATAATTATTTAATAATTATTTTATATAATTTTTTTACAAAATTTTCCTATTGGTCCATTCTTGTATTTAGGCTTAAAAATACCTAAACTCAACTATTTTTCTCCAAAATTTCCAATTAATTAACAAATATGTTTATACTAATTTTAGGCCAAAAACCACAAATTTTAGGGTTTTACATAATTATTTATGAATTTCCTTTGCCTATGCTTAAGTAATTAGCCAATAATTACTCAATTACTCTCTTATCACTAGTTGATAATTCTCTTAATTAAGATAACCCTTTATCTTCAAACTTTTGTATTGACATTTGTATTTTATGTCCCATGCATTAGTTCATAATTCATGGGGGCATTTTTGTCATTATAATACTTTTTAACTTTTCCCACTTTATTTTTCCAAGGTAGTAATTTAATAAATTACTTAAATTAGGGACAATATACTTCCTTATTTCAAATGAATATTTTCTTGCCTCTTTATAATTTTCACAGGTATTATATAACCCGTAAATGCATTTAGGGACCTAATTGCACATTCTTAAACGTTTTAGGGACCTATTTGCACATTTTCTAATTTCAGGAGTAATTACCCTAAAAATTCACCACAAGGTCTTGGAGACCATATATTCACCTATTTCCAATAGGCAATATTTGCTCAATATGATACTTATCATAAATGAGATTTTCAGAGTATTACAGTAACTCTCTTCAAGCGGAGCTTTGGGCTCTTCTGGATGGGTTGGAGTTGGCTTGGAGTTCAGGTTTTAGGGAGGTCATGGTCCAGGTTGATTGCTTAACGGCACTCAGTTTGATACAGAATCAAGGAACGGAGCCGCATCCCGACATGAGCCTGATCAGGAAAATCCAGCGCCAAATGAGTCAGGATTGGCGGTCTCAATCTCTCATACCTACCGTGAGGGTAACAGATGTGCGGATATGCTAGCCACCTATGCATTGAGGCTGGAAACAGGGTATCACCGCTTGCAGGAGCCACCGGGAGACCTACTACGCCTTCTCAGAGATGATGCGGAAGGTGTTGGCAGCCTTCGTCGTTGCTGTCGTTTCTCTTTGTAGAGTCTGATTAATCCTTTTATCAACAAAAAAAAAAAATAACATGGATGACATATAGATAACATATTTAATTAACTAACAGTCAAAATTAACTAAGATAATGGTCAAGACAAAACTTACGAGGCAAAATTGCCCTTTAACCCTAATTTTTTTTTAAAATATTGATAAAAGTTATCTACATACATTCAGTTAAATTAGTCCAAAATAACGCAATATTTTTCAGTCCAAAGGTCCAATTCGTGAATCGTGATGGTAAAATTACCTTGGACTAGTGTAGTGGTGTGCTTAAAGGAGGAATGTCTCCATTAATCCATCTCCCTCCATTTAATGTATCAATTATTAGATCAAGTTTTAATAGGTGTTTTATTTTTTATCATAAGAGACAATTTGCTTTTATTCAGAGCATTTATTGTTTTTTTACTTTTATGTTCTATCCTAATATAAGATTATAGAAATAGTCTTTAAAAAGTTAGTGGAAAATCATTGTTTAAAAATTTTACTGGTAAAAATGACTTAATATGTTTTTATACATTAGAAGTATTACTGTATTGGTACTCTAAACCCTTAAATTGACAAAGCATCATTTAATACCCTACAAGTAAAGCCTGAAAAACAGGCTGAGGCAATCATGTCGGCTCTTTTAAGCCTATTTAAGTCAAGGGCAAGGCTCATAATTTATGGACTATAAATGGAGTCGGATCTAAAAGAGTCAGCCCTGTAAGGCCTGTTAATGTGTTTTTTTTTTTTGAAAAAAATATCTGAACTATGTCACTTTAATTTGAATTTTTTAAGAGAGTGAAAAAAGAGAACCCTAGCTAATAACATTCAAATGTCATTGATGATAGTGATGTTGGAGAAGAAAATGATAATCTTATTTATATTGTTTAGTATTTAGTTTATGGTTTATGACTTTATCTAGTTATTTATTTAATTGTGCGCAGTAATGTTGGACTAAGCGTGTGTGTTGTTAAATATTGATAATGTTTGATGTTTTAACTCAATTTTGATAATATTTATGTTTCAAATTAGGTATTTTATTGTTTAAACTTATTTTTTTTAAAATATAAAAAAAAACTAATATACGCTAAACGGGTTGAAACCCGCAGGGTAACTTCACAAGCTAGGCTTTGAAATTATGTATTTTTTTTTATTATATGGGCTGGCCTAAACTGATCGGCTCGTTTTTTCAGTTCTACCTATAAATAACTTATGTTTTGAACAAAACTTTTTAGATACAAATGATTTATAAATAGGGATTAGGTGGTAGCTTTTTTAGACTTGAAAACTTCTAACTAAATTGACATATTTCCATAACTATTGAAAAGTACTCCATGTAGCTAGTATTTGATTTTCATAAGAAACAATGAACGAGAAAATTGAAAGATACCAAATCTTTTTTTTGCTCAGAGAAAGATACCAAATCACCACTTAAACGATAACGATAATGAATGAGTCAAGTAGGGTTGGAACAAGTGGCCTATGAACTTTTCTTTGTCCAATTTTTCTGGTAATTGAATGGAATAATAAATTTCTAGCGCAGCTTTTTCTTAATATGGTTTGTTAATTTGCATAAAATTCTAACAGCCATGTTTTATTGAATAATTCTCATGCGTTCCAGAAACTTGACCATTCAATGCCCAGTTTTGACGCTTGCTTTTGTTCATTGATGGCTATGTACATCTGTCTAAATAAATATCCTAAGGACCCGTTTGTTACAAAGAATTGGTGGGAAGGGAAATAAACTTTAGAAGATGGAAAGGAAGATTTGAAAGATGAGGGAAGATGACTTGAGTTGTTTGGTAGGAAAAAAATGAAGATGTGGTAGTTGGTAAAGAATTAGGAAATGTCTATTTTACCCTCAAAAGAAATTAATTCAAAATAAAAAAGAAAAATACTTTTTTTGCTAAACTATATTTTAAAAAATATATTATTGTTAAGTTCGAACTTGTGAAAAAAAAAAAAATTTCGTCAAATTTGAACTTTCCCGCCAAGTTTGAATTTCAGGGGTAAATCTGTCAAAAAACCACTTTCCTGGGAAGATGACAGATTTCCTTCCATTTTCGGATGGAAAGCATCTTCCCTCAAATAAGGGAATATGAGTACTCATTGGAAAATGCTGACTGGACTTTCTTTCTACCAAACACCCAAAATCCATGGGAAGATTGTGATCTTCCCTTTCCCTCCCCACCAATTCTTTGTAACAAACGGGTCCTAATTGATTATCCTTTTATTAACTTTTTGATATATTATGGCCTGAAATAATACGGTTTTATGTTTTTTATGATTTTTTAAAACTACAATTGCACAATTTTAAGGCTTTTTTTTTTAATTATAAAAAATACAAACTATACCATTTCATCTAGAATGTGATTTAAATCTCAATAAGCGACTAAGCGTCTAGTTAACAAATATATGCATGTATTACCTATTTTATTTAAATCATGAAATCATCCAATTAGAAAAAATAAGTAAAAATTTACAACCATACTTGAGCATAATGTTTTCTATAGGCTTTTATCTTATACTAGTACTAAGTTGTGAGTTCAAAGTGTTTATAGGTATAATAATTTCCTCTATTTTCATTCATATAAACACCATTTTTGTTACTCCCTCCGGTCCTAATTATAGGAGCAAATTTTGGAGTTGGTTTTGGTCCTAATTATAAGAGCAAGTTTTAACTTTTGTCAATTTTTTCCTATAATACCCCTATTTATACTTTTTCAATAATAATTAAAGACAATAATAATAAAATAATACACCTATATATTTTGAAGTAAACTTTGCAAACTGTTTTTTTTTTTTCCGATCGACATAGCCAATAAAATTAACAAACTTGAAGAGCGAAAATAATGAAGGATCAAACAATTTTTTTATTTTAAAAAAGACGGTTCCTATCGTTCCACCGTGATTGTGACATATTTAAAAAAACAATTCTCAGCTTCTTATAAAATTAGATAGATCCTAATTAAGAATTGTCATCTTCTTAGATCTAGCTATGCGTACGGCTTGAATTTGTTCAACAAGCGTTTCCTTAATGTCATTTTAAATTTTGGGTAAGTGTATTTTAGGAAAATACACATAATTAACTAATTTAACTTCTTTCCTTAATCCCTCAAAATTCTGGTAATTTGCTCCTATAATTAGGACCGGAGGGAGTAACTAATAGTATTTGGCTTAGACTAGTAGCTACCATTTTGGTCCTATTTATAAGTCTTTTCTGATTTTTTTTTTTAAATGTCCTTATTACTATAAGTATAGTTTCAAAGTAATAAATGTGTTTATACATTTTTGCCCCGATTAATTGCAATAATAAAAAAATTATTCATGTTGACTTTTGGAACAAATCATATATAAAGGCAAAATTGAAAATTTAGCCTATAATTAATGGTATGTGAGAGTTAATTAATTTAGACTTATAAATAGGACCAGAACAGTACATCACAAGTTGACCAACTGAATTTAAATTTCATCTTATTAAAAAAATATTTTTGAAAGAAACGTATCATGATCGCAAAGCCTTGATCTCGACTAGTTGATTGTTTGAACACCTTGTGATATGATTTAGGGAAAAAAAAGTCCGACATTGGCTGTTCTAAGGGATTATTAAGAAAAAACACAAATTTTGTTTATGGCCGATTAATTCATATTCATGTTTCCAGAATTTGCGAGCCACATTGATTATCAATGCAGATTTGTCCCAAAGTCCAATACCTTGTCGTCAACTTGGCTTTCACGAAATATATTATTTTAATAGTTCCTTAAAATTAATTTTATTATAGTAATACATGTAGTACTATAGATAAATTCAAGATTCAAGAGTAAATACATTTTCTGGTCCCTGAAAAAAAATATATACCTCATTTTGGTTCTTGACAAAAAAAAATGGTGTTTTTTAGTCCATTAAAAGGACGAATAAATATCGATTGGTGAACATTTTGATCCCTCACAAATTTCTAAAAGATCCTTTTTAGTCTCATAAAAAGGACGAATAATGATCATTTTTTTTATAGGAATCAAAATGGGTCCGTATTATTTACTCTAAATTCAAATGCCAACTGTGTTTGGAATAAATTCCAAAATAAAACGCTCGAGTATATATATTAAAATGATTTAAGGCGTGGGGCAATGTCTCTAGAAAGAAAATAATAGCGAGTTGAATAATTGATTGAGTCAAAATCCGAAATCATGATAATTAAGGAACCAATTTTTTTTTTAAAAAAAAAAAAATTAATAAACTAATACTCACAATAATTAAAGAAGAAAACCTGGCGCCAAAAAAAAAAAAAAGAATAAGCCAGAGAGACATGTGAAGAGATCTAGAAAGAAACAGTAATGAATGTCAACAGGGTTGACATGGGGCTTGGTTACCTCAGTGATGATGTGCACGTGTGGATAATTATCATCATCGCATGTGAGCCCCAAAACAACAAATAAATTAAAAATAAAAAGTAAAATAATTTTGTAAAAAGGAATTATTAAAAAAATCCCACAATGTTGACTCATGCCCAATGATAGTTCATCATGATGCCACCCTCCATTCATAGAACTCAGTCATTTATATATATATATATATATATATATATATAAAGATTCCTCTCTAAGGAGAAATTTTCCCTTTTTCTATATATTTATTTATTTATTTATCCCAACTTTTTTCTCCACAAGAAGGATTATGACATGTTTCCACTCACCAGCTTGTTTCTCATTTTTTTATCACCTTTAATCATTAATACCACTGATTACCCCCATTTTTAATAAATATTCGTATATTAGGTCATCTGCGAAAAATTAGCCTTTTCTCTACATTTATAAACCCAGCCGATTTTTTTATTATTATAATAATTAAGCTGTTTTTTTCTACCTTTTTTTTCTTCCCATTTGCTATTTTTGTAGGATTTCAACAAAAATCACTTTCTTACCATGCGTCAAACATTTTCATTATCACGTAGGAGCAAGATAGACAATTTATCATTAAAATTAAAATGGGAAAATCCATACAGGGGCCCAATTAAGACCCAGAATTTCAAAAAAGGTCCCAACAACTTTCACATACCAAAAAGGGCCTTAAGGCCTTTTTTGGTATAAACGTTAACAACTAAAACAGTCACATTAACAACAAAATCAATACCCGTTAACAACTAAATTAGTCGTATTAACAACAATATTTTAACAACAAAATCAATACCCGTTAACAACTAAATTAGTCGCATTAACAACAATATTTTAACAACTAAATCAGTCACATTAACAACAATATCAGCCCCGGTTAACAATTAAATCAGTCAGATTAACAACTAACGTTTTAATGAAAAATTCCAGAAAAAGCCCTAGGGCCCTTTTTGGTATGTGGAAGTTGTTGGGACCTATTTTAAAATTTTGGGCTTTAATTGGGCCCCTGTATGGATTTTCCCAATTAAAATTAAAGAAAAAAAGAGGTCCTATTAAATCACTTGTTCTCTTCTTCTTCTTCTTCTTTTTTTTTTTTTTTTGTAAAATCAAGAAAAAAAGCTGAAAAATTCTCCATTGCAATATTTTTTTCAGTTTGCAACCTATCTTCCACTAAACGGCAACACATAAGACACTTACAAATAATTAAAGAGATGAAAACACAATGAAAAAAAGGGTTGCACATATTGAATATGGGTTGCACCTGCTCAAGAATTTGAGTTACTTTCAAGCAATAAATTTTGAAATATTTGATTTTTTTCAACATTTTTTTAAAAAAATATGGCACAATTTTTTTTCTCTCTAAAAATAAAAGGGTTAAAGCGTATCAAACACCCTGAAGTATTTTCTCAGGGACATCTAACACCCTAAAATATTTTATGGTACATCCAAATGTATTGGGTGTCTAAAAATGAAGATTATGCCGCTGACCTTGTCCAATTGTGGGTCAATATTTCTTGTGCACAATAAATATTACAGAATACTAGACGCACCTAGAAAGGCTTCATGGAGTGGGATACTCCAAAAAAAATTTACGGTATTGAACATACATAAGAAAATACTATACTTTAAGGGTTAGATGCATTATAAAATATTTTAATATGTTAGATATATCTTGAAAAATACTTTAGAATGGTCGAGGCACCTTAATTCAAAATAAAAAAATAGTTCTTAATAAATGGAAATATGTATGTGTTTGTATATATGTATAATGTATGTATATGTTTTATTTTCTTGCCTATGTTAGTTTCCCTTTGATGTATCTTGTACCCTTTAAAGTATTAATAGAAGTAATTTTGACCGGAAAAAAGAGAGAGGGTGAAAAGAGGAGGGGGTAAAATGGGGAGAATGAATGATTGAAGCAGAGAACGATAATAATAAAGGTTTCAACTTTCCACTTTCCACTGGTTGAAGCAGAACGTGCTTTTTTATGAGAGAGCGCCACCTTTTTCCCATTCTTTTTACCTACAAAACTCAACCAAAGGTAAAGCCAACGCAACGCCCCTCAAATCAAATGCCAGCCCAGGTCAAAATCCTCACCTCACAACCGCCTCTTCTTACTCTTCTTCTTCTCATGGCTCCTTCAATCAATGCCTTCATATCTCTTCTTCCTCTTCTTCTTCATTCTCATTCCTTCTTCACCAATCACCTTCCCTGTATCCCATTCTAAACCCTTCAAAACCCCACTTGCCCTCTTTCCCCTTTCACGCATTCAATAATCCTACCTCCCTTCTCTCGATTTTCGTGCTCCATTTTTTTGTTTTAGCTTTTTTATTTTATTTTATAGATCTCCTTTCCCCTTCTCTCCTCTCTTACTCCTTCTTTGAGATCTGCGTTTTGCGACGACATTTTTGGGTTTCTTCAGATCTTGAGCTGAAAATGGGGAGTAAATGGAAGAAGGCCAAGCTGGCTTTGGGTTTGAATCTATGTGTCTTCGTCCCTAGAACTTCTGACGACTTGGATTCGCCTCCGGCTACCGAGCGGTTATCTGATGCTGCTCTGCTTTCGCCGGTTAATTGGGACATGGCTTCCTCGCGATCGAGTTCCGCCGCTCCGGCGGCTTCTTCTCACGCTTTAACGCTGTCCAAAAGTGCGAGCAAATCGTCCAAGGTTAGCCTCCTTTCCTTCGCCACCCTCGATTTTTTTCTGAACTGTTGTTCTGGTTTCCAAAATTTCAAATTCCGCCGCCTTGTGTTCAATCAGATATGATATGACCCCTCAACTAACACTTTAGACACTGCATATGCTATTGATGTCTTGTTCTATGTCCGTGTCACCATCCGTGCTTTTTGTATTTTGATGAGCTGTGCTTCGTTTGGTCCCTGAGAAAATGGACTCAAACGATGATGGAAAAATAAGATATGAAGAAAGAAAATTTTACTGTGCTCAATTGGTTTCTGGCTGAACTTATTTTCTGGTTTTATTAAAAAGAAGAGAAAAAGCTCAATTATCCAAAAAAAATATGAAAACTCATTTTCTAGTTGTGTATACCCTATTTACTTGCAGCTGCAAATAAAGGTTAGGTAGAGTGTTAGTGTGTTACTGTTATTGTAAATTGTAATAAATCAAATTACAGTTCGAGAAATCTAAATATAGTAGCCTTTTGCCGATTGCTCGATTTTTTTATTATTATTAAAAAAAAAAAGAAACATCCTGAAATTTGAAAATTAGCGGAGCTGATTCTAAAATCCTAGAATTTCTTAATTTTTGTTATTCTGAAATATTATTATTATTATTATTTAATATTGTTGATAAATTTTTTTCTTGTTTGTCTTTTTTTTATTTCATATTTTCAACTTTGTTATGAAAAGGGTTGGCGATAGAGCTGTCAGTTTTCATGAATTTTTTTTATGTGGGTTTGTGATTTGAAGTTCTTTTTTAATCAATAATGCTTTATATATAATTGCGGGACCTGATCGTGATATAATTGATAACTGCTCTCTTCAACATCGCATTATGTGTGCACAACGAGTTCTTGTGGATAAGACTTCATTTTTCTTTTATTTTTTCTAATGGTCAAGTTTTGCTTTTTAAGAGAAAAAAAAGTTATACGTGCATGACGCCTCAACCAGTTTCTTCGTTAGTCTAATCAAATTAGCTGAATGTGAGAGCCAAGTATGAACGAGACTCTGAGAATTTTATGTTTCTGGTGTAAATTTCTTTGGGCAAGTGGAAAAGCTGCTTTAGTCTCTTTCAGGAGTGCTCATGTTTGCCTAATTATAGACTTTCCTGCTACACAGTATCAAAATCTGTGTGTTTGTGGGTCATATCTTTTTATTGATAATTTGTGATCTTCCTTTGGGAAAAATATTAAAATTGAAAAAGGAGGATGAGAAAGGGAAATAGATGTTGTATCTTAGAAAGCAACTTGTTATCTTCCCTTCGCTTGATTCATGGACTTCACCTATTCTTTCCTTGTCTTTATAGCTTGGTTCAGCAGTATTAGAAGGTGGCTTCTTGATAACATTAGAAAAATATCTTCAAAACTTTTCATGTGAATGTTATGTCTCTTTTCCTTACGGGAAGCAAAAAATTAAAACAATGAAAGAAAATGAAATGCTGATATAACATGATATATTTCCTTTTAGAATATACAGTTCTATGGTCAAAGTCAAATCAAATTTAGGCTTAAGGCCTGGTAAAAGAAATTAGAGATGTAATTGGTTTCTATTTTAAATCTGACTGACGTCTTTACAATGGTGCTACCACATGTTTCATCTAAGCTGCTTGATCAGTCCAAGAATTTGAAATAATACCTTGATGACATAGTGTGAAGCTGAGTTAATAGTACATACTCCTCTTAATCTTTTAGATAATAAGTTAGGGTTCCAGCTTTTGCTGTATATTTTGTGCTGCTAGTATTATCATTGTCAATACATTGTGTGTGTGTGTGTTTAGAAGCACCCTGTATTTGGTATCTCACAAATTTTGGTTTATCTACATATGGGTTCTGTGTATGAATTTTCTTCTTACATGTATTTGTAAAATTGTTGAGATTCAAGTATCTATGCTTCTTATCTTAACATGTTTTTTTCCTGCTTATACAGCAAACCTGCTCAATATGCTTAACCAAAATGAAACAAGGATGTGGGCATGCTTTGTTCACTGCAGAATGTTCACATTCCTTCCATTTTCACTGCATTGCTTCAAATGTGAAACATGGAAACAAAATATGTCCTGTGTGCCGAGCGAAGTGGAAGGAAATACCCTTACTAGATCCCAGTTTGGATCCTCTCCCAACCAGGGTTTCACCAAATAATGCTTTCATGGCGGTTGTCCACAGCCTTCCTCGACCACCCCCTCGACGAGATTTGAATAGGCGACATGTTGTTCCACTTCATCAGGCTCCTGAGCCAGGTGTATTTGATGATGATGAATCCTTAGATCTCGAACAAGTATGTTCTGGTAAGAGTGTTGCTGATACAGGTGCTGTTAAAACAATAGAAATTAAAACATACCCTGAAGTGTCAGTTGCTCCACAGTCCAACTCTTATAGTAACTTTAACGTCTTGGTCCATCTCAAGGCCACTGCTGTAGCAGCAGCTCCCAGAACACCCAACCTCAGTAGAAATCATGTTGGCTCAACACTGGTTTCTCAGACTCCGCGTGCCCCTGTTGACCTAGTGACGGTGCTTGATATTAGTGGTAGCATGGCTGGCACTAAGCTCGCACTATTAAAAAGGGCTATGGGATTTGTTATCCAGAATTTAGGTTCAAATGACCGGCTATCAGTTGTTGCTTTCTCTTCTACAGCTCGCCGACTGTTTCCTCTACGCAGAATGTCTGACTCTGGGCGGCAACAAGCGCTGCAAGCTGTTAACTCTCTGGTTGCAAATGGGGGTACAAACATTGCTGAGGGCCTGAGAAAAGGTGCCAAGATAATGGAAGAACGAAGAGAAAAAAATCCAGTTGCCAGCATAATACTGTTATCTGATGGGCAAGACACTTACACTGTCGGTGGTTCTGGTACTAACCAACCACATCCAAACTACCACTTACTTCTGCCTATGTCTATCAGTAACCGTGGCACTTCGGGATTCCAAATTCCTGTGCATGCATTTGGATTTGGTGCAGATCATGATGCCTCATCAATGCACTCAATTTCAGAGAATTCTGGAGGGACTTTTTCCTTCATTGAGACTGAATCTGTGATACAGGACGCATTTGCACAGTGCATTGGCGGACTTTTGAGTGTGGTGGTTCAGGAGCTGCAAGTCGCAATTGAGTGCGTGGATGCAAATCTCAACCTTGTCTCGCTCAAGGCTGGAAGTTATCCAAGCCGTGTGATGGCTGGTAGACGCCAAGGATTTATTGATGTTGGAGATTTGTATGCTGATGAGGAGAGAGATTTCCTAGTTTCAGTTAATGTCCCAGCTGCTTCTGGCAATGAAACATCATTGATAAAGGTCAACTGTGTTTACAAGGATCCTTTAACTCAGGAGACAACAATATCAGAAAGTGAAGAAGTAAAGCTGGAGAGGCCTGAAAAAGTTGGGCAAGTGATTAAGTCGCTCGAAGTGGACAGACAGCATAACAGGCTTCAAGCAGCTGAAGCAATGGCCCAAGCGCGAAGTGCCGCTGAACATGGAGATTTAACAGGTGCAGTATCAATCCTTGAAAACTGCCGAAAAATGCTCTCGGGGTCTATTTCAGCCAGATCTCAGGACCGCCTTTGTCTTGCATTGGATGCTGAACTCAAGGAAATGCAAGAGAGGATGGTGAGCCGGCATGTGTATGAAGCATCGGGGAGAGCATACATTCTTTCTGGGCTGAGTTCTCACTCTTGGCAAAGAGCCACAGCAAGAGGCGATTCCACTGATAGTTCGAGTCTTGTTCAAGCATATCAAACCCCGTCGATGGTTGAGATGCTTACTCGATCTCAAGCCTCGATTCTAGGTAGTCCATCATCAGGCCAGAGGCTTCTCCAACCATTGTTGTCATACAGATCGCAAACAAAGCCAAGGTAATGAATGCCATAGGAATTTTGTGGAAGAAAGAAATCATGTTGAAAGTAGCTTTTCCACTACTTTCCCCCCTTTTTTGGCATTATAAAAAAGTTTGCGGAGGGAGGGTGGTAAATGGGAGAGATGAACACAAGATTTATTTGTGCTGTGATTTTGTTGTTTAATATGATGTATAAAAGAATAAAATCGGGGAAACGGTGAAGGGTAATATTATTCAAGGGGATAAATGAAGAGTAGATAGGAATTCACTACATTTTGTTCCTTTATTTCTTTTTTCTTTTTCTTTTTTTCTGGGAGAGGGGGATGGAGGGTTCTTGGAGAAATTCTTCCATGAAAATGCATCAGCGAGCTTATGCAACAAACCAGCGAAACCGCCATGATGAGGAGCTTCTATATTATGACTGTGGAAGAGTGAATGTTTGAATTTCTCAGGGTCAAGCTTTTTCTTGTGATTCAAGAAAATGAAGCTTTTTTCTTGTCATTAATTAATGTTCTTGTCTTTTTGGGGATTCTGTACATACGGTGGAATGTTTTTTCCCCGAGACCTGGGTATAAAAGTTTGTGTTTGTGCAGATGGTTGGGATGAACTGATGAGTAAATATATAAAGTTTTGAATCTAGTTCTCTTTCTGAGGCGTGACAACTCGAAACTAACAAGTAATTGATCTTAGTTGCGGATGGTTCTTTATTTTCCTTCTAAATTCGTGCAGCCAGTAGACAGGTTTAAAAAACAGGGAAAATCCATATGGGGCCTTATTAAGGCCTAGAATGTCAAAAAAAGGTCATAACCACTTTCATAGATCAGAAAATGTCCTAGGGTCTTTTTTGACATGCGTTTGACATTGTGAATGTAAGATGAAATAACGCTGATAGCCTCGTGATTAAAAATGAAAAAGGAAGGTCTTCATCTTTATCCTCTCATTCTTCCTCTGCTTTACACAGACCCGAGAAATATTGGAGCGCAGCGAAACTAAAAAGAAGAGCTCAGATCTTCATCTTTCACTACCTACAACTTAGTTGTCGATAACCTCCGTTCTCACATACAAATGTCGAAGACACAAGATTGAAGTTGAAATATTTAAAAAAAATAGAGTTTCAACGACTGGTTTTGAAAAACCCGTCGTTGAAACTCAAAATAAACAAAATAAATAAATTAAACAATATATATTTTTTACACATACCGTATTTTCATTTTATAAAAATAATAAAGCCAGTTCCTAATTAAATTTTATAAATTAAACAATATATCTCTTATATAGATATATAAATGATTTTATCACATATTTATAGTTATTTCTTAGTATGTAGCCTAGAATTTCGATAATTAAGAAAAGAAATCTAACCATATTTTCATTTAGTTAGTTCCCTATTATTTACAGTGTGTATGTAAAAAAGAGATATATTATTTAATTTATTAAATTTAATTGGGAACTAACTAAATGAAAATATGGTTAGATTTCTTTTCTTAACTATTAAGATTCTAGGCTACATACTAGGAAATAACTATAAATATGTGATAAAATCATTTATATACTATATAAGAGATATATTGTTTAATTTATAAAATTTAATTAGGAACTAGCTTTATTATTTTTATAAAATGAAAATACGGTGTGTGTGTGTGTAAAAAATATATATTGTTCAATTTATTAAATTTGTTTATTTTGAGTTTTAAATATTTCAACTTCAATCTTGCGTCTTCGACATTTGTAAGTGAGAACGGAGGTTGTCGGCGACTAAGTTGTAGGTACTAGGTAGTGAAAGATGAAGATCTGAGCTCTCCTTTTTAGCTTCGTTGCGCTCCAATATTTCTCGGTCTGTGTAGAGCGGAGGAAGAAGGAGAGAGTGAAGATGAAGACATTCCTTTTTCTTTTTTAATCTCGGGGCTATCAACGTCATTTCACCTTACATTCACATGTCAAACACATGTCAAAAAAAGCCCTAGGGCCTTTTTTTGATCTATGAAAATTGTTAGTGTCTTTTTTAACATTTTAGGCCTTAATAGGGCCCTCATATAAATTTTCCCTTAAAAAAACTGTTTTGAGTTTTACAGGCACACTTGTGTGTGCAAGTTCGACTTATTCAAGAGTTCGAACGTTTTGGAGGTTAAAACTTGAGATACTATCAACGGCTACTTTCTAACATTTGGACTTAAGTTAATTTTGTGTTGAAACTTTTCACTTCAATTCTAAACATTGTATGGAAAATTGGACGCAAGCAGAATATGATGTCAGAAATGATCATTTGATGTGACAATTTGACATTTTTATTAATAAGATTAAAGACAAAATAAAATGGAACATGTAATTAATATATCAATTATTGTTTTCAATGTACCATCAACATATAATTAAATTTACAAAAAAAAAAAATTCAGTTTATATGTTATAAATAGCATGTCTTACTTTATTTTATTTTACTTTTATAAGTATTTTATTTAATTTTTAAGTTTATAGAATTATACTCCCTCCGGTTCTAATTATATAAACACATTCATAGTGTAATTTGCACTACGAAAGTGTTTCAATAATTAGGACTAAAGATAATAGATTTTATCATGTATGTTCTGTGACTGGTTACATTAACAGGTAAAATAATGATATTGCCAATTATATAAAGTCATTTGTCAACATAGCGACAAATAAACGAGTTGTAAGCTATCCTCTTTTGGAGCAAAATTTATAAAAAAAAAAAAAAAAATAGGGTTAAGTAGTAAATTTGTTCCGGAAGTTTTCGCTAAGAAACAATGTTGCTTTAAAAGTTTTTCTTGTCTCAATGTTAATCGTGAAGCAATGGCGAAACTAGAAAATATTTTTAGCCCAGGCCAAAAAATAAACATATTGAACTATTTACTAAATCATATCGTATAACATTGAAAATACAAATAAATAATAACCGACAATTATAAATCAAAATAAGATATAAGATGATAACATTTTCAATAGGTATCTCAAATAAGAATTTTACTTTCCTCTTACAGCTCAATGAGTAATGAACCAAATATTATTCTAAAGATATCACAATCACAATCATAATAATTATATGTATAATGAAATTTAATAAAATTAATACTTAAATGTGTGTTCCACCTACCTCAAAACAAAATAATTGGAGAAGTAAAAGAAATATAATATGAACCCCAAAAAATATTTTTTAAAAACATAAAGATCTTATTCAATTTCAGCTAAGCAAATAACCTATTATAATCTATTTTTTAAAGAGAAATTCATTATAAAATCATAAGACAACCAAATAATAAATCCAAACCGATTGAAATTAGCCATTAATCATCCTCTACATATATATAATCATCTATTGTCAAAACTCAAGACTTTCTCAAAATCATAACCCCAAAATTTTCACTAATCAACACAATATTACATTCATTAGAAAGAGTAAAATACGTAGAATAAAATACTTAGCTGGGGCCAAATTATTGGCCAAAATAAAATATTATATGATACATATATATAAATACATAAAATAAGAAAAAGTCAGTTGGGGCCAAGGCCCTAGCTGGCCATAACCTGGTTCTGCCATTGCCAAGTTTCAAAACAAGCAATGTTGCCTATTTTTGTTAAAAAGTTAACAGTCAATATCAATTTTTGACGGTCAATGTTAGTTTTTTAACGGAATATGACAACATTGCTATCTTTTGAAACTTTCGGGGCAACATTAAGACAAGAAAATTTTCAACGCAACATTGCTTCTGGGCTTATACTTCCATGACATATTTGCTATTTGACCCAACAAAATAAGTCTATTGTTTATAATTTTATAAATATAGTTTATTATAAATTTATATTATATAATAATTGAAAATAATACATCAGAAAGTATAGTTTGTTTAATGGGTAAAGGAGCAATAATACACATGAGCTTTTCCTCTGGGAGCGCCCAGTACCATGAGCTTTTTTTGGGAGCAAAAGTGCACATGGGCTTATAAAACCAGAGCAAAAGTACCATTTGCCTTAACAGACATTAAGTTGATTATGAAACTACCAAAATGCCCCTCACCCTCACCCTCTCTCTCCCAACCTTCCTCTGCAACTCTTCCATCGAAGAAGAACAGTGAAGAGCATAGAAACAAATAGGATGAGAAGTGGATCGAAAAATAGGGGAGCCTCCCAATATTTCAGATTAACCAAACCCCAACTTGTATCAAACCCTCTATACCCACGGCAGTACCACAACTATCAATACTCAACATAAACAATCAAGAAGATCAATCGATTAACACTTTATTAAATCAACTTGTATCAAACATATTAAATCAACTTGTATCAAACATATTGAATCAAATCAATCAACTTGTTTCAAACATATTAAATCTCATAATTTACGCCGATTAACACTTACGGTCAAGATTCGGAAAATAGGAAGGAGGATCAAACAAAAACAATCGATTTACAATCGAATCAATCGGTATCCTAATCAACTGCAAGAATGAAAGAACCCAAGCGAAGATCGAGACATACTATCGGATCCACAATCGTCGGCGAATCGTGAAACCGAAAAACAATCTCGAAATCGCAAGAATCTTGAGTAAAGGTGGGAGACGGAGCGGCGGCGACATCAACTCCGCCGGAAATCGGTGATTAGTGCAACGGACGAGAATTGCGAGGACGATTGATCTTGGAAAGAAGGGAACCCACACTCGTCTTCAACCCCGCTTCGTCGACGGATCGAAAAATCAAGACGCGTCTTCAACCACCTTCGTCGACCAGATCGGAAAATCAAGATGTCTTCAATCTATCAACATACCTAGCTTTGTCATCCATTCCACGAGAAATAGGTGGAAGAACAGTGACGGCCGATTCGCATAGTATGGAGAAGATGAAGGGCTTGCAGACTCGTGGCTTACTGGTTTGGGCGTTCGCCCCCTCTCTGGTTTGTTGGGAGTTCGAATAGACATCGAGAAAGAGAAAGAAGGGAGAAGACGAAAGGTCTGGTTTGGGCGTTCGCCCCCTCTCTGGTTAGTCGGGAGTTCGAATCGAGAAAGAGAAAGAAGGGAGAAGATGAAATGTCAAGGAGAAAAGGGTAAAAGAGGGATTTTAAAATTGTATATGTTTTTAATTTTAAAATAACGTGGGCCCCAGTAACGGAAGTTAACAACTTTTAATGGCATGTGTAATTTTGCTCTGGTTTTACAAGCCCATGTGCACTTTTGCTCCCAAAAAAAGCTCATGGTGCTGGGCGCTCCCAGAGGAAAAGCTCATGTGTATTATTGCTCCTTCACCCTTGTTTAATTTGTTTTTTGGTAAGTGTTGTGCCATAAATAGATAATTTACATATTATCTCCTCTCCTTAATATGAGACATATTTTGCAGTGTAATTTGTACTATAAACTATGTCTTCGGAGGAATAATCTTTTTTCAAATAAAAACTGTCAACTGTACCATTAGGGTATGTTTGGTTTGAGGGAGGAGGGAAAAAAAATGAGAGGAGGGATTTTTTTTTTTTGAAAATTGAGTGTAGTGGGGCCCACATATTTTCCTCTCCCCTCCTTTTTTTTCTCTCCCCTCCCCTCCCTCAAACCAAACATACCCTTAGTCTGTTTTGGCATAAGGCATCAAAAAGCAGTTTTTGCTGGAAAACCATACTATTTTTTTTTTTTTACAATGAAAACCGTACTTTTTTTTTTGTTGCCCACCCGGATAATACAGGGAAAATTTCATTATTTTTCTTAAGGGGGAAAAAGTTCCACGGGTAATAATCGTTGATTTATTTTCTGGATCATTACATTGAAAATTATGGCCCAAAAATAAAAATGATAATTTGGACCCTAAATGGGCCTTTGAAATTGGAAAACCCCAAAATTGCGTGGGCCGAATAGTAGGCCCATATAGGTGAGACTGAGACTAGTAAGTTTATAGACTTGGAGTCTCCTTCCCTCGTCAACTGCGGGGGAAGAAACCAGAGCCAGTGATGGATGCTCTTCTCCGAGCTCGATTGTTACACCTTTCTCTCTTCATTTCTCTTCTTCTCTCAGTTCTTTCACATGCTTCTTCTCAGGAACTTCAGATCGTCAATGCCGAACGCAGAGTACGATTTCCTAGCTCACTTTCCCCTCCTTTTTACGTTTTATCAGAAATAATTTTATCTGGCCGTCTTTATGCTAAATTGGTTCCTGAGGTCTGTTTTCAAATTTCCGTGAAAGTAAAATGTTTGCCAGCTTATTGGAGATGATCGGAAGAGGAATTAGCCCGTAGCTTTTCTGATTGGAATCCTGCGTTTTCTCAAATTCTGATTGTAAAGTAATTCATCCGATGCCTCAATTTGTTTGTTAATATTTTCTATTATATTAATAAGCAATTAAGACGATCTGTTGGAAATATGGAAATGTTGTTCCGGGTGTTTATCATGGGCAAAGTTTTATGATAACGTCGTCTCTCAAGATCTGAGGGAAATATGGAAATGTTGTTTAGGGCGCTGATTACGGGAGAAATGTTTTTAATATATCCTAATGGAAAGCATAAAGATAGTGAATTTGTGGTCTCATACATGGATGCTGTTGTGGAATTTGTCAAACCGATAATTAGTCAGAATAAATCCAGTTTCAGCTGTGTCACGTTTTATTCCACCATCGCTTTTCTTGGAGCATTTTAGAATAGAGAAAATAAATTAGAGGGGAAAAAACTGTCTCATTTTTGTTTTCCCTGTTCTTTTTGTTTAATTTCAGTTCCACGGCATTTATTTCAGCTCATGGGCAATCAAGGAAGCATGAAAATGTACTCTTTAAAATAATAGAGATTCGTTACTCACCTTAACCAACTTGTGCAGCCTCTGTGTGTGTGCATGCGTGTGTGTGTGTTGTATTGTGGATTACGGTTCTTGGTAAGGTAAAGTAAAATAACTAGTGGATTATTATTGCAGCATTTTCTCTTATTGTTAAATGTGGCTGATTCCCCCCCCCCCCCTGGGGGAAATATGTTGTATCGTCAGCCTTTGGCATTGGCTACTTTCAGAATTTCAAATGCTGTTTTTGGTCTTAGATACACGTAATGACTAATATTCCGATGGTCCTTGCAGATTGACTTGACTTCTCACATTATCAAGGTTTATCTGACATTGAAGGTAAACCTCCTCCCCACCCCATATCCATAATGTTTCCCGATTACTACTTTTTTGTTAATAACATGCTCTTGAGCCTACCTTCGCATCTGTATAAGTTGACTGACATATTTATCCTTGAGAAAAAGAATTAAGTTGAGTATAATCACAAGGTCATCTCATCTGTTTCATGGCATCCCATTATATCCATTGATAAAGTTACTGGCAGATAAAAATCATGTTCCTTTTCATTCAATTTGCTCAACGTAGCCCAATATTATATGAGAGACACTTTTCCAAACATTTAAACCCTTTTTTGGACCATCAATTAACAAGATTCGCTAATGCAGGATTTTTTCTTTGCTTTACCTGATTATGCTTCTCCTTTACTAAACTAAACCTTATACTACCACTTTGAGGAATGTTTATTTCATAGAGCTTTTCTTTCAGGTTGAAAATGTTGGGGCATCTCCTGCTTCAGAAGTAAATCTTGCGTTTTCACCTTCAGAAGTTGAACATCTAGCAGTAGTTAAAGCAGCTGCTACTACTGGAAAAAAGAAGAAGAGAACTTATGTTCCTCTTGATGTTAAATCTTCTGAGCAACCCGTGGGACCGAATGGAACTAAATATTTCACTATAATATTGTTAAATCCACTTAGTAAAGGTGAAACTGCAACACTAGAAGTGCTTTACATATTGACACATTCCCTGGAACCTTTCCCCGCAGAAATAAGTCAATCAGAGTCACAATTGGTCTATTTCCGTGATAGTGCTATATTGTTGTCTCCTTATCATGTCAAGCAACAAACAACCTTTATTAAGACACCAAGCACTCGGGTGGAATCATTCACAGTGGTGGAGCCTACTAAACGTGCCAGTGCAGAGATCAAATATGGGCCATATGACAATCAAACCCCATATTCATATGCTCCTATACTTGTTCATTTTGAAAATAACAATCCATTTGCTGTTGTTGAGGAGCTAGAACGTGAAATTGAAATATCTCACTGGGGCAACCTCCAGGTTACAGAGCGATATAGCCTGGTTCATGCAGGGGCCCGACATAAAGGTGTTTTTTCAAGGTAAATTGCTACCCACCACCCACTCCTTTATGAATGGATTTCAACTTAGTCTTTTCATGGTAAAAATCTGCAATTATGATGAAAGGAATTGGAAAAGTACCTATTTTTCAGAAGTACTCTTTTCAATTCCTTAAAATAATTGACATCTTGATCTTTGATGTGACTCATCTGTGTGTGTATTGATTTGGAACATAACTGATATTAAGATACATGATGGATTCTGGATGCCAAGTTAATTGATTGGAAATTCTCACTAAACCTTGACGCTCTCAATCGCATGTTTTTCCTATTTATAAAGGGCCACCCAGTACTGAGAGATGACCCATTACTCATGCACTATTTAAATGTGTTGAATTTAGAGGAATTAAAATACTCTCTATTAATCTCCATAGATAAAAGTGAGTACATAGGGGCCTTTATATAGGCAAACCTAGGACTAACCCTAGAATCTAATCTTATCTAAATGATTAAGATATATTATCATAAGATATAATATATCCATATCTTTATCCTAATAAATATCAAATAATAATAACATAATGATTAATCTAAAATCTAAGATAATGATTAATCTAAATAATCCCTAATATTCTAACACTCCCCTCAAGTGGAGAGTATATGTTGATCATTGATGACTTGCCTCGAAATCCTTCAAACTTTGTTCTCTTTGCTTCAATCTTCAAAATCTTTAGGCTTGTACTTCTTGAGTCTCAACGGCCCATTTATTTTTGTGCAGGCTTGTACTATTCTTTAGTCTCGAGGTCCTATTTATTTTGTTTGGGCTTGTACTCCTTTTTTAAGTCTCAGAGGTCCCATATCTTGTTTGGGCTTGTACTCATTTTTTGGAGTCTCAGAGGTCCCATATTGAGTAGCGAACTTGCCCGAAGAATCTCGAGTCCTTTTTCTAGAAGTCCCAATCGTCCTCTTCCCTTGTAAATTCGATTGTACCGATTCACACTGGGGATAGAGTTTGACTTATTCTGCTTCTCAAGTATCCTGCGAAGCACCTGGAATTCTTCTTTGCTCAAACGATCATCATTCCCAACCGTTAGTTCAGCTGGGACAATGTGACTTTGAAAGTTCGAGATTCCACTTGAAGGTTTTCCATGGAGTTTCCAGCATTCTTCTCTAGTATGACCCTTCTTCTTGCAGTAGTTGCACTTTTGTTCCCAGTGTGGTCCCTTAACCGCAAGAGTGAGCTTTCATTTTGGCTTGGGCCACTTTTGTTCAAGAGTTTTCTACTTTCTTGAACTGTACTAAGTTAACAACATCAAAGAGTTGTGGTAGAGGCTTCAGTCCCATGATTCTGCCTCTTATTTCTTCTAAAGCGTCATTTAAGCCTAAAAGGAAATCGTGTATCCTTCCTTCTTCCACAATTCGTTTGTGCAATTGTGCGTCTTTGAGGCATTCCCAAGGGTGAACTTCAAACAGATCCCGTTCTTTGCCACGCTTTTAGCAAAGAATTATAATATTCGATCACCGACATGTTACCTTGTCGTAAATCACGGAGTTGTTGCTTCAGGTGGATCAAGGCAGCAGTGTTATCAAGCGAGGAGTAAGTTCTCCGGGCAGTATCCCATATTTCCTTTGCTGTGTGGGCAAGCAGATAGCCCTCACTGATCTCCATGGTCATCGAGTTACACAACCAAGTCATAACTTGATTGTTTTCAGCAGACCATGTGTCAAAATTTGGGTCATTAAGGGTTGGCTGAGATGCTGCCCCATTAATATATTTCTCTTTTCTCTTGCCACGAATATACCTCAGTATACTTTGAGACCATTGGAGATCGTTTTTGCCATTAAACCTATGGTTAATGGTCATACTATGATTTTCTGAGAAATCTGTATCATCTCGTGGTTTTAAAAGGTCTTGTTTGGTTTAGTGGTTCTGTTTGGGATTGAGAATTCGTATCTGTTTGGGATTCGAATTCGTACTTGCCATAAAAGCCATGGGATTGACTTTACTTTGACTGAAATTTTGGGGTATTGCACCGAATATAGGAGGGTCCATTGTTCAGTCGAAAAGGATTTTTTTAAGGTTACCATTCACGCCGGCGCGTGGGTGTGCACGGGAGAGGGGTGGCGCGTGGAAGTCACGCGCCGAGCAAATCGCCGGCGTTCCTCTGGGATGTGCCGACCGGAACTCACTGGTCCCGTCGAAGGTGGCGGTTCAGTTACACGCGCGCTCCGTCAACGCAGATCTGAAAGTTGTTCTGCGTTTTTTTTTGGTGTTTTCCGTCGTCCTCTGTTACGGTGCTGTCCGTTGGCTTCTGACTCTCTCAGGCTTGCTTCTACCTCTCTCTCTCGCCTCTCAAGTCTCCTCTATTCTTTAGGGAGTGACTCAGGGTCGACGGTTGGTGAGATGAGGCCAGTCGCTGGAGTTTCCTAAAACAGGAGTCCAACACAGTCGCACAATTGCTGGAGTTTACCAAAGGTCTGAAATCAAACCTGGCTTTGATACCATGTTGAATTTAGAGGAATTAAAATACTCTCTATTAAACTCCATAGATAAAAGTGAGTACATAGGGGCCTTTATATAGGCAAACCTAGGACTAACCCTAGAATCTAATCTTATCTAAATGATTAAGATATATTATCATAAGATATAATATATCCATATATTTATCCTAATAAATATCAAATAATAATAACATAATGATTAATCTAAATAATCCCTAATATTCTAACAAAATGGTTTGATAAGTATTGAAAGTTATGTTCATCATGTGTTTCATTGCTGCATTTAGAGGAAACATACGTAGGTGAGTAGAGGAAGTAGCAGAAGCAAAGGAGCATTATGAGGTATTCATCACATGGAGATGAAATAATAAAAATTGCTGACATAATTTATCTTTGCATTATGTTGATTATTCCTTATCCTGTTGGCTCCAAAGATGATTGGAATGCTCCTACCCTCAAATTAAATCTGGAAATGATCTTATTTTTCATTTATCAGTTGTCGGGTGAATTGAAGCTTCTGATACATAAATGCCTTATGTTTGTTGTCTTTAGATTTCTTTTGGTGTGCAATTTGATGCTCTCTCCTTTTATCAATCCCCATACAATATGACCTGGTTCCTCTGTTAACAGGGTTGAATATCAGACTAAACAAGGTAATACTGGGGTGTCTTCATTCAAACATCTGCTTGCAAGACTACCTCCACGGGTTCACTCAGTATACTACCGTGATGGAATTGGGAATATTTCATCTTCCCGTTTACGTATGGATTTTCTCAAGGTAACATGTGCCCTTGGGTTCACCCTTCTCTCTTTCCTCACCTCCAATTGGCATAGGGTAAATTCAAGTTGAGTAGCATCATTTGTCTTAATATCGTCTGCAGTGTCTGTTATTTTCTTCAAGCCTTTTTGTTTCTTTTGGTTATCCATTATTCTTAACAATTGGGTTGAGGGAAGAACTATGAAGCAACTCAAGCTGTTTCATTGAGTAACCAAATGGTTATATATTCTCCTCTGATGAGACTGAAATATTGTATTTTTTATATGTTAAGATGTTTTTCATGTCAGTAGCATCCTTGTTTGGTTTAAATTAAGTTTTTCTGGCTATCATTGATATCATACTGAATTTAGGAAGACAGAACTGTAGAAGTCATGTCTTAATGTTTCTGACTGGCATGTTTCCATCAAAGTGAATCAATGTTTTGAGTCCAAAAGCTCTTATTGGTTGTTGAGAAGTTATTATTAAGGAAAATGATTTTGAAAGTTGCATTTGCATTATTTAGTAGGTTATGACGTCTGATCTCAATCATTAACAACATGCTTATTTGCTGCAGTCAGAACTATTAATTGAACCTCGGTATCCTCTCTTTGGAGGCTGGAAATCTACCTTTGTCATTGGTTATGGGTTACCAGTGGAGGATTTCCTTTTTGAGTCTCCAGATGGTGGCCGATACCTCAACTTCACTTTTGGTTGTCCTCTTACTGATACAGTTGTTGACAAGTTGCTTGTCAAGGTGGGTGCGGATTTGTGTGTTACTTTGTTCTTATAGGTTGAACTTCGCTCTTTGCTTCAAGTGCTTATGCACAATATAATGGAGGTTAGGACTGTTAAATTTCAGGTTGTGCTGCCAGAGGGATCCAAAGATCCCAAAGCTGTGGTCTCATTTCCCGTGGAGCAACGTCTAGAGGTAATTTTTCTCATAATTAGGGATCAATTCATTTTAGTTGTGGAAAATTTTCAGTAAATTCCCAACATTTCCCTGTTTTTTGTAAAATTCTCTATCAGTCACCTACAAAAGAAAGAAGAATATGATATAAATAGATAGAATAAAGCAGAAAATAAAAGTATTGCTGTGTTAACCAGGCTTTCAATCACATTTTGCATCTCTTGAGGAAACACCCATTGAGGGATGTGATGGAAACATTTTTTGTCTTGCATGTTTTGTTTATGGAGAATGCACAGTATTTGGCTTTTAAAAAAAATTGGGCCTTGTTCTATTTTTAGGTTAATGTGAGACTAGTATATGAAAGTATTTGATGGCAGAAGCAGCTGATGTAAGACTCTAGAGGGGCGGTTCAGTATATCACAACAACCAAGACATTCATTATCGCTTAGCTAAACTCACAGATAATTTGTACCACTAAGACTTTATACACCCTCTCTGGATAGACTTGCTTGGGTTTGAGTTTAAGTTTATTGGGAAAATTAGTTATTTGGTCCCTATAAATGTTAGTCCCTATATTTCAGAAAATTAGCTATAAAGACTAAAGTTATTTCTTAAACCTTAAGGTCCAATGTTTTTAAAAGAGTTAAAATTATCGGGATTGAGATGTGTAGAGACAAAGTTTAGGGACTACATTTTAATAAGAGTCAAAACTATAAGGGCTGAGTTGCACCAAGTCATAGTTCAAGAATTGAGTTTTAACTGAGTCCAACTATAGGAAGGAGATGATGAATTTTCCCAAGTTCATATTGAAACTTGCAATTGCAATTTAGGTACTGACAAAAGGTTCATTTGTATCTTCAATATGAGTATGATAACCCTTGTAGACAGCCAATGATCTGATGGCTCAGTGGTATGGTTAGGGAATTGTAATGCGTGGATGATAGGTGGTTGCCTGATAGCAACCCAGATTTATGGTTTGATTTGTTTTAGGACAAATAAACATCTTATGGGAACTTAGGAATTATTTATTAATTTTGAGTATTGGTTTTGAGTAATTGAGCAATAAGTGGAATATCCACAATATGAGGGATTAGTCGCTAGATTAGGGGTAACTACTTATTTGAATTTTGTATTTGATTAGAGTCTTTCTCTATAAGCTACATCTATGTATTGGCTCTTCTCCTATTGAATAAAGCATCGAATATTCAAAGAATAATTTAATATTGGAGATTCTCCTAGGCTGTTCTTATAGAATTAGTGAGATACTTGCTTATTCTATAAAACAGAGAGGTTGTTCTTAAAGAGCTAGTGAGATCCTTGCTTCTCTTTTAAGACAGAGCAATTCTATTTCCCTTTATTTCCAGAATTCACACATAAATAAATCAGGAACCTACCATTGTCTAAGCATATAGAGTTGGGCTGTGGCTCAGCATATGAAATTCGAGTATCTGTCTAGCTTCAATGAAGTGATGTAAGTGCTTAGGTTGACGTGGGAAATTTCCTTAAAAAATTTGAATACCATAGAAATCTAGAAATAAAACCATAACAGGAATAAAGCATCTTCTGCGGAGCTATCAACTTAAGAGAAACAGCAGAGGTGTTGTGATAGGATTTGAAGAATTTAGAATAAGAAGAGGGAAAAGAGAGACAAATCTAGAGTCAGAATCTAACTCCAGCCAACACAATACTTCTCTGAAATATATATCTTCATTCATAAACCTTTAAAAACATAATACAATATATTTATAGTCTCTGAATATAACTTCCTATCACAACTTCCCTAAAACAGATAAGATACAATAACTACCACAAACAAATAAAATACAATAACTTCCCTAATCAACAATAACTAATCCTAACATGTGTCTTTCTTCAAAAGAGGACACATGGAACCCTAACATGTTGCTGTGAATTTTGTGCGTGTGTGTGTGTGTGTACAACTTTGATTTCTCCAGATAAATTGTGAGTAATTCTGTTGTGGAAGATCTTGACTTTCTGTAATAAAGCATTTGATTAACTGTAGCTAACTGTATTTTTTGATTGAACATTTGCAGACCAAGTATTCATATCTTGATGTTGTCGGAAGGACTGTGGTGGTTTTAGAAAAAAGAAATGCAGTGCCTGAGCATAACATTCCTTTCCAGGTATTACTGGACTATTGAAAAATTACTGCTTAAAACTTTTTCAAAATTTGAATGTCATATAAGGGTCCAAAAACAAGTAAATTTTCCTTCAAACGTGTGACATGATGTTAATGAAAATATTGATTTCATGAGACATCCCTTGTGTAGTAACAGAAGGCCTAAAATTTTACGCTGGTATCAGAGATGGACTGATTCTGAACGATGACTTCTATTGAACCAGACCTTTAAACTAGCTCAGATGAAATTGGATAGATGGAAATCTACATGCAGCTTAAATCTAGTTGGGAATGATAACCCTGTTTTTCATATAGTTTTATTCGAAAGTTCTGTAGCAGTTGTTGAAATTACCTTTATGTCAAGTTCTATGATCATTCTCAAGTACCAAAGAAAATATTACAATTCTGTTTATCAATATATCCTCTTGGTGGTGTCTAACCGTCTTTTCCATTATTTTTGTAGGTCCACTACAGTTTCAACCCTATATTCATGCTTGCTGAGCCATTAATGCTGGTATCTGCATTTTTCTTGTTTTTCGTGGCTGCTGTATCATACCTTCACCTTGATCTTTCTATACGCAAGTGATGAGCGCGTAGTAGCTGTTTTCAAACAGGTATGCTAACCACCGCCCTTTTTTCCCCTTAAGAAATTTTCGACATAGCTGTCACTGTGGCCTGTTGTGACTCACTGACTTGCGTAACATGCAGCTGACTGAGCAGATCCCAAGTTGCTGGGAGCCCTTTCATGTAAGGTGATTAAGGTCAAACTACTTTTTTCTTTTGTAGAAATTAAACCAAATAAATTTATAATATTTAAGTTAGAGAATGTCAGGAATTCAGAAAGGATCGTCTGCTTTTTTATTTTACAACGCATGAGAAGCAAATTTTGGTAATGGTATTTTATGCAGTTCCAATGACGAAACTATTTCAGCCATTCCGTTTACATGGTTGAAATATATGAAGGTTAATCCGGATATATATATATATATATTACTTGAACGCAATACCCGGAGGGAAAAATCCTTTTCAGTGGGTTGTTATGGAAAATATATTTTGAGCAGCCATCTTAACAAAGTCTTGTCTTGAAAATCAAAGGGAGAATCACGGGTCCGGTTTCTCTCACTCTCTTTTTTCATCATTCTTCATCATCTCTAGATCATGTTCGTCTAATTAAATCTAAAAGGTCAAAAATGAGTCATGTCATTAAGTACTTAATACAGATCCTTCCAAAATCAAATCATCAGTTTATCGCCCTGTCCTTTTTTTTCTTTGGAAATTGGAATGGAATGCAAGTTAAGGGTCACAATGAGACCCTTAATTGCTTGTCAAAAGGCTTGGTCTATGTAAATTTAGCGTTGATCAGTCACGTGGTGATAAGACAAGGGTTTGTTTGAATCTGTGTGATGGGGATTTCTTTTACGAATAGAAGATTTGATAATTATTGAAGAGGAAAATGGAGAGAATCAAGTTAGAGTTGGTAGCATTTTGGGTGGTTAAGATGTGTTTAGAGGCACATGATGGAATCTTACAAATTATAAAAGTATGATTGCTTCATAACTGGCTACATGTGGATATTTGAATTTTAGGCTTTGTCCGAATCATCAGTGTGATTCGTTGAGTTGTCAAAAGAGAGAAAATAATGGCTTTAGCAAACACTACATGTGACTTAGATGCGGGGAACACATGAAATTGGACATATCAACTCAATTATCATAATTATGCATCCAAATCATTTTTGCTCATCACCTCTAATTTATCCTCACTTTCAAACTTTTTTGTTGAATTTAATCTCCCAAGTTTATGGTTGTGGAGGACCAAAATATTTCAATCTTTCATGTTTCTTGATATATTTGATCCAATCCTTATTATAAGGCCCCCCCTAAGCACTTTACCAAAATCAAAGAGAGAAGGTTAAATTATTAACCATTTTATGAAAATAATTTTTTTTAAAAATTACCTATATTTAATAGTATGAATTACATTCGACAAATTCTAGTAGTTATAAGTTAATGGGATTTTGAATATGGGTGATCCGAAAAAATGTAATCAATATCTTATTCGATGACTTATAATAAAAACCATGTTTCTTTTAAAAAGTGCCTTGTAATAAGGTTTGAATGAGGAGGAAGTCCATGTCACAATGCATAAAATATTAAATAATATTTAGATTAGATTTTAAAGAATAGCTTTTATGATTTACTAGGTGTGTTTGGTTTGAGGGGAGGGAAGGGAGTGAAAAGTAGGAAAATGACCAAATTGCCATTAATGAAGGGAATATCCCTTTTTGTTGAGAGTATATTTTTGGAATACTGAAAAGTTTCCATGGGCTTTTTGGTAAAGAGGGTGTAAAAAATCTCCCCCTCCCTTCCCCTCCCTCAAATCATGCACACCCTAAATAACTACCACTCTGGTCCTATTTATAAGTCCAGTTTGACCAAAAAATTTGGTCCTATTTATAAGTCCATTTTGACCAAATAAATGAGATTGTGACAATTTTGCCCATATTAATGATGATGAGAAAGATTGGCTAGTTATGTTGGGAAGAGAAAAAAATGAGAGAGATTTGACAATAAATTTTAAAAGGTACCCATTTATAAATGAAGGTAAAGTTGGGAATTTGCTCTATAATCATTGATATACTTAACTTTTATTGGTATGTGAGATTTGGTCAAACTGGACTTATAAATAGGACCAAAGTAGTACCACTCTGGTCCTATTTATAAGTCCTCTTTGGTCAAAAAATTTGGTCCTATTTATAAGTCATCTTTTAGGTAATAAATGAGATTGTGACAATTTTGCCCATATTAATTATACCAATGAAAATAGAGAGAGGAGAAAAAGTTGAAAGATACCCAATGAAAATAGAGAGAGAAGAAAAAGTTGAAAGATATCCATCCATAAATGAGGGCAAAGTTGAAAATTTACCCCACAATCATTGAGCTAACTAACTCTCCTTGGTATGTGTGTTTTGGTCAAAAGGGACTTATAAATAGGATCAGAGTGGTATGTGATAAGAGTTTTGTCTCAGCATGCAGAAAAGAGCTTCTGAAACCACGGTTTTGTGGTTTGTCAAACATGCGCTGAATTATAATTGCTTTTTTTGTTATACATTTCATTAGACTCAGTCAAGTTTTATTACTCTTTCCATTTTTTCTTCTGCATATTTCGGCAGATTTTGAATGTTAGAAAAATAGATAAAATCTTTCATAAAAATAAATTATTACTATCTCTTATGTGTGTTGTATGTTGAGATCTACTTCCTCTGGTCCTTATTATAAGGCACCAACTGACAAGTTTATTTGGTCCTTTTTATAAGGCACTTGTTTGTTCCCAATGAGTATTAATTATTTTTTTCCATGCCTGCCCATAATTAAAAAGGGTAGTGGGTGAGAGTAATAATTAATATGATATTAGAGTTTAGTGCAATTAATAGGGTAATATTGGAAATTACTTAGATTCTAGGACAACTTTATTGACTTTAACTACTTTTATTGGTTTGTGAGAAAAGTTAGTTGGTGCCTTATACTCCCTCTGGTCCTTATTATAAGGCACCAACTACCAACATTTTTTGGTCCTTATTATAAGGCACCAACTTACTTTAACTAACTCATTTATTACTATTTTCCCATTATGCCCTCATTTTTAACTAACTCATTTAAACCTACATCATTAAAGTAGGGGTAAAGTTGGAAACATTTATTACTTTTAGACCTAATTAATGACTTAACCTCCATTCATTGGTCTGCGAAAAAGTGGTAGTTGGTGCCTTATAATAAGGACCAGAGGGAGTAATAAGGACCAGAGGGAGTACTAAAAAAATGAGGAACAAATTGACAATATTCAAGTCGTGCTTCGTTCATTAGCAGCATGAGATTCTTCCCCAATGCTGGCAAGTTATTATGCCAAACATCCTATGATCATTCTTTTTGCAGAAGAGAAATATAAGTGTGTGTGTGTGTAGAAGAAGAATTTTTTAAAAAGGGAAAAAATAAAGAGACAAAAAACGATGGACAAGTGGCCCAATTTACTAGGCCGAAATAAAAAGCACCTCCCTTTTAAAAACCACCATGGGTTTTTCTTTTTAATTTTTCCTTTCCTTTTTAGACTTTTTCTTTATTTTTTTAAATGATTTTTTAGACTTTTTCTTTGCGAGCCTATGCTTTACATCAAAATCATAAATATTTTAGTCAAATGAACAAAAAAAATATAAGCAGAAATGTAAATGAAATATATAATGTCTAGGGGCAATAAATTGAAGCTTTAATTTCACTTTTTTATATTTCCTTAATTGTAATGTTCAGTATTAGTAAGGGTGTACAAAGTATCCAGGTCCCGATCTTCCCGGCCTAGTCCTGGTTATCCCGGCCCAATCCTAGGCATTTTGATCATGGAAATTTTTGGTCCTGGGGCTAGGACTGGGACCGGGATCACCCTTGATGTAACAACCCGACTTTTCTAAAGCAGTATAATTTTTTTTTTCAAATATCATTTCAAAATGATCAGAGTAGTGCACCGGAGCGATTGAGTATCTGATATATATATTAAAATACCCATGGTAGCATGTCTTGCTGTTTAAACAGCGGTACAAGAGTGTTTCAAAAGTATAACAGAAAGAGGTCTTCACCGCTACTCCTAGGCGTCCGCTTGTCCTTCTCCTCGATCCTCGGTCCTCCCGAACTCGACGCTATGTTAAGAGCCGAGATCCAATTTACCACATTGGATCTCAGGTAACGGTTAACCTCATGTTTATATACAACATGTATGTATGACAGACATTCAAATATCTTGGCAACATTTACTATGATCAGACATAGGGAATACATAATCGAGATATGTATGGCAATAACAATACAATCGGATGTAGGGTTAAAGCACAATGAGGAGTGTACATAATCGGATATGCACGGCCAGAACAATACAATCGGATGTAGGGTTAAGGCATAATGGATAGTGATACAGTCGGATGTATGACATGACAGAGAATAATACAGTCGAATGTATAACAGACAACAGTACAGTCGAAGTACAGACAACAGTACAATCAGAGTACAGACAAAAGTACAATCAGAGTACACACATGACAGAGGAAACACACATATTCATACAATAACCATCAGAGTTAGTGTTACAGTACGCGAACGTACCTTCGTTGACGGATTACGGTATTTCTAGCACGTTTACTAAAAGCGTACTTTTACGGAAAATCGTGAAACAATGGCACGTCGGGCGCGTAACGGCAGCAGAATTGGCATTTTAGGTAAAAATTACCATTTTGCCCCTATAACCCTACTTGGCGGAATTTCGCCAGCGCTTCCGCTACATTGGCTATTTTCTTCCCAAAATTTCGCCAGAACTTCGACGCATTTATGATTCTTGAAAATAAAGACTAAAATAGCCCTCCCATATTATACCCAATCATACTCAAAATTTAAAGGCTATTACTACTCCTAACCTTTAAAAGAGCTATAAAAACTACAACTTTTCAGCGACTCGATCCCTACTATGTTTACACCTCTGCATATTTTTTCAACGCAAACAAGGCTCTAAAACATTTGTAGGAATCTTGTCACCTACTTTCTAAATCTAACTAACAATTCTACTAACTACTAAACTAAAAACTAAAGACTAAAGCCCGAAAGACTTACCCGTTGAAGACTTCTGCAGAGCTTCCGCCTGAACTTCTCTCTCTTCTTTCTCTCCCTAGGAATTTCGGCCAAGGAGCTCAAAGAAGATGGTGTGCAGAATTTGAAGGAGGGGGGGTATTTATAGGGTTTAGATAAGGCATTGTTTGGCATTTTGGGTTATAAAAACCCATTTCCCCGATCGGTACCCGATTTGCGTGATTTCGGAGAATTCACAAAATTATGGATTTACAACTTTGAAGACAAGTTCTCACTTAATAGAAATGTCCAAGTTAACCTAAATTTTGATTCCATATAGGTCTCCAACAGTCCAGTTGAAGTTCCTCGAAAAACGTGTCCGAACGCGTCCGGTGTCGGATTCGTTTTCGGAGATATCAATCTCTTCGAAATAATTCACTGATTCCAAATATGTCAAAATAAATTCAAACCCATTCCTAAATGTTGAGTTAGAATTTATTTTCCTCTTTTCCAAAAAATATACCTATATGCATTTTTCCCTATTTTGTTTTATTAGGAAAATGCACAAACGATCTCAGAATTTACTTCCGTAAGAGTCTAACGGAAGATAAAATTCCACTGATCATTATTCTACCTTGACTTTGGAATTCCTATTTCTAGATCTCTAGATAGGATCCGTTTCCTAATTTTAAAATTACTATTCACAATTTTTGCTTTAATTAATTATAATATTAAAATAATGTTGCAAGTGGCCAACTTGGGTTCTATTTCATTTTCATTTTTATTTATTTATTTATTTCGTTTTTCCCCTTTTATTTTCTGCCTTTTCTCTTTTTTTTTTTAATTAATTATTTAATTAATTATTTAATTAATTAAATAATTATTTTTACATAATTTCTCACAACATTTTCCTATTGGTCAATTCTTGCATTTAGGCTTAAAAATACCTAAACTCATCCATTTTCCTTCAAATTTTCCAATTAATTAACCAATATATTTATGCTAATTTTTAGCCATTTATCACTAATTTTGGAGCTTTACATAATTATCTCCGAATTTTCTATACTTGTGCTTAAGTAATTTGCTAATAAATACTTAATCACTCAGTTATCACTTCTTAGTAATTTTCTTAATTAGAATACCACATTACCTCTTAACCTTTGCTTTAACATGAGATTTTTCATGCATTCTGTATTATTCTGCATTTTTCCATAATCGCAAGGGTATTATGGTCATTTCCTTACTTTTTGAGTATTCTTCTACAATTTCTCTAAGTTTGTAACTTAATAAATTACCTAATTAGAGATAACATACTCTCATTTATTCAAATAATTATTTCACCGACTTTTAGGATTTTTCACAATTTTCCTAAATCGCTTATGTCCCTTAGGGGCATTTTGGTCATTTGGCACTTTGGCCCTTAAATTCTCTAATTTCCGAGAGATTTTTCCTTAGAAAATAAGATAATTATATCTTATTATTTGATACCCCATATTCACCTACTTTCTATAGGTATAATCTTACCAAATTAAGATACGTATTTTTTGGGGTATTACATTTCTCCCCCTGTTGAATAAAATTTCGTCCTCGAAATTTGCACTCTACCCACTTAAACTCTGTCCTACTCGGACTTTGGACCATACGCGTCGAATGTTTGCTTCGTTTTCCTTTTGCTCCTCTTGGTGCTCGAAAATTCGGTTTGGTTTGACCGCAACGATCTTGTCATATCGTATTTTGATATATAGTGTCTCCCGAGGCGCCCATACACCGCGGTCAACACTACAGATACCAAAATGTCTCCATGGCGCCCATACACCATGACAACACAAAATATCATACATGTCACCATGGTGCCCATACACCATGACAAAATAAGATACCTCCTACTCAATGACATGATCACGGTCGAAATATAGTAACGAGGAAACATGGAATACGTCACGAAGATGGTTCACGTATCATACGATTTAGTTGCATAACTAACACATAGTTAACGTACAGAGGAAAAATTCCTTAAGAGATGGTACCTTGGACTCTCTCTCGGAAGTTCTTTGTCCATGGTATCGGTTAGCGCGTACATTCGGCCGGGTTCTGCGGTCTTGACGCTGCAGCTTTCTCCGGACAAGACACACCGATGTGCCCGGCTTTTGACACTTGAAACATATCAGCTTCCCATCGCAGCCCGTACTTTGTGGATGATACTTCTGCATTTTGGACATGGTCGGGGTCCCGATGTTCCTGGGTTATACTCACGCCTAAATCGGGCTGGCCTCTTGCTTTCTCCTTGAGAGTCACTCCAGGGTGCTTCTCTCTTCCGTGAGGAATTTTCACGGTTGCCCTCGCTACGATTGGTATGGCTACTATTTTGATTCCGTAATATACGTAATTCCTTCAGGTTGCGCTCAGTCCTTCTGCAGGATTCCACTGCTTTGGCCATTTTAGAAAATTTCTGAGATACCAGCCTTGCCCTTATGTCATATTTCAGCCGGTTATCGGTCGGTTAGCCTTCCGGCTTTCATTCTTGTAGATTTTCGGTATGATGAATACCGCGACAGGTTGGTAAAACGGGCGAAGTAGTCGTCAAATGACTCTTCATTTCCCTGTTGAATCTGCAGAAACTCTTCTTCCTTGATTACCTGTATCGAGGAAGGAAAGTATTGTTCATTGAATTGCTCCAAGAACATCTCCCAAGTAATGTGGCTCAGTAAAGTTGTGGAAACACTCTTCCACCATCTGTGTGCGTCACCATCGAGTTTGTAAATTGCCAGCTGAGCTTTCCGGTTCCCCGGACATTCCATTACTTCGAAGATTTTATCTAAGCTCATCAGCCAATCTTCTGCCAACTCGTTCTTTCCATGAAAAGTAGGTGGCTTGAGCTTGCAAAACTGTGTGACCCATTGTTGTGTGGTCTCGCATGCTCTCCCTCGTCGTGGAGGTGATTGGGACCTTTCGATCCCTCCGATTCCTCATCGTGCCCGTCACTTTGCTCGTTTTCCTCTTCTTCATTATTATGCTCTTCCTCATTCGTCGTCTTTCTAGTTGTCTCTCAGCTTCTCGGTCTTGTCGATTCTGTCTCTCCGAAGTGTATTGATGAGAGCCTCGCTGCTCTTGCAAGGTTCTCCTCATCTCCTGCATCTCATTCTCGCTCCGGTTGGTTTGGTTCGGATTTACCCGAGGTTGTCTACCTCGTCCTCCACCACGGCCTCTCGCCTCGGCCTCCAGGAGCTCCGGCTCCTCTCGGATTTGTCATATCTTGTTTTTTTTTCTTTTCCTTCATTAGGGAAAACACTAGTTATACTCGGAGTACAACGATGATCATATCACAATTTCTATCGCACTTCATATCTATACTACTAACAAATAGACACCAAAGAACATGTCCCTCGTTCATAATTTCGTTGGTTCGTTCTTCTTAGAAACGGGTATGGGGAACGTATCGGAAGTTCCTCTACATGAGTCAAATACTGCATGTACTTATCTTTATTGGTCTCGGGGTTTCATCCGGCGTGGCCTATCATCGCATGTAAGCTCGATGCTAGGAAATAATCACCGTCCAGCACAAACTGGCGGTTATCAGAGTGATCCGAGACTGATATCAGAGTTATCGGAGACTGATATCAGAGCTATCAGAGCTATCGGAGACTGATATCAGGGTTATCAGAAACTGATATCAGGATTATCAGAATTGATGTACCGACGAGAAAGTGGTACACCGGTTTAGAATGGTATACCGGTTCAAACTAGTACACCGAAATGAGGTGGTACACCAACTCGGGGCTATATCGCACTCATTTTCAAAATATGCTCCAAATTTTTGAAAAAGCGTAGAACCTAACTCCGTTAACCGAACAGAATGGCCGGGTAAGTGTCTACCATGGGGCCTCACCGAGTTCACGGCGATCGATTGGCACACCCACGTAGACTAGCCTTGCCTTCGGCACCAAACTGTCCGTAATAACATAGTTAAATTCATGCCGGGACTACCGCTCCGATACCAAATGTAACAACCCGACTTTTCTAAAGCAAGATAATTTTTTTTTCAAATATCATTTCAAAATGATCAGAGTAGTGCACCGGAGCGATTGAGTATCTGATATATATATTAAAATACCCATGGTAGCATGTCTTCTTTGTTTAAACAGCGGTACAAGAGTGTTTCAAAAGTATAACGAAAGAGGTCTTCACCGCTACTCCTAGGCGTGCCGCTTGTCCTTCTCCTCGATCCTCGGTCCTCCCGAACTCGACGCTATGTTAAGAGCCGAGATCCAATTTACCACATTGGATCTCGTGTAACGATTAACCTCATGTTTATATACAACATGTATGTATGATGACATTCAAATATCTTGGCAACATTTACTATGATCGGACATAGGGAATACATAATCGATATGTATGGCAATAACAATACAGTCGGATGTAGGGTTAAAGCACAATGAGGAGTGTACATAATCGGATATGCACGGCCGAACAATACAATCGGATGTAAGGTTAAGGCATAATGGATAGTGATACAATCGGATGTATGACATGAGAGAATAATACAATCGGATGTATAAAAGACAACAAGATAAATAAGTACGAGACAACAAGACAATCGAGTACGAGACAAAAGTACAATCATAGTACACACATGACAGAGGAAACACACATATTCATACAATAACCATCAGAGTTAGTGTTACAAAGACGCGAACGTACCTTCGTTGACGGATTACGGTATTTCTAGCACGTTTACGGAAACTCGTACTTTTACGGAAAATCGTGAAACAATGCACACGTCGGGCGGCGTAACGGCAGCAGAATCAACGTTTCAGATATCCTATGAGAATAATGTCACTTCCATTAGTAATTTGACATTATAACGGCATTTTAGGTAAAAATTACCATTTTGCCCCTATAACCCTACTTGGCGGAATTTCGCGGCGCTTCGCTACATTGGCTATTTTCTTCCCAAAATTTCGCCAGAACTTCGACGCATTTATGATTCTTGAAAATAAAGACTAAAATAGCCCTCCCATATTATACCCAATCATACTCAAAATTTAAAGGCTATTACTACTCCTAACCTTTAAAAGAGCTATAAAAACTACAACTTTTCAAATGACTCGATCCCTACTATGTTTACACCTCTCGCATATTTTTCAACGCAAACAAGGCTCTAAAACATTTGTAGGAATCTTGTCACCTACTTTCTAAATCTAACTAACAATTCTACTAACTACTAAACTAAAAACTAAAGACTAAAGCCCGAAAGACTTACCCGTTGAAGACTTTGGCAGAGCTTCCGCCTGAACTTCTCTCTCTTCTTTCTCTCCCTAGGAATTTCGGCCAAGGAGCTCAAAGAAGATGGTGTGCAGAATTTGAAGGAGGGGGGGGTATTTATAGGGTTTAGATAAGGCATTGTTTGGCATTTTGGGTTATAAAAACCCATTTTCCCGATCGGTGCCGATTTGCGTGATTTCGGAGAATTCACAAAATTATGGATTTACAACTTTGAAGACAAGTTCTCACTTAATATAAATGTCCAAGTTAACCTAAATTTTGATTCCATATAGGTCTCCAACAGTCCAGTTGAAGTTCCTCGAAAAACGTGTCCGAACGCGTCCGGTGTCGGAATTCGTTTTCGGAGATATCAATCTCTTCGAAATAATTCACTGATTCCAAATATGTCAAAATAAATTCAAACCCATTCCTAAATGTTGAGTTAGAATTTATTTTCCTCTTTTCCAAAAATATACCTATATGCATTTTTCCCTATTTTGTTTTATTAGGAAAATGCACAAACGATCTCGAATTTACTTAGTAAGAGTCTAACGGAAGATAAAATTCCACTGATCATTATTCTACCTTGACTTTGGAATTCCTATTTCTAGATCTCTAGATAGGATCCGTTTCCTAATTTTAAAATTACTATTCACAATTTTTGCTTTAATTAATTATAATATTAAAATAATGTTGCAAGTGGCCAACTTGGGTTCTATTTCATTTTCATTTTTATTTATTTATTTATTTCGTTTTTCCCCTTTTATTTTCTGCCTTTTCTCTTTTTTTTTTAATTAATTATTTAATTAATTATTTAATTAATTAAATAATTATTTTTACATAATTTCTCACAACATTTTCCTATTGGTCAATTCTTGCATTTAGGCTTAAAAATACCTAAACTCATCCATTTTCCTTCAAATTTTCCAATTAATTAACCAATATATTTATGCTAATTTTTAGCCATTTATCACTAATTTTGGAGCTTTACATAATTATCTCCGAATTTTCTATACTTGTGCTTAAGTAATTTGCTAATAAATACTTAATCACTCAGTTATCACTTCTTAGTAATTTTCTTAATTAGAATACCACATTACCTCTTAACCTTTGCTTTAACATGAGATTTTTCATGCATTACGTATTATTCGCATTTTTCCATAATCGCAAGGGTATTATGGTCATTTCCTTACTTTTGAGTATTCTTCTACAATTTCTCTAAGTTTGTAACTTAATAAATTACCTAATTAGAGATAACATACTCTCATTTATTCAAATAATTATTTCACCGACTTTTAGGATTTTTCACAATTTTCCTAAATCAGTTATGTCCCTTAGGGGCATTTTGGTCATTTGGCACTTTGGCCCTTAAATTCTCTAATTTCCGAGAGATTTTTCCTTAGAAAATAAGATAATTATATCTTATTATTTGATACCCCATATTCACCTACTTTCTATAGGTATAATCTTACCAAATTAAGATACGTATTTTTTTGGGGTATTACACTTGAGATCTCGATCCTAATCCTGGTCCCAATTGGCAACAAGCAAGGCTTCAACCTTAACAAATCAGGTCTGTTTTACAACAATGTGGTATGAGCCTGACCTTAGGCCTGTTACATGCCTTATTTTCAGCCTAAGTCTAGCATATACAAAGACCTGGCTTGGCCATAGAATTTTTTTTTTTTTTTTTTCAGATAGGATGATTACTTTTATTTCAAATAGGATAATTACATTTTTTTTAAGATTGAGTAATGAACTTTTTTTGTTAGCTTAGAGTTAACAAGCTCGGGCTGGCCTAACATGCCTAATCGGCTTCTTAGTAAGCCAAGGCCTGGCCTGTTAACCAAAATATGCCTTTAAATAAACTTTGGCCTGACCTTTTTAACTAAAGGCCAGACCATAGGCTCTTGACAGGCAATCTGATTTTTTTTCACCCCTACTTATAAATTAAGTTATCCTTTTAGTTTTATATTTTTTACCTCATAAATTAAGTTATCATTTGATAAGATATGTATCACATCTTTAGTTAGAGTTAAACCATATATATTGTAATACTAATCCCAACTATATAATTTATGAAGATAATAACGATGATGATGATGATAAAATGTTATTCTTCAATTCTAGATCAATTTATATAATAGTTATGGCCTTGTTAGTTGTTAAATTGTCACTTTAAACAATAAAATATAGAGAATTTAACTAATATAATTATATTTTTTTAAAAAAAATTAGAAAGTCGGGATTTCCTGGTCTCGAGACTATCAGGACCAGGTCCAATAGTAAAAACTAATATCCCAAGAGTATTGAGAGATTGAAGTAGACTCCTCTCAACTAGGTTGTTACATATACAAAAGTAGTATGATTTAACTATCAATCACTTATTTAAATAATGAGAGCTCATACCCCTCATGCTAACACAGTGGAGCTTCAAGCCCTTGTCCTACATACTTTTCTCAAATAAGAAAGAAGGCATCCACATCCTCCTCATTGTCTATTTCCTTGTCTTAGGGGTCTTTCTGACCCAATTAAATCCCGGGTCCTGAATCCGTAGTTATGTTCCTATATTCGAATTGGCTTATGGGGCTTGACATTCAAATCGGGTTCTTGACCGTACTAAACTACTATTTCCAAAATCGGTAAGTGGAACTAGGACCTATTATTTTAGCATCAATTACAAAAATGCAGTCGGTAAAACTAGCTCAACCCATAGCCCATGGGTTAGGACAAGGTTAGGGTTGGGTGTTTTATAGCCCGTAAAATAGCAAGCCGCACAAGCTCACACCATGCAACCTACGACTGCGAGTTTGCGGTTTGGCCCGCAATTTTTTTTCTTAAAAAAATAGTGAGCTGGACACTTGGAGGCTAGAGCTGTCAGTCATGTGGGTATGAAGTGTGAGTATGTGTGACTTGTAAGAGAAGGGCAAAAAAGGAAAACCTAAAAAATTTTATGTGCAAATTTGCTCCGAAATTTTTTACTATGGAGTAATATTACACTAAAAGTTTCCAAATCTTAACAATTTCACCCTGGCTATTATATGCTTATTTAGAAAGTCTATGTGTCATCCATTTCATTTTTTCAAAGTTGTATTTAAAAATAAGTGAATATTCTTTTAAAAACAAAATGTTACCAATCTGAAGGATTAGAGACAATCAAAGAGATGAAAACATCTTGTGCTATGAAGAGAAGATGCCTATTTTGGCATCACTAGGGTATGACAACAGAGAGTTTTTGATAGCCTTGTTATCGCAATCATCCATAGTGTGTTATACATCTAGTAAATGAATCTTTTTCTTGATTACTCTCTGACAAATGTGAGCTTCTCCTCGATATGTAACTTCTTCTTCTTCTTCAATGTTATTTAAACTGTCAACTCAATATAATTGTTTAACTAACAATCAAACTTAACTATAGTTTAGAAGATTTCGAGATAACATTGCTCCTAAATGAAAACTTCCTCCGGGTCAAATTTACACCTTAACAAAAATAACGTGGATGACACGTGGATTGTCAGTTCAACATATTTGGTTAACTAATGGCAAAAATTGACTAGGATAAGGGTCATGGAAAAATTGCTACGATTTGGAAACTTCCGAGATAATATTGCACCCCAAAACTTCTATGGAAAAATTGCTCTATCATGACAACTTTCAAGACAAAATAGACCCTTAATCCTTAATAAACTTTTTGTGGTTTTGAGTGCTCACTATTTTTTTGGAAAATTTTAGAAAAATGCCTTCAAAATATCAAAATCTTGAATCAATTTTGTTTCTTACAATAATTTAGATTTTTACTATAGTTATTAGCAATTCACAAACCATTTTAATATGAAGTAACTAACTTGGGATTTTGATATTTTTTTAGGATTTTTTTGAAACATGTAGATTCATTTGGATTATATATATATATATATATATATATATATATATATATATATATATATATATATATATTTGGCCAAACATGTATATATATGCCATATACATGTATGTATGTGGGTGTGTGTATATGTGACAAAACATCAACAAATTCAAGCCAAAAAAAAAAAATCTCAGTGAAGTACCAATCAAAAAAATAAATCATAAAAGTCCTTAAGGATCTCAGTGACATAGATGAGCTTGTCAATGACAACTCTAAGACTTGTCAATATAATTATATGCACTTGTCAACAGAAGCTATTTAGTTAACAAGATGCGTTTGTCAATGGTCACTCTATAACTTGTCAATATAGTCACATACACTTGTCAACGGGAGCTCATTTAATTAACATAGATAAGCTTGTCAATAACTACTCTATAACTTGTCAATATAGTCACATACACTTGCCAATGAGTGCTGCTTTAGTTAACTTATATGAGTTCATCAATGGTCACTCTATAACTTGTCAATATAATCACATACACTTGTCAGTAAATCCACATTTAGAATCTATCTCATTCAGGTCCCTAAGGATTTTTTCATAGAGAATTCTACACTAAGACTTTTTTTATAGAGGAATCTACATTTAAATTTTTTTAATATTTTTCTGGTTCTTGAAACCAAAGTGAGATTTTCCAAAAAAAAAAAAAAAATTGAGAGACAAAACATCGACAACAATAAGAGCACACCATATTTTCCATATGCACAATATTTTGTTACATCAAGAAAGCCCATCCTGATGTGATTATGGAAATGTTCCCATTCTCATCTGTTTATTGTTATATTACATTACATGTGCTTTTTTATTATTATTTATTGCTGATAGCGATTCCCATGCTGCTATTTTATTTTTTGTTTGGTTCACTTATTTTTCCCCATTAATGCTATTTTAAGGTTTTGATAATAAAAATATAAATATTAGAATTAGTGTTTCTTCATGGCTGCAAAATAAAAATTACAAAATTTCATAATCCTAGAACATCTCATTAATTCAATTCCTTAAAATTAAAATAATGTTATGAAATTGCCTGTCTAATAAATATGATCGACAAGCTCAAATCATATAACTTGGGCTTTTACCAACATGTGGTTGGTCCAGCGGAATGTGGCGCTGGATTCCCTTAAGAGGTCTAGGGTTTGAGCTGCGGTAAAACCACTCGTAATCCGCTTTGTATGGAGCTACCACTGTTGGGAGGATCGTCCTTGCCACTGCAGAACCCGGAGTGGTTGCACACTTTTTTTTTTTACACTTGCCACCATTTATGTATCAAAAAAAAATATAACTTGGGCTTTTATCTTTTGAGATAAAGCTGTTAGAGTGGACCTTAGGTTGGCCCACCAAAACCAAAAACAACAGTTTCTTACAATTACTTCGTCTCACAGTTATCAAAAAAAAAAAAAAAAAGCAACCAACCAAACTTAGTTTTATGGGTAAACATGGAAATCAAAATCGAACTTTACTTTTTATCAAAAAAAAAAAATCGAACTTTACTTTATATCAAAAAAAAAAAATCGAACTTTACTTCGTGAACAAGAAAATGAAAAGATCACTAATGAGATATTTAAGAATGAATATAATTAATAAAAAGTTTCAATAACTAATAAATATTAAGTAACATGATCTTGCTGTCATTTCTTATAATAAATTATGTACCAATGATATTTTCAATAAAATTTATATAATCTAAATAGTTGTTTCGTCTAGCCAAACAAAACAAGGGGAAGCAATAATTTGTATGGTGAAAAAAAATTATACATGTAAATTTTTTATTACTTTGTATAACCACTTATACAATTTAAAAGGAAAGAAATTAATCCAGCTATATATTTATAAAAGTATGGTTATATTTTTATTTATACATGTAAAAAAATATTCTCATTGTGACAAATACCACTGCCATCCAATTTTATTTCTATCTATAAAGGAAACAAACTTTTTTTGTTGGAAAAAAAAAAATCCTAAACTTTAAAATTAGAGGACTTTTGCATGTGACTTGCCACCACCCCAAATATTGATTTTCCACAAAGTACTTATATGCCTCATTGAATCGAGGAAAAATCTCTTTACAGTCCCAAAAAATTAAGAAAGTGTCAAAAAAATCACACAAAAAATTCTGATGTCAAAAAGGTCTCAAAGAGTTGTTAAAACCTACAGATAGAGTTGTTAATCACTTATTAAAAGAGTTGTCAATGAGGTTTTTTTTTACGTCAGAATTTTCTGTGGGACTTTTTTAACAATTTTTTGGCCCCTTGGGATCTTAAAGGGATTTTCCGTTGAATCAATTATGTTGGCCAAAAAAATGAATCAATTCTCATAAATTATATCATCCCAAAACTAACCTTGTTCAGCACCCATTTGATAAGTTATGCATAAGGGCAATAACGTCATTCTCTAACACGCCCACATGGCTTGGGGTTTGGGGCTACTCTCTAGCATGATTTGTTTGTCTCCCTCCCTGCTTTAAAACAAATGTTTAAGCCAAACAGTTGTTATTTTCAACCACAACATGAGATTTTTCAAATGTATATAAATTAATCCTCCGATTCCTTATATTTTATCTCAATTTTAAATTACGTCTCTATGAGATTTTAATTTGATATATGTTAGTTGGGATCTTATCATGTGAGTTTGATTATGCTTTCTTTTTTAATCATTTTTATTCAAAAAGTTTTTGCGCAAAAGCATTATAGTCCTGTAAGTGTTAAAAAGGAGCAACGTTAAAGACATAAAAGAATGATCACAAGATGGAATGAAACAAGTGAGAGAGACCATGAAGCTTATAGTAAACAAACACCAAGAGAATGAGGAAGAAGCATATTATAGTTCAACTTGTTTGTGTTGGTATTGAAAGAAAAATGGAATTGATTAATACCAAGGGTAGGGTAAGCCATAGATCATGTATTTTGATGGAAGCAGATCCTCTCATGATCTATTTTTCTCATTATCTCTCATGAACTCATCTGGATCGTTGATTGGGAAGATTAGAGAAAAGTCAACGTAATATTGTGACATTTTATATTGATTAGACAAACATAATTTAAAGATTATGAGGGATTGCAAGAAAAATAATGATAAGAAAAACCTAACCCGTACGCATCTTCAATAATTTTTCATCACATGTTTTTTTTTTTTGGTTTCATGTTAAATTTGAGCGACATTACTTTTTTTATTTAACACTCTTGAGACATTGCTTTTTTATGAAAACTTTCATGGCCAAAATGACAAAAGAAGAAACAATGGTCATGCGTAAATGGAATCATACGTGGCATAAGGTAGGGGCAAAACTAGGGGTTTAAGAGTGGCCCCCTAAAATTATAGAATAGAACCCAAATTTTCAAGAAATTATATTTTAACCTCATAAAAATTTCAATATTTTTACTTTAGTCCCCACTAAAAATTTTATGGTAGGACTTGTTATGGATTCAAATAATGGGCCTGACAGACGAAGGCCTACCAAGAGTGCTTTAGGCGGGAAACCTCCCACACTGCAATTTACTAGCCCGTCACCTTTGGACATGCCGATAATCCAGCAATCATGCAGGATACGGAGTGCGAACGATCAGGACATGGAACGCGCACGATCACAGTGGAAGGACCCATGGTAAGGAGAGCAGAAACCCTAGGTAATCTCTATATATAAGAGGTTGCCTCCCAGGTACGATGGAGGTTGATTATTACATTCTTTACAATACAGTCCCACTGTGAACACACATCACCATCAGGCGAAAAGCCAACCCCGTGTAGCACAGTGATTCAGTAGCGACTGTTGTTATCTCCTCGATAGATACCAGTGGACGCTACCTCTGATCCAATATCAATCATTACTAGCCCCACAGGCTAGACATCTGTGTTCTATTACAGAACAGGACTAAAATGAAAATATTGACATATTTATGAGTCTGAAATGTAGTTTCATGAACAACTGGGTTCTATTCTATAATTTTCACCCCAGTTACAATTCCTAACTCACCTCTGCATTAGGTTTGACGTGACAAATGTCCATTTGGTTGCCACTAAAATACAACGACATTGCTCACATTTTAATACTTGTTGAACCACATTGAATATAAACAAACTTCTATAAATACAAAGAACTCCTAAACAAAAGCTTTTAAATAAAATTGGACGTTAATCCCTTGTGTTATGTACGAGGATCTAATTAAAAGCTGACAACATGAAGAAAAATGACCGTATTATGTTTACTGTTACTCATATGATCATCATCGTATAACAAATATTCCTATTCCGTGTGAATTTTAAGGTTTTTTTTTTTTTTTGGTTCATTATGGTCAATAAGATTTTTCTTTTCTGCTGTTGTTGTTCAATTTGCTTAGAAGAAAAGAAAATTAAAAGTTTCAAAGTTAGAAACTCGTAAACTTCACATGTAATGATATAGCCACGCCAATCGATCAATTTCATTTTCACCAATCTCGACGTTTAATTAGCTGATTATGATAGTTTCCTTTTTTTTTCCGGTTGCCCATCCGGTATCCAGAGCTTCGCCATGACTAATCTAGATCTGACCCGAGTCGCGCACCTAGTTATGGTGGGTGAGTCTCCCAGCGGGGCTTTTCTGCATTTACAAAGTTCGAACTCGAGACCTTACTTAAACGACACAATCCGCTTACCACTTGTACCAACCACGTTGGTATGATAGTTCCTTCTTTATTCACATTTTAATGCCTTCATAATTTATTACTATACTCTTGGAAACTTCATGTATAGCTTTCATCCCTCCTTTTACTTCTTGATCATCGTTTTTCCTTGACTGGGTCAATATCTTAGTTGTAGCTTCACTTTACTTTAAGTATAAAGATACAAGTGTATGCAAATGGACACATGATTGAGTTTAAAATACTTAATCACTAAGTTTTTATAGTTTTATTTGACTTCTAATAAGCTTCTTTTAGTTATTTTTCTTTTTATAAGGTTGTTATGGTTTCGTCTATTTTTAATTTAAGTCCCTGCTTATTTTTCTTATCATATCCTCACCGTTTCACCTGACTTGTATTCAGGTCACCATAGTTTTTTTGGGAAATTGCACTGTGATCCTAAAACCAAAGAAAATATCAAAAAAGTCTCAACGTATATTCTCATATTTAAAAACTTCATAAAGACCTCAATGATATAGATTTCAAATATGAAATTACCTTCTTAGCCTTAGTAATTGATATTTGAAGTCAGTTTCCCTTAGACTGACAACTGTGTGTGTGTATTTCGACAAATTTATGTGCATATATTATTATTAGCAAGTAATACATTGACAAGTATACGTGGCTTTTTTAATAAGTTTATGTGTTTATACTAACAAGTCTATCTATGTTAACTAATGTCATTTTTTCAATTTAATTTAAAACAAATCTCATTGACGAACGTATGTGCCTATATTGACAAGTCGTCATAGAGTGGCCATTAACAAGTACATCTATATTAACTAATGACATTTTTTTCAGTACAATTTAAAACAACTTCAATTTACAAATGTATATACTTATATTGACAAGTCATAAAATTGTCATTTCTGTTAACTAATGTCATTTTTCTAATACAATTTAAAACAACTCTCATTAATAAATGTATGTGTCTATATTGACAGATTATAGAGTGATCATTGATATGTGTTTTTGCTTCTCTTTTCCTTTTTTATTGAATAAAGGCAATAAGGTACTTTCACATTTAGAATCTATATCACTGCAGTTGTTAGGGAGTTTTTAGATAGGGAAATTTACACTATCTGGGCGGCATTGAGCAAAAAAAAAAAATCAAGACAAAATTGCTCCTAAGTTTATGCTTCCAGAATAAATTTGCTACTTAATCTTTAATTATAAATAGTGGCATGACTCCACGAGTAATATAAAATACAAATCCACATGGCAGCGTCACGTGCCTAAATTATTGCTCATTGGGATCCAGCAACGAAAGTATATGTCTCCTCATTTTATATTCTTAAATAACCCAAATGGTCAATCAAATGCATCCTACCAAGAGATTCGATCATTTTCTTAATTTTAAAAAATAAAAGTAGATGAAATCCATATATACACCCACTAATATTATCAGGAATGACAAGATGCCAAAAAAAAAAAAAAAAAAGAGGAATGACAAATCTGACCGTTGCTGAGTGCAGTGATTAATTAAATATATTTAATATGTATTCGATTTGCTTCTTTTCTTCTGCTTATCACATGGTCTGGCCCCCATCATCGCAAAATATTGTATAACTAAGCTTAACCAAAATATGTTTAGATTAGGGAGGAGATCCTCTTATAATCTATTTTTTTTATGAGTCCATCTGGACTATTAATTAGAAAGAACAGAAAAAAAAAAATTCAAGGAATATAACTTGATAATGTAACTATTCAGATTGATTGAACGGACATGATTTAAAAATTATGAGGAATGATGAGAAAATGGATGATGAGAGAAACCTGATTTGTTTAGATTAGCGGTAGAAGCTATTTTTCCAACGTGATTTACGGTATTCGAGTTAAATATATAAGAAGGTTTTATCCCGACTTGTGTGAACATGTTTCTTGAATGCCAATTCAAACCGGCATTGATGTCATATTAATCATTTTATTTAATTTACTCTCTATTAAAAAATAAACCAATCAAGTTTTTCTGTCTTTAAGAAAGAATTTATACAACCGATCAATCAAGACAGGATACCAAATTAATATGAAATACTGTATTAATCAACATAAAAATATAAAGTCTATGAAGAGTAGTTGTATCAAGTGAAAATGACTCAAGTTAATAACTCTTGAGCATTTTAAAGGCTCATGAATTTATACTATTATTCATGATTTTGTTTTCAAGGCAATTGGGAGTATACTTTAGTGACAATGGATGCTAATCTCTACTCAACACAAAAAGTAAACCCCTTTTACTAATATCTCTTATAAAGAATGCCCTTTTAAAATAATGGGTTCTACCTGTTTGAATCCTCTTATTTTTAACTTCTCTTTTCCTTATAAGCAGAAGTTAGGTCAAACAGGTTTTTACAAAAGCTTCTATAATAAAAAGAACTTTTTTTTACAAAGAAGAAAAAAAAAAGCCAAAAGTCAAAAACTCCATGAGAGGAGCTTTTTTTAAAGCTCTGATCCCAAAATGGCTCGGACCTTATCATCTGTTTGCGTGGCATTGTGTTCGGAAATGAATCATATGCTTCCCTCAACGCCGTCGTCAACCAAAAGCCACTCCCATCAACCCTCTTTCTCTCACCAGAGGTCCAAATCCCTCTCCTACGATGAGCTTCCCTCAAATTTTTCACAGAGTTCCGTTTCGTCAAAAATCTATCAGCAACTTCAATTGTAGGTAGGTCAGCGAGAGGTGATGATCAATGACATTGTCGGAAACGGAATATCCGATATCTTATACAAGTGGCTCAATTACGGTTTAGGCTGGCAACGTCATTGGTTTGTTCTCCTCGATGGCATTCTTTCTTATTACAAAATCAACAGTCCTCGTATGGTCCTGCTCAGCTGTGAAGTCGAAACAGGGCCCCTATATATTGGTTTAAACAGTTTAAGTGGGCACAAATAAGCATCACAGCCGATCATCTCGCCACTGCAAGCCTATCAAAGAAATCCATCTCATGGTGTTTCTTAATTCCACCCAATTCTTCCATTCAATTTGATTATTAATTATTTGTGATGTAATATATATAAAAAAAATCGGTGCTTGGCATCTGATATGTAGACCCTCCAAGTTACATTTCAACTATATGTTTTGTCATGTGCATTGTTTACTGATTCGAATTTTGAATGTTGCGTGCACGTTTGTGCTTGGCTCTTACTGTGACTCTTACCGTACCCTTTCATCTTGTCTATCGTTGTCTTGCAGGTCACGGCTGACTCTCTCACTCTTGACGCTGTGTCTCTGTCACTCGCATCTTCGATCTCTCAGACTTACTGCCTTGGTCTCTAACTGCAAGTATGTTTCGAACTTTTGAACCATGAATTTGGGCATTTGGCTACCATGAATCAGTCAACGAATAGCTAGAAAAGGCTTCGCGAGTGTCTTTGTTTGAAATTGGGGTAAGGAAAAGTGCTTATGATAAATTTTTTTGTCAAATAGCTTATTTTTAATTTGAGCTTTTAAGTAACTTTTAAGCTAAAAAATTTATATAATCATCAAACAACTTTTAGCTTTAAAAAAAGATCTTTTTTTAGCGTTAGCTTAAAAGCAGTTTTTAGCTTAAAAAAGAGAGGATCCAAACAGACTTTAGTCATTTTTACAAGGCATTTGAATGGTTTAAGGAATATTAAATTAAATATTTTTCAATATATATATTATCTAATTAGGGCATAAAAGGTTGTAGATATTAATATGATATTAAAGTTTAATGTATTTAATAAACAATAAATACTTTAAAATGTTTTTATCTAGGTTATTAAACCTGGACTGGACTTGTTGGTTTGATTCGAAAACCGGAAAACTGGACGCCTAACCGATCCAGCCATAAACCCGGGTTGGTATTTTTTAATTTATTCACTTTTTTTTTCTATTCACGATTTCATATAAATAAATCTGAAACCTTTATTTTCTCACTTGTCTAACCCCAAGTCTCTGCTCTAACCCACTGAACCTTAACCAGTTACCTCAACCAAGCCAGGTTTAATAACCTTGATTTTTATTATATGTATGAATTAATTAGAGATAACTTAATGTTTAAGATAGAGGAAGCATACTTTGTTCCTCTCTCTAAATAGGCTAAACCGTTAAAGTATACTTTTAGTGCTTTAAATTTTACATAAGATATACTTTTGGTCCTAAAATTTTAACACCGTTAATGTTGCTAACGGAAAACGTTGACGCAGCGAACTCAAGTGATGACTAATAGCATTTAATTACACAAATTTTATATATTCTTCAATTTAGCCATATTTTAAATTGAAGCCTAATCAGGGACAGACCTAGGGGCTAGGGGTGGCTCCCGCCCCCCAAAATTATAGAATCAACCCAGAGTTTTACAAAATTACATTTAAGCCTCATAAAAATTTCATTATTTTCAATTCAGTCCCCACTAAAATTTCGTGAAGGGACTAAAATAAAAATATTGAAATTTTTATGGGGCTCAAATATACTTTCAGGAAAATCTGAATTCTATTCTGTAATTTTTGCCCTCCTTAATAACATTTCTGGTTTCATACTTTCATCCATAAGCTTAATAGCATTTAATTACACGGTTATCATTTAAATTTACACGATTAACAATTGAGTTTACATTTTCCATCAACAAAATTGACGGTGTTAAAATTATAGGACTAAAAGTATACTTTAACCGTCTAAATATCACGCTAGACTAAAAATTATTATCACCAACTCCTAAGATTGAAAATATTAAATAAATAATAAAGGGTTAACTTGGGAGATTTGGGGGGAAAACCGTTAAAAGAGAAAAGTGGGGAACGGGAAAGGAGGCACCGACGGGGGCATAAATCATAAATGGGTGCATGGGATTCAGGTCCAGCAAGTAGGCAACCTTCCGTAGCCGGTAATCCATTCCTGTCGGCACCGACACGCCCCATTCATTCCCGGTCATTCCTTTTCTCCTCTACGCTCCATCCCCCGCACGTGACCTCCACCTCCTCCCTCTATTAGTTAAAAAAAAAAAGCCCTCGTAATTCCATTTATTACAAACCCTCTAGTCGATAAGACAGTAACTAATAAAAGTATTTGATTCTTTTTGTAAGATATTTTTTTATTTTTAAAGAGTATTAAATATTATTTTTATGTATGCCCATAATTAATAAGTGTAGTCCGTGAGAATAATAATTAATATGATATTAAAGTTTAGTGTAATTAGTAGTGATAATATTGAAAATTACTTAAATTTTATGAAAATTTTAATGAATTTCACTGTTTTTATTTGTTTTATGAAAATTGTTAGTTGATGTCGTATAATAAGAACCATAAAGAGAAGTAGTTTGAAATTATTATTATTTTTTTAAAAAATTTTGGGTCAAATAATGAGTGGATGGATGAATGGGAGAGTGCTGGGTGCTTTAAAGGGAGATGTCTTTAAGGGTAGGACATGCCAGTGTCCCTTTCCATGCTATTCTATGCTTACCACTTGGATAACTTTTTCTTCTTGTTTTTTTGGTCAAAGCTTACTTGGATACTCAACTCAACACTTTCATGAATGATTTTTTATTTTTATTTTTTGCACCAGAACACTTTCATGAATGATAAACATATAATACTTGTTACAATTAAGTTGCATTCATGATTTTAAAATAATTTTTTTAATAGTATTTAGTATGTTAAACAAATTTTTATTTTATATTCAACACCCTAGAGGATCTTTCTGATAGCACTAAGTATATTAATGTAGTTTTTAGTTTAATTTTGTCCTTAAAGTAGTTTCAACAATATCAATAAATACGGTACTAATTGTTGTTGAAAAATATTTTAAAATAGTACACAATACTTAAATTTATATATCTTAGGAAAAATTACAGTCAAGTCCTAAGGATCATAAAAAATAGTAAAAAAATTTCAATTGAAATTCACATATCTTTGATATTATTTGTATGGAAACAAAATCCAAGTTTTTAAATTTTGTTGTCAATATAGCACTTCTTGTTATAAATATGATTTTTTCTGTTGTAAATGGTCAGATTTTAAATTTTGTTGTAAATATAACACTTATTGTTGTAAATTTAACATTTTTTCTGTTGTAAATGACTTCTATACGTTTAGGGACTTGAGTTTGAAACTAAATTCAGGTGTTTAAATATTGTTGTAAATATGATACTTGTTGTTGTAAATATAACTTTTATGTTGTAAATGGTCAGGTGTTTAAATGTTGTTATAAATATAGTATTTTCTGTTGTAAATATGGAGCTTCTTGTTGTTAATACAAATAATATCAAAAAAACATCTAAAGACTTCTGTGTAATTTGGTAATTTTAAAGGATCTAATTGTATTTATTTTTGGTCCTTAAAACCCGTACGTAATTTTCCCTATATCTTATTTAGAGAGGTAGACACGATAAGCAACAAAATCAAATCCGCAACTTCTCATTTGTGACTGAATTTCCACAAAACTAAGATATAAGATACCGTAATAAGCTCTGTTATCTTAATTTGTAAGATTAAAGATTGCTTTTTGAATTTATGGGGATGCTAAAGAATATATATAGACGCGGATGCGAGTGACAGCTAATGATTGTCCACTAGATGCAAAAACTGAATACAGATGGATTTGGGTTAGAACTTTAGTGTAGTGTGAAGCATCGCAGCAGCTTCTGAATCTCAAGAACACACACACCCAATCATTTAACATTAACAATTACTCCCTCTGGTCCTTATTATAAGGCACCAACTACAATTTCTCACGGACCAAGGAATGGAGGTTAAGTCATTAATGAGGTCTAAAAGTAATAAATGTTTCCAACTTTACCCCTACTTTAATGATGTAGGTTTAAATGAGTTAGTTAAAAATAAGGGCATAATGGAAAAATAGTAATAAATGAGTTAGTTAAAGTAAGTTGGTGCCTTATAATAAAGACCAAAAAATGTTGGTGGTTGGTGCCTTATAATAAAGACTAGAGGGAGTACAAACGTAGCCACCAATACAACCCCCTAAAAAAAAACCCATTATCTTCCCACTTCTCTCCTCTCTCTCTCTCTCTCTCCTTAGTTTAGACTAATCTCTCCTTAAGTTCAGAGTATAAGTAGGTAGTCTGCTAGAACTTGTCATTATATATCAAAAGGTGTTTCACACTGCTGCACTTTTAAAGCTGAAACTTGAAACCTCTTGTTAACCTGGTACTACCTTCGGTCCTAATTATAAGATGTAATTTACTTTTTTAGAGAGATTAAGGAAGCTAAATAAGTTACTTAATCATATCATATGTTGTGTATCATTAGATTATATATTAGTTTATTAGTCAAACTAATTAGTTTTAAAAAAATACTCTAAAGTAATTTAATTAGCTTCCTTAACTTTTCCAAAAAAGTCAATTTTATCTTATAATTAAAGACCAAAGGGAGTACAACTTGTTGCTAATTGTACGAAAGGCCTTGTTGTAGGATTTTTTTTATAATTATATTGCTTTCTGAGTACCTATTTGATAATTAGATGAATTTTTTTTGACATTTTTATTATGAAACAAAAGGGGTTTAATGTGAAAAGCTGGAAATATCCGTGTCCATATAATTGGGGAGCGGCTATGTTCCACTGTCCTCCTCTGTCTAATAAAAATACTTAATAAATTACCGCATGTGGTAAATTATTAGACATTTTTTGACAATGGACCGTAGCTGTTCCCATATAATTGGGGGGAAAAATGGAGGGGAGTAATTTAGTTGGAAGCAATGAATTACGAATTGTGATGGAAAATTAAAGGATTGATTAGGGTGGGGACAAAGATTGGGTACGGCAGGGCACAGTTTTGGGGTGGGCCCAGGGGGCACATGATGCGGCAAAATATCTTTGACACTGTAGAGAAACTTCTGGTGGTGACGTGGAAGGAGGTGAAAGGCAGAGTCACGTGAGGAGGGTGGAGAGTAGGACCCACAACCCACAGGACAGTTGGGGGCTTAAAACGGGGCACGTTCGGGAACGTGTGGACCGACGCTTAGAACATGGACTGTGGGACCCACACCAAACATGGCTCTCTGGCTTACTTGCTCCCACGCACGCACGTCCGTCCCCCGCCTCCGCTCATCTCGCCGCCTCATGCCACCTCACCCTCCGTTCCATTTTTTGTTTTTTGTTTTTTTCTAATTAAAAATTTAGTTATTTCTAAATTTCCATTGGTTCATTGTGAAGTCTTCTAGCCACATTTTCTGACAGAATAATACAACTATGCGTGCATATGGAACCATAAGAGCACTGGTTATTATAGGTATTTCAATATGATTATTTGTTTTTATTGGTATAAATGATTATTTGTTTACTGTTTAGTTATTTAATCAATTCGCAGTTAATTCTTATTAAATTAATTCATGTATAACTTAATCAGATAATAAAAATATTTTTCTCTACTCTAGTTTAAACACTAGTAGACAGTAGTAGTCGATGATACAGAAATATTAATTATTAATTAAAAGGAATTTTTTTTGATATTTTCTTGATCCTTTATGACCTAAAAGGAATTTTCTCTAGATTATTAATTAAAAGATCTGATTCTATATAATCTCATTGAGTATTCCCTTCGGGCGTGCCAACGTGTTGATTAATTTTTATGAAACTCCTATTATTAGGTTATTACAACTAAGATTATTCTCAAACTAGTATTTGGAAATATAATATATTATAATAATAATAAAAATCTACACATAAGTAATTTAAATAGGACCCATGAATTGAGTCTCTTATTAAGGAAGTTAATGCTTAAAATCATTGTGTAATTTAGCGACACAAAAAAACACATAATTAATTTTTAAAATAATTAAAATTAAACTCAAATGATTTTTGTAGTGGTGTATTGAAACAAACAATAAGTATAATACTCCTTGTCCAAAGGGATTTGCCTCTAACAAAAGCTACAAAGACTGGTCATTAATTTGCAATAGTGATTTGCACTACATCATAATATTAATAAGCACGCAATTTTTATTTTTCTATAAATATTTTTGGCACCTCAATAATATTAATTATATATAGAGTAAATACCCTTTCTGGTCCTGACAAAAAATGTGATCCCCATTTTGGTCCTTTACAAAAAAAATATCATTTTTAGTCCATAAAAAGGACGAATAATGGTCGACTGATTGACATTTTGATCCCTCACAAATTTCCAAAAGGCTCTTTTTAGTCACTAAAAAAGGACGAATAAGGGACTTTTTTTTAAGGGACCAAAATAAGGTCTGTGTTTTTTGTCAGGGACTAGAAAAAGTATTTACTCTTATATATACTTGCCCCAATTAGGGCACAACCCCATGTGCCATTTTCCCAACCTACGTACAAATATGTTTCTTCTTCCTTCAACCGACACTTCCATTCCATGAATCGAAATATTGAGAACCCAAGAAAAAAAAAAAAAAAGTTTAAATTTTGAGGGAAAAAACAAATGGACCTCACAGTTGAAAACGACATGAGACTGTGCCCAACCACTTGTCGTTTTATTTTAAATAGTATTATATATTAATTCTATTACATTACTTTCACATTAGATGGAGAATAGACTAAGTTCCTGTTTTTGACAAACTAAACCTCACGGGCATTGTTTCATTTGTTATTTAATTACTACAAATTAGTGACTTAAATAAAAGCGTCGGTGTCTATTATTATTATTTTATTTTATTTTATTTTAAATGTCATTGACATATTATTTGTTTCCCCCTAAATAATTAACAAAAATATAATTCTCAAGTAAATTCGGCGAGCGGTTGTCAATTACAGAATAAATTATTCTAAATAAATATTTCTCATTAATCCTTGTGTTAATAATATAAATTAACCTTTTTTTAATATTAAAAATGTAAATATATTGGAGTTAATTTGTGAGTTGTTTAATTTAATTCGATTAAAATATGAATAACGCATACAATAATATGTTACTGACTTACTGTATAGTAGTACATTATTGTCTTATCAATATTGACAATTAATAATTTTTTTATAAGACATGTCTAATTATATTTTCATTATAAATATATAAATAAATCACTTAAAAAGTATATAATAGTCAAATTCCCTGCAAAAAGCTTAGAATGTTAGAATTGGATTGACCTGTCAAAGTAATAAAGTCATGGCCATTACATGGTCACCTGAGGTAAAATAGGGAATATAAATAACAAAATCATTTTTTTATTTTTTTAGATTTTTACCTATATAGAATATTAAATAGGAAAAATTTGAAGAAAATACCACTTGAATTTCAAAATCTCAAATAAATGATTTTCTAATAAAAACGAATCGTCAATTGTTTTATTGTTTTTGTTAATCACATTACTATTGTTATTAACAAGATTTTAAAGTTTAAATAGTATTTTTCTTTCATTTTTTCTATTAAGTACTAATAATATTTATTGTGATGAAATAAAAACATTTTTTAAGATTAAAACAAGAGAGAAGGTTTCCTGGGAATTGAGCACTGAATATGGCATGTGAAGTCAAAAAAATACAGGTACAAACCGATTGTATTTTTGTGCGTAGAAGCGTGTTGAAAAATAATAATAAAAACAAAAAAGAAAAATCTGTATTGCGGCTTGTACATATCCACGTATTAAAATAAAAAAACTCTTTCACTGTATTTGAGTATTATTAGAAAATAATAAATAAATAAAAATACTACTAGGTTCTAATTATAAGACAGAGTTAACTTTCTTTGGAGAGATTAAGAAAGCTAAATAAGTTATTTAATTGTAGGGATTAAGATTTCTCCTGTGACTGTAGATAGGATTATCTCCAGTCAGCCCCAAACTACACCGTTTAGCACTAAACAAAATTAAAAACATTTTAATCTCTTAATTTATTATTATAAGATAAAAAATCCTAACCACCATCGTGCCTACCAATGGCCGCCTGGCCTAGTACGAACCTAAGACAGTGGCAATGAAGCATGGTGTAGAAGATGATGAGCAGTAGTGCAAGCATGATGAACAGTGGCTACGACTACAACTCTCCTGCTTCCCAAGCCGTTCAAATTTTAAAACCCTAAATCTGTTCAGGCTCACTCTGCAAAAGTTGCATATTCTAATACAATCTGTGGCGAAACGTGATTTCAAATGAATCGATCGATGCAATGGTTGCCTTGGTCTTGGTTCCGTTACTCGGTGATTCCCTCTCGCAACGTGGAGGTTCTTTGTACGAGGTTGGAGGCGTCGATTTGCGGTGAAGGTTAGGATTTTTTATCTTATAATAATAAATTAAGAAATTAAGATGTTTTTAATTTTGTTTAGTGCTAAACGGTGTAGTTTGGGGCTGACTGGAGATAATCTTATCTCCAGTCACAGGAGAAATCTTAATCCCTTAAGGGTATCATATATTGTGTATTCATAGATTATATATTAGTTTATTACTCAAAATAATTAGTTTAGAAAAAAATAAAAGTAAAAATACTCTAAATTAATTTAATTAGCTTCCTTAACTTCTCAAAAAAAAAACTCAACTTTATTAGGACCGGGAGTATATCATATTGCGCGTTTGTGTATTGGTCAAATTGGAGAGCAACCAAATGAAGGAAACGTGAGAGGATGAAACGTCGAAACGTCAAATCCGAAACACGTTTGGGGAAAAAAGCACTAGAAGAGTGTGATAGCCCATCATCATTCGTTGCCGTTAATAATGCCTTCAATTATACTCGTTTTTCTCTCTCTTCATTTCCTAATCAAATTAAATTTGGCTATAAATTAGGCACATTATATATACCTATATAACTTCATTTAATTTTCATTTTAACCTCTATAATCAAAATCATGTCAACACTTGCTGCTTTAATTTGCTACATTTTAATATTATTCATGTAAGCATTAAATTAAATTATTTAAATTGTAATTGGATATAGAATTTTAAACCATGATGACAAAATTAAAAATTGATTAATAGAATTGTGCCAAGAAAAAGTATAACATGCCCAATAAAATATATGAAATGATTATTCAATATTTTGATCCATTTCGGAAAATTTCTTGAAAAAATATATAATTACAAAATTTATTACTCTGAGCAACATAAGTATTTAGATTTTTTAGTGGGTGTAACTTATTTTCAGCGGCTACAACTCTTTTTCAGTTATATTGAAATGTCTTTTATTTTACATATAGTTAAAGATAGATTATATATACCTTTCGTCTTTGGGCTCAACTGGCAAAGGAATCGGACACTCTCACCAAAGGGAGGGGGTTCGATCCTGGAGTTGGTCAAGGCGCGCTGGGGGAGGCATCCTAGCTCCTAGGTGCCTACGTTAACGCCTGAGGGTAATAGACGGCTCGCCCTGCCCAACATCGGTATCACCTAGGAGGAATGGAGATTTCGCCCTGCCCTTGGATCATGGGTGAACCCAACCCAGTTCCTAAAATTTATTTTATCAAAAAAGAGAAAGATAGATAGATTATATATTCTGAAAACGAGTGTTGTATCAAATAAAAATAGGTTAAACCTGTGTAATTAAGCCAATTTCATATATTTTTAGTCAATAATTTTTTTTCAATGAAGTATCTTTCAACAATTTTATATTTACTTGATTGATGCAATTAATTGAAATGTGGTCCTACTAAACCTTGAGAAAAATGTAATGAAAATAATAAAAATCAACCCTTTTACATGCATCCACTTGTGTAGGTTTAGCTTCTAAATGCCACTTGTTCTTCTTTTTATTTTCTTATTGGGAAAAATATCTTTAGAATAGATTGAAATGGGGTAGGATTGAATGAATAAAGTCATAATGATACTTTTTAGTCAACAAATGGAACAAGAGGGCAAATGGGATGCTTGTGTATTACAATCAAAATGAGTAAAAGCCTAACATTTGGACTCTCTTTGCAAAATGAGATGGTGTTTGAACTAATTATTATTACTCATAATATTTATTTTTTATAATTATTTTGATTGATGCTGAACAACAAGAAGTCTTTTACAAGAAAGGGATTCAAAGAGTGCATCCCAAGTTAGTTAAAGTAAAAAATAAAAAAAATAAAAAGATTGCCATAGTGCACACCCACACACACACTCTCCTTTTTAGAAAGATTTTTTTATTTTTCTAGAGAGAGTGTTTTTGAAGGGATTGATTCAAAGAGTACAACTCAAGTCAATTTTATTTTATTTTTCCTTTTTTAGTTATTATTATTATTATTATAGAAATATTAAATAAAGGAGTAAAAAAGGGAAAGATATTGTGAGTGAGGACCATCATTTTTGTTAGGCCCAATGCCAAACACGCTTCAGTTGTGCCGTCACTTTTGTGCAAACCTTTCCTTTTTAATTTTTATCCCACCCTTTTTTCTTCTTCTTCATTGACAAATAAATTAGAAGCCACCAAAATCAAGAGAAAAATATTACTTCAAATGTGACGCATAGATAATTTGTAATAAGTAAATATTTTTTCAATTTTATTTTATTACAAGGGCAATAAATGACTTAAAAATTATATAAAATGCAATAAAGAAGAAAATCCAATTTAGAGGGTTTTTTAGAAACACCTGAATCAATTATAAAAATATTATTTTGCATTATGTGACTCGAAACTATTTTCATACTCATTCTGGTCCTAAATGTGAGACGTAATTGATTTTTTTGGAGAAAATAAGGAAGCTGAATAAGTTACTTAATCATATTATATATTGTGTTTTATTAGATTATATATCAATTTATTAGTTAAAATAATTAGTTTAAAGGAAAAAAATAAAAATATTCTTAAAATAATTGAATTAGCTTTCTTAACCTCTAAAAAAGAAGTCAACTTTATTTTATATTTGGGATCAGATGGAATACAAATTTCAAGTTAATTTAAATCTATGTCCCAATTTTTTTTAAAAATGAGTGACCTCATATCAACAATCACAACTCTTAAAAGATGAGATATTCCATTGTCTCTACCAATAGAATTCAAAGTTAATTAAGAGAAATCCGTGTGGAGCTTAACTTTAGTACAACCAAATTTTTGCTACTTTCAAGTTTTGATTTTATGTTCTCAATTTTTCATCTTTTAAATGGTAAAGAAACAGTTTTGGACTTGTGGGTAGTTGAACTAATATGGAATAGAATCTTGTTGTTTAACTTGAATTGGAATTTAACCAAACCAAGATAGTAAAATTATTTCATGCATGATCATGCCCATTATATTGACCATTTCATTTACCATCCTTATCTCTTCAAACTTCATGTCTAATTTAGCTATAACCAACGGGGTTGGTACAAGTGGTAAGTGGCATGTGTTGCTTAAACAAGGTCTCAGGTTCGAGCATTGTGAATGCAAAAAAAAAACCCCCGCTGGGAGACTCTCCCACCAAAACTAGGTGCGCGACGCGGGTCGGATCCGGATTAGTCGGGGCGAAGCCCCAGTGAACCGGGTGTGGGCAACCAAATTTTTTTTTAGCTATATACATCAAAACTGATACTCGCTTCGGTGCTAATTATATGATATATTTACATAATTTTGAAGAAATTAAGGATAATGATAAAATTAGTTAATTATATTTGTTTTTCCAAAATGCCCTTATTTAAAATTTAAAATGGCATCCAATTATTTTGATTTTCGTTTCTTTGTCAGACCTCTCATACCACCTCACACAGAACTTCTCCGAGCTTTCACACAGTTTAACATCGTCATCTCTTGTAACAACTTCCAGTTTAACTTGGAGGTTGGAAGAGTAATTTAATAGTTATGCCATTAATTATTAAATATGACAAAAGTTGCTCAAAATTATTTTATTAAAAAAAGTATAATTTAGGTGTATGTGACATTAATGAGTTGCAAACATTACTCACTTGATAGAATATATAAATGTATTATTTAGTTATTATTGTGTTTAAGGGTATTTTGAGAAGAAATTGACAAAAATTAGAACTTTATCCTGTAATTATGACCAATATCAACTCCCAAGTGTTATGCTATAATTAGGACCAGAGGGAGTATGATTTTTTTAATTATATTAATTATCAATAATATTAATTTGAATATACAAATATATTTCAACCATTTATAGCTATCATGGGATTATATATAATTATCATTATATTCATGCACATGTCAAACTTGTAATAAAATAAATTCCGTGAAAGAATCATAATTCAGGACATTTTACTTGCTTCCTCCATCCATAGTACTATTGAATAAATCAGGTGGATACATTATATATTTAATTTGGAATTTATTAAAATTAATTATATCATAAATAACCGCAGATGCCTCCTTCAATATAAAAATAAATAGAAAGATAGAGAAATTTAAAAAGATAAAAACATGCACGTAGCATTCATGGAAACTTAAAAAGGGTTGCGATCTAATATTCATATAAACATAATATTCCATAATTATAATTAAGTATAGGCCAATTATAATTACAATTGTTGGCAAAAAAAAAATTAAAATTAAAACTAGGTATAGGCCAATTTTAGAGTTTAGAACAGTCATAGAGAATTATAGGGACCAATAGTTGTTTTTGGTGGAGTTGATTACAGTTTTATCATTGGGGTAATGTGAATTTTTGCCTGAAAGTAACGAAAACATAGCAATTTAATTAGGAGTGTTGGGCATCTGAAAGTTTTTCGATGGTCAATTTTACTCTAAAAGGAACGAAAATGTAGCAATTTTATCTCTTAATTGCCTTAAAAAATGACGACCAATCAGCGCTAATTTTTTGTAGTAGAACTTTAGTTTTTTAACGGTTAGGACGAATTTGGTCGTTTTTTTAACATTTCCAAGGTAAGACTTGTTCCACGAAAAATTTTCGGGTATTCAACGCTTATGTGATTACTTTTTGAGCAAAATCGAACCTTAACTCTTGTTTTTTTTTTGAAAAAAAAACTTGTACACTTGACTAGGTTGCGTTCCAAATTGTGTTAATAATATCTGATTCTGATTTTATTCGTTTTTTAAGATAACTTTAAATATTGGCAACTAGAATGAAAATACCCACCATTTTTTGCTCAACATGTGAATAAAGTGCATGATTCCAATACAATGACACATTTGACTACTTACGTCCTATTTCTATATATATACATATATTGCCAATATTAATAACATAATAGTTTTATTTACCAAAAAATATTAAAATGCTCAAAGTGAGTTGGAATATACTTGTCGAGGGATGTGTCTACGTGTCAATATAGTCATGGTGAGGGGATAAAAATAGCATGAAACGGTGGCGTATGGACAAAGAGTAGAGGAAATGAAATTATGAATGTGATGAGCTAAATTCCAATTTAATTTTAGGGTTTCCCTACAAGTAGATTCCTTCACATAAGAAATTAAAAAGGGAAAATTGTTTAAAAAATTGCACGTTACAAAATTTATTATCGGATAATCCTTTTAGGTGATTAAGTTTTTGAACCGACAAATTTTTTCTCTTGTTATGTACTACCTCATTTTTTAATTATAAGACCCGGTTGACTTTTTTTTAGAGAGATTAAAGAATCTAAATAAGTTATTTAATTATATCATATTTTATGTATCTTTAGATTATATATTAGCTTATTAGTCAAATAATTAGTTTTGAGAAAAAAATAAAAAATAAAAATACCCTGAAGTAATTTAATTAGTTTTCTTAATTTTTATAAAAAAGTCGACTTGACCTTATAATTAGGACTGGAGGGAATATAATATATATTTAATTATGTGTAAATATTTTTTATTGGGTTTATGATTGAAAATATGTTGTATACGATGGAATTGAAGATAGGTTATAGCTGAATTTTAAACAAGCTTTAGAAATCTTTTAAAGAAAGGAAAAAAATTTGAGTAATTTTTTTAAAATAAAAATGGTAAATAAAATGAAATACTCCGATAAAGAGATTTTTGGGAATTACCAGAAATATTGGATTTTTTTTTTTTCTCAAGAGAAATATTGGATTCCAATGTGCATAGAAGTTTGACACCCCTTCTCATTGGGTTTAACTGGTGAAGGGGTCGGACTTCCTCGCCTAAAGGAAGGGGTTCGATCCTTGCACTGGGGGAGGCATCCTAGGGGTCTAGGAAGCAGTGAAAACGCTGGTAGAGGTGGAGACATGTGTACTCTCTGGCCAGTATGCCCTGTGGACTAGGCTCCAAACGCCCTACCCATGGATTGTGGGTGAGCCTAACCCCTTTCCTAAAATTTTTATATAAAAAAAAAAAAAAGTATGACAAAAAATTTATAAAAGGCAAGGAATCAGAGGAAAAAAGGCAGACGCGTATAATCACTCCATGCCTTCAAATCCCGTGTGCTTCACGCGCCTCCATGCCCTGACTTGGGCACCTTTATCGTCTTCCCTATTTGTTCTGTTTCAGACGCCAGTTTTTATTTCCAAACCAAACACTTTGAACCCCGCGTATAAAGAAAAATCAACAACATTAATTGAATGAAATAACAACAATAATAACAATATTAGGATGAATGAAGTAAATGTGGATCAGGAGTACTCATATCTAAATGTATATATATTTCTCTTTTTTTCCTAATATTTAATGGAAACTATCAATAAATCGAGATAAAATTAGAAAATCATAATTAACATCAACATATAAGTAATTTATAAAATTATGTATTAATTTCGTGATGAAAAAAGTAGAAATTAAATAAAGTATGGCATGAAAGAGATTATAGCATGGAAAAAAAAAGAGAGAAAATAGATTTAATTAGAAGTAAAATGATAAAAATATATTAAATCATCAGACAACTGTAAATATGATATTATAAAAATGATCAAATTAATTTGAATTTCAAGCTCTTATGAAAAATGATATAAGTCATATTTCGAAAGAATTTTTTAGTTCCTACAAGAGTAACTAATGAATATTTACTAATTTTATCTTTATAATTAACGTTTAAATGTGACTTATTATTTAATTTTATGTCTTTTAAAACCTTATCTTTAATAGGATAAAATTACAATTGTTTTAATTAAGGACAAATTTCAGAGGATCATAATTACATCAAGTTCCTTATATTAATAATTCATTTACGTCAAATTCTCCAATCACAAATAATCACATGTCCTAATTTTTGCATATGATGAAAACATTTTTTTTTTGTAAAAAAATTATTATTATTAATTTAAAATAAATTTAATAATCTAATCCTTGTTTTTTAATTCGAGAAAGATAACGAGAAGTCATTTATGTTTAGAACCGGTTTAGTACCAACAACACGGAATAGGAAGAGAGGAAGGAAGGAACATAAATGAAGGTGGTGCGGTGATAATGCGTGAAAGGAGGGAAGAGAGGGACCCACGTGAGGATGAGTTGAGAGGAGAGAGAAAAAAAATACTCTGCACGAAAAACCCTTCAACATCACGACAGGGAAGGCACAGTAAAAGACAGCTAGCATTGAACAAGGAGCCTCCACCTACCATGGCGCCCTTCTTTTAAATCCTCTCTCACTCTCCTCTCTCCTTTCTAAAATCCCCCCCTCTCGCTTCTGCTACTCCTTCTCCTTCACTTCTCACTTGCAGAATTCACAATCCTTCAACCTTCTTTTAACTTATACACTTCAAGGTTTGTTCTACTCTACTCTCCTTCCTCTTTAACCATTTCCACTAATCCTAACCACGCACATTTTTCCACATTAATTTGCGCTTCATTCATCCAATACCAGTCGGCTTTGTGTTCTTCAGCAAAATTTCGGTTTCGATTTTGGTGTTTTCAGTGAATAATTTCAAAATTTGTGGCTCCGGATTTGTGTTCTTTCTTAGTGGAAAATAAGTAAATTGAATTGAATTTTTTGAGAATGACTTTTGTGGCGGAGGCTAAGGTGCGCCACGCAGTTCGATGCGCTGGCTTCATGTTTTCGGACATGGCGCTTCCGATTTGGACGCTTTTGTGACTAAACGATTCAAAAGAAACCATAATTAGAGGCAGCATTTCTCTCTCTTTTTTATCTTCTCCGTTTTCCTCTCTCAATTTCTACTTTTTCCCGCAGTTTGCTCCGTGTCAAATTCGGACTTCTATACATACAGACACACACAGCGACCATGATCGGACCAAATTTCATGGATGAGATAGACTGTGGCAATTTCTTCGACCACATTGATGACCTCCTCGATTTCCCCGCCGAAGATGTGGACACCGCCGCTTTGCCATCCGCCGCCGTGAATTGCGACTCCTTCCCCGCCGTCTGGCCCGGCGAGTCCGACTCCTTGCCTGGCTCTGACTCTGTTTTCTCTGGCAACAACACCTCCGACCTCTCCGCTGAGATCTCAGTTCCGGTGAGTTCCTCATTATTCAGAGTGTATTCATGTATTCGGTTCACTCTTCCAGTGTTTTTGCTCACTAGTGGTGAAAATGAGAATTTCTGTTTGAAGTTTGAACGGAATTTTAACAATATTCCTCATATGAAATTATGGAATTGCAGTATGAAGACATTGTCCAGTTGGAATGGCTTTCGAACTTTGTGGAGGACTCGTTCACTGGTGGAAACCTCACCACGAAGGAAGTGGAGCAATCTTGCGTCACCAATGTCAACGACTCAGCAAACAACCAATTCCAGACTTCAAGCCCGATTTCTGTCCTCGAGAGCAGCAGCTCCTGCTCCCGGGAGAAGCCGGTGGTGGCGACACCTCGAAGCCCACCGGTAATGGTTGTCCCCGTGCCTTGTGGTGGACGTGCACGCAGCAAGCGCCCGCGTCCCGCCACATTCAATCCTCGTTCCGCGATGCAGCTCATTTCCCCTGCATCCTCTGTCGGTGAGAACAGTACGCAGCGAAATTCAGATTGTGAGAATTTCGTGGAGTCTCATCCGGTGATCAAGATACCGAAGCAATCTTCAGGGGAGCACAAGAAGAAGAAGAAGATCAAATTGACTTGTCCATTAGGTCCTGCTGATATGAATCAGCAGAATGCTTCATCACAGGCAGTGAGGAAATGTATGCATTGTGAGATAACAAAGACACCACAATGGAGGGCAGGTCCAATGGGGCCAAAAACACTGTGCAATGCTTGTGGGGTTCGATACAAGTCCGGCAGGCTATACCCGGAATACAGACCGGCGGCTAGCCCTACGTTTTGCCCATCGTTGCACTCAAATTCCCATAAGAAGGTGCTTGAAATGAGAGGCAAAACACCACTTACAGATGATTCACCTGAGCTCATTCCAAACACTAACAGCAGCCTTCCCCTGGATTACATGTGAAGTGAAGAAGAAAGGAGGAAGGAAGGAAGGAATGATCCTAGTCCTACCTATCTAGAGTTATATGAATCTGTTTTACATATTTGAAATTTCATTTCTTTGTTCATTGGTTTTTTGTACAGGGATGGAATGGGCGGTGGGAATAGGATCCATAGATTATGAGGACGACGATGATGATCATATTTAGCTATTAGAGGAGGATTGTAATGAGAGCAGATAAAAAAATGGGTAGAGAGATATCAGATATGCAAGTCAAAAGAGTAGAGTTTTAGATCTGAGTAATTTTTAGGTGTTGAGGTCACTAGGAGTTGGAGTCGTCTTGTCTCTTTTTCTTTCTTTTTTTTTTTTTTTTTTCCCTGCATTCTTTTCATTTTTTTCCCTTCTAAAAAACTCCTCTCTGGGAATTCTTTTTGCAGTTCATTTTGTAGCAAAACTTCTGAGTTGAGCAAGGATCTTTATATTATTTTTTGTTATGCCTCAAATTTTCCATAATGTTCAGGATTTTACACATTGTTCAGGATCACTTCATATGATGAAGTCAATCAGAAAACGTGATAGTTTCTCGATGACTTGTAACTAAACCAAGAATTTACATTCTCTCTGCCAAATTCATTTTTTCCTCCGCAATCAAATGAGAAATAGTGTTGTACACAAATGTACTGTGATTGGCCATTCAAAAGTCAATGACCACTCATCACGGTGACTGTTTTTTTTTTCCTGTGAGACAGGGTCATGTTACATTAGACATTTCTTCTGATGAGTTTCTTGCTTTGAGTTTTTTCTTTGCTCTGCCCTTTTTGGGCACTGACTGATTGGACAAAAACTTTGGTTTAAGAGATTTTCTTACTAATCTGTTTCATTCTAGTATACATTTACCAGAAGATGTATAAAAAAAAAAGGTGGCATTTTTATATCAAATCCTTGCTATATGAAGAGGAATAAATTGGTTTAGAAACAAGAAATGGTTTGACATGTACACTAAAAAACAAAACTTAGAAAGGTAGAATAGGGGCATAGAGAGAGAGAGAGAGAGAACAATGATTATTGCTGGTAAAACTCATCTTCATGCCCCCAAAGGTCAGAGCCATGCTTGTGTATACAGATCTAATCATGACTTTGGTGGCTATTATAAGAGGAATTTGGCGACATGTCATGATCTGCCACTCACCTTTATAAACCAAATAATACATTTTTTTTTTATTTTATTAAAAAAAATCATGATTTTTCTGTTAAACATAAAGCCAATGGATTTGCATCAATGACTTCAGCTACTGATTTTATTTTTCTTTAAAAAAATAATTAAAACCCTTCATTAGCACTCTGTCATGAGTAAAGAAGAAACAGAGACACAAATGATACTTACAGTGTAACCATTCATTGTTTGATGAAAACAGAGACCCCAACATTAATGTCAAACTCAGGGGGAAATAGACAAACAGAAGAAGACATAACCCATGTTTTAAGTAATGGTTTTGATCGTTAACTGATATGATAATGACCCCTCAAACCCCCCCCCCCTCCCCAACTCTCTCTCTCTCTATCCCTCCTTTTTTTTTTTTTTTTTGTGAATCCGAATATCCCCAAGTCACTTCGAATAGCCTAATCTCTATTTATATAAAAAAAAAAAAAAATCAAACTTTTTTTTAGCGGAGTGAAACCACTTATCATATCAACCAATGACTTGTTGGTATTGGTCTCCTTCTCTGTTGCCTTCAGTGAGCTTACTCAGAACAGGGCCATATAGTTGTTGTTGCTTGCTGTTGCTCTGTACGTGCAGGAATGGGGTCAGTTTCAACACCAACTTTGTAGGTCTAACTAACATTTTTCTTCTTCTTCTTCTTCAATTTTTTTCTGCTAACAGATGTGACTTTTGTGGGGTTACTTCCAAACTAGGGTAGGTTATTACAACTGTTGAGAGATCAGCTTATTCCAACTCTTAATGCAAACCATTAATTGCACTCTAATCAAGTCTCTCTTCCTTTTTCTGATCTTATGAATCATCTATTGCTTGCTTTTCTAACACCCTTTGTACTACACTCACTCATATCTTTTCTGTATTTCATTATGAAATAAAATTATATAATTGGTATTTCTCCAATCTTTCCAACTCTCTCTCTTTTCTTGGGGGGACCAGAGTTGGGCTCTGTTTAAGCTACTAATTCTAATAGTTCCCTAAGGCCTCTTGAAGAAGGTTCAAAATATTATTGGAATAAAGCCCAATTGATGTGTGTGGGCCCAATAGTTCATAAGTGAGGGCCGTTTGGTTTGGACAAGAAAATGGAATATTGATTCTGATTGGTTCACAATTTTCTACTTTACTGGACATGGTTTGAGGAAACGATAGTTTTAATTATATGAGATAGATAAATAAATTATTTATTTTTAAAAAATTAGTTGAGCTAATCATTTATAATAAAATGTATGTATATTTTCTTAAAACAACCCCTTTAATCATTATTCTTATGGATGAAAATTCCTTTAATATATGTAATGATGAAAATTATAGATTTAAGAAATAAAGTACATGAAAATCTTGACATTTAAGTTCAAAACAAACCCCTCAACTAGTTCCTGTATTTAAGATGAGAGGGAGATTAAAATTTTGATTTTTATTGGTTCACAATGTTCAAATCTTGATATAGTATAAAAAAGAGTTAAAGGGCAATTTAGCTAACAAACTATTATCTCAGGAGAGCCCAACACAAATAATACAAAAAAAACTTTTAAAAATGTGCAGTTAACACAAAAATGGAGTAAATTTTTTTTTTTGCTGGATGCTTCTGGAGTAAAACTTTTTTGTGCTAAATACACATTTTTTAAAGTTTTTTGGTATTTTTGGTCCACTTAAAAGTTATTTGTGCTGGGTGCTCCTAAGATAATAGTTTGTTGGAATTGCTCCTTAACCCTATAAGAAAATAGCAAAAAGAATATGTTATGGTCCTGTCAGTACTCAGCTAACCTAAACTTTACATTACAAAAAAAGAGGTGGGTATCAAAGGATGTAACATGAAATAAGAGGAGAGAACATGTAAGGAGAGGTGTCCATATTTAGTACCCGATAGTAACTTAAATATAATGGTTTTCGATAAAAGGATATATGTGTTTAGCAAAAAAGAAAGAAAAAGAAAAAGAAAAAAAGAGTGTTTGAGTAACACCCAAACTGTGATTTTAGAAGTTATTTTCTACAAGTCGAGACAAAAGTCATCTTACATCCTTTCCTTATAAATCGTAAAAACTATTTTTCAAACTGGTAGACAAACTTCAACAGTTTAAATATGAGGTTTTGAATCCGAAGCCATGGAAATGATAAAAAAGCCTATGGGAAAATTACCTTAATTGAGTCAAGCATTAATGGAATATGATTTGGTCAGATAATATAGAAAAATAAATTAATTAAAGAAATGAAGGAAGAATAAAATAGCCATATATATATATAGAGAGAGAGGGAGGAGAAGGTTGGGGTGAGAGAAGCGAGAGCGAAGGGTACGGCCCTGGGATCGCCACTGGAGCTGCCTCCGGCAACGTATTCCCCACGTTCTGCATTTATCATCCCCTTTTTATTCGCTTCTTTCTTCATTTAATTTTTATTAATATTCTATTATTATCAATTTAACTTTTTTTATTTATTCACGAGGTATTCTGGATTAAACAATAAAACATCAGCACCAAGGACGGATATGCAGTGCGTGTTTATTTTTTATTTTTTATTTTTAAAAAAAGATTAGATTCAGAACATTTACATTTATTGTTCACAAACACTGGATCCACCCTGTTTTTTTAAATTATTTTATTATTTTTGGAATTAAATATTTTTTCCAAAGTTAAAGCAAGGAGTTTAACGATGTAATTAATATACTACTTTGAATTTAATTTAATTCATACATCGCATTCATTAACCTATAAGTCCTCTTAATATTATTGACATGAATTATCCAAAAAAAAATTATTGACATCTATATTTTAACACTAATATGTAACATGTTTTTTTATAGGTACCATTTTATAGAAGATAATCATATTTGAGGTACCGTCAAACATTCATTATTTAGTATTTTGGCTTTTTCATCATTAAAATGTAATGTTTTTTTATTCTGATGTAAAGTCTAATACCAGATACCAAAGGCCTTGTAGCCTAGTGGTATGGGGTACTCCCCAAGTAGTGGGAGGTCATGGGTTCGATCCCGCTCCTTGTAATTCAGGCCATTAGTGCCTGCCGCCTTGTAATTTAAAAAAAAGTCTAATACCAGATTACTTCATTAAGTGTTTTCTAAAAGCAATTTTTTATTTTTTATACATGATCTTTAATATAAGTAATTTTCGTTTTGTGTCTCAAAATTTAAACAGTCTTTTTCTTTTCTACCCCTATTAAACGTAGTACTTTATACTACATCCGGTTCTAATTATAAGAGCTAGTTGACTTTTTTTTGGAAAGATTAATGAAACTAAATAAGTTACTTAATCATTCATATGTTGTGTTTTCTTAGATTATATATTAGTTTATTGGGAAAAACACTTCTCATGTTGTGGGAGAAGTGTATTCTCATGTTACACACACATGAAATGATGAGACCCCCCCCACACACACACACACATATATATATATATGTGGGTCCCACCATTTCATGTGTGTATAGGAATCTTCTTCTTCTCATGCAACATGAGAAGTTTAAACCCCTAGTTTATTAGTCAAACTGTTTAGTTTGAAGAAAAAAATAAAAATACTCTAAGCTAATTTAATTAGCTTCCTTAATGTGTCCAAAAAAGTCAACTAGCTCTTATAATTAGGACTGGAGGGAGTATTAAGTATCCCTCGCTCACCACTAATTCTCTTTCATTTAATCATTTATTACCTATTATTTCTCATATTTTCTACTCATTCTCTCTCATGTATAATAAGGGCATATTTGGAAAATATATGACATTTGTAAATTGTGACACATTTATTATTTGGGGTTTAAACTTCTCATGTTGCATGAGAAGAAGAAGATTCCTACACACACATGAAATGGTGGGACCCACACACACACACACACACACACACACACACACACACATATATATATATATATATGTGGGTCCCACCATTTCATGTGTGTGTAACATGAGAAAACACTTCTCCTACAACATGAGAAGTGTTTTTCCCTTATTATTTTTAGGGTAAATGTGCAATTTTACACATGAAGTTTACCCCCGAGAGCGTCCAGTACCACGAAGTTTTTTCTTGAGCAAAAGTATATACGAAGTTACGTTTTGGAAGCGCCCAGCACCACAGGCGTTAGTTGACCGTTAACTTGGATGGAAGTGAACAGTAACGCGGGTAAAATTACACTTTTGCTCCTAGTTTTAGGTGAAATTACCCTTTTGCCCTAAGTTTTTTTTTATTAAAAAAACTAAAACTATCCCTCGGTGGGCCCCACCACCGCGCTACCGGCCGGCGGTGGTCGGTGGTCGCCGGCCGCCGGCGGTGGGGTGGCCGGTGGTGGGGCCCACCGGGGAGGGGGTAATTTAGTTTTTATTATTATTTAAAACTAAGAGCCAAAGGATCATTTTATTTAAAACTAAGGGCAAAAATGATAATTTTATTTTTTTTTCTTACCATCAGCCACGTCAACAGCCACGTCAGCGTGTCAGTCTAAATAAGCGCCACGTCAACGTTCCATCCAAGTTAACGGTCAACTAACGTCCATGGTGCTGGGCGCTACCAAAACGTAACTTCGTGGTGCTAGACGCTCTTGGAGGTAAACTTTGTGTGTAAAATTGAACCTTTACCCTTCTTAATTACCAGTTCGCTTTACACAATCAGAAAAAAAGTTGCTTATTAAAAAGACTGGATGAGGTATTTTATTTTATTTAAAGATCTATTTCCTCCTTCTTATAATTGTGTTGGGAAGGTACCAGTAGTTTCGGGTCTTGTTGGTTTGGGTATCTATCACTTACTAATAGGTCCTTGGTTCAAATTTGGTAGGCTATGATTTCTAACATATAATTGTGTTGGAAAAGTCATTTTGGAGATATCTTTACTTTTCCTCAAATTTTTAATTTGACATCTTAATCTTGACTTTCCTTTGTTAGCATGGTTAACTTCTATATCGGACCTAATTGTGCTAATAGAGCAAAATTAAATAATTTAATTAAGGCAAAAAATATGCATCAAATTAAAAATTAAACGAAATTATAGGTTTTTTCCTAATTGTGTTATATTGTTGGATGTGTCTCAGTTTGTTAATTGAAGAGTTCACCCACTCAACATTTTATTAATATTATTTTTTTAAAAATTATTAAAATAATTATTACAAGTAATTTTATGAATGAAATGCATTCAATATTAGTATTTTCTCTAAATAAATAGAGATTAAATTAAGTTAAAATAAATAAAACACAGAGTGTATGGGTGATGTGAAAAGGGAGAGAAATGGGGTGAAGTTGAATTTTACATTTGGAACTTGCAAGTGGGGACAGAAGTCACGACACAGATTCCTGTGGGACCCGTCATTGTGGGTTCCACCAGTGACGTTGCCGACGATATTCCACAGTTTGCGGTACCAACACGTACGGCTCAGATTCACTTGCGTCCACGGTACCCGGCGGGTGCACATTATGTGCACATAATTAGGTGCCCAATTATGTGCTCATACCTCTATCAGAGGTATGAGCATATTTTTTTTAATTTTTTTTTAATTTTTTTATATATTGTATTTATTTAGATTTAGATTATATGATGCTTTCTGGAATTTTTTTTGCACCCAGTATCTCAAATTAATTAGCTTTCAGTATCTATAACACCAGTATCATGGAAATAATTAATTTTGAGATACTGGGTGCAAAAAAAATTCCAGAAAGCAGCATATAATCTAAATCTAAATAAATACAATATATAAAAAAAATTAAAAAAATTAAAAAAAAAATATGCTCATACCTCTAATAGAGGTATGAGCACCTCTAATAGAGGTATGAGCACATAATTGGGCACCTAATTATGTGCACATAATGCTCATATTTACATGCTTCTTATGTGCTCATACCTTTTATTAGAGGAAAGAACATATTCTTTTAATTTTTTTTTATATTTTTTTATTTATATTTAAATTATATACTGCTTGCTGGAATTTTTTTTGTACCCACTATCTTAAATTAATTAGTTTCCATAATACTTGTGTTACATATAAATGCAGAACTGGAAACTAATTAATTTAAGATATTGGGTGAAAAAAGAATTTCAAAAAGCAGTATATAGTTTAAATATAAATAAATACAATATAAAAAAATTTAAAAAAAAAATTAGCTCATACCTCTAATAGAGATATGAGCACATAAAAACATGTAAATATAGGCATGAAATGTAGACTCGCTCTTTTTACATTGCCAATTATATATTCTCCTTCTTTTTTTTTTTACACAACCATTCATACTATAAAAAAAAGGACTTTAATATATTATAAAAATACACATAATTTATGAACTGTAAGACCATAACATAAATATTATTTTGGGCCAAAATACATGGTACATTTTTTGTGACAATAAGTTGTTATGTACTGTATTTGGCTTTTTGACCAATTTGCTCCTTATTATATAACTATTTACCAAAATGCCTCTGTCTGGAAACTATTAACCCATTTGCCCATGTTTAGTCGACTAAGCCATGATTTAGTCGACTAAAACGCGGGGCAATTTTTTTTTTTGAAAACCCCCGCGATTTAGTCGACTAAATCGCTAGTCTTAGTCGACTAAATCGCGACAGAGAGGTTTTTTAAAACCCCCAATCGCGCCTATTCGACATCTCTCAAACCCTAATCGACTAAAAATCCTCCCCAAACCTCTCCCCCTTAGTTTTTTTCACCAAATCCTTGCTGAATCTGTTGGTGAGTAGCGAAGGAAACTTCATTCTAGTGTCATTTGCGTCGATTTTGGTATGTTTACATCTCCATTTCGAATTTCCTCCGTTGTTCTTGTGTTTTTGCGTTTTGTGCTTTCATTGGGGTGATTTTGTTGTGTATCTTTGATTGATTTAAGTATTTCATTCGTATTTATGGATGAAAATGACGAATGTACATGTGAAAGTGGAAAGATTTACATCGGTTGAAAATGAATGTAAATGTATATTTGATTGTGTTTGTTGTTAATTTTAAGTTATTGATTTGAGTATTTCACTTCGATTTTCACCAAATCCTTGAATGTTTTGTTGTTTATGTTGATTGTGTTTGTTGTTGATTTTAAGTTATTGGTTTGTGAAAATGATGAATGTATATGTGAAAGTGAAAATGATGAACATTTCTTGTTTGTTGATGGTTTAGATTGTCCCTTTGTAGGTTGTTGTTGTCATCATGCGTTGTAGACAAGCTCCTTTTAACACCGACAACGAGCGTGGGAGGCGGATTAAACAACAGGCGAACCGCGGGGCATCTTCCTCTGTGCCACACCACCCACAGCAGCCTGAGCCCGTTGTGGATCTCCCTTACGGTTATCTGTTTGATAACAATGTAGAAGAGCATGAACAATTCATGGCGAATTTTGCCACAAGACCCATCTGCAAGCCCAAGTCATTAGATATTGCATTCTTTGCAAATGAGGGATTTGAGATAGTGCCGACGTTGGATCATGCCCATCTAAAAGGCTTGGCAGAGAGGAGTTGTTCCTATTCTGAGGTTATGGTGAGAGCTTTCTACCATAACATGAGCTATGTAAATGGTGATCTGCAATCTCGCGTCTGCGGGGTTGACATATTGGTGATGGCTCCCTACTGGAGGACGTTACTAGGATATGATTTTGATGCAGTGCAGACAGTTCGGTATGATGGGGATAATAGCACTGTACCCTTCACGGGATATCATCGGGAGGAGGCTGAGCGTGAGGCCAGGAGGCCAGGACCTCATAGAGCTATAATTTCTGTGGGCCAGCTGACTGTTGATGCCTGTATCCTCTTCTACGTCATGACCCACATATTGTTCCCTTGGGCTTACAATCATTCAAGGGTATTGGAGGGTGACATTCCTGTCATGTGGGCTATTCGTCGTGGCATTAATGTCAATTGGAGGCACTACATTTGCTGGATGATGTTTAAGGCCAAATAGAAGGCTAACGCTGCACTCCCATATGCCTATCTGGTTCAGGGGATATTGGAGTATTTTGGTGTTCCTATGGACAATGAGCAAATGGTGAGTCAGAGAACGTGGAATGCTAGATTTGGTCAGTGTCTATTGGAGCAGTGCAAGATCTCCAGGGGGCAAATGGTGTGTGGCATTACACTAATGTTGAGGAGGAGGTACCTGATGTTGGCCTGGTTCCACCCATTGTTCCTCCTGAGGTCTGTAATGAGGATGTTGATATGGAGGACATAGTTGAGTCGGAAGGTGGATTCTCCCTTCGTGATGTCATGAAAGCCATCAATGCTAGTAGGAAACAGATGTCCAAGATGGAGATGAAATAGAAAAAGAGGTGGACGATGGAGAATGAAAGGTGGAGGCGGATGTAGGGTCGGATGAAGGGGATAGAGGATAGGCTTGGGTAGTTGCAGCTTGGATGAGAGGCAGCCGGTGACGATGACCAGGGAGCTCTATCTGATGAGGAGGGTGAGGAGCATGGTAGTTAAAAACGCATTTTAAATCGTAAAAATGCCGATTTTACGTTTTTTTTCCAACAAAACGTGTTACGTTGCAGTAAAAAACGGAAACAGAGTGAAATCGCCAAAAACGCTGACTTTAAACTCAAAAACGTAAAAATGCACGATTTTTCATTATCCTTCCGTTTTCAGGTAAAATCTACATTTTAACTACCATGGTGAGGAGGATGCTGACACATCTGATGAGGAAGTTTAGATTTATTTGTACTGCCATTGTTGTTTTTAGATTTCAAATTTCATTTGACTTGATGTTGCTTTTTCATTTGTGTGGTTAGACTTTGTGCAGTTGTAATGACATTGATGTTAAATTGTTAGTGAATGTTGCTGCTTTTGGTTTATGTGGTATGAATTTATCCATTTTGGTAAAAACGTGTTATAGACCTAAAGAATAAATTTTGGAAATGTTAAATGATGCTCAAATAACCTTCCCCAAGTCACTTTGATATGTAAAATTGTGTTGCAAATGTTGTTGTGCATGCTGGAAATCAAAATGGACAGGGGAGGGGGCATATGGACTGGTTTAGTCGACTAAATCATATGGTTTAGTCGACTACGACCATCCAGAGACGACATGCACAACAACATTTGTATATCCCTTTTACATATCAGTGTGACGTGGGGAAGGTATTTTGAGCATCAATTAATGGTCTTGCATATGATTGAATCAATAATGTTACAACAACAAAAAAGTTGAAAGTTTGAAGCCATTACCAAAAAAATCATCATAAACTCAATACAAAACACGTTACATAGAATTCAAGCTTGTCTAATCCTCGTTGGACATGTATGTGCATTATGACCGACTTGGTTACAACTCCTACATCTTTGCTGACTGTTTGAGGGTTAAGACTCCACCCAATCCATCTCATTTTTTATCCTTGTAGACTTTGGTCTTCCCTTTCTGCGTGACAAAGTTGCGATCGGGATAACGGTTGGGCCTGCTCCTTATTGAATCAACAATTCATTGCCTATCGGATACCAGTGTGCGGCATACACCTGACTAATGTATGGGATAGTGAACACCGGGTCAACATAATCGTAATGGTTTAAATTTTCCATCTTGCATACTGCTAATACGTGGCTGCAAGGATACCTTCTAGCTGTGAACCTCCCATATTTGCATTTGCAATTGATCAAGTCAACCCTCATGATGTCACCGACCTCATGTGTAGATTGGTTGTATGCGTCATCAACCTCAAATAACTGTAAATCTCTGTCATAGAGTCGCACACGGTATGTGACTGTCAACTGGTCCATCTTTTTTATCACTTCTTCAACCGTTTTTGCGACTATCCTACTTGCAGCCATATGTTTGTTGATCTCAACATGCCTCGTGACGAAATATTCGACAAGACTACTAGAAGTCATCTTCACCAATGCCGTTATCGGCAGATTACGAGCACCCCTGAGGACCTTGTTGACACACTCGGCTAGGTTAGTTGTCATGTGACCAAACCGACGTCCGTCTTCATCATACGACCTGCACCATTTCTCCTTTGGAAGCCGATCAAACCAGGAGGCAACATGTTGGTTTGCATCAAGAAACTCTTGAAACCCCATGTCAAAGTGGATCTTTGAACTCATGTACCCTACATAACAGCGAATTTAAACTCATAACAATGGACACAAATAAATGATTACAAATATATGCAAGAGTACATAAAATGTGAAATTTCATACCTAGTTTCATAACTGTTTTCTTCAGCTACATATCCCTAAATTTAGTATTAAAGTTGCTACCGACATGACGTAGGCAATACACATGATAGGCATATGGAGGCTGCCAAGTAGGGTGATCTTTAACCGCCTTTATGATACTGGCGTGACGATTAGATATCAACAAATACCTCGCCTCTGCGTCACATGATCACGTAGGAGACAAAGAAACTACAACCAATCTTCGTACGTTTAACCAGGAGGAACAACAGCAAAGGCAATAGGTAGGACCTTCCCATCCCCATCCTGTGAAGTCGCAATCAAAAGGACACCTTTGTATTTTCCGTACAAGTGAGTGCCATCAATTTGCAGTATGGGCTTACAGTATTTGAAGGCTTCAATGGTCTGGTGAAATGTCCAAAAAACCCTACGAAAGACGTGTTTGTCTAGCACCACACGATGTTGGATATACAATTCATGAGTTTCAAGCCTGAAAAAAGAACCCACGTTACACTGGGTCATGTATGTCAACCAATTGGGCAATAATGCATATGATTCCTCCCAATCACCAAACAACTTCACAATGGCATTCATTTTCCCCTCCCAAGCCTTCTTGTATGTTATATTATATCCATACAGACGCTGTATCCTCTCTTGTATCAGCACTGGTTTTAAAGTTGGATCTTCTCTCAAAATACCTAGTGAAAACAAAGCAAATTCTAAATGTACTGTCAATAAACAAACTGAATGTAACTGGAACAAAAAATACATGAAAACCTACTGATAATGGATGCACATATAACATCTGTATCCAGCTGTCTATGATCCCGGGCGAGACTCTAGTTAAGGAAGGTATGCTCTTTACCCCATTTACGCACCACCCAACTATGTCCATCCTTGGGGAAAATTGCCCTCATATACCAGGGACAACCGTCAGTATGGTTTCGACACCTCATCGCAAACCTATGCTCATCGCTTTTTTGAACTTTGGCTGTACGATGAGACTTCATGCAATATAATTTCACGGCATGTTACATTTCAGACTTAGAAGGAAACTGCTGATACAAATATAATGGATCACCTAAATGCCAACCACCTTGCTCGTCGCCATCACCATATAACATCTCCATCTCATCATCACATTGCGTCCAATCAATGAACGAATAGTGTGGGCTTTCGTTCCAAAATGGCTCAGTCCCAGGCCCTACATTTGTCAAAATGTTTTTTTTGTCATAACCACTAAATCGAAATTAGAAATACAAATACAAGTTTACTAACTTACCACTGCTAACTGGGTGAACATTCAGCGGTGGCATTGTTGCGGTACTCGGGTTTACAGGGTTGTCAAAATCATCCTCCACATCAGTATCTGAGCTTTCATCTAGTGAAATAAACCTCTCACATTCGTCCTCCTCATCGCTGTCCATATTCTCATCCTCCTCTTCTTACGTCAATATTATCTCACTTAAGCCTTATGAAGGTGCAGATACACCTACAGGTCTTTCTTATTGACCAAAATACTGTGGAGATCTTGTATGCATGAGTACAGATGATGATTCACCAGATTCAAGCTCAACATATATCTCAATAAAATTTTGTGATTTTCGACTAGCAAATGCATCTATGACACACTCTACGTCTTCATCATCACATACATCGTTACTAATGTAGTATACACTATCTTTACCCACTATAGTCTCCACTTTGGCCATTATCCGATGAATGCATTGGCTTCCATGTAGCCCCAATTTTTGGGAAATTCTTTCTTTGAGCTCGTTGTACGTAGTGCCCCATTTGATTTTCATCATTTTCGTTTTCCTTCAAATTGAACACCATCGGGACCTTCAAAATGCCTCCCACTATAGTAGATTACAGTAACGAGCGTGTTTGAACTTGAACTCATCCTTCACACCAGAATTTCGGAGCTGCAAAAGGGAGAGTTTCAGATTACAAACAAAAACAAAAGCTTCACAAAGTGAAACTGCAAAGATTACACAACAATTATACCTTCAACAAAGTGGGATGGTATTAAACCTTGATGGGCCGAACTAAAACTGAGAAAACAGAGAGTATTGGAAGGGGAAAGGGGTGCTTAGTCGATTAGGGTTCCAAATGCCGCGATTGGGGTTTTTAAAAAAGCCCCCTGTCGCGATTTAGTCGACTAAGACTTGTATCTTAGTCGACTAAATCACGGTTTAGTCGACTAACACTTACGGTTTAGTCGACTAAATCGCGGGGGTTTTCAAAAAAAATTGCCCCGCGTTTTAGTCGACTAAACCATGGATTAGTGACTAAACAGGGGCAAATGAGTTAATAGTTTTCAGACAGGGGTATTTTGGTAAATAGTTATTTAATAAGGGGCAAATTGATCAACAAGCCTACTGTATTTTATTCAAAACAAGATTTTAAAATCGGAACCCAAATCCATTAAATAATTGTATTTTTTATTGGCTAAAAAAAATCTTATTCTTGTCATATGTGATGAAATCAAATATCAAATTGAAGATAAGTTATATATAATAAATAATCATGAGCGTTTAAACCTGTGAATATAAAAAATTATGTTGGGCATCTAATGGTTTTCTTACGATGTATTCCCTCTGGTCCTAATTATAGGACATGTTTATTTAATTTTTGAGAGATTAAGGATAGTAATTAAATTAGTTAATTCTCTAAAACTGACATCATTACTAAAAAAATTCTAATATTAAAATTTTAAATGTTGATATATTTATTTTTTTGAAAATAACAATAGTTCGCACAAAAATTGTCATTTGAGATTGATGATGTTTTTTTTTTTTTGATAAGAAAATTTTAGGAAAGGGGTCGGGCTCACCCACAATCTAAGGGCAGGGCGCTTGGAGCCCAGTCCGCAGGGCATACTGGACAGAGAGTACACATGCCTCCACCTCTACCAGCGTTTCCACTGCTTCCCAGACCCCTAGGATACCTCCCCCAGCGCCTTGACCAACGCAGGGATCGAACCCCCTCCCTTGAGGTGAAGAAGTCCGACCCCCTTGCCAGTTGAACCCAAGGACGAGGGGTTTGAGATTGATGATGTTAATGTTAGAGAATAGAAGAGATTTTGCCAATGTGAGTTGGCATAGATGGTAAGGGATCCAGGACTAGGCCCTTGTGTCGTGGGTTCGATCCCCTCTGCCGTCGCTGGGACTCCTTTGGTAGGCGACCTCGTAAGTCCCCAGTAAGTGCTCATAGAGCCCGGGGCCGTGCCCTGGCCTGGGTGGGGGACTGATGTCGAACCCCTCCAAAACTTTTGTTTACCAAAAAAAGAAAAGAAAAAAGAGAATAGAAGAGATTTTATAAAACTAATAGATGAAACAAAAATATTGTACTATAAATTTAAATAATTAAAGATAACCTTTTATCTAAACAGTATTATTCAAGTGTTCAAAATAAAAAAACAGTATTATTCACAAGTCACAAATATTATTATAATTTATAACTTGATCAAAATACAATATTTATTTTTTGTAGTTTGCCTTCATTTTAGTTTTATCCTTATAGTTTTATGGTTAAAGTATCCTTTTAGTTTTTTAAGTTTTATACGAGATATACTTTTGCTCTCTTTAGAAAGTATACTTTTGGTTCTATATTTCTAACACTGTTAATATTATTAATGAAAAATGTTGGCGCAACAAACTCAAGTGATCACTATGCAACTAACAAAACATATTTAATTTTTTTAATATAATATATTTAGATTATTAAACTAATATATTTAGATCTTTAAACTAAATTTTTTTAATACAATTGAGGTTTTGAAATTGATTGCTTCATTAAGTTTTTGGATTTTTTCAAATTACACATATTTTAATTTTTAAATTAATATTATTTATTACATAGTCATCGCTTAAATTTATATTGTCCTCTCTTGAGTTAGTTGCGTTAGCATCATTCGTTAATAACATTAACGGTGTTAGAATTATATGACCAAAAGTACACTCTATGTAAACTTAAATGATTAAAAGTATATTTTAACCTAATTTTAAACAGTACGTATTGGTTCCTAAAGGGGCAAAATGATCAAGGTTTTATTAAAATGTAAGGATAAACATTTTAGATAGAAAGAAATTTGCGGAAATAAAACAAGGTTTAAAACTATAGAAACTAGAACTAAAATAAAGATAAACTATAAGTACTAAATATTATGGGTTAAATGTTTTTGCTTTTGTTGCATAAATATTTTTTCTGTCACACTCACATAAAAGTGAGTGGATCCCACTTTCGTGGGATCCACTCACTTTTATGTGAGTGTGACAGAAAAAATATTTATGCAGCAAAAACAAAAACATTAAACTCAAATATTTTACACTTTATAATTTATATACCTTGATGGATGTCGATGGAAATTAAATTTATTAGTGGGACCACTCTTTTTTATGTAAGTATGACAGAAAAAATATTTCTACAATAAAAGCAGAAACATTAAACTCAAATATTATACACTATAATTTATGTAACTTGATGGATGTCCATGTAAATTAGATTGTAGATTGTGGCAAGCATCCTAAATTAAAAATAAATAAAAAAGTGGCAAGGGAAACAAAGATGGTAAAAGAAACCTTACAATCAAAATGAGCTGTGATAATCAAAAGCACAAGTAATTTGGTGTGAAAACTAACAAATGAAGAAGTGGGGAAAACAATATAAATGGAACATGTGGGGGTGTACCCTAGGCTCCATATTTGGTAAGGCTCTCTGCCTCCAAATGATTGACTAATTAATTAATTAAATATTATTAAATAATGTGGTCATTACATTCACACACCCACTGGTCGATTTTATGATTTCATATATGAATGTGAAAAAAGGACATTATGTTCGTGTCCCAATCATTTCCACAAGTTTCCCCTCTTCAATTATATCATTTATGGTTTTATATCTTTTTGTAAGGTCAAGGTTGTGATGTTGACCCACAAGCCTAAACATGACGGGAAGTTTTGGAAGCATGAAGGACACAACATGGTTATGGGTGAACCAAGTAAAATTGGAGAAAAATACGATAGAGTAATTAATAAAGAAAATTTTAAATAAATATCATTTAAATTTGAAAAACCTAAAAAAATCTGTTAACATATAGAAATAACAAATAGATCTCAGTAGACTAATATGAAGTTTTGAAATGTGTGTTTTTACCAAAATACCCTCAATTTTGGTTTCTTTAAGGAAAAAAAAAAAAAAACCCTCGCCTTTGATGAGACTCTGGGGCCGGCTGTTGGAGCTCCAGTGAAAACTTGAGTAATAATGTTGACTACTTGAGTATATGGATTGACTTCTTAAGCTCCTTAAACCCTATCAAGTTTTGTTGACAAGTTAAATAAAGACAATGACAACTTTAGTATTGGTAATGTTGCAATGACAACTTGAGTGTAACCATTAATAATCTCGGGATCACAATTTGTCAATTGCTATATTCAAGCTGGCATTGCGTTTATTCAACTTGTTAACGACACCTAATAGGATTAATAGAGCTCAAATACTCAATCATATTACTCAAATTGTCACCGGAGCTTCGGCCGCCGTAGTCCTGCTGTCAGAGTGGTGTCAACTGCTAGAGCTCAAGCACTGGCTAGGGTTCTTTCTTTTTTGTTTTTTTTTTTAAAAAAAAAAAACTTGAGGTGCATTTTGGTAAAATCACAACATTTCAAAATTTCAGAATAGTCTCTTGAGACTTATTTGTGATTTCCACGCAGATTTTTTGGGGGTTTTCCAAATTCAAATGACATTTATTTAGAATTTTCTTAATTAATAATGGTTATTATTGAATTTTGAAAACAACAACAACAACATAGGGCAGAGAAGTAGCCGTATAGTTTGGTTTTTGTGTGAAATGTTTATTGGTGTGACCTTAGCCTTTGTTGTTTACTCATATTACACAAAATTACTTATTTTTTTAATATAATTACCGTCCTTTTTGGTACCCCTTCACCCCAACATTGATGTATACTGCCTTCTTGATCTTTTTTAATGGCCTATGCCTGCAATCCCAAGTGATCATGACCCTTGAAATTTTTCTTTCCTTTTGTTTCTTTGTTGCAATATATACTTATTTATCTAGGACCGTGCGGGACAACAATATTTTGTTACCACTTCAAAAAATATGTACTCAATATAAAATACTCCTTTTTTCTTGTTCTAATTATAAGATTAGGTTGATTATTTTCTAAATATGACATCAAATTAAAACTAAAGAGACGTGGGTGACTCATTAATTTTGTTTGAAAAATAAAACATTTTTCCAATTGTACCACATTTAAAAGCATAAAGAAAACTACTTCAAGTATTTTTCTAATAAATTTGAAATATGGGTAATATTTAGAAAAAAGGTTCATTAATAGTTATAATGGACTATAAATTTTGAATTATTGATTTGATTAGTTTAGTTATCATCTTGTTGTATGTATAATTTGATGAGGATGTGGTCTATTTGGAGGTTTCATAATCATTCTTCTTCAAAAAAATATTTTACGTTTTACCAGATAATTATTATTTTTACTTATTTATGTCATGAAATCATTTAAAATAAACTAATACAAAAATTCATTTAGTTTATGTTTGGTATGGAAAAAATGGAGGGATGAGAAGTTTTAATGAGTTTGATATAAAAAAGCAGAGAATTCATATAATTTTTCTAACTTTCTTTTTTTAAAATCTTAGATCTCTTTATTAGAATTTCATAACCACACTTATCCGTTTCTTCGAAGTAGAACTCATAAAATTTTCTCTCTGCCCATTTCCAATAAGTCCATCAATGTGAAAATTTGTTTTTTTTGGGTATTTGGCAAAGCTTCACTATGTTATGTGTTTCAAGGTTTGAGGCCACTTTTTTTGTGAAGTAACTCCTCCAAGCTTCAAGGTCTGAAGCTACTTCTGTCACCGCTATCCTAAACACAAATTACATCAGAAAAAGTCCAACAGAAAAAAAAAATCCATTAGGAAAAGTTCATCAAAAAGAAAAGTCACTTTTATCACCGCTATCCGAAACGGGCCCTGAGTGTTTAGATAACTCTGAAACGATGGTTTTAGAAGTTCTTTTTTATAAGCCGAAACAAATTTTTTTTTACATATTTATCATATAAATACTAAAAACTATTCTTCAAAAACTAATAGAAAGCACATGGAAACAAGTGGAGGAACCAATGGTACAAGTGTTGGCCATTAAGTGGCATATTTGAAACAAAAGTTGTGATTTTACCATTTTAGACAGACATTTAAGGAGTGAGGGTGCTTAGGGCCGAGCAGTTAGGGGCTCCAACCCCATCAACGTTGACTCTTCCACTTCACCAGTTTTTGCCTCCTCCTTGATTTCAGAGCCCTCTCCTTCATCAAACCCTAAGCCCTCTTTTAATTTTGCCCCTAAATCATAAATTAAAACCTCCCCTATATTTTAATCATATTACACAAATTCTTGGATGCTTCTGGTCTCTGAACCCTATTACCATATCCTCATTTTCTGGACCTTCGTGTGGATTTGACCAAATCATAATAGTAGTATTAGTAAAACTAAATAATCACACCTTCCAACTATCCTTAATTGCACATCAAGCCCCTCATCTTTGATTGATTTGCGGATGGGTCCTCATTAATAATAATTTTTTTGCAACCACATAAATTTTTTAAAACCCACCCCTTTCTTAATTTCTTCCACTCACCTTTGTCCCCCCTTTCCTATTCCTAAAGGGCATTGTCCCACCCTCACTTTATTGGGACTCATGTGATGTTTTATTATTTCCCACTTCCTATCTTGCATCCTACTCTTTCCCCATTTTAAAGCACAGCTCATACAAAAAAAATCTTGTCTTTATTATTTATTAATATTATTTTCTTATGCAAAATATAATGGTGTTGGTTTTTTATTATCTAAAATTGCCCCCTTCAAAATTGGAAATTCTATTTGTTAGAAAGAATTTATATCACTCTGATCCTATTTATAAGTTCATTTTGACCAAATCTCAAATACTAAGGAGATGTAATTAACTCAATGACTATGGGGTAAATTTTCAACTTTGCCCTCATTGATGATTGAGTATTTTTTAATTGTTTCTTCTCTTTCTATCTTCATGAGTATAATTAATATAAGTAAAATTGTCACAATCTCATTTATTACATGAAACTGGACTTATAAATATGACCATTTTTATTATTATTAAAATGAACTTATAAATAGAACCAGAGTAATATATTTTTATATTCAAAATAAGATTTTATATCCAAAGAGTATACGTAAGTGAATTCAGGTTTGATAATATCAAACTTTTGGATTTTGTTATTAGGTATCATCCTAAGAGAGGTGTTTCTTCCGAGACTCGAAATCAAGATCCAAAATGATCTAGCATGACTTTACAACACTAGATTGACTTTGTGTGGTTGTTTACACATGCTTTTATTGATTGTTATTATAAGACATTTATTTAGAAGAAATTAATAGCCCTTAATACTATTATAAGTTAGGAAATTGGATATCAATTAAATTTTTTAAAAGATTATCTCAATTTAAAATTTCATTAATTACAACTCAAATGACTTATTAGATAAAATTAATTTAAAGTTTTATTTTAATTTTACACAAAGTTAATAACTCACCCAAAAGGGGGAGGAGCGGAGACATAGACAAGACATTTTTAAAATAAAAAAGTAAATAAGAAAAAAAATGAGTTAGGCTGATATACCGACAAATGAATAACAGGAAAAAAAAAAGGACGGTCTTTTTCCCTTTTTTTAAAAAAAAAAAAAAAGGAAAAAGATGGGCTCGAACTTCGTATTTGTCCTTCTCTGTCAAGACCGTCCCCTTCACATTGTGGTCGGCAACTTGAAGAACCTTAGACGCGTGACTCACTGAGCACTTCCTCTTCCTCTTCTTCTTCTGCTCTCTCGACTCCCAAACTCTCACTCTTATTAGCTCTCCTTCCTCTCTCTCTCAACCATCCCCTGCTCATAAATCTCTTTCTGGGTTTTTAATTTCTATCCTTAGCCGTCAATCTCTGGAGTATATATGTTAATTACTTCGATTCTTGTCTGAGTGTTCTCGGATTTCTGTTATTCTTGATTTTCCCTATTGTACCTGCTTTGAATTGCTATACAAAACCTCTTTGAGGAAGGGATTTTGTCTTTTTTCGTCTGCTTTTTAAAGATGTTTCTGGTTATGGATGAGAGGGTTTCATCGGAGAAGTGCTTAGATTCTCAATTATGGCACGCCTGTGCTGGTGCGATGGTTCAAATGCCACCCATCAATTCCAAGGTGTTCTACTTCCCTCAGGGTCACGCAGAGCACGCTCATCAGGGGAAGTTAGATTTCGGTGGGTCGACCCGAATTCCTTCTTTAATTCCTTGCAGGGTTTCTGGTATGAAATACATGGCAGACCCTGACACAGATGAGGTGTTTGTGAAAATGCGTCTGACACCTCTGAGAGATAACGAGATGGGTTTTGAAGATGATAGTTTTCTGGGGAACCATGGAGTTGAAAATCAAGAGAAGCCAGCTTCTTTTGCAAAGACATTGACTCAATCTGATGCCAATAACGGTGGAGGCTTCTCTGTTCCTCGTTACTGTGCAGAGACCATCTTTCCTAGGTTGGATTATTCTGCTGAACCTCCAGTTCAGACAATTATTGCGAAAGATGTGCATGGACAGAACTGGAAGTTTAGGCATATCTATAGAGGGACTCCTCGCCGGCACCTTTTAACAACTGGATGGAGCAATTTTGTGAACCAGAAGAGGCTTGTTGCTGGGGATTCAATTGTGTTCTTGAGGGCTGAAAGTGGAGATCTTTGTGTTGGAATAAGGAGGGCAAAGAAGGAGATTGGTGGTGGAATTGAGTACCCAACTGTTTGGAATCAGGCAATCCCACCACTATTTGGAGGTGGGAATTCGGGTTTCATGCGTGAAGATGAAAACTCATTGTTGAGGAGAAAACCTCATGAGGAGATGAAGGGGAGAGTGACAGCTGAATCTGTTATTGAAGCTGTAAATTCTGCTGTTAATGGCAGGCCCTTCGAGGTTGTGTACTATCCCCGAGCTAGCACGCCAGAGTTCTGCGTTAAGGCCTCGTCGGTGAGGGCTGCAATGCAAATTCAGTGGTGTTCTGGGATGAGATTCAAAATGCCTTTTGAAACTGAGGATTCCTCCAGAATCAGCTGGTTCATGGGGACAATATCTTCTGTTCAGGTTGCTGATCCCATTCGCTGGCCTGGTTCTCCATGGCGCCTTCTACAGGTACACCATTCATAACTAAATGGATTCTCTTAAGAATATTTAGATCCCATTTCCTAGAGGCTAAATTGGTTCTGATGTTGGCTTCTTTCCTGAATTGTTTGCTAATTAAATTTTAAAGAACCTATAATGAATACTGGAAAAAAGATGGAAGAGGATTTTTCTTGTTATCTACTACAAACAGTTGAGTAATACTTGAAAATGTGCTGGATTGTTTTTGGATTTATATAGAATTTACGAGTTTTGATTCTAGATCAGTAACACTTGTTAATTGTATTAAGTGTTATACTACTTTGATTGTAAATTAAGCACTGAATTATGCCTAATACGATTTTTATTTTATGATGTCATGTTTCAGGTAGCATGGGATGAACCTGATTTGCTTCAGAATGTCAAGAGCGTGAACCCTTGGTTGGTTGAACTAGTTTCAAATATGCCAACCTTTCATCTCTCTCCATTCTCGCCACCGAGAAAGAAATCACGGTTTCTACAGCATCCGGAATTTCCCCTCCTCAATCAGCTTCCCATGCCACCATTCTCCGGAAACCTCCTCAATCAAACTACTAACTCCCCTTGTAACGTTCATGACAGTTATAGTCCTGCAGGCATACAGGGAGCCAGGCATGCTCAATATGGTCTCTCTCCATGTGATTTCCCCTTCAACAAGCTGCAATCTGATATGCTCCTCGGCAAACTTCCAAGGCTCGAACACGCTGTTCAGCCTCCTCCTAGACCTCCTCCTCGTAGCTCCTACAATAGCAGCAGCCTGAAAAACAATGCCGAAATATCATGCTTGTTGACCATGGGAAATCCCAGCCCGAGCTTGAAGGAACCAGTCGATGCCAAAACACCCCATATCTTCTTGTTTGGTCAGCGCATTCACACCGAACAGCAGAGTTCAAACAGCAGCTCTGCTAGCACAACCGGGAATAGTTCATCTGAAGGGACTTCCCAGAAGGCATCCAATGTTGTTTCTGACGGCTCGGGCTCTTCTGCTTTGCACCGAAACAGTCCAACCGAGAATTCTTCTGAAGGAGGGTCTCCCTGGTACAAAGATCAGCACAATTCTGATATCGGAACTGAAAATGTTAACCTCTTGTGTTTGGCTTTATAATTCATTAAAGCTTGTTTCAGTTGTTGTTGTTGCGGTGCCAGTAAGTTCTTGAAGGCAGCAAAGGAGGCAAACAAACTCTTGCAGATTCCAAAGCTGCCACTCGTAGCCATAAGTTTTCCTTTGTTGTATAGTGCTGGATTTTGATTGTCATAAAATCTACTCAGGCCATAAGTTGCAAGTTAACGAAAATATTTCTCATTTGGTTCCATAACCACCAATTATTACTGCAACTGCTGAATAACCAAACTCTTTGATGAACTGCAGTGGTAATATTTTCGTTAACTTGCAATCAACAGAGGTTCTATTTTGTATTTTTTGTTTGTTTTAGAAGATGAGGGGAAAATCCCACTTCTTCCAATCAGGGAATGTTGTAACTTGTAACTCATTAGTATTGTTCAAGAATGCTATATTTCGATTTCATTCTGTGATGACTCTCTTGACCCTAAAACTAAATTGTTGTTCCTCTTTTTGTTGTCTGCATCTTTTTATATGACTATCTGACTGAGAAGATTTGAATATTGTCGGGTTTAACTGAGGTAGCTCCACTAAAGCCATATTTTTGCATTCATATAGACTCAAACTTGAGATCTTGTGTTTGAGTGGTCAAAAATCATTCTTTGCCGTCTAAATTCACAGAGTTGAGAAATCTCAGCAAAAATAAAAACTAAAAAAATCAAGGTAAATAAAATGTTGGTTTTGATCAAGGAAGGAGTCAACGACTAATTAGAAACTGCTGTCCCAAATAAAACAAAGGTGCTGCTCAATTTCTGGTCTTTTCTTCTCCAACCTTCATAGAGAGAGCTTATATGAGAATGGATCATCTCACACCTATCATTATATAAATTAAAATAAATTTTGAACACAGATTGAGTAAGGTTTAGGGTTAGCGTTAGAAATTATGAAATCAAGTTGATAATCACAAGAGAGGCTATAAGTAGGCAACACCTGCTTGTAGCCTCCGTTGTCCTTTATTCTATTTTGTAACTCTACTTTTGGACACTATGAAGGGATTGAAGCGTGTGGCTTTGTTTTAAGAGCATCTAGTCTAACAAAGATGCTCCATAGCTTGACCACTTAAACCTTTGTCTCCAAATGCTAATAACATGATTAAGATATGTGAAAAATTATGAGAAGAGAAGGTTTAACACGTATTTGAAATATTATTGCTTTTTCACTCCTTCTTCAAGTATTATACTACCTCCGATCCTAATTATAAGAATACTTTTGTAGTGTAATTTTCACTATAAAAGTGTTCCTATAATTAGGACCGGAGGGAGTACTATTTAAATCAAATTTTAACTCTTTAAATTCATTTATTTTTAAATTTTAATAGTTTGATTACTCCCTGAGGTCCACAATATATGACACTTTATAAGAAGTGATAGTTAACTCATTAAATATGTCATAAATTGATTTTTTCTTTTTAACTTTTACCCTTATTGAATAATGTGCTTGAAAATTTAACAAGTGGACAAAATAAAAAATGAGCATTAATTAAAAGGACAAAACTGGAAACCAATAATTAATTATCTTACAAATGACTTATATTTTAAACCAAACTATTCTTAGTTAAGAGTCCTATATTGTGAACCTGAGGAAGTATACTTTTATGGAATGCTACTACCTCTAATCCTTAATATAGAGATAATTAATTTACGAATACGAAGAACATTAGTTAAAATAGCTATTTGGAACAATGTGTGTTAGTTTCTTTAAAATTCTCTTTCTAATTATGTGCATGGTAATTACCCATTGATTGAAAGTTCTTACTATATACGTGCAATTAATAGGGGTATTTTGAAAAAAAAAATTGAGAGAAAAAAAAATTGAGTAATCATATTTAGAATCAAAGTAAATCCTATATACCAACGAGGGTTGGTACAAGTGGTAAACGGCTTGTATCGCTTAAATAAGGTCTCGAGTTCGAGTCTTGTAAATGCAGAAAAGCCCTGCTGGGAGACTCTCCCACCATAGCCAGTGCGCGACGCGGGTCGGATCTGGATTAGTCCAGACGAAGCTCTGGATACCGGATGGGCAAAAAAAAATAAAAATAAATCCTATATCTAACTCATAATATTTTGGACTTGAGGCAGCATTAAATTTGAAGTGTGTAGATGTAATTTGAATAATACAATTTCACAGCGGAGATTTTGAGGAAAGCTGCAGAGGAGAGAATAAGGACTTATGTGTTTGGTGCAAATTTTCAAATGTATTGTTTGGTATGCCATCATTTTAACTTCATTATTAGATGTTGTTTAGACATGGTAAAAAATCATGGAAATTTAATTTTGGACCAATTTAGTAATAAGTTTTTATGAATTTTTGTATTGAATATTCAGGTTCAAAATACATACTTGAGAATGTTGGATATTTAAAGGGAGAATTATATATGTATTTTGGTGAATATCTTTTAGAGATCTAAAATTTACTTCAATCATTTAAATAATTTTTAAGAAAAAAAAAATGAGGAAATCATTTCTATGTTTTGCTTTCTTCACTCACTAAACTAACTAACTATTAACTCTGGTCCTTAATGTAAAACTTACTTTGTAGTTCAATTTCTTCATTAAGTAGTTTATCATTTTATAAGTCAAGTACACTAATTTGGGGAAAATGGTAAATACTAGAGATATAATGAATAAAGTTGTTATATTTTAAATTAAGATTAATCTCCTAACTAGCTCCTATAATTAGGATTGAACGAATATTTCTCAATCCTTATACTAGTAAATATATATAGGAAATTTGAATTCTTAGATACCACTTCCGGTCCTAAATATAAAACCTAAATGACTTTTTGAGAAGATTAGAGAAGTTAATTAAATTACTTTAAAGTATTTTTATTTAGAAAAAATTAGAATGAAAGACCTGAAGGAAAATATATTTATTGAGAAGAATCATAAAAATTGTAATTATTTATCAGGACTAAATACACATTATAAAATACTAAAATACCCCTAACAAAATCTTCTACATTTCTTCTTATATTCTCTCTCACATCCTATTTTTTGTAACATCCCACATTCCATTTTTAAAACTAATAAAAAAAATATAAATTTCACTAAATTAAACACATTTTTTCTCAATTTTAATTTTTTAGTATCTATGGAAAACAATTACACATTATTCAATTTTGTCAAAATTATATTTTCTTAAATCATTTTTTTAATTTAAAAAAATTATACTCAAATTTAATAAAACTCAAGGTCTTTTATAATTTATTATACCTGTAAAGTTTATATGATTTTTTTAAATTATTTTAGAAGAAATTTATGTGGGTTAAAAAAATTCTTTAATGTTAATAAAATTAAAAAAATCTAAATAATGTTATATCCTGAAAAAAAATGAAATGAGTTTAGTTTTTATTTTTATGAAAAAAGAGCTTATTTTATATCAACATTGGCAATATAAATCGAGCAATTGATTATATTTATATGAAACTTGGTGGAAAAGAAAATAAAAAGATGAGTTTGACCATTGTTAATTAAATAATATATTGATCACATGAATATAAAACTTGGTGAAAAATAAAAATTAAAAAAATATACAATCATGTCACATGTGAATGATAGGCGGTTTTAATTTCAATTTTCGTTTTTTTAATTATGAATACAATAGATAATGTCGGTGGTTTGATATAAGAAATTTAGTAATTTTTAAATTTTTATTATGATATTTGGTTCTTTTAAATAATTACAATTTTTGTTGTTCTTTATAATAAATATTATTTTCTCTAGGTCCTTTACTTTAATTTTCCCTTATATTTATCATTTTTTTCTCCAAACTAATTTGTTTAATTTATGAATTGATACTCCTCCGGTCCTTAATATAAGATATATTTTGAGAGTTAAGTTTTGGTACTGGATATAAGACAAAATTTTCATATTTGTCAATATTTTCTTAATTTACTCCTATTGATGCTCCTTCAACAATAATCAAAGAATAGCAACAATGAGAGAATAAAGAAAGGTAACTACAGTATTTTAGAAAATACCTATAATATTAAATAACTGAACTAAAATATAATCAAATTAAGTAAATATGTCTTAAATTAAGGACCAGATGATATATAATTTAATCAATCATACCCAAAATATGATACGAGTCTTATAACTAATATATAGTTTAATTATGTTTGGATTTGCAAAATGACTGCTTTTACATTGAATGAGTTTATAGCTTTTTAATTAAATAACCCCTACATTTTTATTTTCTTAATCAAATTCATAAAGAGATTCTTTTGGTATGTAAAAAATATATGTACAATTTAAAATGATTGAACCGACGGAGCAGAAAAGATTTGATTTCTTCAAAGTAAAATTGAGAGTTCAAACTTTTTCAAATAGAAGAAAATCACACTAGAATAGTTATCTCAAATTACATTTGACAAATGTTCAAATATAACTTAAAAGTACCAACTATCAAATAATTATACTAAAAATAAATAAAAAAACGATCAATTGCATGCATATACGTGCACTTAGTATAATTTTCTAAAATAGTTGGCAAAAAAATTATAATATAAACAGTGGGCTGTCTGGGCAATAACCTGATAAGTTTAATAATGACTTAGACATTCTAATTGTGGTTATTATATGATAAAACTCTGCGAATTGTGACGTTAACATCTGCACACAATTTGCATATATATATATATATATATATATATATATATATATATATATAATGTTAGCAGTATCTGAGCAAGTTCCTGGAAATAAATAAATAATTTAATTAAAAGGGCAAAAGGATAACTTTGTAATCCACATTCCAGTCCCCAAGAATGGCGCAGTTACAGGAAGACAGTAAATGCTTGCATTGGGATCCCAGTTTAATCAATTAATTAATCAAATAATTTAGATAATTAGCTTTAGATTCTGACATACTCAAGCATCAAAGATATTAATGGACTTATTTTTAATTGATATAATTAGTTAATTAAAAAAAAGAAAAAGCATGTGGAGGTGTGTGTTTGTATGGATGCAATCAAAAGTCAAGGAAGACAGCTAATTTCAACAATCCCATGCCCAAAAACATCGCCACAAGGTGTGTGTTTGTGTTGGTCAAAGATTTCTTCATTTGTTTAATCCTAAGATGTTGTCGTAGTAACCAAAATGCATGGATCCTTTCTTGTGTTGCTTCATGTGATCTTCCCATGATCCAATCTTCCTGTCTGTCTCTCTCCATTTACATGTCTGTTTCTAAACTGTTCTGGTGTAGAACACAAATGTCTAGCCTCAACAGGCTAGGTGATGTTAATATCAGATCAAATGTCTCCTCTAAGGTATCTTATGAGTTAAGCACCAAAGAGGGATATCTATGAAGGAGATATCAGAGGATGCTTGCAGATCACTGTGCTACACGGGTTAGGCTTTTCGCCAGAGGGGTGGTGTGTGTGCACAGTGAAGCTGAATAGTAAATAATGGAATAGTGAATGTAGAGAACACACCTGGTGGGTAACCTCCCATTTATAGAGATTACCTAGGGTTTTGTTCCCATTGCCTTGAATTCTAACCTCCATCGTTATGCGCCTCCCACGTCCTGTGAGTGTCTGCTCCACTACCGGTACGGTCCTGGATTATAGGCATGCTCAAGGGATAATTAATAAAGTACCTGCTTAAAGGGAGATTCCAGCCTGAAGTATTCTTACTGGGCCTTACACCTGCAAGGCTCATTATTTGAATCCATAACATAAACTATTCATATCAAATTTTAATTATCGAATCTAATCTAATAGTTTATTTTTTTACATGATCGATTTCATCAGTCACATTCGAGCATTGTTAAGTCTAATTAAGAGAAAGGGTGTTCACACGGATTTAAACTTGAGACCATTTGCTTAAGTAGGTAAAGCCCGTTTCACTACTCGAACCAACATCTGTCGGTCAATCTAACAGTTTCTAAAATTATAGTAAACCATTCACTTGATAAAGAGAAAGCTAATTAATTGATTGTCCAGATGATGCATAACTGTATGCAATTAATTAAGAATAAATAAAGGGGTTAAGCAGAGGATTAATTTAAGTTAATTAGTGAAGTCAACCCCAGAGGGACAACAGATTTGCCACATGGGGATTGTCGAATGTCATGAGGGGTCAACTGGTTAGGTATTTGGGTCTGCAACTTTCGATTTTTTTAATGAAAAGGTATCTGATGGATTGGGAGAGAGAGAAGAGAAGAGAGAGTTATTGAACGTTGAAGTGAAGTTTTGTGTCGTGTGATTAGGTTTCTTAAGTCAAAGATTTATTGGTGCCTCTAAAACTAAGTCACAAAAACAAACACTTTACAAACTCTCACAGATATGCCTTTTACACTTTGGATCTTATGAGCTGTTTGTGTATTGGACATTCAGATTCGTTTACTTCCCACTTTTTGCCGAGTGTTTGTTTGGAGTCGCTTGCCAGGAAATACGTTTACGTAAATCAAGATAAAACTCTTTTTTCATACTTAATTCGTACATTGTAAATCACAATTAAAAAACTAATCATTATTTTAAACAATCACTTATACTCTTTGTTAGTTCAAAATATAAATCCGTCTCTGTGAAAGAGAGTGAAAAAAGTCAATTCCGTATGTAAATTAAAACATAGGGTTAACCAAGTTTATTCATCACTCTAAATTATTATGTTGTCTAAATGGGTCATGTTCTTTAGATTATTATGTTTCTCTTTTCCTTTAATAAGTTAGGTGCCTATTAAATTGTTGTATTTCCTCCGGTCTTTAATACTACCTCCGGTCTTAATTATAAGACATAGTTGACTTTTTTTGAAGAGATTAAGGAAGCTAAATAAGTTACTTAATCATTTCATATGTTATGTATTTTTAGATTATATATCAGTTTATTAGTTAAACTAATTAGTTTGAAGGAAAAAAAAAATAAAAATACTCTAAAGTAATTTAATTAGCTTCCTTAATATCTCCAAAAAAGTCAACTAGGTCTTATAATTAGGACCGGAGGGAGTATAATACATCTATTTACCTGATTAGATTAGATTAAGGAAGTTAATTAGTATGACATGTATTTTATAAAAACACCTTAGTCATCTTCCTTAAATCCCTCATTCCCTCTCCTACTTGATTATTGTTGAGAGGACACCAATAGGAGTAAATTTTTTTTTAAAAAGAAGAAGATAAATATGTCTTATATTTAAAATTAAAATCAATTCCCTAGATAAGTCTAAGTCTCACGAACAATTAACTAAAATGTAAAGATTCAATGGGCCATAAGTTGGGCGCCTCATGGGCTGGAGGATTCTTTATAGGTACACACTCGAGGCAGTTTCTGGCATAACATTCGTCAAATGGACAGAAAAAAAATATAGCACAGATATTTTCTCCTTGAAAAATACTAACACAGAAATATTCTTTATAACTTAATATATGGACAAGCCTTGATACAAGATTACATCGTCCAAAGTGTATGTAAAATCCCTTTCATGATCTTTGTTGATGATTTTAAGAGGCTCGTTTCAAGCTGTCTTGTAAATTTGTTTGTTGTTACAAAGTTGTCTATTTTATGTTGTTGTTCTTGTATCATTGGATAGTTTGTATACAAAGTTTAAAACTTGATTTTTTTCCCCCTGATTTGGGAAATAAATTTGAATCTTGAGTGTTCATAATCAGGTATCGTATTCACTTATTTCTACCACTTGGGTTATGTTTAGGGTGGTACCATGTTTTGCATTGCAAAACATATAAGCGATTTTGAAGTTGGATCAGCACTTTGCAAGGAAAAACATGTTGCAAAAGTGCTTTTGGATTAGCCATTCCAAACATGTTTATGACAATACCCGATTATTTTTTCTGCCAACAAAGATTGATCCAATTGGTAACAAGTTAGGCCATTTGTAAATATCTCCATAAACGCTAAGTCTAGAGTGGAGACATGCTCTAACCCTGATGAGTTCCGTAGACACACCTCAAAACTTTCAATATATGGCCATATGGCCACATTCTGTTTTCTCTTCTAAAACAACTGCTACAAAAATCCTATTATATAATTCAACAACAAACCATCTTAGACGTTCATGTAATCATCTCCATAGATGAATTGATATTCAAAAACAAACTTGAAGGTAGCTGAACAAGAGAGTTTTTGAAAGATATAATGAAAGCCAAACCTCAGATATTGAAGTAGATGATCATGTCTACTTTCATACAGAAGGATAACAACAACTATACAAATGTTTACAACCGGTTCAATCTAAAAGATCCTTCGAGATAGCTTGTATATGATTCCTTTGCTTTTTTTTTTGGATAACATATAGGCATCATCCTATTGAAAACAATTTTTTTCGAGGCACAGTCAGACACCTTTCCTTTGTTTTACACCTTAAAAACAGGAATACCACAACACAGCAAAATAACCAGCGCCCTAGTACAATTTGAAGCTCCATGGAGTGTGAGTATCAGACACATCAGACATGTTGCAGCTCTGTTTTTTCAGAGTCATAGTGCTTTGCAGGTTTTTCCATGCACAACTAAAATGTGCGTGTATATATATACAACATTAATTCTGGTAACAGACAGAACGTTCCTAAAATTTCTTTCTAACAAAACCTGTTTGACAGCAAAATAAATAAAACCTGCAAGCCAAACTAGTATATCTAAGAAGAAGTTGAATTACTGAGAAGCTTCATCATGAAATTGAACTTAACATCTGGTGAGGTCCTTGGATGAGGCCAGTTTGTTCCTTCAGGAATCTTAATACATTTGAAGCCTTGGCCCTGGTATAGCCTTGTGGCTACAGTATTGTCCAATTCACAGTGCAAAGCAATTGCACGACATCCCCAAGTTCTGGCCTGAGATTCTGCTTTTTCTACAAGTTTCTTAGCGATACCCTTGCGTCTGAATTTTTCCCGAACCGCCACATTGGATATGTATGCAATTCCAGTCCTACAACATATATGATTTTTTTTCTTCAGTTATGAGAAAAGATTCATAAGTAAAATACTCCTCTAGTTCTATTTATAAGTCACTTCCAACATATTTTACCGAAACTAAGAAAAACTTAAACCTCTGCCTTAATATTTAATAATTTTCCAACTTTACCCCTATTTAATATATACTATATCCCACGAGAACAAAGTCTGCCCATAATATATGAAGGATAAAAGTGTGCATTCATATGAAAAATTTAATGACGTGGCTTATAAATAGGACCGAAAAAAATCCTTTTCTCTACCTATAAATAAGACTAGAGGAGTATGTTCGTAACATGTCAAAGTCCATAGAGTGTGCTGCATTTTGGCAGTCTGACAGTCATCTCTAGACATTGTTTTACAGTTAATATTTATTTTTGAAGAATTGAGCATGTGAATGAAAGCCTTACAATCAGTTTTTATCCTAAATTTCAACAAAATAAAATGTAAACCAGCCTGCCAGGAAACTATCAGTAGAAAATAAGTAAAATATGGAAGAAGCTTTTTGAGGCGCAATGGATATAAGCCTCCATTTAACTAAGATATAGAAAGCAGGGTAATATAATGAGGGGGAAGCATTTTGTGCATATCTTGTTCAAATTCAATCCCCTTTTCATAATTACTGATCAATTTTAAGAGATCAGAAATGTGATACTCATTGTCTTTTTTGGCTGGCATATTTTGTAAAGCAGTACTATATAAAGAACACCAAATGAAGGGGCAATAATTAAATATGAAGTGTAAGCATGATGCTCATAATCAAATTTGATGCAAGATAATAACTGCATAGGCTAAAACTTAAGCCGATCAAAATGCATTCCATTTTTTAGTCAGTCATGAACCATGAGTTAGTTCAACAATTTCCATTCCCAAATTAGGATTTCGCAGGTAAAGTCAGTTGCCAACAGAAACAATTCACAAATAAAAAATTGACACCATTTTATTAGCCTGGTCTTAAGCATAAACAGTCCTAAAGACTAATAAACCGCAGTAATCCAAAATCCAAATGGCAATTCTTGCACTCACCTCCTCTGTCTCAGTGGTCCTCTTCGTGGCAGAAAGTCTGCAACCGTATCTATTGTTAATATGCCGGTCACATACCCCTTTTTGAGGCTGACTCTCCCATCAAGACCACCAATCTTGAAATCTTCACTACCAATGAAGAAAGTTTCATTAAGTGAGCTGCCAATAGCAGCAACCAAACAGGTCCTTTTGCAACCAACTGGTACAGTGAATCCTGCTAACATTGCCATCAGTCTGTCCATCCTCAGAACAAAGTCCAATGGGAATGAATACTCAGGGAAGAAGCAGCTGCAGTGCGTCTCTGCTACTTCCCAACAGTCTTCTAACCTGGCCTCTCGAACAATGATCTCTGGAGACACAGTAGGGAATAGATCAACAACCTGACTAGCCCTGCAAAGTCCTACATCACAACACCAGAAATTTAACTACACTGAAAGTTAATATCTCTATATAATACTACCTCCGGTCCTTAATATAAGAGCTAGTTGGGGGGGGGGGTTATTCTTAAATATAAGACCTCAATTCACTTTGTTCGTCATATTTATCATTTTTTCCCTAACCTATCCCTACTGACTATACATGTTTAGTGAGTTTGAATCAATGTAAATGATGTAAGAGGGTATTTTAGGGAGACCAACACACATTTCTGACAAATAACTAACTTAACTAATTTCCTTAATCTACCAAAATTAGTTAAGTAGATATTATATTAAGGACTAGAGGTAGTAACTAGCAAAGTCCCCACTCCCCATCACCCCATGTAGACAGTTCATCTCATCCTTTAACTTGAAGTGTTTAGTACAGAACCTATGGACATAGTAATCCATATTTCTGGTATATGTAGACTTACAGAAGATGCTCCCCATTATAAACAATGTTATTATGCATAAGATTAAATTCACAAGAAATAAATTAGTTAAGTTCTTAAACATATTTCATATTACTGATATCTTTTATAGTTCATTGATCTAATCATGCTTTCCCTTCAACTCATTTACAATTTGTCCATATCTATTTATATCCACTTAATTCATTTTTGCTATCCCCCTTCCTAATCAAGCCAATATCACAAGTTGACCAAAAGCCTTTGAAATTTCTCAGACCTATGCCCCATCCCAGAATTACAAGGTTGAGCCAAAACAACAGATTAAGATAAACTAACTATCAACAGCATTTTTCAACATGAAAACAGAAAGAGAAGCAAAGAACAAGGGACAATGCGAGAAGAAGTACCTGATTGGCAGAGGGAAAGGAAAGATAATCCATGAGCAGAGTAAAGAGAAACCCTTGATGGTTTTCTGAAATTAGGGAAATTGAAGGACGAGGAAGAAGAGGATTTGGGATTGTTGAGAGGAGTTGGGGATGATGCAGAGATTCCCAAGGGAATAATAGTCCGCATTTCTCGAAGGGGATGTATCTGATTCTGGTGCACCTCCCTCACTCGAAAGAATCCAACGATTCTCTTCTCTGAATTCTCCGCTCAGAGTGATAGAGAGAAAGGAGGAGGGCTGAATCGGTCGCCAAGCTTCCAAATTGGACCACTAGCTGAGGATACCAATGTACCAACGTTGCCTTGTTTTGTAGTTTACTTCAAATCCTAAATCATATGACTCATGTGTTCTTGGTATTTTATACATGTCAAAACTAATTATTAACTCAAGATAAAAATATTATTATTATTATCATCAGCTTTTCAATTTCATATCAGTATTTTAGTACTCCCTCCGGTCCTAATTATAGGAACAAATTACCAGAATTTGGAGGGATTAATGAGGATAGTTAAATTAGTTAATTATATGTATTTTCCTAAAATGTCCTCACCTAGTTAAATTAGTAATATACTACGTACCAGTATTAGAGTTAATCAGAATTCTCTCGGCATTTTCTTAGCACAAGGATTAATTAATTAACATCAACCAACGCATAAAAATATTTTTAAAGGAATATTAAAATTATTTTATTTAAAAATAAAAAATAAGGTAGAATCTCTCATTTGATAGAATATAAGCGTGTTGTAAATTAATTATTGTGGAAGAAGTATTAGTAGGGGTAATATGAGAAAAATATGACAAAAATTGTTCAAAATTATTTTATATAAAAAATATAATTTAGGTGTATATGACATTAATGAGTTGCAAACATTATTTACTTTATAAAATATATAGGTGTATTATTAAATTATTATTGAGAAAATATAAATAGGGGTATTATAGGGAAAAAAATGACAAAAGTTAAAACTTGCCTTATAATTAGGACCAAAATCAACTCTAAAGTTTGCTCCTATAATTAGGACCGGAGGGAGTACTTTGTTTGTTTGGAATAGTGGTTAAAGCCTTTAAAAACGGTTTTTCAATCGTGATCTACGGTATTTAAGGTAAGTATATATGAGAAGAGTTTTGTTTCGATTTACTTAAATAAAGACTTTTAAAACCCTCTAAAAGTAATCCCAAACAACCTCGGAAAGTTGAGACATTTAATATATTTTAAATTGATTATGTTTTTAAATTTATCATTATTTAATAATGAGCATTGAAAAAAATTTATGCTATTGGTGCATTTTCTCACTCATTTTAATAGGGGTAAAATTGAAAAAACAGTTATTGATAACTCTAAGGTATACTTAGGACTAAAACTTCTTGACAAATAGGACTTATCACAAAAACCAAAGTGGTATATCATAATTGATTGGGTTTAGTATGGATATTTAAACTTATATTCTCCATCTTACGGCTACCTACCACTTCAATTAACAGTTTATTAGTGATTCATCATTGATTTTGAGATGTAAAGAATTAGTTTTAACAACTATAGACGGGCCCTTTTGGATAGGCTTTTTTCATAAAAAAAGCACTTTTTTTAATTCAAAAAAAATTAATTTATGTGTTTAGATGATATTTTTTAAAAAAAGTAAAAGTCACAAAAAAAAGCTAAAATGCTGCTTTTTTCAAAAACTCAAATTTTGAGCTTAAAAAAAAGCACAACATGGGGTTAAAAAAAAAAGTACTTTTTTTTTAAGTCAATCCAAACGGGCTCTAAAACAAAAACTAGTTGTATTTTATTATTGTTATGGACCTAGTCAAGGCCCATTATCTCAACCGACCCTCCATTATCTCACTATCACAACCCACTAACTGTGGGACCCAGCCATGACCAGGGCGGTTTGCACGATCCTTGGACACGCACAACGTGGGAGCCATCTACATATAGAGCTTGAACCTAAGAGATCGGGAGAGATCATCTTCTACAGATTATCTACACATTATCTTCTACATCTATCTTCTACAACGGTCTACGCTCCGGCTATTCACAGACAGTAGTCACAGAGCATACAGACCCTTTCGAGCTAAACGCCTCATCCATCAATCCTCGAACTACGTGGACTTTGATCCCTCTTCAGGGTACGTAGGCCCTAGGAATCTCTCCTAGGTCAAGTCCCCATCAACATCAACATCCTAGCCCCATCAGGGTTAGGGTTCTGGTTCTACGCCAGAACAGTGGCGCCGTCTGTGGGGAACTATAAATTTCGATTCCCATGACCAAAGATGGTCAATAATTCCAATTTCCAATTGCCAGACGAAGGATCCCAGTTTAAACCTAGCGAGGGCTTTCCGTCTTATGGTCCCTTTCCAGAAATCAATTTTGTGCTTTGCTCTTGACGTCTTCTGGCAATTCGATTTAAGAGCCTGAGTTCGATCAACAAAACATAATGGATGATGAGTATTAAAACCTTCGATAGGGGTATCTCCTGCAACCAACGCCATTCTGCCATCAGATCTCCTAAGATGAATGTCTACTGCATCCGAGGAACTCAATCCGTCCGAACCTGGACTCTTTATTCTACCATATGTCTACATCTTGAGTTCGGGATATCACCGTCATTCTATGCCGTCATACCACCCTCTTCTCGCGGCTCTAACTCTCCTTCAACCAGATCAATCTGATTTCACCGCCGTCACCGACAATGGTTTTGTGTTCGCATTCACTTCCCTTTCACCCTCATCTTCTGAGTTAGCCTATCCTCTGCGATCGCGAATTTGAAGAGCGGATTTCCCTGTGTTTCACCGCAAATTTAGAAGATCTATGGCGCCGAGGTATATTCGGCGCATACCCTGTGCTTTAGCTCCAGATGAAGCACGGTCACAGAGTGTCGGCCTCAATTCATGAGTCTTAGCCGAAGCAATTTTCAGTTGCCAAACCAACACTCCTGAAAGTGTAGAGTATTTAATTTCAGTTGCCAAACCAACTCTCGATGCTCATCCCAAGTTGCAGAAGGCATTTCTCGTGGATTTGGCTTCACTATTTTGGAGTACATATCAAGATCGATTGCCAGGTTCCGAGATGCTTGAAATGTCGGGAAAGTCGATGGAGCCGAGATCCTATTCACAGGTGTTCTTGTGAGTATATTAAAACCAGAGATGTCCCGGTTATATTCACAGGCCATGTCATAAAGCCTAGTCACGTGTTTGATCTACGTCCACCGCTAAAACTATTCCCGTGAATATAACGAAGCCGAGATCATTTTTGGAGATCGGGCCGAGAATTATGGTTTTGGAGTTTATATAGGATCGATAGGCTTTTGGGAACCATGGGCCGAGAATATATGCTCTATCCTTCATATATTACTATATCACATAATTAGGCTTTTGCAAAAAGATGGCGTATGAGAGGTAGTTCATGTATCTCTATCCAAATCAGAAATTGTTCTTCTCGCCATCGTCCCAATGCAAGGAAAGGTTAATAATAAACCATATCAAATTATGGAGAAGCTGTCAGGCAAGGAACAATATTCTACTTTTGAATTTATCGAGAGTGGAATTCAAGTTGTTCTTGGACACTTCCAGAAAGATTTTGAAGGTAGAATTTCAGTCATTTTGCAACTTGATGATCGTCATGATCCTAAAGTAATTGGAAGTCAGGTACCTCTTTCTTTTAAGTCTTTTTCTTTATATGTAATTATTCATTGCATATTTCCTCGAGTCCACATATCATATGTGATTCCTTCGAGTCATTGCTACCCTGCCGTAGAATACGGACCCCGGTTACACCAAATCTGGTTAAAATCCCGGCTCCGTGTAAATTTGAAGACGGACCCCGGTTACACCGAATCTGGTTAAAATCCCGGCTCCGTGTAAATTTGAAGACGGACCCCGGTTACACCGAATCTGGTTAAAATCCCGGCTCCGAGTAAATGTGAAGACGGACCCCGGTTACACCGAATCTGGTTAAAATCCCGGCTCCGTGTAAATTTGAAGGCGGACCCCGGTGACACCGAATCCGGTTAAAATCCCGGCTCCGTGTAAAGAAACTCTCAGTTGAGAGCATTGATTCAGTCTCTTCAAATTACACTAATGACAAAGACATGAACGAAAGAGCAAACTAGGGTCACTGAACCCGGTCGTAATTCGAATACGAACTAAAGACTAAAACCCGGCTTTTCAGTCGGAGGGAGTTGTCTCCGTAGAGCTATCGCAGCCCGGACGCTTCATAACTTACTCTAGGATATCAAGCGGAACTGTCATGCCGACCCTGATCAGGTCAAAATGTTCGGACGCTTTGGTGAAAAACCAAACCCGGCAGTGACAACTTCCCTTTATCCTAGGATGACCGGCCAACGAACTCGAATTATACGAGGCGCTTAGAATATCGACCCTCACCACTTTACGGTTTCAATACCGGATGCACTTTCGCACTTTCGCAGATTCTCGCATATCACATCTATGACCCCGGCCCTGGCCACTCAATAGTACTCCTAAAACAAATGTGAGTTCACTATATAGTTCATCGTGGACACGGATGAAACTCTACATAAATACTCGAATTGATCGGGAAGTGAACAAACTTTCATTAATGATCAAGTCAATACAGCTCCAATCAGGCAACTCGGATTACATGTCTGGGGGCAATTCAATCAGAAGACAAGTAACTCCGAAGTTCTTTGAAACTCGGATAGACACTTTATCAAAATCAAACGAGTGGTAGCAACTCAGATACGATATCCGGATTTAACAACAGATCCACCCCGGCAGCCCAGAGACCTGGACTACCAGGCTGGGGGGGCAATTATTATATAGTTGTCAGTATCCGGGATGTTGTTCGAAATTAGCAAATTAAGCGATTCGCGCACACGAGCAAGGGATCTTAAGTCTTCGCAGACAACCCGGATGAGCTGAACATATCTCGGCCAAGTCTGTATTTCACAGTCAACCAAACAATTAACCTCGCAGCTCGGACACCGAACTCCCGAGCTTGGGGCATCTGTTATGGACCTAGTCAAGGCCCATTATCTCAACCGACCCTCCATTATCTCGCTATCACAACCCACTAACCGTGGGACCCACCATGACCAGGGCGGTTTGCACGATCCTTGGACACGCACAACGTGGGAGCCATCTACATATAGAGCTTGAACCTAAGAGATCGGGAGAGATCATCTTCTACAGATTATCTACACATTATCTTCTACATCTATCTTCTACAACGGTCTACGCTCCGGCTATTCACAGACAGCCGTCACAGAGCATACAGACCCTTTCAGGCTAAACGCCTCATCCATCAATCCTCGAACTACGTGGACTTTGATCCCTCTTCAGGGTACGTAGGCCCTAGGAATCTCTCCTAGGTCAAGTCCCCATCAACATCAACATCCTAGCCCCATCAGGGTTAGGGTTCTGGTTCTACGCCAGAACAATTATATTTTAAAGTTTCTCTATAATTTTGTAATCAGCTAATTATTCAAGAGATAAAATCTAGTTTTTGAAGTTAATAATTCATATTAAATTAGAATTTTAGTTTTCTAATTAAGAAAAATACATGCATCCGTGGTTTAATTATTAAATTCTAAAATAGATTAATATCTTGAATTCCATCATCTTCCACTCTCCCTTCCTAGGTCATTGACATTCTATATAATAAAAAATTATTTACATTATTGTTTTTGTACAAATTTGAAAAACAAAAAGTATGAAATCTTAAGTTTGCAAAGTATTCATTTTTATCCACATCACAAGAACATCTTTCTGTTTTGTGAAAATTGCAACTAAGTACCAAATAAAGAAATTTATGACAAAACAATCCCTTAAAATCTTAAAATTGCGGTGAAATCCCTAAGATTTTTTTGCAATTTTTTTCATATGTGAAAAAAGACACAAATGCTCTCGTGTGTCTATGTTAACAAGTCCTTGAGTCTGTTTTAAGAAGTCCATGTGTCTATGTTGACAAGTCCATGTGCATGTGTTGAGAAATGAGCATGTTTTGACAAATCCATGAGCCTCCATGTAGGCATTTATGTCTTTTTACATATGAAAAATATTGCAAAAAAGTCTCTCAGAACTTTACTGCAATTTTCAGATTTTAAGGGATCATTTTATCGTATTTCCCTTACTCTAGACCTAGATGCATTTTCCCAACTTTTTTCCCGTTAACGTAAAAGCACAACTCATTACACAGAGACGTCAGACAACATCAGAACATTAACGATAAAAAATCTGGTGGAGAACTAAAACATTCTAAACCTTCAGCACACCCTAATGCTTTCTTTGCGCTTCTCTATGTTTTGTACAGAGTAATAAACTTTTTCCACCTAATTAACAAACTCTTTTAGCTCATGCCTTTTATTGAAGGTGCTTGTAATTAATGTTAACTATCTTTCTTAACTTTTGGCAAAGTTGGTATGTGAGAATTAAGGATGGTAAGGGCTAAAAGAGTAGTTTAGGGAATTAGCTTCTGAATTGAATCAGCTTCAGAGTAAGGGAGAGAAGAGAATAAGGACAGTAATTTTCTTCCTGAATGGTTGTAAACCTTCTCACCTTAAGCAGTAACAAGATCTATTGATTCCCAGAAGAACAAGGGCCTAACTTACCAGTTGAGTTGGACAAAACGTGAGCTTTAAATCCATCAGTTGTTTCAACATGATAATTTAATTGCCTTTTCTTTACACAATCCAGACGAGAAAAAAAAATGAAATTATAAATTAAATTCCAATGACTACAAAAATGAAGAATTTATTACAGTTTATGTCACAAACGACCTAATTAAGTTATCTCTTCAATCTGGAGCAGCTAAAAGTTAACAGGAAGGTCTCTCAAGAAGGCAAAGGTATGAGGAGAAGTAGATTTGCCAAACAAAGAACACCAACGAGGAAGCTTCATCAGTATTCTCTTGGTTATGGCTGTCGTTTTAAACACATCTGTCCTTAGTTTCAGAAGAGGCCTTTGCTCTTCCTTAGATGTCTGAGTTGAACCTGTTCTTCTCCATTGCAGAGTCAGATCAAACAAGGTTGGGGCATTCTTTCCTCCTGAAAACTGGATTATGTGCCAACCATCCTCGCCGCCCTTTTTGCCCATCGGGATTAATTCTTCCGAGTTCTTTATATCTGTGTATGAAAGTGGGAGACACAGAGATTGACATTAATATAAAGACACCCAACCAGGAACATGAAACACTAAAAGGACTTGAGGATCTTGACCTTTTGAGAGTTGAGCTTTTCAAACCTTGGCTTTTCCTAGTAGTGCTAAAAGACTGAATGGGATCCATAATGATAGAAATTCTCTATCATTCTGGCAAAAGTATATCTTTAGTACCCTAATCTTATACATGGTTTCAATTTAGTCCCTTAATTTTATAAAGTATCTTTTTAGTCCTTCAAACCTTAACACTATTGGTCTCAAATGATGAGTCTTTGTGCCAATCATTGTTATTTTTTAAAATTAAACTTTATATATCAGCGTTTGAGAATGTTTAGTCCACATTTAAAATTTCAATGTTAGTATCTTTGGTTTATTAGGGTTAAGGGACTGAAAAGACACATTATAAAATTCAGGGACCAAAATGAAATATTGTGTAGAGTTAAAGGATAAAAGGTGCACTTTTACCCTTTAAAATTTTTTTTTTACCAAAAAAAAAATGGTAAAGTGCAGTGTTTGAGAGAATGTAGAGAAAGTTGCAGTAGAGATTCAAAATCCATTTCTTCTACACCTAAAATGGATACTAATTTTATCTAACGACAGAAAATCTCTAGACAAAGATAAAAATTCAAGTGTGGAAGAGCTCAACTTCTCATAAAAAAGCATGAATATGAGGGTAATATAAACAAATTAAGAAAAAAGAGCAGGCTTGTAAAACAAAAAGGCAATGTACCTTCAAATTTGAAATCTTCTATTTCCTCTGTATTGATTGCAAGAACCCAACGGACAGAACCCTTGGTATCGATTAAAACTCGGGTAATCCTTTCCTCGCCTTTAGCATCGTTATCGACATGGAGCTTAGGAATTTCTGACTCACTCCAGCCACTTTCAGCGTCATTGTAAGTCAAGCAACCATATTTGACAGAGAAAGTCACAAAGTCAACTTCTTTGTCTCTCCCACACGCAAAGCCTTCTTGAATCTGTTCTACCTCCTTTACCAACTTTCCAGGAGTAGTAGAAAATAATGACACATATGATGATATATTCTGTTGTTTCCCTTCAGCAAAGTTTCCTGTTGCATCTACAACATGTACAACCTGAAATATATATCCCCAACACAAATGTACAATGAGAAAAACATAACATACGAGAGAATATTTGGTGTTTTGCTTACATTTGAATATTAATAGTAGTTGAAAGATATAAAAAAAATGGTTAATACGTTTACCACATTTAGAAGCAAAAAACATAGAAGAATACAAGCGGGAATGGGATTTACATTTACGGCTCTGGCAGTGTCTTCAGTAAATGGTGGAACAACACCTGATAATACAACTGCTAAAGATATGCCGAACAGCATCAGAGTTCCTAGGGTGATTGCCCTTTTTGCATCTGAACACCAATAGATAGTGAGATATGTACTAATAACAAGCATCACTAAACAAAGATTTTTCTTTCAAGTATCTACTGTTACATGAATGCAATAGGAAAGAGAAAGAAAAAAGAGTTATACCAGAGAAACAGAGAGAGAATAGAGAACAGAGAGGTGGATGTGTGTGTGAGAGAGAGAATAGTGCTGATCAGTTGTTAACAAGTCAACACTGGATTAAAGGTAACTTCACTGCATGGTTGTTTTACAAACTCTGTCCATTCATTAATTTGGATCACTTGAAAATTCTAGAAGGCCATATAAGGGTACAAAAAGGAAATATATCTTCTTCAACACTAAGTTTCACATTTTATATTTTGAACAGATATGTTAGTATGTTACATGTCACGAGTCCAAATCAGTGTAATCTCGTCTTAAGTTAATCTCAATTTAATTATTTCACATGTTGTAAACATCAACTCCTTCCCCCTATTCACTGCCCCCTCCCACCTTTATTGACACTTCAAAACATCTATAAGCTCAACCAGTATTCTTTAGGGGCAATTCTTCAAAAGTATAAAATTCAGGTCAACCAATAAATTATCTATCTGTTATCATCGAAAATAAGACATGAACATTAATTGCAAAATATTTATGCCGTAAATGCAACCTGAAATATGAACATAGGCCAGGAGATACACTAGGGTCAAGCACAAGAGAGCAGCAATGAATCCGGCAACCACAAAATTCCCCAGCCATTCAGGAGTACCACCAGGATTCCTGCATCATAACAAAACTGCCATTTAGATTCTGAAAGCTTAGAAGTTATACAACAGACGGTGACAATATAATTGATGATTATTAATGAAATGGGAACATTGCAAAAGGGTCCATAGTATGTTGAGGGCGGTGGTAGCCATAAGATTAATCCAAAATCCAAATGTAATGCACATGAAATTTCCATTAAAAAATGTGGCTCTTTCTCTCTCTCTTAATTATCTCTGATGTTCTAATCTTTACCAGAAATTTGCTGTGACAGGAAGACCATTAAAAACTAATGCAAAAACAAAATGAAGAGCCAGCAAAGGTTCTAAGCAATAGACACATCTCAGGCGCAGATAAAATGTCCACATTGATGGGGAAAAGAATTAAGGTTTACCTATCAAGACGGACCAAGCTGCCTATGACTATACCAGCCAGCCGGATAAATATACCGCCAGAAATTAAAACTGGAACAGCTAACCCAAGAAGCAAGGTTGCCAGTTTGAGTGGCTTTGGCAACCTCGCTGGGGTTAGAGTTGCTTCCAAAAAGCCATCTGAAATTTCAACCAAAATTGAGTAAAAGGAACAAAAACTTATGGTTCAACTCAAACAAGGACAACAAATGAAGCAGAGATGCTTACATGTGAATGCTGGTGAGACTAACCAAACAAGAGCCAAGTAAGAGGACCCAATTTTGTAATAGCTCCCCAAAATGAGAAGAATAAGCCACTGAAAAGACCCAGCTTTGTAGAGCCACCTTTCAGCCTCAAACTTAACAATTTCAACTTGGACAGCCGGGGACAGTTGCTTTCTGCTTGAGTGCATGCTCAAAAGATATTTTCGAAGTAGAAGATAACCCAAATGTTGACCTATCAATGCTCCAAGAAACGCCGGAGCAGCAAATAGTCCAACCACCAACCATGGGGTTGAAACATATGGCACTGGTGACCAAGATATCAGGGGTAGAAAAAAGGCTGCCAGGAAACTGAAACCTAAGGCAAACACCCACATCAGAAGAACACTCAAACATGACAAGGCCAATGAAGCAGCAGCTGGAAAACCACCCATAAACAACGATGTAGTCCAAATCAGCAGTGATTGCAATATTACTGAAGTATGAAGCATATTTGCAAATTTTTGATGGTAAATGACCATATATGTTCCCTGAAAGTCAGACAATTACCATAATGATGTCAAGAAGAGCAGCAAGCTACTACAGTTACCTCAGAAGAAACGATTTATAAATAATAAAGCCAATAGTGGAGATGCAATTGGATATTGAAGAATATAGACAAAGCTTTTGCGGTGATTAAGTACCAGAATGTCAAAATATATGGCATTGTTCGGACTTGTTTCTTCCTTTGCTTCTGTTGTATTGGTTTGGGGAAATTGAGGAGATGCAGCAACATCAAGCAGGAAAGCAAGCATATTTTCCCCTAAATGTTGAAGAGATCCTTGGTTTAAGAGCGCTAGTTTGTCATTCTGCAAAAGGAAAATATATCATATTTTAACCATTAGATATGAATATATTTGAATAAGGCCCATAATAATGTCTCCTAGACATCTCTCCAACCCAACTTGCTTTGCTTTAATATTATAAGCCAAAGTCAATACATTTTAAGTAATTATTTAATTGTTAAGTTAAAAATGGGCCAGCTTTGAGAAGGAATTAATTCTAACTATTTTTTAATAAATTAAAGTTTCAACAGCAGGAAACTATATGTCTTTATGCATAAACAACTCAATAAATTAACATCAATATCCAACAGTTGCTTTATTCATTTTTTTTTCAGCCAGCACACTGATTTTCCATGAAAATGTTTGGTAATAAAATACAAAACAGATACTGGTCCCAGAATTTTGTTAAAAAGTAAGGATAGAAAGAAACCTTCGTATGATAAACTGCAGTGTTATCTACATATGCAAAATCAAGGCCAGAAAGGCCAGCAACTTCTTTGTACACTTGGAAATCTGTTGAAGATTTTATGGCTCCAGAAGAAAAAAGATCCTGCAGTATTAATGTTGAAGATAATTACAGAATATTGAAGAACTAAATCAATCAATGAAAAAAAAAGTAACAAAACAAATTATTAGGAATTAAGAAATAAACATAAAAACCTGTGCTATAGTCTGCCCAGATGGGTATTTTGCTACTGAAGCAAATCTCTCAATAGCCCATGGATGAGGACCAGCCTAGTAAATGCAAAGTCATTAGTGATAAATAATAAACTTGAAATTATTATTGGACATGGAAGAAACAAACAAGTGCCAGAAATAACGAGATGTCAATTCAAATAATTTAAAAAACTTAAATTTTCATATTTTATGAAAAGAATGAGAAAATTTTATTTCTGTAAAATACTTTATTTTGGACTAGTTAGGTGATTTATAATACAATTAATTCATAATTCTTCATCACCAATAAAGAAATCATCAATGCAACCAAAATAACTTGTCCTCTGCTTTTCAAATCCAATGCTACTATAGACACAATTCAAATCCAATGAGCAAGATGATGGATCCAGACAAAGCTACTAAAATAGAAAAGATATTTCCTTTTCTGTTGATATTTCATCAGTTGGAATCAACCATAATAGTCATACAGTACGAGAGCGAAAAATGAAAGCTACAAGTAAATTGAGACTAAAGAGTAATAAACAGACCTGAAATATACCAGATTTCCCTCCAATGCCCATGGCCTCCAAATCAATAGCCATGCGAACAGTTTCACTCCAAGGATGCTGCATTCACAAATTTATTATTACTGCAAAGATGTTGATTACTTTTTTAAAAGTTGTCCTTCAAAATTTAAATACCAAAAAAGAAGCACCAATACACTCTAAATAATGGAAGATCAACTCCTAGATCAAAACAGAACAGGAAAACTAAGAACTGGAAGTCAAGTTGAGGATAACAAACTTCTACTCCCCATTTTGGGAGGAGTATTGGTTATTATAGCTGTTAGGCCTATCATCCTCAGAGATTTGCCTTTATGGCCCGATTCCATGGGACTAAGTCAACTTAGTTTCTCATTTTATTCCTTGATTTTGTATGTTCAATAAATCTATAAAGTTTATAATACTTTTTTAAAAAAAAATGCCACCATCACTTTCATGTTATAGTAGCAGAAGACTGTTAAAAGTCCAAACCGGAAGGGAAGCAGATACACAAATAAATAAAGGTTGCACTAACAAATAATTTCAAACCTGGGTTATAAAGCTGTGAGCACCATTCAGACCCTCCTCCTCCCCAGTATTAAATAAAAATATTATAGATCTCTTCAATCCATGAGCCCATTGAGAAATCCCACGAGCAAGTTCCACCATAACAGCTATACAAGAACTGCAATCTCCAGCGCCTTCTCTGTTACAACCAATGCAAACCATCAGCAGAAAGTATGTATGTGTTTCAACATTGCAAATCATCAAGTGTGGTAAATCCAAATAACATTCAAAGTTTTCTCTCACATGTTTTTAATTCAGAAACAAAAAGCATCAAGAAACATAAGGAGTGATAGATAAGAAATATTTGAATCTAATCTCTTCCAGGCAAGGGGGAAAATGTTGAAACCAACTACCCTAATTAAGCAACTTTTCCCATTAGAAATATTTTTATAAACTCCCTGTGCATCTTTAAAAAAAAAAAAACATTTTTCCTAAATTTATTTGTAGATCCAATTTGCCTGAGTACTTTGTTCTGAAAGGTGACTTTAGTTAAGAGAATGGGTGGCTGCAAGGATCAAATTCCTGACAAGATTTAAAACCTTGTCAAAGACCATTTTAGCTCTAACTTAAAGCAATTAAATAAAGGCCTGTAATCTCTAACATGTTTCAATAATAGGACAACTTTAAAATTATAATGGTTGCATATAACATATATAAGATCAGATAGACAAAGAAAACATACGTTGAGAAAACAGTATCAATATGAGAAGAAACTAGAATAGATAGTTCTCTTGCTTCAGATACATATTTAGGCGAGATCCTCATTACAACATGTTTCAGATCTGAATAAACAAGTGTTCTCCCCATAAATAAACCACCGACCAAACGATTTGCACCAGAATTTGCATGGAAAAAATCCACTTCAACATCCACCTCCCAGAGAGCAGTTTTCTGAATGGTTTGACATGCTGCCAAAACATACTAAAGTTGGAAGAATGTTAATAAAAAAGTAAAGTAAACAGAGCATGGGCAAATAAATTACAGCAATTAGTTTAATAGTTTGATGTTGATGCCTCATTTTCATTTCCACAATGTGAAATGAAGAGGGCAGCCAAATTTATCATATGCAAAAAGGAGAAATGAAAATCAGGGACAGATAAGACAAGAGCAAGCATAAGTTTATGCATTCAGAGGGAGCCAGTTTCAAGAGAGAAATAATATATTAAAATAAAAGTTTGTTCTTAAATGTTGAGATCTCATATGGTCGACCCAAATAACAATAAAATGGTAACTGATTTGCACCTTTGTCTCATATTAGGTTCTAGCCCACATTGTTTTACAAATGTAATTTGGGTCATCTTATAAGTCAATATACTTCAAACTAATCATAAAATAGATTTTAACAGCTGAAAGACAATACAAACAAGCAGGCAAGTCCTAACTCTATCATGGCTTTGGTGCTTAAATTTAAGTTTCAGGCCCAACTAGATTTGAAACATTGAGAAACTAACATTAATAACTTTATAATCATAAAAAATCAGCTGAAAGGCATGATATCTGATTGCATTTCATTTCTCAATCCCTCTTACCAGAAGCCCTTGGCCTGTACAATAAAAGAAGGTGACAAAAGAAAGATACTCAACACCCCTTAAGCAATGTTTCAAGTTCAAGTTTTGGAAGGGGGGAAGCAAAGCCACACATATTAGGGGTCCAATTTGGTTCAAATCCAGATTAATCAATAGTACCAAATACTGAATGGTTTGTTGGCAACAACAACAAAAATTCTCTTATCAAGTTTGAAAATATTTTCGACCAAGATGTTCCTAAAATAAGAAAGATAACTAATCAACGAAACCTGAGAGTTATCTTCTTATTCCATGTCTAAATTTCAATCAAGATCTTAAAATATTTAATAACAAGAATCTGTACATGGCAAAATAGTAAGATGAAATGAAAAATACAGCATCAATAACAAAACTGTGCCTTCAACTTGTCCAAGCTCAACTAAATAGTGAGATGAACTGAGAAAGAAGGTATCAATATTTAGCAAAATTATCTGGGTTGAGGATCCAACCTGCAGGGCAGAATCCAGAGTCTCAGAAGCGACAGGATGTGGGCCCAACTCAGTCAAGGCCTTGACATGCTTCAAGGCTTCAATCTCTGAGAAACCCCTCTTGCCTGCCTGTTCTGCAGTGAGAGGCTCAGGCATGTTTCCAAATTGGTGTGTATATATTGCTGAACAGCAATACGCGATCATCACAAACAATGTTAGCCACACATAAGAAGACCTCCTTGGTTTTCCAAGATGAAGATTAATTTGGGAATCTTCACCATCAGTAGACTTGCTACTTCCTTCATTGCTACTCGATGCTTGAAAAGCTGTTGATGGAGTTTTACGCCTCCTTTGCATTTTGTGCAAATTCAACTGAGTAGAAAATATTAACTCATTGACCACAGGAGAATATTTTCTGATGGAGACAAAAAAAAGTAAGCCAAAATTCAGCAGGAGTAGTAGGCTTCCGTTAATCAAGCATCTAAAATCAACTGAGCAAGCAACTTAAACAGAGAAAAAGAAATTGAAGCCTACAATTATGAATTATCAATGTCATTGATCCAAAGCCACAAACCAAGAAAACTAGGATGCAGAAGATCAACTCAACAATTAAGGGAATGAAAATTTTCAAAATTGGTTCACAATGTAATGAAAAAATGCAAAAGGAGAAATAAGCTTTGAAGAACCCAGTATGCTAAAACAATGAACCACGGACGAGAAAACAAACATGAACTAAAATATGAATTATCTCTTCGTAAACCGAGAAATTTTTTATTACTGAACAAAATTGAACGTCAAAAGATGTGTGATGCAGCCGAAGAGCGAAAGATTATATAACTCGAAAGGAATACAGAAAGAGCAAAACTTTCTGAATCTCACCAGTAAATTGAACGATATGGACTGGAGAGAACTGCGATTTGCTGTGTTCGGATTTATTTGCCGTCGTGAACTACTAAGCTTTCAAATGGCGGAACTGTTAATCCCACGTATTGGAAAGTTTTGACTTCTACGGTTCTACCTATCTCCAGCTCCTACGCCAGAGTGATTGTTTTTTTTTTTGCTCGAACGCCAGAGTGATTGTTTAATGCTTATGTTATGGGGCGAGTTGTACTTTTATTAGTAAAAGATAGATGCGATTTTTATAAGAAAAAAGATAGTACTCGTATTATTTACCTTAAAAAAGTTTATAAATTACCCCATCCGATCCTAATTATAGGATAATATTTAAGAGTTGATCTTGGTCTTAATTATAGAAAAATTTTAATTTTTGTCAATTTCTTCCCAAAATAACCCTATTGATACTTCCTTACTAATAATTAAATAAAATAATAATTTAATAATGCTACTATATATTTTATAAAATGAGTCATGCTTGCAACTTATTAATGTCACATACACCTTAATTCTACTGTTTTTTATTTTTTTAATAAAATAATTTTGAGCAATTTTTTTATATTTAATAATGACATCATTATTAAATTACACTTCCAACCTCCAAAAGCATGTCAGAAGTTGTTGAGTGAGATCGACGACGCCAAATTATGTGAGAGCTCGGAGAAGTCGTGTGTGAGGTAGTAGAGCTCTAACAAAGAATAGAAAATCAGAGTAATTGGATACTATTTTAAATTTTAAATGAGAGTATTTTGGGGAAAAATATATAATTAACTAATTTAACTATTATCATTAATCTCTTCAAAGTTAGGTAAATATGTCTTATAACTAGGACCAGAGGAAGTATCTTTTTTTTCGTAAAAATATGGGCGGTGGCAAAGGTGACTTTTTTGCAGTATAACTTTTGCAAACTGAATACTCCTTCCAGAACTAAATATAAGATCAAGTTGAATTTTTTGAAGAAATTAAAGAAGCTAATTAAATTGCTTTTTAGAGTGTTTTTATTTTTTTCTCTAAATTAATTAGTTTGATTAATAAACTAATATATAATATAAGGATACACAATATACGATATGATTAAGTAACTTAATTAGTTTCCTTAATCTCTCAAAAAAAGTCAACTCTGTCTTATAATTAGGAGCATAGGTAGTATTAGATAAAAGTTAGATTGTATAATGTGAATTTTGTTTGGATTGACGGAAGCATAAGTGACTTTTCTGAAAATGAAAATTGTTTAGATGATTATTTTGAAAAGTAAGTTTAGATGTAAAATGACTAAAAAGAACATGAATTTTGTTAAATAAATACATATGTGATAATTTTAAGATGTAAAAGAGCAAATTGTAACATGTTTGAATGATTATAGGAATAATAAGTTTGGATGTAAAATGATTAAATACTACACAAATTTTATTAAATAATATGTCTCTATATTTTATGTATATAATGTGATAATTTTAAGAAAACATTTAAAACTTAAAATTATAAGAATAAAAATAATTAATTTATTTGTTCTGGTGTAGAACTCAGATGTCCGGCCTATAGAAGGTCCGGTGGTTTGATATAGGATCTGTGTGCCCTTCCTGTATGCTTATGGATCAAGCGTTCAGGAGAGGGTATGATCACGGTACACAAGCAGGCGTTTCGCCTAAGGAGTGTCTTTGTTGAAGTCGAGTCATTGTTGATCGCGAAGTAACATGATGTCCTTGCCCCCACCGGTTGTCCGGTATCTGGTCAACCGGGTGAACATGTTCTTGGATCCTCTAGTTGTATCGGAGCTGCCCCCGTCTTACTTTGATAAGGTGTCTATCGAGTTTCAAGCAATCTCGGAACTACAAGTCTTCGGTTGAATTGCCCCCGCACATGTGGTCCGGGTTATGCTTGTTTAAATTTTGTTGTTCTTCGACCATCCGGGCTCGCTTCTTGCACGGTCGAAGATTCCAAATGTGGGTCCTTTCTCAGAGGCTGATTAGCCTAACGAGCAAGCCGGGATAACTGACTGTGACTCCTGCTCCTTGTGCCCGGACCTTGGCTGTCGATTTCTCTTCTACGTTATCATTTGCCTATGCCAGCTGGCGTCCCTCGACTGTCGTGAAGCCGAATTGAGGGGTGCTGGCCTATACGGCTTTGGCGTAATTAATGCCCGACAGACGCGCATTAACCCCCGTCGATTGGGTTTCGAAAGGTTTATACCCGCCAAGTCTCCTTCCTTGTTATTTTATCAACGTTGCTTTGAAGAACTTCTCTCCCGACGATTCTCGCTCTCCGAAGGATAACCTGTGTCGTGAACTATCTTCGTTCCACAACTTCCCTCGATCATCTCCATATTCTAGGTAGGTATTCTTGTTTCCTTGCCTCTTTCTTTTGTTCTTGCTCTGATCTTCCGTTTCCCTGTGAGATTGCGTCCGTATTTAGTTGAAATTCTGGGTAAATTCCCTTGTTGAGTGGGTTTTCGCGTAGTCCTGTTTTCAGTTCCTTCATTTGTGCAAAACTCCCCCTGTTTTTCGAGTGAGTCGTTTCCTTTTCCTTAATACCTTTAGTAGAGAGGCTCCCCATGTCAAAGGACATAAAGAATATGACCCCGAAGAACTGGCGGAACTACGCCACACCGTCAAGGGAAAAAGCCGTTGGTGGCTTTGGGGCGATGAATCTTCCCGTCCAACGCTGCAAACCGTTGCTTTAACCGATCATCGTGGAGGCAAGGGAAGAACTTCTGGTAATGGGCCGACGAAAATCCGAGACGATGCATCGTCGGTTAGGGGAAGTCCGAATGTTTCCTTCCCGCTTCTTCCTAATCCGAGGGAGTTTAACCCGAGTTTCGATGTGTCAACTTCTCCGGACCTTCCGAATAGCCAGTCCAAGGGCCGAGGTTGATTCCTACATCGGGCCTTGCTACGACCGCTTGTATGAGTGCTCCCGACTTATTTCTTGTGGGGATTCCTCCACACTCGACTTAATTTTGGGCTCGTGCCGACACAATTTGGTCCCGGCTCCTCAAGCAATATCGCCGAGTCCTGTTGACTTGGATTTTAATCTTACCACAACTGTAGAGTCTCGCCTTCAATTATTGACATCAGGTATGCTAGGAAGATTCTGATCTCTTATATTTTTATTTGTGTTAGGTATAATGGCGTCGTCTTCTTCTTCTCACGCGGGTGAGTCGAACTGGAAACGCCAACCGCGCTAGCCCCCACAAGACTTAATTGACCAATTCCCTTGGGTTACCCGAGAGGTGTTATCCTATCGGTCGAAGCCGACCATGGAAGACTTGGAAGGTCTTCCGTTCGAGATACTAACACCTATTCGCTTTGTCTCCCGAAGAGGAAGAGCTGTGTGCTCGGTGAGGGAGGGAGCCACAACTCTTTCTTCTTTTCTATGCCGACTATATCACCGGGCTTGGGATTCGATTCCCTTTTCCGAATTTCAAATGGCCACCCTTCGTTTCTTAGTATAGCTCCTCGCAATTACACCCCAATGGATGGGGTTACCAGATTGCCTTTGAGTGGTTTTGCATGAGCCTTGGACTGCCTTGCACCACTTCCATGTTCTTCTATTTCTTCAACCCCCACACCTCTCGCTCGGGAAGGAACCGCCGGAGCTCAAGGGTGGACCTCCATTCGGGAATAGCCAATCGGCGCTTGTTTACCCTGGTCTCGAGACTCTTTCAAACGCTTCAAGGGCAACTTTTTCAAAGTCGTCGCTAAACCGGTACAACTCCTTGGTTCCTCAAAGGGCCGGACTCTCCAAAGGTCGATCGGGAGTTTAACTTGTATTGGTGTCAAGATCACCACAATGTGTCCCCTAGCGCCTATAAGGTGGAGCGGCCTAATCTGTTTGAAGCACGAAAGGAAGGCCATTGATGCCATAATAGACCACGTTCGAGCGAACGGTGCTGTAGGGGCCGGCTCCTTAGTAGCCCAATATCGGGCCGAGGCACGGCGTCAAGATGAGATGGCGTCGTGGCCGAGTATGGCATTTTTGTTATTTAACATCGGCGTTGTTCGCGTCTTAGTATTGTATTGATCATCTTTGTTTTCCTAGTAGCTAACATGGTGTATGTGTTTCGTATGTGTCTTAAGATGAAAGAGCCTCAATACCTTTCGGGATCCCCGAGCTCGCCGCCAAGGGGAGAAAGAGGTCGGCCAAGGAGTTGGGCAAGTCGAAGGTCGGAGAGCCTTCGAGGCAAGGCCGAGCCAAAGAGGCCTAAGGTCGGGGAGTCGTCCAAGCCCCGAACCGAAGTCAGACCTGTCTCTCCTATCCGAGCCTCCCCTGTCCCGAAATCGCCGCTTCCAAAGTCGACCGACGTCGAGCCCCTCTCCATGCCTGATACCTCGGTTCCCCCTCGTCCTTCCACCGTCATTCCCGTTCACATTTGTGGAGTAAGGGTATAACCGAGGAACTCGGCGTTGCACTCCCGCCTCCTGCCCGTTATCAAGAGCCAGTGGCCTTGCGGGAAGTAGACGTACGAGAGGTCCAGGCATTGGGAAATGCTTTCTTGAAGGGTGCTGGTTTGACCCAATCGTTTCTCACCCTGCACCACAAATATGCGGAGGCTGCCACGGAGCTGAAGCGTGCCCGCACAGACCGCGACGAAGCTCAAACAATGGCAAGTCGCTCGAACGAGTTCCGTGCTCGTGAGGTCCAGTGGAGAAAGTGGAGTTTCGACTAAAAGAGACCGAGGGGCTCTTGGCGGACTCCAATGTAATAATTGAAGGCTTTAAGGCGGCTCAAGCTAGAAGCAAAGAGCGGTTAAAAGCCATGACAGTGAGAGGACGAGTTCGAGCCGAAGTGGACAGGATAAAAGCCGAGGGGAGGCGTCCTCAACACATCTGTCCGCGGAGATAACCCGCTGCAGGAGTTGCTATTGGGTTCGGTGGTGGAGGCGTTTGAGAATTCACTTGCCCTGATCCGGGCTTTGAACCCGGGATCGAGCTCAACACTACGGGGCATCATTTCCGGTCCTATGTGACCGAGGGCGGATTGTCCCCTATGTGGAACCTCCCCGCTGGTTCCGAGACCCGGATAGATGGCGATGCGGCCGTGCTGGAGGCTGAGCAGGGTGAGGAAGTCTCGACCGCCCCCAAGCACACGGATTGATTTCCCTTTTTTTTTCTTTCTCTTTTTAACTTGTATAATCTATCCGGTTGTTTTACCTAAGCAATGACTTTATTTGAACAGATTGGCCAATATGGCCATTTTTGGCTACGATTAACAATAGATGGTAACTTAGCCACCATAATGCATCGTATAAGAATATAACTTTACCAGTTATCGCGGTTGACTCGGCCAAGGTCATATGAAGGTAAGCGAGAATCTGCGAACGCGCTTTTTGGTCATAAGACCATAGTGTTTTAAAGTGCTAGTGTTTGCACTGTCTTATAAAATTCCTGGTATAGTAACCGGGTCATCCAAAGGTAAATGAAAATTGCCACCTGCCCGGGTTCGGTTTTGTCCCGATAGCGTCCGAGCATTTTGACTCGATCGTGGTCGGCATGACATTTTCTATTGATACCCTGAGTAAATTAGCGTGTCTGGGCTGCGATAGCTATCAGACGTGTTTTCTTCAGCTGAAAAGCTAATAACAATTGAATCTTGAAAAAGACAATGTTTGGAATTCAATAGATACCCTCGAACGAGAGTTTCATTCATATTTGGCACAACAATTATATTAACTTCAACAAACCGCTGCACGCGAGCCGAGGAGATCGTTGTGAGAGGTTCGGCCTCAATCCACTTGGTGAAATAGTCTACTGCCACGATTAGCCGGCAGCTGTTGCCAGTCTTTGTCTTGAATGGCCCCTGAATGTCCATACCCCATTTGTAAAATGGCCGGGGGCCGTGATGGAATGAAGCTCTTGACAACTATCGCATTGTCTTACAAGGGTCTTTGAATCGGCCTCCAACGTCGGCCAGTAATAGCCTGCTCGAAGGGTTTTTCGGGCGAGCGCCTTAGCCCCCATATGTTGACCGTTGGCCCCTCCATGAATCTCGGCCAGGACATACCCCGCTTCATTTGGGTTCAAACATCTCAGCATGGGAGAATGTAATCCTTTTCGGTAAAGTTGATCCTCCACCATTGTGTACTTGGCCGCGTCACGAATCAACATTTTTGCTTCCATTGCATCGTCTGGGATGAGTCCACGTTCAAGGTAGTCTTCTATCGGCTTTTTCCAGTCGGATTCGACCGAAATAGCCATCATGCATACCGGATCTTCGAGATTTTGCTGGACAACCGTGCGATGACAACCACTCGCTTAGTGCTTGCTAATTTGGATAAAATGTCGGCTCTTGCGTTTTCTCCTCGGGGATGTGAGTAACGCTTGCTTCATCGAAACCCGACATCAAGTCCTTTGCCTTTAGGAGATACTTGGCCATTAGCGGGCCTTTAGCCCGATACGTTCCTCGATCCGAGCCGCCACAAGCCGGGAGTCGGTGAAAACCTTAACTCTTGTGGCCTCATTTTCCTTGGCTTGAAGAAGCCCGGCTATCAAGGCCTCGTATTCTCGCTTGATTGTTCGAAGTTGGGAAGTTGAGATGCAACGAATGCTCAATTGTAACCCTCTCGGACTCTCAATAATGACTACGGCTCCACTTCCTTTCGTGTTCGACGATCCGTCGACATACACCTTCCATTCGCCTGCCAGTGTCTCGTCGGACTTAGAAGTCGGGGTGAGCTCTCTGATGAAGTCGGCCAACGCCTGTGACTTGATTGCATGGCGAGCTTCGTAGGTGATGTCGAACTCGGAGAGTTCTATCGCCCAATTAGTCATCCTCCCCGCTAGGTCCGGCTTATGTAAGACTTGTCGAATTGGTCGGCTTGTTCTAATGCTTCCTCGCCGATCGACAAGTAAAGGAAAAGACTCTCGCCAGGCTGAGGTTTTGAGAGGACAGGAGGGTTAGCCAGACATTGTTTTATGTCTTCAAATGCGTCATCGCACTTTGAATTCCATTCCACCGAAGCCTCCTTCTTTAAGAGCCTGAACATGGGTAAAGCCTTCTCCGCTGATTTTGGCAAAAACCTAGTTAGGGCGGCCAATCTTCCGGTTAACTGTTGCACTTCTTTTTTAGTACTCGGAGCCTTCATCTCCATCACCGCCCTACATTTGTCCGGGTTGGCCTCAATGCCCCGGTTAGTCAGCATGAAACCCAGGAACTTCCCAGCGGGGACGCCAAAAGCACATTTGGCCGGGTTCAGTCGGATTCGGTAGGTTCTGAGTTTGGCGAATGTCTGCTCCAGGTCTTGTATATGACGTTGCTGATCCAAGGTTTTGACGATCATGTCATCTATATACACTTCCACATTGCGGCCAATTTTTCCCGATCCTCCGGGTACATCGCTATCGATTATATCCGAGTACGCGTCCATAAAGGATAGGAGCTGGAATCTGAGGCGTTGTCGACCAGTTGGTCGATGTTTGGCATTGGGTAGGAGTCCTTTGGGCATACCTTGTTCAAGTTCTTGTAATCGGTACACACTCTCCACTTCCCATTTGGCTTTTTACCATCACCACATTTGATAACCGGGTTGTATCTTGTATTTCCCGAATAAATCCCGCTTCAAGCAATTCTTGGATGTGAATTTCCAGCGCTTTCCTTTTTCTCGGTCCGTGGTTCCTCTTTCTGCGACACGGGATTGAGCCGGATAGACTTCTAACTTGTGACAACAAAATTTTGGGTCTATTCCAGTACTCGAGATGAATCCCGTGCGAAGACATCCCTGTTTTCCTTCAGGAATCCCTCCAACCGACTTCTAAGTTCGGAAGATAGGTGTTTGCCAATTTTAGTGGTCTGGAGAGGGTCTCCGATCACCAGATCTTCCAGTCTCCCGCCGGTTTCGGGCGAGCCTCATCGTCGCGGATGTCTAACTCCACGGTACTAACTTCGTCGCCTGGAGAATCCCGGTCCGAACGGTCCGGATAGGCGATTCTTTGGGGCTGCGATGAAGATCCGCCCTCCCAATTCTCACGGTTTCAAAATAGCACTGTCGAGATTCTCTTTGATCCCCGCCACCGTGACCACGGTTCCTTGGTTGCCTATCACCTTGAGCTTTTGATGCTTTGTGGATACCAGCATGTCCCACTTGTGGATGGTTGGCCTTCCCAATATTATGTTATAAGGTGAAACGAACTCGGCCACTATGAACCGCACTCTTTCGGACTTAAAGGCGTCTTTGACTCCAAGGGTGAACCTGAGGTCGATAAACCCCTTCGGACGAGATTGTTCTCCATTAAACCCGATGAGGGTTGTCTTGCAAGGCTTTAAGTCGTCCCGGTCCAAGCTCATTCTTTTGAACGCTTCCCGGCTTAGTATGTCGGCCGAGCTACCGGCATCCACAAATATCCGCTTGACTCGGCGGTTGACGACTGTCGGTTATTACTAGCCCATCTTGATGGCGGGGACAACGTCCTTGAGGTCGTCTCTTGTGAAAAACAAAGGAGGCCGTGCTACCTCAGTGTGATGTTCCTTGAATTTAGGTCGGTCCCTGACGGACGGGACTTCTCGAAGGTATTTCCTTCGGCTTATAGTATCACCGCCACCGCCCATTGCTCCGCTGACACGTTACGGCCGAATTCCGCTTCTGGAAATTCGTCATCGGCCTCAGGAGCCTTTCGTTTATCTTCCTGCTTTTTGAACTTTCGAGGAGGGGTCCTACTGCGGTTCTTGGTCTTTCGTTTCCCACCTTTTCCTTGATGCTCTATGACGTACTGTTGAAGTTTGCCTTCCGAACAAATCGTTCGATTGCATCCCGAGCTCGTAACATTCGTCGGTTGTATGACCTCGACCATCATGGAACGAGCAATATTTAGACCGGTCTATCCCGGATCTTCGGTAGGACGAGACGAGGTCGATCGACCTTCTTCATCTCGGTCGTCGCTACCTCCTTCCAAACTTGAGATCGAGGCACCGTCGTGGCCGAATATTTCTCGTACTTGCTCGTGATCAAATTTGCCACCTCGGCTCTTGCTTTCATTCCCTTCTCCGGAATCCCTATTCTGTTGTCGAGAAGTCTCGACCCCCGGGAGGGAGGTTCTATCTTGGTCCCGCCTCGAATTGGGATTGTTTGCCATTCGCATCTGCTCGACGTCCAAGTACTTCTTTGAACGAGATATGAAGTCGTTGAGATTCTTTGCCCGCTCCTTTAAAAAGGATTTTGCCAGGCGGGACTCCTTATCGAGGCCGTCCACCAATAAGTGAACGTGTACGTCTTCGTTAAGTCCGCGCACTGTAGTACCGCATGATTGAAGCGGTCCAGTAACTTTGGAGCAGCTCTCCGCCATTGTCGATTTTGGAGAGAAAATACCGGGATTTTGGTTGCCGTTTGCTAGTCGCGAAGTGCAACTCAAAGGCCTCGGCCAGTCTTCAAAGTTGTGGATCGACCCAAAGGGAAGAGTGTGAAGCCATTTCAACGCCGGCCCCTTTAACGTCGCGGCGAAGATCCGGGGCACAATTGGTTCCTTGAGACCTCTAACCGACATGTGAACGTCAAAGTCTTCTAAATGAGTCGTCGGGTCTTGTGTGCCATCATACTTTGTCAACTCGCCCAAATTCGGCTTCTCGGGGAATCGGGCGTTACGGATCTCCTTGGAGAAAAAGCTATTGTGCATTTGGTGACATATCTCCGTCGCTGGAAACCACTTGGGGAACCGTCCTGTCACCTCGATGGTTCCTCGCCTGAGGTCGACCCTCTTCATCCCGGTTCTGGTTCCTCCTATTGGCCCTCCTGCTGTCGACGGTTTCCGCCTTCCGCCTGTCAGTGCGACGAGCCGAGCTCTCGTCATCGTCGTCCTCTCTCCAAGTTTTATCTTCCCAGTCCTCGCTGGAGAGGGTGTGGGTCCGCCTTTTCTCCCGCTCTTCCGCTCGCTGATAGTGAAGGGTATGGCGCTTGTCTATGTTGTCCACCCGTCTCATTATCGCAAGCATCCCGGCTTGAAGAGATCGAAAGTCTGGCTCGGCATGTGGGATGTCCCGCCTCCTCCGAGTGGAATTCTCGTGGTCCACGGTCTTGGTTTCGTGGAGCCGAGGACTCCGTGTCGGACAGGTTGTCCTTTGATGTCGTTCATTGTTGGGAATCAATGGTTCTTCTGGCCGAGAAAGCCGATCTTCTCCTTCCCGATGGTCTCCATCGCACTGGTTGTCGGCCGCTCATTACGGGGTGGTTGACGCGGTGGTTGACGGTTGTCCCCGCTTGATCCGCCTCCGATTGTCTTTGGCCCGAAGCACGAGTGCTTATCCTCATGGTCACGGGAATAGAAGTTTATTGATCCCCACGGTCGGCGCCACTGTTCTGGTGTAGAACTCAGATGTCCGGCCTATAGAAGGTCCGGTGGTTTGATATAGGATCTGTGTGCCCTTCCTGTATGCTTATGGATCAAGCGTTCAGGAGAGGGTATGATCACGGTACACAAGCAGGCGTTTCGCCTAAGGAGTGCTGTGTGTGCCGTGTGACTGTATGTAGATAAGTCAAGGCTTAGAATGAATGTACACAGCGCCCGTCTCCTTCCTCTCGTATATATAGAGTATACACGGTTAGTTAGTCCCTTGGCGCCACGCCGTACGTGTCATGTGCGTGTCCGGGATCGTGTGCGCATATCCATGATCGTGGGTGCATGTCCAGGATCGTGGGTGCGTGTCCAAGGTCATGGCTGGGTCCCACGGATGGTGGGTTGCCCCCTGTACTAGCCAGTGAGATCATGGGCCTAGGCTAGGTCCGTAACATTATTATTTTGGAAAATTATGAAAATACTAGAAGACTTCAAAGGGCCTATATGTTTGGAAAAACAACGATAGGAAAAGCAATAAAAATATTGATTAAGCTCAATCTGGCTTTTTAGAGGTGATTTTGAATTGCAATCCCATACATACAGAAAAAGCCAAAAAGTCAGAAAAGCCCCTGTGACCCAGGAAAAGTCATTTTTGGGATGCCTGTTTGGAGGTTCCCAAAATACATACAAATTAAGACTAATCATGTATTGTATATATTAATTTTATATAGTAAAATTACTTAATAATATGATATTAGTTTTTTTAAAATAAGAACGCGAAATTATTATTATTAATATAATTATCTAAATCATTAGCATTCATCTGATGAGGTACGAATATAGTAAGCATATGGAACTTTTCATATTATACTTAGATTAGATTATTTATATGTGTTTTTTTTTTTAATTTTTTTTAATATTTTTATTAAAAAAGAATCGTACAAAATAAAAGAATGAAGTTATTTAATTTAAATTTAAACAATTTTTTAAATAAAAAACTAATGATAGATTGGTAATTTCTCACATTTGGCAACATTTTAAAATTTTAAATCAGTCCTTTTGGAATTATTGAAATTCAACATATTTATTTGCTTTTTCCAAATTTGATAGAATTTTTCTGTCTTTTTTCATTGAGTAATCCTTTCTTTTAAAAAAAAATTAATTTTTTTTTTAAAAAATTAATTAGTTTTCTTCGTATTTTATAAAAAAAATCAAATAGAACATATAGTATATTGTAATGTTCTTGTTTTTAAACTTTGTGCCCCTAATAACCCCTAATCAGAGAAAGCATGAACCTCAAATTAACCAAAAAAAATAAATATAAAACTCATATCTTCTTTCCATCGAGTTAGGTATGATGATGAACATCTCTAAAAACAAATGCCACAAAATTTAAAATAACAGAACCAGTAGAACGAACACAGAGTACTCAGACGCATAAATATTTACATTCGCAAGCTGCCAATAGCACAGGGCAATGATGTTAACGAATTCTCAGATATGGATAAGCACTGGGAAAAAGCAAGCAAATTACAAGTTATAAGAAAGAGATATTTACCTTTGAAAACTTCAAGGGTAGCGACGAAGAACGAGTGTCGATGGATGAAGACGGTGAAGAACCTTCAGATGATTTTCGTGTGGTAAAGAAAGAATGACTGGCCGGAGCAATTTCCGTCCGAACTCGCTGATTCACGGCGACACCAGGAAGAAGATGCAGACGCTGCGATGAAGAGTGAATACGGAGAAGAAGCTAGGGCAAATGATGTGTTTCAAATGAGAATGGTGTGTATAGTTAATTAAAGGGTAGTCTGGTCTTTTCCCACGAAATTGCATAACCCTCAAAAGTCCTTATCACCTCTCAGTCTTTTTGCAAATTCGGAAGACTTCTAAGGGTTTTACAAATTCATTTGATATTTATCTGGAATTTTCCCTATCTTTTTTATCGCTTTGTTAAATAAATTGTTTTTATAAAAAAAATTATAATCGTATCCGATCTCTGATTGGCAACATATTATTAACAGTGTTTTCTTACCCCCCAACATAATATATTTTACAATATCAATATCCTATTCTCATACGGTTGCAACTAGGAATTTCCTTTCTTTCATATTAGTGTTTTCTTACCCCTCACCATAATCATTTTACAAATATCAATATCTTGTTTGCAGTGCAACTAAATAATTTATATTATTTAAAGTAGGAAAAATTCCCAAAAAATACGATTTGAACTTGAAAAACCCTAAAAAATCTATTAACAAATAGAAATGACAAATAAGTCTCTAAAGAAGAATTTGGATTTTCAAAATGTTGTGCTTTTATCAAAATGCCCCTCAAGTTTTTTTTTTTTTTTTTTTTAAAAAAAAAAGGAAGAACCCTGTCGGCGGGACTTCAACAGCCGGAGCTCTAGTGACAACTAGAGTAATGAGACTGACTACTTGAGTTCATTTAGCCTATCAAGCATTGTTGACAAATTAAATAAAGATAATGACAACTTTGGTATTGGAAATAACAATTTGAGTGTAGCCATTAACAACCTCGGGAGCGAAAGTTGTCAATCGTTATACTCAAATTGTTATTGTCTTTATTGAACTTGTCAATGACGCTTGATAGAGTTTATGGAGTTTAAGTAGCCCGTTGGTGGGGTAGTGCCGGCTATCAGAGATCCGGCGACAAGTTCTTTCTTTCAGAAAAAAAAAAAAAAAACTTGAGGGACATTTTTATAAAAGCACAACAATTCAAAATTTCCAGATTCCTCCCTAGAGACCTATTTCTATTTCCATTTGTTAATAGATTTTTTAGAGTTTTCCAAGTTCAAATGATATTTATTTATCATTTTTCCTTTACAGTATTATATGTATTAGCATAACTGTTTATTGAGTGGGAAAATTTTGTCTGTAGTAAAATTTGAACCAATAACCTTATGGACATAATAATAATTCGGGCACACTAAGATCAATCCAAAATAAATTTGGGAGAGAAATGTTTTCATTTACTTTCTTCTTCATTTTTTATTTCTAAGATTTGAATCAAATTCTGACTGTTGAGTTTTTCTCTCCCTCCCTATGTGCCTTTTTTGGATTCTATGACTTTCTCTCAATCTTGTAACGTTAATGGGGTTTAAAATTCTCATGTTACATGAGAAGAAGAAGATTCCTACACACATGAAATGGTGGGACCCATATATATATATATAATTATATATATATGTGGGTCCCACCATTTCATATATGTATACCATGAGAAAACACTTCTCCTATAACATGAGAAAAGTGTTTTTCCCAACGTTAATATATACTAATAGCCGTTTGTTTTTAGTTTTTCGCTTCTCATGGGCAAAAGCCAAATTGCATTAGGTTTTAGGGATTAAAATTAAATAATATAATATAATATGGATATTGGCGTTGGCCAAGCTCAATCGGGCTTGACCCAAAATTTTTCAAATGGTCCAATTGTCACAAAAAAACCCTTTTAAAAGTCTGATTCTAGATTTTTTTTGGGTTTATTTGGACTGACCCATACCGCTCATCTATGAGTTTGGGACTTCGGGGGATTCTATTGTACCTTCTTCTAATATCTTTTGTAATGCCCCAATCTCAATGTTTTTTTAAGGTTAGGTAGTAAATTTGTTTTGGAAGTTTTCGCTGAGGAATAATATTACTCTGAAAGTTTTTGTTACCAATAGTGCCCCTTCCATAAATTCCTGGATCCGCCCCTACCCAGAATCAGCCATGGAGAGATGATACACGTATTTCAAGAGAGAGCGTTGTGCAACGTATTCGTTATGCGTAGATTTGGCAGATTAGTGCGACGTCGTCCGCGACTCTGCATCTACCCCAAGGAAAGCGTTGTGCAACGTATTCGTCAGCTTCTTCGTTGTGGCCTTATCTAAATAACTCAAACGCCACCCAGCTTAAAAGAAAGCCCCAATTTGGAGCTTTAATCCAGACGCACTGGCTCGACTCGTCCCCTCTCCAAATCCAGACGCAGTGCTCGATTCGTCCCCTCCATCAGAAAAAGCCTGGAAATTGTTCAGAGATTCTCCATCCTGTGCTCATGCGTCCCCTCCATTAGAGATTCCCGTGCTCACTCATGCCCTAGATCATCAGTTTATGACTCCATCATCCTCAGCTTTCCCTTCCTCCAGCAGAGATTCTCCAGCTGGTTCGCGTGCTCGTATCGTCCAATCAAGCCCAGAGATTCTCCCAGAGCTCGTCGCGTCAGCCATTCTCGTCTTCAAATAGCGGTGTCGTGCTCCATCCACTGCACCTGTGCTCAATTCGTCCTCGGAGATCTCTCGCTAGCGGAAGACGCCGTCGCCAGCCATCGCCAGTCGCCAGCACTCACTCGATCAGCCCAAGCACTTCAAAAAGCTTCTTCAGGTTTGTGATTTCCTTCCATTTGATGTGCCCAAGAACTGGATTAGCTCTGGAATCGTGAGTCTGGGAATTTTATTTTGAGTTTGATTTCAGTTGATTTTGAGTTTCTGTCTGGTGGAGTACCAACATACATTTGGGATTTTAATTTTTGCTTGGATTCTTGCTTCCCATTATTCTTCTGTTCCTGTGAAATCGACTGATCTGTACATGTGGGTTTTTTTTTTCTTCATGTTGTTGCTCTGTTTGCATTCTTGGGATATTCATTTATCCCATATTTTACTTTGTAGAGAAGTTGTTGCCTATTCATACATGCATTTCTATGGGCAAACGCCCACACCCTTATATAAATTCACTACAATTGAGAGAAAATATGACTGAAAACTGAACCAAGTATGTCGTCCCACATGAGTATGTAAAATTTACACTAAGTCCTCCGTCCTGAATCCTGATAGAAGGGTCTCTTTCTGTTTGGGATTGGTATGCTTTGCTTGAGAGTCTTTCAGTCCATCGTCGAGTGCTAATATTTACAATGGGTGAAATCCCATTTATTTTGGAGCATGGTATCTGAAATATTGTTGAAAATAGTTTGAAAAAATATGGTAAACCAAAATCTGATAAGGAAGTTAACTCTTTGAAAATGCTAGTGGATTAGGACCACCCAAATAGGAACGCATTGTTCCATGTATGGGCACACAAAGGAAATGTTTTATTGACCCAAAAATAGTACTAGTTTAAAAAATAAGAGCAAGCCTTTTAATCTCTCATATTCTCTTCACTAAAACTAATACTCTAGAAACAGGGGGATTTGCTATGAATTCCTTTCAGATTTAATGCAGTAAAAAATCTTGCCTTGAGGACAGTGTAGTACATGAATGATTCAATGCTTGCAAATCTTGTTTAACTTTGTCTTGACTGTATTGTTAACCCCACTTCCTAACAAGTATTTACTATGTGCTGTCTTCTCATTCCTAAAGATTTTTGTTGTTCACACCAGATCCGGTGGTGAGAGGCAGACTCCAGAGTGGTATGAGGAGAAAGGGATAGAGGTAGTCTTTGTTTTGCTCTTCCTATCATTTTGTCTGTTATGGATTATTTTGTCATTTTCCATGCCAGTAAAAGTTCATATTCTATTTATGCTCGGAACAATGGATATAGGGTATTACTTTTAAATTAAACGGTGAAATCTCATATTCTGATTATTTAGTCTAGCATTATACTAGAAAAGTTTTTAGATTAGGGAAGAACTAGGGTCTGTTATTTCCAGGTTTCATTTATTTACTTTGTTTAAATTGTTTACTTTGTGCTGTTGTTCTGTGTAGATGTTATATCAAGATCCAGTAAAAATTCGATATGATCTGAAAAGAGGAAAACTTCAGGATAGAGATCCAATATAGAGTTTGGAAAATTCTTACTTTCATTTTTCATGTGCATTAGTCAAAGTTGCAGAACTTCAAAAAGATGGCCACAAAGAAATATGAACTTGCTAGCATAATTAAGCATTTTAATTATGTGATGATTTTGTTTCAGGTAGTCCTTTTTTGTTCCTATTATAAATTTTGTTGAACCTTTTCGCCCCGTTTTCTTTCACATTTATTGTTTTCCGAATTTTGTTTTGGTGTCTTTTGCTATATTATATCTAGTTTCGAAGTCCAGTTATATTTACGTTTTCCACCGTTGATTCTTAAGCTTTCTATAAGCCCTGATCCGTGAATGAGCTTAGTTTTGTGTATGTGCTCAATTCATGAGCTTTGTTCTTTTGTTATTCTACAGCCTTGCTAAGAGATTCCAAGCCTCTGTACTCGACCTAATAACTGTTTGTTGGTTTCACTAATTTTAATTATGGAGAGAAGGCCTAGTTCTAAGTTTGAGTGGTTTGAGAGAAGGGTTTTTAGATAGAAAAATTATAAAGTTGAGCAAGATATTAAGAGGGGATAATTCCGTACAACTCTCTATCTATTGGGACTGATGGGAAATGAAGTTGTGATTTGTTGAGTTTCTTGGTCACAGATCAGTAGATACAAATTGTACTTCCAATGCCTACATCAGTTCTTGATGGTCAGTCTGGTTAAAATCGGTTTGCTCATTTGTATTTAGGTACGGGTGACAAACTTGCAAGATGCTTCAGAACATATAGGTGAAGTTTTAAGATGTGTGAAGAAGGAGCATTTGGAAAGAGCATATAAGATATAGCAGTGGTATTGTCCTTTATATATTGTTAGCATTTGTTTCGGTTCCTTGGTATCTACTATCTACCCTCTCACTACTGCAACATCACTAAAAATCAAATTAGTTTGAGTTTTGTTTCTATTAGGCTTGGTTTGGTTTGGGGTAGGGGAGGGGAGGGGAGGGAGGGAAAATGGAGGGAAAAAATATAAAAGGGAGGAAAACTCTTGTGGGCCTCACTACAAATAACTTTTCTCCCATTTTCTCTCCATTTTCCCTCCCCTCCCCCAAACCAAACCAAGCCTTAAGGTTTTAATTTCAGGATTAGAATTTTGTTTTATTTTCTTATTTGATTAGTTTGAGTTTTGTGTCTATGCAATTTTGTCTCGGTCATGTGTTTGTCTGAGTTTTGAGTTTTGGGTAACGCAATCTATGATTAAACTTAATTTAAACTAGCTGCAAATACAAAGCATTCAAAACATTTTAAATTCTCTGCTAGCACAAGTTATAAATATGAACACCGACAAATGTAAGTGACACTGGGATTTTTAGAAAAATCCAAGAAACAAATGCCCCGGTAATTATTTATAGGTAACGTCTTTACTTGAAGTTTATCTTTTATTAAAAACAATTAAATTAAGTATATATATGTTTAAAGGAACAAATGAACCCGACGAAAATAAATAATATATGTTTTCTATTATTGATTATTACATTTAAATTCAGTATACATTTTCTACTATTTTTATTATAAAGTAAATAATATATGTTTTTGTTAATTACCGATTATTTACAGAGCAATATGAGCACGGACAAAAGTAGAACATGTTGGGATGAAAGATGCACAAGAATTTTCCTCGAACAATGTATTGACCAAATTCTCAAGAAAGAACGACAAGGTGGATAATTCACGGATGGATAAATATTATGTATGGATTTAATAGAAACTCAGGAAAATCGTTGGAAAAAACAACAACTGAAAAATAGGTATGATAGCTTGAAGAAAGAATGGAGGGTATGGGACAAGCTATTTGCAAAAGAGACCGGTATATCATATGACAGTGTCAACCATATAGTGATTGCAGAAGATGAGTGGTGGGATTGGAAAGTTCAGGTATAAGAATATTAAGTTTGTATTTATATTGTTATTATTTATTATTTTAGATTACACTTAGAGTTACTTTTTTTTTTTTTTATGCAGGAGAATCCAGACTATGCAAAGTATAGGTACCATGGCATAAAGTTCGTAAGAGAATTAGAGATAGTCTTCAAGGATGGTATGACATCGGGTTCGACACAATTCTCACCATCTGCAAGACGACAGATGCCACCGCGCGATGACGGAGATGATGTGTACCGGCCTACAATGGACCTAGAAGAAGGCTCAGGTGATAGTGAGGAACAGCTTCCAGGTGCAACTACTGGAGTTAGTGCCCTTTTAGAAGGCCTAAATCTGACAATAAGCACACAACCTAGTGCACCTAGTGGTTCAGCATCCATTGGGAAGAGAAAGAGGGGTCAAGAGTCAAATGGAGGAAGAAGGAAAAAAATGTCTGCCTCGAAACAAATAGCAGATTCTCTTAGTGTAATAGCTACCGCAACTAAGGATAGAACACAACAACTTCAAAATATCAACCATGAGCGAATTTGGAATTTTCCGTAACTCACTTACAACGTAAGTCATTGAAACATCATGGTTGATATTTTGAAGTTGTTGTGTTCTATCCTTAGTTGCGGTAGCTATTACACTAAGAGAATCTGTTATTTATTTCGAGGCAGACATTTTTTTCCTTCTTCCTCCATTTGACCCTTGACCCCTCTTTCTCTTCCCAATGGATGCTGAACCACTAGGTGCACTAGGTTGTGTGCTCGTTGTCAGATTTAGGCCTTCTAAAGGGGCACTAACTCCAGTAGTTGCACCTGGAAGCTCTTCCTCACTATCACCTGAGCCTTCTTCTAGGTTCATTGTAGGCCGGTACACATCATCTTCGTCATTACGCGGTGGCATCTATCGTCTTGCAGATGGTGAGAATTGTGTCGAACCCGATGCCATACCATCCTTGAAGACTATCTCTAATTCTCTTGCGAACTTTATGCCATTGTTCATAAACGCTGATAAAAAAGGAGAACCCAAACAGGCCCAATACCTGTAATTCTATGTTACTTTAGTTTTTATTGAATTTTGTGTCCTATTAGATAATATATGGAAGTCATATATCTAACGTTTATTACTAGGTGCTTGATTACAGACTACTTCGGATTTTAAAACCAAGTTTTTGATGACAAACTACTTCAGAGGATCAAAATTTGAGACACAATCTTTAATGGTCTTTTGTTTGGGATAAAACTGTGATGTTTCCTGCTGCTTCTCTTTGCTAGCCACTGTTTTTTTTCTCATCGTAGTTACGCTCTCATACATGACCCAGAATGGTGCTCTGTAATTTAGAATCACATGTTAGTAAATATGATGTTTTCGCGGTGCTGTGCATCCATCTGTAAATGCATTACATCATCTTAAATTTATAGATGCTATGTCATTAAAGTCGCCAAGTAGCATCCATGGCCCCTGGTCCACAACCTCCATGGCTCTTCCCTACTGTTTTCTTGTGGATTGGCATACACTACAGTACAAAATTCAATAGTTTCACATGCAAAAATTCTTCATTCCTCCATAAAACCTCTACATTCAATCCCTATAGTTGTCCTGCTGGCTTCAAACACTTTCTCACTCACTGTATGGAGCTGGGGCGATTCACATCTTCCTCCCTTGTGCTTGTGACCTTCTTAAAAACTTTGTTGTCTCCTTGTCTCTCCTTTTAATCTCCTCTCTTCCCCTGTTCCAGCCTTGAATGTAAACCCTTCATTTTTTTTTTTGGCAAGTTTAAGGCTATTTACTGTTCAAATAATACAATTTACTAGTGAAACTATAAGTATTTAAATGATAATATTATTGAAGCAAGGGAATGTGCAAATGCGTGATTGCTTAATTGTGAAGCTTTGGATGGCATCCATCTGGAGGCCAAATCACAAACTCCACTCAGGGAGGGTCGACTAAAAGACACAGCACAGAAAAAAGAAGAGGAAGGAGCAAAAGGACTGATATAAGCTTTCACTGTTTCACACACAGTACAGTCCCATGACTATGAATATTTATATATATAGGGCATCTAAAGTGGATTGAATTAGAATGTCTTGTCTGGCTTTGGTATCCACTAAGCATTAACAACGACAATGATGTAATTCATCCACCAACACAAAGTAAAAATTCCAACAACAGAACCTGAACAAGTAATACACACACTGCGAAAAATCTTTGTACTGTAACGCTGCACGTAGAGGAAATCATCAACAGCAAGTTGACAACGAGCATGCCAGTAACTTTACTCTCGAATGAGAGAAAATGAGCATCTACCCAAATTGGGTTTGAAAGAAATAGGTTTAAACATTTAAGGGGCAAAATGTGTCCCCCTTCTTATACCCTTAAATTCACAAGTTCCGACGGAAGACCAAGAACTCATTTGACCCTGTACATTTGTAATAGTCACAATTGTATACCAACAAGTTTTTGGTTGAAATGATAAACGATCTCACCCCATTAGAAAAAGAATATAAATTTGAATCCAAAGAAACACACTTGATAAGATAAGTCTTACAAAAAAAACCTTTTTATCAAATTTAAAAAAAAAAAGCTTGAACCTCATTAATCCCCTATGGTATTTTACGTGCATTGAACCAATTTTTGGTACAAGTTTTCTTTTATAAGAGGGACACATAGCACCTCAACCAATAATTTGTTAAGAAATTGTTTATCTATTCTATTTCTCTCACAGATTTTTTTGTTGTTGCCTACCCAGTTCACCAGGGCTTCGTCCTGACTAATCCGGATTCGCCCCGCGTTGCACACCTAGCTTTGGTGGGAGAGTCTCCTAATGGAGTTTTTTGCATTCACAAGGCTCGAACCCGAGACCTTGTTTAAACGAAACAAGCCGTTTGTGCCCACACCCTTGGTCTCTCGGCAGAATTTGTTTCCCTATAGTTATACAAACATTAATATATTTGCTTTCCGCCGTTGACGACAGGAGGGGCCCTAAAGATTATAATTAACTGTTAAATAAACAAATTGACCAGGAGGCACCAAGCAAACCGAATTTATGTCTTTCCCCATTTTGCCATTTTTGAAGCAGCTCTCCTCCTTCGCAAGCTTTCCACCAATGTTAGCCTACACTAGTACCAGCCGTTCCTCTTTCTCTCTCCTCAGCAAACGCCAAAACGAATCATTCTCTTCAGCTTCCTCTCTCCTTTCCCTCTTCTTCTTCTTCTAGCACTCGCCACAATTCTGATTCTCTTTTTTCTTTTCCCGTCTTTTCTATGTTAGTTTGTGTTTTGCCGGAAGCTTCATCATGGCCATGGTTCGCCCTTCAGTTCACCCAATTGAAGCCCCGCCGCTCACTGATAATGCTTTGCCTAGGGCAAGGATGAAAGATGTACAGGGCATGCCGGGCACATTGGGAGGCCTTGCCTTGCGCGTCCTTCAGTTTGTTTTCGCTGCCCTTGCCCTGGTTGTCATGGCCACTACCAGCGATTTCCCTTCCGTCACCGCTTTCCGGTATTCCGATGTCTTCTTTATCTTTACTTTTACGCTATTCTGAGCTTTACTTTCTGCGATATGCGTTTTAATTGGTTCGTAGTCTGAATTTTATTCAATTTTTGATTTGATGTTTATGGTTTAAAAGTTAGTGACTGTGTATTTGTTATCTTTTCGATTCTGTCATTAAACTGGTCGCTGTGCTTGTCAATTATGCTTCCAGTTATGAGTTAGACACTTAGAATATGCATAGTTCATGGCTTCCAAAAGGATTGAAGATAAAATTATATGTAGTAAAAATCACCTCCGTGTGGTGTGTGATCAGAGGTTTGGGTGAATTGGCATGATTTGAATCATGCTTGGGTATAGTGCCAAGACAACATATATCATGGTAGTAGAATTTAATACCATATTAACAAGAACAAGAGTTTAACGGAAAGGACAAAATAGACATTTTTAAAATTATAATTATAATACTATACTGGCTCATTTATAATCTACAAAATGTTAATGTCAAATGTGTATCAATTTCTAAACATCTTTGCTAAAAATGATGATAAAAAGATGGGTTTGAGGAGGATGTCTTGTTTTGGTTTCATGGTGACATTAGCAGTTGTCTTGTTTTGTATATTTTTCAGGAGTAATAGTTAGGGGCAAAGGCCCTTGTCCAATCTATGAATTTTAGAAGGCCTAATGACTTAACTCTTTGTTGTAGCCTTTTAGAAGCCTGTTCCTTAAAGACCTGCTAGCATTTGGATGTTGGGAAGGAACTTTATAGTTGCTCCAAAATGCTTTTAGTTTCTAAATTATGTGAACAAAACAGAACTTAATGGAAGGAAAAGACTTCAGGGGAGGGGCCGGGGGATAAGTTGTCCTAGTAGTTGTACTTCTATCTAAGGTGATTCATTTTGGCCAAAAAAAAGGAGGCGGTCCTTGGGATTTGTAATAGTCTTTATCTTATAGCCTTCATTTTTTTCATCTTGGCGTAACAGCTTTTGTGATATTTGCTGTACCAGCTACCTGGTTGCTGCTGTCAGCCTTCAAAGCACGTGGAGCCTCTCTCTAGCAATTGCTGATATATATGCCATTTTAGTGCAGCGTAGCTTCCGGAATTCCAGATTTGTCGGCTTATTCTCTATTGGGGATGGAGTAAGAAAATATGCTGCTAAACTTAGTTAGCTTGTGCAGTTAAAGTTCTCGTTTATCTTTTATTTCTCACTATTCTTGCCAGCGGTACTCTGGAGTCTGGAGCATTGCTCCCATCTCAGGTTAATTTATTATCCATGCAAGATGTCACTTCCATAGCGCACAACAATGAGAAAATACATTAATACTCATACTTTATGCCCTTGTTAGTGTGGTTGAAGAAAACCTGGGATACTGTGGCGGAAAAAGAATGAACTGAACAAGATAACTCCTCTGAGTTAGCAGAATAGACTTATCATTTTTTGCTTCTAAGACCTTTACATGATTTCCCTTTAATCTTTTTCACCCTCAAGGTTGAGCTAGTTGTAACCTCTATTAATTACTTCCAATAAACTAACTGCATCCAATACTGTTTAATCCAACAGGATATCATAACCCCGTTTTCCTACTTTTTTTCATCTCCCATCTTGTCAACTGTTTTACTGATTTTTCTTGTATAGTTGTATTGTATTCAAACTAGCGTTAGTTGAGGGTTTTTTAGGTATTATTGCTGAGGTTTTATCAATTGTATGGAAATATTTTGGTGAGTAATTATTTATGAAAAATGTTGGGCCTTAGGTTGCTAAAGGCTCATATCAAGAGATGGCTATAATGGTGTCTTTTTGTAATGCAGTCAAGTACATGGCAATTAACTGGACTTTTGGGCTGAGCATGTGATAGAACCCATGGACTGACACAGTGTTTTATGGAAATTAAACTTGTTGAATCCTCTGTAATATAGGGAAAATGAGAGAATACAACCTAATGCTTCCTTCTATTAGAAAGCTATGCCTTAGTGAAAACCAAACACAGCTAGAACAGAAAAAGAAACGAACACCAGCCAGGTATTCGAGAGACCCGACCCCTCTCCTCACTCACTCACTAATTTCCTGCCTACACATTCCTCCTCCCCCTCTATAAATCGCACTCCTACTACCTGACAATGTCAGCCATACAAGCTTATTCCTACGTGGTCCCCTTCTCTCTCTCCAGCGCACTCCTAGTAGACTTGGGCCCTGGATCAGCTCTGGCCCTTTTCTGATAAGTTTTGCCCCAATATTTGTTAGGCCCATCAGCATCCTAACTGGTGCTTCATTTTTATTTTATTTTTTTGCCCGATGAGTCCTACCAAGGATGAAGTTATGGTTTGCTTCTATGTCAACTTTAATTGACAATTCAATTATTGATAATTAGTCACTGTTCCCTCCTGTTGAAAATTCCCAGGCAATCATGTCAATCTAACATTAAGTTCTTTCTTGCCTTGTTTTGATGCCATTGAAGTGTTTTCCCTTTTGAATGTATTGTAATGTAAGAGATATAATCACTCTCTATATTGTCTTATTAGATGAAGAGGATTACAACATATATATAGGAAAAACAAGGGAGAACAAAGAAGGTAAAGAAGGAAATACAATAAAGGCTAATAAAGACTCATAACTAGTATTTAAGACCCTCTAATCAGATCCTCTAATCAGGGAACTAATCAAGGGATCCTAATAATTAGGAGATATATTTCCTAATATTCTAACACTCCCTCTCAAGCTGGAGACAGCTTGCCTCGAAATTCTTCAAACTTCGTTCTGCCTACTTCAATCTTCAAAAAAACTTTAGGCTTGTACTTCTTGAGTCTTAGCGGCCCCATATTTTTATTGTTTGGGCTCATAGTCCTTTTTGAGTCTCAGAGGTCCCATATTTTGTTTGGGCTTGTACTTCTTTTTGAGTCTTAGAGGTCCCAAATTTTGTTTGGGTTTGTACTCCTTTTTGAGTCTCAGAGGTCCCATATTTTGTTTGGGCTTGTACTTCTTTTTGAGTTTGAGAGGTCCCAAATTTTGTTTGGGCTTGTACTCCTTTTTGAGTCTCAGAGGTCCCAAATTTTGTTTTGGGCTTGTACTCATTTTTTTTTTGGAGTTTCAGAGGTCCCATATTGAGTAGCAGAACTTGCCCAGAAGAATCTCGAGTCTCATTCTATAGAAGTCCCAATCGTCCTCTTCCCCTGTAAATCCAGATTGTACCAGATTCACACTAGGGATAATAGAGTTTGACTTATTTTGCTTCTCAAGCATCTTCCGAAGTCACAGTCCAAGCATCCTTCGGTGAAACATCGATAGACCGAAGGTGTGACTAACAGTGGAGTGGTTAAGAAGAAGAACAAAGCCACGATCTGGCAATTGTGTGGTAGACAATGGTGTCCCTCGAATCTCTGTCTCCCGGCGCTGTGTGTCTCGCAGCCTCTCCAACTGTCTCTCAATTGTGTGCTGAAAAAACCCGTCTTCCTCCTTGTGGAATGACGGTGGAGCACAAAGGAGAGAACTCTGGAGGGTCAGCAAGTCACCAGCGCCGAGAAACAATACATAACTGATTTTTTTTTTTTCTAACATGGCTTTGATACCATATTGTAATGTAAGAGATATAATCACTCTCTATATTGTCTTATTAGATGAAGAGGATTACAACATATATATAGGAAAAACAAGGGAGAACAAAGAAAGTAAATAAGGAAATACAATAAAGGCTAATAAAGACTCATAACTAATACACATGACCCTCTGATCATGGTAGTCAAAATCGTGATCCAGATCGTAAGATCGCTGGAATCGCGATTTTTTGGGACGAAAACGAGCCGGATCGCATGCAAGATCGGACTGGAGCAAGATCGTACAGGATCGCCGAGTAAACTCGTCGGATCGTACAATCGGGGGAGATCGCCGATCCTGCTCCGTGCCCATCATCTGCGACCGCGACCATCATCGTCGCCAACGACAGTGAAGGAAGCTAAGGTCGCTGACGACGGTGAAGGAATGGAAGGTGGTGGAAGGTCGAAGGTCTGTGGTCGAAGGTCGAAGGTCTGTGGTCGAAGGTTCCCCCCTCTGTTCGCGGCGCTATCTGCATTTTTTAACTCCCAGATGACCTAAGAACCTTTTGGGCAAAAAAAAAAAAGATGACCTAAGAACCTGGTCAAAACGCAAGTTTTGACCAGGGACCTATGTGTAAAAAAATAAAAGTTTTCAGAGGGACTAAACTGAAATGTTTTTGCAAGAGTTCAAACTTTTATTTTTAGAGGGACTAAATGTTATTTTATATGCATATATGTTTTTTATTATTGCTAAAATTAAAAAAGTAAGATCTTTACGATCCGTGCCGATCCCACGATTTACGATCTTGCTACGCCCTTCCGATCTTAAGTAAAATCACGATCTTAACTACCTTGCCTCTGATCATTTGGTGTAGCATCCACATCAATAAATTATTTGCAGCAACACACCCACCCTTTTCAATCACTGCCATCAAATTAGGAGAGTCAGTGCTTGAATATTTTGTTGAGAATCCATGACCCTGTTTTGAACTACCCATAAGATTCTTTCATTTTAGTGTATCCATGGACGAACCTGCAATTCACCATTGATTCTCACCCGTTTGCAAAACCCCGCCAAGATCTTTGCTAACATAATACCCATTCTTGTCATAAAATTTTTGAGTTTTATAACATAAGTCTGAATTTGATCTAGTTCTTCGTCCAATTCTCCGAACTGATGATGAGCTCTCATCTCTTTGATACCTAGTTGATCCACAATAGAGAAAGAATGCACAGAATGGATCGCTAGAGGCCATGACCAACTTGCAGTATTACATAAAGGATTAATGGGGAATCTGTAATTATCTTTAGAACTGAATGATGAGTAATGTGTTATGACTTGCTCAACTACACCTAATACTGCTAATCCAACTAGCAATCCAACTGATCAGTATTCACCCAAAACACACTATCTTCTAAAAATAATTAAAAAAAAATGGTAATGACTTGCTCTTGATATCAGGCTGCTTGTGTGCATGAATTTGGGCTCCTCAAGATTACATGTACGCAACTGTACCTTGTCAAAATGAAAGCAAACATAAGTAACTTAAAGTTCGTTATATCTGTAATATATGTAAAGCGGAAGTTAATTTGGAAACCCTTATTTTCTGTTAGATTGTTGAAGGGCTTGTGTAGGAAGACTCCAGAAGCCATTGAACTAAATGTGGAAGCACTCATCTATGTTGTTTTTATTGACCAAACATAATTCATTTACACTTTCTATGTGATGGTAAATTGAACGATTTTGGGGGAAATGAAATTTTACTGTGAGATCTGCATCACATTGTTTGGGAAACAAAGGTGAATAGGATGGAATATAAACGAAGAGAATATGTAGCCTTAACAATTCAAAATGGTGAGAAATTGAGAGAATTGGGTATTTGGTATCTGGTGATGATTTTATTAAATTATACATGCCTTGGTTATGAACCTGAGAAATTTTCCCTTTTGATTTTTGTTTTTGCAGATTACTTCAACACTCACTTTTGCTGCCTCTTGTGCTTCTGCTGGTATCACAGTCCTTATTGGTAATGATCTGAATGATTGTGCACAGAATCATTGCAGCAGGTTTGAGATAGCAACAGCTATGGCATTTATGAGTTGGTTTGCTGCTTCCCCATCCTTTCTTTTGAATTTCTGGACATTGGCTGCCAAGTAATAGGTAGTTTTTTCATGTATTTATGGTATGAACTGTGTGTGATGATTGACCATATGTATAATTCACATCCCTTGAACTATAGCCTCCTTTCGATTCAATAGATTTGAGCTTGAAAACCTTAGATGTGGAAATTCTTGCAGCACCCGTGTTGATGGCTCCATCGATAAGTTCTTTTACAAGATATAACTTATCTCACATATTTACCTCGTATAGAGAAAAATTATTTAAAATAAGCTAATTCAAACAACATTTGAGAAGAGATGCCTGCATCATTGGATTTGGCAAAGTTAGTTTGCGAATGATGTAAATAAGACATTCCCAGAGTTGCTTCGAAAGGGTGCTCCAAGCTAGCTTATCATCATGTCGTCCTCAAGTGAGGAAACTATGTGCATTTGAATGTTTTCCCCAACTTGTATTTTGTTAAAAGGACTATGTCATGTGGTTTGTTTTGACAGAGCTGTAGATTGCCTGGGGGTTCTATCAAAGTATCAATTATGGTATCCATTGGAAGAGAGAAAAGAACTCTAAGGGGACGTGTTTAAGAGAGATCCTTAAAACCTTTCATTGAGTTTCCTCAATGAAATTGAGATAGAATCCTCAATGTTTCTCTGTGCCACAAGGTGATGGAGGAGGTTGCGTAGAAAAAGGGGGTGAATTTTTTATATTATCATCTAATATCTGATTTGGGTTTTGTGACTCCACTCCCAATACAAGTGTCTCTTCTAGATATGAACTCAAGTCTAGAGGGATATGTTAAGATCTTATATCGTTATCGTTAGACCAACTCTGTGTTTTTTTTTTTTTGTTTGTTGATATGAAAACCAACTCTGTGTTGGTAAAAAAGAGCTAATGAAATAAAAGAATGTTGGGAAAAAGCAGTGTTTGAAAGTCCAGCTCTTATTGGGCTCATGGCCAGCCTGAAAGCCCATTTTCTCTTTTTTTGTTAAAAATGTTCACATTATTAAAATATGTTATATGTTCAAATTCTAAAATAAAAAATTAAAATGTTTTAAAATACAAAAAAATTATTACAAATCCATGGCTTAAAGTACAATCACGTTTAATCCCAAAATATTGCGGCAAAAAACAGTTAATCTAAGGGTATGTTTAATATTTAATGGAGAGGAAAACTTTGTGGGTCTCACTACACTAAATGTTTCCACCATTTTCTCCTCCCCTCTCCTTTTTTATTCCCTCCCCTCCAACCACGCACACCCTAAAAATGGAAAAGATGGCTTAGTGCTCTGCGTTTTGGGTGATCAGATCAGGGAGAAGATGAAAACGGTAACACTAAAAGCAAGAAGAGTTATCCAACAACTAGGTTAGGTGGCCATTAGCTTATTTTTAATTGGGTTAAGTAACAAATTTGTTCTAGAAGTTTTCACTGAGGAGTCATGTTACCCTGAAAATTTTTCTTGTCTCAATGTTGCCTCGAAAATTTTAAAATGTAGCAATGTTGTCTATTTCCGTTAAGTTAACGGTTCACATCAATTTTTTGACAGTCAACATTAGTTTTTTAACCGAATAAAGCAATATTACTACGTTTTTAAACTTTCAGGGTAACATTGAGACAAGAAAAACTGTTAGGGCAACATTGCTCCTGGGCCTATATTTTCAGAGCAGGTTTACTACTGAACCCTTTTTAATTTAGGTTAATATTATTGTTGGTTTTTGATTAAATTTTCATTTTGGCCTATATAGTTTCAAATTATGTTTCTTAGTCCCTATAGTTTTATGGAGACTAAAAGGTTTAGTCTGAATTTAATACGTTAAAAAATAGAGACTAGAACCAAAATTAGTTAAAAGTATAGAGAGTAAAATAAAATTTGTCATTTTGGTTTTCTTTCCTGTATTTGGGTTAATGCCACTGTTAGTTTTTATACGTTGATCAAATTTTTGTTTTAATTCATATGATCTCAAATCAGTTTTGGTTCCTATAATTTTATGAGGATTTTGTTTAAATTTAACGAATGATTCTTATAATTATAATGGTTTTTGTTTTTAGTCCTTATGCTTAAACTCAAAATAAATCCATATAAAATTATAGGGATAAAAAACAACGGTTTAAAACTATAAAGATCAAAACCAAAATTCGGGTAAACTTAAGTTGTGTGAACCAATAATGATGTTAATCCTTATATTTTTAATAAGTTTTGAATACAAACCCTTTAAGTTTTGATTTTTTTCTTGTATTTTTAACAATTTTCAACTTTGATACCTATACTTAATTTTGTTAATGTGGTAACATGGGTTAAACCTAGGCTAAGTTATTATGAAACTGTAATGAAAACACATATATGACTTAAAACCAGGGCTATTAAACCCGAATTAGACTGCCAGGTTCAGTTCAAAAATCGGCGAATCGGTCTAGTCCGTGCATTAACGTGGTTAGGATTTTTTTTTTAAAAATTGATTTTTGTTTTTTATAATTTCATATGAATAATCTGAAACCTTCACTTTCTTACCGATTTGATCTGGTTAGCTCTGATTTCAGTCAAATCAACTAACCTGACCAATTTTCTCGGTTTGATAACCTTGCTTTAAACTAAAATTCAATCAACTCTAAGATCAACAATGTATTAACCCTCTTAATTTCGTGCTTTTCCATGGATGTGACTGACTATGACCGGCTATCATAATAACAGAACCAAAAACGATACTTTTCGAACATTCTCGGCTCAATATTGAAGCGTCCGATACGCTAGTCAGTCATTTTCAATCTTCGAGCATCGAGCATGCTGTTTTAAATTTTTGCTGCTCTGCTGATACTGACAGGCTCCATTTTTTCGTTAGGAGAAGAAATAAAGAGTTACATAATCAGCTTGCCCTTTTGGCGTTCTTTTTCCCTCTTTAAATTTTAGTGTTAGGGTTCGAATTCGACGCTCGGAAGCCATGTCAAATCCTCCCCGAACCTCGAGTGCTCCATCCAAGAACGGTCTTCCACCTCAGGAACTTCTCGATGATCTCTGCAGGTCTGTCATTGTAATTTTTTTTTAAAAAAAAAATAATAATTCTCCTTTTCGTTTTGTGGAAGATGAGGGCAAAATGTTATTGAACATTGGGAGCTTTTCTTGGGGTTTCTCCAATTTTTATTTCTTTACTTCAATTTTTTTTCTTATTCTACTGTTTGATCTCATCTGATTGATCGTCATTATGCCCTTGATTGATAGCCTTGTGCGCAAAATACTGAGTATTTAGGTCGAATTTAGTATACATGTGCAGAGGATGGCCTGGATTTTTGAATTTAAGGCCCCCTACAAACTAACCAAAGCCCTCAACTCTAGCCTACTCCTAGTGGCCTTCCTATCCACGTTCTGTTACTTGATGTGCTTTCTTTTCCTTTAGATTGGTGAACTGGTGGTCACCTTCGACCTCCGTTGTTGAACACCCATAAATTATTATTGTCACCTTTGTCAATTTTCTCCATGCTTGCCGTGAAACATTCATTATGCGCATAGCAGTTATATTCAGTATCATCTGTATTCTGTTGCGTTATCTTCCTTTCCCTGATTTGTGGGTGAAATTTTTCTTTCTATATCAGTTGTTTTTTAACTATTCTTTAAGCGTATGTTCTGTGCTTTATTTGTTGCAGTCGATTTGTGTTAAATGTGCCGAAGGAAGACCTTCAATCATTTGAAAGGATCTTGTTTCTTGTGGAGTATGCGCATTGGTTTTATGAAGATAATTCTGTTGAAAATAATCCATCTCTGAAGTCATTCAACCTCAAGGAGTTTACTTCTTTATGTATCCTGCATAATTTCTTTTTGGGTTTTTGGTCCTTTCCGTCACTCTTATTCGTATTTGATAACTCTACATTAAATTAATAAATTTCTCTCTCTTTTTTGTTATCATAGGTATCTGAGCATTTATTTCTATATTTAAGCTAAAATGTAAAAATCTGCTCCAACTTTGACTTTTTGGCATAGCCATGTGCAAGGTGCCCAACTCATCAACCCAGCCTGACCCACTCCAGGGTTGGCCCTGCGGTGGCAGAGTCCTCTTACTTTTCTTTAAAAAAATAGATATTTAGAAAATTTTCATTTTTTAGGGGCAACCTGTGCATGAGGCATTTGTTTTTAATATCGATCAACTGAAGCCAAACCATCTCCAGGTCAGGCCAAAGCCCTCCTTAATCTGGCCTGTTCACACCCAGTTTGGCAAATGTTCCTTTTGTTTTCAATTTTGACACCTAACTTGATTGAACTTTCAATATGCAGCAGATAATTGCTTCCATTTGCAAAGAAGAGTAAAAATAATAATAATTGGATTAATTTTTCTAGGAATTGGTTAGAACTTAACCTAACAACTTCCCTTTTGAGCAATCTTTTTATTTCAAAAATAAAAATTTATGATTTATACTATAGCGATTCTCGTTAATGCTAAAAATTAATCATAGATAAAAAAAGGTGTTTCTTGTGTCACACAGAGTTCAAGCGGGTTAATTTCCAAAAGGCCAAAATTTGAAACTGCAATGATACATTTGTGAAGGATTGAAGCTGCTGGAGATAGAAAGAAAAATTTTCTATATAACATTTGTTATATTGACAGGATGCTAAGGCTTAGTTGTCTGAGCATTTGATTAAAATTACCTGTCATCAAGACAGTTTGGTTTTATATTTTTCCTTTCCATTCAAATATCTAATGATCCTACCTGGTTTTCCTTAACAGATAATAGTGTTTAGTAGTTGTGATGTTTTGAAGCCTTATGTGGCTCATATAGATGATATATTCAAGGACTTTACTTCTTACAAGGTTCGAGTTCCAGTTACTGGTGCGATAATTCTAGATGAAACCTATGAAAGGGTAAGCCGGTTTAGGACTACATGCCCTTGGATTGTTTTGCGACCCTGCAATAAGATTGTGCTACTTTGTTCTTGTGCATTTTCTACTATGCATGATTGATAACTATGGTTTCTGCATTGAGAGTTTTGCTTTTTAGAGTTCCAAATCAATTTTTTTGTAGCACTATTACCTGTTATGATGATCAAAATTTGTGATATGCTATTATGGCTGTTTCAAAATTATTAGAGACTTAACTAGCATAGTTTCCTGGTGCTATTGTCTGTAGTCATCAACTCATCATAAAGGATGAGAAAATCAATTAGTCTTTCTGAAATTACAGGGCGTCAAAAGTGATTTAGGGCAATCCTTCACTGGGAAGATGAAATCACTTTTCCTTCCTTCTCCTGTCAATGGAATCAACCCTTCACTTGTTTATCCATGATTTTCCTTTATGTGCAAGTGTGTTGCAGTGGTTTCAGACATACTAAGTCCAGTTGCTGTACCTTTTCTGAAAGAAACGGCATGCTATGTTTTTGTTTCCTGAACTTCAAGATTTCATGCCCAGAGTCCCAGTATTTCAAAATATAATTGTGTAAATTGCTATGCTACACATGTAGCTAGCCCAAGTGCCTGCCACAAGTGGCTAAATGTTATGGTGGGAACTGTAACTGGCTATCAATAATTATGTCGTTTCATTATGGGAGTACTTAAGTCAGAAGGTCCATTTCTAACAGAGCAAGAACAGTAGCTGGCTTGATGACTATTGACAACAAGGGAGAAGAAAAAAGAACTGGTTCCTGTAACTTTTAAGTCATTTGGAAATAATAATAAATGATGATTGCATCAGTAGTTTTCCCATAACTTACACATGCAACGCCAAATGACTTTTCTATATATTCATCTTTGGACAAATGGTTTTTTAGATAATTTTGTCCAACTGAGATTATGAATCTTGGTCAAAGTTCTGAATCAAAGCTATAAAATTGTTAACTGTAGGTGAAAACTATTCAATAGTTGGCAAAAATAGGTTGTTATTTAGATGAATATACAGTGTTCCAGTCATGTGTTGAAATTCTTCATTTGTTTTGCTCTCTGAAGGCACATTCATTAAATATTCCCTTTGAAATTATGACCATTTGATCATGTTGCAATCTTATTTCAGAGAAGAGTAGAAGACACATTGGGGAGGTCTAATAGTTTCAGTATATTATGGTTTTTCACCTGCTCTTGTTTAAGTTTCTTTTATGTGTGGATTTGTAGGATCTGATAATATTTTTTTTGTTATATTTATTTATTGGCTGGTCGAGTTGAATTTCTTATGTGTCTACTATCCACAGTGCGTGCTAGTGAAAGGATGGAAAGGTTCAAGTTGGAGTTTTCCTCGTGGCAAAAAGAGCAAAGATGAAGAAGACCATGCATGTGCCATTAGAGAAGTAAGCCTCTCTCTCTCCCTCCCCCCTCTCCCTCTCTCTTGCATGCATGCATGCATTGCCCTCTTTCCATGTACTCAGTAGATTCGAACTACTGTCTCTATGGGTATTGGAATAATATGCTGCCATATTATCTCATAAAAGTATATAAAACGCTGTTATCCAAATTTGGCATCCAAGAAACCATGATATGTTAGATGATAGCCAAGATCATAAAATGACTCGTAGTATAATTGAGGGAAACTACAAGCTGTATGTATTGGTTACTCTGTGTCCGACCTGGTGTCTTGCCTTTGTTCTATCTACTTGTTTGTGGTGAATGCAGGTCTTGGAAGAAACTGGTTTTGATGTTTCAAAACTTCTTAATAAGGACGAGTACATTGAAGCTATTTTTGGTGAACAAAGAGTGAGGCTTTACATCATCGTCGGTGTGAAGGATGATACACCTTTTGCTCCACGTACAAAGAAAGAGATCAGTGTATGATTCTTTTTGTAAATGGATTTGTTTTAGAAGTTTCCATGTGCTTTACATTGAACTATTATTAAATTACAACACAGGAGTTCTTAATTTATGTGTTCTACAAATCTCTGATATACAGTTATATTTCTTGGAATGTGGTCAGATTGGTTTGGCTAACATGCTTCTTGAATTGGGAGCATATTTACGTACATCCATATAATTTTTTGTGAAATTAAAGTTATGATTTATTAATGCCCCAAAAAAACTATGCCCCAAGTTCTAACTTCGAGCCTGGTGAGGAGATTTTGTTTTAAGCCTCAAAATAATCAAGGAACAATATAAGTAGAGTGGTCCCTGTTAATGTGATCCAAAAAAATATATGCATGTATCTTGCGTTTCTTTTGTAATTATTATTTGTATTAACTGCATATTGTGTGATAATGATTGCAACTATTTGTGAGTAGAGAGGACCATGGCATTTCAGTTTTTGCCAAGTAAAATCAGTGGATGTACAATGTCTGTTGGCTTTTAAATTTTGATGCTTGGATCTATATTATTTGGTTCTTGCCCTTTTTAATTTGGATATGTCCTGTGGCCAAAAAAGGCAATAACATGATTGCTTTTCTCGGTTCTTAGGTCTAGGGTCATGAATTTATCTTCATGTGATTTATCCTGAAAGGGATATGAAATCTGTAGGTAACCAAATGCTGAGAGGATTATCTGTTATCTGAATGCAGGAAATTGCATGGCATCGGCTTGATGAACTTCAGCCAGCAAGTGGCGAAGTGATTTCTCGTGGGATCACTGGCCTTAAGCTTTACATGGTAGCTCCTTTCCTCAGGTGAGTGCAAATAAATATAATTTTGATGATTTTGGTAATCACCCCTTATTTTGTAAACGTAAAAGATTCCGCGCTTTCATGTACAGATCGTTGAACACTTGGATTTCAGAACATCCGCCTCCAATACCACCAAGGCCTGATCTGCCTCTTAAAGGTGAGTCTATTTTCTCGCAAATGATTGGTCTGTTTATATCAGGGATCTTGTTGGTGACAACATACCTCTGCTTGTTAGCGTGAAAGTTCGTAATACTTTCTCTGGTATCTAATGTAAGATCTATTTATCTAATCTAATTAAATTAAGGAAGTTAATTTAGTTAATATGACTTGTTTTTTTCCTAAAACACCTTAATCATTTTCCTTAATTTCCTTCATCTCTCTCTCTATTATTGTTGAGGGAGCATCAGGGGTAAATTAGAAAAAGATTGACAATATGGGAAATAGGTATTACATTGAGAAGTGAGGACCAAGATCAATTCTCCAATTAGATCCTATATTAAAGAGCAGAGGGAGGGAGTATCTCAAATGTCTGTCTAGTTATTGAAACTCCTCGATATCACTGGACTGGACTGCTAGTTTCCATCAACTAGATCAAAGTTTCAGTGATGTTCTGAATTAAGTGCTGTAATGATTTTTCCTGTCTGTAGAATTTTAAATGGTGAATAATCCTACTAAAAGCTACTGCTGCTGTTGTGAAGGGATTTGTATTTGGAAAGTGAAGAACAGTTCTAGTGGAAGTAGCTCAATGCCAATGGACAGTCAAGCAGCAGTAGTAATGCCTGAGCCTGATTCTCATGTTTTTGCTGCCAACTTTAGGAGCTTCAAATTTGATATGGATCCCGTCCGCCGAGCAATGCAAGAAGGCCTTTCTTCCTGAAGGTCCGGACCATAAACCTACCTGTAAAGTTCACTCACATAACTGATTTGATCTTTTCACGATTTCGCTTGTAATGCCAGGTTGATGTTAATCACTCATCAATCTTCATCCGGGATTAGGTAGCTTTGCATGATGTATGTCAACTTGTTTGGTGGGAGTAATATTTGCATTATGTACAGGTAGCCTTGTTGTAATGTAAGTAGCTTGTGCTGTTCATTTTACCATAATTATCTGTAGAACTAGCATAGGTGTACAAGTTCCTCCCTTGTGAGACTCAGAAATAAAGGACTTGCTCTTTTCTTTTTGTAATATTTTGCTACTTTACTATTGTCTACTGTGCATCATCTATGAGTGGTTTGTTGATTAGCTAGCTTATAATCACATTATGTAATATTGTTTCGCAGAGTTAATTTCTTTGTAGTTTATATAAATGTTAATGGAGTAATGAACAACTTGATTCTTAAATCGTTCAGACTCTCTGTCTTTGAAATGAATAAACTTAATCCATGTTAATGATTTTATCAACTAATATGAGGTTGTAACAATTTTTTTTTTTTTTTTTTTTTCTGCCTAGTGTCATGGGACTAAGAGGTCACAAGTTCAAATTTTGGAAACAGTCTTTCCGTGTACATCTGACCCTTCTCATATCTATGTGGTGAGAGTGGTGAGAGTCTTGTGTACTGAGTCACTTTAGTGTCATGGAGAGATCAGATTCTCTCATGAATATAAGAAATTCCTTTAACCTTACAAAAAACATGAGAATGTTTAGATTGCCTGCTCGGGTGTGGACAATATTACATTATGATTATTTGGGACAAGCTATGAGATTTTTTTAATATGATTTTTTTCCTTAATTGGGACCTTAGTGTGATTTTCCCAAAATATATGTATTTAGCCTCACCCATTCAGTTAAACAAGCTGACACCTTGTGTCTTTGTATATTCATTTATGTTCTAGTTTTTAAAAATGAATGTTCAGTTGTTGAACATAAATATTGGCCCTCTTGAGTTATAGATACATATTTTTAATTTTTTTTCTACTCTCAACTATTCAATTATGCATTTATGAGCATTACTATATCAATATCAATATTTTAAATACATTTGGTAATGAGCTATACTATTTACAAGCTTCTTTCGGATTCAGTTGGCCAACTTTCAAGTCTACATGAAAATTTATGCGAAAATATATCTCAACAACAACAATACGTCATGCAAAAATCATTACTAGTAAAGATTGAGTCAGTTGATAAGAATTTGACTTTTATTTTATAAGAGCATTGGTTGGTTGGTTTATAAGTAAATAATCTCATCGATATTTTTATAAGTACTCTTGAGTTGTAAACTTTGTCTTGACCTATTCTTTTTTCTTATTTTTTTTTTTAAAAAAATCACTGAACAATGTATTTTTTTCCCCAACAAAGAATGCATATTTTGTAATATGGCACCACTCTGGTTCCATTTACATTTGTGAAAGTGGACTCATAAATAAGACTAGAGTGGTATTTGACATTCCTATTCACATCCTTAAAGTTGTTTGTCCCATAACCCATAAGCATTAAAAAAATTTCACCATAAGATAGATGGGGCATCATCAATTATATAGTATTATTAGAAGTGCCCCATTTTTGTTGACAAAACGATAGAAAAAAAAAATGTCGCATTATCACAAAAAGAAAAATAAATGAAAAGATTGACAAAAAAAGATTGGCTAGCACAACAATTTTCTAAAAATCTTATCTTATCTACTTTGAATATTTAATTAACGCAATGAAAAGTGTATAATTAATATTGGTCTTTGATAGAAACAGGTGTAAACTAAGTAATTAACTTTAAAAGCTAAGAATTAAAAATATTCTTGAGATGGAGCTGACTCAGATTCAATATCAACGATATAAATTAATTTATATTTTTAAAATCATCAAATTGAACAATCCACCCATAATAAACTACCTACTCTGTATATAGACTTTTTTTTTTTTTTGCTAAGGTTTCAAATTGCAATGCTATGGGGTGAAGATCCTCTCGTTATCTTAATTTCTTTTAATCCCTCATGAGTTATATGGACTGTTGATTGGAAAAATGAGCCAATCTGGATCATTGATTGGGAAGATGAGAGAAAAGTCAAAGGAGTGATGGCGTGACTTATTTTTTACCTTTCAGATTTAATTGGACGGATATGATTTAAAAATTATGAGGGATAATGAGAAAAGAAAGAACTGACCATCAAAGCAATAAGGATTATATATGTTTAATTTGTGTGGGATAGTGATATACATTTTGTTTAATTAAAGATATTTTTTTGGCAATTAAATTTTCCTAATTAATTTTTGTAAGTCAAAGGCCAAATCATGGAACGTGACTTTTGTTTGGACGGTTTGCCATTAATATTTTCTATATTATAGGGCATGCTCAATATGTCGTTGTCTTTCTTTAAAGTCTATGTAAGTTTAATAATATCACCTCTCATAATGAGTTAATCATGATAAACAAATTCAAAGTGATAGTGATGATATATATATATATATATATATATATATATATATATATATATATATATATGAGAGTAATCATAAAGTATAAACTATTTTTTATTTGATTAATTTTATGCTGAATAGTAGGATTATCTCTTATATTAAATTAATGGTATTACGTCAGTTTACCTTCTTAAATTTGTCAGAAATGTTGTGTTATTCTATAAATTAAAAGGATGTTACTCTTTATGAAAAAAAATAATATTTTAAATAATCATTGATTATTAAAACTATGTCGATTCATGTAACAACATATATTTATAATTTTTTAATTAAAAATGTATATATCAAAAGGCACGACTTTAAAAGTATCATTTCATTACCTCTAAATGCCCCTGTCATCCCTCCATTCAGATATTAACCTCGAAACTTGTTTTTAACTTTGAATACATAAAGATAAAGTAAAATTAGATTTTTTAAAAAAAAAAATTAAAGGGAAAATAACAAAAAAATACCACTTGAACTTTAAAATCAGGTCGACAATAACAATAATGAAATTAATAAGAACAATAAAACAAGTTGTTCTGGTGTAGAACTCTGATGTCCGGCCTATTGAAGGTCCGATGATTTGATATAGGATCTGTGTGCCCTTCCTGTATGCTTATGGGACAAGCGTTCAGGAGAGGGTATGATCACGGTACACAAGCAGGCGTTTCGCCTAAGGGGTCTTGTGTGTGCTGTGTGTTTGAATGTAGATAAGTCAGGGCTTAGAATGAATGTACCTGGCGCCCGTCTCCTTCCTCTGTATTTATAGAGTATACCTGGTTAGTTAGTCCCTTGGCTGCCACACCGTACGTGTCCTGTGCGTGTCCGGGATCGTGGGTGCATGTCCGAGATCGTGGGTGCATGTCCAAGGTCATGGCTGGGTCCCACGGATAGTGGGTTGCCCCGTACTAGCCGGTGAGATAATGGGCCTAGACTAGGTCCGTGCTGATTCCTAAGCTCGGTTGCTCGTGTCTTTGAGCAGCCGAGTTTAGATGTTCGCTTGATGAAGAACGAAAGTCCGAGTCTTTGTTGAAGTCCGAGTCTTTGTTGATCGCGAAGTAACCTGATATCCTTGCCCCCAGTAGGGTTGTCCAGTCTCGGTCAACCGGGTGGACATGTTGATGGATCCTCTAGTTGTATCGGAGCTGCCCCCCCGCCTTACTTTGATAAGGTGTCTATCAGAATTTCAAACAACCTCGGAACTACAAGTCTTCTGGTTGAATTGCCCCCAGACATGTGGTCCGGGTTATGTTTGTTTAAATTTTGTTGTTCTTTGACCATCCGGGGTCCGGGCTCGCTTCTTGCACGGTCGAAAACTCTAAATGTGGGTCCTTTCTAAGAGGCTGATTAGCCTAACCGGTGAGCCGGGATACTTGACTGTGAAACCTGCCCCTTGTGCCCGGGCGCTTTCTGCTGTCGATTCCTCTTCTATGTTATCATTTGCCTATGCCGGTGGCGTCCCTCGACCTGTCGTGAAGCCGAATTGAGGGGGTTTGGCCTATACCGCCCTTGGCGTAATTAATGCCCGATGACGCGCATTAAATGAAAAGGTCACGTCATCCTTGCTAACGAATGGAAAAGGCGCTTTTGCCCCGTCGATTGGGTTTCGAAAGGTTTATACCCGCCAAGCCTCCTTCATCGCCATTTTACCCAAGTTGTTTTGAAGAACTTCTGCTCTGATCTGCCGTTTCCCTATAAGATTGCGTCTGTATTTAGTTGAAGTTCTGGGTAGATTCCCTTGTTGAGTGGATTTTCGCGTAGTCCTGTTTTCAGTTCCTTCATTTGTGCAAAACTCCCCCTGTTTTTCGAGTGAGCCATTTTCTTTTCGTTAATACCTTTAAGAGAGTGGATCCCAATGTCGAAGGACATAAAGGATATGACCCCAAGAAGCGGCGGAACTACGCCAAACTGTCAAGGGAAAAAGCCGTTGGTGGCTTTGGGGCGATGAATCTTCTCGTCCAACGTCGCAAACCGTTGCTTTAATCGATCACCGTGGAGGCAAGGGAAAAACTTCTGGTGGTGGGCAGGCGAAAATCCGAGACGATGCATCATCGGTTAGGGAAGTCCGAATGTTTCCTTCCCGCTTCTTCCCAATCCAAGGGTGTTTAACCCGAGCTTCGACGTGTCCGCTTCTCCGGGCCTTCCGAATAGCCAGTCTAACAAAGTGGCCAGCTCGGGTCCTAGGGCCGAGGTTGATTCCTACATCGGGCCTTGCTACGACTGCTTGTATGAGTGCTCACGACTTATTTCTTGTGGGGATTCCTCCACAGCCGACTTAATTTTGGGCTCCTTGGAAATGCAAACCGCGCTAGCCCCCCACAGGACCTAATTGAACAATTCCCTTAGGTTACCCGAGAAGTGTTATCCTATCGGTCGAAGCTGACCATGGAAGACTTGGAAGGTCTTCCAGTTCAAGATACTAACACCTACTCTCTTTGTCTCCCTGAAGAGGAAGAGCCTGTGTGTGCAGTGAGGGAGGGGAGCCACAACTCCTTTTTCTATGCTGACTACATTACCAGGCTTGGGATTCGATTTCCCTTTTCCGAATTTCAAATGGCCACCTTCCAATTTCTTAGTATAGCTCCCTCGCAATTACACCCCAATGGATGGGGTTACTCGATTGCCTTTGAGTGGTTTTGCTCGAGCCTTGACCGCCTTGCACCACTTCTATGTTCTTCTACTTCTTCAGCCCCCACACCTCTCGCTCGGGAAAGAACCGCCGGAGCTCAAGGGTGGACATCCATTCGGGAATAGCCAATCGGCGCTTGTTTACCCAGTCTCGGACTCTTTCAAACGCTTCAAGGGCAACTTTTTCAAAGTCGTCGCTAAACCGGTACAACTCCCTGGTTCCTCAAAGGGCCGGACTCGCAAAAGTCGATCGGGAGTTTAATTTGTATTGGTGTCAAGATCACCACAATGTGTCCCCTAGCGCCTATAAGGTGGAGCGGTCCAATCTCTTGAAGCCCGAAAGGAAAGCCATCGATGCCATAATAGACCACGTTAGAGCGAACGGTACTGTTGGGGCCGGCTCCTTAGTAGCCCAATATCGGGCCGAGGCTCAGCGTCTAGATGAGATGGTGTCAGGGCCGAGTATGATATTTCTGTTATTTAAACATCGGCGTTGTTCCGCGTCAGGTCTCAAGATGAAAGAACCGCAATATCTTTCTGGGATCCCCGAGCCCACAGCCAAGGGGAGAAAGAGGTCGGCCAAGGACACCCTGAAAGGTGCTGGTTTGACCCAATCTTTTCTCACCCTCAACCACAAGTATGCGGAGGCTGCCGCGGAGCTGAAGCGTGCCCGAACAGAACGCGATGAAGCTCTGAAACAATGGAAAATCGCTTCGAACGAGTTCCAGGCTCGTGAGGTTCAGCTGGAGAAAGTGGAGTTTCAACTAAAAGAGACCGAGGGGCTCTTGGCGGACTCCAATGTAATAATTGAAGGCTTTAAGGCGGCTCAAGCTAGAAGCGAAGAGAAGTTGAAAGCCGTGACAATGAGAGGACGGGTTCGAGCCGAAGTGGACAGGATCAAAGCCGAGGGGAGGCGTCCTCAGATTGGCCAATATGGCCATTTTTGGCTACGATTAACAATAGATGGTAATTTAGCAACCATAATGCATCGTATTAAAATATAACTTTACCAGTTATCGCGGTCGACCGGGCCAAGGTCTTATGAAAGTAGGCAGAATCTGCGAACGCGCTTTTTGGTCATAAGACCATGATGTTTTAAAGTGCTAGTGTTTGCACTGTTTTATAAAATTCCTGGTATTGTAACAAGGTCATCCAAAGGTAAATGAAAATTGCCACTGCCCGGGTTCGGTTTTGTCCCGATAGCGTCCGAGCATTTTGACTCGATCGGGTCGGCATGACATTTTCTATTGATACCGGAGTAAATTAGCGTGTCAGGCTGCGATAGCTATCCGGACTGTTTTCTTCAGCTGAAAAGCTAATAACAATTGAATCTTGAAAAAGACAATGTTTGGAATTCAACAGATACCCTCGAACGAGAGTTTCATTCATATTCGACAAAGCAATTGTTACGAAGGGAAAAGCCAAGCAGCCAACGTTGAACAAAGAACATAATGGAAAACGATGCTTTAAGAAAAACAAAAGATAAGCCTAAGCTGAAATATGCCTTTAACTTGTCCGCATTCCATGTTCGCTTGATAGGGTTCCATCCAAATTTTCCGAATGTAAGCTCCTCTCTCAAGAGTTTCCCGAACGCGATAAGGTCCGTCCCAATTAGCCGCAAGCTTGCCGTCTTTGGAGTTCTTGTTCCCAATGTCGGCCCTTCTAAGTACCAAGCAACCGGGCTGGAATCTTCTTGGTCTAACCTTCTTGTTATAACGAGTCGCGATCAGCTGCTTCATTGCAATGTCCCGACAATGGGAAGTGACCCGGGCCTCATCGGCCAGATCCAACTCGACTGCTAACGCCTCACTATTGGCTGCTTCTCCTTGTGATAAAATGCTCTTCCTGCGCCAAGACATCATCCCTATTTCTACAGGAATCATAGACTCACAGCCGTAGGCCAACCTATAAGGAGTTTCTTGAGTGGCATACGTTTCTTCAAACCATCAAGGATGACCTTATTGGCGGCTTTAGCTTGCCCGTTGGACTGCGGGTGTTCCACGGAAGCAAAGTGATGCTGTATTCCGTATTCATAAATCAAATCACGAAATCCGACTCCGGTGAACCGAGTTCCGTTGTTATGCATTACTATCGGCTGGTGCTCCGAACCGCGTAATTATATTAACTTCAACAAATCGCTGCACACGAGCCGAGGAGATCGTTGTGAGAGGTTCGGCCTCAATCCACTTGGTGAAGTAGTCATCGCCACGATTAGCCAGCGCAGTTGCCCGGGTGCCGTCTTGAATGGCCCCAGAATGTCCATACCCCATTTGTAAAATGGCCAGGGGGCCGTGATGGAATGAAGCTCACTGGGGCGCCAAATAACTCGGCATGTTTCGACAACTATCACATTGTCTTACAAGGGTCTTTGAATCCACCTTCAACGTCGGCCAGTAATAGCCTGCTCGAAGGGTTTTTCTCGCGAGCGCCTTAGCCCCCATATGCTGACCATTGGCCCCTCCATGAATCTCGGCCAGGACATACCCCGCTTCATTTGGGTTCAAACACCTTAGCATGGGAGAATGTAATCCTTTTCGGTATAGTTGATCCTCCACCATTGTGTACTTAGCCGCGTCTCGAACCAACATTTTTGCTTCCATTGCATCGTCGGGATGAGTCCACGTTCAAGGTAGTCTTCTATCGGCTTTTTCCGGTCGATTCGACCGAAATAGCCATCATGCATACCGGATCTTCGAGATTTTGCTGGACAACCGTGCGGTGACAACCACACGCTTAGTGCTTGCCAATTTTGATAAAATGTCGGCTCTTGCGTTTTCTCCTCGGGAATGTGGGTAACAGCTTGCTTCCTCGAAGCGACATTAAGTCCTTAGCCTTTAGGAGATACTTGGCCATTAGTGGGCCTTTAGCCTGATACGTACCCTCGATCTGAGCCGCCACAAGCTGGGAGTCGGTGAAAACCTTAACTCTTGTGGCCTCATTTTCCTTGGCTTGAAGAAGCCGGCTATCAAGGCCTCGTATTTCGCTTGATTGTTCGAAGTTGGGAAGTTGAGATGCAACGAATGCTCAATTGTAACCCCTCTCGGACTCTCAATAATGACTCGGCTCCACTTCCTTTCGTGTTCGACGATCCGTCGACATACACCTTCCATTCGCCCGCCGGTGTCTCATCGGTCCTAGTAGCGGGGTGAGCTCTCGATGAAGTCGGCCAACGCCCGTGACTTGATTGCATGGCGAGCCAGAGGTGATGTCGAACTCGGAGAGTTCTATCGCCCAATTAGTCATCCTCCCGCTAGGTCCCGCTTATGTAAGACTTGTCGAATTGGGCGGCTTGTTCTAACAACAATATGGTGACCCTGGAAATAAGGTCTTAACCGACGAGCCGCAATAAGCAGAGCGAATGCCACTTTGTCTAGCTTTTGGTATCGGATCTCGGCATTCTGCAGGGTTCTGCTGACAAAATAAACAGGAATTTGTCCGTGTTCCGCCTCTCTTACTAAGGCCGCGCTGACGGCTTCCTCGCCGATCGACAAGTAAAGGAAAAGACTCTCGCCAGGTTGAGGTTTTGAGAGGACTGGAGGATTGGCCAGACATTGCTTTATATCTTCAAATGCGTCATCGCACTTTGAATTCCATTCCACCGATGCCTCCTTCTTTAAGAGCTCGAACATGGGTAAGGCCTTCTCCGTGATTTTGGCAAAAACCTCGGTTAGGGCGGCCAATCTTCCGGTTAAGCTGTTGGACTTCTTTTTATTACTCGGAGCCTTCATCTCCATCACCGCCCTACATTTGTCCGGGTTGGCCTCAATGCCCCGGTTAGTCGCATGAAACCCAGGAACTTTCCAATGGGACGCCAAAGGCACACTTGGCGGGTTCGATCGGATTCAGAGGTTCCGAGTTTGGCAAATGTCGCTCCAGTCTTGTATATGACGTTCTTTGGTCCAAGGTTTTGACGATCATGTCATCTATATACACTTCCACATTGCGACCGATCCGGTGCGCAAAGACCTTATTCATCATCCTTTGATATGTAGCTCCCGCATTCTTCAATCCGAAAGGCATGACATTGTAGCAATAGTTAGCTCTTTCGGTAATGAAGGCTGTTTTTTCCGATCCTCCGGGTACATCGCTATCGATTATATCCGGAGTATGCGTCCATAAAGGATAGGAGCTGGAATCCTGAGGCGTTGTCTACCAGTTGGTCGATGTTTGGCATTGGGTAGGAGTCCTTCGGGCATACCTTGTTCAAGTTCTTGTAATCTGTACAAACTCTCCATTTCCCGTTTGACTTTTTTACCATCACCACATTTGATAACCAGGTTGTATACTGTATTTCCCGAATAAATCCGGCTTCAAGCAATTCTTGGATGTGAATTTCCAACGCTTTCCTTTTCTCTGGTCCGTGTGACGGTCTCAAAATAGCATTGTCGAGACTCTTTTTGATCCCCCGTTACCGTGACCACGGTTCCTTGGTTGCCTATCACCTTGAGCTTTTGATGCTTTGTAGATACCAGCATGTCCCACTTGTGAATGGTTGGCCTTCCCAATATTATGTTGTAAGGTGAAACGAACTCGGCCACTATGAACCGCACTCTTTCGGACTTGAAGGCGTCTTTGACTCCAAGGGTGAACCGAGGTCGATAAACCCCTTCGGACGCGATTGTTCTCCATTAAACCCGATGAGGGTTGTCTTGCAAGGCTTTAAGTCGTCCCGGTCCGGGCTCATTCTTTTGAACGCCTCCCGGCTTAGTATGTCGGCCGAGCTACGGCATCCACAAATATCCGCTTGACTCGGCAGTTGACGACTGTTTCGGTTATCACTAGCCCATCTTGATGGCCGGGGACAACGTCCTTGAGGTCGTCTCTTGTGAAAAACAAAGGCGGTCGTGCTACCTCAGTGTGATGTTCCTTGAATTTTGGTCGGTCTCTGACGGATAGGACTTCTCGAAGGTATTTCCTTCGTTGGCTCATAGTATCTCCGCCTCCGCCCATTGCTCCGTGATTACGTTACGGTCGAATTCAGCTTACGGAAATTCGTCATCGATTTCGGGAGCCTTTCGTTTATCTTCCGCTTTTTGAACTTTCGGGGGTCTGCTGCGGTTCTTGGTCTTTCGTTTACCACCTTTTCCTTGATGCTCTATGACATACTGTTGAAGTTTGTCTTCACGAACAAATCGTTCGATTGCATCCCGGAGCTCGTAACATTCATCGGTTGTATGACCTCGACCATCATGGAGTGAGCAATATTTAGACTGGTCTATCCGGATCTTCGGTAGGACGAGACGAGGTCGGTCGACCTTCTTCATCTCGGTTCTTGACACCTCCTTCCATACTTGAGATCGAGGCACCGTCGTCGGCCGAGTATTTCTCGTATTTGCTCCGTGATCAAACTTGCCACCTCGGCTCTTGTTTTCATTCCCCCTTCTCCAGGAATCCCTATTCTGTTGTCGGAGAAGTCTCGACCCCGGGAGGAGGTTCTATCTTGGTCCCGCCTCGAATTGGGATTGTTTGCCATTCGCATCGCTCGACGTCCAAGTACTTCTTTGAACGGGATATGAAGTCGTTGAGATTCTTTGCCCGCTCCTTTAAAAGATTACGCCGGGCGGGACTCTTTATCGAGGCCGTCCACCAATAAGTGAACGTGTACGTCTTCGTTAAGTCCGCACTGCTGCAGTGCCGCATGATTGAAGCGGTCAAGGTAACTTTGGAGCAGCTCTCCCGGCCGCTGTCTGATTTTGGAGAGAGAATACTGGGATTTTGGTTTCCGTTTGCTAGTCGCGAAGTACAACTCAAAGGCCTCGGCTAGGTCTTCAAAGTTGTGGATCGACCCAAAAGGAAGAGTGTGGAGCCATTTCAACGCCGGCCCATTTAACGTCGCGGCGAAGATCCGCGGCACGATTGGTTCCTTGAGACCTCTAACCGACATGTGAACGTCAAAGTCTTCTAAATGAGTCGTCGGGTCTTGTGTGCCATCATACTTTGTCAACTCGCCCAAATTCAGCTTCTCAGGGAATCGGGCGTTACGGATCTCCTTCGAGAAAAAGCTATTGTGCATTTGGTCGACATATCTCCGTCGCCTGGAAACCACTTGGAGGAATCGTCTGTCACCTCGATGGTTCCTCGCCCGAGGTCGACCTTCTTCATCCGGTTTTGGTTCCTCCTATTGGCCCTCCTGCTGTTGACGGTTTCGCCTTACGCTTTGTCGGTGCGATGAGCCGAGCTCTCGTCATCGTCGTCCTCTCTCCAAGTTTTATCTTCCCGAGTCCTCATTGGAAAGGGTGTGGGTCCGTCTTTTCTCCGCTCTTCCGCTCGCTGATAGTGAAGGGTATGGCGCTTGTCTATGTTGTCCACCCGTCTCATTATCGCAAGCATCCGGCTTGAAGAGATCGAAAGTCGGCTCGGCATGTGGGATGTCCGGCCTCCTCGAGTGGAATTCTCGTGGTCCACGGTCTTGGTTTCGTGGAGCCGAGGACTCCGTGTCGGACAGGTTGTCCTTTGATGTCGTTCATTGTTGGGAATCAATGGTTCTTACGGGAGAAAGCCGATCTTCTCCTTCCCGATGGTCTCCATCGTCTTGGTTAATCATTTGCTCATTACGGGGTGGTTGACGCGGTGGTTGACGGTTGTCCCCGCTTGATCCGCCTCCGATTGTCTTTGGCCCGAAGCACGAGTGCTTATCCTCATGGTCACGGGAATAGAAATTTATTGATCCCACGGTCGGCGCCACTGTTGCGGTGTAGAACTCGATGTCCGGCCTATTGAAGGTCGGTGATTTGATATAGGATCTGTGTGCCCTTCTGTATGCTTATGGGACAAGCGTTCGGGAGAGGGTATGATCACGGTACACAAGCGGGCGTTTCGCCTAAGGGGTCTTGTGTGTCTTGAGTGTATTTGAATGTAGATAAGTCGGGGCTTAGAATGAATGTACCTGGCGCCCGTCTCCTTCCTCTGTATTTATAGAGTATACCTGGTTAGTTAGTCCCTTGGCTGCCACACCGTACGTGTCCTGTGCGTGTCCGGGATCGTGGGTGCATGTCCAAGGTCATGGCTGGGTCCCACGGATAGTGGGTTGCCCCCCGTACTAGCCAGTGAGATAATGGGCCTAGACTAGGTCCGTAACACAAGTATTACACATAAACATCTTCCACAATTTTTTGTTTTCATAATCTCTTCTTCTACTCTCCCAGAAAAGAAAAGAAAAGAAAAGAAAATCATTGCCACTAACAAGTTCTCTCTCCCTATAGATAGAATTTAAGGGACAAGACGTTAGGAATAGTAGACAATCACCTTCCAAAACTAGACACTACTAGTTTAGTTTGTGGTGATTTTGAACCATTCAAATTTAATTCAGTTTATTTAATTATTTTTTTTATTTTAATTCATTAAATAATCTAAAATAAATATAATTTGCAAATTTGCAAAAAAAAAATTTCAAAGTTTATCAACAATATCAAATATCATAAATACTGTATCAAAAAAGTTATTATTTGAAAATTACAAATTAATTACTTATTGTTTCAAGTATATATACATGAACTATATATCAAATTGGGTTATTGGATAGTTGTAAATGTCATAAGGTATTCTCATATCAATACTAAAAAGAGAAGACATTCTCTTTTAAAACGTAGAGATCACACACACACATACATATAAATGAATTTTTCCTGTCAATTTTCATAACAAGATCTTTTCTAATACTTCCTCTGGTCCTTATTATAAGGTACTAAGCACCAACATTTTTTGGTCCTTATTATAAGGCACTAACTTACTTTAACTAACTCATTTATTATTATTTTTCTATTATGCCCTCATTTTTAACTAACTCATTTAAACCTACATCATTAAAGTAGGGGTAAAGTTGGAAAAATTTATTACTTTTAAACCTCGTTAATGACTTAACCTCCATTCATTGGTCTGTGAAAAATGATAGTTGGTGCCTTATAATAAGGATTAGAGGGAGTACCCAATAAAAGATGACCTCCTCAGTCCTCATAACATACATTTAAAAAACCCAATCATATGAGTAGGGGGGTGGCTATGTGAGAGCAGACGGCAAGGAGCCACGTAAGTGAGTTGACTGACACAAACCTAAATTTGACCAAACGCTGTCTTTTTCCTCTTACTCTCTCTCTATAAATATATATAGTATGTGAATTATTTTCTGATGATCCCAGATTCGTCGGCACCTCCACATTCTTCAGCCCCCAACTCATTTCCATATCAATCCATCAATCATTTTCACTCGCAAAAAAAAAAACAAAACATTCAAACCCAACACCATTATTCATACTTTTGTAACAGTTTTCACCAAACTCAATTCTCTTTTCTCTTCCTCTTGTATACACCCTCCTTTACATCTGTATGTGTATTTACACACAGTTTTCACCAAACTCAATCCTCTTTTCTCTTCCTCTTACTCTTGTATACACCCTCCTTTACAATCACTACGAAGTCTTAGCTAGGAAAAAATTGTAATAATAGAAAAGTCTTACGGGTAACATGAATTTAGGGTTAAGGTACAAATTTATTTTGGTAGTTTTTACTTATTAGAAGCAATATAATAATGTTGTTTCACAAGTTTTTTTAAGGTTTAATATCACACTGGAAGTTTCAACATGTAGTAGTGTTTCCTCAAAACGTTAAAAAATTAACATTAACTGTTAAAAAATTGATTGTTATCTTTTAAACGGTAAGGGACAGTATAACTCATTTGTTACACTTCTGAGACAACATTAAATCAAAAGGGAAAAAAAAAAAACTTTCAAGATAACATTCTTTCTTAGCAAAAACTTCTAAAGCAAATTTGCATCTGAACCTCATAAATTTATTTTTATAAATGGGAGATTTAGGATTCGATCTTATTTATAATTACCTCAGATCATAAGCATCTATCTCTTTAATTCAAAGATATCAAACATAAGGAATATTTTTGTTTGTAAGGCGTCAAATTAAGCGAATGTTCATTGTTTGGGGAAAAAAATAGGGGCCATGTTGATTTGTCACCTGTTTGTAATCTCACTGGAACTTCGGAGACCTACAATAACATTATTCATTTCTTCATGCTCTTCAAATAAAAATGTCCCATTTATTTATTTTGTACCTAACCCGCAGGCAATTCTCTCCCTTTTTAGTAGTCATCTTCTTTAATTCTCTCATTTTCTCTCCTCCTTAATTCTTCTGAAAGAAACATCAACAAGAATAAATTAGAAAAAGATTGATAAATATAAAAAATATGTCTTGTATTTAAGACTAAGACCAATTCACAAAATATGTGTTATATTAAGTACCAGAAGGAGTATTAACTTTTCTATGTAGCAAAACCTCTACAAATCTACGTGTGTCTGTTTTTTTTTTTTTTTTTTTTAAAAAAAGTCTCTACATAGGAAAGAAGGTATATATTTTAGTTTCTAATTAATTTAGATTTAAGAGAAAACTAGATCTAGCTATTTTTTCTCATGAGTTATACAGATTTTGTAATTGTGTCATACTTGTGTTTGTGATTTTATATTAAGAAATAGGAGAAATGTTATTTCGTATATTTTTTTATTGTCAGCAACTTATATACACCCATGTTCAATGAATAGTATTTTCTTTAATAATTCATTTCAGATAATATTTTCAATTGATAACAACTCAATACCCTTGTACCACATGACCGATTATTCTTATATTAAGGAAAACTTAGTTTATATAATATAATATATTTTATTGTGATCCTTAATTAGTTCTTTTCGTGGAACAAATCGTTCGAGACAAAGTTAGAAGATAATTCTGACAATATAAAAATATATATATGAGTTGTGATCAATCATTACTTATGAATATAAATCGTATAAATATATTTTTTTAAAGAAAAAAACCATCTATAGTATCACCTCCATTTTTAAATATTAGGCTGAGTTTAAAAGTAAGTTTTGATAATAAATGTAAGACCTTTTATTCATTTCATCTCTTATTATCATTTTCTCCAAACCAATTTGTTTGATCTATAAACTGATATTAGATAATATACATAAATATTTTAGAAAAATCATATAATATATGATACAATTAAGCAATTTATTTAATTCTTTGATCTCTCTAAATTAGTAATTATATTTTATATTAAGAATAAGAGGTAGAATCGTATTGTGAACAGTTTGTTTCCTAAAAACATGGTGTCGTTTAGCTAACCATAGTGAATATAACTAATAAATATAGTGATGTGTCTTTAAATTATATGTCACGTGAACTCACGAAACAGCATAAATAAAGCACACCAAAAGATGACATAAAAAAACAACAGAGACAAATCACGAAATGATATGAATCACAATTTGGAAAGAGCTAGAGAGACTGGTTCCAAAATAAGAATAGTATATATATATGTATTAATTATGGGTTACGTTGATGATTCATTAGAATAAGGACAGAGAAAAAGCAGGAGGATTCCAAAACCTTCATAATAAGGAAGCTTTAGAGAGAGAGAGAGAGAGATTGGTGGCATTATGTCTCATGTTTTACGTAATTATATGTCAAAGGCATTCATTCTCTATCATTCCAGAAACTTCACGATCCTTCCCTTAGCTTCCACTACATTTGTACTCACTCACATACGTTGCACATCAAGTTGTGTCATTTTTTCACAACTTGTGCCCTGAAAAACAAAGAACATAAATTTCATTAATTTCCCCCTCCCCAAATGAATTGAATATTAAAGTTCAAACCTTTAGCCACCTAGCTTGATAGGTCTTATGGAATTTATTACTAGCCCGTGACCGGTACCAATTTTTTAAGCTGGCTAGATTCCGCATCTTTTCATTTAAAGGGGTGTGTATGAGTTGTTATTTGAGCCGAAAACTCTTAGCATAAATTAATGTCTGTTTGAATTAGCGGTTGAAGTTGTTTTTCCAACGTAATTTGTAATTTACAGTATACTAAGTAATTATGTGATAAGAGTTTTATCTTCACTTATGTGAACGTATTTTTCGAACATCAACTCAAACACACCCTAAATTAGTTGAAGAGATGTTGGGGTTACCTGGAGATTCATGAACTTTTGAAGAGACGTTGGGGTTACCTGGAGATTCATGAACTTTCTCATAACTTTACTGTGGGATGGCTTGAGAAGACAAGTAGGTAAGAAATTGGACGACTTTCTATAATATCATGTGATTGTTGCTCTGTGCTTGTACAGTTGTCAACACCGCCCTTAGCCCCACATCGCCCACAATCATCCCTTTGTATCTAACGGCTAATTATTCCTAGCTTATTTGTTACTCCATGATCTGATTGTAACTTAATTTTTTAATTTTTTTTATAATTTATTCTTATTGATACTCCATTAACCATAATCAGATAAAAAAGATATGAATGAAATTAAAGAAGATGATTGAGATATTTTAGACACAACATGTCATATCAAATACCTTAATCTAATCAAATTAGATAAATATGTCTTGTATTAAGGATTGAAGAGAGTACTGCCATTGAGTGTACACAAGTTAATATAAGTAAATGACATTCGTATGTGCCATACACTTCTTAGTACCTTGTAAAGACGATTAAGACTCGTGAACCTAGGCATTTGATTTGTTGGGGGTCAAAAAGAAATATTTGAATACCTTATCTTGTAGAATTTATATGCATAAATTAAATAATTATTGGTGCATGCATGTGGATTTTGAATAAATGTTTGTGTGATGATGGGAGTCCGGTTTCTCTACCCAGCACTTCTCTGTCCATCCCTCCTCATCTTCGATACTGACTGTCGGAATTTCGATCCAAGAATCCATAATCAATTTTCAAAATACCGCATGTGGTAATTTTTACCGCATGCGGTATTTTGAAAAAATGATTTTGGACCCTTAAATCAAATTTTCAATGGCTAGAATCGAAGATGAGAAGGGATGGATAGAGAAGTGCTGGGGAGAGAATCTGCTTCCGTGACGATAGTGTGTGATAATGATTGTGTAATACCCTAAAATTTGATTTAGGGAAAAGATCATAAATAAGTAAATAATACATATTAAAATGTGAATATGTGGTCTCAAGCTTTTTATGATAATTAGCTTATTTTCCCAAGGAAAATACTGTGAGAATTAAAAGGGAAAATCCCTTGGAAAATTAGAGAATTTAAGGGTCAAAGTGTCAAAATGACCAAAACACCCCTAAAATGGGTAAAAAGACTTAGGAAATTTATGAAAAATCCTAAAAGGCAGTAAAATAGCCAGGGGAAATAAGAGAGTATATTATCTCTAATTATTGTAATTGAATAAATTATAAGCTTGGAGGAATTATATAAGAATGTTCAAAAAGTAATAAAAAGACCAAAATACCCTTGTAATTTCTAAAAATGCAAGAGGCATGAAATTACCAATGTTAATACAAGAGTGTGAAGGTAATGAGATATTTTGAGTAAGAAAATTATCAACTTGTGATAATTAAGTAATTAAGTAATATTGGGCTAGTTACTTAAGCATAAGCAAAGAAAATTCACAAGTAATTATATGAAACCCTAAAATTAGTGGTTTTTGTTTTAAAATTAGTAAAAACATGTTTGCTAATTAATTGGAAATTTTGGAGGAAAATAGTTGAGTTTAGGTATTTTTAAGCCTAAATACAAGAATGGACCAATTAGGAAATTTTGTGGAATTTTTAATAAAAATTAAATTAGATAATTAATTAAATAATTAATTAAATTCTTGGAAAAGCATTTACAAATCCAATAAAATGGGCTGCCGAAAATTTGGCCAAAAATTTGAAGATAAGAGGCAATTTATTAATATTTTGATATTTAATAAAGTTTTGATTATTATATAATATAATTTATGGTGATGAATAGTAATTAAGAATATAGGAAACGGACCCTATCTAGAGATCTAGGAAAGGGATTTCCAAAGTCAAGGTAGAATATTGATCGGTGGGTTTTTACCTTCAAGTGACCTCTTAGGAAGTTAATTCCGAGGTAGTTTGTGCATTTTCCTAATAAAACAAAATAGGGAAAAATGCATATAGGCATATTTTTGAAATGAAGAAAATAAATTCTAACTCAATATCTAGGAATGAGTTTGAATTTATATGGACATATTTGGAATCAGTGAATTATTTCCAAGAGATTGGTGATTTGAAATGCGTTCAAACCTGGACGCGTTCGGACACGTTTTTCGAGAAACTTCAGCCGGACAGTTGGAACCCTGTCTAAAGTAAAAATTAAAGTTTAAATAGATATTATTGATGAGGAAGAGAAGGTCTTCAAAGTTGTAAATCCAGAATTTTGATATTTCTCCGAAATCACGTGAATCGGGTATCGATCGGGGAAATTCGATTAGACCGGGTTTAAAGCAACCCAAGTCACCATTTTTGGACCACTCCCTTGCTGCCACATCAGCTCTCCAAGTCGACCAGCACCTTCCCATGGTCAAGAATTAAACACCAATTTTGTTTGAATTTCCATGGCTTAAAACAACTTTGGAAATTCCTTATGTATCCTTTCAAAACTCTATAAATAGAGGCCATAGCTCTTGGAAAATCCTCACACCAATTCTTCTTGCTTCTAGCCGAAATCTAGAGGGAGGAAGTAGAGAGAGAAGCTCTAGAAAAAATTCTGCAGAAGTCTTCAACGGGTAAGTCTTTCGGGCTTTAGCTTTTAAGTTCGAGTTTTAGTTCGGTAGTTAGTAGAATTGTTAGTTAGATTTAGGAAGTAGGTGATGAGATTCCTATTCTTGTTTTAGGCCTTGTTTGCATTGAAAAAATATGCAGAGGTATAAACATAGTAGGGATCGAGTCGCCGAAAAGTTGAAGCTTTCGCAGTTTTTCAAAAGTAAGGGTAGAATTTGTTAGAATAGCCTTCAAATTTCAAGTATGATTGGGTATCATATGGGAGGGCTATTTTAGTCATTATTTTCGAAAATCATAGTTGCGTCGAAGTTCTGGCAAAATTTCGGGAAGAAAATTTGCTAGAATAACGAAGTGCTGGCGAAATTCCGCCGATTAGGGGTAGAAGGGCAAAATGGTAATTTTTACCTAAAATGCAAGATATAGTATCAAATCACTAATAAAAGTGATATTACTCTTATAGGACGTCAGAAATCCTGATCTGCTGCCGTTACGCTGTCCAACCTGCCGCTGTTGGACGTTTCGTTGTTTTTTTCGAAAAACGTGCTAGAATAACATCAACGAATGTACGTTTGCGTACTGGTAACCTTAACTCTGATGTTTATTGTATGCATATGTGTATATTGTCTGTACTGTGATTGTACTAGTGTCTGTCATGCCAATTGTCTCATCATGCCCGTACTCGATTGTCTTGTTGTTCTGTCATGCCTATTGTCTGTCATGCCTGTACTCCGATTGTACTGTACTGTTGTTCTATCATGCCTATTGTCTGTCATGCCTGTACTTCGATTGTACTATTGTCTGTACTCCGATTGTACTATTGCTCGTACTTTGTTTGTACTATTGTCTCGTACATCCGACTGTACTATTCTCCGTACATCCGACTGTACTATTGTCTATCATCCGACTGTATGATTGTCTGTCATCCGACTGTATTTTCATTGCCATACATATCTGAATATGTATACCCTATGTCTGACCATAGTAAATGTTGCCAAAGGTCTAAGATTGTCTGTTGTACATATATGATGTATGTAATCATGAGGTTAACCGTTACCTGGGGTTCGATGCATGGACCTCAGCTCTTAACTTAGCTTCAGGATCGGGTGGACCGAGAATCGAGAAGAAGGACAAGCAGCACGCGTAGGAGTCCCATCTGAAGACTCCTTTCTGTCATTTCTTTTGAAACATACGTATCATTGTTTAAACAGCAAGACATGCTACCATGGGTATTTTAATATATATATCAATTACTCAATAGCTCCGGTGCACTACTCTGATCATTTTGAAATGATGTTTTAAAGAAAAAAAAAAATTATACTGCTTGTGAAAAGTTGGGGTGTTACAGATTGCAACTATTTGCGAGTAGAGAGGACCATGGCATTTCAGATTTTTCCAAGTAAAATCAGTGGATGTACGTTGTCCGTTGGCTTTTAAGTTTTAATGCTTGGATCTATATTATTGGTTCTTGCCCTTCTTTTTAATTTGGATATGTCCAGTGGGCAAAAAAAGTAATAACATGATTGCTTTTCTCGGTTCTTAGGTCTAGGGTCATGAATTTATCTTCATGTGATTTATCCTGAAAGGGATATGAAATCTGTAGGTAACCAAATGCTGAGAGGATTATCTGTTATCTGAATGCAGGAAATTGCATGGCATTGGCTTGATGAACTTCAGCCAGCAAGTGGCGAAGTGATTTCTCGTGGGATCACTGGCGTTAAGCTTTACATGGTAGCTCCTTTCCTCAGGTGAGAGTGCAAATAAATATAATTTTGATGATTTTGGTAATCACCCCTTATTTTGTAAACGTGAAAGATTCTGTGCCTTCATTTACAGATCGTTGAATACTCGGATTTCAGAACATCCGCCTCCAATACAGCCAAGGCCTGATCTGCCTCTTAAAGGTGAGTCTATTTTCTCGCAAATGATTGGTCTGTTTATATCAGGGATCTTGTTGGTGACAACATACCTCTGCTAGTTAGTGTGAAAGTTCGTAATACTTTTCTCTAGTCTCTAATGTAAGACTTATTTATCTAATCTAATTAAATTAATGAAGTTAATTTAGTTAATATGACTTCGGATTAAGCGAAGAACAGTCTAGTGGAAGTAGCTCAATGCCAATGGACAGCCAAGCAGCAGTAGTAATGCCTGAGCCTGATTCTCATGTTTTTGCTGCCAACTATAGGAGCTTCAAATTTGATATGGATCCCGTCCGCCGAGCAATGCAAGATGGCCTTTCTTCCTGAAGATCCGGACCATAAACCTACCTGTAAAGTTCACTCACATAACTGATTTGATCTGTTCACCATTTCACTTGTAATGCCAGGTGGATGTTAATCACTCATCAATCTTCATCCGGGATTAGGTAGCTTTGCATGATGTATGTCAACTTGTTTGGTGGGAGTAATATGTGCATTATGTACAGGTAGCCTTGTTGTAATGTAAGTAGCTTGTGCTGTTCATTTTACCATAATTATCTGTAGAACTAGCATAGGTGTCCAAGTTCCTCCCTTGTGAGACTCAGAAATAAAGGACTTGCTCTTTTCTTTTTGTAATCTTTTGCTACTTTACTATTGTCTACTTATGTAATATTATTTCATTGGATAGGTCTGTTCTGCCCCATTTAACCAGAGTTATAATTGCTTTATAGTTTATATAAATGTTAATTGAGTAATGAGCAACTTGATTCTTAAATTGTTCAGACTCAGTTTGTGTCTTTGAAATGAATAAACTTAATCCATGTTAATGTTTTTATGAACTAATCCGAGGTTGTACCTATCTTTTTTTTTCCTAGTGTCATGGGACCAAGAGGTTACATTCAAATTCTGGAACCGTCTTTCTGCATACTGACCCTTCTCATACTCAAATAGTCTTGTGTATTGAGTCACTTTAGTGTCATGGAGAGAAATAAAATTCTATCATGGATATAATAAATTCCTTTAACCTTACAAAAAACATGAGAATGTTTAGATTGCCAGCCCGGTTGTGGGCAATATTACATGATGATTAATTGAGATAAGTTATGAGACTTTTCTGATATTTTTTTTTTTTTTTTAAATGGGACCTTGGAGTGATTTTCCCAAAATATATCTATTTAGCCTCAACCATTTAGCTCATGAGTTAAACAAGCTCACACCTTGTGCCCTTTATATATTCATATACCACTCTAGTCTTATTTATAAGTTTATTTTAACCAAATCTCACATATCAAGGAAAGGTTGTTGACTTAATGATTATGGGGTAAATTTTCAACTTTACCCTCATTTATGATTGGGTATTTTTCAACTACTCCCTCTGGTCCTTATTATAAGGCACCAACTGCCCACTTTTTTGGTCCTTATTATAAGGCACCAACTACCTCTAAATATGAGTTTTTCCAATTTTACCCTCATTTTTAATACTCCTCGAAAATGATAAATTATCATCAGCTACACTGTACAAATATACTCCCAATGGATATATTTCTCTCTCCCAAATAACCATTACAACCCTGCTCAAAAAAACGTAGAGTGCAGTATTTCAACTTTTCATTCCTCTTTTTCATCCAATGGCCATGTTTCTCTCTCCCCCAAATTCAACTTTTCATTTCTCTTTCTCTGATGGTTTCCAAAAAACGAAAAGGGAGTATTTCTCTATGGTTTAGTCATTTAAAAAAGAATGGGAAGAGAGAAAGGAGAAGTGAGAGACAAAATCTGATATAATAGTTTTAATATTTTTAAATATGTATCATTAAAGTAGGGGTAAACATGGAAATATTTATCAACTGAACACTTTTTTAATGACTAAACTACCCTTCCTTGGTTGAAGAGAAATAGCAGTTGGTGCCTTATAATAAGGACCAGAGGGAGTATTTCTTCTCTCTTTACGTTTATGAGTACAATTAATATGGGTAAAATCGTCACAATCTCATTTATTACATGAAACTGGACTTATAAATAATACTAATTTTTTTTATCAAAATAAACTTATAAATAAAATCAGAGTGATATGTTCTAGACTTTAAATTATTTTAAAAATAAATGTTCCGTTGTTGAACATAAATATTGGCCCTCTGAGTTATATATACATTTTAAAATTTCTTTCTACTCTCCACTATTCAATTATGCATTTATACCATTACTATATCAATATCAATATTTTCAATAAATTTTGTAATGAGCTATACTATTTACAAGCTTCTTTCCGATTCAGTTGAGCTACTTTCATTCTTTCAAGTCTACATTAAAATTTATGAGAAATTATATCTCAACAACAACAATACATCATGCAAAAATCATTACTAATAAAGATTGAGCCAGTGATTACTACAAAACAGAGCTACGACGTCCTAATTTTTAGACATTTAATGTCCTATTTTCGCGGGACGCTTATCAGAGGGGCGTAAAAAAAGTGCACCTTACGGCGTCCTAAAATTTTTAGGACTCCATATTGGTATCCTACGGCGTCCTAAAAATATTTAGGACGCCATAAGTCTTTTTATTTTTCAAAAAAAAAAAAAAAATCCCCAAACAGGGGTTTGGGAGCATTTGAGCAAGGAGCGAGTTTATTATTCCAAGAGAAATTAACCAAGAGATCAAAACAAGGAATAATAAGAAGAGGTTAACAGAATACATACGCTTATTCTAATAATCTTAAAGCAAGAAAAATCTCAAAACCAAATATGCATAAACAATACAATGAACAAAGCTGAGATGAACTCAGAATTGAATTAGATCCAGTCTAGATGAGATGAAAAATAAATCAAATCAGATCCATGTTCAACAATAAATTAGTTGTGAGATTCGGTGGCGCAAAGTAGATCTAAAAATATAAAATTCTAGATCTAAGAACAACATATTTATGGCAAACCGAGTGAGATTCAGCGGTACAAAAATGCAGAAATCGATCGATTACGTAGAGCAAAAAAAAAATACGTAAGGACGAGAGGGAGACAATACCGGTGTCTGTGAAGATCGAGAGGAGGAGAGGCGCTTGGATTTGGACGAAGGACTGAGGTCGACTGAAGCAGTGGAGATGGAGAATATTACTAGAGCGTGAGATGAGAACTAAAGAAGAGAGTGTGTGAAGGCAAAGCACAAGATGAGAGAGCGGATGGTTTAAATTCTGCTACTTTTAGCATCTAAGTATCAAAATTAGACGCCAAAAGTGTCACTTTTGGCGTCTAATTTTTAAACTTAGACACCCAAAGTTTTACTTTTGTGGATTTAAATTCCGCTACTTTTGGAGTCTAAGTTCAAAACTTAGACTCCAAAAGTGTCCCTCGCGGGCCCCACACATAACCCCTGCTGTACGACGTGACCCCCTGCTGCACGACGTGACCATGACTTTTGGAGTCTAAGTTTTAAATTTAGACTCCAAAAGTGTCTCTCGCGGGCCTCACACATAACCCCTTGCTGCACAACATGACCCCCTGCTGTACGATGTGACCTTCTTTTCTGTTATATGACATGACTTTTGGAGTCTAAGTTTTAGACTTAGACTCCAAAAGCATGACTTTTGGAGTATAAGTTTAAAACTTAGACTCCAAAAGTGTCTCTCGCGAGACTTTTGGCGTCTAAGTTTTTAACTTAGACGCCAAAAGTCAACTTTTATCACATATAATTACAAAAATGTCACAACCTTTATTTTTTTACTTCTTTTTTTTTTTTTTTTGAAAAGGACGTCTTTTTGGGACACAAAAACCGTTTTTTGTAGTAGTGAGTTAATAAGAATTTGACTTATATTTTATACGAGCATTGGTTGGTTGGTTTATAATTAAATAATCTTACCGATATTTTTATTACTCTCTTTGAGTTGTAAAGTTTGTCTTGACCTATTTTTTTTTCTTAAAAAATAATATAAAAATCACTGGAGAATGTATATTTTTCCCCCAACAAAGCATGTATATTTTGTAATATAGTACTTGACATTCCTGATCACATCCTTAAAGTTGTTTGTCCCATAACCCTAAAAAAAAGGGTTAATGTGCAATTTTACATATGAAGTTTACTCCCAGGAGCGCCCAGCACCACGAAGTTTTTTCAGGAGCAAAAGTACACACGACGTTACGTTTTGGGAGCAAAAATACCACGGGCCGTTAGTTGACCGTTAGTTGACCGTTAGCTTTTTAACAGCCCGTGGTATTTTTGCCCCCAAAACGTAACGTCGTGTGTACTTTTGCTCCTAAAAAAACTTCGTGGTGCTGGGCGCTCCCGGGGGTAAACTTCATGTGTAAAATTGCACCTTAACCCAAAAAAAAAAAAAATCATCATGAGATAGATGGGGCATCATAAATTATATATTCTATGTATTATTAGAAGTGCCCCATTGTTGACAAAACAATAGAGAGAAAAAAAAAGGGAAAATCTAAAAAAGAATACAACTTGAATTTCAAAATCTCAAATTGGTGATTTCTCAATAAAACAAGTTGTCAACTACCTTATTATTCTTGTTAATCTCATTACTATTGTTGTCAACAGAATTTTGAAGTTCAAATGATATGTTTCTGTCATTTTCCTAAAAAAAATGCTGCATTATCACAAAAAGAAAAATAAATAAAAATAGAAAAAAAGATTGGCTAGCACAACAATTTTCTAAAAATCTTATCTTATCTACTTTGAATATTTAATTAACGCAATGAAAAGTGTATAATTTATATTGGTCTTTGATAGAAACAGGTGTAAACTAAGTAACTAACTTTGCAAGCTAAGAATTAAAAATATTCTTGAGATGGAGCTGACTCATTTGCACTTCTCCTTATTATTATTTTTTTTCCCAAATTAATATATTCCATATTAAGAACAAAATAATAATTATAACTTTAATTAATTAATTACTAAAAAATTAGCAAAGATGTAGAAACTTTTTCAAGTCTAGGACTACAGAAGCATGGATTGGATAAATACTTTATTTTTTAAAGCATTTCTTCTAAAAAGTGGTCTGATTTAAAATCAAGATTTCACGTTTTAGTGATCATAACCTTTTCAATTAAGAATAACCGCCTGTTGGCATGTGTACAAGGGTTGGCTTTCTATCGTCATCCTTTTTTTCATTAGTCATCATAATCTCTAAATCATGTCTGTCCAATCAATCTAAAATGTCACAATATTACTTTGACTTTTCTCTTTTCTTCCCAATCAACGGTCCAGATGGGCTCAAGAGAAATAATGAGAAAAAAATATCATGAGAGGATCTACTTCCATGTGTATATATATACTCTTAATTTATTACACCATTTGTCTTTAATCGCATGAAGAGAACCCACGTATGAAAGCCTTTTAAATTGAGTTTGATTTCTCTATATATTGATTGTGTTGTTATGTTGTAATTTTAGACATTTCAGACTCAATATTAACGATAAAAGTTAATTTATATTTTTTAAACCATCAAATTGAACAATCCACCAATAATAAACTACCAACTCTGTATATAGACTTTTTTTTTCTCTCTTTTTTTTTCCCCCCTTTTTTTTGGCTAAGGTTTCAAATTGCAATGCTATCTTGGGGGAGGAGATCTTCTCATTATCTCAATTTCTCATAATCCCTCATAAGCTCATATGGACTGTTGATTAGGAAAATGAGAGAAAAGTCAAATGATCATTTTTTAGCTTTTCAAATTTAATTGGACAGATATGATTTAGAGATTATGAAAGATGATAAGAAAAGAGACAACGAGAACTGACCATCAAACGATCAAAAAGCAATAAGGATTATATATGTTTAACTTGTGTGGGATAGTGATATACATTTTGTTTAATTAAAGAATTTGTTTGGCAATTAAATTTTCCTAATTAATTTTTGTAAGTGAAAGGCCAATTCAAATCATGGAACGTGACTTTTATTTGGACGGTTTGCCATTAATATTTTTTATTAGAGGGCAGGCTATATATGTCGTCCTATACAACTACTACTCTATAAAACCTTTTTATAACTATAATAATTATTGAGTGATTACATTAATTAATTGTCATCTTATTTAAAAAAACATTATAATGTGAGGCTCGATCAATCAGACTACTCCACAGTTTTTCTTTAAAGTCTATGTAAGTTTAATAATAGCACCGCTCATATTGAGTTAATCATGATAAACTAATTTAAAGTGATAGTGATCAATATATATGTGTGTGTCTGTGAGACTAATCATAAAGTATAAACTATTTTTCATTTGATTAATTATATGCTAAATAGTAGCATTATTTCTTATATTAAATTAATGGTATTGCATCAGTTTAGCTTCTTAAATATGTCTGATATGTTGTATAATTTTATAAATGGGTTAAAGACCTAATTTGCCACGGAAGTTTTGTTAAGGGAGCGCTCAGCACCCGAAAGTATTTTGGGTATCATTTTTTCCCCGGAAGTTTACAAACATAGCAATTTTGCCTATCAATTGATCTTGACCGTTGGGTTGGTATCATTTTTGCCCTGAAAGTTTAAAAAATTTGCTCCTAAACAAAACTTCCGGAGTAAATTTGATCCAAAAAAAAAAAACTTTCGAGGCATATTTGCTCTATTTTGTAAATTTCCGAGGTAAAAATGATACCCAAAATACTTTCGGGTACTGGGCGCTCCCTTAGCAATACTTTCGTGGCAAATTAGGTATTTAACCCTTTATAAATTAAAAGGATGTTACTCTTTATAAAAAATATATTTTAAATAATTATTGGTTATTAAAATTATGTGACTTATTAAAAAAGGATGTTACTCATTTATTGTCAAAACTCAAGACTCTCCCAAAATTATAACCCCAAAATTTTCACTAATCAGCACAATATTACCCTCATTAGAAAGAGAAAAATACATAGAATAACTTTCATGAAAGGAGTGAGGTGAAAAGAAGTGATTTTGAGTACCTATTTAGTCCTTAAAATGAATATGAACAGCGCTGGATATAAGATGATACTAACATTTTCAGTAGGTATCTCAAACAAGAATTTTAGTTTCCTCTCACAATGCAATCAGTAATGAACTAAACATTGTCCTAATAAAAAAAAGAGTATAATTATAGAAAATATAAGAAATTAGTTGGGGCCAAATTACTGGCTAAAATAAAATATTATATAACACATACATATAATTACATAAGATAAAAGAAGACCAGTTGGGGTCAATGCCCCAACTGATCGACCATAACATAGCTCCGCCACTAGCTGGGGCTTTGATAAGATATTAGTTGAGGCCAAATTATTGGTCAAAATAAAATATCATAATATATATATACACATTGGCGGACCCAGGTTGAATGTTGCCCCCCAAAAATTTGAAACTTTAAAATAAAAAATAAAAAATTCAAGTTAAGGGAGTTAGAATTAATAACTTGAATATAATGGTTTCAAATTTTCATTAGCATTAGCATTATTTATCTATTTTCATTGAATTAATACATGTTTGAATGATTGTCCACCCTTAAATTAAGTATCCACCCTTAATACATCAAGATTGCACTTCGTAATCGGATGGGAGATGAATGGTTGAATGATTGTTTAGTACCTTATATTGAAAAATATGTATTTGATAGCATTGATAATAAGACAATTATGATGGAATTCCAAAACATAAGGCCTATAAGGATGACATTGTAATTATTTTTATTATAATATAATATACTTTTTTTTATTAAAATATATGTACTTGAATTATTGAGTGCTCACCCTTCATTGTAATTTATGTAGCTGCATTTCTAACAGTATTTAGCCTTGCTTTTCTAAATGACAAGTTTGTAAAATAATTTCCTCTTTTATTACATCATCAATATTCACTTGATTTCATAAATATTTTTTTATTTATTTATATTCTTTTGTTTTTTAATGCATTTAAAACTTTCCTTTTAAAAAAAAATTCGGGGGCGCTGCCCCAGAATTCCCCACCAATTGTGCCATCCCTTCTGTAATTTCTTAGGTCCGCCCCTGTATGTGTGTGTGTCTATATATATATATATATATATATATTAGCAATGATTAGAAGATTTTAGAAGGCCAGCTGCGGGTCCCAACTAGCTATTGAAGAGTTCCGCCATTGTCCCTCCCACGCATGCCATATCATCAAACAAGTTTACTCAAAGCAATGATTATGGCTTTCCCAAAACATGGTTCATTAGTCATCACGAGCCTTCACTCCAAAGAATTCGGCTGCTAATCCTTAATTAATTAATTAATTAATCTGAGTGGAAGTATATAGCCACTCCTTATATATAATTATAATCTTTTGCTTGTATATGTGTGTGTGTATTATTTTGACTAATTAAGTCATTTAATGGTATATATACTTATATAAAAAATTAAGTCTGTCTTAGTATATTAGCAAAAAATTTGATAGTGATCGATCATATGATTCTTAATTTATACTGACTTGTACATATTTCTGGTATATTGATGATATCATAATTTGTTCTTTCTCTTTGATTGTTGTATCTAGCGATTTATTTATATTTTCTTCGATATTTTTTTATAAATTGCAAATATTCATATGTTAAGAAGTCCGTTAAAATTAATTAAATGTATTAAATATATTTTTAAGATATACCCTACAGATAAAGTTGTCGGCCAATTGTATATAATACATTAGAGATAAAAAAAAATACATTTAAATTTTAGACATCTAGATCCATGTGTAATTTATAAAAAGGATCTGCAGGCTTATTCAAAAAAAAATTAACTTAATAAAAAAAGTTGGAGGAAGTATTAAATAACGTAACTTCATGTGAGTCTTATACTTTAAATAGATTGTCATAAGAAATGAGCAATACTGACCATGCGAGAAAGTGAAGTATAGGTTGTACCTCCGAGCTTAGAATGATTTTTTTTTTTAAAATGATTAAATAAATTACTTAATCATATTATATATTGTGTATCATTATATTATATATCAATTTATATGTTAGACAAGGTAGTTTGGAGAAAAAAATGATAAATATTAATTTAATTATTACTTCCTTATTATCTTCAAAAAAAAATTAACTATATCTTATATTTTGGATTAATGAAGTAATTTTTTTCTATATTTTATATTGACCTTTTTTTATATTTTGTATTTAAAAAATAATATTTATATGGATAATCTTTCTATATCGTACTACAAGATTTATGTTTTTTTTTTTTTTTTTGGGTCAAATACTACAAGATTTATGTTTGGCAGAAGCAAGGTGTCGACTACGTACAGACTACACCTTCACTAGCCACGCACGTGGCGTCGGCGTCTCTCCACCGTCCACACCATATTAATCATATGCTTATTATTTCTCTTACGTAAAAGATTCTGAATTTCTGATATTACAATTACAAAAGTAAACATATAGATAAAAAAGTTTGAAAAAAAAAATAAATGAATTTTAAAACGTAGAGATTACACACACACATACATGTAAGTAAATGAATTTTTCCTGTCAATTTTCATAACAAGATATTTTCCTAATATCCAATAAAAGATGACCTACTCAGTCCTCATAATAACATCCATTTAAAAAACCTAATCATATGGAAATGTTTGGAACGTTATTAATTTGAAGGATAAGTTTGATGGGAAGAGAAATCAGTAGGGGGGTGGCCATGTGAGAGTAGACGGCATGGAGCCACGTAAGTGAGTTGACTGACACAAACCTAAATTTGACCAAACGCTGTTGTTCTTGTTCCTCCTGGTATGTGTGTCTATATATATATATATATATATAGTATTGTGAATTATTTTCTGATGATCCCAGATTCGTCGGCACCTCCACATTCTTCAGCCACTTGTTAGGTGCTCCACTTTTATTTTTTCATGGAGGTCGAACAGACATAGTTGTCTATGTAATAATAGAAAAAATTTCAAAGGCAATTCACCAATCTGTCTCCCCACGGGGCTTTACTCTTGTATTGTAAATTTGTAATGATCACCATTTCTCTTGTATTGGCATAAAAGTTCGGTCCCACCTCTTTTATAAGTGGGAGATCACAGATTCGATTTTATTTATAATTACCTCAGGTCCTCAGGTCATTAGCGTCTGTTTCTTAACCCAACGATATCAAACTGAAGGAATATTTTTGTTTGTGGTGCGTCAAATTAAGTGAAGGTTCATTGTTTGGGAAAAAAACAAGGGCCATGTTGATTTGTCACCTGTTTGTAATCTCACTGGAACTTCAGAGACCTACACCAACATCATTCATTTCTTCATGCTTCAAATAAAAATTTCCCATTTATTTACTTTGTACCTAACCCGCAGGCAATTCTGAGCTTTCCCTTTTTAGTAGCTACTCTATTCTTGCATGTCGATGTAATGAAGCAATTTATATTTTCTTTCGGTTCCTAATATAAAACATATTTAAGTAATTTGATTAGATCGATTAAGAAAATTAGTTAAGTTAGTTAATATGACATATATTTTTTAAAACACTCTAATTAACTTCCTTAATTCCTTCTCCTCCTTGATTATTGTGGAGAGAGCATCAACATGGGTAAATTAGGAAAAAATTGATAAATATAAAAAATATGTCTTATATTTAAGAACAAAACCAATTCCATGGGTAATTTTGGGACAGAAATTTTCATTACCCACAGAATTCCGTGGGTAATTTCCCATAAAATTTTTTCCGTGGGTAGTACGATGTTTTTTTTAGTGATATTTTCAATTGATAACAATTCAATACCCTTGTACCGAATCCACATGACCAATTATTCTTATATTAAAAAAAACTTAGTTTATATAATATACTTTATTTTGATCCTTAATTAGTTCTTTTCGTTGAAAAATCGTTAAAAGAAGTCAGAAGATAATTCTGACAATATAAAAAATATATAAGATTTGTGACCAACATTACTTTTGAATATAATATAGATCGTATAAATAGTTTTTTATTTTAAAAAAAAAAAAAACCCATCTATAGTACCACCTCCATTTTTAAATATAAGGCCTAGTTTAGAAGCAAATTTTGATAATAAATATTAGAGCTTTTATTCATTTTATCTCTTATATTTATCTCCAAATCATTTTGTCTAACTTATAAACTGATATATAATCTAATAATACATATAAACATTTCAAAGAGATCATATAACATATGCTGCTACAATTAAGTAATTTATTTAACTCTTCATCTTTCCAAATTAATCAATTATATTTTATATTAAAAATAAGAGGAAGAATCGTATTATCAATGGACCAGTTTGTTTCCTAAAAATATGGTGTCTTTTAGCTAACTGTAGTGAATAACTAGTAAATATAGTGACGTGTCTTTAAATTAATGTCCCGTGGACTCACGAAACAGCATAAGTAAAGCACACCAAAAGATGACACACAAAAATAGCAGAGACAAATCACGAAATTATATGAATCAGAATTTGGAAAGAGCTAGAGAGACTGGTTCCAAAATAAGAATAGTATATATATAATATATGTATTAATTATGGGTTGATGATTCATTAGAATAAGGACAGAGAAAAAGCACGAGGCCGGATTCCAAAACCTTCAAAATAAGGAAGCATTACACACACTCACAGATAGAGAGAGATTGGTGGCACGTCATTTGTCTTGGAATAGTGAGGCTGTGCTTTGAATAATACACATATTTTGCCACCATTCTTTGTTTCTGCGATACAGTTATTAAGCAAAAGCATATATGTGTGGGTGTGTGTCGCGCACAGAATCATTATGTCTCATGTTTTACGTAATTATATGTCCAAGGCATTCATTCTCTATCATTCCAGAAACTTCACGATCCTTCCCTTAGCTTCCACTACATTTAATTTGTACTCACTCACATACGTTGCACATCGAGTTATGTATCATTTTTTCACAACTTGTGCCCTGAAAAACAAAGAACATAAATTTAATTAATTACCCCCTCCCCCATATGAATTGAATATTAAAGTTCAAACCTTTAGCTACCTAGCTTGATGGGTCTTGTGAAAATTATTCCTAGCCCGTGACCAATACCAATTTTTTAAGCTGGCTAGATTCCGCATCTTGTCATTTAAAGGGGTGTGTATGAGTTGTTACTTGAGCCGAAGACTCTCGACATAAATTATTTGAAGAGACGTTGGGGTTACCTGGAGATTCAAGAACTTTCTCAGAACTTTACTGTGGGATGGTTTGAGAAGACAAGTAGGTAAGAAATTCAACGAATTTCTATAACATCATGTGATTGTTGCTCTGTATACTTGTACAGTTGTCAATACCGCCCTTAGCCCCACATCGCCCACAATCATCCCTGTGTATCTAACGGCTAATTATTCCTAGCTTATTTCTTGCTCCCTATTTAATTGAGGAGTTGGATCTAAACATAAGATTTATTTTTTAAATTTATTTCTATTGATATCCTCTCAATTACAAACAAATAAAAATGAGATAAACGGAATGAAAGAAGATGATTAGAGTGTTTTAAAAACATGTTATATCAAATATCTTAATATAATCAAAGTAAATAAATATGTTTTATATTAAAGACTGATACAAGTACTACCATTACAATATACACAAGTTAATATAAGTAACTAACATTTGTATATGTCATAAACTACCGAGTATAGTTACTCGTTCCTCCGGTTCTGTAACATCCCATGTTTGAAATGCGGAAATTTTTTTTTTTTTCAAACAAACAATCAGAGTGGAGCAATAGAGCGAAAGAGCATTTGGATTCTTAGCCAAAACATCAACCATTGTGTAACATTGTATAGATTACAGTAGTCCTATGGTTTTAGAAAGGAACAACAGATAGAAACAGAAGCAGAAATACGTAAAGCGATAGAGATAAAGTTGGTCTTCACCGCACGCCTACTCCGGTACTTGCCTCGATCCCCGAGCCGTGGTCCTCCCGACCACTGAGCTACAGTGAGATTCAATTCACCATATTGAATCTCGTGTAACGGTTAACCTCATACCCAAACAATACAAGATACGGACAACGAGATATTTCTAGAGCTAATACAACAAGTATATCATAAGCATACTAGAGATGCATGATCATTATGCCGACAAAACATAAGCACGAGCAATATGTAAAGCCCCATAAGGTAAATAACAACAACAGCTTGCACTATTCACCGGTGCCACGATAATTAGTCGTGTCCTCGGCGCTAGGAAAACAAAACGGTGTTATCAAAACTATAACCCGTATAAGCTGTCTCTGTATAACGGTCTACGAACATATCATTGACATATAAGTATTTAAGAAGCACAAGATTAGTGTTACAGTACGCGTCCGTACCTTCGTTGGCAACGTTAGGTACTACCGGCGGAAAACGTACTTTCTACGGAGAAACGTGCAAGAATCCTACGGCAGCACGTCGGCAGCGTAACGGCAGCAGAATCAACGTTTCAGATATCCTATGAGAATAATGTCACTTCTATTAGTAATTTGACATTATAAGCGGCATTTTAGGTAAAAATTACCATTTTGCCCCTATACCCCTACTTGGCGGAATTTCGCGGCGCCTCGCTACATAGGCTATTTTCTTCCCAAAATTTCGCGAACTTCGACGCATTTATGATTCTTGAAAATAAAGACTAAAATAGCCCTCCCATATGATACCCAAATCATAAAAATAAAGACTACCCTAAACCTTACTAACTATTGAACTAAAGACTAAAAACCCCCAGAGCTTCTCTCTCTACTTTCTCTCCCTAGATTTCGGCCAAGGCAAGAAATGAAGAGTGTGTGCAGAATTTTGAAGGGGGGGTATTTATAGAAACGGAGGAAGGATTTCGGCCGTCGGATCAACTTTGTGAGAATCGATCTGGACCAGTTGAACCAAAACTTCTTGAAGAAGTTTTCTCTCCTCCTTTCTCTCTCCTGGCCGACATCAAGGGCTGATGTGGCAGCCTCCCATTGGCCCAAAATTGATGACTAGGCAGTTACTTTATGCCCGGACTGGCCGATTTTCCGATCGGTACCCGATTCGCGTAATTTCGGAAATATCTCAGAATTTTGGACAACCAGCTTTGAAGACCTTCTCTTCCATACTAGAAATGTCTATTCCAACTATTTTTCTGACTCTGCCTAGGTCATTTCCGGATTGACGGAAGTTTTACGGAGAAACGTGACGGTTTCGAAACGAAAATCCGGAAGTTCCAGCTTATAGACATAGATGCACCGATTTCAAATATGCCCATAAAAATTCCCAATTCTTTTCATATATCGCAACACAACCGTTTTGTACCCTTGGCTATCGCCTTTTCTCGAATTTCTCTATTTCGTCTTATTAGGAAAAAGTCCTATTGACTTGAATTAACTTAGGGAGAGTTTAACGGAAGATAATAACTCACTGATCACTAATATAACTTGACTCTGAAAATCCTATTCCTGACTCTCCAGATAGGATCCGTTCCAATATTTCATTTTACTATTCACCTTTGTATTATTTAATTAGAGTTTATTATTTTTAAAACTCTTATATTATTATTAAATTGTATTTTCTTTTTCTTTTTTTTTTCTCCTCTTCTTTTTTTTTCCAGCCCTAATTTCGTTTTTTTATTATTTAATTATTAATTATTAATTATTTAATTAATTATTTAATTAATTAAATAATTATTTTTACAGAATTTTCCCATTGGTCAATTCTTGTATTTAGGCCTAAAAATACCTAAACTCAATGATTTTTCATAGAAATTTCCAATTAATTAGTAAATACATTTTTACTAATTTTAAAACAAAAACCACTAATTTTAGGGTTTCATATAATTATTTGTGAATTTCCTTCACTTATGCTTAAGTAATTAGCCCAATATTACTTAATTACTTAATTATCATAACTTGATAATTTTCTTAATTACAATTTCTCATTATCTTCATACTCATGTATTTACATTAGTATTTTCATACCTCTAACATTATTCCATAATTACAAGGGTATTTTGGTCTTTTACTACTTTTTGAACACTCTTATACAATTTTCCAAATTCATAATTTATTAAATTACCATAATTATGGATAATATACTCTCCTAATTCACTTGATCATTTTACTGCCTTTTGGTATTTTTCCCATAATTTCCTAAGTTGATTACCCTTTCCAGGGGCATTTTGGTCATTTTGGCTCTTTGGCCCTTAAATTCCCTAATTTCTTGTAGAAATTCTACCTAGAAAATATGCTATAATTATACAAGACTGGAGATTGAATTTTCACTTATCAGAATTATCCAACTTTTATTTATAATATGCGGATAAATATCCAGGGTATTACATTTCTCCCCCTTACACAAAATTTCGCCCTCGAAATTTAATCTATACTAACTAAACTTCGGGACATGAACTCGGGTACTTCTCCTTCATGTCACTCTCGGTTTCACATGTTGCCTCTTCGGGTGTTAAACCCTTCCAGACCACCTTCACTATCGAATAGTCTTATTTCGAGCCGCTTCTCCTTATGATCAATGATGCATTCGGCTCAACGATGAAGGTATTATCATGCCGTACTTCGACATCCTCGTACTCGATGACATGATCACCGTCTGGTTGGTACTTCTTCAATTGCGACACGTGGAAACGTCGTGGAGATTACTCGAGTTCGGGGTAAGGCTAAGCGATAAGCTACTTCTCGCGCTTAGCCGGAGATAACTTTAGAAATACATGGTCGCCGACGTAAAACGTTAGAGGTCTCCTCCTTTTGTCAGCATAGCTCTTCTGTCTACTATGTGCTGCTAGGAGTCTCTTCTTGATCAGTGCGATCTGCTCAGAGGTTTGCTCAAGCATATCCGGCCCAAGTAATTGCTTTTCAGACGAATCTGTCCAGCACAATGGTGATTGACACTTCCGCCCATACAATGCCTCGAACGGGGCCATTTGTATACTAGCATGATAACTGTTGTTATATGCAAATTCAGCTAGCGAAAGATGTTGATCCCAACTTCCTTTAAAATCCAGGGCACATGCTCGCAGCATATCCTCCAGCGTCTGTATGGTTCTTTCAGATTGACCGTCAGTTTGTGGGTGATAAGCCGAACTGAACCTTAGCTTAGTCCCCATACCTTCATGTAATGCTTGCCAGAAACGGGATTTGAATCGTGTATCACGATCAGAGACAATGCTCTTAGGGACACCATGTAATCTCACTATCTCTTTGATATAAATCTCCGCCAATCGTTCCGGAGAATAGTGGATGTGATGGGAATAAAGTGTCTTGACTTGGTTAATCTGTCAACAACTACCCAAATTGTGTCATGATTTCGATTTTGGGCAGACCTACCACAAAATCCATGGTTATGTTCTCCCATTTCCATTCGGCAGCTCGAGTCCTTGCAAAAGACCGGGGGTCGACGGTGTTCAATCTTCACTTTGACGACAGGTCAAGCACTTGGCCACGTATTCTGCGTCTTTCTTCATTCCGGCCACCAAAGTTCAGATTTCATACTGCGGTACATCTTGACCATGCACGGATGTAGAGTGTACTTACTCTTATGAGCCTCATCCATTATTGACCGCTTCAATTCATCAGCGGCGGTATGTATATTCGTTTATATACCTGACCAAACCACTAAGTGATAGGTCATAGTCTTGGGTCTCACCTCGAGAAATCTTCTCACGAGTCTCGATAGCCCAATCATCTTGCTTCTGAGCTTTTTCCACTTCATCTCTCAGATCATACTCCCCTTGACTCGCAAGAAGTGTAGCAAGATAGGCATCAGCTGGTGCATGCTGACCCATGCAGATTTGGTTGGATAGATTCAGATCTCTGAAATCTTCCAGCAGTTTCTGCTCTTGTATCATCATGTATGATACCTGCACCGTCTTCCTACTAAGAGCATCAGCAACGACGTTTGCTTTACCCGGATGATACTTGATCTCCGGGTGTAATCTTTAATCAGCTCCATCCAACGACGTTGTCTCATGTTGAGTTCTCGTTGATCGAACAAGTATTTCAGACTCTTGTGGTCACAATACACTTCTACGGTTACACCGTACAGGTAATGCCTCCATATCTTCAAAGCGAACACGATAGCCGCTAGCTCTAGATCGTGTGTAGGATAGTTTACCTCGTGAGGTTTCAGCTGACGAGAGGCATAGGCCACCACCCTGCCCTGCTGCATTAGGACACATCCCAATCCTTGCCCACTGGCATCACTGTAGACAACATAGGTCTCATCTGGATCGGGATAATCAATACCGGTCTTTGTAGTCAACCTCTCCCTCGGACTGAAAGCTCTCCTCACAATCATCTCCCATATAAAGGGTTGATTCTTCCTCGTAAGCTTTGTCAATGGTAGGGCAAGGCGAGAAATCCCGTATAAATCTGCGGTAGTATCCCGCCGAGACCAAGAAAACTACGGATCTCCGTCCACGTCTCTGGCCGTTTCAGTCCGAAGCGCTTCCACTTTGCTAGGATCAACCGCAACTCCGCCGCTAGATATTACATGGCCAGAAATTTCACTTAGGCGGCCAAAATTCGCATTTGCTCGGCTTAGCATAAAGTTGCTTCTCCACGAGTATGCCTAACACCTTTCGCAGATGTTCTTCGTGCTCTTCTTTGCTCTTAGAATATATCAAGATGTCGTCGATGAACACCACCACAAATTGGTCTAGGTGTTGTCGGAAGATACGGTTCATGTAATCCATGAATACCGCAGGTGCATTTTTCAATCCGAAGGGCATCACAAGGAATTCATAATGCCCATATCTGGTTCTGAAAGCTGTCTTGGGAACATCGCCATCCTTAACTCGCAACTGATGGTATCCCGAACGCAAATCAATCTTTGAAAGGACTGTGGAACCAGACAAGCGATCCAAAAGATCATCAATCCGGGAAGTGGGTACTTGTTTTTAACGGTCACCTTGTTGAGTTCGCGGTAGTCGATGCAGAGTCGGAAACTTCCATCTTTCTTCTTTACAAAAGCACTTGGGGCTCCCCACGGTGAAACGCTAGGTCGAATGAACCCCTTCTTCAAAAGCTCTTCCAGCTTTGCTTCTTCAACTCCTGCATCTCGTTAGGAGCCATACGATACGGCGCCTTTGATATTGATCCTGTGCCAGGCATCAAGTCAACCGTGAAGAGGTAGACGGATAAGATCCACTTTAGAAACTCGTCCATCCACAATAGCAGTGCAATTCATACATGCATCAGAAGCTAAAGACTTTACATCCAACGGTGTAGATACAACAAGATCAAATGGCAATCTACAGGCATGCAATCCTAAACGACTTGCACAATCATAGGAAATAAACGAGTGACTAGCACCCGAGTCATACAGTGCTTCAAGTAGATTTCCATTGAGATAGATGATACCTTGAACCATCTCTGGGGACTTCTTGGCCTCTGTGTTTGTCAATGCAAAGATTCGGCCTGTAATACCCCGAAATTTGAATTAGGGAATTTAAGGGCCAAAGTGCCAAAATGACGAAAATGCCCCTAAGGGACATAAATGACTTAGAAAAATTATGGAAAATACCCTTGTAAATTATAAAATAATGCATGAGGCATGGAAATTCTAATGTTAAGGCAAAAGTTTGAAGATAAAGGAGTGTCTTAATTAAGAAAATTATCAACAAGTGATAAAAGAGTAATTAAGTAATTACTGGCTAATTACTTAAACTCGAGCAAAGGAAATTATGAAATAATTATGTAAAACCCTAAAATTAGTGGTTTTTGTTTTAAAATTAGTAAAAACATGTTTACTAATTAATTGGAAATTTTGGAGAAAAATAGTTGAGTTTAGGTATTTTTAAGCCTAAATACAAGTCACGGACCAATAGGAAAATTATAAAATAATTATTAAATAATTATTTTATATTAAATAAAATATAAAACGAAAATATAAAAAAAAAAAAAAAAGGATCAGATTTTGACCGAAAATTCAAAGGAAAAATTGAAGATAAGAATTAAAGAAAATATCAAGATATTTGGTTACAACTTGCACTATTATAATAATATAATTAAATATTATGAATAGTAATTTAGAAATTAGGAAACGGATCCTATCTAGAGATCTAGGAATGGGATTTCCAAAGTCAAGGAAAAATAATGATCAGTGGAATTTTGTCTTCCGTTATACTCTTCCGGAAGTTAATTCTGAAGCCGTTTGTGCATTTTCCTAATAAAACAAAATAGGGAAAAATGCATATAGGCATATTTTTGAAAATGAAGAAAATAAATTCTAACTCAATATCTAGGAATGAGTTTGAATTTATATGGACAAATTTGGAATCAGTGAATTATTTCCAAGAGATTGGTGATTTCAGAAATGCGTTCTCGTTCGGACACGTTTTCGAGAAACTTCACTGGACGGTTGGAACCCTGTCTAAAGTCAAAATTCAAGTTTAAATAGATATTATTGATGAGGAAGAGAAGGTCTTCAAAGTTGTAAATCCATAATTTTGAGATTTTTCCGAAATTACGCGAATCGGGTACCGATCGAGGTTTATCGGTACGAAACCTTCCTTAACAAGTTAATTACATCATCAAGATGATGCAATTTTTGTGCCACATCAGCTGCTGCATGTCGACCAAGAGAGGGAAAGGAGAGAGAAAAACTTGTTCAAGAAGTTTTCTAAAATGAAAAGGGAAAATTACAACTTTGGACCCAAAATTTGAGAAGGGAAAATTACACCTTAGGACCCACTTTTTGCCTATATAAAGGCATGAGTTCCTCTTCATTTTCTCACCCCATTCTCAAGTGCAAAACCGATTCTTGAGAGAGAAAGAAGAGAGAGGAGCTCTGGAGAAGTTCTGCAGAAGTCTTCAACGGGTAAGTCTTTCGGGCTTTAGTTTTTAGTTCGAAAGATAGTAGTAATGTTAGAATAGCCTTTAAATTTTCAAGTATGATTGGGTATCATATGGGAGGGCTATTTTAGTCATTATTTTCGAAAATCATAGTTGCGTCGAAGTTCTGGCAAAATTTCGGGAAGAAAATTTGTCAGAGTAACGAAGTCTTTGGCAAAATTCCGCCAATTAGGGGTAGAAGGGCAAAATGGTAATTTTTACCTAGAATGCCAGTTATTGTATCAAATCACTAATGAAAGTGATATTACTCTTATAGGACGTCGAAATCCTAATTTGCTGCCGTTACGCTGCCCGACGGGCCGTTGTTGGAGATTTCACGATTTTCCGTAAAACGTGCTAGAAATATCGTAATTCGTCAACGAAGGTACGTGTAACAACCCGACTTTTCTAAAGCAGTATAATTTTTTTTTTTTCAAATATCATTTCAAAATGATCAGAGTAGTGCACCGAAGCGATTGAGTAACTGATATATATATTAAAATACCCATGGTAACATGTTTCTTTGTTTAAACAATGTACAAGAGTGTTTCAAAAGAAATGACGAAAGGAGTCTTCAGTGGGACTCCTAGGCGTCTTGCTTGTCCCTCTCCTCGGTTCTCGGTCCACCCGAACAGACATTCATAGACTCTTGGCAACATTTACTATGGTCAGACATAGGATATACATAACAGATATGTATAACAATAACAATACAGTCGGATGATAGACAATAGTACAATCGGATGATAGACAACAGTACAATCGGAGTACAGACAATAGTACAGTCGGATGTACAGACAATAGTACAGTCGGATGTACAGACAATAGTACAGTCGGATGTACAGACAATAGTACAATCGGAGTACAGGCATGACAGACAATAGGCATGACATAACAACAGTACAATCAGAGTACAGACAACATACACATATGCATACAATAAACATCAGAGTTAAGGTTACCAGTACGCGAACGTACCTTCGTTGACGGATTACGGTATTTCTAGCACGTTTTACGGAAAACTGTACTTCTACGGAAAATCGTGAAACAGTGGCACGTCGGGCAGCGTAACGGCAGCAAATCAGGATTTCTGATATCCTATAAGGGTAATATCACTATCATTAGTGATTTGACATTATAACTGGCATTTTAGGTAAAAATTACCATTTTGCCCCTATACCCCTACTTGGCGGAATTTCGCCAGCGCTTCCGCTACATAGGCTATTTTCTTCCCAAAATTTCGCATAACTTCGACGCATTTATGATTCTTGAAAATAAAGACTAAAATAGCCCTCCCATATGATACCCAAATCATAAAAATAAAGACTACTCTAGCTTTACTAACTACCGAAAGAACTACGAAAACTTAAAGCTCTGCATCGAAAAACTTACCCAGAGCTTCGCTACAGATTTTCCCCGCCTTCCTCTCCTCCTTGCTGCCCCTCTATTTCGGCCAAGAGCTCTCAAGAAAATGGTGTGAGGAATGTGAAGGGAGGAGGGGGGTATTTATAGTTTTTTCTAGGGACATAAAGGGAAATACCAAATTGTTATAAACCCTTGGATTTGTTTTAGATTGGATGGCAAAATCTGGACCTTTTGCAGCCTTGGTCGACATACATGGGATGAAGTGGCAGCAAGCAATTGGTTCCAAGTGATGTTTCATTGCTACTTTATGCCCGGCCAATGACTTCCCGATCGGCACCCGATTCGCGTAATTTCGGAAAAATCTCAAAATTCTGGATTTACAACTTTGAAACCATTTCCTCACTCAGTAGAAATGTCCAAGTTAACCTAAATTTTGGTTCCATACAGGGCTCCAACTGTCCGGGTTGAAGTTTCCTCGAAAAACGTGTCCGATCGCGTCCGGTTTGTAACGCATTTCGAAAATACCAACTTCTTCAGAAAAATTCACTGATTCCAAATATGTCAAAATAAATTCAAACCCATTCCTAAATATTGAGTTAGAATTTATTTTCCTCTTTTCCAAAAATATGCCTATATGCATTTTTCCCTATTTTGTTTTATTAGGAAATGCACAAACGACTTCAGAATTTTCTCCCGAAAGAGTATAACGGAAGACAAAATTCCACTGATCATTATTTTTCCCTGACTTTGGAAATCTCATTCCTAGATCTCTAGATAGGATCCGTTTCCTAATTTTAAAATTACTATTCACAAAGTTTCACTTTAATTAATTATAATATAAAATATTTGTAAGTTGTAACATAATATCTAGATATTATGTTTTGCAAATTCTATCCTATTTTGAGTCCAAAGTTTCGGTCACACATCTGGTCCTTTTTATTAAATTTTCGTTTTATATTTAATTTAATATAAAATAATTATTTAATAATTATTTTATATAATTTCTTACATAATTTTCCTATTGGTCCAAACTTGTATTTAGGCTTAAAAATACCTAAACTCAACTATTTTTCTCCAAAATTTCCAATTAATTAGTAAACATACTTTTACTAATTTTCAACTATTTTCCACTAATTTTTGAGCTTTACATAATTATTTCATAATTTTCTTTGCTCAGGCTTAAGTAATTAGCTCAATATTACTTAATTACTTTATTATCACTTGTTGATAATTTTCTTAATTTAGACACTCCTTTATCTTCAAACTTTTGCTTTTACATTAGAATTTCCATGCCTCATGCATTATCTTATAATTTACAAGGGTATTTTCCATAATTTTTCTAAGTCATTTACCCTTTCTAGGGGCATTTTGGTCATTTTGGTACTTTGGCCCTTAAATTCCCTAATTCAAAATTCGGGGTATTACAGTACGTCCGCGTACTGTAACACTAATCTGATGTTCATGGTATGCATGTATGTGCTATGTGTATTGTTATGGTATGTTTATTGAATGCAAATATGTTAGAACAGTTTGGTGCCGAAGGAAAGGCTAGTCTATGTGGGTAAGCCATTAAGTCGCCGTGAACTCGGTGAGGCCCCCATGATAGACACTTACCCGGCCATTCTGTTCGGTTTACGAAAGTATGTACGTGCGCGTCTTGGTAACCTTAACGCCGATGTTGATCGTATGCGTATTTGTGGTTGTGAGTCGGATGATATGTTGTGAGTATTGTTATGAGCTTTTGATTACATGCACTACGTGTGACACATCTACATGCACTACGTGTGACCCATCTACATGCACTACGTGTGACCCATCATTATGCACTCCGTGTGACACATCTGTTGTACTGTTAATATGAATGATTGTGGATGATATACTGTATATGTGAATATGAGGTTAACCGTTACCTGAGATCCAATGTGTTAAATTGGATCTCAGCTATAGCGTCAGTGGGAAGGACCAAGGACCGAGAAGAGAAAGCAGCAGAATCATGGTTCCGACCAAGACTTTCCGATGTCTTTCTTTTACTTTTTGAAAACTCTCGGTTACTATACCGTTTCGTAATTCAGCGGTGGGCATTTTGAATATATATATCAGTTATTCTTCCGCTCAAATGCTCTACTCTGATGATGTGAAAAGATGTTTTAAAAAAAAAATTATACTGCTTTTGAATAGTCGGGTTGTTACACGGCCAGTGTTCTGAGGTCTCGCCTCTGCAGTCTTCTCGGGGCAATCCCGGCTAATGTGTCCAGGCTTTTGACACTTGAAACAGACTTGTTTCCCATCGCAGTTGGCTCCTGGATGGTACTTCTTGCATTTGGGACACGTCTGGGATCCCGGCTGTCTGGGGTAATTTTGTTGCCCCGGTTGGTAGGGCCTCTTGTTTCCACCCTGGTTGTTGTTCCAAGGTGCCTTCCTCTTCGTGAGGAACCTCCGCGGTTGGAACCACCGCGACTTGAATTATTTCCGTCCCGGCCGGGATTTGCGCAATTCCTTCAAGTTGCGCTCTCGTCATTCTCGCAGATTCCACCGCTTTGGCCATCTTCGGAAATTGCCGAGACACTAACCTTGCCCTTATATCATATTTCAGCCGGTTGCAGTCGGTTAGCCTTCCAGCTCTCATTCTTGTAGATTTTCGGGTATGATGAATACCGCGACAGTTGGTAAAACGGGCGAAGTAGTCGTCGAAAGACTCCTCGGCTCCTTGCTTGATCTCGCAGGAATTCTTCTTCTTTAATTACTGTGTTGATGGAGGAAAGTACTGTTCATTGAACCGCTCAAGGAACATCTCCCACGTAACAGATCGGGCGAGTTGTGGAAACGCTCTTCCACCATCCGTGAGCATCTCCCTCAAGCTTGTAAATTGCTAACCTGGGCCATCCGATTTCCGTGGCATTCCATGACTTCAAAAATCTTCTCAAGACTCGAAGCCAATCCTCGCCTAGCTCACTCCTCCCTGAAACCGGTGGTTTCAACTTGCGTAACCGGTTTACCCAGGTTTCGTAGTCCTTCCTCTTTGTCCGTGCTCGGTGGTGATTGGGATCTCTCGGACCCTCGTGTTCTTCCTCATTGTCATTGTCATCATACTCTTCTTCATCATCATTGTGGTCATCTTCTTCATGTTCTTGTTCATCCTCAAGTTGTCAGTGCGTCTAACCGTCTTTGTGCCTCCCGGTCTTGTTGGTTCGCCTTGCCGTAAGAGCATCAATCGAACTCTTTGTTCCTGTAGAGTTCTACGCATTTCTTCGATTTCATCACGTCCGGTTGATTCGGTTCATTGTTTCTTTCATCCCGAGGCCGCTCGCTCTTCCTCTACCTCGGCCTCGACCACGGCCTCGGCCTCTTGGTGCACCAAGCACCTCTTAGTATTGCCATGTTTTATTCTTTTTCCTTAAATAATTATGACAAAATATATAAACATTAGAAATGGCACAACAATTTGCACACCAAACATATATTCACATATATTCATTTCATAAGGTTTATACATATCACCGTTCTAATCCTAATACCAGTCTTTACCTGTACAATCTCCTTATCCAAACGTATTTACAATATTCCAAAGTACTTGGAGATACAACCCAAACTTCCTAGTTTCTACAATCCACTGACTTCCTTGTACCGACGCTCTCCTTTTACATGTACCGACGAACCAAGCACTTCAGTAGCGTAGATAGATACGAACGCCGAATAGGCCCGTCGCCTAACAGGTTTATTGATAATTCCCGCCCGTTGGGTTTGAGGGAAGTAGTACAGGTGGATCTAATCCGAGCCCCCGCCGAGTAACGGCCATAGACGTTTTGGTGAGTTTTGACAAGGCTTAGGAACATCGTGTATTTCTCTTCGGTAGTGGTGGTATAGTCCTCGACCGCCGATAATACGACTCTAACTGTTGTGTCAGCGCCGCATTGTCATTCAGGATATAACGGTAATCATCAATGTTGGCCTCCGCATCGTCTAGGTTTTGGATTTCAGGGGTAATCGAAATTTTCCCCACCGAGGAATGGGTTGACCGGCGGCAGGCTCCCGGCTCGGGTTGGTCTTCGAGCTCCGCTCCTCCAGGTTGTTCAACGTAGAAATTTTGATTGATAAGGAGGTTGTGATAGTATCCTAAGACGGGGTTTCGTCTCTGTCCATCTCTACACATTACACCAATGGTCGTATCAGTACTCATTTTCAAAAAGTGCTCAAAGTCAAAAGGCTTAAGAACCTAACTCCGTTATCCGAACAGAATGGCTGGGTAAGTGTCTACCATGGGGCCTCACCGGGTTAGCGGTGACTTATGGCACACCCACGTAGACTAGCCTTGCCTTCGCACCAAACTGTCCGTGGTAACATAGTTAAACACTTGCCAGAAAAATTGCTCTGATACCATAAAATGTAACATCCCATGTTTGAAATGCGGAAATTTTTTTTTTTTTCAAACAAACAATCAGAGTGGAGCAATAGAGCGAAAGAGCATTTGGATTCTTAGCCAAAACATCAACCATTGTGTAACATTGTATAGATTACAGTAGTCCTATGGTTTTAGAAAGGAACAATGATAGAAACAGAAGCGGAAATACGTAAAGCGATAGAGATAAAGCCGGTCTTCGCCGCACGCCTACTCCGGTACTTGCCTCGATCCCGAGCCGTGGTCCTCCCGACCCTGAAGCTACAATGAGATTCAATTCACCATATTGAATCTCGGGTATCTGTTAACCTCATACCCAAACAATACAAGATACGCACAACGAGATATTTCTAGAGCTAATACAACAAGATATCATAAGCATACTAGAGATGCATGATCATTATGCCGACAAAACATAAGCACAGAGCAATATGTAAAGCCCCATAAGGTAAATAACAACAACGGCTTGCACTATTCACCGGTGCCACGATAATTAGTCGTGTCCTCGCCGCTAGAAAACAAAACGGTGTTATCAAAACTATAACCCGTATAACTGTCTGTATAACGGTCTACGAACATATCATTGACATATAAGTATTTAAGAAGCACAAGATTAGTGTTACAGTACGCGTCCGTACCTTCGTTGGCAACGTTAGGTACTACCGGCGGAAAAACGTACTTCTACGGAGAAACGTGCAAGAATCCTACGGCACGTCGGCGGCGTAACGGCAGCAGAATCAACGTTTCAGATATCCTATGAGAATAATGTCACTTCCATTAGTAATTTGACATTATAATCGGCATTTTAGGTAAAAATTACCATTTTGCCCCTATACCCCTACTTGGCGGAATTTCGCCAGCGCTTCCGCTACATAGGCTATTTTCTTCCCAAAATTTTTCCAGAACTTCGACGCATTTATGATTCTTGAAAATAAAGACTAAAATAGCCCTCCCATATGATACCCAAATCATAAAAATAAAGACTACCCTACCTTACTAACTATTGAACTAAAGACTAAAAACTAAAGACCGAAAGACTTACCCGTTGAAGACTTCGGCAGAACTTCCCCCAGAGCTTCTCTCTCTACTTTCTCTCCCTAGATTTTCGGCCAAGGCAAGAAATGAAGAGTGTGTGCAGAATTTTGAAGGAGGGGGGTATTTATAGAAACGGAGGAAGGATTTCGTAGTCGGATCAACTTTATGAGAAACGATGCGGATCCGTTGAACCAAAACTTCTTGAAGAAGTTTTCTCTCCTCCCTTTCTCTCTCCTGGCCGACATCAAGGGCTGATGTGGCAGCCTCCCATTGGCCCAAAATTGATGACTAGGCAGTTACTTTATGCCCGGACTGGCCGATTTTCCGATCGGTACCCGATTCGCGTAATTTCGGAAATATCTCAGAATTTTGGACAACCAGCTTTGAAGACCTTCTCTTCCATACTAGAAATGTCTATTCCAACTATTTTTCTGACTCTGCCTAGGTCATTTCCGGATTGACGGAAGTTTTACGGAGAAACGTGACGGTTCGAAACGAAAATCCGGAAGTTCCACTTATAGACATAGATGCACCGATTTCAAATATGCCCATAAAAATTCCCAATTCTTTTTCATATATCGCAACACAACCGTTTTGTACCCTTGGCTATCCGCCCTTTTCTCGAATTTCTCTATTTCGTCTTATTAGGAAAAAGTCCTATTGACTTCGAATTAACTTAGGAGAGTTTAACGGAAGATAATAACTCACTGATCACTAATATAACTTGACTTTGAAAATCCTATTCCCGACTCTCCAGATAGGATCCGTTCCCTATATTTCATTTTACTATTCACCTTTGTATTATTTAATTAGAGTTTATTATTTTTAAAACTCTTATATTATTATTAAATTGTATTTTCTTTTTCTTTCTTTTTTTTCTCCTCTTCTTTTTTTTTTCCAGCCCTAATTTCGTTTTTTTTATTATTTAATTATTAATTATTAATTATTTAATTAATTATTTAATTAATTAAATAATTATTTTTACAGAATTTTCCCATTGGTCAATTCTTGTATTTAGGCCTAAAAATACCTAAACTCAATGATTTTTCATAGAAATTTCCAATTAATTAGTAAATACATTTTTACTAATTTTAAAACAAAAACCACTAATTTTAGGGTTTCATATAATTATTTGTGAATTTCCTTCACTTATGCTTAAGTAATTAGCCCAATATTACTTAATTACTTAATTATCATAACTTGATAATTTTCTTAATTACAATGTCTCATTATCTTCATACTCATGTATTTACATTAGTATTTTCATACCTCTAACATTATTCCATAATTACAAGGGTATTTTGGTCTTTTTACTACTTTTTGAACACTCTTATACAATTTTCCAAATTCATAATTTATTAAATTACCATAATTATGGATAATATACTCTCCTAATTCACTTGGTCATTTTACTGCCTTTTGGTATTTTTCCCATAATTTCCTAAGTTGATTACCCTTTCCAGGGGCATTTTGGTCATTTTGGCTCTTTGGCCCTTAAATTCCCTAATTTCTTGTAGAAATTCTACCTAGAAAATATGCTATAATTATACAAGACTGGAGATTGAATTTTCACTTATCAGAATTATCCAACTTTTATTTATAATATGCCAGATAAATATCCGGGTATTACAGGTTCTAAATATAGAACAAAGTTTGTAACGTAAATTATATTATAAACTTTGTTCTATATTTAGAACTGGAGGTAGTACCATGTAAAGACGATTAAGACTTGTGAGCCCAGGTATTTGATTCGATGGGGTCAAAAAGAAAGTATTTGAATTCCTTATCTTGTAAAATTGATATGCATAAATGAAATAATTATTGGTGCATGCATGTGGATTTTGAATAAGTGTTTGTGTGATGATAATGTGGATGGCAGTAGCTATCATTGCGTATTATTGCATTATACCATCCACCAAAAAAAAAAAAAAGCAGCTTTTTCTGTGTGTTAAACAACAAAAGGAGTCTGTGATGATAATCTTAATGGCCGTTATTTTCTTTTTCTTTGAAGAAGTCGACTTTTTGTCCATAATTTGGAAAGGAACAAACGTTGCTTAGGCGGCACTACTCGTCCTCTGATTCAACCTTCCAATAATTGATAGAATATTTTAAAATTAAAAAATATTTTTTAATGAAAAATAAATAGAATTAAGGATAATTTTTGCTCTAGGTATTAGCGAACAAGTTATAAATAAAGGTGACATTGCTTATTTCACAACATTTTTTGGACCATATCCACAATTCCTTTGTGAATACTTTCAACACAACTTAACTCTAAGAAATACTACTCTGATCCTATTTATAAATCTTTTTTAACCAAAAAATTTGGTCCTATTTATAAGTCATTTTTCAAAAGATAGATGAGATTGTGACAATTCTTCCCATATTAATTATACTAATAAAGATAGAGAGATAAGAAAGATTTGAAAGATACCTAATCATAAATAAGGGTAAAGTTGAAATTTTACCCCATAATCATTAAGCTACATATTTCTCCTTGGTATGTGTGTTTTGGTCAAAAGAGACTTATAAATAGAACCTGAGTGGTAACACAAACATATTTAATATACTCTATCTGGTCCATAATATAAGTAGTTTCTAGAAAAATGACTTGATATACAATATAAATAACTTTGAAAACAATTAATGTTTGTTTGTCAATTTTGCCCATGTAATCAATGTTTAAATATTACTCCATGTATTTTTCTCTTATTCAAAACATCATTTTAATTGGGTAAAGTTGAAAATTTGTTTCAATTTAAGGACTAATGTAACATCCCGACTTTTCACAAGCAGTATAATTTTTTTTTATTAAAAAAACATCATTTCAAAATGATCAGAGTAGTGCACCGGAGCGATTGAGTAATTGATATATATATTAAAATACCCATGGTAGCATGTCTTGCTGTTTAAACAACAGACAAGAGTGTTTCAAAAGTATAACAAAAAGAGGTCCTCGCCGCTACTCCTAAGCGTGCCGCTTGTCCTTCTCCTCGATCCTCGGCCCTCCCGAACTCGACGCTATGTTAAGAGCCGAGATCCAATTTACCACATTGGATCTCGGGTAATGATTAACCTCATGTTTATATACAACATATATGTGCGACATACATTCAAATATCTTGGCAACATTTACTATGATCAGACATAGGGAATACATAATCAGATATGTATGGCAATAACAATACAATCGGATGTAGGTTAAAGCACAATGAGGAATGTACATAATCGATATGCACGGCGAGAACAATACAATCGGATGTAAGGTTAAGGCATAATGGATAGTGATATAGATCGGATGTATGACATGACAGAGAATAATACAATGGATGTATAATGCATAACAAGAGACAAATAAGCATGCATAACAAGACAATCGTAGTACGCACAAAAGTACAATCGTAGTACACACATGACGAGGAAACACACATATTCATACAATAACCATCAGAGTTAGTGTTACAGTACGCGAACGTACCTTCGTTGACGGATTACGATATTTCTAGCACGTTTTACGGAAAATCGTGAAATCTCCAACAACGGCTCGTCGGGCAGAATTCGGAAGCAAATTAGGATTTCGACGTCCTATAAGAGTAATATCACTTTCATTAGTGATTTGACATTATAATCGGCATTTTAGGTAAAAATTACCATTTTGCCCTTCTACCCCTAATCGGCGGAATTTCGCCAGCACTTCGTTACTCTTACAAATTATCTTCCCGAAATTTCGCCAGAACTTCGACGCAATTATGATTTTCGAAATTCTAGACTAAAATAGCCCTATCATATGATATCTAATCATACTTTGAAAAATAAAGGCTACTCTAGCATTACTACTCTAACTATTGAAAGAACTACGAAAGCTTAAAGCTCGGTACCGGAAAACTTACCCAGAGCTTCGCTGCAGAATTTCCCAGAGCTCCTCTCTCTTATTTCTCTCTCTAAATCAGCTATTGCTTCTCAAATGTGAGAAAAACCAAAGGGGAGGGGTGGGTATTTATAGAAAATGAGGTAGGGTTTCTGGTAGTCTGATCAACTTTGTGAGAAGCGATCTGGACCGTCCAAAGCAACTTTTCAAAAAAAACCCTTTTTCCCTTCTTTGCATTCACACTTGAACGAAATTCAGGCCCAAAAATAAAGGGTTTGGCCAATGGGAGGTGGCCACGTGTCACCTTCCAGAAGCTTTCAGACCGATTTCTCCGATCGGTACCCGATTCGCGTGATTTCGGAAAAATCTCAAAATTCTGGATTTACAACTTTGAAACCATTTCCTCACTTAGTAGAAATGTCCAAGTTAACCTATATTTTGATTTCATATAGGGCTCCAACAGTCCAGTTGAGTCTTTCTCGAAAAACGTGTCCAAACGCGTCCGGTTTCGAAACTTGTTTTCGGAACCATCAATCTCTTCAGAAAAATTCACTGATTCCAAATATGTCCATGAAAATTCCCAATTCTTTTCCAAATATCACAACATAACCTTTTCGTCCTCTTGGCTATCTGGCCTTTTCTCAGAATTTCCCTATTTCGTCTTATTAGGAAAAAGCACAAACGGCTTGAATTAACTTCCGCAAGAGTTTAACGGAAGATAAAACCCACCGATTAATATTTTACCTTGACTTTGGGAATCCCATTCCTAGATCTCTAGATAGGATCCGTTTCCTATTTCCCATTTTACTATTCACATAATTTTACTTTAATTAATTATATTAATAAAATAATAAACTTAACTTATCAACTAAGTTTTCTATTTTTATTTCTTATTTATTTATTTATTTTTCGTTTTTTTTCTTTTATTTTCTGCACTTTCTTTTTTAATTAATTATTTAATTAATTATTTATTTAATTAAATAATTATTTTTACATAATCTCTCACAACATTTTCCTATTGGTCAATTCTTGCATTTAGGCTTAAAAATACCTAAACTCATCATTTTTCCTTCAAATTTTCCAATTAATTAACCAATATATTTATGCTAATTTTTAGCCATTTATCACTAATTTTGGAGCTTTACATAATTATCTCCGAATTTTCTATACTTGTGCTTAAGTAATTTGCTAATAAATACTTAATCACTCAGTTATCACTGCTTAGTAATTTTCTTAATTAGAATACCACATTACCCCTTAACCTTTGCTTTAACATGAGATTTTTCATGCATTCGCATTATTTCGCATTTTTCCATAATCGCAAGGGTATTATGGTCATTTCCTTACTTTTGAGTATTCTTCTACAATTTCTCCAAGTTTGTAACTTAATAAATTACCTAAATTGGGGACAATATCCTTCCCTATTTTAAATAGATTTTTACTTGCTTCTTTTATAGCTTTCACAAGGTATTTATAACCCACAATGTATTTAGGGACCTATTTGCAAATTCCCAAACGTTTTAGGGACCTAATTGCAAATTATCCAATTTCAAGAGAAATTACCTTAACAACAAGGTAAACTCAATACAAGGTGTTTGAAACCTCATATTCACCTATTTTCCTAAGTTATTTACTCCTCCCAGGGGTATTTTGGTCATTTTGGCACTTTGGCCCTTAAATTCCCTAATTCAAATTTCGGGGTATTACAACTAAATTACCATTTCTTGGTTTTTAAGAATTAGTTGAAGACTTGTAGTCATCTGGTTTCTATTATAAGACATCAACTAACAATTCTCACAAACTAATAAAATAAGCTAAAGCAATTAAATTTGTCTGTCATGTGAGAATCAATCCAGGCACCAAACTCATGAAGACGTTCTCTCTCTATTTGGAAGGGGGGATGTCATAAAAAATAAACAATAATGAACCAGATTTCTTGGTCTTAAATTTAGGAGTTTGTGTGGCCATTTCGCCAATTCCTTCTTCTTTAGAGAAAAGATCTTCAATGATAGGTTCATTCATGGTGGAACTTTCAGCTTGATGAGGATTAACCATAGCAATTGTGAAAAGATTGACGTAGTGATCTCCATCACTCAAGAACTCAAGATTCTTGAAGTCTCTTGTGTAGAAGATTCTGCAAAGGTAGAATGAATAGAAACTGAATTGGATTCTTCAGGTTGAATTTGATTATTTAGTAGAGTCATCAGAAAAACTTTATATTGGTTTCTGACAAGAACACCAATCGTTCTAGGAGGTGCGCAGTGGTGAAGAAGTTTTGGAGGAAACTTGGGGGGCGAGTGGATTTTTAAGGGAGAATGAATGGGATGTGTGGACTGACCAAAAATACTTGTTAATTGATGTAGAACAACACAATATCGTGGGTAAGAGGGACCAGGCAGAATGGGGGGCTAGGAGTGGCCCCGCCCCTCTAAAATTATAGAACTTGACCCAAAAATTTAAGAAATTATATTTTAGACTCATAAATATTTCAATGTTTTCAACACTACTACAAAACAAAGCTACGACGTCCTAGTTTTTAGACATTTAGCGTCCTATTTTTGCGGGACGCCTATCTGGGGGGCGTAAAAAAAAGCTCACCTTACAACGTCATAAAATTTTTAGGACGCCATATTGGTATCCTACAGCGTCCTAAAAATATTTAGGAGGCCATAAGTCTTTTTTTTCAAAAATAAAAAACCCCCCAAATAGGGGTTCGGGAGCATTTGAGCAGGGAGCGAGTTGATTATTCCAAACGAAATTAACCAAGAGATCAAAACAAGGAATAATAAGAAGAGGTTAACATAATATATACGCTTATTCTAAGAATCTTAAAGCAAGAAAAATCTCAAAACCAAATATGCATAAACAATACAATGAACAAAGCTGAGATGAACTCATAATCAAATTAGATCCAGTCTAGATGAGATGAAAAATAAATCGAATCATATCCATGTTCAACAATAAATCAGCTGTAAGATTCGACGGAGCAAAGTAGATCTAAAAATATAAAATTCTAGATCTAAGAACAACATATTTATGGCAAACCGAGTGAGATTCAGCGGTACAAAAATGCAGAAATCGATCGATTACGTAGAGCAAAAAAAAAAAAGACGTAAGGACGAGAGGGAGACAATACCGGTGTCTTTGAGGAGAGGCGCTTGGATTTGGACGAAGGACTGAGGTCGACTGAGGCAGCAGAGGTGGAGAATATTACTAGAGCGTGAGATGAGAGCTAAAGAAGAGAGTGTGTGAAGGCAGAGCACGAGATGAGAGAGCGGATGGTTTAAATTATGCTACTTTTGGTGTCTAATTTTTAAACTTAGACGCCAAAAGTAAAACTTTTGGCGTCTAAGTTTAAAAATTAGACGCCAAAAATACAGCTTTTTGCCGCCAGATTTAAATTCCGCTACTTTTGGAGTCTAAGTTTAAAACTTAGACTCCAAAAGTCAAGCTTTTGGAGTCTAAATTCAAAATTTAGACTCCAAAAGTGTCTCTCGTGGGCCCCACACATAACCCCCTGCTGCACGATGTGACCCCCTGCTGCATGATGTGACTTTCTTTTCTGCTATACGACATGACTTTTGGAGTCTAAGTTTAAGACTTAGACTCCAAAAGTGTCTCTCGCGAGCCCTACACATAACCCCCTGCTGCACGACATGACCCCCTGCTGCACGACGTAACCTTCTTTTCTGCTATACGACATGACTTTTGGAGTCTAAGTTTAAAACTTAGACTCCAAAAGTGTCTCTCGCAAGACTTTTGGCGTCTAAGTTGTTAACTTAGACGTCAAAAGTCAACTTTTATCACATATAATTACAGAAATGGCACCGCCTTTATTTTTTACTTCTTTTTTTAAAAAAAGGACGTCTTTTTGGGACACAAAAACCGTTTTTTGTAGTAGTGCAATTTAGTCCCTTCATAAAACTTTTATGGAGGGACTAAACTGAAAATATTAAAATATTCATGAGGCTAAAATATAATTTTTCTAAATTTTGGGTCAAATTCTATAATTTTCTTCCGTTAATTTCAAATCCTAACTTCACTATGTTCTTTTATGTAATTTTTGCCCCCTAATTTTAAATCCCGGCTCTGCCCTGTGAGGGAGTAATAAAGTTTTGTATGGTTATAAAAGATACTCAATTATGTATTTATCTTTTATTTGATAAAACTTTTGCATTATAATATTTATTAAAATATTTATTTTCCGTTATAATTGTTTGTGTTGATGGGATAAAATAGGAATGGCAACCCCAAAACATTTTGCTAATAAAAAATATTATTTTTTTTTTTGGTCAAATTAATAAAAAATATTATGATACTATATAATAATTGTTGTTTGCTTTTAGAGATGCCAGATCATGAATTTGTGGCGTTATGGTCTTATGGACCAATGGGATAAGCGTGACTGTGCCGCGGCGGATCCCACATGGAGTGGGACCCACAAGACGGACCGCCAAGCCCTCTCAAGCCACAACTTTTGAGGCCTTCCCCAAAACAAAAGCCTCCAAAAAAAACACGTATTGTGGTTGAGGACTCTCCACGTGTCGACCAACTAATGGGTCTGTTTCTCACGAAAGCTTTCACCAACCATGTGAAGACACGTATGTCGGCGCCCAACGTCCCGCAGAGAAAGAAATAGAACTGAAATTTAATTAACCGCGTGCTACACGTTTGTGTTTAGTGGACGAACCCACACAGACTTTTTTGACAAATAAAGCATAATTAAGTCTCTTTCCCGTTGGTCCAAAAAAAAAAAAAGTCTCTCTCCCGGTTAGTTTGGGAGTTGAGACCAATAAATTACTAAGCACTGATTATTCGTCAACATATTATTATGATGTAATTATTGATAAGATTAATTAAATGATCAGGCCATCCACAATATAATCCATTACATCATGTTTTGTACCATTTTAATCCTATTTATAAGTTCCTACTGACTAAATCATACATACCACTCTGATCCTATTTTATAAGTCTATTTTGACAAAAAAAATTGGTCTTATTTATAAGTCCTCTTTTAGGTAATAAATGAGATAGTGACAATCTTGTCCATATTAATTGTACCAATGAAAATAGAGAGAGAAGAAAAAGTTGAAAGATACTCATTCATAAATGAGAACGAAGTTGAAAATTTACTACTCCATAATCATTGAGTTAACTAACTCTCCTTGGTATGTGTGTTTTGGTCGAAAGAGACTTATAAATAAGACCAGAGTGGTACCAAGGAGAGGTAGTTAACTCAATGATTATAAGGTAAATTTTTAATTTTGCTTTCATTTATGAATGAGTATCTTTTTTTCTCTCTATTTTCATTGGTACAATTAATATGGACAAAATTGTCACAATCTCATTTATTACCTGAAAGACAACTTAAATATGACCAAATTTTTTAATCAAAATGAACTTATAAATAATATCAGAGTAGTATCATGTGTTAATAATTATATTGCGTCCATCTCTACTCTCTAGTTCTAGTTGGAGAGAGCAAGTCTACTAAAAAAATGGTTAAAAATACTTGATATATTTTTATACACAAAAAACATATATCGATAGTTTGTAAGATTTCATGTACAAAAAAGCGCCATTAATACTCAACTATAAGTCTTTCTACCAAATAAAATTTTTCAAACAAAGAACTTTTCATCGATTTTTAAAAACTATATGACTCTTAATGTAACGTACCCGGGGGGAGAGTGTTAGTATTCAAATTGTGTTTTGAGCAAAAAAAAAAAAAGTATTCAAATTGTGTGACTTGTCAAAAACTTTTAATGTCATCTTTTATGTGGTCATACCCAGTGGCGGAGCCAGGAATTTAAGTTTGTGGGTGCACAATTAATAATGAGATTTGGAGGTTCGGGGGCAGCGCCTCCGATTTTTTTTTTTTTTAAGAATGATAAAAGGCAACCCACTCCTTCGTAAAGTTTAGGACTAGAAATGAAGTTCGATTGAAAAGTATTTCCGAGGAAATCAATTTAAACAGAACAATATACTCTAATTTCATGGCATACAGATACTCAGATGTTACACAATCAAATTCCAAAGCAACATGTAAGGAAAAATTATTATGGTTTGTCATATGTGATAGGATATTAAAAAGTCAACTATCAACGAAGGAGTAAAAGAGCATAACAAATGCTATAACTCACCAGCAGGGACGGACCCAGGAATTTTATCTACGGGGGGCGAAAATAAAAAATGTTACGTCATAAATAAAAGTACTTAAAATACGATAAAGACCTAATATACAAAAAGTTGAAAGAAATATATTACAGAAATTAAGTTAAATCACTTGACTCTTACGTGTTTTCATATTGTTGAAATCATCTATAATTGGATCGATTAAAATTAAATATCAGTCATCATCAATATTCCCATATCTATATGTTAACAAAATCAAAATTTGTTTAAAATACTAACCCTAATATATTCTCTAATCAGTGTAAAAGTAGTATCATTAGAAAGATAAAATTATGTATAATAAATTTTATGAAGGAAATTTAATGAAAAGAATTTATTTTAAGTATCTTATTGATTCTCAAAATTTATTGTAAGCTAATACTGCAAACCTGTGTTCTTGAATTATATGAAACCAAACGAACCTTCAGTGTACATATATGAAAGCAAATCATGTTTATTTAAAAAATTAGGGGGGGGGGCAGGGGCCACCCCTAGCCCCCCACCTGTGTCCATCCTTGCTCACCAGACTGTTCACCAGAGAGCACGACACTTTCAATAGGTTCAACACACCAAATACCTACATAAAGGAGGAAGGAAAACAATGAAAACACAAATGCATTACAACTCTACACTATAATAAAAACAACTTTGTACAGATAAATTTCAAATTTAGGCACACAGTATTGAACAAAATTCAAGTCGAAACAAAATCAATAAGACAACACATATTTCTTACTTCAACATCTCAACAAAGCTTATTGTCTCATCAATTCCAGGTATAACACCTGCTAGTTCTAAAAACAAAGAATCCATTCCCACAGAACTCGTTTCATCTTGTTCAACGGTAGGATCCACCTCCTACAAACCCTTTGTAAACTAGTTATAGTGAAATATTTTGAGGACCTTAATTACATCCTATGACAAGAGATCAAAGGAACGATATAAACTAAAAAAGTTTATGAAAAAAAAAAACAAAAGAATATAAAGGGTTGTCTGTATAATTACATACCAATTCTTACTGCAGTTTTTTTCCCTCAGTTGTGTAATTTTTCTCCTCAGTCACCTTTAAATACTCTGTATTTGCTCTCAAGTCATCCACTGAAAGATTGATGCAGAAATTATTTTAATCAACTGATCTATTTAAATTCAATTAATCTTTAGAACTTTTCTATTTTATGCAAGGGAATTGCTCTGGGAACACTACAAGCTAAGTACATGTGACTATAGAATATATATATATATTTTTTAGAAAACTATGTTAATTAAGTCTGATAATATTTATATTTAATTTAATCAGATGGTCATATTAAAAAAAAAACGTCATACTAAAAAAGTAAAACATTGGCTCTGGCAGTGGGTAGTAAAGCTTGGGGCCCATAAAAATAAAACCACCAAGGGGCCTCATAGCACTATATAATAATGTCTCATGTTTTGAGGGGGATTATGGATGTTTATGCTAAGATATGTAGTAACTCAGCAGCGAGAAAAAAAAAAAAAAAACTCAACAGCTACAAATTTTTATTTTTTTAAAAAAAAAAACTCACTAGCTACAATTTATGGGTGCACTTGCACCCACATGCAACATAGTGGCTCTGCCACTGGTCATACCATATTCAACCAAATTCACAGATATGTATCAGACAAGTCAAGGGCAAAATTTAAAGCCAGCATGGCACAACAAGCTGGCTTTGATGGTGGAAGGTCAAGAACCCGTATATACGGAATCCTGAAGCATACTATATAGGGCATGTCAGTCGGAAAAGTACGTTTACACAAGTTGAGACAAAACTCATCTCTCAAACTTACCTCGTATATCGTAAATCATATTAGAAAAGTAGTCTCTACCGCTAATATAAATAGGTACATACACTCACATTATTTCTGATGTATCAAATAATAATAATATACAGTCGCACATCAGTTTCTCGAGTTTCAAGGGCAAGGTTTATCATCTTTATATCCATATCTTATCTGGAACGATGATTATCCATGTGCATGCATGTTTGTGTTTGTTAGCCATCTTATATTAATTGATAATATTTTATTTATTATATTTGATATTCTGATATTCATTTATCATGATCGAAATAATGATTGAAATAGTAAAATATTTTGGGTGTAGTCTGCTAGTTGTTCGATTAATCAAGTCTAAGTTTAGGGTTTTTCTCAATATTATTTAGTTATTTATTAAATTAGTTCATAACCTTGATGATAGGTTATGAAATAATAAGTGATGGGTCACAAAGTGAGAAACCTAAATCACCATGCTCGATCAGCTCTTTGATGATTCATTGTCCAGCGATGACGATTATTTCTCAGTTGTCATCATTGTGCCTCCATCTCAATCAGAAGTCTCTCCTTTAAAAAAATTAAAATTTATATCTTGCAAGGTTTCAATTCTTGTAATTTATTTTAGGTTGTGATATCCTTGTGGAGTATTTATTCAAAAAATATAAAAGGAGAACTCTTCTACTGTTGTTATGATATTGTGGGATTTCTAATGCTTGCATGGAGCCATTTATTTAGAGTATATGTCCTACGTACATAGTTTCTATGTGTATGTATATGTTCACATATTTAAGAAATATATCAATGTATTAGGTTCATTTAATGTGTCTTTGTAGTACTTCTGAATGGTTATAATCAATTGAAGTTGGACGTAGTCACATGTTTATTCTTGCCTAAGTGATTGTTATATCAAGTACTCCCTTCGATGATAATTATAAGACAAACTTAACTTTTTTAAAGAGATTAATGAAACTAATTAAATTATTTTATTTTAATTTTAATTTTTTCCTCCAAACTAGTTAGTTTGACTACTAAACTAATATATAATTTAATGATACTCAATATATTATATAATTAAATAATTTATTTAGTTTCCTTAATTTTTCTAAAAAAATTAATTTTTTCTTATATTTAAGATCAGAATGAGTAATTAATTTTGTAAGCGTGAGTTTCTAATTCAAGCATAAGTAAACTAAATTAATTTAAAAAAAAAAAGATATTTTAACCATGAAACTAATACTTTGAAGTACAGACATAGTGAATGTTGCAGACTTTATTCTTAATTAATGCAACAATATTCTAATTTACTTTCTATTTAATCAATCACCATCAAGCATGTCACACGAAAGATTCAAAGAAGTTTTTCGTATCTTTCAATATATGCTTGACATGTTCTAAATTGTAAAATGTGTGTTTCTGGGTCACATGTGTGCAGTGGATACATTATAGGAAAAATCCTTTAGAGTCCCAAAGAATAAAAAAAAAATGTCTAAAAAGTCCCACGGAAAATTTTGATGTAAAAAATGTCTCATTGACAGCTTCTTCAATAGAGGATTGACAACTTCTTTTTTGTGTATGTGGATAATACAGGCAAGTCGAAGCTTTAAAAAATGGGGAAATGGGGAACTAGACTGTGAAATCTAGCTCTTAATACATCAAAAAGAGAAGTCTAAGAAAAATATGATCGTTAATCCTTCAGAATCATATTAAGACATCCTCTGGGAATAATTGAAACTAGAACCACCTCAGCTTCGACGGCCATGCCATGGCCCTGTTTGGTCAAGATTGACAACTCTATCTGTAAATTTTAACAACTCTTTATATGGCGTGTGTGTTGGAATATAAGGCGTGTAAATTGTGGTTAATTAGTTGAAAGGTCAAAGTCAAAGTGACGGTAAAATCAGGTCACAAAATTAATGAGGTGTCCATTTTCTCTTCCCTTTCCCTTGAAACACGTTGTGAAGCAAAAGCGACAACTTTATTGTTACCTTATTCATTTTACTATATATACCAACATGTTACTATTTCATAATATATATTAACATTTTGTATATATTAATAATAAAAATTTACTTGCATTATTCAGCAAAGTATTCTTATTTTTTTCTAACAAAAATCAAATTATAAATTTACGATTGCGTATAATGTGAAATAACGTCGTATAAAAACCTTGGGCCGCTCGTTTCTTATTCTTCAAAAGAAAGAAAAGAAAAGAAATAATGAAAGATATATTCTTTTTAAAAGAGTGAATTATATTAATTTAAATTAAAAAAGTTGTCTTGAAATTCTAATATGGTTTAAGGAGCAGGGAAGAAATATTCCAATTGCATTAATTGAAATTCGGATTCTTGCAAGTTCAGTCAATTCTCAAAAGTCGTAGAAGTTTGAAGAAGAATGGAGTTCATCAGCCCATCTAACTAAAACTTTTTTTATTTATTTATTACTGTGCATATATTTTTTTACCAACTATCTAACGGTAATGTTTGAATTAATATTGACACGAAAATAAATATTTATATAGAATAAAATTACGTCAAAAGGACCACATTTTCATTAAATTAAGTTCAAAATCTTGAAAATTTTAAGTTTTTTCATGACATTATTAAATCTTTAACCAAATGCATTTTTAAATATAAGAGTTAATTAAAAGTTTATTTTGTAATTAACTTAAATATAAGATCTTAATCTACCTTATCCTTATGAATTTATAAGTTTTTTTCTTCTTCATAAACTATCTTTATTGATTTTGTATATATCAATAAAGTAATCAACACACAATCCTTTTTTTTTTTTTTTAAAAATACCTAACTTGACTAAGTTTTATAATTTCTACAAATTGATTATCTATTTTTTTATATTAAAGGTCAGGTAAATATTTCGTAAAAAAATTATTAAATGGTATAATTTATACATCAACTTTTTATGCAATGCACAAAAATATCTTAATTTGGATTAATTTTGTTGAAACGTGTTATTATAAATTCCCTACTCCCTTCAATTTAAATATTTTAGGGTATTGGAGGGTGTTGCATGAACCTGAACCCTTAAAAATATTGGTCTTGTTAAAATTTCAATAAAATGTTAATGCCTTTTTTATACGATATATTTATGTATCATTAATGAAAGTGTTTAGGTAGAGTATTAGAAATATTTTAGTTAAATACTGTGACATTTTGCTACAATATACTCCTATCGATCCTTAATATAATACATATTTAAATAGTTGATATTTATTCTAAATATAAAACATGCATATTAATATTTTTTTAATTTACCTCTATTGATATCCCTTCAACAATAATTAAGGGAGAGAGAATATGAGATTAAGGAAGATGACTATGATGTTTTAAAAAATACATAACATATTAACATAATTAACTTTCTTTATCTAATCAAATTCAGTAAATATATGTTATATTTAGGACCAAATGAAGTAAATTATCCAATAGTTTTCTTTTAAGGAAGGGAGGCAAAATAATTATTCTAAAAACTTGGAGTTTAAAATGTAGTTTTGTCAAAAACACAAAAAGGTTATCAAAAGACAGAAGAGAGTGGAAGGGAGGTGGTAGTAAAGTCCAGGAGTGATGGTGGAGGTCGGTGATTATGAAAGCGAACCAAACCCCATTGGTTGATCACTTCCCATTTTCACCTAAATTTCCAAAAAAAAAAAAAAATTTACTTCCGTCTTAATTATAAGAATATTTTGTAATAGACAGGAAATAATTTTTCTCTCTTCTACACAGTAAACACCAAGACAGACCCAACCCTGAGTCCCACCATATATACCCCTCCTTCCTCTCCCATTTCTGCAACTCATTTCTCCACATTCACTCTCAAAGTCTCTACCTTTCGCTCTCAATTCCCTCTCTTTCCTCGTGATCCTTGTGGGGTTTGATCTTTTCAAGCTTTAATGGCTAAGGACGTTGAGGTTGCAGAGCGTGGGTCTTACTCCGCCAAGGACTACCATGACCCACCTCCGGCACCGCTCATTGACGCGGAGGAGCTCGGCAAGTGGTCCTTTTACAGGGCTGTGATTGCTGAGTTCATTGCGACCTTGCTTTTCCTTTACATTACCGTCCTCACTGTCATCGGCTACAAGATCCAGTCCGATACCGACGCCGGCGGCGATGTCTGTGGCGGCGTCGGCATCCTCGGCATTGCCTGGGCCTTCGGTGGCATGATTTTCATTCTTGTTTACTGCACCGCCGGAATCTCAGGTTGGTCTCTAGAGCATGCCTTATTCTCAACTTACCTTTTCTTAAGCTTACTGTTTTTGGTTTCTCTTCAAACTGAGCTTTGTTTTCTTACTTTCACCTGTGCCTTCAAGTTTCTGAGCCCTGCAAAACAGAGATTCCTCTGTTTATACCATGTTTTTTACTAGTGCAGTAGCAACTATCAGTCACCCTTTTGAGCCGAAGGTAGAAAAAAATTTCCCAGTTGTGAAAACTCTGGTTGTTTACCTCACCTTTCTCTCGTTGTTCTTAAAAAGTTTCTGGGTTTCTCTTGAAAATGTTTAACCATGATCCTCAAAGGTATTTTATAAGATCGCAGCTCCTTGTCTGATACCATTTGTAACGTAACAGCACCTCTCTCACTCCCGCTTTGGGCCTTTATCCTCAAAATGCATCGAGAGGGAGATATATCCTCTTCCCCGCCCGATGTGGGACCTAACATCTTTTTTTTTTCTTTTATTTAATTTGATCTCCAAAAGGAAGATCTTCTTTTGCCCCAGTACTATGAAAATTTCAAGTTCTGAAATCTCTGATTGTTTGCCTTATAAGGTCTGTGTACCTCCCTCTCGACACGTTTTAAAACGTGAGGGGTGATAGAAATCCCAAAATGAAAAATATCGAGAGCAATGCATAAAAAAACACCCACTAAGCCCTAGTACCAAGATTGTAACTTGTAAGTTTCAAGTTCTGAAATTTCTTCTTCAATGAACGCAGGAGGTCACATTAACCCAGCAGTGACATTTGGGCTGTTCTTGGCTCGCAAGGTGTCACTGATCAGAGCCATCTTGTACATGGTGGCTCAGTGCTTGGGTGCTATCTGTGGAGTTGGGTTAGTGAAGGCCTTCCAAAAGGGTTACTACACCAGATACGGTGGTGGTGCTAACACTCTGAGCGACGGCTACAGCACCGGCACCGGCTTAGGCGCTGAGATCATCGGAACCTTTGTTTTAGTTTACACTGTGTTCTCTGCTACTGATCCCAAGAGGAGCGCTAGAGACTCCCATGTGCCTGTAAGTATTACTATTTGAGTATTTTTTAATTAATTGTGTTGTTGTTTTACTGAGATGAGTTCCTTTTTTTTGTGCTTGTTGAATTTTTTAATTGATATGAATACTACTGTTACTGTATGAACTCTGTTGGTACTGTAGAACAAAAGATAGGGGCTGCCTGAAAAGTTGTGCTGAAACATTGGTTAAAGGGTAGAAAGAATATATGCCAAGTGTTAAGATGATAAATATTTTACCCCATAAGAAGTTTGTAACTTTTTGGGAATTTACGAGAGATCTCTAGAAAGCTCCAAAGTCTTTGTCTTTATATATTCGATGGTAAAATGGGTTTTATTCTTGTGGATTACAAATTAGATCGAATTTTGAAAATGGTTGGTGGAATCTTGTAGAAACAGAGAAAACTGTCTATGTTCTTTATAAAAGTCGTCAGCCGATACAATTACACTGATAATACAGAAAGATGAGTAGCAATATATCTGAAAATACTTGTTGAAATTGCAAAATATGATCACTTTACTCTTGTTGCTTGTTTCATTATCTAGTTCAAATTTTTTGTGGTCTTTGTTGATCTGTTGGTGGATGAGTATTTTTGAATCTCTTGGGATGGTTACTGGCACTGCTATCACTTTCCTATACAAAAATTATCAGGAGCATGATAGCTCATACCACCATGCGCTTGGTTAAAACATGGGTCCATAGGCTTGTTTGAGCTTGTGGTTATGTTTGGATCTTATCATGGCAGGCACATGAATAAAGAAGATTATCTGATGTCTTTTCATGTATATATAATGGGTTCTACTTTAGTCATCGTCTTTCATGTTTTTCTTTTACCTTAAACCTTGAAAGCAAAGTTTTGAAGTGTTTGAGGCCCCAAAGTAAAGTAGTCATAATTCTGTCCGTGATATGTATAGCTTCTGTCATAATTCAATATACCTTTCATTTTGTCAATATCAGCTTGGTGTTCTGTATTCATCTTCGATTACTTTCTCAGATTCTCTTAAATAATAATAATAAAGAAGGTGGAATCATGGGCCTCACATGCATGCTTGCCCCACACTTTTGCTTGTGAACCCCTCCCACTTGTTCATTGTTTTTCACTTGTTAGTCTTTAACTACTGACCTTCACACTACTTGCTGTTTAATTAACATTTACCAAGTTGGTTACTTTAACAAGATTAATTTCCTCAATTAACATTTATCATGTTGGTTTCTTATATTAACCTTTGTTCTGTGCTTGAAGGTTTTGACTCCACTTCCCATTGGGTTTGCTGTGTTCATGGTTCACTTGGCCACCATCCCAGTCACCGGCACTGGCATCAACCCGGCCAGGAGTCTTGGAGCTGCTGTTATCTACAACCAACAGAAAGCCTGGGATGACCAAGTGAGTATTTGTGAATTCCCATAATTTTTTTCCCCTTAAAAACTGCTATTTCAGTTGAGTAAAATAGAAAAAGATTGCAACTTTATCTAAATTTTTGTTCATTGTGTTGGTATAGTGGATCTTCTGGGTGGGACCATTCATTGGGGCAGCCATAGCAGCATTCTACCACCAGTTCATCTTAAGGGCAGGTGCAGCTAAGGCACTTGGATCATTCAGGAGCAACCCCTCTGTTTAAAATCTTCTTGTTAATTACTAATATTATCAAGTAATGTTTTAATGGGTTCAAATGGAACAAGATGCTTCAAAGAGATAGAGTCTGTGTTCATGTGACAGAGGGAGCCTTTTGTAATACCCTCGTCTTTTAGAGCCCGTTCCCTTTGAATCTTCTTTTTCAGTGTGCCTTTTTTTCTTTCTTCTTCTTCTTCTTTTTTTTTTTTTGCCTTTTCTTTTCAAGTCATTCTCTGGTCTAGTCTGTACTCAACATATGATTTGTGGGGAAAAAATAAAAATATTTTAATTATGTGTCTATCATTATGTCTTCTTATTTGGATGTTTGCCCGATTTTCTGTTTTAAGTTGGTCCTCAATACCCAATCTTATCTATAACTTTCTTTTGTTAGGCCTAATCTCATCTCTATATCACTTGATCTGGCATAAATTTAATTGAATAGTTGTACTCAAGCTTCCTTGTTTGGTCTACAAAAAGCCATATTTTCTCAATACACTCTGGAATTAGGTTAAAAGTTACTCTCAAGATAACTGATTTAAAGATATTTGAAGAAAATTAGGTAATTTAGTTATTTATAGTAAATGATGTGTTGGTTTTTCTTTTGAAATACTCTCTTTAAATAATATTCCTATTGATGAAAGCTCTGCCCTTCGTCATTTTAGCTTGGTGGTAGAACAATAGAATCTCACCAATCAAGTCATGTGTTTGAAACGGGCACTCTTCTCCCTATTATTACCAATTGATGAAAACTCTTTTTAATATATACAATCAATACTGTCTTTTTTAAAAAAAAAAAAGTTATAAATTAAGAACATAAAGTGGATTTGGGAATATTTAGGAAGCAAACTTCTCAATGACTTTATTATCATGTATTGCCAAGTGCCAAACCCCTTTCCCACCACAAAGATAGCTTTTAGATTGCATTGTTTAATGGTGGAGCTAAACCATGAGGAACAATAGTTCCATAACAAAAGATTTAAGTGAGAATGATTCTGTGGAGCATGTGGGTTCTTTTTGTTCACTAATTACCATAATTTAATCTAACTTTGGCCTAATTTGTACTTGTTTCAGTTGTTTGTATGCATCATAATAATAATTTATTCAATTAAACATTATAGGTTCATGGACTTGTGTGTGCCTTTTCAATCCCATCTTTTATGGGTGTCTTCATTTCACCAAAGTTACCTAATCACTTTTTATTAAAAAAATGGAAGATTTTGTCTTTGTTAGTGACATTGTTTTCTTGGGAAATGGTAGATTCTGTTTCACTTTCAAAGCGTGCCGTTTTTACAAAGTCAAGTTGTATAGACTATAGACTAGTTCATTATTTAATTAATTTATGTATTTTTATATAAAAAAATTAATTTATATATTAAATGGACTGACTAATAGGGCATATAGTATAGTGTAGGTAAAGTGTTGATGCCATGTTTACAAGGCAGGTTAAATTTTGTTGTCTCTCAAGTAAAAATCATGGGTAATCTCACCTTACAATACAAGGCCATTTATTTTAGTCATTTTCATGAATGAGACTCACTTTCTAACTCCATTATTGACCAAAGATGCTTGAAAGTTGTATAAGGATATAAGTGCAGCTTTTCTTCATCTATATGTAAAACAGAAAACCAATGAACCTGAGTTCAAATGGCATCATCTCACCCTTCTTATTGAGAAGGTTGGAGGATTGATCCCCATCTGACTTTAGGGGAAGTGCGGGTATGTTGTGTTTGGGTGTGTACATAGGTCCCCATATGAGGGAGGGCTAAGGTTAGCTTAGGTGTAAAAATAATATGCAAAACAATAAGAAAGCTTGGTGGATTAGAAAGCTTGGGCAATAAATTTTGCAATTGAGATTTTTTTAACAAATTTTCCTTTGATTTTTGTTTGAATAAATATAGTTCACCCTTGGTGGATTAGGGCATAGTATTGGGGTCAAAGTATAAATAATAGAAAGCTTGGGAGAATGTTTGTAATATTCTCCAATCATTTTAATTTGAATGATTAGGCCCACCGAACATATCCCCTAATAAGGAAGGGATACATCAATTGAGGAAGAGGCACTAAGAACCCTATAAATATATACAATTCTGGTCCTATTTATAAGTTCATTTTGATCAAATCTCACATAGCATGGAGAGGTAGGTATCTCAATGATTATAGAGGAAATTTCCAACTTTACATTCATTAATGAATGTGTACCTTTTAAAATTTCTTGTCAAATCTCTCTCATCTTTTTCTTTTTCCAACATGGCTAGCCAATCTCTCTATCCTCATTAATATGGGCAAAATTGTCACAATCTCATTTATTTGGTCAAAATGGACTTATAAATAGGACCAAATTTTTTGATAAAAGTGGACTTATAAATAGGACCAGAGTGGTATGTGAGTGCATAAGGGTTCAAGGGTTACATATGTCTATTCACTTCCTCTAAAGATTATTGTCTTCTTCTTCCTCCCTTTAGTGTATTTGTTCAATAATGCAATGGGAGTTTGCGATTTTGTGTGGGTACTTCAGCGAGTCAATCAGATTCCAGGTATGCTCGAAATTCTTACATATTTTTATTACAATCTAGGTCTAGTCATATTCCCAAATTTATGATTTGTCTAGTTTCATATTGTTCTATAGGTATCAGTGTAAATCTTGAATTAGTTGGAGTCTTAAATGTTATTTGGAATGATATATCATTAAATTTCAATGGTTCTTTATGGTATAAATAATCATTTTTAGCTTCTTCTTATCTATTAATTTCTCTACCTGATAAAGAATTAATTTATTTGATATTCTTGACCATTTACATTTGGATGGATAATGAAACTAAAAGGATAGTAAATCAAATCAAACAATTATGCGGAGATTATCTAAATTAACTATTCCCACAAATAATAATGTAAAAGACTATTCATCCTTATGCTAATAAAGTTTGGGACTAGCAAGAAACCATCCCATAATCACCAAGAAGTAAAAGAAGACATTGAAGATAATGAAGATTTTCAGCAGCGAGGTTCTCAAAACCGGACTGATCACTAAATCGGTTAGGGTACTAGATCAAAGGTAAGTGGATCAGATCAGAGTCAAACCAATGAGAAATTGATTTTTTTTCCCCTCATACCCTCCATTTTCCATGTATAATAAAATTAAAAAAATGTCAACCACTTACCCTAACAAGCAATGCGTTTGATGAGACATGACCTACCATCCACTTATTTTGATTTTTTTTCTCTCATTACTATCATCAACAATTTCATAAAAAAGCAATGTGTGTTTGTGGTTTTTCCCCCTCTCATTATTATCATCTTGATGAGACATGACTCACAACACCTCGGTGTTTAAGCTAAAATGGCGAAGATGCACAATAAATAATATTGCTTGTTACTTCCTTCCTCCTAAATGGGGATTCAGTTCATTGCTTTCTTTAACTTTTTGAAAATGTCGTCAGTGTGAAATCTGCTGTGAAATACTCATTGCCATCTTGCTCCCTCCCGTTGGGGTTTGCCTCCGCCATGGCTGCTGTACTGTACGTCTCTTTCCGTTCAACAAAGACACGGAGTTCACGGGTTCACTTCAGATCTCCCTTACACCTTCTTCAAACTTCAGTTTTTCAAATCTCTCTCTCACCCTTTTCACGATCTTCAGACCTTCACCTTCTTCTTTCTCCATCCGCCAGTCGATTTTTTTTTTTTTAAACCAAATCTATTTTACTCTGACTTGGCCTGAACACCAGCTGAGTTGGCTGATTTGGCTCTGGGTCAACTTGGGACCCCGATTTTATCTCTAACTCAAACCGGTTTTCCGGCCAGTTCGTCGGTTTCCAGTCAATCTGGGTTTCAGAACCTTATCCAGTAGAGAGTATCATCCATCAGAGCTCAGGAGATATGAACGTAATATTTTAAGAAATGAATGGAACAATAACAACTGAAGAGGCTCAATGAACTTACTTTTTTTGTTTTTTTGATATAAAGGATGTCAAAACGCCTACATTACAAAAGAAGAAATTATACAAAGGAGGAATCTAATCCTAAACACTCTTGGTCTAACCAAGTCTTTAAATAGGAAGGACACACATCTAAGATAGTAGTATTAGAAATGCCAATTTTGGCTAATGCATCCACAACTCTATTAAAATCCTATGAGATGACACGAACATCAATCTGCCAATCCCTACTCAACATATCCTTAGCCTTCACAATCAAATTGCTGCCCAAAGTACAAGAATTATCTAGAATCAGATTAATAACCTCGTCAGAGTCCGACTCTAAGATAATCTTCTTGAGACCCAGATCCCAAGCCAACTGAAGACCTTCTGCCACATCCCATTCTTTTTTGTTTTTTCTTTTTTTTGGATATACCAACTAACTCTCGCAAAATTTAAAAGTTTGGACTTTGAAGTCTTAGTGGGCTAATAAGTTAATAATCAATGTTATGGGCTGGGAATTCGGAGAAATCATTGCAACTGAATGGGAAGTTTTAGTGGGTTCCATTTTGGAGTTTAAAAATGGGAGAAATCATTGCAACTGAATGGGAAGTTTTAGTGGGTTCCATTTTGGAGTTTAAAAATGGCCTTATTTGAGCCCATGATCGGCCTTTTTGGAATCCAACTACAGAAAACTGAACAAAATCTTATTTGTTCCTTTGCTTTTCACAATTTTATTCTTTTACAACTGAATGCTTGTTTATAGCAAAAAAAAAAAGTGTTATAGCAAAAAAAAAAAACTGAATGCTTGTCATTTTAATCTCTCATAAAATTTTCTTCTCAATTTAATCATTTAAAAATACTCCCTCCCGTCCTAAGTATAATAAAAAACTGAATTTTTTTAAGAGATTAAAGAAACTAATTAAATTACTTTAAAGTATTTATATTTGTCATTTTTTATCCAAATTATTTGGGCTAACTAATAAACTGATATATAATCTAAGGACACCATATGATATAATTAAATAATTTATTGAGCTTCCTTAATTTCTTCAAGCAAAGTAAACTATATCTTATATTTAAGACCAATGAGATAGTAATTTTTTAGAACTTCTCAATCACCCTTTATGATCGTGATTGCAAGTTGAAATTGTTACTCCTTCTATTGATATTTTTCTTCTCCCAATGTGATGTGTGTTAATCATTTTGTCCTTTATAAAGAAATTAAAAAGAAACACTAATATACCAAAACTTGATGATGATGATGGGATGAAGCTATTGATAACCAAAAATTAGTTCAGTTCGGTAATGAGATGACTCATGGCTTATAAGCACATATATTTAAATTTTATTATTAATATAAGGACCTTATTAGTAAACTTGTTTCTTTCTTTCTTTTTTTATACAAAAATTTTAGGAAATAGGCTGGGCTCACCTACGATCAAAGGGCAGAACGAAATTTTCTTTACTTCTAGGTGATATTATATTATTGTTGGGCAGGACAAGCTGTTTAATACCTTCAGGCGTTTATATAGGCACCCAGGAGCTAGGATGTTTCCCTCAGTGCCTTGACCAACTCCAGGATCGAACCTTCTTTCTTTGATGAGAGTGTTCGGTCTCTTTGTCAGTTGAACTCAAAAACAAAGAGTAGTAAACTTGTTTGTCTTAGTGAGTCCTTCAAACCCAATTTTTTCCCCTTCAAAAAATGGAAGATTTTTGCTTGTTAGGCAATAAATAGCAAAGAGAAGATTACTAGTATTTTTATGTACCAAAACACTTATATACCAAACTTATGATGATGGAATCTCATTTCACTATTTCCTTTTTGTTGTTATTTTATAGAATCTTTTAATAAAAACCTTAACTTAAATACGCTTGCCGATGAAGTTTAGATCCTATACCAAACTACTTATCAAACTTTAATCCTTGACCAGGTCGAGAGGTCTAATTAAGGATATCTGAATGTTGTTAAATGACCACATTGCACCATTAAAGTCATCTCTCCTCTCCCAAATCACCTCTGTCGATTAATTCAATTATCTCTTTGCTCTCCTTTTTTCAGTTATGATTATTAGTGTATTAATTAAAAACCAATGAAATTTACTCAATGATTTAATATGTGATTCAAAAATGGAATAGACACATCAATGTTCATAAAGTTCCCTTTAGAAGAAAGGACAACATATTTCTTCATCTTGTATAAAGGTTCAACATTAGAGAAATGGAACAAGTGAAATTCCCCAACCACCACATGCCAAGGTTTTTGATGAAATAGAAGAATAAATCCACCCATTATATTCTTATATTTATATAATATCTTGGTTGGATAAAAATATTTGTTCATGATACATACAAATTTGAATAATTTTACATTGATAAATAGTAGTTTTAAAAAAAAAATTGTATATATAGATATATTCTTAAATAAATCCTGTTCAAATAATAAGAAATGGGCTACATGCCTACATCTACATTCAATTTTTCTTTTTAATTATAAGAGGGCGTTCTCATCTTTTAATAACATTCAAATATTGAGGCCTTATCAATAATTTGTAAAAAATACAAGTATAAATTTGGATTTCGATATTTCAATTGGATTTATATATACAAGATTCTCTCTAAATTTCTTAGAACAAATTTTGGAAAAAAATTAAAAAAATATGTTTAAATCATTATTTGAAAAATCCTATCTAAAATGGTGAAGTGAAAGGTAAAGGAATAGTTTGGCTTATTTGTATGATTGTCATTAATAAAAATATAATTAATGTTCTCTGTCTCTTCTTTTTTGAAAAAAAAAAACATAAGAAATAAGTTTTCTTTCTTTCGTTTTTAAGAACAAAGTTTAATTTTTTTTGTTTTTCATTAGATACCGAAAGAGTGAAGTTTCTTGTCGTTGGTGGAATCTGCTTTCTTCATAATTGTTGCCAATTTAACAAGCAATGAGGTTGAAACTTGCACTCTTCAAAGACGAAAGTTCCTCTTCTTTAAGTTTCCCTTTGGACACTCTCTCATTATTATCCAGAAAATCCACATGTCTTGGTGTCACCATCACATTCACACACATTTCAACTTCCCTCTTGTTTGATACAAGCCAAACACAAAACCTCATTGCCCATGTTCTTACACTTTTCCTTTTAGCCTTTTATGGATCACTCACTATTATTAGGCCTTTGTAACAACACTATCCAACCAAGAACATCAATTATTATATATTGCTTGTGGGCAAAGCCACAGTTTTATTATTTGTTGTATTTTAATTTTAGTGTGTGGATAACCATGGAAATAAACAAGTTACCTGTACTAAGCCGCTTAGATCAACTGGTATGAGTTATTTCAGCTTTACCAAAATTACAAATCACATGTAGGTTGTGATAAGGTCGCCACTTTCAATTAAGTCATATCATGACCTAATTTTTATAAGGTCGGTTTGGCATAGCGTTGGGGGATTTAAAAGCCCAACGAGAAAAAACAAGTTTTTAGTATGGTTTTTGTTTGTGATGAACTTATGGTAAAAAAAAGTTCCTTTTGATAAAAGCTACAAATTGCAGCTTCTCCTACAAAAAAAATCATTTCTCTCACCTTTATTTTAAATATAAATCACATTTACAATCTGACTTGTATTTCTATTTTACTTCTGTAAAAGTCAGATCGAGAATAAGTCACTTCTAGCACCACTTTCCCAAACAGGCAACTTATGGTCTTTAATATAAAATATATTTATCTATTTATGATCAAGATTAACTTCTCAAATATGTTTTATATTAATGGCGGATGAGTAATTTCTTTACTTTCAAAGATGCTTTACCGGGTGCTCACGCCAAAAAAAAACAGTTGTGATCCTCTATATGCATATGTCATTTTGATCCCCACTGTTGCCCAACTATTTGTGATTTGTTTAAAGAAGTTTGCAACGAGAGGAAGAGATTATTGAGAGAGAGAGAGAGATGGCACCAATCACCACATACTTGTTCATCTTCTTGTACTTGATCTCCGAAACTTTCTTGGACGCCCACCAAGTGTTCGACGATATTCATCGCCGGAGCTTATTTTCTACGACGGGTTATGGTTTGATCCACCCAGAAATTCTACCATATATCTGATTCTAAACTAGTCATCCATTGATTTTCCCTTCACTTTGTGTGTGTGTGTATATCAGCTTCATAGCTCTCTTATTAATTCACTTCATCAATTCAGAGGTCACAGCTTCACTTAATTACCTTACTCTGTTCATTATGCATTACAGGCCTAAGCCTTCTTCTTCTTCTTCTTAAGCCAGCACGTTGGGTTCTGATCGATGACTTCTTCAGATCAGATCAAGTTACTGCACTCAGGCTTGATCTCAAGTGATGACAGGTTCCTAATTAGTTATGACAAGTTTTTTTTTTTATTTGATTAAGGGTACTAATCCCTTTCAACGCTCAACTCAGGCTTAGTTGTGTGTTTTGTTTTTTTGGGGTTCATCTTCTTGTTCACTGGCTTTTGTATTACCTTTAAATAATTTAGCTGTAAGTTATTTTGTTTAATGCTTTTGGTCTCTCCATGGAGAATGTTTCCGCCTCATGTTTTTCTTTTGTTAATTTAAATATTTGGGTTTAGTGCAAACAAGAAGAAGGAAGACAAATTTTTTCCGTCACAACTCATATACTTACTGTAACACTTCCTGTGCTCTTTTTTATAAGAGCAAAAAAAAAAAAAATCAATTGTCTTGATCATTTTCATAAAAACTCGATAAAAGTTATTTCAATATTTAGTGAGTTTTTTTTTTAATTTGTACCCCTTATTAATTATATATATTGTATTAATTAAATGATTAATAATACTTATGTTCATGCTATTTCTCTCTCTTTCTTGCCCTTCATAAATAAGGACATACTTAGAAAAAAAGTTTATTTCAAGGCATATTTGTTATGTTTAATTAATTTTAACTATTTTCTTAAACTACGTAATTTGATTATCAGACTTTTATAAATAAGACTGGAAGGAATATTCATAAATGGGTCGAATTCACAGCCTCACAAGACTTTAAGGGATAAAAAAGACTTTGGAGTTATAATGTAAAAATTGTGGGGTTTGGATTTTGGAATTTGGTGTGGAGATTGGTTCAACGATCCAATGGATAAAAATTAGCCTGAACTCAACTCAACGGCTTCTCTCAATTGGACCTGACTTCTCTTCTTTTATTTTTAAGTCCATTGTTATGTTTTTTTTCCATTATAACTATTGGATTAAAATCTAACGATCTATATTTAATGTTTTATAAACATATTATTATAATGGAGAGAATGATATAAAGAAAAGAGAGAAAATGATAGGAAGGAAATATTAAATGTGGACCATTATATTTTAATCTAGTAGTCATGGAGGGGGAAAGGACGACAGCGGGCTGAAAAAGGAAAGGAGAGAAGCCAGATCCTTCTCAATTGCAATTATTATAAATTAGAATAAAAAAATAAAATACGTGAAAAAAATATAATTTTATAAGTCTATTACACATGTTAAACACCCTATAAATATAGAGAGCTTGCTTTAAATTTTTTTTTCCCCAAATTGGGTCTTTCTATGCCTTTGTCCATTTATAATAAATTAATTCATGACATATACTCCTTGTTCATATTATAAAATCTAATTAATAAGGAGACAACCTTAACCAAGAAAAGAAAGCTTCTTATTTTATAGTATGGATATTTGATTAGATCAAATTTGAGTATTGTCACACCCAATAAAAGGTAGCTCTTCTAGATGCTAGGATCTAGGGTTATTAGTGATATCAAACATGCAACCTCCCATTTGTCTAGGAGCATTCGTATCATTAGATTACAAGGTCACATTATGATTATTTACTCTCTTTTTATATATAAAAAGGTTACATGACTTGGGTCCCACGCCTCACTAAGGTCAGAACATGTCTCTGTACTTAAAGAGCGTTTACAGATATATTTATAGATCGCCCATTAATAAAGTTCTCACATCAGTGGGATTTGAACTTACAATATGGTTATGAGTTACTTCCGTCGGTCCTAATTATAGGATATATTTAACCGATTTTGGAGGGATTAAGGATAGAAGTTAAATTAGTTAATTTTACTCATTTTCCTAAAATGCCCTTATATAAATTTTGTACTTCTATTATCTTATTGATTTCACATAATCCCTCATTCATATCTTTTTTTTTGTCTAAACTGTGCTTTGTATTATAAATAAACAGCTTAAGCTTCATAATTTCATATATCACTGTCCTATGACGTACTCCATAATTCATGAATCCCTTCAGAACCATGACTAGTAAAATAGTTATATATATATATTGCCCTCCTTGATTAAATTAACCTTACGGCTCTTCAATGTTCAACAGAGAATTTGAGTAAAAAAAGAAAGTAAAATCTCTCTCTTGATAGAATATAAGTGTGTTACTAAATTAATTATTGTGGATGAAGTATTAGTAGGGGTGATATTGGAAAAATATGAAATATTTGCTTAAAATGATTTTATTAAAAAATCAATAGAATTAAGATGTATGTGACATTAATGAGTTGCAAGCATTACTTATTTTATAGAATATATAAGTTTATTAAATTATTATTAGGAGCAGAGGGAGTAATTTCTTTACCAACTTTTGTTGGTTCATTCATATTCTTTATTTATTTGTCATGTTTTTTAATTTCTCAATCAATTATCTTCAATAATATTTTTATGATCAGATTGTTTTACAAAATTTAAAAATATCTAGTATAAATTGAGAGAGTACAAGATTTCAAGATGAGGTTGAGAGGCAATATTATTGTGGAGGAGAGAAAATGGCAGCAATCACCCCATGGTTCATCATCATCATCTCCTTCATCTGCGACTATGGATATGGCGCCCACCAAGTGTTCGACGATTTTGATCCTATCTTTGTAGCTTGTGACATTTCTTTGGAATATACACTTGATAAATGAAAAACCATACAGCATTTTTTTTCCTCTTCTATGTTGTTTTTATTCTTATTACTTCTCTTATCCTTAATGTAACACTTAATTAGGAAGTTGATTTTGATCTTAACTGTAAGAACAATTTTTCATATTTATTAATTTTTTTCTAATTTATCCATATTCTTATTTTAATTATTGCATGCTGCATATTTATTGTGAAAATTTGTTATGATTACATCCCCAAAAGCGACATTTTTTTGTTGGATAAAGTTGGGGTATGGACAAAATCATTAAAATCGAGAGGTAAGGTCTTGATATAAAATAGTTTATACTTTCTCTCAATAATTGACCCCTATCCTGACACAGGATTTTGTCCTGCATAATGGGCTACTTTCTTATAACAAGATGAACCAATATTTAAAAACTCAAACTGTGTCTAATAAGAAAATATCAGCGTACGCCTGTAGAGAGAGAGAGACCCATTATCAATGGTTTCTCGATATATCACTCATTTTGGGCACCCACCTTCAACATGGGGGAGTCTCTCTGCACGCCACGCTCGCTCGACTCCAACATTAAGGGTTTTTCTCTTGCCGACGGCGTCCTTGTCACCAGCAAGCACCAACTTGAGCTACAACCGCGATAGATTTTCAGATCGATGCTAGCTCAAAGAACCAAAAGAAGGCAGCGCCGGAGTATTTCGGAGTCGCGATTCTCAGATCGGCCACGGAATGCATAGTGGCGAGCCTCCATCTTCTTCGACTCCGGCCCTCCTATGTTCTCCGAATGATCTCTGCATGCAACGATGGTCCTCTCCCGCCTATGGGACGAGCTTTTTCTTTCCCTTTCTAAATTTTTCTTGAGGCGGTGGGAGTCTTTTTCCTCGCCATGAGAGCTGTAGTAACGGTTTTTTCCTCTCCGGAGGCAGAGGGTACGGTCTTTTTCTAAGTTTTTTGTGTTTTTGGTTTTTGGTTTTTAGTTGTGGTGTTTCTTTGTTGTGGTTTGGATTCACATTTTTAGGGGAAGGGTTGTGTTGATGGTCTTTGTTGCAATATGTTTGACCTCTCAGAAGACCATAGTTAAGATTGTTCGATGGTGACGAATCCAAATCGCTAGTGTTAGCCTTAGTTTGTTCGATAGGTTGTAGCCAAATGTGCTTGATTGTAGGAGAAGAAGTATTTTTCAGGACATCATTTGTCTTCCTTCTTCTGAGATTGGGTTTTTTCTAACCTTACCCCAAATTGGGGCAATTGCGTAACTGATCAATTTGCAACTTATCATTATAAGAAAGTGTGCCCTATAGGGTGGGTTTTTCAATCAACACCTTATTTCTGATCATTTTTAAGCTTGGATATCTAGGAAGTCGGTGCAGTCACTGACGCTACTTTTATTCCTACCTCTTCAGTGGTTTTGGTTATTAGTTTCCCTTTCATTTGGTTTGTTCTGTTTTATTTGTTTGTGTCTTTTAGTGTAATTATTATGTTTTGATGTATCTTTTGATATAAGTATTAATATAAGTACGTTTTGAGCACACACACAAAACCCTTCAATATAGGCCTACTATTCTGTTTCCAATAATAAGTGCACGATAGATATTCCTTCATGTCCTGTGTACTTTCAGTCTTGTATCCCCTGTGGGTCAAAGTCATAGCATTCTGCTATTGGATTGTGGGTGAGTCTAACCTCTCTCCTAAAAATTTTTATATGAAAAATGTCCTTATTATAAGGAACAACTAATAAAATCACACGGTTTAAAATGTTTGTTAAAAGCAATAAAAATGTAATTTATGTTCATGTTTTTCAATTATATCATTGTTTAGAAAGAGTGTACTTGAGGGATGATAAGTTAAAATTTGTTGCACAAAAATAATGAGTGACATATATTTATTGAAGGTAAGAATAAAAAGAGCAGGTTAAAATTTCATACAAAAAGAATTTGTTCTTTATATTAAAGAGTAAGGACCATTCCTACAAGAGAAAATGTTCCTCAAAGCGATTAGTTTTTATTACAAACTATGTCTTTTTAGGTCAAGATAAGGGGGAAATCCATTTATGACAACTTTTAAGGATGAGGATGAGATTGGCCATGGTGGGTTTTTCAGAAGCAGGAATGAGAGAAAGGGGTAAATGGTTTCTACTGTAAATGATAAACATTACTGAAATGAATTGAAAGCTCTCCTGTCAATATTGGCCCATAGGATTTCACTCCTATGTCAACGTCCAAAATTTTAAGTGTTCAATTTTATTTTATGTAATTTTTTATTAATCAAATAAAAAAATAAAAAAGAGAGGGGAAACGATAAATACTTCTCCGGTTCATAATATAAGTCACTTTGACTAATTTATCAGAATCAAGAAATGGTAGTTAACTCATTAAATTTGTTTTAAATTCAAAGAAATTTTCAACTTCACCCATAATAAATGAGGTTTTGAAAGAGAAAGAAAAATACAATGAGCCATGTTCAAACATTAACTATATGGTGGAGACGAAAAAAATTGTGAAAAAAAAAAGCCAAGTTGGAGATTTGTGAAAACATTAACCTTTTTGTTGTTTTCACAAATCATTTTTCAATTTTCTTGTAATTAGACTTATTCAATAAATTTTTTGTAGTATTATTTTTTTCTATTTTCTTGTAATTAGACTTATTCTCATGACTTAATAATATAATTTTTTTTTCAAATTTAAATTTAATTTTTTATATTCAATTATCGCAATATATACAACTAAATAATATATGTAATATTCAATAAGATTCATATCATTTTCAGTCATTTTTCATCTCAATTGACTTTTCAAATAATAATTCAAACACGTCAATCCAAATACACATCACATTTACAATATGACTTTTATTTTATCTTACTTCTATAAAAAAAATCAAATAGAAAATAGGTCACTTCTCACACTGCTAAACCAAACGGTTTTTTATATTATGGATCAAGTCATTATTTTAAAAGTCTAAAAGGAAAGTTCAATCCTAAAAGATTAACCTATAAGAAGAGAGAGCCCCTTGAACTTATAAACTCCATTCCAATTGTGAGATTTCACTGTGTGGGACTCACAAAAATGCCGTCTATATTATTAACCCAGTCATTCTTCTAGAAACGATTTATATTGTGGATAAGAGAGAGGAGACTCTAATAAGGGTTGGTTGCGTGTGGTATGTGAGAGTGTGTCACGACTAGACCTTATAGTATAATGAGAGAAAAACAGAGTTTTTAATTGCTGAAATTGAAATAAAATATTTTCTGTGATTTTTCAGGCTGTACGTCATTTGATAAAAATATTAATAAGAAAAAGTAAAGGGGAGGTTAGTTGTGCATGTAAGTGTAACTATCATACTAATAAAAGAAAAAAACGATATTTGCATGCCTCAACAACTTCTCAAAACCCATTTAAGTATTTCATCTACCCTTTGCCTTCCCACCTTTCTCATCACTTCGCCCTTCCCTACCTCCACCTACTTCATTCATTACTTACTCCAATCCCTATTCTCTCTTTTCTCTTCATCTCCTCTTTTTCTTTTTGTTTTTTTTTTTTAAATAACAGCCAGATCCCAAAGACCATAAAAAATAGTAAAAAAGTCTTAATAGAAATTCACATATTAAAAAAGTCCCTAAAGAATTTTTTGATATTATTTGTATTGACAACAGGAAGTACTATATTTATAACAAAATTTAAAAACCTGGTCATTCACAACAAAAAAAGATATATTCACAACAGGAAGTGTTATATTTACAACAAAATTTAAACACCTGGATTTTGTTTTAAACTCAGGTCCCTAAATGGACAAAGGTCATTCACAACAGAAAATGCTAGATTCACAACAGGAAGTGCTATATTCACAACAAAATTTAAAATTTGGTCATTCACAACAGAAAAAATTATATTAACAATAAGAAGTGTTATATTTATAACAAAATTTAAAAACCTAGTTTTTGTTTCAATACAAATAATAGGGACTTTTTTTATATGTGAATTTTTGTTGGGACTTTTTTTTTTCTATTTTTTATGGTCCTTGACACCTGGCTGTCATTTTCCTTTTTTTCCCCCACTTATTACTACTCTCACTTTCAAATCATTAAATAACTTTATCAATCATTTACAAACAAAATTAAGAAGTAAATAATATCCACACCCTTCTTTTTATATAAGCATAACTATCATTCTATGGGAGACAATTATATTCAAGACCTTATTCACTACTAAATATGAACACATCTCTATTTATATCACTTATAGAATAACTTAATCTTAAGTTTATCCTTATTGTTAAGTATAAAAATGAGAAATTTAGATGGTAGAAACGAAAACAATGAGATAAGAAATTGAGAGAGAGAACAATGAAGAGTCTCTCATTTATTTGAGGGTACCAATACTTTTTAACAATTATTTTCACCTTTCTTTTATTTTTTGAAATTTTATAATAAAAATTAAATAAGAGTTAAATTATAAAGCGAAAAATAATAACGCTTTCAGTGAATTTAAATTAGGATAAAAAATTCCATCCAAAATATATTTATAATAACAAGAAGAGTAATACTATAACATGTAGACTAGGGGAGTATACAAGAATATTAGGGCTAAAGTCTCATGTTAAAAAGTTAAAAACTATATATTCTATACTATCCTTAATACAAAATATGTTTACATAATTTAATTATATTAAGAAAGTTGATTAAATTATTTAATATGATATATATTTTCTAAAATATCTTAATTTTCTTTCTTATTTCTTTCATTCCCTTTCTTTTTAAATTATAATTGATGGAATATTAATATAAAAAAATTATATCTTACGTTTAGACCAACTCTTCAAATTATTACATTAAGGACGAGGGAGTAATTTCAAATTACAAGAAGTCAGAGAGAGAAGCGGAGGAAACGAAGATAAATAGAAATGGGTGGCTGAGGAAGCGTGGGAGAACCCAACGGTTTCGTTGCGGATCGGCGCATTTTAGCGAGAATGGTGCACCCAGTGGCGGAGGCCAACGAGAAGAGCCCATTCGGCTCCCTCACCGCCGACGAATTCTACGCTCGTCACTCGGTGAGTCACGGCTCCGAGTTCATCACTAACTCTCGGGGCCTCAAACTCTTCACTCAGTGGTGGACGCCGCTCCCTCCCACCCCCGTCCTCGGGATCGTCGCCCTCGTCCACGGTTTCACCGGCGAGACCAGTTGGTTCGTCCAGCTCACCGCCGTTCACTTCACCAAGGCCGGATTTGTCACTTGCGCCATCGATCACCAAGGCCACGGGTTCTCGGACGGCCTCGTCGCTCACATCCCCGACATTAACCCAGTCGTCGACGACTGCATTTCTTTCTTTGATTCCTTCCGTTCCCGCTACGACTCTTCTCTTCCTTCATTCCTCTACTCCGAATCTCTCGGCGGCGCTATCGCACTCCTTATCACTCTCCGCCGTCCCGATTCGCCTGCCGGCGCATCCAGGCCATGGGATGGGGTTATCCTCAATGGCGCCATGTGCGGGATTAGTGCGAAGTTCAAGCCGCCGTGGCCACTCGAGCACTTTCTCTCACTCGCGGCGGCGGTTGTTCCGACGTGGCAAGTGGTTCCCACTCGCGGCTCGATCCCGGATGTGTCGTTCAAGTTGGAGTGGAAGAGGAAGCTGGCGTTGGCAAGCCCTAATAGGAAGGCGTCCAGGCCACGCGCGGCGACGGCGCTTGAGTTGCTGAGGATCTGCAGAGAGTTGCAGGGAAGGTACGAAGAGGTGGAGCTGCCGTTCCTGATTGTGCACGGCGGCGATGATGTCGTCTGCGATCCTTCTTGTGTGAAGGAGTTGTACGAACGTGCCACCAGTAAGGATAAGACGCTGAAGATTTACGAGGGTATGTGGCATCAGTTGGTAGGTGAACCCGATGAAAATGTGGAATTGGTATTTGGAGATATGGTGGAGTGGCTTCGCAGCCACGCGTCCGGTGGGAAAGGTAAACAACGCGCCGCCGTGGAGGGCAGCGATTAACTTAGCGCGTGCTCGGTGATAGGACAGGTAGAGAGTTGCTGATCTTAATAAAAAGACCCAATAGGAAGGTGCCACGTCATGTTTAGACCATTTCGCAACCCACCTGAATAGATAGATGTACATGCAACGTCAAAGTAAAGTTAAAAATTTCCCTGATATTTTCGCTTGATTTGGATTACTATTATTTATATTTGGTATTTAAAATCATATTTAAATCTTTGTTAGTGGAATGGCTAACAATTTTTTAATTGTTTATTCCTAACGATGAGAAATAAATGTGGTGAGATGGAGCAATTTTTGTTATGGCATTCATAAATAAGTAAATAACAATCAAACATAGTTTTGGTAAAGAATCATCTAATACTAATTTTCCTTTTTGAGAGAAGCATCTTCTCTTTCCGAGCAAAAAAAAGAAAAGAAAAGAGAAGCATCTTCTCCGATGAGATTTGTTTGGGTAGAACTAAAATTTTATCACTACAAATGCAAAATTCAATAGTTAATACCAAATACAAGTTATGCAACTAAGAAAGGAAGTCTAATAGGGCCTTGAGTTGAAATATGGCCTAAATGCATAATGTGATATTCACCGAAGGGTTTCAGTTTTTTCATCCAAGTCATTTTTATAGGATTCTACACAAATCTTCCTCATGTGAACTTGTCATATATATAGCTTCATGTAGAGAAAGATCAATCTTGTTTCTCTAAGCATGTGTGTGTGAAGCTCACAACACACAAAATAGTAAGTTTAAATCTTGCCACTGATATGAAAATTTTGTTGGTAAACGATATGTAAGTATTTTTTTGACTCGTCTTTGATGAGCATCAAGACTCAACTTACCTAAACTTTTGCTCGCCAAAAAAAAAAAGAAAAAAAAAAAGAAGGGCCAATATGAATTTTCAAATTCAGGATAACATATTCCACTTTGAAAAGTTTAGCAACGAACTTGAGGATGTTGTAGTTTCTGTGGCATTGCATTTGAATATTATGATATTACCTTCGGTTCTTAATATAAAATCTAGTAGTTTGTACCTCATGGTTCAAATTGAACTATAAACTAAATCTTATATTAAGGACTCAAGGTAGTGATACATTTCCCACTACCATTATCAGTAACCCTGGTACAAACTAATTTAGTCACTAGTTGTTGATTGGTCACGAGAGGAGTGTTTTAAGATTTTCTGGGACTTCAGCAATGAGCGATGACAGATATTATGATATTACCTTCGGTTCTTAATACTCCTCCGGTCCTAATTATAAGACATATTTAACCGATTTTTGTGGAAACTAAGGAAAGAAGTTAAATTAGTTAATTTTACTTATTTTCTTGAAATGCCCTTATATAAATTTAAAATGACATAAGTAAAAGTGAATCAATAGTTTCTACTACATATCTCTCCAACCTAAAATTTTTCTTTATACATGCTATCTAATTGAAATAATGGTCTTACTATATATGTATGTGTGTATATATGTATACATACATACATAGATATATATATATATATGTGTGTGTGTGTGTGTGTGTGTGTGTGTACATATATCTACACACATACATATGCATACACTCACAGATATATATGTGTATATGTGTGTGTGTGTGTTTATATATGTACACACATATATATTGACAGACACACACATAGATATACAAATATCTATACACACACGTGTGTGTCTCTATATATTTCTGTGTAGACACAAACACACACACACATATGTGTGTGTCTATATATATTTGTGTGTAAACACACACGCACATACATATATAGACACACACACATATAAAAGTTTCACTAATTGGAAGAGTCTACGCACCTATATATATATTCATAAAAAATCAAACACATTTGAGAGAATAAAATAAGGGTATTTTAGGAAGAAATTGACAAAAATTAGAATGTTGTCTTATAATTAGGACCAAAACCAAGTCTCAAATGTTGTCTTATAATTAGGACCGAAGGGAGTATAAAATATAGTAGTTTGTACCTCATGGTTCAAATTGAACTACAAACTAAATCTTATATTAAGGGCTCAAGGTAGTGGCACATTTCCCACTACCATTATCGGTAACCCTGGTACAAACTAATTTAGTCACGGGTTGGGTTTCTCTCATCATCTTTTTCTCATTATCCCTCATAATCTCTAAATCACATCCATCCAATCAATACAATATTACTTTAATTTTTCTCTCACTTTCCCAATCAAGGGCCCAGATGAAGCCAATGAGAAAAAAGGAGAAACAAGATAAGGAGAAGATCTCCTTCCTTTAGTCACTAGTTGTTGATTGGTCACGAGAGGAGTGTTTTAAGATTTTCTGGGACTTCAGCAATGAGCGATGACAAATATTTCCCTCGCTTCTTTTTTAGGCCATTTCATCACATGCAAATTTTTTGCCATTCCTCCATTGTAATAGTCATTGAAGTGCTTGCTCACTGGTACATAAACATGAAGCTTAAGTCAATATGACGAAAATGAAGCGCCTTTGTAAAACTGAACTCACATGCAAATTTTCTATGGAAGTGTTTAAGAAAGCATAAGAAGCTGATCTTACAATTTTGCCACTTCTCAAATTCCTCAAAACCCATGCTGCTGCTATTCATTGATTACGAGCTTTAGAGGAAACATTGATGAAAGGAGAAGACGATGAAGATGAAAGATGAACTATATATCAGGCATATTACAAGAAACACAGACATTCTCAAATGATCAGTGCATGAAACTGAGCAAGTAAATCCAAGTCCCCATTTTTCCCTCTCAAAAGTACAACACTGACCTTTGCAATATATACACAAATACAGTATTCTAAAGTTTGGCTGCCATCTTTCACAGAGCCAGAACACATTGAAAAACAAAAGCTTTTTTGGGGAGTTTTCCCTCCTAGTATTCTCCCTTAATTTTCTTTTCATCTAAACATAAGATAAAGGTATGAGGTTATGAGCAGGATCAACCCCTCGACCTCTTACTTACATAGAAACATCCATGTCATTAGACTACAAGGCCATCAGCTCACAATGTTACGTGTTGCATAGCAAATGGGTGTAGTGAATTATATACATGAAAGATTATATCTCCAGGAGAGTATGCTGTTCAGAGAGTGAGAGTTGAATATACAAGTTGAAGGAATTTACAATTGCAGTGCTTGGGTATCTTGCAGGATTTGATCCACCAAAATGCCACAAGCAAATAAAGCAACCATAATAAGAGCTGGCCTAGCGTCTGATAATGACTTTTCACCAGAACATTCATAGTCTTTCTTCTGCATTGTCCATGCCATTGCTGGTGGAAGAACTCCATATAGCACTGTCATGAAGTAGCCCCCCTGGTTCACCATCAAGTATCAGTTACCAACAGAAAAAGGGATTGAAACTTTTTTATGTGTGATGTGACAAAATTTGACTACAATGGTATTTCTGTTGATAATTCTGCTCCCAAAACTTATAGAATGAGTGAAATGAGCTGTTAATATAGATCTGCAATAGGTAAATGCTCATTTGGAGTTATTCTTCAATTAAATAACTCATTTAAATTAAAGTAATGGATGTATCAGTGTATATAATAAACTTTGTAACAAACCATAATATTCAGAAGCCATGAAAAGTATGGCTCATTCTCAAACTCCGTGCAATGCATGAGAAAACCCATCTAGCTGATTATAAATCACATTTTGTGATGCTTAATGATGTGCCATTTGTTAGCACTTACATATCTGAGATATAAGTAAGTTTCTGGGTGAAAATAATTCTACATGTGTACTTAAGGATCATATATTATTATTAATTGTACATATGATCACTTAAGGAAGTGTTGGGCCAAAAAACAAAAAGATCACTTGAGGAAGTGAAATGTTAATATAAGGGTCGAATAGAGTAAGTTTTTTTCCATCTAGGACTGATTCAGATACTTTTTTCTGTGAATGACCAAGTTGAAAAAGGTCCCTCATACAGGGGACAAAATATGCTTTCTATTTTCAAACCTTGAAATATGTAAACTTGAAAAAAAAAAAAAATCATGTGTGTTCAAAAAGTGTCAGATAAGATTGAACTTTTCAAATCAATAAGAACATTTCATATTTCATCATGTGGTGAAATTTGTGTGACCAGAGCTTAATTTAGTGTACATGCATGCTTCTTAGTTTCAGAGCAATATCATTTCAAGCAAATTTTGATGATTGATTCCCAAAGGAATACCACTTTCCCCAACTTACAGTAATATCTGTAGCAGCAGAGAATGCATCTGGAAAAGTTGTTGAGACAAACAGAGAAGGAGCAACTACAATTGCCATAGCCATGATGTTCACTTTATTCCTTCCCCACCAACCAACCTGTCCAAACAGCTTTTAATCATCTAGTAATCATATGAGATTATTTAATAATCAAGTTACTAAAAGTATGAAATTTACATTTAATTCCTGGGTTGGAGGAGAAACCCAGACTAGCTTTTTAAGCTGCTCCTTGAAGAACTCTGAGAAACCGAGTAGGGTACCAATAAGTGAAGTTCCAACCGCTAGAAGTGAGAAGGCCCCAACCAAAAGTGAAACACCACTCCATTCCACCCTAAATCATTCACACTTTCAGTTTTAATTTTATATTTTTCATTTCAGTAAACAGATGAGGGTAAATCAAGTATTATGAAGTCTTCTGAAAAAAAGTAAAAGACCAAATATAACACTCAACGAGGTTACTGATTGGGACCTTTTGGTTAATAATTTATCCAAAAATTTGGTTGTTGATACAGCTCAATTGTATTGTGCAATCTTTGTAGGCAACCCCACCTAGTGAACTAAGGCTTGTTCTTGGTCTTCTTCTTATTGTAGTATTTCAATAAATAACAGGAGAATACAAGCCAAGAAGGGTGTGAAGGGAAAAAATTCTGTGCCTTTTATATCATTCAAAGATTTGTTTGTATTGTAATAATATCCATAAGTATAATTCTGTTTCAATTTCATTCTCACAGAGGTTTTAATTGATGCCATACAAACTTTTAAAAATGATACGTGGGGTCAGTTATTGAGGACCAATGTGTGGTTTTAACCATTACTTGTCACCAACATCATTCGCTGAAATGTTCCAAAATGATTCAGCAAGGGATGAAATACCTGAATAACAGCTCAATAGGATCAACTATTTGTTCTACTTCTGCTGCCAAACCAAGGGCTATTGCATCCCAAACAAGCAATGCCATCAGTGGCACAAGACTTCCCAGAATTACTGAAGCTCTTATGCGATCCAAATCACCTTCCAGATATGCGCAAAGAACTGCAAGTATATGTAAGTATGGTTTTCTTTTTTTTGCTCAAATGTAAGTATGGTTTTCAAACCATGAAACATGGGTACTTCAAAAACAAAGTCATGCTAGATTTTAAACAAAAAAGTTTTCGTCTATACCAGGTGCTATATCATGATAAACTAGGGAGAAGATAATGAGAGGCATTGCCGTTGGTATCTTTGCCCAGTCACTACCTCCTCCTCCTATGCCAGACCATCCCCCAGATGCAAATGCTAGTACTTCGATGGCCAATAAGAGACCTGTTTACAAGATTCATTTTACACCTAGTTAAACATTGAATTAAACTCATCGCTGGACTATCTTATATATGAGCATGTAGGTTGCAGTGAAGGAGTTCAGCGTACTTAAAACCGCCAAACAAGTAAAAGTACCAGCATTAACGTGTTACTATAACATTTAGAAAAGGTGCTGCAGTGAAAATTCACCTTCTTAAGGTGTTGGTTTTTTATTATTTTTTTGTATTTGGTTTTTTAACACCCACAGTCTCCCTATACAAATGTTCTGAGACCCTGAGCAGGATCCCTAAACTTGACTACCCCCAAATCCTGTACAAGATTATAGTTGGCAAGCCAATCAGCACATAGTATAAATGTGTTGCACTTGCACTTGACATTTAAAACAAAACTCCTTCTGAATTCATTTCAACGAGCTATTCCTAGCTATAACCCCACCCAAATTTTCTTTCAACATACTTACAAAGCTATTCCTAGAGCTATGTCACTTTCTCTGAGAAATGAATATCAGTAGACAAAAATGATAATGTAAAGGCATGGAAATATTACTCCCCTCTGTCCTTAATATATGACCTATTTGGGGAGTTGATATTGGTCCTAACTATAATACATATTTTTCATATATGTCAATATTTTCCTAATTTATCCATATTAATATTCCCTCAATAATAATCAAAAAGGTTGAGGAATGAAGGAATTAAGAAAGATGACTTGAGCATTTTAGAGAACACGTCATATTAATTAACTTCCTTAATCTAATAAAATTAGGCAAATAGGTCTTATATTAAGGACAGAAGGAAATACTATATACTACCCTAGTACGTAATATATGATTCACTTTATAGTTCAATTTTTTTATTAAAATGGGTATTATATTAAGGATGAGAGGAAGTATCTTCTCATATCACATAAACAGTTCTATTATGAATTTACCGATCATGGAAGCTGTAAGCCATTGGTTAACTAGATCAGTAGCTTGGGTCCCCCCAATGGAGATGAGCATTGTGAAGAGAGCAGTGAAAAGACAGCTTGAGACTGGTGCTGGGAGATTGATCCATTGAAAAAGGAGATCTCCAGATTTGGAACAGTAAGCAACCATGCAGCTATATCCCATTAAGACATATGTGACAGTGGCCAAAGTGGCACCCCATTCCCCAAGTGTTTCTTGAGCCATTGTTCTAAAAGAAATGACCTCCAATTTACCGCCTCTCTTCCTCAGAAGAGCCACATTGATTTCAACAAGTAAAAGTGCTTCAATGAGGAGAAAAGCCCAACATACTATTATTGATACTGAACTTGGAACAAATCCCTGATTTTATCATACATTAAATACCCCAACTTCCATAACTGATTTCAACAAGTAGAAGTGCTTCAATGAGGAGAAAAGCCCAACATACTATTACTGATACTAAACTTGGAACAAATCCTTGACTTTATCATACATTAAATACCCCAACTTCCATAACTGATATCAGAAGGGCAAAAAGAAAATCTTCAGCAGACATAGTCTAAAACAATAAAACGGTCAAATTAATACATCTTCGGTCTTTAATATAGGACCTGCTTGGAGATTTGATCTTGGTCCTAAATTTAAGACTTATTTCTCATATTTATCAATATTTTCTTAATTTACTATTATTGATGCTAGCTCAATAATAATCAAGTAAGAGGAGATGAAAAGAATTAATGAAGATGATTAGGGTGTTTTAGATAAAACATCTCATGCTAACTAAACAAACTTCTTTAATCAAATCAAATTACTACTCTGGTCCTATTTATAATTCTGAATTAATTAACTCTTACATACTAAAGAGAGTTAGTTAGCTCATTAATTATTAGCTAAATTTTCAATTTTGCCCTTATCCATGATTGGTTCCAAAAGTCAACATGAATAATAAAAAAAAATTGTTTATTACAAATTAATAGGGGCAAAAAAGTAAAAAAATGCATTTATTAGTCTGAAACTGGACTTAGAATAAAGACCAAATTTTTTTGTCAAAATAGACTTATAAATAGGACCAAAGTAGTAGATAACTTAAAGACATTGATCGGAAAAAGAAGTATCCTTCTAGTCCTTAATATGAGCACTTTAACTAATTTGTGGGAAATAAGAAGTGACATTTAACTCACTTTTACCCTTATTGAAAAATGTGTTTGAAAATTTAAATAGTAGGCAAATTGGAAATGAACATTAATCATAGGGACAAAACTAAAAAATAAACATTAATTATGACTTATATTTTAGATCATGTTAGACTATTGTTTTATAAGCGCGCCCTATATTATAATCTAACAGTTTTCTGAATCTGACCAACAGAGTATATCTAAAGAATCTTAGAAGCTTTTGGCATAGATAATTGTTGATTTGTAGATCAAGAGTAGAAAGGAGAAGGAAGAAGTGTGTACAGCTGGGGAAGCTTTTTGGGGAAGTACGAGCATTCCAGAACCGATATTGGTTCCGATAACAAGAGCAATAGCTCCAGCAAGGCTACCCTTCTTCTTGCTGTCACCTGCTTCACTTGGAATTTTAACCAATCGATGATAACCCCATTTCTTCGTCTTTCTACCAAAAGGCTCTTTCCTGAACAATGACTGCGCCTCCTTCTGGTGGTGATAGCATAAACAAGTGAAGTAGGTACTGGTAGAAGGAGAAGTTGTAGGAACTCATCAAATGAAAATCAAACAGGTAAAGGTAAAAATTAAAGCTTAAATGACAAAATAAGAGAAAGAAGAATCGAAGAAGAGGTTTGGGTTTTGTAAGTGGACGTACTTGCTTATTCCGTACCCGATTGGTGTGGTTCTGGGTGGGTTTAACAGTACCGGTGGTGAATTTGCCTTTGGATGCATATGGATTCTAAGATGCAGAGAGAAAGATGAAGAAGACGGCATGCAAAAATGTGAATCCATGGGGAAGGAAGCGAATCAAAGAATTGTATTAAAATGAGGGATAGATATTGTAACTACCACTTTCACGGTCATTTTTTCACCTTAAATTAGAATTTTATCTACTTTTATCATTTCTCTCTCTTATTGAGATTATGATCTAACGTGAAAAAAGTGGTAATAATTTGATAATAACCAAAATTAATTAGTAATGATAATCATATCTTTTAAAATAATAATATAAAATAATATGACCCCAAATATTCTGGAAATTGTCCCTGGTCCCTACCTTACGTTGATTTGTCAACGGAAAACGATTGTCCCAATAAGGATTCCACGGCCCGGCTATGCCCCAAAACAAAAAGGAATCTTTATATTTTCTTTTCTTTTATTTTTGCTGAATTTGATGCCACTTATTTTCTAATGGATATAATAAACAGCATGTGACTTTTTTTTTTATGATGCATGGCCTAAAAAATATTTATATGATGTGAATATGAGTATTTCTACCTTAGGTTTTAAAACCTAAATGACACTAAATTCCTAGATTGTGAATTTGAATTTTCTGTGGAGGATAGTATGGGTGTATTTATGGCAAAAAAAAAAGAAAAGAGTTTTCCCCCTTTATTTTCTCCTATTTATTAGAGCACAAAATAAAATGAATTTTTTTTATATATATAAATTTTAGGAAATGGGTCGGACTTACCCACAGTCTAAGGGCAGGGCGCTTTGGTTCCGCTCCACAAGGCATACTAAGTTAGAAAGTATACATGTCTCCATCTCTTCTTAGCGTTTCTACTGCTTTACATCACCTAAGATGCCTCCCCCACCACCTTGGCTAACTCCAGGATCGAACCCCCTCCTTTTGATAAGAGTGTCTAACCCCTTTGCCAGTTGAACCAACGAGGGCTATTAAAATGAAATTCTATTAGCTCCAATAGTGAAAAGCATTACAAATTTTAAATAGATCCTCCTAAGAATCAAGTGGATTGGAGCAGAGAAGCCCTTTTGAATTGGGTCAAATCCTTGCAAGTTTGGGCTAAACTAACATTGGGCTTTTCATCATCAAGCTGGATCCGAAACTGTGGGCTTTTGGGCGGCATCATCACCAAGATCAAACTTTTTCGGGTTAAGCCCAATTAATAAATGAAATTGGCAGTGTAATTGTAGCCTCCAATAGATGTTGAGCAACGAGGCCATCAAATATCAATAACAACAAAATGCTTCAACCTCAAGTTAGACCCCTTTAGCCATTTTGTTGTGGTCCTTGCTCCTCTTAGCATATTTGTCTTTGATTTTGACAACCACATGTTCATTTTAATTTAACCCCAATTACAATACCTAACAACACAACGTTAATGTGTAATTTAGATTAGCATTTGCAAATTAAAATTTAGCTAAAAGTCAATTACTAAAATGTGATTTATGTTTGGATATAAAAGTTTCAAGACCGAATTCATTGTGCATGTTTGAGAGTCTATTTCATATTTTTCAATGCGACATTTTGTAAGAAACAAGTACATAGGTGCTTTTGAAAGTACTCCCTCCAGTTCTAAATATAAGGTAGAGTTGACTTTTTTTGGAGAGATTAAAAAAGATAAATAAGTTACTTAATCATATCATATGTTGTGTATCCTTAGATTATATATTAGTTTATTAGTCAAATTAATTAGTTTATAAAAAATATATATTATAAAATAATGAGTAAATACCCTTTATGGTCCCTGACAAAAAACACGACCCCATTTTGATCCCTTACAAAAAAAATGTCCTTTTTAGTTCATAAAAAGGATAAATAAGGGTCGTTTGGTTGACATTTTGATCCCTCAAAAATTTCCAAAAGGTCCTTTTTAGTCCCTAAAAAAGGACGAATAAGGGTTGATTTTTTTGTAAGGGACCAAAATGGTGTCCGTGTTTTTTGTCAGGGACCAGAAATGTATTTACTCTAAAATAATTTAGTTATCTTCCTTAATTTCTCCAAAAAAAAATTAATTTAGTCTTATAATTAAGACCGGAGGGAGTATCATCCATAAGAATGTGAGAATTAGTTAAAATAAGGTTGTTATTATAAGGATAAGAGTGGCAATACCTTAATTCCTTCAATTCCACCACCGGCCCTCTATCCATTATTGTGTGTTTTTAATGTCTCACCACGTGTCTTTTATTTTATTTTTTTTTCCTTAAAAAAATTATTTATATTATTCTCCATCATACTACTACATATTGCTTAAATAATTTAATAAAGAAAAAGACATCATGTTCATCACTAACACTAAAGGTTATCAATAACAAAGGCGTGAAATCCACATCTTGAGACTTGATCCATTCTATCTTAATCTCTTCGAGGATAGCTTTGAATCAGAAAGAGTCAATTTACATTTTTTGCATCACAAACATGATTTACAAAACCAAAAAAAAAAAAAAGGATATTATATTGATTGATAACTTGTTGCTTTTTGCAGGCACGCATGGTTCAAAAGAAATGCAAGATGACAAGAAGAATCACACAAATCCAAATGAAAAGTACTTGTTCCATTTGGAGAATCATGAGCTTCTTGATTTAACACACCAAAATGTCTACTTCATATCATCTCTATTATAATTCAAGTTGAGAAGTTGCTCTGAAAATTTGTATGCTAATTTTGTTATGGTCGTTATTCTAGTTAATTTTAACCGTTAGTTAACTAAATATGTTGAATTTGTAATCTATAAGACATCCATATTATTTTTGTTAAGGTGCAAATTTACCCCATAAATTTTAAATTTAACTTTTGAAAAATGAAATAGATGACTCATGAACTTCGTGACAAAATTGTACCTTAACAAAAATAAATTGGATGACATGTGGATTTTCAGTTCATCAGATTTTGTCAATTAATAATCAAAATTAACTAGAATAACAGTTAAGGAAAAATTGCTCTCTTTTTTATACTTTCGGGGCAAAATTGCCCCCCAAAAATCTTTGGGGACAAAATTGTCCATCAATGAAAACTTTCAAGGCAAAATTACCCTTAACTATATAATTTACTGTGTGAGTGATGATAGGGTGATTAATTTGTTATAATCAAAATCTATCATACCATTTGTTCTGGCGTAGAACCAGAACCCTAGCCCTGATGGGGCTAGGATGTTGATGTTGATTGGGACTTGACCTAGGAGCGATTCCTAGGGCCTACGTACCCTGAAGAGGGATCAAAGTCCACGTAGTTCGATGATATTGGAGGCGTTTAGCCAAAGGGAGTGGGGTGTGTGCTCTGTGTGCAGTATATGCAATTGAGAGAGAGTAGAGCGTAGAAGATGTGTACCTTTAGGGTTTAACTCGTATTTATAGAGTGTACCTGTTGGTCTTGGGCTCATGGGCCCTCTACTTGTGATAGAGATTTCCCTTGATTATCTCCTTGATTGTAGGTTGGTTATGATCTTATACGATCTGTGGTGATCATGATAGATCTACCTGTTATTGGGCCGCATCATTAATGGGCCTTATATAAATCCGTAACAGATGCCCCCCAGCCCGGTAGTTCAAGGTTTTGGACTGCCGGGGTGTATGATGTCCTGGATACGTCGCCCGAGGTACTGCCCGTCTCCGACGTCTGTGTCGGGCTAGAATTTGCTGAGCCCATTTCCTTGTGTACGTGGTAACGTTGCATGGTCTGATGAGTCGGGGTGACATCCTGCGTCTCGTAAAGTGCCATGTTGGCGTCCTATGGCTTGAGGGTGGTGGTGAATACCAATGTCCAAAAAAGGGGACCGAGGTAATAACCTCCGGTCCTAAGAGCGCCGCGGTAAGAACCGACGACCAATGGGTCCGAGGTGGTAACCTCCGGCCCTAGGAATGCCGTGGTGAGGACCGACGACATAAGGGTCCGAGGTGGTAACCTCCGGCCCTAGGAATGCCGTGGTGCTGCTTCCGGGGTTGGCTCCGAGGGTGGCGGGGCGCCTGTGGACGAGGCGGCCCCTTCAAGCTAGAAGTTCTTTTCTTTTATTCTTCCTTTTCCTTTTGTTTCGGCGTAGGATGCCGGTTTTGTGTGTACTTTTGAACAATTAACCTTATGAATGAAAATTCAAGTAATTGGTCCATTGTGTACTTTTAACTTTATGCATAAGCGCACATAGTCAAGTTCTAGACCGGGCCGGGGTCTTTAAGTAATTAGAGTCCGCTTAGTACTCTTACGGTGTCAAAACCAGTGCATGAGTAGGGGTGTCTAAATATACCACGCTACGAGGTTCGGAGTCGTTATCAGGGATTTTAACCGGGGTAAGGGCAAATTGTCACATGCTCATCCGTGGTCGTCGTCGGGACACACTTTGACCAAGTGGACTGATCGGGGTCCAATATGACTATTCGCCTTCTTACTTAGGTGTCAATTTCGATGCATCAAAATATATACGGGTGCATGGGCCTCGGTGTCGGTTACGGGCGTATGGACCTCGGTGTCGGTCTGCTTATTCGGCGAATCATTTAAGCACTCTTAGAATTGAACATTCGGTTAATAAACCCTTTATTAATTCTAGAGATGATTAGCTTTGTAAAGGCGACAATTCGGACATGAGGTGTCCGTTGCGGCATTCGGCTACGACTAGGCCTAACTATAATAGATCCTTAGCTTGTCGCCGTTCCTTGTCCTCTTAATTTGTTTCCTAGCCGGGTTTTCTAGAACGTAGGCTCCTCGTTGAGTTTTCCTTAATCCGGTAGGGGCCGTCCCAATTTGCGGCCAATTTGCCATCTCGGCTTTTTTGTTCTGACCTTTCTGTTGTGTTTGGCCGTGATGAGTTGTTTGGCCGCCATGTCTAGGCCGTGCGCCGTGGTTCATCTTTTGCTTCCGTCAAGACTTTACGCTGAGCCCGAGTTTTAACCGGGATCAGTGTAACCGGGTCGCGTTCTTCTATTTTTGGAGGTGTACGGGCCTCGGTGTCGTTTCAGGGCTTATGGACCTCGGTGTCAATACAAGGGCGATGACGGCGGCCTCGTGTCATTTAAGGAAGTCTTGGAAGCGACCGAGTTGCAAAAGCTTACGGTGATGACTTTGCTTAAGCGAAAGCCGGGTTCGATGGCCCTCGGCATCCTTTGTTCAATGTATCCGGGTTCCAACTAGGGAACACGGCCGGTTTATCCGAGTTTTGAACTGACCATGGAGAGGCGGATTTAACTGTTTTTTCGGTGTTCGAGTTCGAGCTGGTTATGGAAACGTGGATTTAACCGTATGACTTTATCGGCAAAACTCTACACGGGCCGGATTTTAACCAGATTTGGTTTAATCGGGGTCCTTCTTCAAGACTTGGCACAGAGCCCGGATTTTAACCAGGTTCGGTGTAACCGGGGTCCGCCTTCAAGATTTTTCATGGAACCCGGATTTTTACTGGATTCAGTGTAATCGGGTTTACTGCATTCTGGGTGTTGTAACCCGACATTCATTAGTCCATTATGGGTGTCGTAACCGGACTTCGTTTATCCAGTATGGGTGTCGTAACCCGAATTTGTTTATCCATTATGGGTGTCGTAACCCTGAATTTGTTTATCCATTATGGGTGTCGTAACCACGAATTTGTTTATCCATTATGGGTGTCGTAACCCTGAATTGGTTTATCCATTATGGGTGTCGTAACCCTGAATTTGTTTATCCATTATGGGTGTCGTAACCCTGAATTGGTTTATCCATTATGGGTGTCGTAACCCTGAATTTGTTTGTCCATTATGGGTGTCGTAACCCTGGACTCGTTTATCCGTTCTGTTGTCCCCCAGACCGGTAGTTCAGGTCTTTGAGCTGCCGGGATGTGTTGATTTACCAACCCGATCAGATTGTTCGTGATTGTCGGGATTGCTGCGTCTTGACCCGAGATTCGGGTTTTAACTTAACACCAAGATTCCAGTTTATATATTCTAACGCCGAGATTCCAGGTTGAGATACTCGAACACCGAGATTCCGGGTTTATTATTTCTCGGATTCATACATGTAAATAGACTTGGTGGGATTGCCGGTGCAACACGGAGCCTAAGTTTTAACCAGATTCGGTGTAACCGGGGTCCGTCTTCAAAACTTTGGCAGAGCCGGGATTTTAACCAGATTCGGTGTAGCAGGATCCGTCTTCAAAACTTTGGCGAGCGGGGTCCTAACCAGATTCGGTGTAACCGGTATGCCTTCAAATTTACTCGGAGCGGGATTTTAACCAGATTCGGTGTAACAGGGTCCGTTTTCAAAACTTTGGCAGAGCCGGGGTTCTAACCAGATTTGGTGTAACCGGGGTATGCCTTCATCCCTTTCGTAGGGACAAAACTCCACAGTTTATCCGGTGTCCAATTGAGGAGCGCGGATTTGCTGTATATAATAGACTTGAACATGATTTTCGGAAACGGGCTTATGTACCTCGGATTCCTACATGTTTAAAGATTTGGAGGCCGTAGCTGTCATTACACGGATCTCGGACTTTAACCAGATTCGGTTTTTCCGGAGTCCGCTTTCAACTTTTGCACGAGTAGGGGTATTAACCGGATTAAATTTAATCGATATGCCGACCCGACTTTCGGTGTGCATAATTCAAGCCTACTATATGACATCATAATTTATGTATGTAATACATATATAAAAAATGAAATGGGTCCTACCACGTGAGAGCTAAGATAGGCATGAAAAGAATAAATGTCTTCCTGCGACGACTTCTCTAAAGCCATAAAAATGATAATAGGGAAGCATACCTTTGAATTGATATAGCTTCTAAAATACTTTAAATTGTCATGGGTTTGCTCTGACTCGGCACGAAGTACTATGCAATTTAATTGCTCCGTGCGACTCCATGATTTGCAGAAGTTTCACTTTAGTCCCTCAGTGAAACTTTTTAAGAGTTTCACTTAGGACCTGTGAAACACCTTTTGTGATTTTCACTTAGGTCCTGTGTGAAACCTTTTGAGATTTTCGTTTAGGTCCCTGTACGAAACCTTTTGAGATTTTCGTTTAGGTCCCTGTGTGAAAACTTTTCCGTTATTGCAGAAAGGTCCCTGGTCAAACTTACACTTTGACCAGGTTTCTTAGGTCAGTTCTGCGAAACAAAACGCGCCGCGAGACCTGCTTTCGGATAGGAGACTGGTGATATGCCGACTTAGGTAAACCGCCAGGACGAATCGGAGGGAGTACTGCTGTCGGTCGTCATCTAGTAGGCCGGGATTCCGAGTAAGAATCCGACCCGCAATCAAATGCATCGTGGTCATGGTTAGAATTTCCATGATTCTTCTTCGTTACCCAATTTTCGTCCAGGGGCGGTGGATCGAACTGTTGAGGCGTTTTGAGTGCAGATGGTTTGGCTCTTGCAAATAGCGATGGCTTGTGTCTCCCTGCCATGCTTGAAGGTTGTGGTTCGTATGATCGAGGATATGAACCGTGGCGGGACTGATGAGGCCTTGTGACAGTCTTCCGAGGATCCCTCCAAAGGCTCCGTCGGTCAATCACTCTCTTCTTTGCCCTTTTTCTGATTGTAGATAACGTTCGATGATCCTAGGGAGAAGGAACCCTAGTTCATCGTGTCTTGTACTTACTAAACCTTCTTTTATATGCCTCTGCAGGAGTATCGATTGTTTCTTGAATTTGGGATCGATTAACCCACACCATCCCTTCAAATACCGAATTAACATTCTGGAAATCAAATGCCCTCACTTTGATGCCAGGGATAAATTGAATCAAATGAGATCGACGTTCTGGAGATAGGTGCCTGTATCCACATCACAAACCCTAACCATAAAACTTTATGATTATTCGTTTGGCATTTGAAGATTGGTTGATTTGGCATTTGGAGATTGGAATTGTTGACCATCTCCGGTCATGGGAATCGAAATTTACGGTTCCCCACGGTCGGCGCCACTGTTCTGGCGTAGAACCAGAACCCTAACCCTGATGGGGCTAGGATGTTGATGTTGATTGGGACTTGACCTAGGAGAGATTCCTAGGGCCTACGTACCGAAGAGGGATCAAAGTCCACGTAGTTCGATGATATTGGAGGCGTTTAGCCAAAGGGAGTGGGGGTGTGCTCTGTGTGCAGTATATGCAATTGAGAGAGAGTAGAGCGTAGAAGATGTGTACCTTTAGGGTTTAACTCGTATTTATAGAGTGTACCTGTTGGTCTTGGGCTCATGGGCCCTCTACTTGTGATAGAGATTTCCCTTGATTATCTCCTTGATTGTAGGTTGGTTATGATCTTATCTGATCTGCTGGTGATCATGATAGATCTACCTGTTATTGGGCCGCATCATTAATGGGCCTTATATAAATCCGTAACACCATTGATCACATATTTAGTTTATTATTCAAATTGTCAAATGTAAATAATTTTTTTTTCCAAGGAGATGTTTTTTTTTTTATAAAGAAATTTTAGGAGAGGGGTTGGGTTCACCTATAGTCTAAGGGCAGAGCGCTTGGAGCCTACTCCGCAGGGAATTCAGGACTAAGAGTACACATGTCTCCACCTTAGCCTGAGTTACCATTACTTCACAGACCCCTAAGATATCTCCCCCAATATTTTGACCAACTCCAGAATCAAATAAGAATGTCCAATCCTTTATGAGTTGAACCTAAGGACTGAAGGTTTTCCATGTAGATGATATCTCATCATTAAATGTTTAAACCCACTCACTCACTCAGGTAGACGCTAGATCTGTGCATGAAACCTCAATTATACAGTAAGGCCTAGGATAGCTAGTCATACCTAGGCTTAATGGACTTGTTACTCCATAACATCATAAAGCAAAGGAAAACAAAAAGTAGTTTCTGGTCATTCATACGTCTTTCAGTCTATTCAGTCCCATTCTCAACTTGCTTCTCCATTTTTTTCTTTCCCACACAATCACTTTGACTAATTCCACTGACCACTTCAACACGCCTTCCTAATCACTTATTAATCCAATGTAATTATCTCCACTAATCCATTCTCTCTCTCTTTTTCTAACACCAAATTGTGTTGTGAACGATAATTATGGCTGCCATTTGTTTAGTGGAGCTTGTTTGCCACTATTGACTTGTTTAGCAAGTTGATTTGAGTGTTCCCATTATCATTATTCTTTAGTCAAATTTTAGGTAATTAATCACCATAAACCCTTATGTAACAATGCTAAGATGTCATCATACTCGTGGATTTCATGCATTATTTTCATATCTAGAACAATGGAACACTTCAATGTCAAGTTTAATTATACATTTTTATATTAGAATATTGTTTTTGAAAAATCAATACGCATTTTTGTAAATATCAAACAGATTTATTTAATCTATATAGAAATTAGTTAGCTAACTCCAATGTTAAGGATTTGAGGGAATACATAAAATAAAAAATAAAAAATTCATAGTTAGATATAAAATCCACTAATTTTTCTCTCTCTTATCTCTGTTAACATGCCCCATTCACAACGAATGTAATTGGAATTTTCTCTTATTTTTCAGATTCTTAAAAGTATATAATCTGCAACTCTAAAAAAATATTTTTTTATTTTTATTTTTCCAATAATACTACCTCCGGTTCTAATTATAAGACCGAGTTGACTTTTTCTGGAGAGATTAAGAAAGCTAATTAAGTTACTTAATCATATCATATGTTGTGTATCCTTAAATTATATATTAGTTTATTAATAAAACTAATTAGTTTAGAAAAAAAATAAAAATACTTTTAAGTAATTTAATTAGCTTCTTTAATTTCTCTAAAAAAAGTTAACTTAGTTTTATAATTAGAGCAGAGGGAGTAATAAAGACTGGAATGCAAAGTCACCTTGTATTCTCTTAATCATTGGTTAGTAGACTTTTTAACTTTTCATTTGTATCCTATCTAAAAAAATATTGAAAATATTCTCTACCAAATAATTCATATAGAGTATGAGACTAAGAATCATAGGCCATAGGTAAAATTTGGTCAAATGTGATTTATTAGTGAGTCAAACAATGACCACATGATTAAATCTAGGATTACTATATTAAGAAACTACGTCCATATTATAGTAGGTTACCCCTATAACAGATCCCTAACTACCTCGTAAGAACTAAGAAGAAAATGGCTTTGAGTCATTAATTTTTTCTCAAATTAAAACATTTCCAAATTTATCTGTATATAAGAGAACTGTTTTTTTTTTTTTTTGCCGAAATGTAAATAAGAGAATCTAAAAACATTAGTCCCTTTGATCTAAAATATAAGTCATCAATAATTTTTAAATTTGTAATATTAATCATTTAGAAATCAATTAATGATTATTTATTAATTTTAGCCTAATAATTAATATTTAAATGTTGTTCCTTGTATTTTTATCTCAACTTTCATTCAAAACCTCCTTTTTAATGGGGTAAAATCTAAAAATTATTTAATTAACAATAAACTTAATAAGTTGATCACTCTTTCTTAAATCTGATAAAGCTGCTTTAGGATCAGGTTTAAGGTCTTTAAAAGTGCTCATTCATGTAAAATTGCTTATTTGGGATCACGTTTGAGGCTCTTAAAAGTGTTTGTTCATATAAATTGAAACAAAACTTATCTCCCATATTTACCCCGTGTACCGTAAACATATATAATATTAAGTAACTTAACAACTCCCTTAATCTAATCAAATTACGTAAATATATCTTATATTAAGGGCAAGAGGAAGTATACATATAAGAAAAAAATAAAAATATAGAAATTTCCTAAAACACAATATTGGTTGAGGAAGGGGGATAATTACATTGAGGCTGGGTAGGTAGAGCATCCAAGGGTATGAAAATTTGCTATAACTTTCACATGCCAAACAAATGGTCCTGCTTCTTCCTATAATTCAATCCTTTTCTTTTCTTTTTCCCAATTTTTTTTTATCTCAAAGCTTCTTATTTTGTATATAAATTTATGCACTCAAGATATTTTTATTTTTAAATGAAAAAAATATAACAATTATTTACAATAAATTCCAACCATTGATTGAATTCACATGAATCGTTCGAAATTGTACTGGATATCTTTTTTTTTTATACAAGGAATGATAAAGAAAACACAAAAAACAACGGAAAATAAAATAAGTTAAACTTGCAGACCTCTCCTTTCGTGTTGTATTCCTATTAGATCAACAACAATGAAGCGATAAAGACCAGCAGGAGGATCAGAGAAGTGAATTTCATGAATCCTGATTGAACAACGAAAATTAAAACAGTAAAAAATATTTTAACCCATTTTTTCCCAATTCCATGCAATATGTATAGAAATATAAAATGTTAATAAAAAATCACGTCTACATTCACATTGTGATTTTTCTGTCATCCTTTTTCTTAAATATGTTTTACATTATAGTATTCTGTGAAACGTTTCTTATAAGGGCCCGTTTGGATGGGCTTTTAAAAAAATGTTTTTTTTTGTAGTGTTTTAAAAGCTCTAAATTGGAGTTTTTAAAAAAAGCAGCATTTTAATTTTTTTTTTGTGACTTTTACTTTTTTTAAAAAATATCTTCTAAACACATAAATTAATTAAAAAGCATTTTTTTGGCATTAAAAAAGTGCTTTTTTTTATAGAAAAAAACCCATCCAAACGGGCCTTTATTTCAGCCACAAAAAATAGGTATAACTCGCTTGATCTAAACACACACACACATATAATGTAGTTTTGTTTTATAAAGTCAGGCATATATAATAAGTATATAAATATCATTATAGAGTTGGTTTGTCGGTATAAGACCCCCACTATATCCTTTTAAGTTTCAAGTTCGAGTTCTAGAATAGTCATTTGTGTTGGAAGGGGTAGCCCGAACTCGATTCGGATAATGAATGATAATATAAAAATAGGATAAGTACATAAATATGGCAAAGATTAAAAGATATATCAATCTTTTTTTTGAGTGTCTTGGCCAATAATCTTTTCAAGATTTTGAGGGCCTATTCTCCCTCCCTCCCCCTTGAGTTTTAAATGTTTATGAACATGTTTTATATGTGGGAGAAATCTTTTTTTAACATATATACTTATAGATTATTCACTAACAAAGTTCTTATTATCAACAATGATATTAATTTAATGATAAGTCAACACATACATTACCAAGTAGACTAAAATGAGTTTGTTTGTTTATTAATCATCTTGTAGTTGTAACTTACTTATGTTAATGACTTGTTATTGTTATGTTAAATTTGTTTTCAACTTTGAAATCCACTCATTCTACTTTGTTTGAAAATAAGTTCACTTTGACTATATAAGTTTACACTAGGGTTATTAAACCTAGATCGAATCGGGCGAGCCGGTCCGGCTATCAACTCTTGTCACTTTTTTTTTAAAAAAAATTAATTCGATTTTCTTAAAAAAAACTTATTCAAAATCTTATATTACTAACTCTGAAATCTTCATTTCCTCACTAATTTGTCATCGGGTTAGTTTGAGTTTAATCTCGATTTGACCCAATGAATATTGACCCAGTGCCCCCGATTGGTCAGAATTTAATAACCTTTTTTACACATCTAAATTATTCTCTTTCCTTTCATAAAATGTAATTTTACAAAATGTGACTTTTTGATATTTTTTAAAAATTAGTCTTTTTTTTTGTATGAATCCAGAGTATCCTAAGTTACTTTGGACTTGAGATTAATATCGGTTAGGCCAAATGCGTTAAAGTTAAAGCCCTCCAATAAATGTGCTTCTTGAGAATTAGTCAAAGTTTTTATTTTAATCTCACTTATCTAATGATTATTTGATTACAAATAATATAAATATAAAAGTAATCCTTGTGGCAAGAAAATATAAAATTGATCCACTTGGTAATGATGAAGGAAGTTTAATTATTCATTAAATTATCTTTTGAAATTCTTTTTGGAAAAAAAAAATTCTGTGGGTGCCTTTCATGTTTAATATTATTATAAAATGTTATAACCATTTTTTTTTATAAAATGTTTGGGTTTCACGATAAAAATGTTCAACATCATAATAAAATCATTTATAAATACTCGTTTAATTATATTATTTCATTCAGTGGTTTAAATTTTCAAAGTTTAAATACCAAATGTCATATTATTATAAAACATCATAGATTAATTGAAAGTGATTTATCTTCCATCCTATATGATTCAAACAAAATTTACTATTTGTTGTCGATAGAATATGCTTCCAACATCCTATCAAATCATTACAAAAAATCATATGTTAATGATGATAGGTATTTTTAGCTTAATTAGTTGTCACACAAAACTATTTGACTAAATGTTGTTTCAAGGTAAGGTAATATTTTAATTTTTGTCACTGAAAAACATTTATAATAGGGTTAAGGTGCAAAAATACACATGTAATTTTTTCAAAAGTGTGCTCAACACTAAGTGCTTTGTTTAGGTACAAAAGTGAAGCAAAAGTCATTGTTTTTAGAATCATAAAATGTTCGTTAGTTTGCATTAACTATGCTAAGCTGGATCCCATGTGTAATTTAGTCATTCTTTGACTATATGGAAGACGTGGCAGGTGAGGGGAGTCGTCTTCAACTTAACCCGAAACCTACCCCTGTTCGAAATGGTTGTTCTCTTTGTTGGATGTGAAGGCAAAACTTGACGGGAAAAACGACAAAACGGAAGAGACGGCGGATGAGAGCATCGAGGCTGCCCCACGGCTGACAAAGAGGACAGGGACAAGGTGCCAACAGGTTGTGAAGGTCAAAGAAAGGACAAGTTGGGTTGTGGACTTTGGTTTTCTTGAATTGATCAAGGTATCGAAGGAAGTCCATGGGCACTAACCAGTGGATCGTATTTTGGTTCCTTATATCTCTTCACTGCTACTTGTTCTAGGGTTTTCACCATTGATGATTCACCCCATTGTGGTAAGGCCATTTGAGATCTGTCCATAGATTCCTTGTTGCATTGCCAAATCTACGACTTTTCCAACTCTATCTTCTCATTTTTGACTTCTCGATAATAGGGTCTTGCTCTGTTCTTCAGATCCATAGAGGGGAAGAATTTGTCGAGGTTGGCTCCGTCCCTCGGCAGCGACGTGGGTTGGTGGAAGTTACCTTCTCCAACTCCGCCTCCATCTCCGTCTCACAGTGTTGATCGATAGATTCCTTATCGCCATTGCTAAACTGTGGCTTGGTTCTTTCGTTATTGTAGTTAGGGTTTAGGGAATTCATATACTGGAAGAGAATTAAATACATATGAAATCATTGTAAATTGAAGATATTGGTGGAGGGAAGAGAGTATATGTATAAATCTTTGTGAAAGATGAGTATTTTTGTCATAATCAATATGAAATTTATTAATTCATAAAGCGATCATGTAGATGGAAATCAATGCAGAGTTTTTTAGTTATTCAACTAGTTTCTACTCATAATTTAATAGAAATTTGGGAAGAAGAAGAATGAGCACTTATGTCTCCCTTCTCTCGATTTCTTGATTTCATCTTCATCTGAGTCGAACCAATGGAGATTTCCAATTTCAAACATGGGTAGGTTTTGGGTTAATATAATGGAGCCTTCAACTCCCTCCACCTGCCACGTCTTCCATGGTCAATTACCACTCTGATTCTATTTATAAGTCTTTTTTTGACCAAATAAATGAGATTGTGTTAATTTTGCCCATATTAATTGTACACATAAAGATAGAGAGATAAGAAAGAGTTAAAAAATACTCATTCATAAATAAGGGTAAAGTTGGAAATTTTCTTCATAATCATTGAGATACCTACCTCTTCTTGATATGTGAGATTTAGTCAAAAGAGGCTTATATATAGGATCAGAGTGGTAATGACTAAATTACACATGGGATCTAGCTGACACACTTAAGGCAAACTAACAAAAGTTTTATGATTCTAACAGAAATGGTGACTTTTGCTTCACTTTTGTAACCACATAGTTACTTTTATAATTAACAAAAGCACTTGGTGTTAGGCGTATTTTTAGAAAAATCACATGTGTATTTTTGTACCTTAGCCCTTCATAATAATAAGAAGTATAGCTTCCATAACTGAAGGTTAAAAAATCCTTTACTCTTACCGTTCTCTTTTCGTCCTCTCCTCCTCCACTACAGTTTAGATTTAATGTTTCATAAAAATATTCTTTAAAAATGTTGTTTATTACAGTTTCAAATTATCATACATAAAATTTAAGTGTTTTTAGTTTTTTTTTTCTTAAATTGATATTTTATTAAAAAAAACTGATATAAGTAATGGAGGGGATATGATGAGTAGAAAACGGTAGGAGGGGAAATAACAAAACAAAAGTGGTCGCACTCGTTCAATTTTAAATAGCAATTACAAATTATTTCCATTTTCTTGTCTCCTTCAACCCACAAATTCTCCCCCAAAAAAAAAAAAACAGCAAATCCAAGTTGGTCCCAGCCTCCCTCCAAGGGTAAAATCGTCATTCAACTGAAAACAACGGAACTACGACCATTTACTTCGCCAGTAGTAGTGGTGCTTCTCCATTCTCTCTCGCCAACTCGTCGTGTGGACCCCACCCTTAACGACAACGCCGCGTGACAAATAAACTTGTTTATGTATCAAAAAAAAAAAAACTTGTTTGACCCATACAACTACTTATTTACATAAATCAAAATAAAACTCATCACTTATATTTATTTTATATATAATAAATTATGATTGAAAAATGTTTTGAAGGCTTTAATCATCATTTCAAATAAATACAATATCTTTAAATTACTAATTTAAATTGTTTATATAATTTTTTTATTATATGATAAAATTAACAGCTAGCAAAAAGAAGAAGATAAAATTAACAAATTTAATTACTTTATTTATTCTTATTTATATATTCAACATTGTATTTTATATTTTCAACCATATCAGTCCCTTTTTTAAATCTTATTAGTTATTACTAAGTACCCCACCAACTGGTTTGCGGTTTTTCCTTCCAATATAAGTATACCCTTTATAAATCCAACTTTATGACTATACTATCAATAAATACAATTTAATAATTTTTTTTTTGCCAACGAAAATTTACTAATCCACTAATTTTTGAATGGGTTGAAATTATTACTACAGGTAAAATAATTTCATTTCATGCTGACATAATTTTTTTGCTAAGAAAATTAACTAGAAAGTAAGAGAGAACTCTTTTATTACGTTTGATAAATTTAATAAAATTGAAAGAAATTTAACCAAGTTAAAAATTTAAAACAAAATTAAAAGTTAGAAAGGATCATTCATCTAAATGTAAAATTAAGGATAACTTTATTATTATTATTATTTAAAATCTTCAAATATATATTTGTTTTTTGTATTTGGTTAGTGGTGGAGAATTTGAACGCCGATCACGGAGTAATAGTTTCCGCAGATTATGAGCCGTGGGATCACATTCACCCCCGACACAATCGTCGGTGACCGATTGGTGATAGTGAAATTGTTAAAACGTTTCTTTGGTGGGACCCACCCCCGTCCACGAGGAGACAACTCCTATCCATATTCCACATATATACAAACACATCCATAGTAGCAGTAGTACTCCTTAGTCCTTTTGACTTTTTGTTTGAGAAGTTTAATACTCATACTCTATCTACTTTTTAAATATAACATAAAATTATTTTTTTAAATATTAAGAAATTAATTAAATTAAATTAAAATATTTATATTTATATTTTTTTTTTCCAAATTATATTATCTAACATATAAAATGATATATAATCTAGAGATATGCAATATTATCAAATAATTTATTTAGCTTTATTAATCTTTTCAAAAAATATCATATTTGTAGTATATTTAGAATCAGAGGGAGTACTACGTTACTTAATTATATTATATGTTGTGTGTCATTAAATTATATATAATTTATAAGTCAGATAAATTAATTTAAAGAAAAACGATAATATAAATATGATAAAGTGACTTATTTTATTTCATTAATCTCTTAAAAAAAAGTTAACGTAATCTTATACTACCTCCAGTCCTAATTATAAGAGCTAGTTGACTTTTTTTGGAGAGGTTAAGGAAGCTAAATAAGACACTTAATCATTTCACATGTTGTGTATCCTTAAATTATATATTAGTTTATTAGTCAAATTAATTAGTTTAAAGAAAAAAATAAAAATAAAAATACTCTAAAGTAATTTAATTAGCTTTTTTAATCTCTCCAAAAAAATTAACTAGCTCTTATAATTATAATTAGGACCGGAGGGAGTATTTCGAACAATGAATGCCAGTACAGTTACAGCCCCTCCCCCTAAAAGTTTCCCTTCCTCCTTCATTTTCTATATATTTAATAATTTATTAAATACTTTTATTATTTTTTGTGAGGGGGGGTGCACCAGAAGTTGGATTCAGAAATAAATAACAGAATGAACTGGGAATTCAATTCATTTCCATTTCACCCCCTTTCTTTTTGGGGCCAGAGGAATTCAATTCATTTCACAGCAAGATTTTTGGCAGTATTTAGAACACATGACCCCAGTGATACGTAAGTAAATCTATATATATATATATATATTTTTAAAAGGCAAGTAAATCTAAATTCATTTTAGTTGTCCTCACCACCCCATGTCAAATGACAATACATTTTTTTCTTTCTTTTTTTGGGATAGTGGTGACAGAAGACTTTTATCCCGATGAGTTTTTACAAATAGAAGATAGGATGCAAGTCAGATTATAAATGCGATTTGTGTTTAGGATATCAAGGACAAAAGTGAATTTTTCTAAATGAACTTTTATTTGGATGATTATTTGAGATAAAAATAACTAAAAAATGACATAACTATAATTGAATACTACACACATGCATATATATTAGTGGTATATACTATATATTGTGATAATTGAATATAAAAAAAAATAAATTTAATAAAAAATTAAATTATTATTAAAAAATTACAAAACTATAAAGTATTTAATTAAATATATTCTAGTGGATAAATTATAATACACACACCTATATATATATATATATATATATATATATATATATATATATATATATATATATAATACATTACTTATTAGAATACCTATCTTTAACATTTTTCTCGAAAAACTGAAGAAAAAAAAAAAGCAAGTCAGAAGCTGAAAAAGCCACTTTTTTTTTTTTTTTGGAGAAGCCCATCACCCACCGAAACTATCACAAATGCCTATTTTCCAACTGTGGGTTTTTTTTTTGACTTCTCCAACCATGTCAAACAGATGTAGATCTATCAACCAAAATGACAATACAGTACCAACATGTGGTTGGTCCAGCGGAATGTGGTGCTGGATTCCCTTAAGAGGTCTAGGGTTCGAGCTGCGGTAAAACCACTCGTAATCCGCCTTGTATGGAGCTACCACTATTGGGAGGGTCGTCTTTGCCACTGTAGAACCCGGAATGGTTGCACATTTGCCACCATTATTTTATCAAAAAAAATGACAATACAGTAAATCAATAAAAGTAAGTAAAATTAATAGAAGTACAATAAATATTAGCTTGATGGTGATGCATTAGCTTTATACTAAATTTTTAATTAAATAATGTATCTCATCAAATTATACTCTTCCGATTCTAAATTTAAGATATAATTTTTAATATAAATTATTTTGTAAAATATGTCGTATATTTACGGCCGGAGGTAGTATTAAATTATCCTATGCTTATGTGATAAGTATATACCTTATCAGTGTCATTAACAATAAAAACATGCGTGAGAGTGATAATAAGGATGTGGCATTTTATTGATGCAATAAAATAATAAGGAGTACATCAACTTGGACTATTTCTAATTATAATGTCTACCACACTATGATACGCATTGAATTAGTCCTTGAGACTTCATATTCAAGTCCTTAGCCCATTCTTTAGTCTTTTTGAATATTGATTGCATAAAAATTAAAAAATAGAAAATCTCTTTATTGCGTGATGTTAACATAATATTGTAATTAGTATATCTTAAAAAACATAAATGAACATTTAATGCAGGATGAGGAGTGAAAATTCACCACATCTTTATTTTTATTTTATTTGGCCAAGAGTTTCCCTTTAAAACTTGAAATATAAAGGGTTCTTACCTTACTTTTTTTTATTTGAATTTGTATTCACCCATTTTTAGGATTTGAATCTATGTTCACCTTTCTTTGGGATGAGACTGTTTATCACTTCAATTAACAGTTTGTCCCAAATTTATTGTCCTAAAATATTTAATTTGCTTGGGCGACTTCAATCCTTCTCAATTGTACCTAAAAATATAAAGGGATAAAGACCAATTTTGCCACGGAAGTTTTGGTTTTGGAGCACCCAGCACCCAGAAGTTTTTTTGGTATCATTTTTGCCTCGGAAGTTTACAAATGTAGCAATCTTGCCCATCAATTGATCTTAATCGTTGGATTGATCATTTGTGGTATCATTTTTGCCTCGAAAGTTTACACAAATTTGCTCATAAAAAAAACTTTCGGAGCAAATTTGCTCATAAAAAAAACTTTCAGGGCATATTTGCTCATTTTTTTAAACTTTCGGGTCTTAAATGATACCAAGAAAATTTCCGTGTGCTGGATGCCCCCAGTCAAAACTTCCGTGATAAAAATGATATTTAACCCAAATATAAATCCTTGAATAAACTTCAGATTAGGATTTTTCCTTTCAAGACTTTAAATACAAAAGGTTTTTTCTTTTCCGTCTACCACCCAACAACAATTTGTTGGTAATTCCATATACCCTCTCTTCCTCATATATTTCTAAACATAAAATATAATTGATTTTTTTTTAAAAGAATAATGAAGTTAAATAAGTTATTTAATTATATCATATGTGATATGTTATATATCTTTAGATTATATATCAGTTTATTAGTCAAACTAACTAATTTCAAAGAAAAAATCATTTCTAATTCATCTGTGGGGCAAGCTCGGACATATTGAGTATATCATATAAATATAAATACTCTAAATTAATTTAATTAGCTTCCTTAATTAAAAAAAAAGTAACTTTATCTTATATTTTCTGTTTATATCCCTTGCTTCTTATACATATTGAAGAACTACTTGAGAGGCTCCAAAAACAAAAGTTGATTAAATTTCAAGGAAAATTGATTCATATTCAAAGAAAATGGATAGTTTTGGGAGGGGCACCGGTTATACACACACACACACAACCCAAACGTACCCCAAGCAACGCACTCAGTCTCTCTGTGCACCTCTGGTGATTTGGCATTTTCTGGTTTTGTTTTTGGTGCTAATTGGTTGGTTGGTTGGTTGCCAATTTTTGCCTTCCATCTCCTTCTTTTCTTTACTTTTCACATTTATGCGTCTCTGTGCATTTTATAAGAGCCTTCTCTGCTATTTAGCCCTTAGCTTTAGCGTGCTCTGCTAAAAGATTCACACTCCCCATCCACACAGCTACCACCAACAATATCATACACAGAGAAAGAGAGAGAGAGAGAGAGAGAGCGGAGCAAGAAAAGGGCTATTCTGTTTTTTGACTGACCTTTCTTGCTCTGTTTCTTTTTGTTCTTGTGGGAGAGAAAGGAATGATTGTCACAGCGGCTACATAAAACTGGGCTGAAAGCGAGATTAATATTTTTACATTTCTGCAAACAGGAGGCCCTTTTGCTGTTTCTGAAACAGGAATTTGATTAAGAAAGCTTGCTACATGAGAGACTACTTTGAAGGTATATCTTGGTTGGTTGAGCATTGTTGTCAAAATGAGGTAATGTGTTTTGGAATGTTCTGATTCCCAATACCAGTCTTATAAAAATCTTTTGAGTCTCACAAGTTCTCAAGTTCAACATCACAACGGGAAAGTTATTTTTTCCCTCTTTGATAAATTCTAGATACGCGTGATTCCCGAGGTGTGTGTGATCTTGGAATCCCTTCCATGCAATATTTCACACTAAGACTTGGCTCAACGAACACAACAACGCCTTCCATTTGCGCAATCCTATGCTAGGAAATTGTTGATTTCTCTTGATTTCGAGGTTTTGATCAGAAAAAAGCTCTTGTTTATAGAAATTTTCAGAGGATTGTTTTGTTGTTTTTGGGAAGAAAATGGCTTCTAATGCGGTGGAAATGCAAGAACCGAGCATTGACACCGATAAGCTTAGCTATGAAATCTTCTCCATCCTTGAAAGCAAGTTTCTCTTCGGCTACGATGACCAGAAGGTCTGGCTTCCGAAGCAAATATCTGCGACAATTGAACCGAAACCCGAAGTTCAGTCTCACGCTACCTCCGTCGACGGCGTCTCCTCCATCAAGAATCAAAGAGGCAAAATCTGCATACTCAGCATAGATGGTGGCGGCATGCGAGGGATTCTTCCTGGCAAAGCTCTGGCCTACTTGGAAAATGCATTGAAGAAGAAATCAGGAAATTCAGACGCTAAAATCGCCGATTATTTTGACGTAGCAACCGGCGCCGGCGTCGGAGGCATTTTCACGGCGATGCTTTTCGCCACAAAGGATCACCGACGCCCTTTTTTCGAAGCTGAAAACACATGGCAATTTTTAGCCGATCACGGCCAAAAGTTCTACCATACCGAGTCCAGCGCCGGGAGCAGCCGCAGCTTCTTTCTTCGATTATTTACAGGCAGCTCCGCCTCTGGTTCCGTCGGCTCCGCCACCGCCGGTCTGGAGAAAGCCATGAAGGAAGCATTCGCCGTGAACGGAAAAAGCTTAACGCTCAAAGACACTCTAAAGCCCGTTCTCATTCCCTGCTACGACCTATCCAGTACGGCGCCATTTTTGTTCTCCCGAGCAGACGCGCTCGAGACCGATAGCTTCGACTTCCGGCTCTGGGAGGTCTGTCGTGCCACGTCGGCCGAACCGGGCCGGTTCGAGCCGGTTCAGATGCGGTCCGTGGATGGTCAGACGGGATGCCTGGCCGTCGACGGCGGATTGGCGATGAGCAACCCAACCAGCGCCGCCATCACGCACGTGCTTCACAACAAACAGGAATTCCCGTTCGTGCGAGGCGTGGAGGATTTGTTGGTGCTATCGTTGGGAACGGGTCAGCTATTGGAGGCGAGGTATGAGTATGACCAGGTGAAGCGATGGAAAGCTAAGGAGTGGGCTCGACCCATGGCTCGGATTTCTGGGGACGGCTCGGCCGATTTGGTGGACCAGTCTGTGGCCAAGGCCTTTGGTCATAGCCGCACCTTCAATTACGTTCGCATTCAGGTATGCGTTCCCGACATTTCCTTTTTCGATTAAAAACTACTTTGATAGTTCTTTTGTCTTTTTATCTGGCTCAAAGCTGTCCATAGCTTTGGCTTCTTCGACATGGTTCAGTCATGCAAACAGCTGGTCCATGACTATGAAACACCCAATACTTGAAAATCAGATGGTGTTAAACTTTTGCATAATAGATATATTTCACCCAGTTCTAATTCTAATCATTCATGATGCTGGCTGCGAGGGGAAAAAAACGATGTTAAAATAGACAGAAGCAAGGTTCATTTATTGGTGATGATTTTACGGATTGTGTAGATTTATATCATAAATTCCTTCTTAAACATATTGCAGTGTAGTAGAGAAAAAGGGGTGGTTATAGGATTGCAGGAGAGAAACATGGAGGTTGTCGAATTTTATTTTAATTGTTTTGGGGAAGGGCTACACGTGATTGTGTGGGTGGTGTTGGAGATTGTTTCTCGTGGGAACCAATCAAGGTTCTTTTGGTTGGCTCAAGGTTTGAGGTGTTCTTGAGTTTCCCATCAAACGGTGGGTTGTTTTGTTATGGAACTGTGGTGCGGGTGGAAGAGTACGGGTCAAATTTGTTCTTGTTCGGAATTACTATTAAAAGGCGCGCGCGCGAGCGCACAAAGCCAAGAAACTAGTCTTACCCTGAAGTAAGGATCTGGAATAACTGGGTGAGTTTGAAGTTGTCCAGATGAAGGAAAAGCCATCTAAAGTTAGACCGAGAAACGTTAAGGATATTCAATTGAGTCAATTTCACACCAGCAAGGAGTGGGGTTTGTGCAGGGGGAGGGATATTTCGTTTTGTCTCCATGTAGCAACTTGATAGGTATGGAGGTAGATAGCTAGATTTGGACTTGTTGGGAGTTAGGAATTAATGTGCCTGGATCAATAGCTAAAAGGCCTTGCTCTCCATAATTCACTTTGTTGTTAAACTGACTATGTGATGGAACACATAGTCTGCCGTCTCTGCCAGTGGAGTTCAACAGCCACATGGAGGGTTATTTTCTCACCCAGGACAAAATTTTCGCGTTGCTTATTGCAGGGCTTTGAGCTTCATTTACCCAGTTCAGGTTTTCTCGTTATTTGAGCCGTTTATGGTAATACACTTTTCTGGGTAAAACTGGGAAGTCCATTTCGAATTGGTTCTGACTTTTGAGCCTACTATAAGATAAATTTGCTGCCCAACAAGAAAGAAAGAGAACCATAGGAGAAATTTGTTGGTACATCAGGTTAATCATACTCATAAATATACATATAAGCATGTCAAATGGGATGGGACCCAACTAAAATTTGTGTTTGACTTAAGTTACTTTACTGTGGAGACTCGATCGTTGCTAACATTATCTCATTATTATTTTACTGTCATTTGCATTTCTGGAGTATTATTATGCTGCAGACGACTTAAAATAATCTTGAAATGATACCTTACATGAACTCAATAAATCTAGCTTGAAAATTGTTCGGCAGTAAATGTCAAATGAATTAAGTGTTAATTCTGAATGCTTCTAAAATGACAGGCAAATGGGTCGAGTATGGGGCGATGTGGCCCCAATGTGGATACGGATTCAAGTCCTAGCAATGTAAAGATGCTGATAGGGATAGCAGATGAGATGTTGAAGCAGAAGAATGTAGAATCAGTGCTGTTTGAAGGGAAGAGGATTGGGGATCAGAGTAACTTTGAGAAGCTCGACTGGTTTGCTGGAGAACTTGTGCAGGAACATCAGAGGAGGAGTTGCAGAATAGCTCCCACTGTTGCTTTCAAGCAAGCTGCCCAAAAAGCGACCTAAAGGGAACAGGTAAGCGGTCTCTGTTGTTTTGTTTTGGGTTACCTCAATCATTTTTATGCATCCTTTCAAATAAAGCGTTTGGTGGACCCGTTGATTGGATATGATCAGGCAGGAAAGGCATCTTATTTACGATTATATATGTATGTTTTAAAAGAAAACAGTGGAATTGCTTACAACAATTTTTGAAATGCAGAAAAGCATAATATATTTTAGGGGCAGTTACATTATATTCCCTTTTTTTTTTTAATATGATACATTATATTCCCTTTTAAATGAGTGTTCGATTGCAAAATTCCAAATTGATCTGGGAGTTTTAAAACGCAACCAAACATTTCCTTGTACTTTTTCACTCCCTCAAGTAATATTTGGTGTTACTCTTTTTAATCTAATTGTTCTTTTCATATATAGCAAGAGATTATAATAGAACTATTGAGGTTATAATGAAACTATTCATAGACTTTCAATTTTATAGTTTTTCCCCCCTGAAATGACATGGTATCAGATCCGTTATAACTAAGGTCTGAGTAGTTAAATCCTTGTGGTTTCCCATTACTTATTATAATTACATTTATGCATCATGTTGTCAAATTTTACGAGGTAGTTCAGCCATTTCTTCAGTTACTTGCTAATTGCGTACACCAACTGAAATCTTGCCCTTCGAGTTTGTCTAGTCATTTAGGTAAAGGTGACCAACCTATTTTACCCAAAATATGAGACTCACTCTTACTTGCGAAGACAATTAAAAAAATTGAAATAATTGTTATAAAAATATAGTAGATAATACAAGAAGTAAGAAAAGATAAATCACTCTCTTTCCTTCCACTAAAAGTAGCCATAGGGACTTGATGGGAGGAGGGTGTTGGACTGGTCAAACAACATCAAAATTGGTCTCCTTAGCCACTGTGTAATTGCCCCTTACAAATTCATCATTCTGTTGGAACACAATTTATTGACTAGTAAAGAAGTTTATCAGGAACAGGTGTTAATTTTGTCATCATCCGTGTACCTGAGGGCAATGTCTTGTCCTTTTCTGCTTTTTTCAGTAGAACAAACCTTACAAGACAGCAGGAGGGTTCCTGTTACTGTTGCTGTATGTCGAAAATATAGCATAAGAGATGACTTGGTTTGTCGACCCACCGACACTCTCACTCTTAGCATGGGGAGGGATATCTTGGTAATTTAATTTTGAAGAAAAGGATTAGGATTTGTGAAATATGTTACATAATATATTGGCCTTCTGTAGGAATTAATTATTGAGGGCATTCCCCAAACATACATTATTTGGAGTCCGGTTTCTCTTCTTTTTTTTATTTCTGCCCATCCCTCATCATCTGTAAATCGTGGCCGTCGAAATCTTGATCCAAGGTTCCAAAATATTTTTTAAAAAAACCGCATGCGGTAACAATACCGCATGCGGTTTTATTTAAAAATGTTCTGGACCCTTGGATCAAGATTTTGACGTTCAGGATGTGTCTGTGAGAGATAATGAGAATTTTGATAATGAGAGAATCCTCTCCCTATTATTTGTGCCCTGAAAGGTGCTTTGTAACAATTAATAGCTAGATCTATAATGCACTTTTCATGGACGTTAAGAAATTATGAATCCTATATTATTAAATTAATAAATAAATATGAGCACATATAGAAAAATAGTGGAGGAAAAAGACAAACAGTCTGATACTAGCTAACTAATTGCAAAGACGAATAGGCAATTAATTATGTGAATATCTGGTCCCGGGAAGCCTGAAAATTTTATTTTCGTCTGTACAATCAACATATTTTTAACACACTAAAAAATAGTAATATTCAAATTAAAGAATTCTCATCTATAATGAGAATTGTTATTGTTAAATGTAAAAATAAAAATAGAATAAATATAGGGAGAATCACAACTAAATCCATTTGAAATAGCAGAATTCAGATCCAGGTCTACACTTTTAACATATTCCTAATAAGGCCAAAATGATTAATTAAGAATTTATAAACCTTGTAAATTTACCTCAATGCCCTTCAATGTTTATTAACCCCTTACCTCTCTCCTTAATCAGGAATCCCTGTTTCTCCCCCATCTCCTCTCTCTCTCTCTCTCTCTAATCATCAATGACCTCCTACCATCAGAAAGAATAAAAATATGAGCGAGAAACTTAACATCATCCTCTTGCAATGATTCCAGAAAACAGTCTAATCCTATCAAATTTGCTCTCCTTTTTTCTTGTTGTTGAAAATCCTGCACTCTTATTAAAACGGAACGTTGTTTTGAATGGTCTCCAACAATTTGGATAAAAGAGGGCAATGTTGGAAGAGTGGAGGATGTATAACATGATCATCGCCTGATGGTAGGATGTTGAAGCTCGGACATTTATTCTTTCAGTTCGTAGGAGGTGGTGGATAATTGGACAGAGTGAGAAAAATAGGGAGAAAGAGGGATTTCTAGTTGAGGAGAGAGGAAGGGGTTAATAAACATTGAAGGACATTGGGGTAAATTTACAAGGTTCATAAATCCCTAATTAAATAATTTGGTCTAATTGGGAATTTTTTAAAAGTGTAGGCCTGAATCTAGATTTTAGTATTTCAAATGGATTTGATTTGGGTTCTCCCATAAATATATGTATATAAATGGATGTCGAAATTTTTACTAATAAAAGCAATAAAATAAAACTAGCACTATGAACTATTGCATAAATTTTGCATAACACTATGACTTTCTCCTTCCTTTCAAGAGATACCCGTTGTAACTTGACTGAAACCATTTATCTCTTGTCTTGGTCCCACTGCCACCTAAGTTCATTGTGGATATGGCTGCATCCCTCTCTCCCTTACACTCAATATAAGTATCAGATCCTTAGGTCCTTTGAAAGAACACTAAACCTGGTTCATTCAAGAATTTATGTACTGTTATAGCCTTATAGGGGGCATGCGTTTTCTTCCGTATTTCACGCACAGAAGTGAATCTCCATAATTAAATAAGTATCTCTTAAAACATATTGTTTCCTTGGTCTTTTTCTACTGTGCCCCGTATGAGAAACTTCTTAATTGCATAATTTTTTTTGGTAAATAAATAACACATACGTAGATTTCTGAAAAAGGTGTCGGACATGGAACTTTAGGTAGAATTTAGTGAGTGAACAATGAAAGCAAGTAGAATCGAGCATCACAAGCCTAGGACATGATTCTCTTGAATATATAAATTTAGAAGAAAGCGAAAAAGATTAGATTGAAGAATATCTTCTTTTGTAAGTGTAATGAGGAGGTGTGTGGGAAAAGTGACACTCAGGTGTCAACAAAATAAGAGAAAGTTGATCACGAGTCCATATTCCACACATTCCCACACCTGCTCCTTGACTAATGCCTTCGAGTTCCCCTTTAGTGTTCCAACCACAATACGTTTTTGTAAAAGCTTTTGAACCGCCTTTTATGTCTTTATTGAATTGTCCCTGCTCTTGATGGATAATGCATCACATCGAATTGAATTGTTTTCACTCATATTCATGCATTCACATAAATAAATGTGTGCATCACTTCACATATTTATACTCATTATTTTCAATTGATTGTGACTATTCATCAATGGTTAACCACGCCCATTGTTGGGTCTTGTATTCTTGGTTTGTTTTATGATGGTTGGCATTATATTGAATTGAATGTGACAACTTTTGACATTGAAGTCCACTTTTTTGCAGGTATAAACAGATATTAGGAAGGAAGAAAAAGGAGTAGTAGTGAAAAAGAAAAAAAAGAGAGAAGAGAGGAGGTAAGTATAGTAATAGTAGCTTTTACTTTTGAAGTGAAAATAGACAAAGAAGGTTAGGGGGGTGAAGGAAAAGGACAAGTAATATCAAAGGGTGGATAAACTTTGTGGGATACTTTGCTCCCCAGAGAACAAACATGTGGTGTCCACTCCTACCTTTTGTACAGTGATAAACACTAAATGATGCACAAAAGCAAAAGGCAATTGTCATTTATAGCCTTTTTAGGGTCAAACACGACTCAGCTATTGGAAATTTCAATTTCAATATCAGACTTTTTTTAGGCTTCAAACATGCTCTGCACTATCCCTTCTTTCTCTCATCTTTTCTTTTGTTATTGGATATTTTTGTAAATCTGGTATTTTAATATTTCTATATATAAATACACAGATATATAGATATGATCTGTTTCATCTTTGCTTCAAAGGGAGTTTTAATTACGTGTAGTGGCTGGTGGGCTTACGTTGATGTATGTGTATGAAACTTTAGAAATCGTCCTCAAAGTTCATTCTGACTTTTAGTGCACTTTATTATATACGTGTTTCCTCAAAACGCATAATTACGGAATGGTGAAAAGATTTATGAGCGGCCTTTTCTTAATTTGGTTGGGACATATGGATGGGCCATCAAAGAAAGGCACTTGCCCTTGGTTCCATGCCATTTAAGCCGCGCAGCATATATATATATATATATATATATATATATATATAAAAGCATTGTTTTGAATAGTCTTTGTATAATGATGGTGAAGGGACTTTTGAACTAATTTGTTGGCACCCATATCTTGAATTCTCTTTTGTACGTTGTATTAATCATCCCTTTTGGAATTTTTCTCCACTTGCCCTTCTTTAATTTGAGTTGATTGCTTGAAATTTGATTAAACAATGTTGCATTTGTTGATTGTGTGAAATTCAAGTAGGGGTAGTTGTCCCCTACATCTTTACTGTGTTTTCGAGTCTTGAACTCGATACCACTAGTTAAGATAGAACAAACCTGGGCAAATGATTTAAGGGTGAAAGGGCAAAAATACCCATATATATTTTGTCATATGTGTATCTAACACTATCTACAAACTTTGGATACAAAATTACCTATGATCATTAAAAATGAGGGTAAAAATGCCAAGGGCTGTTAATGGGCGTCTGCTTCAAATTGTGTGCCCCACAATTTTGCAGTCAAGGTTTATATATAGTGTCAGATACACATGAAAAATGTACATGGTTATTTTTACCTCTTCGCCCCTTGATTTAAATGTTGGGCAGTAAAGGCAGAACACTCTGTAACAAGTGTAGAGGAGCAATAGTGCAATACTTTATGAGGATAATGTGGTCCTTGTGGGTATGGGCCCATGGTTGTACTGGGTTCACCTTCGTGCCGTACGGTTCATTTGCTTCTGCTTGAAGCAATCCATTTTCCACAAACCATCATCTTTTTAAGGTATTAGTGTTTAAAAATAAATAGAAAAAAGAAGATAAAAGCAAAAAAGGAAGGTTGGGTTGGGTGGGTGGATAATGAAAGAAGAGTGGAGTGGGTGGTAGTGTCACCCCATAATCAAAGGAAACGCGTGCGTGCATGTATGTTTGGAACTTCCATTGCAATTAATATTTGCTTTTTAAATAATTGATTCCCAAAATATGAAAACTCAATTCTCTTAAAAAAGTTGCACCGAAATGGCAACGACTTTCACATTTTGATTTGGTTGTGTTGTCTTTGTGCTTTTGCTACACTTCTTACTCTTCAAGGGATATAAAATCCATACCACATAATGTTTGATTGTTTTCCCATTCCTTCAAGATTTTAAGGCAAAACGAATGAGAGAGTAGTTTATGGCATGAAAATTATAATACCACCCTTTCATTCACATCTCCTATACGTTACAATTTGTAGAGTGGCTTGTTTTAGTCTTCAATTTGTTAGGACCAACTAAATTAGGGCTTGTTTAATCATGTTTTTTTTTTTTTTGGTAACCACAAGTTTTGGAGGGGTTTGGTATCAGTCCCTCACCAAGGCCAGGCCCCGGGCTCTTTGAGAGCTTAATGGGGACTTACGAGATCGCCTACCAAAGGAGTCCCAGCGACGGCAACGGGGATCGAACACACATCCCTTTGGGACTTGAACAAATCCCTTACCATCTATGCTAACTCTCTTTAGCTGTTTAATCATGTTTTCTAATCATGTCATTGACAGTGATGTGACAATGGTTGACACGGTGGTATGATGTCCATAGCAGCCATGTAGCGGCTTCAAAAAAAATAAATAATAGATAAATAAAAACAAGAAAACACCTAAAAACTGTTTTGATTTTTAGTTTTTAAAAATAATTTTAATTTTTAAAAATAACTTATTAAAAACAGTTTTCCAAAGAGGTTTTGTGTTTTTTTGTTTTTGTTTTTAAGAACAAAAAAGAACAGTTTTTAAAAGTAGAATCAAACACGCCCTTAATTTCTTAGTTGTTACCATCCTAAATATAAGAGTTTGTGGAGATATTTGCTTTGTTCATAAATATATGATCTCAATTTATTTTATCTCTCAAATTAGTATCCAATGCAAATAATTAAAAACATCACTCTAGGAAAATCAACACACTTTTCTTTACATATAATTAACTTAACTATTTTTTTAATATTTATAAAATTAATTATCTGACTCCCATATTAAGAAAACAAGAAGAAGCAATTTACAAATTTAAAATTGGTGATGGAGAGTATGATATCATCATATGATAAAACACCCACAATGATCAATCTTCCCATGTTGTTAGTATATGAAAAAAAGGAAATAAACTCCAAAAAATATATATATATATATTTTTTTTTAAAAACCTAAGCTATTAGACAATTAAGAGTGACCCTACCAAGTTCACATGCAAGCTAGAGATCACAAGCAAAATAAAAATTTGGACGTGAAGCATATTCCACAGTGAAAATGTATCAAAGGTTTGAATTTGATGTGAAATGGCACATTGCTTTTATCAACTTTTGAGTTAAAACATAAAATAAACAAAAACCCATCTCTTTTATCCTTCCTTTCCGTCTTAATCTCACAAAAGAAAGCTACTTTTTATTATTCTCTCTTGTCCTTTTAATTAATTATTCAATTCATCATCCCTTAATTTTCTCTCTAGCTACCTCTAATAACCAAACACTCATCATAAAAGACATGTTCATATTCCTTTCCCTTAAGCAGCTCGCAATTACTTATAGGGAGAATGACAGAAAAATCTTATTTAAATTTCAAAATCCTGTTGACAACAATAATAATAAGATCAATAAGAATAATAGAGTAATTAACAATTCATTTTATTGTGAAATCACCTATTTGTCATTTTGAATTTCAAGTGGTATTTTTATGAGATTTTTCCTTATTTATACTTCAATAATTCAATTGATTTATCAAAATTTTTTGAAAGAAAATATTTCCTTGGTGATATATATGAGAAAGCGAGAGAGAGATTCCCTTCTTATAGTATAGATTGGTAGTTAAGATGTATATAGTGTGTTTATTGATTAGGGTTTGTTCAAAGTCTTAGAAAGTTGGTCCTAAGTCTTTGTTTATTTAACAAAATAATAGAGGGCGTGCTTCATTTTTGTCATATTTTCCCCATAACCATCTTTTCTGTACCCACTTAATTATTTGCTAACCAACATGTATATATTATGGTCTAAACCCAATAATGCAAGTGGGGATATTATGTAAATAAGGAGAAACATGAGTTTAAATTAAGGGTAAAGGAGCAAAAATACACATGTGCTTTACCCCCAGGAGCGCCTAGCACCATATGTTTTTTTTGGAGGAAAAATACACACGTGGTTACCATTTTGGAGCAAAAGTCACATCCCACCGTTATGTTACTGTTCACTTCAGCTTTTGCTCTCTCATCACGGTGAAGAGTAACATAACGGTGGGATGTGATTTTTGCTCCAAAATGGTAACCACGTGTGTATTTTTGCTCCCAAAAAAAGCATATGGTGCGGGGTGCTCCTGGGGTAAAGCCATGTGTATTTTTGCTTCTTTACCCTTAAATTAAAGAAGTTTTACCTTTATGATTTAAAATTAAAATAATTATAGAACTTGAGACCTACGGAATCTTACACTACTAAACAAACTCTATGTTGGTGAAATAATTTATATATTTTCAAAGGTCAAAACTTATGTCAAATTATTTATATCCATTAGGTCAAGTTCATCAATGAATTTATAAGTGCACATACACATTTTAACAACTAACAATAGCAAAACAGGTGTTCATATGAAAATTTATAAATCTTCATTATTTTTAACAAATAACAATAGCAAAACAACAAGTACCCATATAAAAATTTACAAACCGTAATTTACATTATAAAAGCTTATACAAATATTTACAAGTGAACTCATAGGTAAATTTACATGTGTTCTTACACATTTTAGCAATTAGCAATGACAAAATAACAAATGTGATTAAAAAACTTGACCAAACATATATAAGTAACTTAACCTAAATTTTATCCTTTAGCAAGCTTATCACACAATTTTCCTAATTAGTAAATGTATATGAGAGAGACATATGAATGATCCAATAATGAGTAGCTTTACTAATTTGGTTTAGTTAATAATACTTAATACTGAATTATTCATGGGAAAACAATCACAAAGAACAAAGCATACATCATTTGAATCATGATAGAAAATCACAAAAAACCAAACATATATTCCTTGATACTTTTTTAGGTTTAAAAAAGAAAAAAGAGTCTCCATAATGGTGTGATGTTAAAATGCTATTGCATAGTTTGGTAGGGGTCACAACCTTTCATAATGCCTAATTGTCTTAATCTGGCTTATATTCTTGTCATCTCTAACCTCCTAAACTCTATTATTATGTTATATTATGCTCTTCAAACTTTTATAATTATTGGAATCTCCTTTACCACTTTTTGTTGGTATTGTCCTTTTATAAAAAAATAATAATAATAATTTGCCATTCCTATTGCCTTGTGTTCTTGTCCTTTCGGTTAATATCCCTTTCTCTATTATTATAAGTTGTTTGTAAGATTATGACATTGATAGGACCCAAATGACCAAACATGCTTGCCATTATTAATTAGGATTAAAGAGCAAATCCACCCTGAAAGTATAGGCCCAGGAGCAATATCACCCTGTAAGTTTTTCTTGTTTCAATGTTGCCTCAAGAGTTTTAAAACGTAGCAATGTTGTTTTATTCTGTTAAAAAACTAACGTTGACCGTCAAAAAATTGAAGTTAACCGTTAACTTTTTAATAGAAATGAGTAACATTGCTACGTTTTGAAATTTTCGGAGTAACATTAAGACAAAAAAAACTTTCAGGGTAACATTGTTCCTCAATGAAAACTTTTAGGACAAATTTGCTACTTAATTAACCCTATTAATTAATTGTAATAGACAATGATAATGACTAATTGTTCTCCAACGCTTTTCTATAATTAATAATCAAACTAACTGTTTAATGATTTGATTTTGATACTGAAAATGATATGATAACAAGCCTTCAATCAAACTAATATTCTTATGCACACAAAAATTAAATTTTTTCTTATGAATGTTAGCCACGAAAATATGATAAAGCATGTTATCTAGTGTGTATAAATATATTAGATAAATCAAAAAAAAATTTAGCTCTCATCAATACACACACTCAGTTACATACATATTAATATATTAAAATATAAATGCTCCTTCTAAACCTAATATAAGACTAATTTAGGAAATAACATAAATTGGTTAATTTGATCAAATATGACATGATCTAGCTATAATCACATTAAGTTAAGGATTGAATTCCAAAATTATTTATTTCTATGAGCTATAATAATAAATGCTTGTAATTCCCCGGGTAGATTTGCGTTAAGATTAATTAGCAATAAAATTTAGCAAGAAGAAGACTTAAAAATATATCTGACAAGAATATTAACGAAAAGAATGAAATATGTATGCATGTATAATTTGCAGGATATATGTAATCAATAGAGATAATTTTTTAAATAAGTAATTACAAATTTAGAGGATAAAGTGAACTGAAATGTTATATTTGGAATTAAAACAAACCTCGATATGTAACTGAGAGGGATTGCGAATTAATTATGAAGATGAGAGAAAGAATGGGTAAGTGGGGTTGAGCGATTCCGTGCAGTGTTTGCAATTTGTTCTTTTTGGGTTTGTTTTCACTTTGAAGAATTGTTGTTATGTCGTATTACTAATTGGAGCTTTGAACCCCCCATTCTTAGGCTTAACTGGTAAAAGGGTTGGACACTCTCACTAAAGGTAAAGGGAGGGGTTCGATCCTGAAGTTGGTCAAGGCATTGAGAGAGACATCATAGGTGATGTGAACTTGTGGAAACGCAGGTTGAGGTGGAGGCATGTGTACTCTCAGTTCTGTATGTCCTGGGGAGCAAAGCCATCATAGCGCCCTGCCCTTGGACTGTGGGTGAACCCAACCCCTCTCCTAAAATTTTTATATATAAAAAAAAAAATTGGAGCTTTGAATACCAAGGACACAAGTGGTAAGCGGCTTGTGTTGCTTAAATAAAGTTTCGAGTTCGAGCATTGTGAATGCAGAAAAGTCTTGCTGGGAGACTCACTCACCATAGCCAGGTTCGAGCATTGTAAATATAGAAAAGCCCCCGCTAGGATACTTACCCACCATAGCCAGGTGTGCGACCCGGGTCGGATCTGGATTAATCATGGCGAAGCTCTAGATACCGGATGGACAACCGAAAAGAAAATCGGAGCTTTGAATTTATGAATCTCAATTATTATTGTTGTTGTTGCAGTGACCACCACTAATACAAGTTCCTAATCTTTTGTTTACGTCTGAATTGTCCAAGGTTCTATCTTTCGTTTTCACAACAATAATATTTCACCAAATTCATAGGCTTTTTTTTATCAAGGGTTGGATATATTTTCGTCCTTGTGTCTTGTGTATTTAAGGCAATTCATATAGGAATATTTATTTAAATTGCTCAACATTTTTATGAGTTTTTTTTAAAAATAAATTTAAGTGAGTTGGATTTGAAATATTTATTATTATCACTGGGAACAATACTTACAAAAGATATTTACAATCTAGTTTAAAATACAAGTGACTTCTAATTTTTTTATCAATGGAACTAAAGAAGAATATTGATTAAATAATTAAATTTGTCTTAAATTAAATAAAAATATATTCAACCTGCTCTTATTGAAATTTGTCTCACCTCTCTCACCTTTTGGACATCCAATGTGTACCACCAATAAATAAAGGTAAAATTGGGAAAAAAAAAAAAATTGATCATTAATAAATTTGTAAGTAACTTATATTATAACAAATAATTTCTTCTAAAATAATGCGATCTATATTTTAAACCAGAAAGAGTAGTTACTAACTACCACTTTTAGTTCTTAATATAAGACGCAATTGAATTTTTTTTTTGAAGATATTAATGAAACTAAATAAATTATTTTATTTTAAAGTAGTTATATTTATAATTTTTCTCTAAATTAATTTGCATAACCGTATGGATGTATATTTTAGTGCTTATATTGGAAACGTCTATCATCATGCATGAATGCATAAACTAATTGAAAGATGTGTATGGATTCTTTTTTTTTTTTTTTGATATAAAAATTTTAGGAGAGGGGCTGGTAGCTTTGCTTCCCAAGACATATAGGACTGAGATTACATATGCCTTCACCTCAGCCTGCATTTCTACAAGTTCACATCACTTAGGATGACTCCCCCAGCGCCTTGACCAACTCTAAGATCGAACCCCCTCCCTTTGGTGAGAGTGTCTGATTCCTTTACCAGTTGAGTCCAAAAACGAAGGGTATGTATTCTTCATTATTCGGCGGGTAAGCTTTCTATGCATAGAAAATGACAACATGCTTTTTTAATTTGTTATTATTGATCAAACCAAAATAAATATAATGCCATAAAAAGCATCATATCTAAAACCTTCTAAAGCTGAGTCATATGTTGAACTTATAAATTATCCGATATAAATAGAAGAAGAATAAAATGTCAATCCGAATAATTATGCAATATATGATTAAAATCATGACTCGGTCAAATTATTAGAATTATATTCCAAGAGTCTCTATTAGGTCGGAGGGCAGTAAAATCCAAGATCTCTTATTCTTCTTGTGGCCTCAAATATGGACGACCGTCTTATAAAAGGAATTCTTAATTTTATAATATAAATCATTTTGGTGAGACATTAATGAACTTTTTCTAAATATTATTCATATCCCAATTTATTAGAAAAAGATTTAAAATCTAGTGTAGTGTTTCTCTATATTCTTAAATAAGGGTAAAATTGAAAAAATATTTCATTTTCAAACAAAATTAATAAGTTAACCTCATTTTCTTGAGAGAAATTTTTGTGTGAACTTGATTTATATGGTATAACCCAATTAAAATATAACAACTCAACTAATAATAATCTTAATTGGCTGCTCATGTGATTCACATTTTTATTTTTTATTTTAAAAAATAAATCCGTTGACCAAAATTTCACAAGCAATGAATGCAAAATTAAATTTTGTGAAATCTTTTAATTTTATAAAAATGTCAACTAATATTTAGGAGGTATGACAAATCAGCTCATGGGTAAATATATATTAATTGATCAAACCATAAATAATGTGAAAAATCAGGTTCACACAAAAATTTCTCATTTCTTTATTATAATAAGTTAAAGGTAACTAAAAGAAACAAGATTGGCCATAAGTTTGTGAACATTGAAGAACGTTAAAAATGTGTGTGAATTGAAGGGGGATAAAAAAGCTGAATGATGATAAGCATAATGGTTGTCATGAAGAGCAGATATAGAGTACGTATTTCAACATGAAATTTTTTGTTACAAAACGACATCACAAGAGTACAAAAGTTGTCGTCTCAGACTCTGAATTTAGTCGGTTTGAATGATATGTATGTACGTATAAGCGTCCAAAACTAAAAAAAAAGTGAGATTCATCCTCATCAATCGGGCAACGTGTTCATATAATTTGAGATAAAGCTCCTCTTACAAACCTACTTTGTATACTATAAATCACGTTGAAAAAAGGGTTAAGTACTAATTTTGTCTCTGAAGTATGCACTCAAGAGCAATTTTGCCACTTAAATTTTCGGCGTAGTAAGGTTGCCCCTGAAGTCTCAAAACATAGCAATGTTGCCCCTCCGTTAAAAACTCTAACGATCAACTAACGGTCAACGTTAGGGTTTTTAACAGAGGGGCAACATTGCTATGTTTTGATACTTCAGGGGTAACATTTTGCCCCTGAAGTATCAAAACGTAGTAATGTTTCCCCTCCGTTAAAAACCCTAACGGTCAACTAACGGTCAACGTTAGGGTTTTTAACAGAGGGGCAACATTGCTACGTTTTGATACTTCAGGGGCAACATTGCTATGCCGAAAACTTAAGGGGCAAAATTGCTCATGGACGCGTATTTCGGGCGTAAAATTGATACTTAACCCTTGAAAAAATAAATTCTACCGCTGATTCAAAGAGATACTTGTAATCTTTCTAATCTTTCGCATCGAAAAGTATAGTGTTATATACACATATATATTCAATGTTGGTCATTATTGATCATTCTCTCACAATCTGATCGAAATTAAGATAAAAGGTCTAATAGTTGCCTAGGTGAATTTCTTGAAGTGAAGAATGATAATAATGGATTCATCTTTATGGAAAAGTCTCTGGTTAATCTCAATTCCTTAATCCATGGCATGGATACTTCTTCAACCTTGGTTCTAGTTAATCACATTCCCTTTGAAAAAAGAAGGGTGACCCGTTATACAAATAATTATGAATAATTAGTTTAGTCATTTTACACTATATAGAATTTTTCAAGAAAATATGCATAAAAAATTATTTTTTCAAGAGAATCATATCATTCGTAATTTAAGATTTAAGAATATTAGTATATTTCAATATTGATTTAATGATTTTACATTTGATATCATTTTTTTTTTTTGGTTGTTTAAATAGTGCCAATTTTTTGCTGCTTAATAAATGGTAGAACCGATGGGCCTTGACCGTATGGGGCTCAAAGTGAGCTGATTGCTGACTTGCAATTAGCTCACTTTATTTACTAACCCCTTGTTTTTGGGTTCAACAGGTAAATGAATACCCCTTGTTCTTGGGTTCCAGCAGTAAGTGCTTTTTTGAGGTGTAAAAGTGACTACCACTCTGGTCCTATTTATAAGTCCTCTTTGATCATATTTATAAGTCATCTTTTAAGTAATAAATGAGATTAAGATAATTTTGCCCATATTAATTATACCAATGAAAATAGAGAGAGAAGAAAGAGTTGAAAGATACCCAATGAAAATAGAGAGAGAAGAAAAAGTTGAAAGATTCTCATTCATAAATGAGGACAAAGTTGAAAATTTACCCCACAATTATTGAGCAAACTAACTCTCATTGGTATATGTGTTTTGGTCAAAAGGGACTTATAAATAGGACCAGAGTGATATACTGGTATGTGGTTACAAATCAAATGCAAAAATATCATTTGACCGTTAAATTTGATTTTTTTTTGCTGACTGGACGATGACGTGGCTTTAAAAGGTGTAAAAACACATATCGTTTGGATACCAAGTTCCTTTAAAAAAAAATTAATAATTTTATTTCAATTAAATGAAAATTATTATTTCTCTAAATATAATTCCTGGAATGTCAAATTTTTCATTTCCATAATTTATTATAAATACTATATTTAATTAAAAATAAAAGTCAATAACGGACCATATTGTTGCAACTGATTAAAAGGTGGTAAGTTACAAGATTGTTACGTTCAATAGAGTATTATGATGGAGAACTTGTTTTACGTGAAAAGTGGCTTGAAACTGCTTCGATTGCAATATATATATATGATAGGAATAGTAGGATTCATGGTAGTTAAAAACTTGATTTATCACTGCGATTTTACATTTTTACGATTTTTTTTTTCATTAAAACGATTTTACTAATTTTTCAAACGTTTTTATGTTTTTACGATTTTTTTACGTTACGATTTTAGGTTTTACGATTTTTCATTCTCCTTCCATTTTCAGGTAAAATCTATGTTTTCACTACCATGGTAGGATCTCTAATCTATAGAAGAAAAATGAAGTAGTTTTGGTCCACTGGCAGGAGATAACAAGACAGTGGAGAGGAGTGGCAACGCCCAAGAGAGGAAAGGATATAATATCTCCTTTCTGATAATTATTTGGGTTCTACTGCAATAATTCAAGTTCCCAGATTAAACACCTCCCGTTTCCTTCCTCTTTTTTTGCTTTGCGCACAGCCTCCATAAATTAAGCTACGTTCTCTTTTACGTTGCCAGAGAAATTAAAGAAGCTAGCATGAGGACGTTTAGAAAATGTCTCCTTGTGATTCTCTTGCTAATGCTTCAGGTTTTCTACAACGAGTCCCTGGCATTAACGGAGAATGGAGAGGACCAGAGGAGTACTTACATGGTTCACAACATAGACAAATCCCAAATTCATTCAGCCTGGTACCAATCATCAAATTTCATTTCAAATGCATAAATACTCATTTATTAATTAGAAAATTTAATAAGGATTAAAAAAAAAGAAAACAAATTCTGAAAATAAAAAAATTAGCTGGATTTTCTTTTAATTGAAATAAAATTATTAAATAAAAAAAAAGCGCTCTTTTTGCCAAACCACAGGTATATTTTTACACATTTGAAAACCACGTCATTGTCCAGTCAACAAAAAAAGTCAGACTTAACAATCAAAGTCAAATTTAACCGTCAAACGGCATTTTTACACTGAGTGCTCCTCGGAGTAAAGTATATATGCATTTTTGCACCTTAACCCTTGTTTTGTTTTTGGGTAAAAAATTATAAGTTGTTTAAACTAATTTTGTAATATATAAATAATCATATAAACTACACATTTGAGTAAATTCCACTTCTTTCCCCATGCTTGTGTTGCATGGAGTATAAGATAAATTACAAACTCAAAACAATATGCAAAAACCTTCGCAATATCATATCCGATTGTTGGATTCGAATATTAGACATCATGTTCACAAAAATTACAAACTTATGCGAATTACAAGCTCTTTGATACATTTAGCAATCATGTTGAACTAATCGTTTATTAAGGCTTGAATGACAAATAGAACAACCATAAATAAATCTGTTGCAGTAATGCAAAAAAGTAGAACCTTGGAGAGAGGGAAATTCCGAACTTGCAAGTCTCACACTGAAAGAACTATTTCTTCCACCACTAAATACTACTACAGAACAGAACTGGAATTTATGATACACTTCCTCATCATCTTTCAAAAAGGTACTTCAGCTGGCTCTGGCTCTAATGCGGGCTATAAGGGTTCTTGCAATTCAGGGTTGACAGGAAACAGGTTACATTGTGCATATTGTGCCATCAATTGATCCACAAGAACCAAAGCTACCATGGCTTCTACCATGGGTACGGCTGCATTAACAGTCCATTACACTGTATCAGAAAGTGACTTTTATCCAAAGGTGAAAATATGCCATGTTGCAAATTCTAATTGTTCTTTCTATTATTTTGTAACTGTAACAAATTTATTTCAGATCACCTTTCAGGAAACCTCTCTTAGCAGCTCTAATAAATTATTTTTGTTATGCAAAAAAAATAAAAAATTAAAGTTCAGATAGATTAACAACACTGGTAGGATGAAACAAGTCAGTTATTTACCTCTTGGGACAACACAAGGATCATGGCGACCACGGGCTATTAGGTCTGTTTCTTTCTTATCTCTGGTCACTGTATGCTGTTTTTTCTGCATAAGTGTCGAAAGGGGTCACAATGCCTATCAAATATTTAGGACTGTACAATGGTATATGGAAGAAACCACCCAATCAGCTAAAAAACGGGGAAGAAGGGGTAGAACTGGCTTCTCATGTTCCATTTTATTAACTACCGGCCGTTGCCACTTCATTTATTTACAAACAACAAAAGTTATAACTGAAAATTGGAATATCTAAAGTGAATGTTTAGATAAAACACAGATAATAATTGGTATAATCATTTACGGTACCATAACTAGTGAGATAAAATAATACCAACGCTTCACTCAAAACAGACCTTCAATCCCAGCGGAAAAGAGGGGACAGTATTGAGTAAATCAATTATGACATAAATAATTGATAAAGAAAAGTACAAACTCTTCTAATGCGGCATTTTGTCTATGCAAGCCAAAAGCATGGTTTCAATTTTCACACTTTCACGAAGGTATAATCCCCACATAAGTAGTAATTTGAAAGATATCAATCAAAACGATTGTGTGCCTGTGTTATGAAGACAATCCTTGGATGCACTACCTTGATAGCTTTCCCGTTTAAAACATGAAAAACACTCATTTTACTACATTGAGTTTTTTTGCATGGTAAAATCAACTTAAAGCACTTCAAGGCATTGTGCTTCTGATGCTCACTATTATACATTGCCATACATTTTTCTTTTGCTAACTTTCTGTCAGTTTTTTGGACTTTTTATTGTATGGTGGTAGTAAAAGTCCTTCAATCAAATCCAAATTGTTCAATAAAACATTGAAAAAAAAAAGCAGCAGCATTGTCTGCTTATTCTCTACGGCATTTTATAATATTTGAAGCTACCATGTGGTATATAGCAGCGAGGTTTAAAAATATCTACCGCAATGCTTAAATTAGGATGCTTATCCACCTAGCCCGGATGTATGGTAAGAAAGAGGCGCTATCAAGCTACATTCTTGCTAGTCCCTGACCCATTTAAATTAACTCTCCCTTCTGCTAGCCTTGTGCATATTTACGTTTACAAGTATGAATTTGTCCCCCAATGTGAGTGAGATAAGATTCACTATTAGAGAAAGAAAATAAATATTTGGCTTACTCCAATGGTAGATGTTGGCTTGAAAGCTACTCTCATGTTTATGATCTCGCCATTGGATATTCCACCCTAATTGTCAATACAGATAGTATATTAGCAACACACATATTATTACATGACCATCATATTGCACGCACAGAAACAACACACAAGAAACTATAAAACATAAGACTACCTGAATCCCACCAGAGCGGTTTGTTCTTGTTCTCATCTTTCCATGTTGATCTATATAAAACTCATCATTGTGTTCACTGCCAGTCAAAAATGTACCTGTAATGGTATCGTTAAGCCATCAGAATGCCTATGATACAAGTACAGAAGGAAATCACTAAACCAGAGTCTTTTCATTCAGATAAGTTTGTAAACTAGAGGACAAATGAAATAGGAGTGATATATAAGAAAACTGTCCTACCTGCAAATCCGCTGCCAAACTGGAAGCCCTTTGTAGCAGGCAATGACATGATAGCTTTAGCTAGTTCAGCTTCAAGTTTGTCAAATACAGGTGATCCAAGCCCCTGATAAATAGTAATGTCAGTTCTTCTCCATGTGGAAAAATAAAAGATAAATCAAACAATATGACACAGCATTTGAAACAAAGACTTAAGTTTGAAAAGATAATTCTTATAAGGTGTCAGTCATGCAAGAAAACATGTACATTAATGCAATTTTTATTTTAAGACTCTAAACACACTGTCCATTTCTTTTATTATGTTTCAAATAAAACACGTGAGAGGGACATTCCAGAATCATGCAAGTTACCAAAATACCAAATATTAGGGCCAGAGGACGTTGAAGGGCTTGGGAATCATAACTTCTTTTCTATCAGGGGTAATAAAACATGCCACAAATGGAAGGAAAGCTCTTAAGTGCTGCTGGATGGCTAAGGTCATAGCAAGTCCAGGTCTAATTTAGGCCCAAAGTCCACCTTAGTCCTGACTTTTCAAAAGGTTTTTAGTCACATGCATGTAGTTTATGAATTTCCGAATCAATTAGAATCTAAATCGACGTGTCAATTATTTTTCATTTATGCTATGATTATATTTGTATTTAAACGATGTAGGCCCACAACATATCAACAAAAAATTCCTAAATTTTCTTTAACGTAATTGTTCCTTTTATCACTTTAACCACACTTGAAATCCTACACATTGGCTTGCTCTGACATTTCACTTGAGGCCTTGATAGGAAAGATGAAGACTTACAGATGGACAATTCCTCACGATGCATGTTACAACTCCACCAACAGAATCACCTTTCACCCGGACAGCATCAACAGCAGCTATCATCTTCTCTGCATATTCTGGGTCTGGGCATCGGACAATGTTACTTTCAATCTGGAACAATCTCCAATAAGTGGCAAACAATTTTACAATTAAAAAAATAACAAATAACTAATAAGGTATCTATATAATTTCATTGTTGTAATGATCAGCCATTTTCATCCAGAAAAAAATATTTGCTGATTTCAGCATACAAATGCAAAAGCTGGAATTAGGTGCTTGAAAGCCAAAATTAACTTGCGCTGACACTTTGAAATTTCTACAACGTCAATGACGTCGGGATGGCAGCCAATATGCTTTGGAATATACTGACGCTGGATAAGCACAAATTACAAAATACATTCTAGCTAAGACTGCATGTTGGAAAGCTCCTTTTTATAAGTTAATAAAATAGGTGTGGGCAGACTTCTTCACAAGGTTTGGTCAATCACTAAAATCAAAATATCCACACCTTTTTGGAAAAGGTGGAGCATCTACATGTTTTAAAACAGAACCTACTTCAAATAGTACAATGAGAAATCACTAATGAGGATATTACATGTATATTAACTTTGATACCTGTTCAAGTGTTAGAGTGTCATGATCGATTAGGTCCTCAGGAAGAACAACCTTGTGAGCTTGAGAGACATAGGCAAGAACCTGAATCATAAAGTACCCTTAGTCAAGAATCTAGCTTAAGAAAAATGCCAATTAGAAAGGTGAAAAAGGAGGAAAGCACATAAATCTAGCAGTGATAGGCTTGCTCATTGTGTTAATTAATAAAGATGAAATATTATAAAAGACATAGCAAAATTAAGGCTCAAGCAAATTTTGAAGTAATCTTTATAAAAGTATATTTTAAGATTCAACCTTCTTGTTGTTTTAGAAAGGTATATTTTCAACAAGTGGAAGTACATAAAGTAAGTGAGAAAAAACTAAAAGGAAGAAATTATTAATATAAAGAAAAATATCACTTCCTTGTAACCAGCAATAATAGAAGATTCAGAACAAGGAAAATTAGTAACATAGTCGTAAACATCAATTCCTAATCACTAGCGACAGATGTGTGTTCCATTATGAGAGGAAATCATACTTTAGTGTTATCAAACACGACTGGAGGCATGCACATAATGAATAACACGTCTGTTAAGGTATTTGGTCGGGAGAGGGAAAGGGAAGAAGGACAGAGAACAGAGAGATAGAGAGGAGAGAAAATAGAGAGAACACCGACAATCAATATGAATAGTGCAACTTCATTAGGGAAACCAGAAGTGGTTTAGGTACAATACACTTCTTATTTATGGGTGCTCCCTTCTAAGGGACACTAACAGCTATAATCAAATCCTAACTAACACTTAAATCTTAACTAACAGTAGCAGTAACTAATTCCTTTCTTATTTGTAATTACATGACATCACAGGCATAGCAGTTCTGCGTGGCATGCCAAAGGAAACTAAAAAATGTGTGTGTGTGTGAGAGAGAGAGAGAGAGCCTCAATAGCAGGCTAAGAGGTCTTCCCAAGCTCCACGGTCAAACCTCTTAAGGTCTGTATCTTACATTTCAATCATAGAAAAATATAGTCACGGATCCGTGGTGTGGTGTTTGCAATGAATTTTCCAAAAGGAATTACTAGAGTCCTTATTTTTGTCCTAAATTCATCAAGAAGAAAGCCTGACTTCATTTACTGTCTTCTGAATTACACAACAAAAATAAAACAATTTGTGTGTGCAGCCAACTTCAAAGATGAAATAAAACAGAAAATTGAAAGGCACACACATGCCTGAATATATCTATCCACTGCACGCCGTAATAACAAACCAGCTTAAAACTAGAACTCTTACTCAATTACATATGCAAGCAACGCACCTCAGTTCCAGCAAACTCCTTAAGGATTTTCTTAGCAACAGCACCAGAAGCAACTCTTCCGATGGTTTCCCTTGCAGAAGATCTACCACCTCCCTTAAATGCGAGGAGTTCACAAACATGAGCTTAATGAAAATTTCATGGAACAAAACATCTCACTCATCACTAAATTGACATAGAATGCCACTGCTGCCATGGCATCACATTGCAAAACTTAGTACCTGCACTGATCTGACACCGTACTTCATATCATAGGTTGCATCTGCGTGTGATGGTCTATAAGCTAATGACATCTCACTATAATCCTGACAATGAGATGATACAATGGGGAAAAAACTTAAAGCAAGGCCAAATACATTGAATATTACTGTTTGAACTTGTGAATATTAATCATAGAACATGATTACTACTGTTACAAGTAAAAATAATTTATGAGGATAACAAAACTTTGATTGTGATAATTTTTTCTTAAAAAAATCCAAAATGATTTTGCTTAGTCACCTCTGGACAAGCAAGTACCTGAGAATTTTGAAGGAGGAAAATTCAATTAATATGCTCTTCCTCCTAAAGAAAACTCCTCTACAAGCTCTCAAACATTTCAATGATTGTACATCAAACGCGTATAGAAGAGTTTTCTTAACATAGAAAGTTTTCTATATGTTCGTCCACACAAGTTCCCAACCATCCAAAGTTTCTTTTATAAATTCAATTAATAAAAGGAGGAAAATTCAATTAATATGCTCTTCCTCCTAAAGAAAACTCCTCTACAAGCTCTCAAACATTTCAATGATTGTACATCAAATGCGTATAGAAGAGTTTTCTTAACATAGAAAGTTTTCTATATGTTCGTCCACACAAGTTCCCAACCATCCAAAGTTTCTTTTATAAATTGAAACGCCAATATAAAAGGCCATTCACAGTGCATATTTTGAAGATTCCCTTAAAGTAAAATTAGAAAAAGAGGGGACAAAACAAGCTCATATCCTTTTCCTTTCTTTAATAAATACTTCTCATACAAATATAAAATTAGCGTTAGCATTAGATACTCACATGTCCTCTCTGATCAGTGTTGGGAACAACTACAAGAATTGGCGTTCCAGTAGTAACTCCTACAATGCACACATTATCTTTCAGATAACTTACATGTATCATAAAACTTCTCAGTTAATAATGATGGGAACGAAGATTGACCTTCAGAAACTCCTGAAAATATTTTACACGTATCAGTCTCTTTTCTGGGAGTAGTAATTCGGCTCTGACCTGGCCTCCTATAAACAAAAACTTTGTAAATCTATTACTTAAAGACATTTTGAATCAGAAGAATCATAACCAATAATTACTTATTGCTGCTAAATTCCCAATATATGAGAAGTATTAATCAAAAACATCCATTGGCAAGTACCTCCTATCAAGATCCTCTTGCATGTCCGCTTCAGATAGTGGCAAACGAGGAGGGCACCCATCAATTACGCAACCAACACCTCCTCCATGAGATTCTCCATATGTCGTCACGCGAAAATAATTTCCATAGGTACTACCTGCTGCCTGTATCTCTGTAATTAACAGGGCATCAGTACAAAATATTGCTGGCATGAATGCAAAACATTTCATATGATTCATCGAGTTTAGCATTTAAGAATTCCACAAGTTCTGAAACTCTCATTCCACGTGAATATGTAAGAAATCATTTCCTAGTAAAATATGCAAATCCTTCAATGAAATTGCGTACCAAATGTTCGTAAGTGAAGCTCAAATTCATATAAACAAATTTATGCACCTCTTTTAACTTCTATGTAAAGTCTATAAAGTAATCGCAAACTACAAAAATGTCACTAACGACAAAGCAACAGGCAAATAAATCCAAACTATCCTCACTTCAGCTACTTCCACTTTCAAAAAGAAACATGATGCGATAGGAATAAACAGATTCGTAAAATAAAATGAAAATTCAAGACGCAAGAGAGAGAGAGAGAGAGAGAGCTCACGCAGTCTCCTGCGAGAGACCGGACGAACAGAGATTTGAACGACGGCGGAGGAAAGATAACGGGCATCCGAAATGTAGGAAGAAAAGGAACCAGATAAGAATGGCTTGGAAGAAATCGAGGAAGCCATTGGATTGCAATAGATCGAGGAAGAGGAAGGAGAAGTAGAGAGAAAAGAAGGTTGTTGAGAGATTGAAAGGCAAAAAGTGTAATTATACAAAACTCAGTTCTCACCTACCATCTCTGTTCTGTTCTGGTGTCTTGCATCCCAAAATTTTGGTTTTGTTCAAATTTTATTTAATAAAAAAAAAATACAAATACAAGTTTAATTTTCTTAAATTGCTAAAATTTTATAATTTTCTTAAAAAATATCATTTTTATTCTATTCATTGATTTGATTACCAAAAAAGGTAGTTGGTGTTATTATAATTTATGTACATACGATTTATTTAGTGCGTAATCGCTGGTCAAAGTTGTGTGGTAATGTGGTTTAGCTTGGTTAAGTTTTGGGTGGGTAGGTGAGGAGCTGATAGAACCTGTCATACCATTTGGTTTGGTGCCCCTAATTGCTTTTTGAGCCTTTGGTACGCATAAATAAGGTAAGGTGGATGCCTAATTTATTTTCAATTATAAGTAAGCAATATTTTATTTATATCACAATCTCTCACTGCAGTAGTATCACTCAAGATTATTAATTACCCTTCATTTTTCAGTTATGTAATTTCCACAATCAAGGTCAGATTATTGTTGGGCGAGTCCATGATGTAACATCCTAAATTTTGGGATTTGAAGTTTGAATAATATATGAAAATTAATTATGAATTTTTTGGCTTAAAATAATTATGGGAATAATTATTGGAGATTTAGGCTTATTATTCCTTAATTTATTTTGGGGAAAGAATAATTCAAATAAGGGATAAATTATGCCTAAAACAATTATAGAAATAATATGAGGGAATTAATTATGGAAAGATTTTTTGTCCATAATTATGATAAAGTTAATATATGAAATTTAAGGCATATTATTAGGCAATTAGTATTCCTAAATAAAAACTCCATTTAATAGTACACTAGTACAATGCTTACTATATATATTCTCCTAGGTCAATCAATTATACTTTTTTTGAAACGCAGGAACTTTAAATTGTGATTGTTTAGCCCTAAGCCCATTATACTCCATTCATTAAAAAAAAAAAGCCCATTACGCCAACAAAGCCATTGGTAGCTTTAGCCCATATATCCACTTCAATCCATATAACACCCAGTCCGTACACCACTTCTTCAAGAGCCTCCGTTTGACTTGCACTGCATCAGTTTTCTCTTATTCATTCCTATCAAAAAAAAAAAAAAAAAAGTTTTCTCTTATTCATTCTGCCAAGGCACGTAAAACGCAGAAAGAGCTTACGGTTTAAACACGCAAGCACAGTTCACTTTCGGCCTTACTGTTCACACGCGATCAACAACTTCCAGGCTTCTTCCATCAGAAAATCCAGATGTCCCATACTCCTCGAGCCAAACGCCACCCTTTCCTCTCATTATAAACCAAGCTGCATTCTTGCAGCAACCAAGAAAGAAAGAGACCGAGAGTGAGAGCTGAGAAAGAGTGTGAGGTCGAGAGTGTGATCGTGGGAGAGGAGGCCAAGAACTAAAACCAAGGTATGTCGCTACACATTAACTTGCCTGTTGCTGTTATATACACGCTGCATATATATAAGAGTAATAGGAAAAAGCTTGCTGATATGTGTGTGTAAATAAGGGTAGGAAACATAGTAGTGGCTGATACATATAGAAGGAAAAAGTTGGCTGCATAAGAATAAGAAAAAGGAAGCTTTTTGCAACCATGTAAAGATATGTATATATATTATCACTTGCGTGGGGACCTCTGTTTTTAGGAGTCAAGACAGAGGAGGTTTAATATATATATAACAAAGCACATGGGAAGGACAATAATGAAGCTGATGCGTACATATATGCGTTTGCTGCATGAAGAAGATAATAAAGAATCCTACTAAACTGTTTTATGTGTGTGGGTATTTCGCTCCACATATATATAAACAGAGAGGGGGAAAAAAACTGGAACTATGTGGCTGTCATAATATATATATAAAAGAGAATGAGATGATAAGATAATATATGTATAAACATATATGTTGCTGAGGTCATGTGCATTAACGCTGCATATATACATATAAATAAGTGAAGAAAGCTTGCTGGTTTGTTCTTTTTATATATATATATAGATATGCTTATAAGTCATGGGTATATGTATATATATCATTGCATGTGGAAGGGGGGGGGGGGAAAGGACGCTTGCTGTTCCTATAATACATATAAATGCATATAATGTTGCTATCCAAAAACGCAAGCACAACTTTATTGGTGTGGATGATTATTAGGGAACAAATAACAAGAGCCAAGGAAAAGCTTAATGTTCTCTATATATATATACACCTAACACGTGAAGCCTCTGTACCTGGGAACCAAAGCCTTGATATGATAAAATATTTGATATAGAAAAGAGGTTGATTTGAATATGTGTATTAATGGTATTTTTATAGTGAAAAAGAAACTTAGCTTACTGTCATATCTTATAAGCTGCTATATATATATATATATATATATATATATATATATATATATAAAAGGGAGAGAAAGATGTTATCTTGGTTATATATATGTGTGTATACTTGAAACCAAAACTATATATTCTTGTATGTATATATATATATATGTACATGAAGCATATTTTTTTTTCCCATGGTATTAATGGTCACAAACTCCTCATTTAAATTGTTAAGATAGCCTCTAAGAGTTTAAAATAATTGTAGGAAAATAATAATAAATAGTAATAAAATAAATTATTATTATTATTATTATTAAAAAGGGGAAAAATAAAAATAAAGGGAATTATTAATTATTAATAAATAGAAAAGGGTATTATTAATTAGTAATAAATAGAAAGAGAATTAATAGTTACAATGGTCTCACTGATTTTTTTTTAGTCCTGTCATATTATGCGCACTTCAAGCATTCCAAATATATTATTATTAAAATTTGTATATTTTAATTTTATGAAATTATAAGTTATAATTTTGATTATGTAGAGTTTTAGAAGAGTTATTAATGGTTAGTAAATTGGTTGTGGTAGATTGATTTTTGGCATGTGTTTAAGCTCTTGGATTAGGAGCATGTGTTGATAGTAGTTAGCTTCGACGAGAGGTAACCACTTTCCACTTATTATGTATATTGGTATGTTGTTTGTGAGTATTTTGTGAAATGATTATTAATATCTTAATAGAAATTGCCTTGTGGAATCTTATGATTTGAATTGTGAAATATATACATATATTTATTTATGTATCTTGGAAAAATTCTTGTTGAGTTATTTATTATGATAAATATGGGGTTGAATTGGGAAGAGATGGAGTAGTTTATTCCACTACGTGGTGAGGCCTCCATTGGTGCACGATGGTTGGCTTTATATTGTTCCACATGTTCAATGAGGGACTAGCCCACTAGTTCATTGAGGGCTTACGACACCCCACTAGTTCAATGAGGGGAAAAGACCCATGGTCTGGGACATGTGCTCTGAAGATTTTGGCCGAATCTCATCACATGACCAGTGCATGAGCTTTTGAGTAACCAGTAACATGGATGTAACTTAGCCCATGGGTCTAGTCAGAGGAAATAAGGTGGTTCGGCTGGATTGGTGGGAGGCATATTGGAAATTGGGTTAATGAACACTGTGATACATAATTTCTGATATACATAATTTTTGACATGAAAATTTATGTCGAGTATATTGGTGAATTATATTTTTAATACTTTGTTATATAAATTGTTCCACTTGGCACCTCACCAGCACATATTAGTATATGTAATGAGTTGGATTGATGGTTACCCACATTTTTCAGGTGATAGTTCCTGTACGAATCCATCAGGGAAGACCTCAAAAGCTTAAGCTACTCCGCTAAAAGTAGTGTTTCTGTCTTTTTGGTATATGTTGGATGATTGTATATTGTCACGTTAGGACTCATTTTGCACACTCTGATTTACTTTTGCATATTTTGATAAATGATGGAATATTACTTAGTTGTTAATGAACTTTTAATTAGTTATTATGTTAAGTTAATTTTGAGGACGTTAGATATGACACATCATCCTCTTGACTTCCAAAGAAACAAAACATTGTACCTACTACCTAGCTCATCTCCATGAGTCAATTCATGTGTGGCCTTGGTGCAAAATTGTACCTAAATCTCGAATGAAAGAAAATATAATAGAAAAATTCTTTGAAATTTTAAATTTAGTAAAGTTCTATGAGGCCTTTTTGCAATATCTTCTAAATGTGGAAAGTCCATAATAACCCTATTGATTAAATAGAGAGAGGAACGGATGATTGTGTATTCAATAAAGGTATTTTAGATTTTTTACATTTAGAAAATATTGGAAAAATGTTCCAAGGGTTTTACTGTAAATTTGAGATTTCAAGGGACAACTACAGTTGTATTTTCTCTTGCTTAAGACTTAGATGCAATTTTCCCTTATTTATATTATTATGTAATCATTTATCTTATTTTAAAAAGTCATGTGTACTACCTGTCCATCTTCACACTTTCCATCATCCGGTCTTAAACGTAGAAACTAGTAAAGGGAATGCTTTAGTCCTAAATATAAGGTCATAAGTCATTTTGTCTCTCAAATTTATAACTTGTTCTTCAAATTATTCCTAACTTAGTAAGAGTGAATATTTATTTTTCCAATGTAAATTATTAAAGGGGTATTTTAGGAAATCAACATACATTTCTTAGAAATAACTAACTTAACTAATTTATTTAACCTCTCTCAAAGTTATCTAACTCCTTGCCTGTTGTGATAGTCATCAGCATGTGTTATAACTTAACTAAACAAACAATCACATTAATTCTGAACTGTATAGAACTCCATTTGTCAAACTAGGTGGACCTGATAGTTTGAAACTTCTAGTCCCTGCAAGTTTTCTTGAGAAACCTCTCAAAGATTGGTGGCTTCACAACATCAATCCTCGTCATAAAAACCAGAGATGAATTCTGGTGTTTGGCATTCTTAGCTACAAACTCTGGGAAGCTTGTAACCAAAGACTACTTGAAGGAGAATCGAACAAACCCGACGATATTGTTGCAGCTATTGAAAGAAAGGTTAGTTAATCATACTATTGAAGTCATGAATTGCAAATCTTTTACGCTCTAAACTTCAAAAAAGATTATACTCTTGGTCAAATAAAAAAAAATTATGAATCTTATGTTGCTGCTTGATATGTTTTGCCGTTGTTTAATTATCTCTTGTATTGCTGACTGTATTTGTTTTGACTTTTTGAATGATATGATCCTTTCCACTAAAAAAAGAGTGTCCATAGCTTAATGAGCTCCAAAAGGACCATGGTTAATTCATTTGACAGACACATTCAAAACAGTAGAGGAATCATCAGATCAACCGGATCATGTTGAACTCAAACTTCATTGCAACATCATGCAAAATTTCTGAGCTGGAAAAGGAAAAAAAAAAATGCAGGACTCGAGGATTGTTGGCAACACAGGTAGAAAATATGGCTTGAGTCATGCCCGAAAACATTGTCCATAAAAGTTATTCCGCCACAAGGCTAGGATGCGGCAACTCCTCAAGATTAAACGAACCATTCCAAGTACAAAACAACAGAGATGTAAAAAGCACCAAAAGAGGAGAAGAACCAGAAAGCTCAAAAACTGCATTGGCTACCATTTTGCCCGTTGTGGTGCGTGCGAACTCACTCCTCTTCTTTGATCTTTTTATTAGCCCAAGTTCACATCTTAGCATAATATGGCACTCACACACATACACTACAAATTACTGCTGGACTAGTTTTAACTGACCAAATACCATACTGAAACAGGCAAAAAAAAAAAACATACTGAAAGAAGTATGTCATAATTAAATTCTAATACTGACTACAATGGAGAATTTATTTGGACGGCCTTGCTTCATCTTGATTCAAAGAGGTACTTTGAGAGGCTCTAACACAGGATTGAGAGGTTCTTGCAGATCTGGATTGATGGGAAAGAGATTACATTGTGCATATTGTGCCATCAATTGGTCCACAAGTACCAAGGCTACCATGGCTTCTACAATAGGCACAGCTACAACAAACAAACAATATATATATTAGTAATTAGCACCAATTGAGGTGTTGCTTGACATAAATAAGACTATTACCTCTAGTCTTTAACATATGTCCCATTTTGCAGTTCAAATTCCTTATTAAAGTGAATCTTACAATAAGGACATGAGGAAGTATTATTTACCTCTTGGTACGACACAAGGTTCATGTTGACCACGAACTACGAGATCTGTCTCTTTCTTGTCTCTTGTCACTGTGTGCTGCTTTTTCTGCAAATAAAAAATATTCATGCAGTGCAAACAACAACAGATCATGTACTTTTGGAGCAAGTTGGATTAGTACCATGGTAAGATTTTAATAACTATTTATTTATGATCCTCATTTTATATAATATTATAAAGCTTCTTCATAAGGTGGTACAATTATTTATAAAATTTAAAGAAGAGAGGTACTTAGGACTTACTCTAATGGTAGGTGTTGGCTTGAAAGCGATTCTCATGTTTATGATCTCTCCATTGGAAATTCCACCCTGATTGTCAATATACACATATTGTTATAACACATATTACTCCCTCCAGTCATTAATATATAGTTCTAAATATATGATTTTAATCCACTTTATCTCCCATATTTATTATTTTTCCCCAAACTAGTTTACTTAACTTGTAAACTAATATATAATTTAATGTTATACAGGGGTATTTTAGGGAGATGGGGTCAAATTTCTTACAAGGGTTAAGGTCCAATTTTTCTCATAAGTTTATGGTACAAGCTAGGGGTATTCAGAAGTTTTGTTTGATTTATTTTGCTTGAGAAGTATTAAAAGGAGCAACGTCACCTCTGGTTATTAAAATGTTAACCGTCAATGTAAGTTTTTTTTAGGATTAAGGCGAATTTGCTCTTTTCTTTAATACCTTTGGGGGCGGAATTGTTCCAACAAAAATTTTTAGATACACACAGCTCCTACAGGAAAAATTATGGGGGAAAATTAGCCTTTAACCCTTTAATATAATTAACTAATTTATTTCATTTTCCTAATAGTATAACAAAACCATCAGAGACAAGTTATCCAAAATCAACTCAAGAAATTATAAGACAACAAAATACCTGAATCCCACCAGAGCGATTTGTCCTTGTCCTCATCTTTCCATGTCTGTCTATATAAAATTCATCATTGTGCTCACTTCCAGTCAAAAAAGTACCTATAATAAGCCATCAGAATAAATCCATAATGCCAGTAAGGAGTTTTGTAGTGTTCTTTGATATCTGTTTATTGCTTGTTACAGTCATATGTTGTTTTGACTGTGTTGACTACTATGTATTACTAGAATTCTGCTCATTATTATTGAACGACGCAGGATTTTTCTGGCTGTGTTATGATATTTTGGTGGAGGTTCTATCAGAAACTAACGTTTTTTACATTAAAATCAATCAGTAAACTTGAAAGGGCCAATAAAATGAGATAAAAATATTATCAGAATGCAAACAACCTGCAAAGCCACTGCCAAATTGGAAGCCATTGGTTGCAGGCATTGATAGAACAGCTTTGCCAAGTTCAGCTCCAAGTTTGTCGAATACCGGTGAACCTAAGCCCTGAAAAATATCAGAGTTTGTTATTCTAAGTAGGAAACACTCATCAATGAAACAAGGATTATTTGGATGGACTAGAAAGTTTAAGTGGGGTTTATTAAAGGCTAAGCAAGTTATTTGTACATTCTTCTAAATTTAGGGAAATTTTATATAATTTAGCCTGTTTAAAAGAAGTAGGCCTAGAACCTTAATGTTGTTTATCAATGGTACAATTGTGCACAAAATCTTACATGCTAACTTGCTATGAAATTTCCCTTGAGACCTTGATGGAGAAAGATGAGGAGAAACTTACACGTGGGCAGTTCCTTACGATGCAAGTTACAACGCCGCCGACCGAATCACCTTTCAATCTAATGTCATCAACAACAGCTATCATCTTCTCTGCATATTGAGGGTCTGGACATCTGACAATATTACTTTCAATCTGCAAACATCACTCAAATTAATAACAAATGATGAGTTCTTAGTATCTTGGAAGAAGCATTACTAATTTTTGATGAGTGTTTAAACCATCCTTAATATAAGAGGTAAACAACTAATTTGGAGTTAGTTATTTGTAACAAATGTGTATTGGTTTTTCGAAAATAACATTTTTAACCATGTGCATTGTAACTACCCCGATGGAAACCTTAAAATGTTTCAAAATTGAGTTACTAATGAGGATTTGATACCTGATCAATGGTGAGAGTGTCATGATCAATGAGATCATCAGGAAGGACAATTGTATTAACTTGAGAGGTATAGGCAAGAACCTGAGTCAGAAGAAACTTTTTGATCAATGAGGTATAGCATTAATAATTGTAGCTCAACTTCCAAAAGCAAAGTCACACACACCTCAGTTCCTGAAAACTCCTTGAGGATTTTCCTAGCAACAGCACCAGAAGCAACCCTTCCAATGGTTTCTCTTGCTGAGGATCTGCCACCACCCTTTAGAAGTAAAAAAGTTTCAAATCTGTGAGGTTATAATGCAAAATTGATGTAATAAAAACTCCTCAGTCATCAGTAAAATGACACAAAATGCCCCTTTTGTGTTTGGCATGACTTTTGCCTCCCCAAAATTGATTTTTTAAACAAAATGATGTATGGTATGGCGTTGATGGCTAATGACTTTATGCTCAGATAAAGTTTATTCAAATAAAAATCATATTACACCAATTGACTTTTACAAAAAACAGTTGGCATAAAAAGTCACTTTGGGGCGAATCTTAATCCAAACAAGCCTTTCAAGTTTCAATCACATTGGAAAAGTCAGTACCTGCACTGATCTGACGCCATACTTCATATCATAGGTTGCATCTGCATGAGAAGGCCTATAAGCTAAGAACATCTCACGATAATCCTGAGTCAAAAACAAAAGAGACCTCGGAGTAAGACAAATAAGTGTTTGTATCTCTGTATTCAAAATAAGGAAGCCTTAGCATATTTAAAGACTCACATCTTCTTTCTGTTCAACATTGGGAACAGAGACATGGATTGGAGTTCCAGTAGTAACACCTGCAATATTGAAATGAAGAGATTATATTATTAGCTTCATGTTAATTACATGTATCATATGATCACTAGTCAATTAATAATAGAACAAGGAACAACGTTTGACTGACCTTCAGACACTCCTGACAATATTTTACACGTATCAGCCTCTTTTCTAGCAGTTGTGAGTCGATGCTGACCCGGCCTCCTATAAATATGAAAACTTTATTATTAGCAAAGTGATTCTTCGAGGACGAAAAGTACTCCCTCGTGTCTTTAATATAGAACACATCTCGGGAGTTGTCAACTTTTTCCTAATATACCCCTTGATGCTACCTCAACAATAATCAAAGAGGAGAGAGAATGAGAGAATTAAAGAATATAACTAGGATATTTTAGAAAATATATGTTTTATTATCTAATTGAACTAACTTCCTTAATCTAATTATATATCTTATATTAATGATCAGAAGGAGTATCAGAATATTGTATCATAAAACTATCTTATTAACAAAGAAAATGTATTACTCCCTCATGTCCCTAATATAAGCGTTAGTTGGGGGTTGAATTTTATTCTAAGACTTCAATCCCTTTTATCTCCCAATATCCCTATTTTAAGGGAGTTTTTATCAGGGGATGGGAGTAGTACAATGTACATGACAAAAGGGGTATTTAGGGAAAGCTAGCACATGCCTTATTTTGTTGTTATCTGGGGTAGGTGCTAGTAATCGAACCCAGGTCCTCTAGGCCATCGAAACTGAAGCCATGAGGACCACGGTTACCGGTCTAACAATGCCTTGTGCAAATAACTAAATTAACTAATTTTTTAAATATATGTAATTTAATTATCTAGCTCCTATATTAAAGAGCAAAGGGTAACGTATGTATGTAAGTGCCTTCTATCAAAATGGTGTTGAATGTCAGCTTCAGACAAAGGGAGGCGAGGAGGGCAACCATCAATAACACAACCAACGGCTTTGCCATGAGACTCTCCATATGTTGTCACCCGAAAATGACTCCCATATGTATTCCCTGTTGCCTCTATCTCTGTCATAATTAACCATTAACCGATCATACTAACAAAGATTTCGTGCCCTTCTTTTTATTTAAATAATTCATAAATAATATGTCAATTAAATAAAATAAAGAAAGAAAGAAAGAATATTGATTTTTGTTGATTTAAAGACAAATCCAAACAAGCCCATGATTCTGTTGATAGTTGAGATACATATGCCAAACAAGCCCTTGCTTCCGATTAATTCTTGTCCATGGAAAGTCTTAAGCTTTTGTATATAAGGGGCTTGGATAAATTAATACATTTATCATATGAAGGTGAAAGACACCATGAGTTAAGTCATGATTCTCAATACAAAACATGATAGTATTAAAATTAAATAATTTTTAAAAAAAAAATTATATTTAACTTATTTTAATGACGGTCTCTTTTTAAATGTAATCTTATAATTTCCTGTTTAAAAATATTTCTTAGAAGAAAATATATACCAGTAACTATTAAGAAGTAAAATATCCGGCAAGAAAATACTAAGAAGTAAAAAAATGACAATTAAAAATCTTGTATTGGTAAATCTATTTGATGTTTATGATGTGAACCCGGATTTAACTTCTCTTATTTTCTTTTATCTTCTAATGTCGTCCTTTTCCTTCTTCATTATGACCATTGAATCAAACTCTAATAGTTGACATTTAATATTTTATAAAAATATATTTTATAAAAATATTATTACAATAAAAAGAAGAAAGTGAAGAAAATAGTATTCCCTCCGATTTTAAGACAAAATTTGTAGTGTAAATTTTACTATAAATTTTATTTTATATTTAGAACTGGAGGTAATAATTAATATGGACCATTTTGATCTAATGATTATGAAAGGAAAAGGATAGCCGCAGACAAAAAAGGAAAGGAGACAAGTAGGGTCTGAATCGTTTCTCTATCTACATAAGCCTTTTTAAGTAACCTTTATACGAGTACATAAATTTTTTAAGAGAAAATGACAATCAGGTCCCAAGGATCATAAAAAATAGCAAAAAAGTCACAATAGAAATTTACATGTGAGACTTTTTTAATATTATTTGTATCAACAACAGAAAGTGTTATATTTACAACAAAATTTAAAAACCTGGTCATTTATAACAGTAAAAGCTATATTTATAACCGGAAATGCTATATTTACAAAAAAAAAATTAAAACTTGGTAATTTACAACAGAAAAAGTTATATTCACAATAGGAAGTGCTATATTTATAACAAAATTTAAAATCTGTCATTCACAACAGAAAAAACTATATTTACAATGGGAAGTGTTATATTCACAACAAAATTTAAAAACTTGGATTTTTTTTCAATACAAATAATATCAAAAAGTCCCAAGGGACTTTTTTAATATGTAAATTTATGTTGGGACTTTTTGCTATTTTTTATGGTCATTAGGACCTGGCTGTCATTTTCCCATTTTTTAATGGTGTCTTATATGACATCAAACTCATACCAAACCTCTTCTTATCCTCTTCCCTCCTCTCCCTCTTTTTTATTATATAAGATAATAATAATATTTTTATAATAAAATAATAAATCTCGAACAGTGAAATTTTATTCTCATATTAGTGAAGAGAAAAAGAGTATAGAGGAGAGGATCTAATCTGAAATGTATCACATAGGTTGGAATCTACACACACATATAAAAACTTTGTTTAAATACACAGACGCGTATACTGAGAAATATAAAAATGTAAAAACAGTAAAGAAGAAGAATAATGAAAGAAGCTGACAATATGAGAGAGAGAGAGAGAGCTTACTGAATGGCCTAGGAATACGATGATGATGACGAAGTGAAGAGGAAGAAGATAGAAATGAGGTGTTGAAGATAGAAAACGCCATTGTTATGCAATGAAGCAAGCAAGAAATGGGATGCAGAAAACCAAATATATTTGAAAATGAAGAGAGAAGAAGAAAAGTGGGAGTGTTGTTGCACACTACCACAGTGTGTTTATATTATAAAATTTAGGAAGAATAAGGACCACCTGGGAAAGAAAAACTCATTATTCACTTTTCTATCATACAAGTAGAATATTTACTAAATCCAATGCAATTTTTATTGAGGTGATAAGCGGTCTTACTTTAAGAAGGAGAATATAAATTCGAGTATCAAAAAACATAATTATTGAAAAAGGTGAAGATACTTTATACTTTAAGCCTCGAAAGTAATTAGTCTAAATTAATGAGTTAAGTAGTATTATATTCAACACTCTAAAGTATTTTTTCGGTAGCACTCGGTTTTGAAAAATAATTTTTGGTGGATCTCTCACCCTAAAATATTTTTTCACTAATCCTCATTGTCTTAAAGTCATTTATGCATTCAACACTTTAAATTTTGGGTGCCCTTTGTTATTAAACAAAATACTTTAAGTAAAGAATTGCATCAAAAATTATTAAACTTATTACTTTAATTTTGGGAAAAGCTTTCTACGTGGAAAAGCAGGTTTTTAACTATAGCTGGTCGCTCTGTCCTAATTAAATCTGTGCTATCCTCTTTGTCTAGCTATTGCATGCAATCAACCCCCCTCCCTATCTGTACTATTAATGAGCTGGACAAGATCTCAAGAAGTTTTCTTTGGTCTCAAGAAGAGGACGTGAAAAAGATGCACCTCATTGCTTGGGACAAAGTCACTAAGGCTAAGAAGCAGGGGGGCTCGGATTAAAAAATCTTCGGTGTCAGATAAAGCTTTTATTATGAAGATTTGTTGGAATCTTTTGATGAAAAAAGATACTTTATGGGTCCAATGCCTCTGGTCTAAATATAATTGTGGTCAATCCTCTGTGCCCAAGGTTTATAAAAAGAGGAACTCTTCCCATGTCTAGAAGGCGGTTGTCGAAGTCTGGGATAAGTTTCTTGCTGGAGTTGGGAGAAAGGTTAATAATGGGGCTGAAACAAAGTTCTGGCAAGACCTTTGGCTTCCTTTTGATCGTCCTCTCATAACTTTTGTTCAATACCCATCCTTGGTTAATGCAGAAGAGACGGTAAGAGATCAGATTTTGACCGACGGAAGATGGAACACTAATAGCTGGCGAGGCATTTTGCCTTCTACAATCATAAATTCTATCTCCAAAATGCGCCCCCCTCCAATAGCTTTCCGGATTGTTTCACTTGGCGTGCTGCTAAAGATGGGTGCTTCTCTGTTAAATCTGCATACCTTTATCTCTCTGATCAAGGGCAGACGGGTGCTAATAGCTTTTGGACTCTAATGTGGAAATGGCAGCTTCCTGAGAAAGTAAAACTCTTTATGTGGCAAGTTGGCCATGAAAGACTTGTCACCAATTCCCTCAGAGCCAGAAGAGGCCTTTCAAATGATAATCTCTGTCCTTTCCGCTGTAATAATGAGGAAAGTGTGGTTCATGTTATCAGAGACTGTGAGAGAGCAAAAAACTTGTGGAAACAAATTTTAATGCCTAACTATTTTTCTGAGTTTTTTATAGGTAATTTGCAGGTTTGGCTTGACTGGAACACCAATCACAATCCGGGAAAGGGACGTTTTCAAAGCTTCCCTTGGTCGAGAACCTTTAGCTTGGTGTGTTGGATTCTTTGGACGACCCCATGCAAATTTCTCTTTCAAGGCGAAAGCATGGATACCAAGGAGATGCTCCAAACTTGTAACTATCTTCTCATGGAGAGTTCAACTGTTCAAACCCTAACCCACCAAATCTTTCAACTTGGCAGGAATGTAGAAAAGACTTGGACTCCCCCTCCGGCAAACGTGGTCCGTATCGATGTGGATGGCTCTGTGCGCCCCCAACATCAAGCTGCTTGCGGAGGAGTGATAAGAAATTCTCAGGGTCATTTGTTGATGGGGTTTCACAAATCCCTTGGCCTTCACACTGTGATTGAAGCTGAGATATATGCTATCATGATAGGACTGAAGATGGGCCTTCAGATGGGCTTTCAGAACATTGCTCTCTACTCGGACTCTCTGGATGCAGTCAACATCCTTATGAGGGACTCCCACATGGATCACCCTCTTAGAGACATTAGTGGGGAGACTAGAGATCTCATTTTAGGGATTGACATGTAGAGCTCCATTATACTCCAAGAGGCAACATTGCATGCGCTGATTATATGGCCAAGCAAGGCCATGATGCTCCCATCGACGCTGACGTGATTCTTGTTCAATCGGTTCCCTGGATAGGTTTTTGAACGACCAATTGGTCTGTCTATGTTAGCTTTCTTTCTAGTTTGTTGTATTAAGGGCTACACTGTACGTCATGGTATAGTCCCTTCCCTATCTTCTCAAGCTTTTGCTTGCCTGTATTTTCCAAAAAAAATTATTTTATGATACTGAACGTGAACGTACTCAAGATGTTGAATACATCAAAAATTATTTTATAATACTAAATAACACTGAAAAAATATATTAGGTCGTGGATAAAACTTAGCCCACTGTTAATACCTCATCATTATATTACACAACTTAATAATTTAAAATACCCAATATTCCTGAGAGAATAATTCAATGGAAAAAATGCCCTTAACAACCCCCCTCTTTTCTCAAAAAAAAAATAAAATTATAGGCATTTTTTTTTTTTATAATAGGCCATCAAAACTTAACTTCCATTTAATTCCTTAGTGCTGAAAAAACTCTTATAATTTAGGGAAAAAACATTTAAATACCACTTTAACTTTCAAAATCTAGAGAAGACCATTAAAACTTATAAAAGGCGTAGACTTCCAAAATCTATAAAATACCATTAAAACTTATAAAAGACCTAGGGATGGAGTGAGAATTTGAATTTTTCATGCTTTAGCTTAAAGACCAAAATGTCCCTTTCACATATATTTTTGGGTTAAGGAGCAATTTTACACATGAGTTTTTCTCCCAGGAGCGCCCAGCACCACGTGCTTTTTTCTGGAGCAAAAGTACACACGTGGTTACGTTTTGGGAGCGCCCTGCACCACGGCAGTTAGTTGACCGTTAGTCAACCTGTTAAGTTGGATGGAAATGAACAAGAACTCGGGTAAAATTACTCTTTTGTCCTTAGTTTTAAATAAAAATTACCCTTTGACCCTAAGTTTTTTTTTATTAAAAAAAACTAAAAATAAGCCGGTGGTGGTGGGTGGTCGCCGCCGCCGCCGGCGGTGGTGGTGGTGGCCGGCCGCCGGCGGTGGTGGTCGGCCGGCGGTGGTGGGGCCGGTGGTGGAAGGTATTTTTAGTTTTTTTTTATTATTATTTAAAATTAAGGGCAAAAGGGTAATTTTCATTTAAAACCAAGGGCAAAAAGGTAATTTTCATTTAAAACTAAGGGGCAAAATGGTAATTTTCTTTTTTTTTTCCTACCATCAGCGTCCACGTCAGCATCCACGTCAGCGTCCATGTCAGTGTGTCAGTCCAAATAAGCGCCACGTCACGCCACGTCAGCGTTCCATCCAAGTTAACGGTTGACTAACGGTCAACTAACTGTCGTGGTGCTGGGCGCTCCTAAAACTTAACCACGTGTGTACTTTTGCTCTAGAAAAAAGCACGTGGTGCTGGACGCTCCTGGGGGAAAAGCTCATGTGTAAAATTGCTCCTTAACCCTATATTTTTTAGTAGTAATGATTTTGTCAAAATCGCTACTGTTTTAGTTAATCACATTACTCAATTAGTCACAACCCAAAAAAATAGTAATGATTTTAACAAAAACAATAATTGTTTTGACAAAATCGTTAGGCACTCCAAAATATATGAAAGAGACATTTTGATTTTTAAGACAAAATATGAAAAATGCAGATTCTCACCCCATCTTTTCTTTGTCATTTACAAGTTTTAATAGTCTTTTATGAGTTTTAGAAGTTGAAGTATATTTAAATGTCTTTTTCATATAATTTATACATACAAAAAAAATTGTTTTGAAAAGAGCGAATAAAGACTACTACCTCCGGTTCTAATTATAAAATCAAGTTTGTAGTACAATTTACACTAGAAATTTAATCTTATAATTAGGACCGAAAGAATGTTTTTTATTTTTGGGTTCTGAATTCTTCTGACCTGCTCCATGTGAGTCTGCACCATCTCTTAATGGCAGGGTCCACCATTTAAGTACCAAGCCTGTGTTGTGTTCGTCATGGCCCACAAATAATAATAATGCCCCATCCACATATCTTGTCGAGAAAGAAGGCTATCATATTATAAGAAAATCACACTAAAACCTTCATTATAAGAAAATGGTTTGCATGATTCGATTTATTATTCTGATTCTATTTATAAGTTTATTTTAATAAACAAAAATTGGTCTTATTTATAAATTATTTTTTAGACAATAAATGAGATTATGACAATTTTACTCATATTAATTATACTAATAAAAATAGAAAGAGTAAAAAGAGTTGAAAAATACATATTTATAAATAAGGGAAGAGTTGAAAATGTACCTCTCATTAGTATATATAATTTAATTAAAAATGACTAATAAATAGGATTGTATTAATCAGAGATTGATTGGCCTTATTTAGAATTAAGTGTCTAGTGATGAATGACCCATTTTTCAAAAACATAAATGAAGGGCAAAAATGTATTTTCATCTACAAAAATGAATGATTCATCAGAAATCTTTGGGGTTGTTGGATATTAAGTTGCCATAGTGGGGAGTGAGGTGCTGGGAAATATTTCCAAAATAAGGAAGCTGACATTTTAGTGTATTGTCAAAGTCTCCATGATGGCCCCCCCAATTCTGAGTACGAAATAGCCGTACATGGTTTTAATGTCTTTTCCTCTTTTGGTTTAAATTTCCTGCACTGTGGCAGCTTTCAAAGGAGTAATTTTGACGAATCCACGTTCCCTTATCATCAAAAGATGAGAAGATGGTGAATAAATGCTCCACCTCAAATAACAAAGGTCCTTATTTAAAAAAAAAAAAATCCTATTTATTAAAAATTAATTAACTTAAAGTAATAAGTGTTAAAAATATTTCAGATATTAAGTACTACTGGAATAATATTTTATGATACAAGTGTTATAGAAAAAATATTTCTGAATCCAAGATTAAAAATTAATTAATTTGAGATAATGAGTGTAAAAAAATATTTCTGAGTGCATCATACAATTTAATCTAAATAAATAAAAATACATAAAAAAATGGTAGGGATGAGCATTCCCTACTCGGGTCAGGTTTATCTTATTGTCATTTTCTCATCATCCCTAATTATTTTTAAATCATGTTCGTCCAATCAATCTAAAGGTTCATAATACTACTTTAAATTTTTTTCTCTTCTCCCCAATCAACAACACAAATGGGTGTGAGTGATAATAACCATGAGAGGAGCAAAAATCCCCCTCAAGACCCAAAGTAGTAAAAAATGGGGACCAAAATAATAATTAAAAATAAAAAATTTACCCAACTGAAGCACTTTAGAAACTATTTTCTAATCTAATGCTGACGCCACAAGTGGTGTCAGACTGTCTGACGCAACTGCTAAGTTGCGTCATACAATCTGACGCAACTTGTAGCGTCAGACAGTCTGACGCAACAAATTGTGTCAGACCAATTGACGCCAAAAGGCGTCAATTAATGGTTAATTGACGCCAAAAGGCGTCAATTTTTATTTTTATAAAAAATATAATTTTATAATTATAAATAATAATTAATTTAATAAATAATTTACTAATTAATTATTTTTAACTAATTATTTTTAATAAATAATTTTATATTATTTTCTTCTTCTTGTATTTCACAACTCAGATTTCTAAGATGCTCAACTCGGTTCTGAAATGCAGAGTTCACCGAGCCTGATTCAATTCGTATCATGTACAAACAATTAAATGTAAGGGTACAATTAATTAAAGGGAGGTTTACATCAGATATGTTTTTAAAAGAGTAAATATCCATTTTGGTCCCTGACAAAAAAAAAGACCTTTATTCGTCCTTTTTATGGGACTAAAAAAGACATTTTTGAAATTTGTGAGGGATCAAAATATCCACCAATTGACCCTTATTTGTTTTTTTTTGGACTAAAAAAGACCTTTTGGAAATTCGTGAGGGATCAAAATATCTACCAAGTGACCCTTATTCATCTTTTTTATGGACTAAAAAGAACATTTTTTTTGTCAGTGACTAGAAAAGATATTTACTCTTTTTAAAACTTCTTTATTCCTTTCCCTGTTTTGAACTTAAATAGAGAATTAGTTAAAAATAATTAATTAGTAAATTATTTATTAAATTAATTATTATTTATTATTATAAAATTATATTTTTTATAAAAATAAAAATAAAAATTGACGCCACCTAGCGTCAATTAAGATTTTCTTAATTGACGGCAGGAGGCGTCAATATAGTTGACGCCGCATCAATATAGTTGACGCTGCGTCAATTTAAATTGACGCCTGTGGCGTCAATTGGTCTGACGCCACTTGTGGCGTCAATATTAGATTGGAAAATAGTTTCCAAAGTGCTTTAATTGAGTAAATTTTTTATTTTTAATTATTATTTTGGTAAATTTCCCAGTAAAAAATTGTCAAAAAACCCAAAAAAAATTCATATATCAAAAAAGGCTATAAGGCCTTTTCTGGTATTATTTCATACTCCCTCTGGTCCTTATTATAAGGCACCAACTAACTTTTCTCACAAACCAATAAAAGTAGTTAAAGTCAATAAAATTATCCTAAAATCTAAGTAATTTCTAATATTACCCCTACTAATTCCACTAAACTCTAATATTATATTAATTATTACTCTCACCCCCTTTACCTTTATTAATTAGGGGTAGACATGAAAAAAATTAATCAATGATCATTGGGAACAAGCAAGTGCCTTATAAAAAGGATCAAATAAAATTGTTAGTTGGTGCCTTATAATAAGGACCAGAGGGAGTAAACATTAACAACTATATCAGTAGAACATTAACAGTTAAATCAGTAGACGTTAACAACAATATTCTAACAACTAAATAAGTACATGTTAACAACTATATCGATTTACATTAACAACTAACGTTTTATGAAATAATACTAGAAAATGCCTTAGAGCCTTTTTTGATATATAACTTTTTTTTAAAGCCTTTTTTTATAATTAATGTGCCTACTCATCTTTTCGATGATTAGGGAATGTGATCCAAATTTGACGGGAAGTTTCGCAAAGAGGCAATGGGGCCGTGCCCAACGGAATCAATTGGTCAACGTTTGTTGACTGAATTTAATCTGAGGTGGCTCCGCCATTTGGAATTTCTTGCCACGCATGTGATGCCACATCATCAAAATATGAAATACCAAGTGTGCCCTTCTTCTTCTTCCCGAGTTCGTTAGTTTGAAATCTCCTTCTGACTTCCATTCATCTTGCCTTCACCGGGAAGATTCTTAGCAAAGCACCATGGCTAAAAGCTTCTTCACAATGCTCTTTTTGATCTTACGCGAGGCATCTTGCCCTTGTTTGAAATTTCCTTTTCACTATACAGATCTCCCGAATCCTTCCACTATGGCAAAAAGCTAAATTTTTCTGCAGTTTTTTATTTTATATCTAGCTTTTTGTTGTGGTTTTGTGAATCTTTTGCCCAGAAAAATGTTGAAAAGTTCTATACAATCACAAAGGAAAAATATTTTGTAATTTGGAGCCTCTGCGTATTGAAACAAACCGTCAAGCCTCATCTCCAATTGATCCCCAATGGCGACCCTCGTCGGAAATGACCAAATCCCAAGACAGAGTAGTGGGAATACTGGAAGTAGCAGCAAAACGACGAGGTTTAACTGGAGAGATAGCATAATTTGGGATTGGTTCTTCTTGAAAGAGAAAAGAAGTGAGAGAGATTGCAACAGATGGGTACGGTGGAAAGAAAACGCAATAGTTCTTGAAGTGGGAGCTGATAAAGAAGGCGAAACCTGGTTCGCATCTGACATGAAACGAAATGGGTAAGACCGGAGAGAAGCCAGATTGCTCTGATTATTATGTTTGACCTTCAATGGCTTCTTGTATCTCTGCGCGTTTGCAAGATCGATGATGAGTTGGTGATTGTTGATCCATGAAGGTTCTGGGTTTCACCATCTATTGTTGCTTGTTCTTTCAATTTTTTTTAAATATTTTTACTTGGAAATGTGAGTTGGGAGAAAAAGTGAGGTGATGCAAGATGGCATGCCATTTCAACATACATTCGGTCATTCGGTTAACAATGTTGACTGTTAGGGGTTGTTAATGTAGGACAACATTGCCTAATTTTTTAAACTTCGGGTCATACTGCCCTCAAAAACTTCCAGACAGCAGACACTCAAAGCTGTGAAAACTCCCAGAATATTTTTTATTTTGAGGAAGTTCATAAATATATTTGTATACAATTTGCCAAGAAATATTATGCAAAGCATCATAAATATTAAAATAACACGTTTACATCAATAACTTAAGCCAAAATACTTGTACTAAATGCAAGGTCACATGTTCTGATGATGTTCAATCCTACTTGAAACTTTAAATCACTATTGTTTGTCCTTTGAATTCAAGGTTAAGATGTAAATTTATCCCGAAATTTTTTACTCAGGAACCATATTGCCTCGAAAGTCTTTTTGAGTTTAAGATTGTCTCAAGAGTATTAAAATGGAGTAATATTGCCCCTTATATTTAAAAATTTAATGGTGAATGTTAATTTTTTAACAGGGGTAAGACAACATTGATACTATTTGAAATTTCCAAGATAACATTGAACCTTAAAACACTTCCGGGGCAACATTGACTTAAGGAAAACTTTCAGGACTAATTTACACTTTAACCTTTTGATTCAAAAAAGAAACATCAATGACTTATAGTTGAAAATGCCAACAAAACTGAGCCTAGCATAAGCATAATCTTTATATGCATTAGCTACACTAATTTTGGGATAGTCACAAAACGAAGCATTTATGATTGCTAGCTTCCATAAAATCACACTAAAACCTTCATTATAAGAAAATGGATTACATCATATCCCACAAAACGATCATCACATTGGACCTATCTATGATTTAAGCTTTTCCGCACATTCTCTCGGATGTTTGTAATATATCGAATTTAAACCTCTTCAAGGACCTTATTTCGGCCAGCACTAGAGAGAGAGAGAGGGAGGGAGGGAGAGAAAATGGAAGGAAAATGAAAGAGCAGAGAAGGTAGAGGAATAGTAAGAGTTCTTGAGCTCTAGAGCCGATTTCACCTTCGATTTGACATTTCTAGCTTTTGAGGTCTTTTCTAACGTTGTTCTTCTCAGTGAGAGCAACATTTCTATGATTTTAGATTGTTGATCAAAGGTGTTTGGTGCCATCTACAAGGTGGAGGTGCTGCCAAAATCAAGAACCGATTATAGAATCAAGTAGAGGTACGTATAAGCTTTGATTTGAGCCGAATATTCTAAGATTTTGTTGAGTTTTAATGAACCCCTGATTTTCGGCCAGAACCAGAACTTGAAGAAAGAATATGATTTTTGTATTTTTGAGGTTAGAAATGGATTCTACACACAAATTTGTGTGGGAATATGTTGTGAACATGATTTTAGAAGAGTTAGATTGAAAACTCAAAGATTAAAGATAAAGTAGTAGTACCGCCACATTTCGTTTTCTGAAGACAATATGCTTGTGACGAGTTTTTGAATTATCAAATCTTGTCCAATGGTCATTAAACTTTCCAGAATGGTAGTAGACATCTCAAAATTTAATTTGATACATAATATGTGTCATTTGGATTAGTAGATTGTATGATATGAATTTTTGAAGTTAGACGATTAAAACTGAGATAATTTTGTGGCAGTAAGGATTTAATGGGAATTATGAATTTGTGTGAATACAAGCAGCAGTGGGAAGCATTTTTTCCTAAAATAAGACTTAATAAAGATCACATAACCTTTAGAATCACTACATTTGGATATTTTTATATAAAGATATGAATTTTCAAAGTTAGACGAAAATTCTGACAGCATAGACTTGATATGTGAAAATAAGAAAGTAAGGGCAATTGGTAATAAAGTTAACTTCCACGGGTTAAAATAAGTACTTGGAGTTAGTGTAGACCCATTAGCTACACATTGGGCTTAGTACATTAACATTAAAAATAGCCAACCCTAGTGTTTTAAGACATTAAATAACTTGGATAAGTAATAATTGGTCTGTGAATATTAATAGGATTTGATATCTTCCCGTGACACCCAAGAGACTGTGAACAAGATCAAGAGTTGAAAAGGCTTTAAGGTAGTAACTTTTCTCTTACAAACTATGTACGCCTTTATATGCATGTGTGAACCATTAAGTATATGTGTTGTGAACATGAGATAGGCAGTAAGGCCAAATGGGCCAATTGGTCCTTAGGTCGCGAACCCTATTAAGCATTCAGATGAGAAGAGTAAAGGCCTAGTTGAATACTCAGCGTTGTGGGAATGGACTGGTAAGTCCTATGATTGTAGTCAATGTTGCATATCATGTTTATCTCTGAATGTTGAATGTGTTATATGTACATGGTTGACTACTATATTTCAGTGTATGTATTTTATGTGAGTGATTAATTGTTACTATTGAGATTCGTAGCCTTGTTCAAATTGCCAAATTTATAGCACAGGCAAGAAGCTCAAAGACGGAGAAGGTGATCGCGGATGAGTAGAACAAGATAGAAAAAGATTTGACTCCCGTTAGATATCTGCTTTTGAATTGTAAATTAATTGCACGTTAAGAATATTTGTAAGAATATGCGTATTTGAATTAGCCCCTAAGTGAACTAGTAGTGAAGGCTTTTGTGTACATAATATAAAAGGGGTATCTAGGACGGGTGTCACATTGTTAGTAATCACTACTCAAAATGCATCACAGCCTTTGCAGGAGCCTGTGTTTTCAAGATCATCTCCTCATACTCATCTTCAGGATTTGACAGAGCAACAATGGCCCCTCCAGCTCCTATTGAAGCCTCACCCTCATGGATAATGACAGTTCTTATAACTATGTTCAGATCAAATGTCTGGTCATAGGAAAAAAATCCAATGCAGCCAGAGTAGATACCTCGGGAACAGCTTTCAAGAGAATCCAGAAGCTCCATTGATCTCAACTTGGGCGCGCCAGTCATGGAGCCGCCAGGAAACGCTGCTTTGACACAGTCTACAGCACTCACATGTGATAGCTTCTTCCCTCGGATTGTACTCACCATGGTATGTACAGTAGCATATGATTCTACATCCATGAGACGAGGCACATGAACTGAACCAGGTTCACAGACACGACCAAGGTCATTCCTTAGAAGGTCAACAATCATAAGATTTTCAGCCTGATCTTTTTCACTGTAGAGAGAGAGGGGGCTGATAATCAGTTCATAAAAGATTCAAGTTCACCAATGTAAATTTGCATTTGTTACGCCGGCATGTTTTATGTGCAAGCATTTAAAAATTCTAAACATATTCTATCAGACCTGTGTTTGGCATGAAGGCATTATATATAGATCAGATATGAGTTTGGTGTCTTTATACATCAGATGTTGAATCTCCGGGAGAATTTTTTTTATACCTAAAATTCTAGATTATCTTGACTCTATATAAGTAATTATACCATTGTTCCATAAAACAGATTATACAGGCGAACTTATGCGGGCAGAACACACCTTGCTAAGTCTCTGATATTGGTTAAGGGTAATTTTTGCCCTACAAGTATTTACAAAGAAGCTGTGTGTGTAAGTGTTGGTTTTTTTTTTTTTTTAACTCAATATCATCTCAGAAGTGTTACAAAACAAGTAATGTCGCCCCAGCCGTTAAAAAATGTTGACAGACAACGTTAATTTTTTTACGGTTAGAGTAACATTGCTCCTTTTTAAACATATCCAAGGGAACATATTTTCATGTTATAACTCTTTCACAAATGCTTCCAAGAAAAAATGACCCTTAACCCCTCTAATATTCCCATGTTATTCAACATATTTCCATGAACTTTGATCTTAAACATGCAAATTGTGCTGGAAATGGAAATGGATAGATTTACAGCAGCAAAGAAGAGATATCAGTCACCTGAACTTCAACTTTAATCTGAGTCGCTCATCATCCTCTTCTGTAGCACCACGAGCTATGGTGCCCTTGATGGGCTTAGCTTCAAGTATACCATTCCTATCCAACTTCAAGAACCTCTCAGGGGAAGAACAGCAAATACAGAGATCATCGTTTGAAAAATTAAGCCAAGCAGCATAAGGTGCTGGATTCCTTTCTCTCAGGCGTAGATAAAGTCCAAGAGAGTTTAATTCCTTAATAGTTTTTCTTATCTGAGTTGTAAGGCACAACTCATAGCTTTCTCCATCTTTAATGTAGCTTAAACACTTATTAACATCATCAATGTACTGCTTTCTAGATTTTTCAGCAACAAATCCAGCCTTAGGTGGGGAAAAAGCGTGAGCAAGCGGTTCCTGCCTTTTCATCTTTCTTGTCACAGAATTTTTTAAGTTCATCAACTTCTCCTCTGTATCATCCAACCATGGCGTCATAGTTTGGCTTCCATCATGTATGCACAATATGTAAACATCATCATTTAGATGGTCAATAGCGATGAGATTATCAGCAAAGAAAAAACATGCATCTGGAGTTCTAGACTTGTGACGGTTAGATGTGTCACCACATTCAAGCTTGAGGTCATAACTGCATTAGAAGAAATTATTAATTATTAGTGTAATGTTGATTTTACAGCCAAATTATCATCCAATGACAGTTTCAATAAAGTAAACCCACTATGAAAGGAGGTTGGGGTGGGGTCAAGAACCAAGATACCAGGTTGTGAAGGCTATTTTAAATAATCAAATGAGAAATGCGAAAGCAAAGAGTATTTCCTGTGACGCAGACACTAACAAGTAGGAAGAAGTCTATTTTACCACCTACCCTATGTAACCAATATATCCGCCATGAAAGTCAAATGGCAGACCCTCAAAATCCTTTTCATTGTAACGAAATGATTGAAGCTCCTGCAACATTATCAAGCATGAATGAGAGTCAAAACTCAACTTGGCATATGACAGCGGTCATTTATGAGTTGAGATGCTAACACCAGAAGTTATATAACCTACAAGGATATCTGTATCGTACAAGAATGAAGTGTTATACAATTTAAAACAGATTTCAGAACCTTGTTCAAAAAATCAAAAAATCCATTTTCCAAAAACATGCTCTTGGTAGAACCTTCACCATCTTCAATCGACATAAAGCCTCCACCTTGTAAACTTCCATTTCTGAAAACGAACATGGTATTGATCACTTCAAGCATATTCAGAAAATGAAGATGCTTAGTCACCGCAATGCAAATAAATTAACAGGATAGATATCAAACCTTTGATCTGACAATCTAAATGACAATTGTTTCCAAAGCGATCCGCCTTTACCCCCCATAAATGAAAACCGTGCCCTTCCCTACATAAGTCAGCGTTAAGAGTTAAGACAGAAAATAAAAATTATAAGTTAAAGGAGGCACAGAATCAAGATCATACATATTCTGTGGAGGAGCTATCCAACCAAAAGCTGTTCTCAGCTTTATGAAATCCGAATAATCCACAAAATATATTTTTTGCCCCACCAACTTGACTGGCCAAGTGATCAAATTTCCTCCATTTCAACTTCAGCCATTTATAAGCAATACTTGCATGATTATGATTTACCATGTTGGACATTTCAGAAGCATCAGCCTCAGCAGTATCATGCATTAAATGTCCATCTCTGGGAGAGTCTTTATTTTGTTGATTCCCTGCATTATTCTCTGGATTTACGCTGCTGTGAACTTCTCTAGCCAGTTGACTAGAATAAAGAAAGTTTACTGCTCAGGGTAAATTACAAGGGATCAACATGAATAAGTCAAAGAGCAAGGGAAATCGAGAATAAAATATGAAGCATGTAATGAAACAAAAGCTAAATGGCCCATTAAACTCTCAACTCTATCAAGAGTTCTATATCTCCACATACATCTTCATTAGACCAAACTTTTCATATTATCCACAAAGAATTTATGATGTCTGAAAAAAATACCATAAACAGAAAGGGTGCCTACCCAATTGTAAAGAATAACATCAATTTCCCAAATTAATTTTGAAACAGGAAAGTCTTGAGAGCACATAGAAGTGATAGGATGGGAAGTGTATTTCTATTTAAAAAGCTCTTCAGGTTACCTGCAGAATGAACATATTTTCCCCTGTTGTATGATGATCCAAATCTCAACCAATAATCATATGTAATCTCTCTAAAATTTTTGAATATTTGTGTTCCATGGCTGGTAGCTATGCTCTCTGGATGAAACTGAAGGTAAAAATTGTTAAGTTGAACACAGTTGACAAAAATGAAAATAAATATAAATCACAGGGCTGAAACTATAGAATGATCATTTCTGCACATACCTGCAAACCATAATGCGGTCTTGTAGAATGCTTGATGCCCATAAGAACTCTTGTTCTTCTTGTCAGGTCATAATGACTTGAAGGGTTTGAACTTCTATCATCTACTTCGGCAGAAACAGAATCAGAAAAAATGCTTCTCTTTGTCAGGGCTTCATAAGGTTTGGTATTGTTAGACTCCTTAGATCTAAGAAGAGTGCCAGCAGAATCGGTCCATGCTATGGGAATGAGCTCTGGTGGAAGTGATTCAGGATCTATGGCCAATGAATGATATCTAACAACCTTCAATTATGAACAAAGATAAATTTTAAAACTGCTAGGCATGGATCAAGTATATCATAATTAACTTGACACAAGAAAGGAACATATTTCAGGAAAACAAGTATAGACAAACAAAAGAATGAACGACTTCGTCCCGACTTGCATTTATAAAGCTATTACTCAAAAGAAAGTACTGTATCATTACTTAAAATATAATTTTTAAGTGACTATCAACAATTGCAAGCAAAGTCACTTTGCTGCTGTCCTTCAGTAATGTATTCCACTTTACATATCCTCTTCCAGTGCAATTTTGGATTTCTGGATAAGAGAAGAATGTCTGAAGAAAAAAGGAGAATGCAGGACGCGAAGATCGGAAATCCCTCCCTAAAACACAAAAGAAACGTGGGAATGCATGTTTGAAAGACAAACACAATCATATTCTAAAAAAGATGCACCAGTAGCGATTCTACCATTTTGCCCCAACCAAACAATTAGTTATGAAAAAAAGACTTTCCCTCCTTTATTCTCCCAAAACCTATACATTGGGCAGAGAAAAGTGACCAAGAGTCAGTGGGTAGATACAGTTCTCACCAAAAGTCCCGAAGGACGTAAACAACTCACCCCAACACAAAACATCCAATGAAAAAAAATTTCAGAAAATAATCAAATTTTAGAGTTTCAAAATGCATAAAAGACTTGAATGTCCCGTGCACCATTATCTCAAATACCATTTGTAAGATTTGAACTCTAAAAATTCAAAGGTAGCATATTCATATTCTTCCAAATATAAAGAGGTAAACAGACCTTAAATCCCGAATTTCTGCCAGAAGGAATTTCATGAAAAAGCTCACAACCATTATGCTCAAGTTCGCTGTGCAGCAGAAAAGAACAATTGTAAGAAGAGAGAATAAAGCATATGCTTTCAACTTGTGAGACTATTTTAATAAACAAGAAAATGACACTTATAGGCAACCAAACCTTCCTAATTGTAACAATTAGGTCATAAATATATATAAAAAAAAAGAGAAAACTTTCTGAAGATTTAACCTACCTCAAACGTCCATGGATTGGTTCTGGTGCATGGACAACTTGAGCTCCATGAACTAAACCTAGAGCCTATTAAATCATATGTCAAGCAATAAAATCATGAAAGGAAAGTAAGGTCAAAGAGCTATTCCAGAAGGCAAGAGTACAAAATCTAATACTAAAATTCATAAAAAAAATGAATGACAACATTGATAAAACCAGGATTAAGTCACATCATGCAAGTTGTGACGTCAAATAAAGTTAGAGGAGACCTTAGTGAATAATTTTACTATCAAAATGGATTTCCTCCTCCAAAAAAGAATTACGTTTCAAACAAGGCCAAAAAAGAAAGATGAAGAAAGGTCTAAACAACTAGATCTGAATAGCAACAGATGGAAAATTTCATTGTCATTTAATACACGCAGATTGAAGTACAACTGGAAAATTATGTCACGTTTTATGATATTACTGCGCCAACCTACTCTTTCTTGTGTGTGGCATAGCAAAATTGAGGAAATCACGACCTTCTTCCAAAATCAAATCAGAAGGCCTTCACTATTAGGCCAAACAAACTCTAGAACATTCTTCGTTTTTAATGTCTTTGCAACTTTATAATTGAAGATTTACAAACAAGCCTTAGATGAAGAAAACCCACAAATACAGGAAAATGAAATGAAACGGAAACAGAGATAGGCATCAAAAGGAGGGACAAGCTAAAAAACAAAAAGACTCAATATTTAAAAGAACAAGATTAGCAAATTTATGCAATTGTGACTAACGTCAGTATCTCAGAGGATGAGGAAAAGAGGGAATGAAGCAAGAAATGCTGTAATCACAGGCACAGAAAGATAAGTAATCTTGCAAAAAAGAAGAGCAAATACCTGGTGTCCCAGGCAAACACCCAGAATAGGGATGTCCCAGCATTTGTGCAACAGCTCAAGACAAATACCTACGTAGTTTTAAATCATTTTGAATGCTATTAAATGTAAAGAAACCTCTACACCTCATGAAACAAAGATCAGCCAAAAATATTCACTTGATATTCAACTAAAAAAGAATTTAGCAGTCATTAGTTCATGATATTAAGTTCTGGAAACTATATATTGGGTAGTTCTGAAAATAAAGACAGGCATGATTATTCTTACATTCCATGTAGCTAAAGGGTGTCCGAGTTACTCCACTTGTGAAATTTTTACACACTTTCAGTTACATTTCATGTGCTCTAAGAACTTGGGTGAACACAGTAAGTCAGTTATACTAGGAAAATTTAATAGGAAACCTTTCATAATTGACACCTCAAAGTACTTCAGATGTAGGTCCAAATCATACGTTATGTCAGTTCAAGCAAAATTGAAAACCAAAATTTACATGTAAACGATGTTAGAACATATGATGGTAGTAAGGTACAAAAAGAGGTCATTATCTAATAATTATGTGAATTTTCTACTAGCCAGAGTTAGTCCTTGTCCTGCTTCTTGACCCAGAGGACCCAAACTTGCACCAAAACGTTTCACAGGTGCGAGTGAAACTTCATTATACCACAAAGGGGTATACATAAAGAGTCTAAGAAAAATATGCAACTAAAACAAGGATCCAATTCATTCATGAGTCATGACGGAGTATTAAATCAAATGTGCAACGACTAACTTTTCTATTACAACTTGTACAGCATTAATCAAAGATACTGAACTAAGAATAATTAATGTGCCACATCTCTATCTCTAATATCCAAAAAAAAAAAACAAAAACTAAAAAAACTCCTTTGATGGCCATCAATTTGTAATTTGTCTCAAAGATTATTGGCAGAGAAGTATCTCACCTATATCTTTTGGGCATGCTGGAGAACCAGGTCCAGGTGATATTACAATGTTATCAAATGCATTTTCCTCATACAGGTAATGGCAAAGCTCTTTCCATGTCAAATCATCATTTTTGACCACCACGGGAGGCACTGAGATAATAGAAAACCATTTTAGACTTCAGTGTACAGTATCTTGTAATAGATTTTAAAGTATTCAGAGAAGAAGCTGTAACATTCAGTTCAATATTAAAAGAAAACAAAATTTCAACTCTAAATATAATCTGCAAATATACTTGGTAACATTTTTCTACATCTTTCACTCTCATACACAACCACAAGCATAGGGGAGAGAGGGGGAAGAGAGAGAGGACATACCACAATTAACTACAGATAACGCCTGGTATATATTGTATGTGTAACTGTCATAGTTGTCAATCAACAATGTCCTTACAAAATCTAACTTCTTTATAGGCAGCTGGAGGTGTTTATTTCTTTTATATGACTCTTCTATATGGTTAGGCATTAATTGGCTGGAGATGGCCCTCCTTCCCGCACCACTCCTTATTGCTTGGATGTTATTTTTCTTAATCAAACAAGAAATACTTACAGGAGGTCTGGACAAGGGAAAACTAGGACAAGTGCGTTGCATGCATTCACTTGCACAACACTGAGGCTCAGAAGAAGATGAAGCCAAAGAGAAGTTCATCTTTACCAGAAAAAGTTTCAAACAACTGGTATGAACAATTAGTCTCCAGCAACCCTTGTCTCACCTTCTCCAGAAAGAAAAAAGCATGAAATTAGTTTTGAGTATGATAACCAATTCAACGAAAGCTAGCAGATTATGAGCATGTAATTGAAGAGAGGGAACTTAAATGAACTCAAACATAATCGCATGGCATCCATGTAAGGGGGAGATATAAAAGCAAATTGAAAACCCAAATTTCTCTAAGAAACATCCCAGAATGCAGTTTAACTGGCTGATGATAGGAATTCAATAAGGAACAAAAGAAAAGGAGATAGTCATTGCAGACATGACATGCGAAAAGCCAAAGGGGAAATATAAGATATAATTGCAAAACACAATATGAATTAAATATCGATCCCAATTGAGTTCTTCTCCGTCCTGTGTAAATTCATCAGTGCATGCAAAGAGAAAAAACGAACAGAGTGACAGAGCAACAGATGACAGACGGTGAAATGAAAATGAGAGGTAGCTGAAATGGTATTAGCCCGGCAAGAATACTTACACTCTAAGAAACCTCCTATTACGCAGTTTAAAAAGACAATAACAAGTATAAACAATAGCCAAATGTATAATGAAAGGGCAAACATGACGTGCAAGAAGCAAATCGAGAAGTAGCAGATTCAATCATAAGCTAATGAAATCTATATTTATTCCAATAGGATTCTTCTCCCTCCATCTTGAGTAAATTCTTTCGGCCTTTCGGGCATGCAAAGAGAGGAGCAGGGAGATAAAGCAATCAAAATCAGAAAAAAGAAAAGACAGAGTTGTTGTTAATATAGTTAACCTCGAAGCATATCCGACGACTCCGGTGCCAAGAATCTCTGCTCAGTCTCTCTCTGTTTCTCTCTCTCTAATGGCGAGGAGCAATCGGAGTGGGTGGAGGAGAGGCTTCGAAGATTGCGGATGGGAGGAAGCCAGGATTTCGGATGCATATACATATATATACACACACGCAAGAGGAGAGAAAGGAGAGAATTGGGACCCACACTGGTTGGGAACAGTGATTCGTTTCGGATACTGATTGAGACAGTTTCGAACGGTCAACTTTGCGGCTGCAAATGGACACCGGAGCTCTTCGCCGCCAGTAGCGGCTGCTCCTGCTCGTCGCCACGAACTCAGATTTGAGATTTGCATCAACTTGTGAAAGTATATTTACATGCACTTTTTAAAAAAGCAAAAAACATTTACATGCACTTTTTGTGCCAATAGCTCGGTTTTACTTGTCTAAAATTTAATAGGTACTTTTTATCGGTCCTAATTATCTAATTATAAGAACACTTTTATAGTATATTATTACTATAAAAGTTTTCCTACTACAAAAGCGTTTTTATAATTAGAACCGAAAGAAGTAGTAATTAGCTTCTCTCCTTTGTTTTACTTATCTAAAAATTTAATAGGAACTTTTTATCTTGTAGTAATTAGCTTCTCTCCTTTGTGTTTTACTTGTTGCTTTCCTCCTATCTAAACAGTTGATAATTGTATATTGCTAGTCGGTCCTTTTTATAAATAACATTTTTTAATTACGTAAAATAAAGTTTTGGTTAAGATTAGTTAAAAATAGTAAATGTGTTAAATATATTATATCTTTTTAATAAATATGCTCTTATTTATGAAAATAGTATGAGGGAGAATGGATAAAAATATGTGACAGAGAAGGAATAATAAATTATTGACCGAAAGAGAATTAGTGGTGAATGGAAGATAATTAATATAAAATTATGTACTGTATTTAATAGGAGTAGGGAAAAAAATATTAGTTTAAATTTTGATTAAAAAAATTGTTTATATTAAAGACTAGCCACATAAAAAAAAAAATTGCTTATAAACATTCTGGAGGGAGTATTATTAAAGGGTTTTGTAAAGTTTTATATTTTTCACTTCAATTTTGAATTGTTGATGTCAAATTTCAATGGTTTAAATTTATTTATATATTTATAAAAATAGGAAATATAAATCATTAAAATTATAATCCATGGTGATGAATGGGAAAAATAAGGGTAAAAAAGAGAGATAGGTCAATTCCTTTCAAAATTTTCCCTACCTATTAAACGTACATATTTTACAAATTAAATAATATATACCAATATTTAACTAAAGGGTAAAAAATAAACTAGGGAAAAAAAGTAATGACTTGTCTTATAATTATCTCCAAAAAATTTCTTGTCACTTTGTCAGGCCAAAATTGTATATGTTTTAGACTTTTGTAATACAAAAAGTTTTATCATTTTATAAACTTAAGCCGGTTAAACTTATTTTTGTTCAATTATTATTTGTCTAAAAAAGTATATCCTTAATACTCCCTCCGTCCCTAATTATAGGAGCAATTTAACCGATTTTGGGAGAATTAAGGAGATGAGTTAAATTAGTTAATTTTAATCATTTTCCTAAAATGTCCTTATATAAATTTAAAATGACACAAGTTGCCCTAATTCTAAGTGTTTCTAATTTGCCTTATGTTAGATATCCATGACATATTAGTTTATTTATGTATATTAGTTGCTTTTTATATAACCATGTGTATACATATATGTGTATTCATATAGATCTATCTACATATATAGAGACACACACCCATATATCTACACACACACACACACATATATATATGTTTATATATGTGTGTGTGTGTTCACACATATATATATTGACACACATAAACACAAATATACATATATATGTAAACACACATATATATAATGCTCCTAATAATAAGTATAAATAGGGGTATTATAGGAAAAAATTGACAAAAGTTAAAACTTGCTCTTATAATTAGGACCAAAACTAACTCCAAAATTTGCTCCTATAATTAGGGACGGAGGGAGTATTATTTTTTAAGCAAGGAGATAAAGTGGAGGTATTTTAATCAACTTAAATTAATATCTTACATTAATTGCATATATTTCTTAATATGCGTTTGTGTCATAACTTCAAATAACAATAATTATAGGAGGAGACTAAATTTGGTGAGTCTAACGGCATGTTTGGTAGAAAGTATAAAGGAACTTGGGTTACATCACCATGTTTGGTAGAAGGTACAGAAATAGGAAGATTAAAAGAAAATACTCTGTTGTGCTGCATGGTTTGATTACTAGACATGGAAGGAATACATTTGAGAATCCATCTGCCAAAGCCAACCACAATTTCATGTCCAGATCCTCTCTTCGTTTTGTTTTGGGAAAATCAATTTCAGGGTCTTTTTAACAGAAAAAATTACAAAAAAGGCCCCAAGATTCTGACAATCCCAGAAAAGGCCCCAGGACATTTTCTGAGATTTTTAGAATCTTGGGTGAGTTGTTAACGGGGCTGATATAGTTGTTAACGAGATATTGATATAGTTGTTAAATATACTGATTTAGTTGTTAGTAAAAGTGTTGTTAATGAGGTTGATTTAGTTGTTAAAGACCTACCTGTTAACAATTATATCAGCCCCGTTAACAACTCATCTAAGATTCTAAAAATCCCAGAAAAGACCCTAGGGTCTTTTTTGGAATTGTCAGAATCTTGGAGTATTTTTGCAATTTCCCTTGTTAAAAGGGCCCTGAAATGAATTTTCCCTTTTTTGTTCCTCATTGGTTTTTTCTTCTTCTCATTCCATCTTTATTTTTTACGGTTGAAATTTAATATCTCATAAAACTATATTATATTATCACATAAAAATTTAAGGAAAAAAAACTTCAAAATTTGATATGGACAGTTTCCAACTATAAACTACTTAAAACTAGGGAAAATTATTTTATAAAATATTAAACCTCAACTTTTTTTTTTAATCGAATAATAAAGATGAGAAGAGGACAAAGAAGAGGAAAAGATACGAGGAGGGGATCAAATCCCACAATTCCATGGTGGGGAACAAATTGTAGAAACAGAACTTGGAATTAAGGAGAGAAAAGACAAAAAATCAATTTTCTTTTATATGAGAAGGTAAGGTCAGTTACTGGTCCAAAAAGGAATTTGGTCACTTCACCTTAAATTAATCTTCATTCCATTGTGCGTTTTTAGGTTTCTTTTTTTTTTTCTTTTTTTTTTTGCTATAAACGATGGCATAAAAGCCTACAAGGAAAATAGAAGAGATTATATAAGAGGGGAATTAAATCCCAAACACTCTTGGTCAACCCAAGTCCTTAAGTTAACCGGACACTCATCCAGAATCAAAGAATTGGAAATGCCAGTTTTCGCCAAGGCATCCGCTATCCTATTAGCCTCCCTAGGAATAACTCTAACATCCACCTGCCACAACAAATCCAACAGCTCCCTAGCTTTCAAAACTAAACTACTACAAGAATTACATGATAAATCAAGAAGCATATTAATAACATAATCTGCATCAGATTCCAAAATAATCTTCTTGTATCCCAAATCCCAAGCCAGTTGTAAACCTTCAACAATAGCCCATTCCTCCGCCGTGGTAGCGTTACAAATGCCAATGGACCTAGTAAATCCCACCATCCAATTTCCCAAACAATCCCTAATTACTCCTCCGCAACCTGCAGTCGCTGAATGGAACACACTTGCCCCATCAACGTTTAACTTCAACCAGCCAAAAGGCGGTCTCTCCCAATGAGTACCCTGATCAGTACGGATGGCTTCAAAAGACTCGAAGGATCGTTGACAAACAACAAATCGAGTCCAAAGAGAAGAAATAACCAAACCCGGATTACAAGGTTTAACAAAACTACTATCAAAAGTACGTTGATTCCTCCAATTCCAGAGTTTCCAAATAGCCACTCCAAAGAAGAGATCCCAATTCCCCTCCCATTTACACCCTACCTGGTTCTTGAGATTCAGAACTAACCAGTCTCTCAAACCCAAAGAGAAGAAGGAAGAGACATACCTGGGCTTAATCAAAGCGGTCCACATACTGTTAACATAGTTACAATCTCTAAGAATGTGAAGAATATCTTCCGGCCCAGAGTTGCACATGCCACAAGATTCAGAGCTACTAGACCAGGAACTTCTCCAGAGATTAGTAGGCAACTTATTTAGCGCCACCTTCCACATGAAAATCCTGATTCTCTCTGCTCCATTCCACTTCCATATATCCTTAAAAACAGTATCACGTCGAGATGGGGAATTGGGCTCAATAAGGAAATAAGCACTCCTAATAGAGAACTGGCCATCCCCAGAAGCTCCCCAAACCAAGGAATCATACTCCGCCTCAGATCTAGGAGGAAGAACCGACAAGACTCTCCTCAATCCATTAGAGTTGATAACTGAAGAGATTTTACCAACATCCCACACACCTCCCTCCACCCAATCAGACACCACCGACTCCTCCTCTTCCATAGACAAGGAACGAAGACAAAAATCAGAGAGCTTAATACTGTTCGCCACCCAACAATCATGAAAGAAATTTGCAACCAACCCATTACGAACTAACCATTTTGACCCAAGATCAACTACTTCCCTCTGATCACAGATAAATTTCCAAAGTTTAGAATCACCAGGGAGCGCAGATAGAAGAGACTCCGAATCCCTCAACATGTAGCGATTACATAGGACCTCAGCCCATAGTCCCTTTGCTCCCTGAATCAGATTCCACGCAAGTTTAGCACCACAAGCTTGATTAACCGAGCTCAATCTTCTGAATCCCAGACCGCCGTACTCCTTAGGACTCGTAATTAGCTCCCAACCAATAGGGTGGAAATGCTTACCATCCCCATCGTGCCCCCATATAAAGTTTCTTTGCAACCGTTCAACTTCCTTGCATACGCTCGACGGAAGTCTAGCGACTAGCATAGTATACATAGGAATAGTGCTAATAACAGCTTTAGCAAGGGTAATTCTTCCAGCCATAGACAGACAGTTAGCCTTCCAAACACTCAATTTCGCTTTAACTCTTTCAATAACATACTGGAACTTCTCCCTAGGCCTTCTATTCCGAGATAAAGGGAAGCCAAGATATCTACCGATCTCGCAAGATATATGCATATGAGTTATTGCCTTGATTTGCATCTTAGTATGCAAAGGCACTCTGGGGGAAAAGAACATTGATGACTTATCAAGATTAACCTTCCCACCTGAAGTTCTCATGAACTCCTGCAGACAATTCAACATACTGTTAGGGCTAGTAAGTTGTGGTTGGAATCTGTCAAATTTCAAAGGAGTCCAATGAAAGAAATTAATCTCTTACATTGTGACGAACCAATATTTAATTTTTTTTGTTAGAAGTAGTGTCCACGACGGTGCCTTTAACAATGTTGCCTTCAATAATAGAATATATGCGGGGTAAAAAGGAACAAAGTACATCATTGACAATTCTATATTGGTAATTAGAAAAAGGTTTCAATATCTTTTTATCTGTTTAGGCTTACAACTAAATGTGGTAACTAAGAAAGAAAAAAAAAGTTGGGAGCTACTCCCTCTGATCTTTAAGACACCAACTAATAAGTTTATTTGGTCCTTTTTATAAGGCACTTGCTTATTCCCAATGAGCATTAATTATTTGTTTTCATGTCTGCCCATTGTAACAACCCAATTTCCAAAAGCAGTATAATTTTTTTTTTTACACATCCTTTCAAAATGATCAGAGTAGAGCATCGGAGCGATTGAGTAACTGATATGTACATATAAAATGCCGTAAGTCTGGCTGGATACAACAGCGGTACAAAAACCGTGTGGTTCAAAGGTATAATACAACAGAAAGAAATCTTCAACTGGATCTTCTACGTGGCCTGCTTGCTTCTCTTCTCGGCTCTCCGGTCCTCCGGACCCTGAAGCTATAGCTGAGATCCAATTTAGCGCATTGGATCTCAGGTAACGGTTAACCTCATGCTTATAAACAGTATATGTACAACAGGTATTTCTAATTTCACAAAGATTGATCAAGCCGGTACAACAACATAAAGCCGTAATAGTGATCTAAGTACGATTCCTTAATCACGGGGTATCTAAGTACGGTTCCATAGGCACGGAGTATCTAAGTACGGTTCCATAGACACGGGGTATCTAAGTACGGTTCCATAGACACGGGGTATCTAAGTACGATTCCTTAGACACGGGGTATCTAAGTACGGTTCCATAGACACGGGGTATCTAAGTACGGTTCCATAGATACGGTGCATCTAGCACCGAATAGAATGGCCAGGTAAGTGTCTATCATGGGGGGCCTCACCGACTTTACGGGCGACTAAATGGCACACCCACATAGACTAGCCTTGCCTTCGGCACCAAACTATTCATACAACATATTATCACATATAATCATTCAATAATCATCAGATTAGTGTTACAGTACGCGAACGTACCTTCGTTGGCAACGTTAGGTACTACCAGCGGAAAACGTACTTTCTACGGAGAAACGTGCAAGAATCCTACAGCGGCACGTCGGGCGGGCAGAACGGCAGCAGAATCAACGTTTCAGATATCCTATGAGAATAATGTCACTTCCATTAGTAATTTGACATTATAACGGCATTTTAGGTAAAAATTACCATTTTGCCCCTATACCCCTACTTGGCGGAATTTCGCCAGCGCTTCCGCTACATAGGCTATTTTCTTCCCAAAATTTCGCCAGAACTTCGACGCCATTATGATTTCCGAAATTCTAGACTAAAATAGCCCTATCATATGATATCTAATCATACTTTGAAAAATAAAGGCTACTCTAGCATTACTACTCTAACTATTGAAAGAACTACGAACACTAAAAGCTCGGTACCGAAAAACTTACCCAGAGCTTCGCTGCGAATTTCCCCGGACTCCTCCCCCAGAGCTTCTCTCTCTAAATTCTCTCTAGGATCTCAACTTTGGTGTGAAAATGAAGAGGAAGGGGGGGTATTTATAGAAAGGGAGGTAGGATTTCGGCCGTCGGATCAACTTTGTGAGAATCGATCTGAACCGTCCAATCCTAACTTTTCCAACAAGTTTTTTTCCCTTTTCTTTCTCTCTTGGACGTCCTGCACAAGCTCCAAAGTCCAAGGGATTGGCCAATGGGAGGAGGCCAAGTGTCTCCTTCCAGAAGCCTTCCGGTTGAATTTCTCCGATTGGTACCCGATTCGCGTGATTTCGTAGAAATCTCAAAATTCTGGATTTACAACTTTGAAGACCTTCTCTTCCTCATCAATAATATCTATTTAAACTTGAATTTTGACTTTAGACAGGGTTCCAACTGTCCAGCTGAAGTTTCGAAAAACGTGTCCGAACGCGTCCGGTTTCAGAACGCATTTCTGAAATCACCAACTTCTTCAGAAAAATTCACTGATTCCAAATATGTCAAAATAAATTCAAACTCATGCCTAGATTTTGAGTTAGAATTTATTTTTCTTATATCCAAAAATATCCCTATATGCATTTTTCCCTATTTTGTTTTATTAGGAAATGCACAAACGACTTCAGAATTTTCTCCCGGAAGAGTATAACGGAAGACAAAATTCCACTGATCATTATTTTACCTTGACTTTGGAATTCCTATTCCTGGTTCTCTAGATAGGATCCGTTTCCTAAATATAAGATTACTATTCACCCTTTTTCACTTTAATTAATTATATCATTTTATAATAGCAAGTTGCAAAATTCTTTTATACATATATATATATATTCTCTTTTTCCTTTTCATTATTTTTTTTTATTTTTTCCTGCCCTTTTTTATTTTATTTCGTTTTTTTTTATTTAATTAATTATTTAATTAATTAAATAATTATTTTCACATAATTTTTACAAAATTTTCCTATTGGTCCATTCTTGCATTTAGGCTTAAAAATACCTAAACTCAACTATTTTTCTCAAAAATTTCCATTTAATTAGTAAATATACTTTTACTAATTTTAAGCCAATTACCACTATATTTTGAGCTTTACACAACTATCTCTTAATTTCCTTTGCTTATACTTAAGTAATTAGCCCAATATTACTTAATTATTTTATTATCACTTGTTGATAATTTTCTTAATTACAATGCCTCATTACCTTCATACTCTTTGCATTAACCTTAGTATTTCCATGCCTCTTACATTTTTCAATAATTTGTAAGGGTATTTTGGTCTTTATTACCTTTTGGACATTCTTATACAATTTCTCTAAGTTCGTAATTTATTAAATTACCATAATTAGGGATAATATATTCTCCTAATTCACTTGGTCATTTTACTGCCTTTTAGGATTTTTCATAATTTTCCTAAGTTATTCACTCCCCCCAGGGGTACTTTGGTCATTTTGGCACTTTGGCCCTTAAATTCCCTAATTCAAATTTCGGGGTATTACACCCATAATTAATGAGGGTAGTGGGTAAGAGTAATAATTAATATATAATATTAGAGTTTGATACAATTAGTCGGGATAATATTGGAAGTTACTTAAATTGTAGGGTAACTTTATTGACTTTAACTGTTTTTATTGGTTTGTGAGATTTGTTAGTTGGTGTTTTATAATAAGGAGCAGAGAGAGTATTCAGTAAATAATGGGCTCCAACATTTATGGCTTGTTTGGTACTCCCTCTGGTTCTTATTATAAGGCACCAACTAACAAGTGTATTTGGTCATTTTTATAAAGCACTTGCTTGTTCCCAAGAAACATTAATTCCCCCCCATATACGCCCCTAATTAATAAGGGTAGTGGGTGAGAGTAATAATTAATATAATAGTAGAGTTTAGTGCAATTAGTAGGGGTAATATTGGAAGTTACTTAAATTATAGAACAACTTTATTGACTTTAAATGTTTTTATTGGTTTGTGAGAATTGTTAGTTGATGCTTTATAATAAAGACCAGATGGAGTATAAGGGAATGGGGAGGGGAAAGTGGGTTGAGGGAAAATTCTTTTAAATTGGATTTAAGAAAATTAGAGAAGTGGGGTTAGAAGATTTTAATTAATTTTTTTACACTTTTATCTTACATGTTTATTTTATTAAAATACTGTGACCCCATTTCTTCAAATAATTAGTGGCTTTACAAATGAAAGTTTCCAAAAATTTGATTTTTATAAGGCACTTACTTGTTCCCAAAAATTTGATCATATTTCTCTCTTATTTATTTTATAAGAAATTTGATTGTAAACTAAAGTGATTTTTATAAGGCACTTACTTATTCCAAAAAATTTGATCATATTTAGTGGCTTTAAAAATGAATTTTATAAAAATTTATTTGTTGAGTATGATAAATATTAAAGTTGATGGATTTGATTTAAATTATTTTCATTTAAAATTTATTTAAATCAAATTACTATCGTTTTTATATTTTAATTATACACTATGAATACATATTTATTAAAAAAAAGTAAAATCTTACAAGTTTACAATTTGAATCTACGATACGATTTTACACCATTATCAAAGGTTTGTTTAACTCGTGAGATTTATAACATTGCATATATACCTAATCCAACCAACATACCCAGCAATCTTATACAAACAATTAAATGACCAAGTGAGCAAATTCAATGAACACACGCAACCTGATCATACCATTAAAGATTAAATCACGATAAACCATTATGAAGATAAGTGTACAAGAGAGAATGAGTGAAAAAAGAAATAAGAGAGAAATATAATTAATTGAGGATAAAAATGGAAAAAATGTATGTATTAAATTTTTAAACAAAGCCAAATTAATACTTTTATATAAAACCAAAGGTTAAATATCTAATTTGTCACGAAAGTATTGCTAAGGAAGTGCCCACCACCCGGAAGTATTTTGGGTATCATTTTTGTCCCGGAAGTTTACAAAATGGAGCAAATATGCTCCGAAAGGTTTTTTTAGGAGTAAATTTGCCCCGGAAGTTTTGTTTAGGAGAAATTTTTTGTAAACTTACGGGACAAAAATGATACCAATCCAACGGTCAAGATCAACTGATGGGCAAAATTGCTATGTTTGTAAACTTCCGGGGCAAAAATGGTACCAAAAATACTTCCGGGTGCTAGGCGCTTCCTTAGCAAAACTTTCGTGGCAAATTAGATCTTTATCCCTAAAACCAACGCTATATGAAAGAATGTTGTTTATAAATAGAACTTGAGAGGGTATTCCAAGTGTGCGAAGATTTATGTGTTGTGAGAACTAGAAGTTCCATTGCGATGGCGAAGGCTTACGATATCCACATAGCTTGCTTTGTTTTCTTGCTGCTCATAGCATCGGGTAACATATATATAATTCGTACACGGCTTTTTCTTATTAATTTATATTTTGGTAATTATTTCAGTCATCTGTTCAATTAATGGTTGATAGAAAATAAAATCGAATATTTGTTTGTGTGTGTATATATGTATATGTATATCCAAAACTTGTCCGTGACTAATTTTTCATATTATATTATAGGATTTATATTCAATATTGAACTTGCTGAAAATCTGATATCGTGTATTTGTGTGTGTGTATGTAATATAACAATAGATTGAAAATTTTGATCGCAGTGTTTTCTCCACTTGTTTTAATATCAGCCTGTATAGCTACTATAAAATATCTAATTCAGTGAAATCATAATCACCTATATATTCTTTTTTCATAAATAAAATCAGAAACGTTTTAAATTGCAGGATGGTGTTCAAGAGCAACAAGAAGAACAGAGGAATGGCATGATTATCGTTACAGCTGTGAGTATGCTCATGACTGTGTTGAGTTTTGTGGAGGTCAAGGAGAAGATTGTGAGCCTAAGTGTGTTTATAATCAATGTGAATGTGACTGCCCTTCAAAGTCTCACAAGACCCCTCCTCACAAACCCTAATATTATGTTTTGGTTTACTGCATCGTAAGGAATGTAATGAATAAAATGTAATGCAATTAAGTTCACATGATTTGTTTAGTCTGCTACTTCCTCATGTCATTTTTTTAAAAGAAACAACTACCAAAATCGTTGTGTATGAGTGATACTGAATGGAAATTTATCGTAAAGATAATGAGTGATATATATTTAATGAGGATAAAAATAAAAAAATTAGTTTAAAATTTTAGACAAAGAGGACTTGTTTCTTATATTAAGGAGCGCCCCTATAAGAAAGAATGTTACTTATAAAAAGGACCAAAGGGAGTTTAAGGAAAGATGATGCATGGTATAAAAATGTTTGGTGGGAATAAAAAAAAGGGGAATATGTAAAACATAATATATTAATAGACAAAATTACCCTTTATCTATATACGTGCACATTGACTATAAGTTTATGGGTATTTTTACACTTTAACCTTATTTTTTTAATACATATGTTCATCAATGTAATATGTTATTAATAAATAAAATAATTTTACATATTGTTTTGGAAGTGAGAGAGTTAGAGAGATAATATAATATGGTGTTTGTAAGTGAGAGAGGGGGGGGGGTGAAGTGTGTGTTGGAGGAGAGTCACTACTACAGAAATTACAATATATGACGGTTATTAACTACCATATATTATGGTTTTGAATCGTCATCTATGTAGATACTATAAAAGCTCAGCGCATAAACATTACAGCTCTAAACCATTATTTATTCCTGACCTATTATAACGGTTATAATATGTAATATCCTGATTTTTGCTTTACCAAAAATCTTGTACATTGTGAAATATTCAATAAATGCCAAAATTGAATATCTATTGTAATATTGCTAGTTTATTCAATATTTGTCATTTGGATAAATTCAGTCAACAAAAAACAACAAAACCCTAACACAAAACTTGTGGTAATGGACATCAAGAACCCAACACATATGATTCCCTAAACAAGGTCATGATTTCGGCCCAAAACAAAGGAGAAAGGGAAGCAAGGATGAGTCATGGGACTCATGTCCACAATAGAAGGCTAAGGAGGATACTTGAATGTGTTAGAAGCAAGGCATGTGACGCCCGTCCTGAATACGCATATATTTATCAGAGTTTAAGCGCACATGCATCAAAATGATTTGGACTAAATTGCGGAATTAAAACTTTCTTAAAATAACTTAGTTTGAAAACGTGATGATACATTTTTCGCGATTCGAATCTATCCCATAGTGGGAATTTAATACAATAATCCAAGAGTAGGCAAATGATAATCGTTAATTACAATCCAACTACTTATATTATCACAAAATATCCCTTTTGCTGTATCCCTTACAGCTGCGTCTTTCCTCTTGAACCCGATCCACTATCTGTTTCTTTCATGCGGTCTGGAGTTTAAATGAATGAACCCCAAGGGTAACAGTTAATCTCATATGCAATTATGAAATATAAATGACAGTATAACACATGTATAAGCATAGAATAATTTACAATAAACAAGTCGCACCGAAACCGCAGTTATTGGCCAAGGACTGCAGCCCTTTGGAACACGCAGCTCCATCTTAGGACACGCAACCCCAATCCATAGCTAGGATACATACATGCAAATTATCTAGCAACCATGATCAGTCATACATGAATACATACATACAAGCTAATAAGATAACAGTTACCCACCTCAAACTTGAATCCTTACTTTGTCCGAAGGTGTTAGGATCAGAAGAGGTGTCAAGGTATGCCTATAAACGTTTATCATTGTCATTAGTCACTTGCAGTGTAACTAACTACGCGAATTATTTTTTTCTTCTCACCCATTTTTATATTTGATGGTTGAATTTAATATCTTTTATATTATAATATTGCATAAAAATTTAAGGAAAAAACTTCAAAATTTGATATGGACAGTTTCCAACTATAAACTACTTAAAACTAGGGAAAATTATTTTATAAAATATTGAATCTCAACTGTTTAATTTTTTTTTAATCGAATAATAAAGATGAGAAGAGGACAAAGAAGAGGAAAAGATACGAGGAGGGGATCAAATCCCACAATTCCATGGTGGGGAACAAATTGTAGAAGCAGAACTTGGAATTAAGGAGAGAAAGGACAAAAATTCAATTTTCTTTTATATGAGAAGGTAAGGTCAGTTACTGGTCCAAAAAGGAATTTGGTCACTTACCTTAAATTAATCTTCATTCCATTGTGCGTTTTTAGGTTTCTGTTAGGGCTAGTAAGTTGTGGTTGGAATCTGTCAAATTTCAAAGCCATCTTTGAGATTGAGTCCAATGAAAGAAATCAATCTCTTACATTGTGACGAACCAATATTTAAATTTTTGTTAGAAGTAGGGTGTGCATGGTAACGCTCCCAGAATGTGTTTTTTGTCAATTTCTGTTCCCCGGAACACAAATGGATGAGAAATCTGTTTGGTAAATCCGGTTTCTTTTTTTGTTCCCGGGATGAACCGGTTCAATTTTTGTGCTGGGGAATAGAAAAAAACAAAAGCAGAAAATTCATGCTTTTCTATTTCTGGGCACACAATCAGAATTTATTCCTCAACCTACAATCTTTATTCTTTCTCTCGAAAACCTTTCGCAGTGTCAACTACCCTCCCCACCCCCACCACCACCACCACCGCGGCCACCCCCACCGCACCGCCGCCGCCACCACCACCACCCCCACCGCCACCGCCACCGCCATCCCCACCCCATCGCCACCACTGCCACCACCACGACCGCCGCCGCGCCACCGCGCCACGCCACCACCGCCACCACCCCCATCGCCACCACTGCCACCACCACGACCGCCGCCACCAACACCGCGGCCCCACCTCACCGCCACCACCACCCCTGCCGCGCCACCCCACCTCATCACCACCACCGCCACCACCACGACTGTCACCGTTGCTGCCACCGCCACCACCACCGCCACTGCCACCACCACGACTGTCACCGTTGCTGCCACCGCCACCACCACCGCCACTGCCACCACCACGACCGTCACCGTTGCTGCCACCACCACCCCACCGCAACCACCACCTCACCGCCACTACCACCACCGCCGCCGCCACCACCACTGCCACCACCACGACCGTCACCGCCACCACCACCCCTACCTCACCGCCACCACTACCACCCCGCTGCCGCCGCCCCCACCTCGTCGCCCCTACCCCCACCTCATCGCCACCATTGCCACACCGCCACCACTGCCAACACCACGACCGCCGCCGCCACCGCCACCACCACCACCACCGTCGCGCCGCTACCGCCTCCACCGCCTCCCCCACCACCACCGCCCCCACCGCCACTACCACATAAATAATTTTTGAATATAAAAATTACATAAATAAAAATAAAATGTGTTAACAAACGTAATTCTGATTCTCGGAGTAAAAATAAAATGAGTTAACAAACGTAATTCTGATTCTCAAAACTTTTCCCAGGCACAGAATCAGAAAAAACTGTTTCATCTCAGAATCAGTGCTGGGGAACAGAATGGTTCCCATGCACACACGTAGTGTCCATGACGGTGCCTTTAATAATATTGCCTTCAATAATAGAATACATGCGGGGTAAAAAGGAACAAAGTACATCATTGACAATTCTATTTTGGTAATTAGCAAAAGGTTTCAATATCTTTCTATCTGTTTAGGCTTACAACTGAATGTGGTAACTATGAACAAAAAAAAAAGTTGGGAGTTATTCCCTCTGGTCTTTATTATAAGGCACTAACTAATAAATGTATTTGGTCCTTTTTATAAGGCACTTACTTATTCCCAATGAGCATTAATTATTTTTTTCCATGTATGCCCCTAATTAATAAGGGTAGTGTACGAGAGTAATAATTAATATAATATTGGAGTTTAGTGCAATTAATAAGGGTAATATCAGAAGTTACTAAAATTACAAGACAACTTTATTGACTTTAACTATTTTTATTGGTTTGTGAGAATTGTTAGTTGGTGCCTTATAATAAATACTAGAGGAAATGTGATATTATGTAAGATTTGGTCAAACCCTCGATTTACGAGTATAATAGTGATACTATTATAAGAAACTTTCAGTGTTTTTCATCTAAATTAAAGAAAACCTTAAACTTTGTTAATTTTTTTCATAAAATTTAATTTTTTAATTTTACCCCTATTTAATATATATTAATACAATAATATATAAAGAGTGAAATTGTGTATTTTTACGAAAAATTTCTCTCTCTTCCCTTTAAAAAACACCAAAAATTTTCTTCCTTGTAAATATAAGCCGTGGGTGAATTTGGTAGTATTGGTTCCAGTCACAGTCACGAGGTTTTCTTAAATGTCCTCTGCAGATATCTAATGGTTAAAAAAAGGGGAAATTGTCCCTTGAAGATATCGATAAAGTAACTAACTACTAATGGATGGATTGATAGGGGTTCAATATATCTCGTCCCTTGTTGTCAGCATTTTTACTAATGTTTCTATGTTTGAAGAAAAGTATGGGCATTCGAGGGAAAAAAAGAAAAATATGGGCATCTGTAAATGAGTTTTGTCAATAAAACTGTCCATCTCTAGTAAAAAATCTTGCAATATAAAAAAAGAAAAAGAAACTTACAAAGGCAATGACAGTCAGATCAAAGAGATAGATTTAATCTCAGTCTGTAGCCAAAAGTTTGTAAGGGAGTTTGAAAGGAAGGTGAAGGAAGGGGATGCAAGAAGAATGGAGGGGAGGGAATGGAAAGGAAATGGAGGATATTTCCTCTTCTTGTTTGGAAGTTAAAAAAAATAGTAAGAGAAGAAGATGGAGGATTAGTAAGTTATTTTTACCATTTTGTCATTTTATTTAATAATTAATATAATTATTATACTTTACAAATAAATTTATATTTTCTAAAAAAAATATTTATGTAATTTTTATATTCAAAAAATTATTTATGTGGCGGTGGCGGCGGCGGCGGCGGCAGGGGTGGCGGTGGTGAGCGAAGGTAACAAAATAATTAATCTATTTCCTCTCTTAAAACCCCCAATATTGGGAGAACTTTATTTTTTTAGAAGAATGAGGGTTTTGGGGGATTTTGTAAAAATCCCTGATTCCCTTCCCTATTATTTTTAAAATTTACAAACAAGGAAATGAACTACCAAAACCCTCTCTTTCATTTCCTTTCCCTCTAAAATGGAACTCTCAAACAAAGTCTAAAGGACCAAATTGGTGCTTAAGTATCCTGATCCTCATGTTCCAAAATTTTCCATTAAAGATTTTTGTTAAAATTCAAAATTGAAATTTCCAGTAAATAACCAATGGTTATTAAACAATTTGGTGTTTATATTTCAAAATTTGATATTAGTATTCTAAAATTTAGTGCTGATATTTTTAAATTTTACAGCAACTCAATTTTGTAATATTTGTGTCAAATTTCGTAATCTCAAAATCAAATTATTAAAAGGCTTTAAGCTTCTATCAGAACCATTTTATTCTAGTGACGCCACAGCTTCTTTAAGCCTTGATTTAATTAAAAAGTTGCGAGTTCGACTCTATATAAGTAAGTATGATGGATTAAGTGTGCGAACTCTTTCTGCTAAGTGAAAGATGACCAATAATAAAATAATCTTTTATTCTAAAGTAAAATCAAATTTATATTTTGTTCTCAGTAATAATTTATGGTAGTGAATGTCAGGAGATAAAGGGGTTTCATGAGCACAAAGTGGGGTAGCTGAGATGAGGACGTTGAGATAAATGTGTGTGTTGTTGAAAATACTTTCAAGGTAGAAATTTTACTAAGATAAGAATCTGTGTAATTAAGATAACATAATCTGTAAATATACATCAATTTTGTATACTAAATAAAAACAAAAAACAAAAACTCATAAGACTACCGAAAATGATAATTAATTTGATGAAATCTGAGCCCAACGTACATTGTCTCCTTAAGACAATTTGTTCCCTCTATATGGATGTCCAAGGATCACGAACAATTGTCTCCTAGGATAGAACGGATTGCGTTTTCAGAATGATGACGTTATCAATCAGAAGCCTGAACGAACACAACGAAGTGCTTTCAGAATCGTACAATGTATGAGATGAGTCCAGAATGCAGTATGCAGTATGCAGTATATGAGAGTGAAGTGTTGAAAATTGAGATAATTTTCTGTCACTCGCACGTCCTGTTTATAGATGACAGAAATCGATCAAATGGACTCGACTCTTGTGAGCGAACTGGTGCGTCGTACAAACAGGCACACCAGAACGAAGTGAACGGGTACACCAAAATAGACCGGTGTGCACTGGTTCAGTCACAACATTTTGATTTTGAAATTTTTTGATTCGCTATTACGGTCCGCTTACAACCGCTAGTTGGGAGAATCACAGAGGGGCAAAGAAGGAATTAATAAAAGTTCTGGGATGGTTTGGACAATACTAAAAAATTATTTTTAATTTCACACATGACCAAACCAAATTGAGCCGAGCTAGACGGGCAGGCAGGCAATGCGCGCGATCGACTGTGCCCAGTCGGCCGAACAGCGACGACGCGCGTTTGTGGTGGATCAAATCCCACCTACGTCTTCTCTCCTCCACAAAAGTGGGTTGGCCTAAGGGCCCAATTTAGAGGTTTAAAGTTGAGTCCCTTTCACTTTTCTTTATTTGTCCAATGTGAGACTTTTATCCATACACCCATTTCACCTTCCTTTTTCCTCTTCTTCTCCAACCTACTTCTTCTTCATAACCCATGGGATTTAGACCCAAAATTCTAACAATCCCCCACATGGATACGAAGTTAGTCCATCATGACCAAATGTAAATGAACATGTATACGATTCCTCTATAAGAGACAACTACAACTAGATAGGTAGAGGTCACCTTTGAACCTTCTCTAATAAAAACCTATCGAGTATACTTGGTCAATCAGTGGACACGTTGTCTTGAATTGTTGACTTTAGTGTATACCAAGACAATAGGAGTCACGGTTGCTCCTCTAGCATCGTTGGTCCTCATGTTGTGTCCATTTTGGCCTTTGACACCTGCTTGGTTCTACAAGTGTTCTAGAGAATTGACCTTTATAAATTCTCATAGAAGCAGCCCCCACTTCACACTCACATAAGTGATTATTTGTGATGTAAGTCAACATACATCATCGAACACATCAGATTAAGAAACCATTAAAAGCCCAAATGCTTACCCTTAAATATATACATTGTCTTGTCATAGGAATGAGTATGAGTTTAAAAACTCCATAGTGTTTAGAGTCGATCATCACTTAGTTGTCTCTTTGAACCTAGTTTATGGGATCTCCACTGATCGAACCATATTTTGATGTGTTATTTCATGATTAATTTGGGATTTAATCATGTGAATTGGGCCAAAAATGTATTATTTATGATTAATTTGGATTAATGAGTGATTACGAGAAAAATGTGTTAAAAAGGGTAAAATTGTCATAATTATTGTAATTACTCTTATTCATTATTTAGGAAGATTTGATGTTGGCTTGATTGGTTTACATTGTAGGTGCATGAAGAAATTAGACCAAAATTGAAAATGGAAGTCATCAAGGTAGAGTTATCGCAATAATCAACATTAATAGGCCTTAAACCCATTCATTTTGACAAATTTTTGACCAACACTCTAGGAATTCCTTTAGTCAATGGATCTGCTATATTCTCTTTTGATTTCACATAATTAATCGATATGATTCCATTTGAGAGTAGTTGTCTAACGGTATTATGTCTACGATGTATATGTTTAGACTTGTCATTGTACATAACATTCTTGGCCTTACTAATAACTACTTGACTATCACAGTATATACATATTGCGGGTACTATCTTTGGCCCATTAGGAATATCCTCAAGAAAATTACAAACCTACTCGGCTTCCTCACCATCTTTATCTAAAGCAATAAATTCTGCTTCCATAGTTGATCTTGCAATGCAAGTCTTCTTGGATGACTTCCAAGACACAACACCTCCACCAAGGGTGAACACATATCCACTTGTAGATCTTGTGTTGTTAGAGCTCATGATCCAATTTACATCACAATACCCTTCTAGCACTGTAGGGTACTTCTCATAATGCAAAGCAAAGTTTTGAGTGTGTTTCAAGTAACTCAAAACTCTTACCATAGCTTTCCAATGAAGCTCATTTGGATTACTTGTAAAGCAACTTAACATGCTTATTGCGTAGGCAATATTAGGTCTAGTGCAATTCATAACATACATAAGACTGCCTAGCACTTGAGCATACTTTTTTTTGTTTTTCAGCTTTGCCAGTATTTTTCAACAGTCAAAGACTAGAATCTATAGGTTTTCATTGGAGCTATGTTCAAACTCTTGAATTTTTCAAGAATTTTAGCAATATATTGTGCTTGTGATAAAGCTAACCCATCAGATGTTTTATGGATTTTAATGTCCAAAATAACATATGTTAGACCGATATCTTTCATGTCGAATTTATTGGTAAGCAATCGCTTAGTAGCTTTAATCATTCGATTATTACTTCTCGTTATCAACATGTCATCTACATAAAGACAGACTATAACAAACTCGATTTTAGTATTCCGAATATAGACACGCTTATCACATTCATTAATACTAAAGTCATTTGATAACATAACTTCATCGAATTTCACATGACGTTGTTTCGGGGCTTGCTTAAGTCCATAAAGGAACTTTAGCAAGCAACAAACTTTATGTTCTTGTACTGAGACAACATATCCCTCAGGTTGTTCTAGATAAATCTCTTCCTGTAAGTCACTATTCAAGAAAGTTGTCTTTATATCCATTTGATGTAACTCCAACTCATTCAACGCTGCTAACGCAATTAACATCCGAATGGATGTAATCCTTGTAACAGGTGAATAAGTATCAAAGTAGTCTAGGCCTTCACATTATCTGTAGCCTTTTACTACCAGCCTAGCTTTGTACTTATCAATAGTGCCATCTTCTTTCATCTTCTTTTTGAAGACTCACTTAGTTCCTAAAGGCTTATTGCCAAGAGGAAGATCAACCAAATCCCAGATGTGGTTTGACATAATGGATTCAACTTTACTATTGATAACCTCTTCCCAGAATGGTGCTTCAGGAGAACCCATAGCCTCTTTGTAATACCCGGATATTTATCTGGCATATTATAAATAAAAGTTGGATAATTCTGATAAGTGAAAATTCAATCTCCAGTCTTGTATAATTATAGTCTATTTTCTAAGTAGAATTTCTGTAGGAAATCAGGGAAATTAATGGCCAAAGTGCCAAAATGACCAAAATGCCCCTAAGGGACATAAATAACTTAGGAAATTATGGAAAAATACCAAAAGTTAGAAAAGTGACCAAGTAAATTAGGAGAGTATATTATCTCTAATTATTGTAATTTAATAAATTATGAACTTAGAGAAATTGTAGAAGAATACTCAAAAGTAAGGAAATGACCATAATACCCTTACGATTATGGAAAAATGCGAATAATACAGAATGCATGAAAAATCTCATGTTAAAGCAAAGGTTAAGAGGTAATGTGGTATTCTAATTAAGAAAATTACTAAGCAGTGATAACTGAGTGATTAAGTATTTATTAGCAAATTACTTAAGCACAAGTATAGAAAATTCGGAGATAATTATGTAAAGCTCCAAAATTAGTGATAAATGGCTAAAAATTAGCATAAATATATTGGTTAATTAATTGGAAAATTTGAAGGAAAAAGGATGAGTTTAGGTATTTTTAAGCCTAAATGCAAGAATGGACCAATAGGAAAATTTTGTAGAAATTATGTGAAAATAATTATTTAATTAATTAAATAATTAATTAAATAATTAATTAAATAATTAATAAAAATATAATAAAAAAACGAAAATAAAAATGGGCAGAAAAAAAAAAAAAAAATGGATAACTTAGTTGGTAAGTTTGTATTATTATTATATTATATAATTAATTAGAGTTATATTATTATATAATATAATTAATTGTAGTGAATAGTAATGGAATAAATAGGAAACGGATCCTATCTAGAGATCTAGGAATGGGATTTCCAAAGTCAGGGAAAAATAATGATCGGTGGAATTTTGTCTTCCGTTATACTCTTAGGGAGAAAATCTGAAGTCGTTGGTGCATTTCCTAATAAAACAAAATAGGGAAAAATGCATATAGGTATATTTTTGGATATAAGGAAAATAAATTCTAACTCAACATCTAGGCATGAGTTTGAATTTATTTTGACATATTTGGAATCGGTGAATTTTTCGAAGAAGTTGATAATTTCGAAATGCGTTCGAAACCAGACGCGATCGGACACGTTTTCGAGAAACTTGATAGGACAGTTGGAACCCTGTCTAAAGTCAAAATTCAAGTTTAAATAGATATTATTGATGAGGAAGAGAAGGTCTTCAAAGTTGTAAATCCATAATTTTGAGATTTTTCCGAAATTACGCGAATCGGGTACCGATCGAGGTTTATCAGTACAAAACCTTCCTTAACAAGTTGATTACATCATCAAGGATGATGCAATTTTGCTGCCACCTCTTCATGTATGTCGACCAAGTGTGTTCAAGGGTCAAGATGTTGCCTTATCAAACAAGTTTAATTCAAGGGCTAAGATTAAATGCAAAAAGACCATTATGCCCTTCATTTTTTCTATAAATAGGCCATTCCTCTCTTCAAAATTCTGCACATCACTCTTCACTTCTTTGAGCTCCTTTGGCCGAAATTCCTAGGGAGAGAAAGAAGAGAGAGAAGCTCTGGCGGAAGCTCTGCCGAAGTCTTCAACGGGTAAGTCTTTCGGGCTTTAGTTTTTTTAGTCTTTCGTTTTTAGTTTAGTAGTTAGTAGAATTAGTAGATAGATTTAGAAAGTAGGTGACAAGATTCCTACAAATGTTTTAGAGCCTTGTTTGCGTTGAAAAATATGCGAGAGGTGTAAACATAGTAGGGATCGAGTCATTGAAAAGTTGTAGTTTTTATAACTCTTTCAAAATTAGGGGTAGTAATAGCCTTTAAATTTCAAGTATGATTGGGTATCATATGGGAGGGCTATTTTAGTTTTTATTTTCAAGAATCATAAATGCGTCGAAGTTCGCGAAATTTTGGGAAGAAAATAGCCTATGTAGCGAGAAGCTGGCGAAATTCCGCCAAGTAGGGGTATAGGGGCAAAATGGTAATTTTTACCTAAAATGCCGATTGTAGTATCAAATCACTAATAAAAGTGATATTACTTTTATAGGACGTCAGAATCCTAATTTGTTGCCGTTACGTTGTCCAACGTGCATTTGTCGGACAAGCCGTTTTCCGTCGAGAAAGTACGATTTCGCCGAAACATCTACGTACATCAACGAAGGTACGGATGCGTCTTGTAACACTAATCCTATAGCTCTCATATACATATATGTCATAGATACGTTCATATACGGGGCTCGCTTAGGGTCGTCGTTATACATACTGACCTTGTACGGGTTATAAGACATGATAATACCGCTTTGAGTTTTCCTAGCGGCGAGGACACGTGTTCGTGGCACGAGTTAATGTGCGAGCTATATTTGTGTAGGACTTTACGTACTGCTTTATGCTTATGTACTGTCTGTGTCACAATGTTGTTGTGTAGGACCTTACATATTTGCTTCATGCTTATGTTACATACGTGTCACACTTCGATGAGATGTTCTTTGTTATGTCATGAATATCTCATTGTCTATATCTTGTTTTATTTGAGCATAAGGTTAACGTTTACGAGATTCAATGCGGTAAATTGAATCTCATTTGTAGCTTCAGTGCGGAGGACCGCGAATTGATGTCCGGGAAAGCGGCGGGAGTGACTTGCGGAATAAGTCATCTTTATCTTATCGCTTTCTTTTCCTTTCTGTCGATTACTTTCCGAACCTTAGGATCACTGTAATCAATACTTTATTACACTATGGTTCATGTTATATTATGATCAGTTACTCTTACGCTCCATTGCTCATCTCTGATTGATTGCAAAAAAAAAAAATTTTCCGCTTTAGAAAATGGGATGTTACACTCTTCATATGTTCGAGGCTCATTTTCCAACAAAAAATGTCAGAAAATCATGCCCAAAGGATGTTGTGGTCCTTTGCCTTATACTACATCTAGGTTCCTCCTCTATAAGATTATCATTAGTCATAGTATCATGAGATATCACAATGTTGTTATCATCATTACCCTTATTATACGGAAATACATTCTCAAAGAACATAGCGTTCCTTGACTCAATAACCGTATTAACATGGATATCTGATACATCAGACTTATAAACCAAAAACCGATATCCACTACTATTAAATGCATAGTCAATAAACACACAATCTACTGTCTTAGGTCCAATTCTCAATCTTTTGGGTCTAGGAATCACAACTTTTTCCAAGCACCCCCACACTTTCAAATATTTCAAGGAATGTTTCTTTCCTTTACATATTTTGTCTGATATGTTTTGTATCGTTTTGTGAGGCATTCTATTAATTAGAAAGTTAGCTGTTAAAATGGCTTCCCCCCATACATTTTGTGGTAAACCAGACGTAATCAACATTGCATTGATCATTTCTTTCAATGTTCGATTTTTTCTCTCTACGATCCCATTTGACTGCGAAATGTAAGGAGTAGTCGTCTGGTGTATAATACTAGATTCTATACATAATTCTTCAAAGGGGCCGTCATATTCTCTTACACGATCGCTCCTCACTACCTTAATTTTCTTATTAAGTTGATTTTCAATTTCATTTTTATATTGTTTAAAAGCAATAATAGCATCAGCTTTATTATTAAGCAAATACACATAACAATATTTATTGCAATAATCAATAAACGTAATAAAATATTTCTTATTACCTCTAGATGATATAGATTTCATATCACATATATCAGTATGTATTAAATCTAATAACTCAGTTGATCTTTCAACAGGAGGAAATGATAACTTGGAAAATTTTGATTCAATGCATACTTGACATTTATCATTATTTGAACAATCAACTTCAGGCAATAAATCTAAATGAATTAAAATTTTAATCGATTTAAAATTAACATGTCCTAATCTTTGATGTCATAAATCAGAGGACTCAAGCACATAAACAAAAGCAACATTATCATTGATAACACCATCATTGGTTACAATCATTACATTAAGTTTGAAAAGGCCCTCACTAAGGTAACATTTTCCTACATACATATCGTTTTTAGAAAGTACAAACTTATCAGAAACAAATACAGGCTTAAAGCCATTCTTGCTTAAGAGGGATCCACACACTAAATTCTTACGAATGTCAAGCACATGAAGCACATCATTAAATGTCACAACTTTTCCAGAAGTCATCCATAAGGCCACCTTCTCAACACCTTCCACCTTTGAATTCGACGAATTACCCATATAAAGTTGTTCATCTTGCTTTGTAGGCGTGTAAGAAGAAAACTGTTGGAAATTATGCCTTAGGGGCAAGTCATTGTACTTTAAGCATTTATGTTATTTAAAGTATTTCTCCGTTTAGTTATCATATCATTTGCATGTTTATAGTGATAACTGTATCCTTGGATGTATCTTATAAATTATCCTAAATGTTCCTAGTCGGTCATCTACGCAGGAGCAAAGATGAAATAAGACCGGTGTGATTTTGATGTTGTATGGAAATACGAATCAAAGTCATAGGCACTTGTAAGAGTACAAGGTGCTGGACTGACCCATTATGAGAAAGCTGCCTGGATTATGTCATAAGTTTATCTCATGTATAACCGCGTCATAACGCCCTATGACTTGAGATCATCATGGATTCCTACATGAGAGTCACTGATATTTGACCTAGTCAAAAGTCACCTTTGACCAGGTGAAAATAAAAGCTTTGATCGGGATCAATGGTTTTCATGCAGAGGAATGTGAATGGTCAAGATGGAATTTGTCCCTAACATTTGTAGAGAGATAATACTGGGCCCTTCGATGAGTGAGTCTGAGAAATGTATGGCCATACTACGATGGAAAGGAGTTTCCATTTCAGTTATTAGACTACTCAAGAATCGAAAAAGTAATGGTCAAGAACAGGAGGTTGACATTATCCATGCCTCATCCTTGACCAAATTATCGTGTGACAAAAGGGACGTGACATGATTGTATGATAGGTTGTGTCGTATCAACGATTCTCATATGAATTGGGTAGTCGCAATGTCTTGCTAGAGGCCGCTTGCGACTTGTGGGCTGGTACAGTATTGGTCCGCTGCCAATCTCATGTGGGCCTGCAGGGTCGTACACAAGAATAGCCCAACACGAGCAATAGTGTCCAGATTCATTGAATCTTAGATATGCCTAAGATTTAATGAATACATCATTTAATCTAGGATGTGTGTGTGTGTGTATTAAATTCAAAATTAATAATAATATTATTTATATAGATAATAATATTATTATATAGTATTTAATTTATTTGATAAATTAAATAACTAAAATAAATAGAGATATCATATATCTGATTTAATTTAAATTGAGATATAGTATCTCAGATCTAATTAAATAGACAGATATCATATCTCATATTTCATTTTTGAATATAATTATCATATATCTAATTTAATTTAAATTGAGATATAGTATATCATATCTAACTAAATAGACAGATATCACATCTAATATTTAATTTTCGAATAGAGATATCATATATCTGATCTAATTTAAATTGAGATATAGTATCTCATATTTAATTAAATAGATAGATATCATATCTCAGATTTCAGCAGGCTTTTAATTTGGATTAATTGAATATATTAGATTAGATCTGTTGGACATATTTAATTAATATCCAAATTCAAATTTCAAGATTAATTGAGATTAATTTTGAATATTTTAATACGACCCATTAGGGTTTTAGAAACTCTATATTAGATTAAGGTCTAGTCGTATTAAAAAGATCGAGAGACAAGCCGCAAAAGAAATCCTAGAGAGAAAAGACGTGAGACGTAAAGTAAGAAGGCGCTAGAGCTGTACGTGTTGAAGAGATGTTCGGTGTGTATACCGGTAGAGGGAGTGGATTTGTAGAGTCGACTCCTAGAGATTGATCGAGAAAGAAGGCGTTAGTCCACGAGTTTTCAAAGGACGCATACGACTTCGTATAGGTTCGGTTTTTCTAATGAACCCAATTTAAACACCGTTGATAGATCCTCTTCGGGATTCGTAAAATTTTAACGGATGAAATCCTTCCGCTGTGTGTACGGATCCCAACAAAAATATCCATATGTTGGCACACACATGCCTGGTGGCACTAGTGTCCACTCACCACTCATTGGTATTTCCAACCAAGTTACATTCCATCACAAATGCCGAAAGGTTCATGTTTTCAATTATGTCAGTAGCAGTTTCAACCATATTGGCTTGAGTGTTCTTCTTTTTTTTTTAGATTCTTTTCCATCTTACAATCCTTAGCACGGTGGCCAGGCTTCCTGCAATTATAACAATTGCCTTTGAATTATTGGTTTTTGCTATGGCCTTGCTTAGTTGCTTAGATGATCCCTCATCAAAGCGTTTCCGTTTCTTAAACTTCGGACCATCTTCAACAATATTAGCCTTTGAGACTACAGAATTGCTGCCAAATTTATTTTTAGAAATCTTGTTATCTTCTTTTATTTTCAATCTTATAATTAGATCTTCAACTGACATCTTCTTGCGCTTATGCTTGAGATAATTCTTGAAACCAAGTTCGTAATTAATTTGCAGAATTAGGGAACCTGGGTCGTTTCCCAACGAATTTGCAGCGGGCTTGTTTAATAACAATAGTGAAACAGAATGATAAAATGGGGGGTTTGGTTTAACAGAATAGAACAAAACTAAATAACATAACCAAAATGCAATAAACAGAGTCAAACAGAATCAAATAAACAGAGACAGATTAAAGATGATCAACCCAACGAATTGATTCCGAAACCTCCATCATTGAACGAAAATACAACTAACCCACGTTTGGTTCCGGATGAATCGAAATCTCGCATTCATCCGAGATTCCTCGCCTAGACGATCGCCTAGAATCTGCCCGGACAGTGGCGTCTCACTGTGCAATCGCACAGCAACACTATAACCTAGTCCGAACTAAGTCCTTGGGATGAACCAAACCGAATATTAAATCTAATATTCGAACTATTTCAAATCGAATCCGATAAGATGAAAACAGAATCGAGTAGTTACCGATTAGGCACGAGTTCTCTGGATGAATCATGGAATCCTCATCGTTGGGTTAATCACAAGAGTTTAGCCGATCATGGCTGGGAAAATCGAAGAACGAACGAAGAACACGAAGAACGCGAAGAACATGAAGAACAGATGAGAGAAAATGAAAACTTGTATTTTGATCCACTCTAATGTTAAAAACGTGAATGAATATGTTTGTGGCAGCTGCCATACTTAAAAATAACCTAAAACGAAATGGGCTCTCATAGTTTTAGCCCAAAACAGAAATAAAATAAAACTGGACTTAAATTACAAAATTCGGGTCCAAAATAAATCCAGAATTGTACATCCGACTTTGGCTCCAAAATTGACCGCCTTCTTGACCGAATTTGCTCTTGATGTCTTCATAACAATTGTAGCTCTCTGAATCATCTGAAATATGAGACAAAAATGAGGCAAATCCGATGTCTGGTTCAAGAGTTATGGTAGAAATAGTGAAGCAATACAAAACTGGAATTTTATTATAAACAATAGCTAAAATGCAATAAAAGGCCCAAGGCCCAAATAAACATAAGAGCCATTATTTATTAGCTAAAGGGTCCTAAATTATTATTCAAGAGACAAAAATAAGTGTATAAAATATTCAATTATCACTTATGCTTGAGATAATTCTTGAAATCCTTCTAAGATGGTGGCAATTTTTCTATAAATGCAGTAACTTGGAACGACTCGCTAAGGGATATCCCTTCAGCGTGAATTTCATGCACAATCAATTGAAGTTCTTCAACTTGACTTACCACAGATTTAGAGTCAAGCATTTTAAAGTCCAAAAATCTGCCAACTATAAATTTCTTTAAGCCAGCATCTTTAGTTTTGTACTTCTTGTCTAGACTTTCCCATAATGCCTTGGTTGTATCCAAAGTACTATACACAATATACAATGTATTGTCTAGACCATTGAGAATATAATTCCTACTAGGAAATCAAAATGCTTCCAAGCATATATTACAGTTGTTAGTTCTCTATGTGTTTTGATAACTGACAATTGTAAACTTAAATGAAGTTTGTCTTTGTTAAGTTAAAAACTTACTGTTAAAGACAAACTCGAGTTTAAAATTGTCAACCTCGAGTTTGCACTTGACAGAGAGTAAGTCAAGTTATTTTAACTTAGCTAAACTCGATTTAGTACTGGTAAACTTGAGTTTCTGTCAGGTCAAGAGTTCTCAAAGTTTTTCACATTATGTAAACTTGAGTCTGTCTTAGTAAACCCAAGTTTACACCAAACCGAGAGTTTTCAAGGATTTTTGAAATTAAAGAAACTCGAGTCTGTATCTTAGAACTCCAGTTTGAGTTTTTATGGACTTAAACTCATTTCCAGTATGAATAGTCTCAAACTCGAGTTTGTTACTTAATGACTCGAGTTTGCATCTTGTTCAAAATGTTTTCAAAGTGTTGTCGCGATATGCATTTCTAAAGAAGAACTAAACTCGAGTTTGGGGAATTAAACTCGAGCTGGACACTTGAACGAAATATTCTAAACTCAAGTTTCAGTCTTCAAAGACATCTTCATTTTCAACTTCAAATCCTTTCTAAAGAAGATGTTTATGAGACTCGAGTTTGGAAGAGTAAATTCGAGTTTCGAACTCCAATTTACTTGAACAAACTCCAGTTTAAAGTGCTCTGTTTTAAAATCATCTTGCTCAGATTTGCGAAATATTCTTGTTTGATCTATATACTTCATATTATCTTTCATTGCTACTCTTAACTATGTTTAATCAATTTGTTAGTGAGTTTCACATGATCAAACTTGTATTAAACTGAAGATTAAGCATAAAGCAAAAGGTGATGTCAGAAAATTTATTGCTGACCCAGAAAACTTAGCATCCTTTTGGGAAATCTTTCTCTGGACCTTGCAAAGGTTTAAATGTCCTCTTTCCTCATATGAAAGCCACATCATCCAACGGATCTATTTCAAGGAAAGTCAACAAGAATGTCTGACCATCTGAATTATCTCAAAGCATGAGAAAGAATGGACCTAGTTGCAACCTAACAGCTTCATTAATGTCTCCAACGGTTACATTAATGTTTACAACGATCATTTAATGCTTCCAACATATATAAGCTGAAGCATTCAATTCTCAACACCGACCAGAATACAAAAAATGAAAATCTATCAAGTGTTATTTGCATTTAATGTTTTCTACTCATTTGTAAAGCATCTTTTGATACATTGAATTTCAGTGTTTATTACATCTTCTCTTTTAGAGAGTTTAGCTTTGATTATCAATCATTGTAAAAATATCAAAGTTGTGGGACTTTGAGATTGGGTTTATCAGTTTACAACTTATAAGGGGGAGTGTATCCTAGTAAGAGGATAACTTTTAAGTACAGAGTGTGTATTTGATTAGTGTGATAGTAAAAATCCCAAAGTGTCTGGGGATTGGACGTAGGTTAAGAGTTGAGATCGAACTAGTATAAATATTTTGTGTCAAGCTTTTTCTCTTTATCTTTGTTTTACTTTGTTTCATAGTCTGCAGATTGGGTGTTTGAAAAAGAATTTTTAAAATCCTCAATTCACCCCTCTCTTGGTGATTTCATTCATTTACAACAACAACCTGTTTCTTATCTAATGGTTGTCCTTCTTCCAATTTCAGAGCATCTTCAGTAAGAAACCGTGCCAAGTTCAATGTAAGTAGAAAAACATTTTCTGTTTCCATCTCTTGAAATCATTCCCATTGAACTTTTCTGGTTTCTCACCATGTATTGGAGTAAAACCACTTGGGTTCATCAAATTTGTACTTGCACTTGTCGTTTATGTTACTAAACATAAACTCTAATTAATCACACAGATTAATCTACGAAGAGTATAATAATTAAAAATACTAGACACAGATTCAACTCAATAAAATGAAGGCTAAAATCACATGAAACCAACTTTGTTTATCATATCAATTGGTTAGGAAAGTGAAAATCAAGTGGGAGTCTCTCTTTGCTATTACAATGGTGACTAATTAAGTAACCACTAAGATCAAGGCTCGGCCTTTAAATTACTTTCCTAGAAACCAATGGTATTAATTAACTTTAGCTGATTCCAATGACAATAAAGCAAACTAATATCAAATTGTCTTAAGATTATTGTTGAAAATACTTTCAAGGTAGAAATTTTACTAAGATAAGAATCTGGGTAACTAAGATGGCATAATCTGTAAACATACAACAATTTTGTATACTATAGAAAAACAGAAAAACTCACTAGACTGCCAAAAATGATAATGAATTTGATGAAATCCGAGCCCAACGTACATTGTCTCTTTAAGACAATTTGTTCCCTCTATATGGATACCTAAGGATCACGAACAATTGACTCCCAGAACAGTACAGATTGCATCTTCAGAATGATGGCACTATCAATCAGAAGTCCAAACGAACACAACGAAGTGCTTTCAAAATCGCACAATGTATGAGATAAGTGCAGAATGCAGTATATGAGAGCGAAGTGTTGAAAATTGAGATAATTTTATGTCACTCGCACGTCCTATTTATAGATGATGGAAATTGATCATATGGACTCGACTCTTGCAGGCGAACTAGTGCGTCGTACGAAGAGACATACCAGAACGGAGCGAACAGCGACTCTTGCTGGCGAATTGGTGCATTGTACGAATAGACACACCAAAACGGAGTGGATGGGTACACCAGAACGGATCGGTGTGCACTGGTTTAGTCACAACATTTTGATTTCAAAAATTTTGATATGATATTACAGTCTGCTTACAACCGTTGGTTAGGAGAATCACAGAGGGGCAAAGAAGGAATTAATAAAAGTTCAAGGATTGTTTGGACAATACTAAAAAAATTATTTTAATTTCACACACGTGCGAACCGAGCCAGAAATGTTTTGGAACATGTTTTATGAGTTAACTAACTTTTTTTTAATATGTAATAATTAAGTAAATTAGACTTATAAAAATGATTAGAGTGGTAAGCAAGGTTGTCAAACTCACGAGTTTAAGCAAACTTGTGACAGTGACGTAAACCCGTATCGTGAACTCGAATCGTAAATTCGTAAGAGTTTACTTTTATCATAAAATAGGTATTAACAGTGTATAATTAAATAATTAAAATATAAAAAATGACAACAATTTGATTTAAATATATTTTAAATTAAAATAATTGAAATTAAATATATCAACATTCATAATTTATATATTTAATAAAGAAATTTCTATAAAATTCATATATAAAGCCGTTGAGGATGACAAAATTAAAAAAATTAACACAATTTTATAAGCTAGAAACGTAAAAACGGTAAATTCGGTGTGGAAACTCATGAGTTTAACTGAGTTTATAGCTGACACGAGTTTACTAGAGACTCAATTCGATTTAGTGAGGTAGAAACGTAAAAACGGTAAACTCGGAGAGTCAACTCGCGAGTTTGACAATAATAATGGTAAGTCATTTTGTAATTGCTTTCTTTTGTTTTTTGGTTTTTAAGATGATGGGAGTCATGTTACTCCATCTGGTCCATTTTAGAACTTGATATTGTGATCATAAATACGGAGAACTGATTTCATCGGTATTGATTATTGCATTAATATCAGTGGATAAGATTCATACATTAAATGACATTAATAAACTTAGATCCTTAATAGACTAAAAATGACCGTGATGGATTGAGAACAAAACGAATGAGCAACAATAAAGTTTTTATCTCACTAGATGAAGTCGATTTTATCATTATTTATAAATGATATTCTCAACCTTCTTTTTCATCTTTCTCTCTTTCCAATATGAATTATTTTATTATTTTATTACATTTAATAAGGGTAAAATTATAACACGGTCATTAATTACTCTTTAGGTAGACTTATAATTTTTAAACTAGACTTATAAAAAGAACCATAGTGGTATATTTATGATAATGAAAATCTTCTAAAAGATGTATTTTATTAAGAAAGAGTGATATGATTCCTATCATGTACCACTCTGATCTTATTTATAAGTCTTTTTTAACTAAATCACATATGATAAGGACATGTAGCTAACTCAATGCTTATAGGGTAAATTTTCAATTTTGCCCTCATTTATAAATAAGTATTTCTCAACTCTTTCTTCTCTCTCTATTTTTTTGGGTACAATTGGTATGGTCAAAATTGTCACAATCTCATTTACTACCCTAAAACTGGACTTATAAATATGACCAAATTTTTTGGTAAAAAATGACTTATAAATAGGATCAAAGTGATAGTTAAAATTAATTCATACTACCTACCCTCCTAATTTGGGTAAATTAAGAAAATTATTTATATTAGTTATTTGAACAAAATATATATTACTTTTCATAAAATATCATTCTTCGTTATGACTAGTGACTACCCTTAGATAGAGACCTCTTAATGTGTACAATTAATAGGGATACTCTAGGGAATAAAAATAAAAATTTGGGAGACAGAGGATTGTGGTCTTATATTTAGGACCAAATCGACCCTTACTGTCCAACTTGAGAGCGGACAGCTAATGCGTTCCGCTTATTGAATAGGGTTCTATGGTCGGTCGGTGACCCCTTCAACCTCCAACTAGCTTTTATATTGAAGAGTGAAGATATTAGAGATGGAAGGAAAATAGTTATGACTTAAAAATTAAACATAAAATAGATACCACTTTGGTCCTAAATATATCACTTCTAACTTAACTAAAGCATATGTACCAATAAAAATAGTAAAAAACTTTAAATTGACTATAAAATTTAAGTAATTTATAAAAATAGTGAAAAACTTTAAATTGACTATAAAATTTAAGTAATTTATAATATTATCCTTATTAATTACAGTGAACTCCAACATTATAGTATGAATTTATACCCTCTTTCTACCATTCACTTGACTAAGTTTCATATAGACATGTAAAGGAGTCTTTATCTTACACAAACCTCAAGACATCATAACACATCATCATTCAAATACTATATTTTGATCTTCAAAATTAATCTCAAACTTAAATTGGTTCAGCATCATTAAACCCAACTTTTTCATATAACACACGGAAATGTCAGTAATTTTTTAAAAGGGTTAAGGGGCATTTTTGTCCTGAAAGTTTTTGCCGAGGGGTAATTTTACCTCGGAAGTGTAAAAAACTAGAGCAATTTTATCCTGACCATTATCCTGATTAATTTTGACCGTTAGTTGACTTAATATGCTGAGCTGACAGCCAACATGTTATCTATGTTATTTTCGTTAAGGTGCAAATTTGTCTTGTAAGTTTTAGATCTAACTTTAATAAAAGATGAAGTAAATAACACATGGACTTCTTTACACATTAAAAATGATGTGGATGACATATGAACTGTCAACTTAGCATATTTGGTCAATTATCGATCAAAACTATAACTAGGATAACGGCCAAGGCAAAATTACTCCCCTTTTTTTAAAACTTCAAGGGTAAAATTGCCCGTTGGTGAAAACTTCCGTATCAAAATTGTCCCTTAATCCTTTGTAGGAAGCAAGCCTATTATGTCAGAGGATGAGTGGAATGATTAAATTGAGGGTTAAATAGTTCAGCCCCCTCAAAAAAGTTTTATGTCTCTCTTGTTGAGGTTTTCGATGACCTTAATTAATTTGGACACGGCTTTGGTTTGCTTTCCTCCTATATCTAAAACGACATCGTTTTGGCGCAAAACAATGAGCAAGTTCCCTTCTTCTTTTTTTGAAAATATATTTCAGGGCACTGAATGGTGCAGAAACTGGAAAATGAGATATAATAAGGTACTCATTTACCAACATTATCAGGAAAAACTAACAATTACATCAGCCCCCATTAACAACAACATCAGCCCCCATTAACAACCACATCAGCCCCCATTAACAACCACATCAGCCCCCATTAATAACAAAATCAGACCCCTTTAACATAGACATCAAACAAAAAAGAACAACCATATCAGAAAAAAATATACAACTATATCAACCCCAACTATATTAGAAACAAATGTCAATCATATCAACCCCCACTGACAACATCATCAGCCCAAACTAACAACAACATCAGCCCTTTAACATCAACATCAGAAAAAAAAAAAGAACAACCATATCAGAAAAAAAAACCACAACTATATCAACCCCAATTAACAACCATATCAGAAAAAACTAGCAACCACATCAGACCCACTGACAATATCATCAGCCCCCACTGACAACCATATCAGCCCCCACTGACAACCATGTCAGCCCAAACTAACAACAACATCAGCCCCTTTAACATCAACATAAAAAAAAACAACCATATCAAAAAAAAAAACCCACAACTATATCAACCCCAATTAACAACCATATCAGAAAAAACTAGCAACTTCATCAGCCCCCACTGACAACCACATCAGCCCCCACTAACAACATCATCAGCCCCCACTGACAACCATATCAGCCCAAACTAACAACAACATCAGCCCCTTTAACATCAACATCAGAAAAAAAGAACAACCATATCAAAAAAAAAAAAAAACCCACAACTATATCAACCCCAATTAACAACCATATCAGAAAAAACTAGCAACTACATCAGCCCCCACTGACAACATCATCAGCCCCCACTGACAACCACATCAGCCCCCACTGACAACAACATCAGCCCCCATTAACAATCATATCAGGCCCTTTAACAACCAAATCATAGCCCCTTAACATATATTTGTCAACGTCATTTACATTTGTAAAACAATATGAAAATGTGTACATAAATGACACTTGGATACAATTGTGACAACAATATCCAACTTTCATTTACAACACCAAATGCATCTACAAATTCATAATAACAACATCACACACCATCTCCAAAAATAATATGGTGTGGACTTCTATGTAAAGACATATACAACAAAAGAGTGTGAGACGCAATGCCCAAAAAAGAAACCCCAAGACACCATCAACGATCAGCTTGGATTTGGATTCTTGCAAGTCCTGATGGAGTGTCTTGACTCATGGCATCTACCACAATGATAAACCTTCTTGTCTTGGAACTGAGATTCCCGCCTTTTTAATTGCGGTCTACCTGTCGGCCTTGTAGTAATTAGAGGCTCCAAGAAAGTCTCAGTTAGCATTTGTGTCACCGTCGGCTTCTCAACACATGGACAATCATGTGTTGCAACTGGCCGCATGCTATGTGCATATATTTTCTCTTGTGTTGAAAGTGTAAAGCAATAATCTACAAATGTGTACACATTACCATTAAGTAACTTAATTGATGCACATGCATGTGGGCAAGGTAGTCCACTCATTTGCCATGCTAAACAAGAGCATTCTTTTGCAACCAAATCAACAACAACATAACTTGAGGCATCACCGCGTCTAGTTTCAACCAAACACTGGTTCTCCCCATAATATTGAGCATGCATATTTTCTGCAAAGTTCATATGTTGCAACAATTTTTTTTCTATGTTAGGTCCTACACCATTTTTCCAATTCACCAAAGTCATCTTGCTTGCAAGCAACTTCACAGCCAACTTCTCCCTATGCTCATGTATTAACATTGACACGGTGTGCTTCCGCTCTTTCACAATCCATGCATTAAAAGATTCAACAATATTAGTGGTTATATTATCCCACCTTTTGAAAGGAAACTTGCTTAGAGCCCATCGATCAACATCCCCATGAGTCTCAACCCATTGTGCCAATGGCGGATTGAACATTTTTTATTTTCCCATCGCAACGGTGAATTCTTGCACTTGCCTTGCGTACGCAATTCCATCGAGGAGGTGCAATGCAATATCCTTGCTATTCCCAGCGGTACGTGGCATTCCTTTTATGATTTTGAGGAACTGTGCACTATAATTTTCCTTAACATGCCTGTAACAAAATGCATGTCTCTCGGTGCCAAATATATCATTTACAGCACCAATAATTGAATTATTCCTATCAGACACAATTGTTATCATCATTGATCCTATAATCTGTTTTACATTATTTAGAAACCAAGCCCAATCATCATAGGTCTCACCACTAACAATGTCATATGCTAACGGAAACATTTGGTTGTTTGCATCATACCCACAAGCTGACAACATTGTTCCCCTATAAGGGCTACTCAGATGACATCCATCTATATAAAGTATTGGTCGACAAGCATCTACAAAACCTTTGATAGAGCAACCATATGCAATAAAGAGGCTCTGAAATCTGTTATCAGGTGACCCTTCCCATTTTTCCACTGTGTTGGGATCACTCTCTATGAGTCTGTCACACATCCAAGGAATAACATTGTAAGAGTCCTCTACTCGTCCATGTAATTGCGTCACCGCTCTTTCTTTCGCCCTATATGCTTGCTTGTAATTCAGCCGTACCCCATACTCGCTATACAAGTCAGTTCGAATTTCATTCGTCGTCTTGTCAATATTACATCTCACACCATCAATTACAAGCGATGATGTCAAGTTACACTTGGGTGGATGAGATACAATAAGGGTATCCTGTGCATGGTGTATGTGTGCTCCTCTGTATGTTTTGATCATTAGGAACTCATTATCTTGACGTTCTCCGGCTGAATATGCACCCATGTACCAGGGACAACCATCGACCTTGCACTTCACTATTATCTTCTTTGACTTATTCTTCACAAATTTGTAGGAAAACTTGTGTGCAATGCTGTATTTATACAACGTTTCACGGAGGGTCACAACATTCGCAAAAATCTGTCCTTCTCCCATTATCAAATCCTTCCATTTCGAATGATTCATTGTAGGCATGCTTGATGGTACACTTTGTGAAGAACACAACAATGATAGCAAGTCTTGAATTTCAGTGAACATTTGAGGGGGAGACATAGACAACACAACTGCACCTCCAAAGACTTCATCCCTCCTGCGACAAACAACAATTATTAGTGCAAGTAATGAGAACCAAGTAATGACAATTTATATAGGAACAAATTACATTTCTTAACACAACAACACTTACACTTCTTGTTCTTCCATTTGCACATTAATTCGTTGTGGTCTATTGTCATTATTTCCATTTTCTTCAACGTACACATGACAATATGTTTCATTATACCTTATTAAATGTTCAACCCCTTCATCATCTACAAGATCAACAAATGTAGATGTATCCAAGCTAAGTTTGCACTTCATGCAAATTTCAGTATTTTCTTCCCCAATTACAGACGCTATGAAAGTTAGCAACTCCTCATATGTTGTTCCTTCCTTGATGTTTCCTGTTCTTACCATTCCACCAATATACTCACTTTCTTATCCTCCCCCATATACAATGTTACCCCCCCCCCCACATGGAAGAAACATAATAGGTTCTTCCCTAAAGTACTAGCCATCTTTAATTATGATCTGCAACATAAAGTTCGTATTAACAAATTGATCAGCCACATTAACAACAATATCATTTCAACGTTTTCAAATGCATTCATTCCCCCTAACAAACAGACCTCCATTTGTTTCCATGCCCAAAAACAGAGCAACCTACAGTGTTTTAACATTCAGCTCGTATTAACAACTATATCAGTCATATTAACAACTAAAACAATATGTATTAACAACTATCACATTTCAGCATTTTTGAACTAAATGTAGCTTCATCCCATAAACCCATTACACCTTTCCCTATGTTTTCATGCCAAAAAACAGAGCAACATATTTTTCCACCCCACCCACCAATGATTAAAGACCAACTAGAATGGTGATAATGATATCTTGAGCAAAATCTTAGTATTTCTTACCTACTTCCTATCACATGAAATTGCAAAATCCCCTAAATATTTGTTAAACTTGTTAAAGGACTTAAAGGTACCAAAGACCAAATTAAGATTTTCAAATTCGGGTGAATTTACTCTTTTGCCCTCAGTTTTTAAATAAATTAAAAAAACATGACCCTCACTGGAGGGCCATCGTGGCTGACTACCGAAAGGCCTACAACCGCCGCCGTCCTGAGATCTGTCGAGGGTTTTTTTTTAGGTGGGGTTAAATCTTTTTTTAAAAAAAAAAAAATCGATGAAGTGAGAAGGTGGGGTTCAAACCCACCCCACCTTCATGAGGTCCAAGTGGCCCAACAACTGGGTCACTTGGTTCCTATATATATATATATATAACATTTTTTCCATCAAGAAACACACACTCTTGTAAATATCATTACTGAACTTGTAAATAACATTAGCGAATTGGTAATTCCTATTACAAGATTTGTCATAATTGACCCTTATTTATTGTTTTAAGAGAGACACTTATGAAAAACCTGACGAAAGCACTGGTAATTACCATTACGAAACTTGTAAATACCATTAATGAATTGGTAATTCCGATTACAAGATTTGTTATAATTAACCTTTTTTTTTTGTTTCATGAGAGACACTTGTGAAAAACCTGACGAAAGCACTGGTAATTACCATTACGGAACTTATAAATACCATTAATAAATTGGTAATTCTCATTACAAGATTTGTCATAAATCATTTACTTTTTGTTAATACAATACCCTTCATTGACAATAACATTCCTGATTTTGTATACACACATACACATTATTTAGTCTTGTCTCTTGTGAATCCCATTATATATATTTAGATATTATATATTATATAATACACACACACATTGTTTAGTCTTGTGAATCTCATTATATAAATATTATATAATAAATATATATTTATATATTATATAATACACACACATATACAACACGCACACACACATAAGGGTCAATTATTAACAAATTTTGTAATAGGAATTACAAATTCGTTAATGGTATTTATAAGTTCAATAATGATATTTACAAGAGTGTGTGTTTCTTGATAGAAAAATGTTAAGAAGAATATAAATATTTGTTAATGCACATATATATATCAAAGGAATTAAGTGGCCAAGTGATTAGGTCACTTGGACCCCATGAAGGTGGGGTGGATTTGAATCTCACCTTCTCACTTTCATTAAATCTTTTTTTAAACCCACCCAAAAAAAAAAAAACCTCGCTGGATCCCAAGCTGTCCAGCGGCTAGCCACGGTGGCCCTCCAGCGATGGTCATTTTTCTTTTTTAATTTATTTATGAGGGTAAAAAGATAAATTCACCCGAATTTGAAAATTCCAATTTTGTCCATGGTACCTTTAAATCCTTTAACAAATTTAACAGACATTTGGAAGTTTTGCAATTTTATATGGTATTTAAATGAAATTTTCCCTAAATACTTTTGTTGATATTCTTCAATCTTTGAGAAATATTATGGCACCTTTAATTTAATTATATGTAATATGGCTGGAAAAAAAATAATTACATTTAGCATGATTACTTAACGTGTTATCTGATTCAAAGTATTTGGCGGGCATAGTAAACTAATACAGTGCAATTACAACATATTACAATAAATTAGATAATTTTCACTACATAACTTTATTGTGTAACACATATTTAGGCTAACATGAATTAATGGACATCTAATACTATATAAATTAAAATTTAGACATCTATACCTTCTATTTTTTGTTTTGATAGAGTTAAAATAACCATTTCCTATTTATTATTATTTTTCTAGATAAAATATAAATGAATGGACAACTCAATCTCAGCCGGACCGACCAATTGACCGGTTCACCAAGCTCCGAGTCAACTAGCTAGGCTGGTTTGGTATGACTTTAATAACATTGGTGAACAATGAAAACAAGTTAGGGAATGATCCAATCCATTTTAATTATACACACACACATATAAAATTTTAGATGGGGTAGACACCAGTAACCTACCAGGGTCAAGGCATGCCTTTAGATTCAAAAAGTGCTTACAAAGATATTTACAGATTGGCCACTAACGAAGCCCTTACATGGATCAGCGGGTATCAAATCTCCTCCCTTTTGGAATGAAAGCCGACATCTTAGCCAACTATGTCACTCCTCATTGAATAATCCATTTTAAAAAAATTTGGGTATCCCACCTAGTTCACCGGAACCTTCGATTCCGACTAATCCGGATTTCGCTCCGCATTGGGCCTATGGTCGTGGGAGAAGAGTTTCCAAAACCCTTTTTTCCATTCCTACGCCTCAAACCGAGAACATGGTGGTGAGAGAACAAATCCCTTACCACTTGCTCTCAAGGTATGTTGGTTAATCCATTTTAAATTATATGAGCATGTTAATTGTAAATGTTGAAGCCCAAAGCTAAAAATCAATGCAAAAACATATTGTTTTGATAAAGCCCCAACTCTTTAATACTGTTCCTTTTTGGTTCAGTAATAAAGCCCAAAGACTAAAGAGACTTTTTTTTTTTCCTACAGTGGTAAAAAGAATTAAATCCAAAACCCAAAATAAAGGGTTTTTTAAGCAATTCAAAATGGGTTTTCAAGAGTCAAGGGCTTGCTTGCTCGCTTTCAATGTGGTGAGAAAGAAGGTGAGTTTCAAAATTTTCTAATATGATAAAATCTGTAAATTGTATGAAAAAAAATATTGAGAATCATAAATTCATTTTTTTATATAACGTTAATTTTTAGTTATTTTTTATGATCATTTACTTGGATTCAATGCCATATTTTTTTAGAATTAAAAAAAGTGTTTGATTTGGATTTTCTTAAGTCGTGATTATCTTCTCCTAAAAACAAATGTGTTACGATCAAAATACTAAAAACATTTTTTAAAAATATTATCTATATATAATGGAAAAAATTCTAATGAACCTTATTATCCAAGTGCTGTAAATAATACAATTTCTGTTTTAATTCCTTACAATACACGAGACATGTACTGATGACTTATATAATTACAGTATATATAGCATGCATTTTGTACAATTATAAAAATTTATATATTTAAAATTTGTAAATTTTTCACAAAAGTATAAAGTTGGTTCTTTAACTTCACATTAGGTTTTATTTTGATCATTCAATTTTTTAAAATTGATTTTTCAATCTTTAAACCCTGAGACCGTAGTTGTGAATCAGATATTGATTACTTTTTCTTCAACCTCTCTCCTCTCTGCACTTCTAGTTTCGCATTTTATGCTTCCCCGCCAGCGGTTTGTGCCTTACACACAAGCCGCCGACGAGCACCGGTTTTTTGGGCCACAGACAAGTCCGAGTGGTAGTTTAGTGTCCAGATCTTGGATTTGCGGTTCTGGTGTTTTGGAGTCCAGATCTTTGAGCTATGGTCCTCTCCCTCAGAGTTCTGTCAGATGTGGTCTTCCCTCGTCCTTGTGGCGAGTCCTCTCCTCTCCTTCTTCAAATCTGATCTATAGAGGTGAGATTTATCTGTTTTGTGTTTCTTTTTTTTTTTTTTGTTACTGGGTTTTGTGGAGGTGTTTTTGGTTCAGGAAATAAACAGATCTGTCAGATCTGCGTTCAAATCCTCTTGGTTGGTTGAGTGTTTGAACGTTATGAGATCCGACTATCATTTGGTAGCTCAGATCTGTGTTCTTGGGGGAAGATCTAAAGAGGTGTTGTTTGGTGTGTGGTTGGGGACATCGGATATATTTGATCAGAGGAGTAGAAATGTTCTTCAGGACATCAAGGGTCTTCATTCTTTTGAGGTTGGGTCTTCTGTGGTCTTTACCCCAGGATGGGGTACTTATTTAGCTGACTTAATTGCAGCTATTGCTTATAAGATTGTATGCCCTTTGGAGTGGGTTTCCCAACCAACACTTTCTTACTCGTCACTTCTAACCTTGGATATTGAGGAGACCGATTTTGTTCATGATTCTACTTCTATTCTTATTATGTACGGTGTTTGGTTAGTATTGTATCCAGTTTATTTTGTTGTATTTGTTTTAGTTGTGTTTGTATTTGTCTTTATGTATTCGTATTGTACCGGTTTGCAGTATTAATATATATATCATTTGACAAAAAAAAAAACCCTGAGACCGTTAGTTTCATTAACAAAAACAATACTGATATTGAACTTTAATTTGTTCGATACAATAAATTTAATTTCTTAAAAATAACAATAATTGACATAAAAAAAAAAAAAATCATCGTTTGAGATTAAAAGTGTTAGGGTTTAAGAACTAAAAAGATATTGACAAAATAAAAAGATCAAACTAAAACCTTCTTTTAATTTATAGAACCAATAGAATATTTTAGTCTAAATCTTAACACAAAATTGAATGTTGCATGATTTTGACATTTTGGATAATTGCTACATTGTAGCAATGCTAGATTGTGGTGGTTGGTGAGCATAGTTAGAGGGAGAAAGTTAAGAAGCACGCTTGCTTGGATTTAGATTAGACAAATTTCAATTGAGAAGACGATTAGATTTGAATCTCATCATCATATATATTACAAATTCTCACAATGATGATTTGACCCGGAAGAATAGTTGGAATATTATTACTTTTAATTATTATTATTATTTCTAGTAGTAGGATTGAAACTTTTGAATGAAAGTGACATTTGGTTGGGGCATCCAAACAAAGAAATTCAAGTTTAATTAAAGAAACAAATTAAAAATTAGATTGAGAAGAGCTGCCGAGATTAGCTCCTAATATTGCTGACAAATTTCTATACTCTAATTTGAATAAATGTTATCGGCAAGCTAACTTAACAAATAAACCTAATTATTCAAACAATTTTCTTTGTGTGCCTCAAAATTTAAACTGTATTTTCCTTTCCTACTCGTATTAAATACATAACTTTATATTAATTATCCTTCACTTACCACTAATTTTCTTTCATTCAATCATCTATTACTCATTCTCTCTCATATTTTTTACTCATTCCCTCTCATATTTTTTACTCATTCCCTCTCATATATTTTTATTCATTCTCTCTCATATACTCTTTTCATAAATAAGGCATATTTGGAAAAGACATACTCCCTCCGTCCTAATTATAGGAACATTTTCGTAGTGCAAATTACACTACAAAAATGTTCCTACAATTAGGACCGGAGGTAGTAATATTTTTAACACATTTATTTTTTTTAACTAATCTTAACCGATAGTTCGTTTTGTGTAATCAAGAAAAAATTTATTTATAAAAAGAACCAGAGGGAGTATAAAATAAAGGTACTTTTATATTTATTTTTGGTTAAGGTACAAAAATACATATGATATTTTTCTAAAAATGTGTCAAACACCAAATACTTTTTTAAGGGAAAAAGTAACTATAAACTTACAAAATATATGCAAAAATACACGTTGACTATTAGTTGATCGTTCATTTAAAATTTTAAGGGTTAAAGTGTAAAAATACACATGACATTTTTCCAACGGACAGTAATTGGTCTGTAGGGTTTCTGCCGTGACTTCCCACCAACGGTCTGCATCTCCTTCGAGCTGGTAAACCGCTAGTTGGGCCTTGCGATTTTCTGGGCAGTCAATCACCTTGAATACTTTCTCTAATCTCTTCAGCCAATCTTCTGCCATGTCTAATTTTCCTCGAAAGGTTGGTGGCTTCAGCTTACAGAATTGGTTAACCCAGTATTGAGTGTTTTTCTCTCCTCTCCTGTGTCGTGGAGGTGATCGGGATCTCTCAGACTCATTATCTTCCTCATTTTCTTCAGCGTTCTCCTCATCTTCATCATCATTTAATTCGTCCTCGGCATTTTGTCTTTCTTCTTCAGCATTTCTTCTTTCCTCCTCAGCTCTTTGTTCAGCTAGTTGCCTTTTAGCTTCCTGATCTTGTTGGTTCTGTCTCTCTATGAGCGCGTTAATGAGAGCTCTCTGCTCTTGTAGAGTTCTCCCCATCTCCTGAATCTCGTTTTGTTCAGGTTGGTTTGGTACCGGATTTACCCGAGGTTGTCTACCTCGTCCACCACCACGGCCTCTGCCCCGGCCTCTGGGAGCTCCGGCTTCTCTTAGATTCTCCATGTCGCGTTCTTTTCCTCTATTAGGGAAAACGTTTAATTAGTATGTCACAGACTTTATCGCACTAGTATCTACACTGCACATAGACTTATCACACTTCGTATTCACACTACAAACAAGCACCCGAAGTATTTCCCTCGTTCAGGGTTTTATTGATTTGGTCTACTCAAAAACGGGTATGGAATTTCGTATCAGAAGTTCCTCTACATGAGTCAAATACTACATGTACTTATCCTTGTTGGTCTCAAAGTTTCAACCAGCGTGGCCCAGATCCACCATAAACTCTGGGTTAGAGTGATGCACCGACAGAAAGTGGTACACCGATTCAAGATGGTACACCAGTTCAATCTGGTATACCCTAATAGGGTGGTACACTGACTCAGGGCTATATCAGTACTCATTTTCAAAATATGCTCCAAGTTTAAAAGGCTTTTGAACATAACTCCGTTATCCGAACAGAATGGCCAGGTAAGTGTCTACCATAGGGGCCTCATCGACTTATACGGCGACTCAATGGCATACCCACGTAGACTAACCTTGCCTTAGGCACCAAACTGTTCGTGGTAACATAGTTAAATTCATGCCAGGACTACTGCTCTGATACCAAAAATGTAACATTCCGTTTTTCAAAAGCAGTATAAATTTTTTTTCATCAGAGTAGAGCATCGGAGCGGAAGAGTAACTGATATATATATTCAAAATGCCCACTGGCTATTTACAGAAGCGGTTCAACAACCGAGAGTTTTCAAAAGTAACGGACAACAACGGAAAGTCTTCAGCCTGTTCCCTGAGCTTGTTGCTTCCCTCTCTCCTCGGTCCTCAGTCCTCCGGAGCCTGACGCTAAAGCTGAGATCCAATTTACCATATTGGATCTCAGGTAACGGTTAACCTCATATTCACATATACATTATATAGTCCACAATCATTCATATTAACAGTATAACAGATGTGTCACACGGAGTGCATACAGATGTATCACACGGAGTGCATAAAGATGTATCACACGTAGTGCAAGTAGATGTATCACACGTAGTGCATGTAGATGTGTCACACGTAGTGCATGTATCCAAAAGCACATAACAATACTCACAACATATCATCAGACCCTCAACCACAAATACGCATACAGTAACATTAGAGTTAGTGTTACAGTACGCGAACGTACATACCTCTGTAAACCGAACAGAATGGCCAGGTAAGTGTCTACCATGGGGGCCTCACCGAGTTCACGGCGACTTAATGGCTTACCCACATAGACTAGCCTTTCCTTCGGCACCAAACTATTCTAACATATTTGCATTCAATAAACATACCATAACAATACACATAGCACATATATGCATACCATAAACATAAGAGTTAATGTTACAGTACGCGGACGTACTTTCGTTGACGACGTTAGGTACTTCTGGCGGAAAACGTACTTTTTACGGAAAAACGTGAAACAGCGGCACGTCGGGTGTAACAACCCGACTTTTCTAAAGCAGTATAAATTTTTTTTTTTCAAATATCATTTCAAAATGATCAGAGTAGTGCACCGGAGCGATTGAGTAACTGATATGTATATTAAAATACCCATGGTAACATGTTTCTTTGTTTAAACAGCGATACGAAGTGTTTCAAAAGAAATGACAGAAAGAAGTCTTGGTAGCTACTCCTAGGCGTCTTTGCTTGTCCTTCTCCTCGATCCTCGGTCCTCCCGAACTCGACGCTATGTTAAGAGCGAGATCCAATTTACCACATTGGATCTCGGGTAACAATTAACCTCATGATTACATACATCATATATGTACAATGAGACATTCATAGACTCTTGGCAACATTTACTATGGTCGGACATAGGATATACATAACGATATGTATAACAATAACAATACAATCGGATGATAGACAACAAGTACAATCGGATGATAGACAACAAGTACAATCGGAGTACGAGACAATAGTACGGATCGGATGTACGAGACAATAGTACAATCGGATGTACAGACAATAGTACAATCAAAGTACGAACAATAGTACATTCGGAGTACGAGACAGAGTACAATCTGAGTACGAGGCATGGCGGACAATTGGCATGACGAACAACGGTACACTCTGAGTACGGACAATATACACATATGCATACAATAAACATCGAGTTAAGGTTACCGAAGACGCGAACGTACCTTCGTTGACGGATTACGGTATTTCTAGCACGTTTACTAAAAGCGTACTTTTACGGAAAATCGTGAAACAATGCAGACGTCGGGCGAATGCAGCAGAATCAACGTTTCAGATATCCTATGAGAATAATGTCACTTCCATTAGTAATTTGACATTATAAGCGGCATTTTAGGTAAAAATTACCATTTTGCCCTATAACCCTACTTGGCGGAATTTCGCGGCGCTCCGCTACATAGGCTATTTTCTTCCCAAAATTTCGCCAGAACTTCGACGCATTTATGATTCTTGAAAATAAAGACTAAAATAGCCCTCCCATATGATACCCAAATCATAAAAAATAAAGACTATTCTAGCCTTACTAACTATTAAACTAAAGACTAAAAACTAAAGACCGAAAGACTTACCCGTTGAAGACTTCGGCAGAACTTCTCCCAGAGCTTCTCTCTCTACTTTCTCTCTCAAGGATTTCGGCCAAGAGGAGAGGATTTTGGTGTGAAGATTTCAAGACCCCCTCATGCCTTTATATAGGAAAAGATTGGGCCATTTGTGCAATTTTTCAAAAATCAACTTTGTGCCTAAAGTTGTAATTTCCTCTTTAGCATTTTGAAGACTTCTTCAACAAGTCTTTCTCTCTCCTTGGTCGACATGTTTGGATGAGATGGCAGCCCAAGATTGGTCAAAGAATGATGAAATTATCAACTTCTTCAGAAAAATTCACTGATTCCAAATATGTCAAAATAAATTCAAACTCATGCCTAGATGTTGAGTTAGAATTTATTTTCCTTATATCCAAAAATATACCTATATGCATTTTTCCCTATTTTGTTTTATTAGGAAATGCACAACGACTTCGAATTTTCTCCTAGGAAGAGTATAACGGAAGACAAAATTCCACCGATCATTATTTTTCCCGACTTTGGAAATCCCATTCCTAGATCTCTAGATAGGATCCGTTTCCTATTTATTCCATTACTATTCACTACAATTAATTATATTATATAATAATATAACTCTAATTAATTATATAATATAATAAAAATACAAACTTACCAACTAAGTTATCCATTTTTTTTTCTCTTTTTTTTTTTCTGCCCATTTTTATTTTCGTTTTTTTTATTATTATTATTATTTTTTTATTAATTATTTAATTAATTATTTAATTAATTAAATAATTATTTTCACATAATTTTTACAAAATTTCCCTATTGGTCCATTCTTGCATTTAGGCTTAAAAATACCTAAACTCACCTATTTTTCTTCAAAATTTCCAATTAATTAGTAAATATACTTGTTACTAGTTTTCAACCACTTTCCACTAATTTTTGAGCTCTACATAATTATTACTGAATTTTCCTTGCTTATGCTTAAGTAATTAGCCCAATATTACTTAATTACTTTCTTATCAATAGTTGATAGTTTTCTTAATTATCAATTTATCACACATCATTACCTCATGACTTTTACACCGACACATTTGCTTCCATGTGTTACGTATTATCTTAGCATCTACGGGGTATTACGGTCATTTCAATACTTTTTGGGTATTCTTCTACAATTTCTCCAAGTTTGTAACTTAATAAATTACCTAAATTAGGGACAATATCCTTCCCTATTTCAAGTAGATTTTTACTTGTTTCTTTTATAGCTTTCACAGGGTATTTATAACCCATAATGTGCTTAGGGACCTATTTGCAAATTCCAAACGTTTTAGGGACCTAATTGCAAATTATCTAATTTCAAGAGAAATTACCTTAACAAAAAGGTAAATTCAATACAAGGTGTTTGAGACCTCATATTCACCTATTTTCAATAGGTATATTTACTCATTTATGATATTTTCCCTAAGTCAGATTTTGGGGTGTTACATCGGGCAGCGTAACGGCAGCAGATCAGAGTTTCTGATATCCTATAAGAGTAATATCACTTTCATTAGTGATATGGCATTATAACTGGCATTTTAGGTAAAAATTACCATTTTGCCCCTATACCCCTAATCGGCGGAATTTCGCCAGCACTTCGTTACTTTGGCTCCGACTTTCCAAAATTTTGCCAGAACTCCGACCCCACCATGATTTTCGAATTTAATACTTAAAATAAAACTAAAGATCTATCTAGCATTACTACTAAAACTACCGAAAGAATTAAAGACTAAAGAGGAAAAATTACCCAGAGCTTATTTGCAAAATTCCCGGACTCCTTCCCTCTCCAGAGCTCCTCTCTCTAACTTCTCTCTAAGATTGCTCTTTGCAATGGTGTGAATTTTCAAGAAGCAAAGGAGGCTATTTATAGGGAAATTCCAGGGCAAATTCGCACTTTTCCTCCTTTAATCTCCACCGTCGAATCGCATACGCTGGGTGTCACGATCCTCACTGTGCCACTTGTCCAAACCATCCTCTCCCCCCTTAGTTGGTGTTTTGTCACATCAATTAATGTGATGTGATGCTTTTGCTTTATGAAATTGTACCGATAAAGTTCCCGATCGGTGTCCGAATCGCGTAATCTCGGAAAAATCTCAAAAATCCGGAATCACAACTTTGAAGACATTTTCCTACTCATTAGAAATGTCTAAGTTAAACTAATTTTAAAATATTCATATGTCTTAATCAAAAATCTCAAAAAGAACCTTATCCCTTATCCTTTGAGATTTTTGGTCCTTTTATTATTAATTTTTCGTTTTAATTAATTAATTAATAATATATAAAATAATTTTTTAATAATTTTTTTATATAATTTTTTTTTCAAAATTTTCCTATTGGTCCATTCTTGTATTTAGGCTTAAAATTACTTAATCTCATCAATTTTTCTTGAAAATTTCCAATTAACTAACAAATAAATTTATGCTAATTCTTAGCCATTTACCAAAAATTTTGGAGCTTTACATAATTATCCTCGAATTTCCTTTAGAAAATAAGATAATATAACATACTCTTTGAGACCACATATTCACCTTTTAAAAAAATAGTTATTTAATTTATCAGGGTATTACATAAAGCAAATGACATTATTGTATTTTTACCCATAAAAATTATTTTCATTTTGGTCATTGGGTCTGCAGTAAAATTTCAAAATGTTATGGTCCTTGATTAAAATAAATTTGGTCTTGTGGGACTTAACTAAAATTCTCTCAATTAGCTTCCGTTGCCTAGCATCAAATTATTATTTTAAGTTGTTTCTTAATCATCTTTGTCATCCTTCATTCATGTCATCATTTTCAGTCAAAAAATTCAAATCAACAGTCAATTAACTGTCAAATTGTATTTTTACACTTATTTTGAAAATTCATAATTACTTTTACCTCTTAAAAAAAAACATTTGTGTCAAACACACTTTTGAAAAAATCTCATTTATATTTTTGTACCTTAACCCTTAAAAAATTCAAATAAATGGTCAATGTGTATTTTTACACCTATTTTTCAAGTTTATAATTACTTTTGTTTCTCAAAAACACATTTAGTGTTGGGTGCATTTTTAGAAAAATCTCGTGTATTTTTGCACCATAACCCTTTATTTTTAATCAAAACTAATAATGCAATTCAAACACGAACTAAATAAATGTGTTAAAACACATGCATGTTAGACTATCAAAATAAACATGGAAGTAATTATTTAATATCTATTGCTAATCCAACAAAAAATACAAGAAAAGTGAAAAATCAGGGCTTATCACTTCGATCTATTTATGCTAAATACAATAAAAGTGAACATGATTAACAATGTGATAAAGTTTAACATATTGTCACGTATATAGTAATGTTTTGAATTCCTTTTGCGCACACAACACCTCAAGTTTATAACTTCTTGAAAAAACAATAGCATATATAATTTGTAAAAAAAGCAAAAAAAAAAAAAAGCATCATTATTGTGAATTTAACGAGTTTAACAAATCTGTTAGTTGACCAAATAAAAAATAATAATAATGGGTAATATAATCTTTGGTCCCTCAAGTTTGTACTCATTTTAGTTTTGATTCTTTAAATTTTATTTTCTTTAAAACATCGATCCCTATAACTTCATAAAGACTTGAAACCATTTTATCCCTGTAGAGATTAAAACTTATAGTATAAAATTTGAGAGATCAAAACTAAAATGAGGGTAAATTTGAGGAACCAAAGATAGTAATAACTATAGCTGTCAATAAGGGTCGGCTCGGCCCTAAAGAGCTAGCCCTTGACGGACTTAGATTTAAAAGGGTTGGGTCTGAAAAGCCTAGTTAGTTATTTAAAGTCTGACTCTTAAATATGAGGGCTTAGTGTCAGCCTGCAGACTTTAAGATCGTTTTTAAAATTTTTACTTTTTTCTATTTTAAAATATCTAAAAATAAGAAAATATATTTTACAAAGTTTCTAGTTCAAATTATAAATATTAGAAAAACAAAAACTTATACAACTAAACTACATCAAATAATTGTCATCAACATTGATGTTAATAAACTATTACTTTAACTTTAAAATAACTATAGAACTAAAAATTAGACAAATTATATACGAAAAAACTAAACAAAAACAAAAACAAAACAACTGGTCTTCATCTTGTTCAATAAACAAAATAATTGTTTTGATTAGTGATTACTACACAATATTTATATTAGAATTAAGTTGTACACATTATAAAAACCGAATCAAAGAGTGGAAGGGGATGGATGGAAAATGATAAGAAGTAAGAATTTGATATGTATGTTCATTTTAAATTTCTCATGAATTCATAACAAATTTCTTCTCTTTTACTACTTAAGTATAAACCTCTCCCGATATTTTTCTCCCATTGATTACTCCTTTTCAAATTCCCAAATTTTTGAACCACATAAATGGCAATAATAATACTCAAGTCATCAATTAGACATCAATAAATATTATTTTATTGAAAAAGTATTGTACGCTTAAACAAGCCGGCTTTCAGCCTTAAAGAACCAGCCCTTTTAAATTTGATTCCAGCTTTTTTGAGGGCTTTAGTAATAACAAAAAATAATTAATCCCTTGCAATCTTTTCAAATCTTACGAAGGTAAAATATGCAAGTTTAACTGTATAAAAAAAAAGTTTAAAACTTGGAGAGGTCGTTGAGTTATCATTAGATTTTTTTTTTTTTTTTCAAATACAGCTTTTCACATGCATGAAACGGGTAATTAGAGATTGATTGGAGAATTAGAATGTTAAGTCTAAAAGAGGTTGATTTATGAGCAGTAAAAACGGGTCTTTTCACCTCTCAACATCAAATCAATTAGGTTTGAATTGGAGTATCACCTTTTAGTGCTTTTGTGAGGTCGTCTTCAAAAAAAAAGAAAAATCAAACTTTATTGCACCGAAATATGATTTCCGAATTAAAGTGTCTTAACCTTATCAATTTTCAAATATAATAATATTAAATTATTAATATTAATATAATAATAAACCATCATCAACAATTCAACCTATCTTATCCATCATTGCATTAAGTGTCCCACTTCCACCTATTTCTTCTCTTTTTGTCACTTGGAGTACACGAATTCACATATAAGTAATGATAATGTCTCTTCAACAGCTCACAAAATCATAATAAAATTTCATACTATATATTCAAGATATTTTCGTATTTCAAGTTACTCGAATTCGCTATGTTTATTCTGTAGATGAATTGTATCTAAAAAAAGAATTAATTAAAAAGGTATTAATTTTCAGTTGATCGAGAATGCATAGACTGAATTAAGTAAATTAATAAATTGGTTAAAGCTGAAAAAACAAAGTGTAACTTATTTTTCAAAAACATCCTTATTAATGGGAAGAGGGTGAGCGAGTGTGAGATAGAGTAAACAAATAGTTAATTAAAACTTAATTAAAGATAATGTCTACTTTTGCACTCTTTAAAACTTAATTATGACATACATTTATAACAAAAGAACTTCATTATTAAAATTACACGCATTAACCCAAAAAAATAATACTAAAAGTATATTATAAACGAGTGTCTCTTGTAAATAAGAATAAGCTTTCTCTAAAAAAAAATCTTTTATATATAGGAGGGACGAGGGAGTATTGTACTAGGGTGTGTGTGTCTATATATATATATATATATAAACTATAGTATTGGAGACTAGAGAGCAACAAAGTTGAAATTCAGAACTGCTAAATCACAAAATATGAATTGGACAATTTTGAGTGACCTGAACAAAACCTGAGCTACACAACAACATAACCATATATGCAGAAAAACAATGTGATGAGACGATCACTTATATATATATATATATATTCACAGACATTTTAAGGGTTTCACCATAATGGAAAGAGATCGAAAAGAAGAATTGAGAATAAGGTATCAGAAAGAAGCTAGCGTATATGTTTGTGTTTATGTAGTGATTATATTCCTCGGCTGTTATATATAAAGGCGAGATAATAAAAAAAATAGTTATATTTATAAGGTAGAGAGAGAAATTTTTTATATAAATATATAAGTTTATCCTTCATTTATTATCATATTGAGTACTGACTTTGTTCTTATTAAATATAATGCATATTAAATAAAGGTAAAATAAAAAAATGTTGAATTTTAAAGAAGAGATAATAAAATTTTGGTTTGTGTGAAAAATATTATAAATATCATAGAAGTAAATATATAAGCAAATAGAGAGAGAGAGAGAGAGAGAGAGAGAGTAAATAGGAAGAGGATATAGAGAATCTACTTTATTTCATAGAGAAGAGAGATTGAAGGGAGAGAGTACAAATAAGCCGTGCCTGAGGGCACTTACATCAAATGATTACTATTTACTACTTCTCTTTCTATGTTGTTGCCATCATCATCTTCTTCCCCAGTTGCCCTCAGAATGTTTGTTTCTTCACTTCATTTTCCAACCCCCGTCAAAAGCTGTCTCACTCTATTCTATTCTATTCCCATATATTATTTTATATATATCACTCTGATCCTATTTATAAATTCAGTTTGACCAAAAAATTTAGTTCTATTTATAAGTTCATTTTGACCAAATAAATAAGATTGTGACAATCTTATCCATATTAATGATGATGAGAGAGATTGACTAGCTATGTTGGGAAGAGAAAAAGATGAGAGAGATTTGACAATAAATTTTAAAAGGTACTCATTCATAAATGAGGGTAAAGTTGAAAATTTGCTCTATAATCATTGAGATACCTAACTTTCTTTGGTATGTGAGATTTGATCAAACTGGACTTATAAATAGGACCAGAATGGTACATATATTTCTTCACTTCCAAAGTTCCAGTATCCAACATGGGTTAAAGTCATTTTTTAAAATATATTTTGTTCTTAAACATGCAAAAAGAAAAAAAAAAGTTTTCTGCCATTTGTTTTATAATTTTAGGGACCTAATCAGAACTACAGTATTAGCTCTTTTTTTCTGGGGACATTTCTGTAATTTTTTTAGTCAAATAACAATCAAATTAATAAGAGTTTTTTATTTTTTTAATACATGAAGGGATGACATTATACCACCCTTAATTTTAAGGTGCCTAGTGCCAATTGAAAGAAAAAGATTTACGAACAAAATTGGACTTTAACTCTTAAACATTAGTTGTTCATTACTTCATGTTTCATTGTTTCGAAAGATTTGAATGTCTCTGGATTTCAAACCACTTCAAAAATCTGAGGAACAGCTTTTCTTTTTAACGAAAAGACAAAATATGAACATTCCTTTTCAACTCAGAACCACCACGCACCATATACGTCAGACTGTACTTAACCTTTCTTTGAACTAAATACTACTTCTACATTATGTCTTATATTTAAGACGGTAGTATTATGTATCATGAATATATTTACATGAGTCCATTCATGTGTCACATATAATTAATAGAAATGTTCACAATGAAAAACGCATAATATTTTTAAAGAAATAATACGTTGTACAAGTCTTTCATGATTTTTTTAAACATATTTTCTTAAAAGAGGCTATGTCGTTAAATAAAATAGATCTAATTAACCTAGCATCCTAAATAAAAAAAGAGAGGGGGTTTTATAGTAAAATATGCATGAGAAAATAGAAAAATATATCTTTTTGTCAGTACTGACTAGTGGACTTCTAATGTTAAAGCTACTAATTAAACCATATACATTCAAGCTTTCATTTATTATAGGATTAAGGTGCAAATTGGCCAACGAAATATTACATTAGGAGCACCGGACACATAAATGTTTTAAAGGGAGAAAAAAATACCAATGAACAATTGAAATGGAGCAAAAATACCAATGAAGAATTTAAAACTTCAGCGAATATGCCAAAACAGGATTGTGCTACTTTCATAAGTTTTAAATTGTTCATTGTTATTTTTACTCTCTTTCAATTGTTCATTGCTATTTTTGCTCCCTTCAAAATATTTCTGTGCCCGGTGTTCCTAACATAACATTTGATTGACCAATATACACCTTAACCCTTTATTATATGTTGATTGCAAAGTATTTTAGGTCTCTAATATAAGAATCAGTTGGAAGATTGGATTTGCTTCAAAACATGAGATCTTATAATCCATTTACTCTCCTATATTTATTATTTTTCTTCAAACTAATTTTTCAAACTTATAAACTGATATATAGTTTAATATCACATATGTGTATTTTAGGGAGATCAAATTATATTTATTATTATTTATTTAATCTTTTTAATCAACCTAAAATAGTTAAATAGTACTTACAGTAAGGACTGAAAAGAGATATTAGTATCCAAGAAAAAAGGTCGCAAACCTTTGTTCATTAAGTGGGCACGAATCACTATCTTGATTAGCTAAACCAGCATGCCACCAACTCACTTAGAGGAAAAAAACAAAAACAAAAGCTATTATATAACAATCGGGCCATTATAACTTTATCGTAGTATAAAACTGGAATCCTTATATATAATATATAAAGTGCGTTGTGTTTCAGAGGAATGATAACCAGAGAAGAAGAGGCGTGGATGAAGAAGGTGAGGAACCCAAAAAAAAAATGCAAGAGAGACGATGACTAATATATATATAGATATATAAAAAACACTTAGGTTACTTTTTTTTTTGTTTGGGTTTGGGAGAGAGATCTTATTATAAATTAAAGAGTGGTCCCTGTAAGTGACCTGACCAATAATGTGCTTTTGTATTCTTTTGACCTGCTTTGACCGTATACCATATTCCCCTGCAACCCCAATGAAAGCTAGCTAGCTCTCTCTCTCTATAGAGACAAACTCATAGAGTGGTCCATCATTCACATCTCTCTCTCTCTGTCTCTCTAATCTCTCTTGCTTGCTTGTGTTGTGTGTTGTTGTGTCTCTCTCTCTGTGTATGTGTGTGAGATTCCCCAGTAGCTATAATGATGAATCCTCCCAACTCTTCTTTCCCTTCCCCCTTCACTGCTACAAAATTATTCCTTTTTCTTTTCCCATGATCTCTCTCTCTCTCTCTCACACACACACACACAACATACTTGTTCATTCACTACTTTTCACAACACTAACCTGCCCAGACGTGCGTCTCTGTACACACTCTAATAATCCTCTCTCTTACTATTCACTAGTATTCCTGTTTCTGACATCCTCCTTTTTCAGACTCCTCCACATCTCTTAAAAAGTTTCTTCAATCTCTCAAAAACTTTAATATATTTGCTTGATCTGTTTCAAGTTTCAAGTTTGAATATAACTTGATTGAATTAGGAAGGAACCTATTTGAGATGATAGCAAGGGTTAAAATGCAATTTTACCCCTCAATTAACCACTAACATTGGGTATCCCATGTTTTTTTCTAGGAGAGATTTTGTCTTAGAAGTGTTAAAAAGTGAGTAAATTCACTCTAATTACTAAAACACTAATGCTCACAGTTAAATAATTGATATTGATTGTTAACATTTTTATTTAATGGCAATGGAAAAATCGCTACATTTTGATTACTTTCAAGGCAAATGCTCAAAGAACTTCTGGATACTTGATACTCTTGAGATATTATTTCCAAGATAAAATTGCACTTTAACCTTAATAATAACGTGGGTGATGACTGATGAGAAAGAAGAAGGAACGAGGATGGATCCTGTGCATATATGTGTGTGTGTTGTGTTGTAGAATGAGGTAGCTTAAAGTTAGCTATGCCTATACTACTATACGCACAACGTGCTTTATATATAGGACCATGCCCTACACTATACTACCCAGATAAGCCTAAGCTTGTAATGGCCTCTTTCTCTCTCTCTGTCTCTCAGGGTCTGGTCTCTGGTGGAGCTTTAGGGGAACTTGCATTGGTCCTTTGCTTTGGTTCATTTTCATACCAGTTATGGCAACATATCATTACAATGTGCCAATCTGGGAAGCTGCAAAATATTCATCTTTCTTGTGATATATTTCTTCTTTTCTCTCTAGTACTTTAATTTCTCTTCCTCTTCTTATATATATATATATATATATATATATATATATATATATATATATATATATATATATATATAATCTCTCTCCTTTGTGGGTTTAATTTAATGTCTACTACACTATGACTAAGTACACTACTGTTAATTAACATAGTAGGCTATGGTCGGATTTCTATATTCAAGTGTAACGAAAGAGAATGCTGAGAGAATGTCTCAAGAACTTGTGCATACTTGATGATGCTTATTAATAACAGTGTCCCCCTAATATCTAGGTTTCCTTAATTATATCACGTTATTAATAAATAAAGGATTTAGACTTGTACCCAGAAAACATGTTTCAGTACGTAATAGCTTATATATAATACAAACACCCATTTGGGCATTACTCTCAGCTAGGCTAACCAGCTAGAGGGAATGTGATGATCTATAAAATGAATATGAAACAGATATATAATATATATATTTCGTAGATTCAAGTTCTGCAAAGGAATTTCACGGATTAATTACACACTCACATTGTGTTTAAATTACTTCATTTGTTTCAAGGTAACTGGATTACACAGCAGAGATTCAATTACATTATAAGGTCGTGTTTGTATATAATCTTGGAGATTCGCTAGGCGGGCATCGACTTCTGAGTTCTGAAGAATGAAAATAATTAATACTAGGAATTAGAAACCATCAAATGAGAGATTTGTTTCAAAAACGATAAAACTGAGATGATCATTAACCCTCAAATAATAGTTATATTCTTGCCAAGATGGCATTTAAATGAGAGTTTATCATTAATATCTTCATCATAATCTAAACAGACCATATATGAGAAACGACGATAAAAAATTTTACATGTGCAAAAGTCATTCACAATATTTCACATTCACACTAGGGAAAACAAAGGAAGATTTTTTTTTTTTTTTTTTAAACATTAAGATTAATCTTTAATTTCAAAATGACATAATTATAGTTGCCTCTAAGAAAAAGAGTGACGTTGTCATCAATCGTTTCAGTTTCATGAGACAGATCAGACAAGAATAATGGTCATGACACAACATGGAATGTGGAGAGTAAGAAATTAATTATTTTAATTTATAACTTCCATGATATAGTTATACTCCCATGAAATTCCTCGTTTCAAGAGTAGCCAAATGATTAGTATTAATTATACTATCTCATGGAATAAATTAAATAGCAAGATATATGTACATATATTATGAGGGAATAATATCTTTCTCCCCCACAAGTTAACGTTCTTCTACAAGTTACATTCTGATAGTAGCAGCTAGCTAGTTAGCTAGTAATTATGCAGAAGAATAATCTTCATCCCCAAATTATAAACCCTAGAAATGCAAAGTTTTCTGAAACTGAAAAGAAATTAAAGGAAAGAAAAAAGAAGAAGAGATAAACATAAGTACCTTTGGTCAGTGCTGAGGAAGCAGATCCCTGTGGCTTTGAAAATGACAATGCCATGTTGCTTGTTTGCTCTGTGTGGTTGGAATATAATAATAACAAAGATCTAACCCTATGTGTGTGTGAGTATTACCCTTATGACCTCAATACTATATTAGTATTACTCCACCGATATGATTAACTACAAATTACAAAGTGAAAAACAAAAAGAAAATATAGGTGCCCAAATATGAAACTAAAACTGAATATCAAATATATAAATCCATGTATGTAAGGACATGGAATATGCTTGGCTCCTCATACGCCATCCACGGAGGCCATCGAATCTCCGGTGGGCTCTGCAAATGGCATACAGGGAGCCAGGCACATACTCATTATCTCACATCCATATACAATATGTGTGCGTGCGTATGCGTGTTATCTAATTATATATGTATATATACATATATATCTTGCGCCGACATGAAAGTCAAATGAAAAATGGAAGAAAACATTAAACCAAAGCTGAGAGACAAAATTGGATGCTGCTAAGAATGAAGAACACATACATACAGCACAACCTTGTGAGATGCAGGTCACATGTTTTGTTCGAGAGAAATAAGGATCTCTCTCTGTGAAAATAAGGATCGAAAAACAACATATGATGAGAGGATCGGAGGAGGAGTTTGATGAAGACCGTGAAAGAAGCCTTAGTAGCTAGATGTTAATATCTCTCTCTATTAGCTTCTTCATCGTCTTCAAGAAGAAGAAATTAGAAAGAAGAAACCTAATAGTAGCTGGATGTTAATATCTCTCTACCAGCTTCATCGTCATAATCAACAACAAGAAGAAGATAGAGAGATCTGAGAGAGAGAGAGATATAGAGTTGAGAGGGAAGAGTGGAGGGGGAGAATTGGGGAGAAGCAGGTATATATCGATGAGGTTGGGGAAAGAGAGAGAGAGAGATCTTAGAGAGAGAGAGAGAGAGAAGGAACTAGGTAAGTTGTAGATAGCTTAGCTTAGCTAGGTCATAATCAAAATATTTGGCTCAATACCTTCAAAAAGCCCCCACATACACAAACCCAGAAAAAAATAATAAAAACCCTACTCAATTTGCCATAATAAAACGTAGAAAAAAATTTAATCAAGAGAGAGTCTCTCTAATAATAGTTTGTGGCTTTCACTCCCTCGTAAACATGTGGGGTTCCAGTTGCACTCAACCCCTCTAAATTTAGAGAAACACACAGGAAAGAGAGGGACACATAGTACAATCAATTTCTTCACACAAAGCTAAACTACTATTATTCACATATATACATACATATATTCTTTATGCTGCCTTCAATTTAATATTTAAAAAAATATTTGAGAATTAATTAAGGTAAAGTTGTGGTTGGACTACTAACCCACGCTCTTTCCTAAGCTAACCCTCTCTCATGGGGTGAGTTGTGAGTTTGTGAGTTGTGTGTGTTTGAAATCTCCTTTTCTGGGTCGCAAAGGAAAGTGTGCTTTTCTATTCTCTGAACTTCATTTTTGTCTGCGAGTGCTTGGAACACATATGGATTCCTCCTCACTCCTATCAACTTTCTTCTTTATATTTTTTTTTAAAAAAAAAAAGGAAGAAAGAGAGAAAGCAAGCAAGCAAGAAAATATATAGTATATTACTACCCTATATATAAATCTCTCTCTCTCTGTCTATTTAATTATTTCTATGTGATCATATTATATTATATTACCCACGACTGATTATGCTCTGAGGTCTCAGCACTGTGTTTCAGGACAGCTTCGCACTAACTCTTTTTTCTCTGTTTAGATTTTTAGAATAATCACCCACGCCCACTGCTCACCCAATTCCATTACGTACTTCTATTTATGTCCATTATACACACACACATATATAGCCATTAATTAACTATTTTTTGCTCGGAACATTAATTAACTATATCACATACTATAATTGAAGTGTTAGTATGTATATATGTCCATGTGTTTTTTTAAGAAGTGAAGTTGTTAGGGTTTGATCATTCACCCTTGAAAAACAAAGTAGTTGAACTACTCACTTAATCATTTTTAAGTGAGTGTTTGAGGTAACTCCTAACTATGGTTTCAGAAACTTTTTTTTTTTTTGAAGTCCAGATAAAACTTTTTTCATATATTTATTTTAAGTTATTCTCAAAAAGCTAATCCAAACCTACATTAAAATTTGACTATTCGTTTTTCATCTATAAGTTAATTGATTTTAGAAAAAGTTATTGAAAAAAATCCCATTACAAAATTTATAACTCAAAATACTTGAAATATGTTTAAGAGCCTAGGTGTAACTATGGATGCAACTTTAACTGTGTATAACTTATTTTTAACTATGTATAAAACGAAAGACATTTATGCATGGTTGAAGAGTTGTATCCAATGCTCAAGGACTCAAGTAGTTAAGTAGTATTTTTGGACAATAAATTTAGTAATTAAATATTTTTCAACAACTTTTACTTGATTTTATTTAGTCTGAACCTCAACAGTTTTTTTTAAGCAAATGAAAAAAAAAATAGTTGAAAGAGATAAATCTTCATGAGCGCCAGAAAATAATTTGTGGTCTTTAATTTTAGTGGAGAAAAAGCAAGAAAAGAAAAAGAAAAGAAAGATGAATTGATGGGAGACGGGAGGAGCTTTACGACGCGATTTACAAATTGATTATGAATTGAAATTCTGTCCTTTGAATTTTTCTTTTTCCAGCTGCTTTATTCAAAGGATACAACTATATATTTCATTTCACTTTTTTTGCTGTTGGACACCTAATTATTTTGAAACATAAATTATTATAGCAATACACAAACACTATCACTCTGGTCTTATTTATAAATCTATTTTGACCAAATTTCAAATGCCAAGAGATGTAGTTAACTCAATAATTATGGGGTAAATTTTCAACTTTGCCCTCATTTACGATTGGGTATTTTTCAACTGTTTCTTCTCTTTCTATCTTCATGGATATAATTAATATGAGTAAAATTATCACAATCTTATTTATTATATAAAACTGAACTTATAAATAGGACTAATTTTTTTGATTAAAATGGACTTATAGATAAGATCAGAGTGGTAGTATATGTTATATGTATGTGTGTATGTGTGTAATTGGAAAGGCATAAAAAACTAAAGTCAGTTTGCATAATGATTTCATTTCAAATCATTTAGTTAAATAAATAGTATTTTTTTAAAGATTACACACATTCCACAATTTTTGACAAATAATAACTTTGACTGACTTTTGTTCTGCAAAAGTAGAACATTCAACCCCATGAGCGCAATCATATCAGTCTGCTGAGAATATGGGGAAAATCATGTAATAACTAATATAAAACACAACAAAAATAAAATTAAAATTCTCAACCATGTTAGACCTATGACCCTAAATAAACTAGTGTTGACAGGAGGAACAACAATCAAAGTTCCCAAAAAAATAAATAAATAAAACCAATTATTATTATTTAATACTACTCCGGTCCTATTTATAAATTCATTTTCACTTTCTTAAAAAGTCTTATAAATAAGATTAGAGTAGTATTATTATATATACTACACCTGTTCATGTATATCAGATTTTTTTTTTAATGGGTTTGTTCCTAAATGTAAGATTTTTTTGAGTTTGTCTTAATTATATATATATTCATTTTACTCTCAATTAATTATTATACTACTTATATTTTATTTCATCATTTTTTCATTATTAGTCTCTCTCACTCATATATAAATATAGGCATTTTTTTAACAAAATTTAAATTTCATATATAATTATTACATTTAACTAATTTTATCTCTCTTTTTTTTTTTAGAATCTCACGATTCGGTTGAAAGTCTTTTATATATAAGAACGGAAGGAGTATATATATAGTCCTTCTCTAGCTAGATGTGTTTTGATATCAATAGTGCTGAAAGCACAAATTTGCTTTATTCCTAACAAAAGGAAAAATATGTTTGCCTCTTTGTTTTTATTGACTAAATATGTGGTGAGGAGTGTAATGTGCCTTTTTTTTGTTCTAATTTTGATTGATATTTCAATTCTTCTAACCTTCTTTTTCCCCCTTTAACTTTAAAGACAATACTAATTCCATTGAACCAGACTAGATATCTTTCTCTATAATAAATTCATAAGTTGTTTGATGGTCAAATTTATTTTTATATTTAAATTTTATTAAAATGTTGTTGCTTGTAAATTATTGTGGGTCCTTATAAAATTTGTATTTTATGGTATACTCCTTATGTGAATTATTAAGCCCTAGATTAATTATATTTTGCTTGCATATATAAATATGTAATAATCTTTATATTCGTTAATTAAATATTTTTGATTTTATAAGAGCAAAACAATATACTCCTTTAGTCCTTAATATAAGACATATTTAGAGAGTTGATTTTGGTCCCAAATATAAGACATGATTTTCATATTTATCAATTTTTTCCTGATTTACCCCTATTGATGTTCTCTCAACAACAGTTAAGGAAGAAAGGGAATTAAAATTAGATATACATGTCATATTAATTAATTTCCTTAATCTAATTAAATTAGATAAATATGTCTTATATTAAGGACCGAAGAAAGGAAGTACAAAGGTAACCCTATATAGTTGTTAGAAAGTATAGCTTTAGTTTAAGCATGCATTTGCAAACTACTCCATACTAATCTGTCATTGTTTTTCATATATGCGTATGTGTGTGTATATATATCTCGAATTTAATTATATTCTCGTTTTGAAAAAAGAAATTATACAACATTTCCTTATATTATAAAAAGTTATTAATGGGTTGTATTATTTTTTTTTTTTAAGAAAAAGACATCCATTCCATTTTTTAAAATAATTTTAGTAAATTTTTATTCTGAAAAAGCTTGTCTATATTTTTTAAAGGTGTTGTGTACGTTAAGTATATAATTTTTTGGTTGAAAAATGTGTCCTTATAATTTTAAATAGTTGGTCAAAGAATAAAACTTTTTTTAACATATACACTTCTTGTTGTTGTTTTTATCATTTATTATTATTTTTATAGACACGCATACATTTCATGTAAAGTACCATTCTAGTCCTATTTATAAGTCCAGTTTGATCAAATCTCACATACCAAGGAAAGTTAGGTATCTCAATGATTATAGAGCAAATTTTCAACTCTACCCTCATTTATGAATGTACCTTTTAAAATTTATTGTCAAATCTCTCTTATATTTTTCTCTTCCCAAAATAACTAGTCAATCTCTCTCATCATCATTAATATGGGTAAAATTGTCACAATCTCATTTATTTGATCAAAATGGACTTATAAATAGGACCAAATTTTTTGGTTAAATTGGACTTATAAATAGGACCAAAGTGGTATATATGAATAATACAATGATATAATGTGAAATTTGAAAAGCATGCAACATATTTTAAAAAAAAAAAAAAACTAAACAGAATTAAGACGAAATTATAGATTAATAAAAAGCTCTTACATCTATGTGAAACAAACTCTGCATCCATGAATGTACACGACATTGAATTGATGTAACCTAATTTAGTCGTAACTCTCTGTTTTATTTTCTCTATCTTTCTGCCGAACCTCATCATTTTCTTTTTGTTTGATTCTGTGGAATTCCAACCTCCTCACACAGATAATATATATATATATATATATATATATATATATAGTAAATCATTCAAATATATGTATGGCGATCAAATGATGATATACACACATATATACATATATGCATGCTGATTCATACAAGGCATAGTAGCCAAAGACACCTTGTGTGATTGATCTACGAATGGTCGATGTCTTTAAGAGAATCTTTGGCTGTCATAATATGGCCACCAATAGAATCTTAGGGTTGACAACGAAATCAACAGCTATGCCAGCTTCATCTTCCATTTTCTACCTTATTGTTTACGATATTTTGTGTGTGTGTATATATATATATCACTTTTCACAGTATGCATAAAATATTCCAACCGGTCTTGGACTTAGTTCAAGATTTATTGTGATTTTGTTTAAATTGTTTGCAAAGTTTAATTTGGCTCTTGGAATGTAAGAAGTAAAACGGTAAATAACATTTCATTTCTTTACATTTCAAATAATTAATCTTCTATTTGGAAGCTAGTCTGTTTGGTAAAAAAAAAAAACAGTGAAACTTCTCTATTAATTGGTAAAAATGATCAGAATTCAATTACTAGTACTTTCTAGATATGAAATCCTATTTAGTACTAATACCTTCTATGTAGAAAATCATTTCAAGTCTTCCTTGACAATAAAATTTATAAACAAAGAATTTTTTCTTTTGTAAACACTACTACAAAAAAGCGACAATTATGACACTTCTTTTTTACAATAATTGTGGCGTTTATGAAGCACCACATATTCTATCGCCAATAAAAGAAGCTGTGGCGCTTCCCTAAGGGCCACAACATGTGTGTGTTTTTGAAAAAACACTTCTTGTGGTGCTTTCTCAGGAAGCGCCACAGGAAGTGTATATATATTTTTTATTAAATTTTTACTTGTGGCGCTTGTTTAGGGCAGTGCCGTAGGAAGTATTTTTTAAAAAATATTTGTTTTCATATATTTTTCTTCAAAACCCTATAACTATAGTCGACAACATACTTTAAACATAAAATTCGTATCCACAACAAAATGAAGAAAAACAAATTAAACCACATTCAAATAACTCCAAAATGATATAAACAAATAATTAATTAGCAAAATCACTACTACATATATTTACAACTATTGTGAGTGGAATATAGCTAATCCTAGTTAAACAAACATCACAACAATATGCAAGAAACAATAGTAGCTAGCTAGAGCATTACCTGAGCACATATTCACATCATTCCTCAATGACTTCATTCACTTGATAGTCAATAGAGTTGGGAATTAGGGCCGGCCCGTGAAGGCCCAAGGCCTAACAGGGCCTAAGGTAAGAAAAACATCTGTTTTTCAAAGCCCGACCCGATAGCACCAGGGCCAAGGCCGGCCCTCCAGGGTCCGAAAATTACTATTCCAAATTTTAACTATTTTTCCTCTGTTTTTTTTAAGAAATATAATTAGTAAATTACAACATGAATCATCCAACAAATTAAATAAGCACCGTCACTAATTCGTAATCAAAAGCAAACTATGTTCACAAAACATAAGAAGCATACCACTAAGCGACATTAGTACGATGACTATTATATTGTCATCATCTTCGTCATTATCATCAATTTCAACGACATTTGATTGTTCTTTACTTTGAGTAGAAACCTCTAGCTCATGAGTAAGAATATCATAAATTTCTTCTCCCGCATCATGAACACATCCATAATCTTTATTTGCAACAAATAATAAACCAAATCATAGAATTAGAGTATAGTTATTATGTATTTGTAGTTAAATAGATAAATAACTCTATAACAAATACTATATATATATATATATATTAATCAATTAAAAAAGGAAAAAAAGAAAAAGCTACAGTGAAAAGGGCTTGCAGGGTTGGCCCGGGGCCCTCCAGTGCCGGCCTTACAGGGCCAATTTCAAATATCTCGTCCATTTTTCAAGTCCAGCCCTTGACGGGCCAGGGCTTAAACGGGCCGGCTCGATGGGCTCGGCCCGATTTCTCGGCTCTAATGGTCAGTCAAACTCTTACGACGTTGATCTTCATAATACTACATATATACAATCATGCACACAATGAATTAAAATAACTAAAAATTAATTATAAAAAACTACTCAATTAAATTTAAAACACAATATGAATTGCAACTAAAATGACTTACTTTTGGAGGAACAACAAGCTGTCGTAATTACATTGTTCATAAATTTCATAATGTAATACTCACAGTCATTGTTGTTCGGTTGGAAAGGGCACTACAACAATATAATGAAATAGTTAACTCAATTTTTGAATAAAAATTGTTTAATAACAAAATTAGAGTAAATTCATATATAAGTACCCGTATCTTTTTCCACACATAGTTATTGATAGGGTCAGCAGCTTTAGAGTAGTTTAATGAGGCAGAGGCCCGATAGGCAGTTAAAGCACTAGCAAAACAAATAGAAACTAATTACTTTTGGTTATTCAATCACACATGCAAATATTTACACATACACTCGTACATTGACCTATTGAACAACTGCAACATATCAGGTTGTATTTTCTTGAAGAATTCCAATCAAAGGATCCACATGGTAAATGCAAGGGCCTAAAGGTTCAGCTAGATTGATAACAATCAATATCCAATGTGCCCTAAAATATTTTGAAAATTTTTCTTCAACAATCATATTATGGTAAAACTGAAACCATAAAAAAAAAACATACATTAAAATATTATCATTAATAACTTACCTCGCATTGTATGGAACTAGAAATAGCAAATTAGAGGTTGCTTTCTTTCTAAAGTAATTTTTGAGATCATTAACTTGTTCATTCAAATCTACTCTCCCCTCATGCTGCCTGAAGAGATGAGGGTTAACAAATGAGAATTGAACCCTGTTCGTGTCCAATAATACGTCATGATACAAGTGGCTTTATAGAAAAAAAATATGATTAAAACCAAAAAAATTGCTGATAAATAATAATAATAGTGATAAACAATGATGATAAAGTATCTAATCTAGATGTTGATAATAGAAGCATTGACCTATCTATGATTAAGAATTTCGTTCAGCACATCACCATTAATATGGTCAGCTATACCACTTGCATTATATTTTCCTATCAAAATGTAATTTCATACCTCATTCGCGGATCAAATTAGGTGCAATCGATTTCAATTGATCACGGTATGAGGTAATTTGTCTTTTGCTTTGTTTGCTAGCTGAGGCTTTGGACTTTGGTTGAGTTGTTGAACACTTTGAATTCTTGCCATGCACTTGAATTTGTTTTCCTTTAGAATGTGCAACCTACAAAAATCATGAAATTAAATCATGTAGTTTAGATGGAAGTGCATAGGAAAAGTAGAAGGAATTGTAAATTAACTACCATTTGGCATGGCTCTATCAAACCTATTGCCCATGACACATAACCACTTACAACATCTTTCACCATTGTTTCTTCATCTCGAGAAGGGATTGGTAAGAGCACATCTTCATTTGTGCAAATGTCAACTCTTACTCAGAGTGTGTTTTCAGGCAATGGTGAATTGTGCAACGTATCATTATCAGTGTTGTAGGCAACACCCATAGCAACTGTGTACTTAAAATATTAATCCACATATAACTTGCATGTGGATTAGCCCTATGAAAAATAGTGTTAATATGTTAAGGTACACTAATTCATAATGTAACAAAAAGTTAACTAGAGAAGAAATTAGTGAATAAAGGAAGAGGGACTTTAGGCATGGAAGTACAACTATCCCACACACTTGAGTTGTCACATGGTAGGACACTTTGTGTTGCCCTACACTGCACTAAGTTATCAATTTGAGTCCTCAATTGCACATTTTTTTCTTGCATCAAATGTATTTGTTCGTGAAATTGTTCTTGCATTTGATGCTTGAAGAAATTTATCTCCTCTCTCAGCTGCTAAAAGGCACTTTTGTTGGAGCGCTTTTGGCGTTCGAAGTATGATGTTTACGTGACTGCAAAACCAGTACCTTGAACATGACCATCATACTTAGGTACTCCTAGTGCTCTGCTCAACAAATCATCACATCAAGAAAATGTCTCACATATAAGAAATGTGCCAATTACACTATCTTTATGCTCATCAAATCATCTCTTATTCCAAAGTTTACCAAATCCAACATAACCTTGCATTGACACCATCCTTACTTTTTCCTTACCTATTGAGCAATGGGCCAATTAGACTATCACATATATTTTTTTGATATGTGCATCACATGAAGAAAATGTCTCACATATAAGGCCTTCCGATATGGAAGTTCAAAGAAAATAGATGTTTTCTTTCAACCACTTGTCCTAATTTGTTTTGCAAAAGGCTTACCAAAATTGTTATCCAAGTCTTTTATCTTTTCAAAAACTTGAGCACCGGTCAACATCTTTGATGGATTACCTTCTTCTGAGTCGCCATTGAAATCTTTTTTCCACTTCCTCCAACAATGTTTTGATGGTAAGTCTTCGATGTCCCATATAGACATTTTTCTTACAATGATCTAGTCACACTTAATGAGTGTCATCTTCACAAATAGGGCACTCACAATATCCTTTGACGTTATATCCGGACAAATTACCATAGGCGGGGAAATTATTAATTGTGCCAAACAACATGGTTTTCAAAGTGAAACTTTCTTCCCTATACCCATCATACACATTGACGCCTGATTCCCAAAGCAGCTTCAAGTCATCAATTAAAGTAGCCAAGTATACATCTATATCATTCACAGGGTGCCTTAGCCTATATATTAATATGGACAGTACCATAAACTTATGTTTCATGATTAAGTGTGGAGGTTATAAATCATCAATATCACCGGCCACATACTGTGTGTACTACTCTGAACATCGTGCGGGTTGATTCCATTAGTTGACAGTGCAAGGCATAGGTTCCTTACTTTGTTCGTAAAGTCATGGTACTCTAGATCATCTTTTTCCGTTAAGGAGCATCTATAGGGTGCCTAAGCTTCATGTCTCCAATCCTTTCATCTGCATGCCATGCCAACTACTTAGCAATCTTTGTATTACTGTACAGTAGCTTAAATCTCATAATAATGGGAAAATACCATAGGACCTTCAAAGAACTTTTTTCTTTCTTCTTCCCATATCGAGATGCATTGCATTTAGGGCACTTCTCTAACGTTGCATACTGATTCCAAAATAATATGCAATCGTTAGGGCATGCATGTATTTTCTCATAACCCATATCAGTTGTAGAGCAAAGAAACACTTTGCCTCGTATGTCTTGGTAGGAAGTATATTTTCTTCTGGAAGCATATCTTGCAAAAGTAAAAGCAATGCGAAGAAACCTGAATCACTCAATCCATAGCGCACTTTAAAGTTGTACAATTTCAACACTGCTAGCTTGTGTATTTAGTACAATCAACATATAATGGTTTCTTTGCATCACCTTTCAACTTCTGAAATTCTTTAGGACAGTTATGAAGAACCCCTTTGACCGCTTTTAGCATTTCTTCACACATGCTTGGGTCAAACTCATTGGAAGTACCACTTGTGGTATGCACCCGATCACTACATATATCATTTGTCTCACCATGCCTTGTCCATTGTGTATATGTTTAATCAATTCCATGACACACTAAATGATTTAGCAAATCAAGTGGACTAATCCACTTTCCATAACAACAAGACAAGCAAGGACACGAGATTTTATTAGGATCTTTTGCATACTCGATTGCAAATCTAATAAACTCTTTCACCACATCTATATATTGCCTTGAACATCGATCAGAGATGACATCCATTTTCAATCCATCTATATGTTCAACCTATTTTTAAAAAGTGGTTAGTTGCTTGACTATTGCATTTACTAAATACTTTTATCTTGTCATTTATTTTAAAATAAAATCGGCAGCATAAGATCTTAAAAATTAAAGCTTTCCAGGTCTTAAAAACCTCTTTTTTAATTAATAAAGGGTGAAGAAGCAATTTTGCCAACCAACTATTAGGCCAGGAGCGTTAGGCACAAAAAACTTTTAATAGGACCAAAAAGACCAACAAACAATTGAATTTGTTAAAAACATACAGCACCGTCAGAAGCCTCTAACCACCGTTTAAAATCAAATCCCATGTGGCATTTGAAGTCCAGCTGGCTACACGGGTCTATGCCTTCTTACGTATTTATGTCAGAGTCAGATTGGGAATTTCTTCCTTCTTTCACAAGGTTTGAATGAGAAGTCTACCTTCTAAACCCTTCGGCTTCGTTCCAAGCTATCGCAAATATACAAAACCCGTTTTAGTTTGTTTTTCTATAATTGGTGATCAGTCGCGATTTTCTTGGGCATCAATTTTATCTGGTAAATTTGTTCTTTCTTCGGCTTTGGAGGGTAAGGGTCTGTTCTCTTTTCCTCCCTGCGTTTCCGTGTTAAGAAAATCTCAAGTTCTCGCGCTTCTAAACAAAGGCGAACTCTGTTCACTGAATACAGTGATTAAGAACAAACGCCTCTCTCCCACACAATGCCAAATGACCAGCACCGTTCGAGTGCGTAACCCTAACTTCACTGCGATAGTTTTCATCAAACACAAATACCTAATATCAGGATCAATCTGTCTAGTTTTCACACTTCCGGTGATCAAAAGCAGTATGGAACTATGATTACAAACCCCCCTCCCCAACTTCGCATGCCTAATCAAGCTCACCAAAGTATTGAATGGCCAAAACCGACAATAAACGAAAAGAACCTGTTGTGGATCCGTATTCTCCTTTGCATCATCATCGGCTGTATCTTCCGCCTCACCATCTTCAGCGGCACTAGACTCCGGCTCCTGCGAGGCCTTGTTCTTCTTCTGCTTCCGACGACGACGACGGCGCTCGCTCTCCCGCGACTTCTTGGCGATGGCGGAATTGGAAGCAGAGCTCAGATCTCCGTTAGCAACGACGCCGTTTTCATAAGGGAGCGTCTCGGCTGCCATCGTTGGGGTGAGGTCCCCTCACGCGATACGATTCCCAGAATTGTAATGGGTTTCTATCGAGGAATAAAAAATTGGCCTGTGGTGGCCGGGAAGTAGCCCAGAGTGATTCTTTACCTTGCGACTATGGAGTAACAGATGGAAATGTTATGCATTGACCAAAAAAAAAAGGACCAGCTGGACTTCAAATGCCACATAGGATTGATTTTAAACGGTGGTTAGAGGGCTTCTAACGGTGTTGTGTGTTTTTAACAGATTCAATTGTTTGTTGGTCTTTTTGGTCCCATTAAAAGTTTTTTGTGCCCAACGCTCCTGGCCTAATAGTTGATTGGCAAAATTGCTCCTTCACCCATTAATAAATAATCAATGAATTAATACCGCAGCATCATAATAATTTTTCAGTTTATAACGAAAGAAATCATATTTTCCAACACATATTATCATAGGTAAATTAGAAAGCATTACAAGCCAACAAATAAAATGCAAGTGTTAAAAATAAATAATTATTTTACTTATGCAACTCATCAATGCTAACAATTTACTACAACAACTAAAAATTATAACTACTACTATACATATCTTCACATACAACAAATGTATAATAACATTTATTTTTCAACATTTAAAAATGAGAATAATTTTTTTTCAGATTTTATAATAAATTAAATATAAAAGACATTGAGAAAATTAAACTATTAACTACTAATAAAGTTAGATTTGTAAGCTCAAAAATTAAAAAACTTACAGTGTATAAGAAGCTTAACTAAAGTAAACTGAAATTTCAAGCACAACACCTAAAAAAAAGTTAATAAAGGAAAAAATAAAAAATAAATGTTGCATGCAGCTTTAAAAATTAAAAAAAAAAAAAGGACAAGTGAGTGTTCACTTAGGGGATCTTTAGGATGGGGATGATTGGAGGAAATGAGACCAAAGGAAATAATATGGAAGTGGGTGTGTTATAGTCTATAAATGGAGGAGAGGGAAGTGGGGACAAGGATAAGGAAAGGAAGAGGCCAATGAGAGTGGGGATCAAGGATAAGTAAAGGAAGTGGGTCAATGGGAGTGGAAACGAGAGGATAAGAAAAAGGAAAGAGGAAATCGATGAGAGAGTTGCTGGAAAATAGGGCATATGCTACTACCAAAGTAGGAGCTGATGAAGAAGGGTTTGAGAAAAAATATTAAAAAATACTTTGTATAGCGCTTATTAAGACAAGCGCCACATAAAGTGAGTAGCAGCTGTGACATTTTCTTAAGCAAGCACCACAATTGCTTCTTCAGTTTTTTTTTAAAAAAAACAAAACACCTTATGTGGCGCTTGATCAAGCAAGCGCCACATAAGGCCCACGTGAAGCTGTGATGCTTACTTGGGAAAGAGCTACAACATCCCAATTTTTTTTTTTTCAAAAAAAAAAAAACAGAAGAAGTTGTTCACAAAAACGTGCACCATTATTCCCTATTTTTATAGTAGTGAAAATTTACATGATAATTAATACATTTTCCTCTTATTGTTCTTAATAATAAGGATTTATATATTGTTGGGTAATTATGATGGAAACAGTGTTATATATATATTGTTGGATTTATATTTCAAGTCCTTATTGACTTTAGGAAAATTCAAATTAGTGTTGGACTAAGCTCAAAGTTTCACGTGATGTTGTTTAATTTTGACTCACGGAATATATACAATGAAAGGTAAATAAATAAATAAATATTTGAAAGAACATTAGGATGTGACTATTGAATACATGACATTAGATTGAGAATCCCAAACTACCTCCTATATATGCGTGTGTTTGTGTATATATATATATATTCTTTCATTTTCTTCTCTCTGTGTCTTTGTATATATTTGCTGTCTTCAACTGTAATATAATTAAGATTTCTTTTTGGCTGTGACATGAAATCACTTTCAAATTAATTCAAATGATAGGGGTTAATGCAAAGCGTGGGTTTGAAATGGGGCACGTAGGTTTAAATTTAGAAGAAAACAAACAAAAATTGATGTGGATTATTCCTTTGTTTAGCGCAAGGTACGGAATGATTAAAGCAAGTTTAAGCCTACTTTATAGCTCAGACGTGTTTGACCTTGCAAGTCCTAAAGTCATTAATTCAACAGTTTAAAGAATTGATCAATTAATTAATTAAGAATTTTAATTCGATTTTTCCAGTACGACCATTCCTTCTAGTTTCTATTATAGTGCGCCTTTCAAAAAGTATCTTTAGACCTTTGTTAAGGCACTTTCTAGTTTTAAGTAAGGGTAGTGAGATGGAGTAAAAAATAATAATGATGTTGAAGTTTAGTATAATAAATAGGGTAATATTAAAATTACTTGAATTATATGAAAAATTTATTGTTTTTGCAGGTGTAAAGTAAGAAGTGACTTATATTTTTAAATTAAGTCGGTGTTTACTTTTGGATAAGATGTAACTTTAAGCAAATTTCAAAAGGAGGAGAATTTGTAAAGTAAGCGAAAGATATAACGAAATTAAGAAAAATAAAAGAAATTGAAGGTCATATTCTCTATTTTGTTTTGGATTGTTAAAATAAAATTAAAAATTTATGACGGGCAATTACTAATATTGGATAAGGAAAGAAATTAAAAGAGCACAATTTATTTATTTTTTTTGGGTAGAAGTAAACCTTTATTAGTTCTCTAATTTAAAGAAAAATTATTGAAAAATATCATATTACAAAATTTACTCTTCAAATTAAAGATGTCTAAAATCCTAGGTCCTTAATTGTGCCTATCTTCAATGTTGTAGCTCTTCTTCAAATGTTAAACATATCTTATTGTATATGTAAATGTCACTACTACAAAAATGCTAAACAACGACCTAAATAAGACCCAATTAACGACCCTTTTCTGAGGGACGTCTTGGAGGGGGTAGAGGAAAATTTCCAAAATGGCGACTTGATCCAAAATTAGGTCGTCTTATTAAGGCGACCTGATATTAGATCAGGTCGTTTTAATAAGGCGACCTGATTTGAAATCAGGTCGCCTTATTTACCTATATAAGGCGACTTGATTGGAAATCAGGTCACCTTATATAGGTAAATAAGCGACGATTTCAAATCAGTCGCCTTATATAGGTAAATAAGAAGATAGAATTCGCTTAAAGGCGACTGATATTCTTATCGTCGCCTTAATTTCAAGAAAGGCGACCGATTTTTAAATCAGTCGCCTTTGTTGAACTTAAGGCGACGATATTATAATCAGTCGCTTATCAGAATAAAGGCGACTGATTTAAAATCAGTCGCCTTTGTTGAATTTTTTTTTAAAAAGTAAACTACAAAATATGAACATCTACCAAGCAATGGAAGAATCACCGAAACCACCACAAGCAACGAAGAATCTCACTCTAACACAATACATAAACAGACTATATATAACACCAAAATTGCATATTTTGTACAGACAAAACACCAAATACATACAAATGAACAACAATTAACATATTAATTAATCATGCTCAGTACTAACTAGACGCTATGTGTTGAAGAAGATATCTAGATATCATGTTGTAAATTGGGGAAACAAGGTATAAGCTAAACCAATTAAGTGAAGGAAATAATTAACAACTCAAGTACAACAACAAAAATTAAATAAACTTGAGAATCACAGAGCGATTACGTACGTTTTGAAAACCTTGAGTACGTCCCACGTTAACGATGGATTGCATCCAACTCATAACGTAATATCCGCACTCGGTGCTCCCTGGTTGTTGATGGCACTATAAATCAAAGGCAAATTGTTAAAAACGAATAAAGGCATATCTAAAGCTACTGTGTCAATGAAATAACTTGAATTGAAACTACTCACCTTGTCGGTTTAAACCACTTCGGTCCTCCCCGCTCTTTTGCATTGATAAGCTGTCTATACGTTTTGAGGCCCCTATCATTAAAATGGAAATTAACAGACATGTTAAACCATTCATTTAAAAGAAGAATCGACGATTCAGAAAAAAATTTACTTACTCGGCAAACATGTTTTTGATATCCTGACAAATTTCCGTATGCAGGAAAGTCGTTTATCGTGGTAAAAATCATTGCACGCAACTTGAAGTGCTCCTTCTTATATGCATCAAACACATCTACGCCTTCCTCCCACAACTTCTTCAAATCCTCAACCAAAGGCGTCAAGTACACATCGATATTGTTCCCCGTTGTTTTGGTCCGTAAATCATCATAGAAAGCATCACATACTTGCGTTTCATACATAGCCGGGAGGTAAGTTGTATATTACAAGGAGAACCGGCCATGCACTATGGGTGCTGCTAAGAGTTCGATACGGATTGAAGCCATCTGTACAAAGCCCAGTAGAAGGTTTCTTGGCTCACCGCCAAATTGAGGGAACATTTCGTCTATTTTCTTCCATTGCGGAGAGTCACCGGTGCCGAAGATATTTTCCATCGGATATTCTCTCATCGAATGCCATCTCAACTTCTTCGCCGTTGCTTCACTAGTAAATGACGCTTAAACCGTGGAATTATTGGAAGATACCACAATGCCTTCAAAGGTTGCCTTTTTGTTGTCCGCTCTCCGTAAACACTAACTTTCTTCACTTTGTATCGTGAAGTTTTACACTTCGGACAATTACCGAGGCCTTCGTACTCGTTTCGTACAATATGCAGTCATTAGGGCAATCTGTGTATCTTTTTATACTCCATACCCATCGTAGACAAGATTTTCTTGGCCTCATACATACGATTTGGAAGTACATTATCAATCGGCAACATATCACACAACAATTCAAGCAACGATGTGAAATCGCTATCGGTCCACCCACAAGTTGCCTTTAAGTTGACCAAATGTAAGGTCGCAGCCAACCGTGTATACTTAGTACACCCAGGAACAAAGGTGTCTCGCATCACTCCGCACGCTTTCATATTCACCCGATTGTGCAAAAGATTCGCCTCAACATCATTAATCATTTTCTCCATTCCATCATCATCATCTACCTCAACTTCATTTGCATGGGACGCACCGGTACTTACTTCCTCACCATGCCATATCCACGTTGTGTATCGAAGGTGTATTCCATCACAAAGTAGGTGGTCCCTTATATCAAGAATAACCCTTCGACTCCCATTTAAACAATTAACACATGGACAATAATACATCCCATTTTTGTGGCCACATTCCTTCTAGCAAATTCAATAAACTCTTCCACCCCATTCTCATATTCTTCACTAGTTCTCAATGCATTCATCCAACTATGACCCATTTTATTACAACCTAACATTTCCAACAACAGTCAAGTTCATGTCAATTTCAAGAACGACATGTTTTCTTTTAAGTAAATTTCGCAAAGATTTCCCCTTAAAAGTAAGACATCCCAAAATTTCAATAACAACCAATTTCAGCTTAATAACCCTAAACTTACTAACTAAACCAATTTCAGCTAAACAATTTATCAATTATGTAAGATAAAGAAACCATAGAGCCATAGAGTCAATGTTTACTTAAAGTAAACGTGCTTTTACAACAGCTTAAAGCTAGAAGTGTTTTGCATTGAATTAATTGCTATCAAAGTATTACCTTTAAGGACATTGGGGCCTTAATCATAAAGCAGACTCCAAGAGATTACGATGAATATAGAAGTTCGATAGGGAAGAGTAACACAAAGCACATCTAACAGAGAATTAATGAATGACCAGAGGCATAAGAACAACCAAAACTAAACCACTATCTAATCACAAAATACTCCTATAATCCTTCAAAATCAACTACTACAACCAATCAGTGTGACATGACCAATTTAATGAAGCTTTAGACAATTTAGTTGGCCACCAAATTTACTTGAATAAAAATCTACAAATAAGAGCAGTTCCAAATTGTATTCTTTTTAATTAGCAAGAAGTACATTACCAATTAAATGAGGTTTGGAATCAAAGAACAAGAAGAACGAACAAGCTTACTTGGTTTCGCAGGTTTTGATCGGGAAGGAGGTGGAGTGAGCGAGTGAGAGGCAGGAATCCTAATCAGAAGAAAAAATCCAATCCATAAGCAAGAAGCATTAACGATTAAAATGGGTTATTAGGAATCAAAGAACTTAAGAGTAACATCCGAACAAGCTTACTTGGGTTTGGTGGGTCTCTTCGATCGGCGAAAGAGGCGGAGTGAGCGAGAGAGTACTGTGATCGATCAGTGACGACGGCGGAGACGAATGAGCGACGGCGGAGACGTACGGCAAGGAAAGCGACGAAGAGCGGAACGAGAGTGAGTCCGAGAGGATTTCGCGCCTCTGTCGGAGTATGAGTGTGTGAGGGAAAATGAAGAGGCGCGAGTTTATTAACCTAAAAATTGACTATAGGCGACTGAATCATCTTTCAAGTTGCCTATATTCCATTTTTGGCGACTGAATGAGAATCGTGTCGCCTATATTTTATAAATGGCGACGATTATGAATCAGTCGCCTATATTTAAAAATGGCGACCTGAATCGAATCGTCGCTTATATTTTAAAAATGGCGACCGATTCTAATTCAGTCGCCATTTTTAAATATTGGCGACTGAATCGAATCAGTCGCCATTTTTAAAATAGGCGACTGATTATGATTCAGTCGCCAATATTATTAAATTTTCTAATTAATATTAAAAGAAAATCCTTGGCGCCAAACAAAAATTCAGGGAGCGAAGAATTGACACATTAAAGACGCCCCGAAATATATGTAGGTCGCCATAAATGAATTTTATTGAAAAAAATTAAATATTATGGCGCCAAACAAATATTTCTCATATTTTTTATGGCGTGAAACAATTTTAGACGTCTGAAAAAATCAGACGCCAAAATCAATTTAAGGAGTCCCGATTTCTTATTCAGGACGCTGAAGGCTCAACTTCCTTAAATATAATTACAAGAATGCCACCGCCTTCACTTTGGACGTCCTATTTCTAAATAAGGACGTTTTTTAGGGTAGTAATATCCAATTTTTGTAGTAGTGTGTCTTCCGTGTAATACATAACTAAAGATAAGTTACATAAAAATGAAGAAGAATCTCACCCAGCCGTTGAAAATGGATTTGGCTACGGTCTACTTCTCTCCCCATCCTCTTCCTCATCTCAACCGTTGGATTTAAATTTGAACGGTTCAGATTTAATATTTTATAAAAATATTATTTTTATAGTAATAAAATATTAAAATATTTAAAAAATATATAAATTTTTTTTTTTATAAAACATTACATCTGAACGGTTAAAATTTCAATCCAACGGTTGAGATGAAGAAGATGATGAGAAGAGGATAAAAAGAGAAGTGGACCGTAGCCAACCCCGTCCAAAATAGGATGCACACAGGTCATTAAACAAATTTCTCATACTTTTGAGTAATCAATTATGCAATAATAAAGGTTTTTTAGCAATTTCCTTAACTTTAATTTAGTGCCTTACTTTTTTTAAAGTATTCTTTTCAGTTTTTTAATTAAACCCATTGTTGTTAACCATAATGATTTGAAATTTTAAATGTTGACAAAACATTTTTCAGATGCCACATATTAATTTTAATTTTCTCCAAATAACATTAATTAACAATGATTGTTACCAAAAATCATCATTTAAATTTAATGATATTAGTGTCAGATTATATTGAATAAACAGTATTTTTAATCAAACTAAAAATTCCCCCTAACTGAAAGATAATTTTAAATCCTTATCAATATATAGTATATGTTCTAGTAATTCTTGACGGCAACAAAAACTAAAATGAAAAAGAGAAAAAAAAAAGTAATTATGCCATTATTATCTTTACCAAATAGTAGTAAGCATTAGATTCTGTAAATTTATCAATGTCTTACCCAGCAGCTTAAAGAAGACAAATAGTTGGAACAAGGACGAGGTAGGGCTAACTTCTGTTTTCGAATATTGAGAATGCAAAGTAGCTAAATTAATTAGAGGGAAAAACGGGGACTAGTTTGCAAATTCAAATAATTTTAATTAAAGGGGTTTTGTGGAACCACCTACCATCAAATCAGAAATCTTTTCAATCAGCCAAAAAAAAAAAAAAAGGAGAAGAAATATTTTCACATTCTGTTTGTGTGGATTTATTTATTTATTTATTTATTGTTCTTCCTTTCAATAATTTCAACGTTAAAGATTATAACTATAAGCTTGTTCTTTGTTGAATTTATAATCTTCTCCATTATATTTTCCTTTTCATGTGTGTGCACATATATAGTAATGTTGTGCGGGTTAAATTAAAATGTCAAAGATTTTGGCAAAAAAAATGTCTTAGATTATATATAAAAAATAAAGTATCATGTACTTAAAGAGCTTGAAAGGAATACTTTTTTTTTTATAATGATTTTCTGCATTAAGTGGTTCATTATTAGTAATGACACTCATGAATTCAGGCAAAATTTAACAATTTAAAGTAATAAAATATGACATGAATAACAATTCATATACAAATTTCAACATCATATCCTTGCATGCCCCAAGTTAATTTTAATTTAATTTTCAATATTAACCCTAGGCAAAAATAATCTCTTGAAAAACAAAAATAGCTCGTTGATACCCAAATGTTTTTATTTATTTCAAAATAACATAAAATCTCCGTGTGGCTTAGCATCTTAGGTTTACAAATTATGGAGGAAGAAGATCATAATATGAAAAGTTTTATATCGTTATATATGATGAAAAAATATAACTTATTATGACGTTACGTTTTTCAAGCAAAAAGTTTAGAAATAAACTAAGAATGTTTTGAAGAATTACCAGAAGTAGTAGTCATACAATTATTACTATTGGGCACATAATTTGAAAGCAAATATGTCGCAATAAAATTTAGAAAATATACTAACTAATAGCTAAATATATGTACTACTAATTTTATAATTAAAAACCTTTTAATAATTCTCGGACATCTACGTACATACGAACTTCTCCATGCAAATGCGTACATGTGTCATATATATATATATATATATATATATATATATATATATATATATATATATATATATATATATATATATATATATATATATATAATCCCAAAATAGGAAAAAGATAAATCAGGGAGTCTAATATCACATATCTCAAGTTATATATGTCAGTGGAATCTGTGATTTGCAAAATTTTTCAAATGACCAATTTGTCATTGACAACATTTGGGGAGTTTAAATTATTAATATTTATACTGAAGTTGTTAATTGTTATTCTCTATATATAAGTAGTCAGTCACGCCTGACAAGTGTGGCTTCAAAATATTACATACATACAAGCTTGTTGGTATTTGAGGAGCCTAAATTATATTGTCAATATGTATAATGAGGTTGTTAATTGCGATGTGTAATAAACTTATGTAGAAATAATAATAACTTAAGAATCATAATTAACAACTTCAGTATACAATATACATAGCTCCCCAAATGCTATGAGGGGCAGATTAATCATTTGAAAACATTTGCAAATCTCATATTCTTCTAACAAATCTATCTTGATATTTTTGATATTGGACTCTTTGATTTATCTTTTTTATTTTATTTTAACCGATTTTTTTTTTTGGATTTTCCCAAAAAAAAAATATAGAAACAAACAAATAAATAAATAAAAAGGAGAAGAAGGTGCTGGAATAACTGAGGGTGTACGAATATTCGAAGCCGTATGAAGAAATGATATAAAGAGAAATGATGCGTTTGGTCTAAAGTTACTGCGACAACGCATGAGCCTCGAACATCTATAGTTGATGTCATTTCATCGTAGGACCTGCTTTTTTTATATTTTTACTTCATTTTATTTTGTTCACTTTACTTTACTTCTTGTTCCTATCAAATCAACAATAATAATCATGAATTAATTAATTGTAAGAATAATAATTATAAAACAAAACAACTTTACGGGGCTTAGTGCTTGCTCAGTTATTTAGCTTTGTCCCCACCATGTTCGGTGGCTATTGATCACAAACATGATCAAGTCACGTCCCCACTCGTCCCACTTATATCCATATATACAATCATTAAACCCATTCTTTCAATTCTTTCAAATTTTACATTTTACCGTTGTGTTCAATAAGTAGTGCAACTTCTTTTCAGTTGTGTTCGATTAATCTTCATATATGTGCATATATTTTATGTTTTACACATAGTTAAATTTTGTAATGAGGGATTTTTCGGCAATTTTGGGCTAAAATTAGGGTTTCAATTCTATTATTTATTGATGTTCATACAGCAACTCAGCATTCTTTTGTATATGTTTAAGTTTCTGAATTTTCACTCTTGTTATGTTTCTTTTTCTTTCATATAGACAATAATATTTCAATAAAAAAAAAAAAAACTTCTATCTAGGATCCCATATGACTAAAATATAATATAAGACTTAATTGGAAGAGTTGATCTTAATCATAAATGTAAGACTTATTTCTTATATTTGTCTTTTTTTTCTAATTATTTAACTTTATTGATGTCAATTCAACAATAATCAAGTAAGAAAGAGGTTGAGGGAATTAAGGAAAATGATTATGATGCTTTATAAAAAAGCATGTCATATTAATAACTTAATTCACTTTCTTAGTCTAATTAAATTACCTATTTATGTTGTATATTAAGAATAGAGAGACAATAAGGTTCAATATTCGTAAGATTTAGCTTTAATAAGAAAGGTTGTGAATTTTACTGGTTTAAGTTTATTACATTGCCACTGTAACTTTTTAAACTTTCGAATATATTCAAAGGCTCTGAGGAGGTAATAATATTATTGAGCTTTGGAGAAAGGAACAAAAAATTACAATATGATAGTGTCTGTGTGTGGGTATAAAGTTAACATTGGAGGATCCCACAAAAATTGTATTGCAGTGCCTTTGCACCAGAATATTATTAATTATATTTTATTATTTAAATATATTTTTACAAGTTAACAATTAGCTGGATTCCATATATATATGTGTGTATATACATGTATATATACATACACATAGGACTATGTATAAAGTAATAAACTGTTAAACGACCCATGGCCAACTTGTTAGGGTAAACAAAACTCACCAGAAATAAAAGTTTACTTTGTTTAATTATTAAATTAAATGATCAAAAACCTATTTAATAAATAACAAGTGATAAAACCCAATAAAATCATGTCGAGGATGAATCGCTCACACTATATATATAAAAGAAAAGAACAGATGTGAAGAAGGCATATTCTTATGAATACACACACTGGTTCTATTTATAAGTCTAGTTTTAGAGTAATAAATAAGATTGTGACAATTTTACCCATATGAATTATACTAATGACAATAACTTTTAAAGATAGAGAGAAGAAAGAGTTAAAAAAATACTCATTTATAAATGAGGGAAAAGTTGAAAATTTATCTCATAATATATCATTGAGTTAACTACCTCTCCTTGGTATGTGGTATGTGAGATTTAGTTAAAAAAGACTTATAAATAAGACCGGAGTGGGATATGTGTGTGTACATATATATGTATGTATGTGTGTGTACGTGTATATATGTGTGTGTGTGTGTGTGATATAATATATCTGACCAAAAGTGCTATACCAACTAGCACACGTTTGATTCTTACATCACACCACTAAGTGGCCCGATACTTAATTAATTAATTCCACTGGGGTTGGGTGAAGCCAACCAATAAACATGCATGTAATATAAAACAAAAGGTGCTTACACAACACACAACAAACTAATTAGTAGCCCTAGACATGGTTGAATGGGTTGGTGTACAACAATTCTCTCAAGGGCAGGGTTAATAATATATATTAACATATATATAATAGTTAAATAAATAGATTAATTGATAATTATATGACCTACTAGCTAGTACTAGCTTGCACAAAATTTATTTAAGTGAATAAATAAATAATATTGAATAACGATATGATGAAGTTGTCTTAGGTCCCAAGTAATAATTAATAATTAAGTATGTATATATTAAGAAATAAGAGCCACGATTAGCAAGGGCAGATACTAAAATGGGATATATAGAAAGTAGAAACAATGTTTCTACAAGAAGCATGCATACACACACATATATATTTTTCTCGGTTCTAAATATAAGACATAGTTTGTAATGTAATTTGTACTATAAATTATATCTTATGTTTAGAACCGGAGGAGTATGTAACAACAACACAAAAGTTAAATTATAAGGGCAGTATATGTCTTGGTTGCAGAGCGAGGTACTGGAGACAATAAGGAGGAGGAACAACAAGACAAACGCATACGTAATATTGTGTGTGTGTGTCTAAATAAACGGGACCGGAAAAATATATAAAATTCTTTCACCCTTAAATTTGGATAAAAATAAAAATAAGAGGAAGGGAAAACTGCTAGAGGGAAAAATATTGTAAAGAAAAATGGAGGATATCGAAAATCATGAGGCATGATTGCATTGTTCATAAAAAAATATATATATATATATATTTGAACTGGTTAAAATCAAATTCAAATGACATATCGATAAAATGTAAATCAAAATTATCTCAGAAAATAACCAACACAGACTAGCCCTGCAATTTATTATCCTTTTGATTCATGAATATGTATCAATTCGTTATAAGATATAGATAAAAGCAAAAATTGAGAAGAGTTGTTATATTTTACTCACTGCGTTCTGTTTTATAAGATATGATTTTTAAATATGCCATATTCCTTTTTTATATGATAGGATTAAGGGATGTTTGATTTTTTTTTTTTTTAACTTCTCATTTTACCCTTACTTAATTATAAAAACTACTCATGTCATTATTGCATTTAATTCTCGTTTATGAATAAAGCTACTTAATATAATATATTCTCTTTCTTCCACATAAATGAGGGCATTTGAAGGGAAAAAATTCATTTATTGCACCTAATTAATTTTAACTAACTCTTCAAACAACACAATTCGATTAATCCTATCTTATAAAAAGGAAGAAGGGAGTAGTATTTTAGATTGCTTACTACGCACAAAGTAGTTTGTTTTTGTGAAAAAAAGGGTAATTAAGTATATACTCCATGAACATAAATAATACTCATTAGTTGTATTACTATTTAAGAAGATATCAACCATGTGTTATCTTATTCTTGCATATTAATTAATTAATTGAGAACAAGGCTCTCTTTCATATATTATTAGTTATCTTTAACCAGGGTCACTTTTCTTCCTTTGTGTGTAATATATATTTAGTTATCTGCAAATGACTTCTGTTTTAAAGACTTTTATACATAGTTGAAGATATGTTGCATACAACTGATGGAGAGTTGTATACATGGAAGGTGAAGGTGAGTTGCACAAGGTCCCTTTAGCTAATAAAATTTTCAAACAGGCATTTTTAACCAAATTTCACAAAGAAAAACTAATTTTTACACACACCACATGAAATTTTAGTATTTATTTAATTCTGGTGTCTTTCAAAATTAGGACTTATATTAAGTAATATGAATCATGAGTGGAAAAGAGAAGGGAAAGTAAAGGGAGAATGGGTCGTACGTATAAAAAGAAGAAGAGACAAAGGGTATTCTTAAAAAGAACAATACTTAATTAATCAGTGAAGTTTTTGAAATGGTAGTGGACAAACTTTTGAAATAAAAAATTATTAATTAATTAATATATACATGCAAAGAAGAAAAGCTGATCTTTTTTTTCTTTTCTTTTTTCTTTTGCTAACAAGAAGAAAAGCTGATCAAGGCCATAATATTGGCGTTGTGGGAAAAAAGCTGCAAAAATGAAGAAGGGGTGGGTGGGGTGTTACCTGGAATAAAGAACTAGACAAAAAGGATTATGAATCAAAAGATAAGAGTTTAAAAATGGTAATGTGTGTGGGTTGTGCGTCTTATTAGAGAGAGAGAGGGCTGTGTGTGTGTCTGTGTGTGTGAAGCTTTATTTATTTATCGTGTAGAGTTTTGGAAGCAACTAGTGTGGGAATATTTTGTCAGAAATTCCCTTCGTTTTTTGTACTCTCTTAATCACTTCACACTTCTCTCTCTCTCTCTCTCTCTCTTGTTCTTCCACTTTGTGTTTGAATGTAATTAGTATTGTCTCTTTTATTAATTACATTTTAACAATATTATCAAGAACTGATCAAACCGACCAATGTTTCACTAATGAACGGACGAATTGGATTTTAGTTTGCTTCGAACCATATGCTTTTAAAATCTATCTGCTTAAAAATCATTTAAAATTTATTAAAAGTTTATCACAATATCAATAAAAACTACCTTAAAAAAAAAAACCTTGAACCCATATGTTAGTCATTGATTATGAATTTAAGTTTGTAAGATTGATCCAATATTTACTATTATTGAGTCATATATCGTTATCACAATATTGTTAGTAGCTATCTCAACATAAAACATTGTTTAGTCATGACTTTATGTGAGATATCCATCCCTACTTAATTTCTTAAAACATTGTCAACGATTTTGATATGTTTATAAGATTTTTTTTTTTTTTTTTTTATTATATAAGATCGAAGAAATGATTCGGGCTGATCAATATTAGTTGGACATTATTGAAGACTATTTATATATTTTTGTTAAAATTAGAGAAATATTTTGCTACTTCGTTGTAACAAAACATTAATATCTGTTATATTTATGAGCTTGTCTTATAGGCTAAAATTCTTGTAAATTCAAAATAACTCATGCCAAAACGAATAAGGTTCAAAGATCTTAGGGTTATTACTTTGTAAGGTGGAAAAAAGACATTAATTAGGGTTACTTAATCTTATATCTTTGGCATTTCCCTACACGGTTAACCGAAAAATTTCCATTTTTCCAACAAAATTTAAGTGACTTATCTGATAAATTAAAATTGATTTTATTTATGTCAACTTTCGTATTCGTATTTAAATTAATTCTCTCACACATCCATGTTATAATCAGATCTCTTAAATAAAATGATACACATAATACTATCAAACAACTTCGTCTCTCTTAAATAAGATATATATTAGGTTTGAGCGTTGTGAATATACTAATTAATAACTAATATATAGTTTTTTTTTTAAAAAAAAATTGCTATCGATTTATTTCTCTAAGCAGGAAACGTGACATGTGAAAGCAATAATCTATATATAACCAATAATCTATATATATACATGTAACCAAATATTTATTGGGGCTATATGCCCAAAAGTTTATTGGAGGTTGCATTTGTCGACACCAATATAATGTTTTACCGGCAAAATAGTAAAACGGACTTGAAGTCTTAAAACGGAGTAATGTTGCCCCTCCGTTTAAAACTCTAACGTTGACTGTTAGGGTTTTTAACAGAGGGGCAACATTGCTCCAGTTTGAGACTTCAGGCGTAACATTGCTACGTCGAAAACTTAAAGGGCAAAATTGCTCCTAGACGCGTACTTTAGGGGCAAAATTGATACTTAACCCAACAATTTAAGAAGGTTCATAATCAATTTTTAAAGACTGAAATTGTTGCACATGATTTAAATTTTGGGTGAATTATCAATTGTGTGTGTGTGTGTTTATGAATAACAAATCTAAAACAAGCCGGAATTTTTTAATTTGCAAGTTTAATCTTCCAATTAAACTTCACATCTAGATATGTATAATAATCAAATAGGGAAAAATTACACTTCTAATCTTTTAACTTCCTATAATTTTTATTTTAATCCCTTGATTTTATGAATCGTGCCTTTTAATCCTCTAACCTAATGTTGTTAATAAAAGATGCTGACATTGAAATTTTAGACGTTAACAAAATATTCTCAAATACTAATATATTAAGCTTAATTTCTTTTTTAAAAAACAATGATTGACACAGTAAATTATTATTTGAGACTAACAGATCGAATTGGAGTTAAAAGTCTGAAAAAATGTTTCTTAAATTAAAGGACTAAAATTAAATCATGTATAAGGCTAAAGGAGCAATACTTGTGCCATCAAATAATTAGTAGTGACCCCCCAAAAAAAAAACAAAAAATTAGGAGGGCATGCAATAATAGCATAGAAGTCACACTTACTAGCTAGAGGGTATATGCGACTAATTAACAAGGCTACTAGGCAACTCGGAGAAGTGAAGTTTGAAATTTAGAGTAGCAAGTTGGGAAACTTTGGCTGAAAATTAAAAGAAATACGAGCAGTTGGAAAACGAAAGAACTCAGTTACCCAAAAAAAAAAAACACACACACACAAAGTTATGGAGTAGTAGCAGCTATAAAGAGAGGTAGGGTTTTTGTTTATATATCTTTTATTATTAGTATTAGTATTTTTGTGAAAAGCTTATTATTCTCTGCCTTCCTCGAACAGCACGCAAACACTCTCAAGCACACGCAGCCATTGGTGTGAGGTTACCTCTGCACATCTGCATGTGCCTCTCTCTCTCTCTCTCTGATCATATATGAACATGAAGCTATATAGAAATATATATATATATATATATTAGTCAATTCGTAAAGCTAAATATAAGAATGGGGTTTCAGTTTTGGTGATTTCTTGGATTTAACACAAACCAAACACGCTTGTATGTACATATTGTCTTTGGGAGAATGTACTAACTAATAACCTAATTCTCTCTTTCTCTCTCTAGCTTTTTTTTTTTTTTGCTCCCCTTTTTAGGAGAAACCCAAATTGTTGTATTGGTTTTGGCTGATTCTGTGTTCTTCAAATATTCACAACCAGTCCTTAGTCTCTGTCGTCTCTCTCTCTCTCTCTGTATCATCAAAAACCCTAAAAACCCTCTTTGTCATGAGCATTCCCCCTCTAGTAAGTTTTTGTCACGTGTTGCTCTCATCTTACCTCTTCTCCTTTGCTTTTTGTTTCTTTCTATTTGTATCTAAGTTTCTGCTAATTATACTACTGTGTGCTTCCTTCCTTCCTTGCTTCTTATTATAAATTATTATTTCTTTATTTCTTTTCTTTATCCTCTTCTCTTCTCCACACACTCAACAATCACCTTCAGATCATGTAATCTCCATCTCTTTCCTTTTCAATCTTTTTCAATCCTTTAGTTTTATTTCTAATGAGTTATCATGCATACTATTTTATATTGATATCAAATAGGCTAAATTATACTAAACTTTCTTGAATTTTATACTCCGCTCATTAATTTAAGACATATCTAGAGAGTTAGTCTTTGTACTAAACATAAGATCTATTTTTCACATTTGTCAATCTTTTACTCATTTATATGCTTCCTCAACAATAATATAATCAAAGTGGAGAGGGAGGAGAAAATTAAAGAAGATGACTAGATGTTTAAGAAAATACATATCATATTAACTAACTTTCTTAATCTAATTAAATTAGATAAATAATTTTTATATTAAGGATTGGAGGAAGTATCATGCAAATAACCTTACTAACCTTTGAAACTTGAGAACACAAAGAAGTTTCAATAACAAATGAGTAGAATGGACATGGAGTTGTGCATTATAACTAGAGCTGGGAATCAGGGCCGGCCCGGCCCGACAGGGCCTGGCCCTACAGGGCTTGGGCCCAACAGGGCCGGCCCTACAGGGCCTGAAGTAAGGAAAACATCTGTTTTTCAAAGCCCGGCCCGATAGTACCAGGGCCAGGGCCGGCCCTACAGGGCCTGAAAATTACTATTCCAAATTTTAACTATTTTTCCTTCGATTTTTTCAAAGAAATAAAAAATATTAAACAAAGGAATTGCTTTATGTGTGCCCACGACAAAATGCCTTTTCCCTCGTAATTTTGTGTGTCTGCAGATTCCTTCGGTTCAGACATGATTTTACCGACAGGTAAAAATAATTATACTTATTTTACACAAAATATATTTATAATTTATTACTTATATAATATTGTAATACCAAAGTATGTGTTTATTTAATATGAAAACATCCCTTCTTTAAAATTTATAATAACTAATTATGTGTTTTAATACAGAATAATAATAAACATAAAAAAAAAGTTATAGTTTAAACTAAAAAAATCTAAATAATTACAAATAAACACATTCATTAAGTTGAAGTCTAGGTAATTAAATTTTTTTAAAAAAATGCTACAGTTAAACGGGCCTGCAGGGCCGGCCCGATTAAGCCCGATGCCCTACAGGGCCAATTTCAAATTTTTAGCCTATTTTTCAAGCCCGAGCCCTACAGGGCCAGGGCTTAAACGGGCCGGCCCGATGGGCTTGGCCCGATTTCCCGGCTCTAATTATAACATGTCATTGCATACTGTGATGACATTTTTTCTTTGGGACATTATAATGATACCCTTAAAAATTTATAATAAGCCTCCCTAAACTTTTTATATTTATACAAATAACTCACTTATTATTAGTTTTGTTCACTATTTATCTACATATAACCACATATTAGTTTGGGAAAATTAATTGGTACCACTATAATTCTATTTATAAATCCTTTTTTATCAAAAAATTTATTTGGTCATATTTATAAGTCCAGTTTTAGGTTAGTAAATGAGATTGTGTCAACTCTGCTCATATTAATGATAGAGAGAAGAAAGAGTTGAAAAATACACATTTATAAATGAGGACAAAGTTAAAAACTTACCACATAATCATTGAGTTAACTAACTCTTTTTGGTATGTGATGAGATTTAATTAAAAAAAACTTATAAATAAGATTAGAGTGGTAAGTCATTATAGTTTACCTCAATTTTGAATAAGATTTTTGCACTTTATTTTGTTTAAATTGAACCCTTATAGTCTGGTTAATTAGTTATAGGCATTCATAATTGAGTATAAAAATAAAATAACTTTAATTTATAAAATTTCATAGGCTTTATGCAATTTTCTTAGTTTCTTTAACACTGTTTTAACACGTGTACATTTATATAAATACAATTTCATATTGGCTATAAATTAAAATTATCGAATCAAACAAAAAAATGAGGGAAAATTACGCGCAAGTTGTAACATCCCATGTTTGAAATGCGGAAAATTTTTTTTTTCAAACAAGCAATCAGCAGAGTGGAGCAATAGAGCGCAAGAGTAATTGGACTCTTAGCCAAAACATCAACCATTGTGTAACATTATATAGATTACAGTAGTCCTAAGGTTTAGGAAGGAAATAGTGTAATAACAGAATACGATAAGATAAAGATAGTCTTCAGCTGCACGCCTACTCTGGGTACATGCCTCGATCCACGAACCGTGGTCCTCCTGACCCTGAAGCTACAGCTGAGATTCAATTCAACGCATTGAATCTCAGGTAACGGTTAACCTCATACCCAAACAACACAGTATACAGCCAACAGATATTCTAGAGCTAATACAACAGCATATCACAAGCATACTAGAGATGCATGATCATTATGCCGACAAAACATAAGCACAGAGCAATATGTAAAGCCCCATAAGGTAAATAACAAAAACAAACTGCACTATTCACCGGTGCCACGATAAACACTCGTGTCCTCGCCGCTAGGAAAACATAACGGCATTCCAAACATAACCCGTTTAAAACTGTCTGTATAACGGTCTACGACATATCCAAGACATATATGCATTTAAGAAGCACAAGATTAGTGTTACAGTACGCGTCCGTACCTTCGTTGGCAACGTTAGGTACTACCAGCGGAAAACGTACTTTCACGGAAAATGTGAACTTCAAACGGCTCGTCGGGCAACGTGACGGCAAGAAATCGAGATTTTGATATCCTATAAGAATAATATCACCCTTATTAGTGATTTGACACTATAATTGGCATTTTAGGTAAAAATTACCATTTTGCCCTCTACCCCTAATCGCGGAATTTCGCAAAGATTTCGTTACTCGACAAATTTTCTTCCCGAAATTTTGCCAGAACTTCGACGCCATTTTGATTTTCGAAAATAAAGACTAAAATAGCCCTCCCATATGATACCCAATCATACTTGAAAATTTAAAGGCTATTCTAGCATTATAACACCTACTTGTGAAAGAACTATGAAGACTTCAGCTTTCGGGGACTCGATCCCTACCATGTTTCTACCTCGTCAGGCATATATTTCAATGCAATGAGGCCTAAAAACAATAGTAGGAATCTCACTCCCTACTTGCTAAAACTATCTAACAATTCTACTATTTACCGAACTAAAAACTAAAGACTAAATACCAAAAGACTTACCCGTTGAAGACTTCTGCAGAACCTCCCCCAGAGCTTCTCTCTCTACTTCTTTCTCTCTCTAATTTTCGGCCAAAGGGCAAGAAAATGGTGTGAAAATTCTCAAGGGGAGCATGCCTATTTATAGACTTTTTGGAAGGACACATAGGGAATTTTCCAAGTTGTTTCTACTTTTCATGTCCAACAATTACACATGATTTTTGCCCTTGCTTTTTCACCCCTTGGCCGACCTCCATGATGATGTGGCATCCTCCCATTGGTCCAAAATGGTGACTTGGCTTGTTTTATGCCCTAGTCTAACCGTTTTCCCCGATCGGTACCCGATTCGCGTGATTTCGGAGAATTCACAAAATTCTGGATTTACAACTCTGAATACATGTTCTCACTTAGTAGAAATGTCCAAGTTAACCTAAATTTTGATTCCATATAGGCCTCCAACAGTCCAGTTGAAGTTTTCTCGAAAACGTGTCCGAACGCGTCCGGTGTCTAATTCGTTTCGGGACTACCAATCTCTTGGAAATAATTCACCGATTCCAAATATGTCTAAATAAATTCAAACCCATTCCTAAATGTTGAGTTAGAATTTATTTTCCTTATTTCAAAAATATGCCTATATGCATTTTTTCCTATTTTGTTTTATTAGGAAAATGCACAAACTACCTCTAATTAACTTCCGGAAGAGGTCACTTGAAGGTAAAAACTCACTGATCAATATTTTACCTTGACCTTGGGATTCCTATTCCTAGATTTCTAGATAGGATCCGTTTCCTAATTTTAAAATTACTATTCACATATTTTACTTTAATTAATTATATTATTATTTTAATATGCAACTTGCCAACTTGTGTTCTATTTCATTTTTCATTTTTTTTTCTTTTTATTTGGCCCAAATTTCGGCTGGCCCTTTAATTATTTTAATAAATATTTATTTTTCATTTAATTAATTATTTAATGATTTATTTATTTACTTTTTCCCAAAAATTCCACAAAATTATCTAATTGGTCCATTCTTGTATTTAGGCTTAAAAAATACCTAAACTCAATGATTTTTCATAGAAATTTACAATTAATTAGCAAATACATTTTTACTAATATTCCACTAATTTTTGAGCTTCACATAATTATTACTGAATTTCCTTTGCTTATGCCTAAGTAATTAGCCCAATATTAATTAATTACTTCCTTATCACCTGTGGATAATTTTCTTAATTACAATGCCTCATTACCTTCATACTCTTGTATTAACATTAGTATTTTCATGCCTCTTGCATTTTTAGAAATTACAAGGGTATTATGGTCATTTAACTGTCTTTTAGGATTTTTCCATAAATTTTCTAAGTTAATTACCCTTTCTAGGGGCATTTTGGTCATTTTGGCACTTTGGCCTTTAAATTCCCTAATTTCTTGCAGAAATTCTACTTAGTAACTAGACTGTATTTATACAAGACCGGAGATTGAAATTTCACTTATCAGAAATATCCAACTTTTATTTATAATATTCCAGATAAATATCCGGGTATTACACAAGTCCCAATGACGGAAAAAAATTACAAAAAAGTCCCTAAAATCACAAAATTACACAGAAGTCCCAAGGGACTTTTTTGATATTATTTGTATTTACAACAGGAAATACATATATTTACAACAACATTTAAACACCTGACCATTTACAACAGAAAAAGACATATTTACAACAGGAAATGTCCATATTTATAACAACATTTAAACACCTGGATTTTGAATGTAGAGAGGTCATTTACAACAGGAAGTGCTGTATTTACAACAAAATTTAAAACTTGACCATTTACAATAGGAAATGCATGTATTTACAACAACATTTAAACACCTGAATTTTGAACGTAGAGAGATCGTTTACAACAGAAAAATGTTATATTTACAACAAGAAGTGCTGTATTTACAACAAAATTTAAAATCTGATCATTTACAACAGGAAATGCATATATTTATAACATTTAAAAACCTGAATTTTAATTCCATACAAATAATATCAAAAAAGTCCCTTGGGACTTCTATGTAATTTTGTAATTTCAAGGGACTTTTTTGTAATTTTTTCGGTCCTTGGGACCTACGCGTAATTTTCCCAAAAATTATAGGACCTGATTTAAAATTGAGACAGACTATAAGGATCTCTGGATTAATTTTTCCTCAATTTTATTTCTAATAAATTATATGTAGTATTTTATATCAATATAAAACATATAGAGAACGCACTGCAATGGACAATACAACTTATTCTCTTATTTATTAACCTAGGGGGAAAAACACAACACGTAATTTAAACTTCAAATAAATATGCTTCTAATCACTATAATGGACATGGTTAAGCATATTTTGTCATTTTCTTGTCGAGGAAAAAGACCCTAAAATCCAAACAAACAAAGAAGCACTACACTAAATCCTTACAATAACACATGTACCTGAAAACATCAAAATATTAGAACAATCCAAATACAAACGTACATCCACCCGTGAGTTACACATAATTTGTATCCTTTCTTATCGTAGTTAAGAAAAAATAAACGCAGGATATAATATTCATTTTTATATTACTATTATTTAATTAAACAATATGCAACTGCTTGTTAATTAAACCTGTTTTTTTTTTTTTTTTTCCCATCATATTTTTCATACTCACTTCTTTAATTTATTTCATTTCATTTGTCATCATATTCTACTCTATCTCCTCCTTATTATAAAAACTTCCAACATGTTTCATAATACTCCTCTCATACCCAATTTATAGTGCAATTCATATTATAAATTACTACCTCCGGTCCTAATTATAAGACCTAGTTGACTTTTTTTTGTATAGATTAAGGAAGCTAAATAAGTTATTTAATCATTTTATATGTTGTATATATATCTTTAGATTATATATTAGTTTAATAGTCAAACTAATTAGTTTAAAGAAAAATTTAAAATTTAAAATACTTTAAAGTAATTTAATTAACTTCCTTAATATCTCCAAAAAAGTCAACTAGGTTTTATAATTAGGACTGGATGAAATATATCCTATAATTAAGATTGGAAGTAGTATAACATGTTTTTGTCTAAAACATATATTTTTTCTACCTAGCATTCTTTACTTATAAGCTAAACTCCTCTAACTTTGACTTTTATTAAGGGTAGCTTTGATATTTTACAAAAAACAACTAATTTTAAATAATTCCATTAATTTTCGTAAAGTTGTTATTATTAAGTGCTTATAATAAAGACCGAAGAAAGTACTCCATATAATCCTCAATATATGAGATAGTTTGGGGATTGAATTCAATTTGGTCATAAATACAAGATCATAATACATTTTATCTCTTATATTTAGCATTTTCTCCTAAATCAATTTACATAACTTATAAACTGATACACAATTTAATGTTATGCATAGGAATTTTAAGAGCTCAAATCACATTTGTTATAATTAACTAATTTACAAAATTTCATTAATTTAAATAATTAAGTAATTTTATATTAAGGCAATCTAAGCGCACCTTTTACCCTTCCAATAATATGGCCTACATATTATAGATTAATTAATTGTTAATTTAAAAGGAAGAAGACTTGGAAAGAATCATGGACAAGTCACGACAAGCTAGAGGAGTCACTTTCAAAGCCTGACTTTTCAAAACCTAACCCAACTCTAATTAATTTAAAATTAAGAGAATCCATAATATTCCATAATTTTGTAACCCAAAAAGAAAAGTGAAATTCCAAACCCATACTTTAAAAAACATACAGCCCACCTCTGATCATTATCACAGATAAGATATTGTCGTAATCAGTACGACTAAGATTATCTTTTAGAATCCAATCAGCGTTTAGAGTTTTCCATGACTCACTAACAAACAATTGATACTAATAGGCTCTATGCAACTTGCCTAAATAATTAATAATATGAATTACTATGAAGTATCATAAGATTCCATGATTTTGTGATAATTTTAGAAAATGGGTTTGTTCTTCTGACTCTGAAAAGGCCCCCAAATAGAATAAGCCCACATGGAAGCCCAAGAGAAACTAATAACCTGCCCCAACAGCCATGCAAGTTTAGCACTTGCACCATTACCTCAATTCTTTTTTTCCTTTTTCTTTTTAAAAGCTAACGAAGAATGACATATTTAGCTAAAACGTAGACCTTCACCTTAAAGGAGGAGATTTGATACCTATTGGTTGATGTGAGAGCCTCATTAGTAAGAGATCTGTAAGTACCTCTATAAGTACTTTTTGAACTTGGAGGCATGCCCTAGCCCTGGTCCTGGTGGGGTACCAATGTTTACTCCCACTAAAACTTTTTTGTATAAAAAAATAAGTTTTTCTTAAAAAAAATAGAGGGATAAACATTAACAACATAAAAGTACAAGCAGGATGAAACTTGTAACCTATCATATATTAGGGAGCTTTTATGCAACTAACTACAACACTATTGGCAGCAGTTTCCCCAATTCTAATAAATGATTCCATCACTATTGGTAACACAAGACCTAAAAGACATCTCATGTTAAAGGAGAAAAAAAAAATAGCAAATAAATTATTTGGGACCGATAAAAGAATGGGTTAGAATGAAAATTTGCGCAAAAAGTTTTCCACTTAGTGCACTTGCTATCGTTAACTTTCAATTGACATAATATGCTTGAGAGTTTCAATCAGTGCAATGGTGTCTCTATAGTAACATCAGACTATGTCAATGGCTTAGTAAGCTAGTGATATGAATGCTTCCTTATAAGTGAGAGGTCATGGGCTAAATCCCACTTATCCCTTCATATTGTTAGTACATGTCCTTGAACTAAAAAAATGAAAGCTTACAATTAGTTAATCAATTCTGAGTAGGGTTAAAAAAGGGAGCAAATTGTACATTTGCTCATTAAATATCTCTCCACTGTCAAATTTGAGGAACTAAGCAGCAGGCTTTAAATGATTAATATTTACCTCGTTAATCCTATTTATAAGCTACTTCCAATATATTTCACTGGAATTTAAAAGACGGCAGGTTTATATAATATTTGTTCTTCAAATTTGTCCTCATTATAGTTTTGACCCTCAAATTTCAAACTATAGATTTTGGTTTCTCGAATTTAATTTCTTTTAAAATATAGGTCATTGTACTTTAATAAAAACTTGGACCTTTTTCCACTTGCGAGACTAAACTCCATAGTTTGAGTTACAATTAGTTATCATTTTACTAGATCTAGTTGCATCTCAACTACTTAACTACACTATCACCTTTCTTTTAGTATGTGTGTAAGTATTCTTCATTTATTATCTACTAGATTTATCGGTAGCAAGCAATGTTCCGCAACCCAAGCTAGACCAGCCATTTTGGACCGTAAATCGGTCAGAAAACTGATCCGGGTTAGCATTTAGATAGGAGTCAGTGGCAACTTGGAGTCAACTTAGCTGAGCACGAGTTGAGTTACTCATTTTAATTTTTTTCCTCTTCACCTGATGAAACAACGTGGTTTCGTTCCTTTCTTTCTTTGGTTTTTGGGTTAAATAGCAAATCCGCCTTGAAAGTATACGCCCAGGAGCAATGTTACTTTTGAAGTTTTTTGAGTCACAATGTTGCCCTTGAAGTATCAAAACATAACAATGTTGCCTTCCTTATTAACAACGTTAATTTTCACCGTTAAATAGACACATCACACTCTCACATGGCACACAAATCGCCACCTCATCACCACCTACTTTTTCTACCCTCTCCCCTCCTCTCCACCTCATCATCCCTTCTTTCCTCCCTTTCCCTCCTCCAGTGTTCATCGTCACCCAGAAGTGCCAACACCCCACTAGCAGCCCCATGTAACATCCTCCATTTTTTTTATTAAAAATAATAACTAATTAAGGGTTTGATCAAACCATTCATCATTTATCAAAATATTAAAATAAACCAGATATGCAAAATGAGTCCTAATGTGGAAATCCAACATATACCAAAAAGATGAAAACACTACTGTTAGCAGAAGTAGTTTAAGCTTCCGAAATCTTCCCTGATGAACCCGTACGAGAATTATCACTTGAAAAATGAGCAACCATCAATCCATCTCATTGGGCATACAAGTAATTACTTGTGAGGTGTCAAGTGGAACGATTTATATAACAAAGTATTAGAAATATAATTCAAAATTTTCCAAATCACAAATTTCTTATCCTAAATTTCATACCATAAATTATGTATTACAATTTCCATATCACAATTTCATATAATAAATTCCATATCAGGAATTTTGTATCGCATATTCCATATCACAGTTTCCATAACACAATTCTCAAGTTACCTCCTATCAATCCAACCAAACCACCTTATTTCCACTGACTAGACCCATGGGCTAAGTTACTATCCATATTACTGGCTACTCAAAAGCTCACTGGTCATGTGATGAAGATCGACCAAAATCCCCAGAGCACATGCCTTAGACCATGAGTCTTTTTCCCTCATTGAAACAGTGGGGTGTCACAAGCCCTTATTGAAACAGTGGGGCAGTCCCTCATTGAACTAGTGGGACGATAGAAAGCCAGCCATCCTACACAATGGAGGCTATACCATGTGGTAAAACAAACTATTCCATCTCCTCCCAATCAAACCATCACGATAATTATCACAATAAATATCTCAATGAGAATTTCTCAAGATTTTCACGTTCATATCATGCTATTTAAATCTCTCTCGTATACATGTCATAATATCTTAATTCCCAACTCTTACACACACACACACACTCACACACACGTTTGTATGTATATATTTCACAATTCAAAACATAAAGTTTCACAAGGAAATTTCTATTAGAATACTCATCAACATCATCATAACTTTCTCAATCTCATAATTCAACACCAATTCATATATTATAATATTACTAGTCATTTCTCCATGAAAATAAATCCCACAAGACAATTGCATTATCAACATAATTTCATATAACTAAAAATCACTCGTAAACATCATACAAGCATGCACAACAAGAGGAAAGTGACAACCTCTCGCTAAAGCCAATTATTATCACACTATTCCTAATCCAATAGCTCAAATAACGACGTCGATCAAAGGTACAAGGGTTGAAATTGCTATCACTGGCATTCATGGTGAGGGAGGAGCTGTCGATTGTGAGAGGGAAGGGAGTAGATGAAGTAGTGAAGGCATAAGGGAGGAGGTGACGATGAACACTGGAGGGAGAGGGAGGAAAGAAAGGGTTGATGAGGTGGATAGAAGGGAAGAGGGTAGAAGAAGTAGGTGGCAATGAGGTAGCGATTTGTGTGCCATGTGAGCGTGTGACATGTCTTTTTAATGGTGAAAATTAACATTGTTAATGGTATTAGTATTTAGGCGTCCTAGAGACAATCTGTAAGGACATATCAACACCATTTCTACGTAGTAGTATTTCATTATTAATAAATGAGCATATTTTATCTTTATCATATTTATGTCTCCCCTTTATTTTAAGGTAAATATGTGTTTGAAGATAAAAGCCCTAGGAATAAAACTTGTGTTAATCTTGACGATCAATGATAGAGATCATGATCATGAAGATTCGAGAACACTGTATATTTATTGCCTAAAACTTGTTCCTAATCTTGAATCACCAAGATAGGGCATTGATGATCTCAATAAGACTAGTACGATATCATCTACATGTATAAGATACAAGGTAGGGACCTTATAGAATACATGCATGGTGATACATTAGTTGAAGTTGTGGGTAGATATGTTGGAAAAAAGATAGCACCAAACAGACCCGCCGAGAGACTCCACAAAGATTCATTGTAGAGAGTATCATTGGACATGTAAAGTCTCTTATCGTTTGGTAGTGCAGATCGTCCTGGACTTAAGGATATCATCGAACACTATGTCCTAGGGCTATACTTTGACTGTACAACTCTATCCACTTGAAAAAGGGGAGAACAATGTACTCTTAGGTATAACTCGAATACATGAGTATAGATGGACATGCTAAGAGGACTCACAGTCCCCTACAAGAGATTAGTCATTTACAAGACTGGTAGAACTTGGATAGCTTCTAATTAATTCGGGAGTCTGTGTGCACAACAAGTGATCATGAAGAGTCATGATCTGTCATAGAGTTAATATAAGAATATTCCTAGTTTTGTGAATTAGCTACATTTAGGACCCGTTTGTTATAGGGAAGATTTGAGGAAGGAAAGGAAAGGAATGGAAGTGAAAGGAAAGGAAAGAAAGATTGGGAGGGAACTTAAAAATGTGAGCCGTTATGGTATACTAGGGAATGAAACTTAAGTTGAGGGAAAATGAGATGTTTGATATGAAGAATTGGGTGTTGGTTAAGTGGGAAAGTTATGTGAAATTCCCACAATGCCCCTAAACCGTTCGAACGCTAGCGTTGGGTTCGAACGTAAAGCACTAAAGGGACGACGCGTTTGAATGAAAAATTGGACAGTAACCAAACTTGTGTGGTTGTTTATATCAGAACATTCTAGGAACAACAATATGACAGAAACAGAAGTAGACATTTTCGACAGAAACAATAGTAATATAAATGCAAGGCAGTAAAAGCCACATCACAGACCCACCATCGGCGAGCACACCGTCTTCTTGTTCTTGTTCATCGTTTTCTCAGCCTCGTTATCTTCGTCATTTTCCTCACCCAGAACCTTGTGGTGGGTGTTTTGGGTTCTGGGTTGGGTTTTGCAACCGGGCACGGCGGAGACACGATAGGATCAAGAGAGTTGGAAAAATTTCAGGGCCAATTTCGTCATGGGATTTCACTCTCCAAGAAGATTTCAGCTTTCCCTCCATTTTCAGATGGAATGAAGGTTCCCACGTTTAAGGGAAGATCAAAGGTTGCTAGAAGATGGTTTCCAGGAAGGCGGTGCTGCCAAACGCGTTCTGTGATGGAAGATCTGTAATCTTCCCTTTCCTTCGACCTATCTTCCGTATATCAAACAGGTCCTTAGTCAATTAAGAGAGATGATACTCTATCTTTGCTCTCGACTAAATGTGAATGACGATGTGAGGGATGATGCCTGCACGATATCCAAATATGAAAGGTAAATCACTTGATCAACTTAAGTAGTTCTGGGGCCGCAGAGCATTGGTAGTGTCTTATGAGATCATTAAATAAGTTGGGCTCGTTAAAGGAGTTTTAATTGGTTCAAGTTTATTTATGTCACTGACTAATTGGATCTAATGGGTCACACACAAAAGTTATTCCCAATTGCTTAAAATTAGCAAACTTGGACCAATAATTGTTATTGGGCTTTATCAAGAGTAAGGTGTAATTGGGACTCCAAGCCCAATAAGGAGAAAATGGCGTCATATATGTTGTCCCCTGTGGGAAATTAATTTCTCCACAAAAGGGCCCAAATGTGTTGGAAGACTTAACGAGGTCTTAGGCCAAGTTAAATTTGGAATTTGAATTTAAGTTTGAAATTTAAATTTGAATTGTAATTCAAGAGGTTAGGTTATAAAAGATAATTATGAATTATCTAATATATATATAAAGATCCAATAAAGATTGGATGAAGGTAGGAGAAATAATAAATAAAGATTGAATTAAAAATGATTTTGAATTTTAGTTTAAAAGATGAATGTGATCCATCATCTTAAATTATTATTCAATCAATCAAAATATGGATATAATCCATCATCTTAAATCAGTGGCGGAACTAGGAATTTATATTTGTGGGTGCACAATTTGAATTTTTTTTTTTTAGAAAAGTTTTACATGCATTAAAAATTAAATGAATATAGACAAGAAAAGAAAAGAAAATTTCAACTTAACATAGAAAAAAATAATCAAGAGTCTAACGAAATGAAAATTGTCTGCAAGAGCTCCTTAAGAAATATGGAATGGATCACTACAACAGAGTTGATACCCCTATGAGCTCAACGACTTTTGTAATATTTTAATTTTTATTTTTAGGATTTATTTATAATTAAGAGTGAAATTATATATGATATATTTAATTTATAATTTTTAAAAATATATAAAAAGATGGAAATAGTGAGTCTTTTGTTGTAATTTTTTCCCTATATTTGTGGCACACAATTAAAAAGAATGATGATTACATGCATTTCAATTTTCAAAGACTGAGTGCGTTTGGTGCAGTGAGACTGACGTGTGTGTGCGTTTGTGTGAATTGCAAAAAGGAAAAGCAAAATGTACTCAAGACGAGATTCGAACCTGGGTGTATCATGTATGACAAGGTATTACTCTACCACTAGACCATTGATGCTTCTTCTTGAAGGGTTCCTTCAAAATATATATATTCTAAAAATTTTGTGGATGCGCTTGCACCCATAAGAACCAATGTGGCTCCGCCACTGTCTTAAATGATTGACTCACTCAATCAATCAAGAAATAAATGTGATCCATCATTTTAAATAGTTGACTCAATCAATCAATCAATTAAGAAATAAATGTATGATCTTAAATAATTGATTCAATCAATCAATCAAGATATGAATTTAATTCATTATGATTTGGATTTTCAAATTCAAGCTTGAATTGAGCCTTTCTTGTAAGCATTTAAATTAGGATTAAACTCTAATAAAGTGCTGATTTTTGGGTGCCCCTTTTCTTGTACGTTTTTCTAGAGAGAAAAACAAGACGCCAATTTGATGGTGTGTGCCACCAATTCAAGAAAAGGTAAGTTCTCAATCTTGTTCATCATTCTAAGAAACCACCATTTTCTTGAAAAGAGAAAAAACCCAAGGAAACAAAATCTCAACCTTGTCATCGTATAGCAAGCATCCAAGGAGTGAGAGGTTTCAAGAAAAAGAGTTCTCATTGCAATCGGGGGATAGTCATATGGATCAACGTTAGAGGACATCAACAACATTAAAATCTTCGAGTGATCTAAGGCAATCCTAATCTCCAATAGTCATTTTACTAAGTAATCTTAATCTTCAATGGTCGTTTTACCAAGTAATCATAATCCCCCATAGTTGTTTTAACGAGTAATCTTAAAACTTATGATCATCATAAATTGTTACGAGTTCTCATGAGTACCGTAAAGAGTTACAGATTATTGAATAATAACTAATTAACGTAATGAATTAAGGTTAATATTCATGAGGATAGTAAGGAGTTACGCATTTCCACAATGATTAAACAATTTCTTTTGTTTTCAACTCCATGAAACTTTATATAAAAGTCCCGCAATAGGCAAATTTAGCCAACCAATGGGGAGGGCAACATTGAGACTCAAAAATTTTAGAGATTGCTCTTAACCTTGCTTTTTTAAAAAGCTGACAAAAGGAATCGAGAGAGGCGAGACACGACAGTGTTGAATTGTTGAACTGGTATTCAAAAGAAAAGAAATCTCTCAGAATCATTGAACCCTCCTCCGTCAGTCCCTCTCCCTCTGAGTTCGTTCTTAATCTCTCACTCCATCTATGGCTCCAAGTTTCAGGAGCTCCGGCGAGCCATAGTCGTAGTCGTTTCGCCATGAAAGGTGCTGCCTTTGCTTCGTTCTTCCGGTCTTGGTCGCTGGTTCCAGAGCTCTTCGTTTTTGGTTCTTGGTTGCTCCGTCTTTGTAGCTCGGCTTGTTTCTCAATTTCTTGCTTCGTTCTTTTGTTTGTTTCATGCCTTTTTTCCATTCTCCCATTTCTCGATTTAGTGAAAGAGTTAGTCCCTTTTTAAATCTTCTGCAAAATAGCGAGGAAGTGCCTTTTTATATGTTAGTTGCCCATTAGGATACTTTTATATATTACTGCCTTGTTATTCAGTTAGTTGTACGGTTGAACATAGGAATGTAAGTAATTTCTATATAAAGTGCCTTTTATCATCATCAATAATGAGAAAAACTCTCAGTTCATTGTACTATTTGGACTATCTAAAGTACCACTTGCAAAATAGCAAGGAAGTAACGTTGCATTGCTATTATTTAGCTGTTGACCCCCGCAAAAAAAAAAAAAAAAAATTGCTACGTATTATTTAGAGTTCAGTTAAATAGTGACGAAATTAGCAAGGCACAAATTCCCTGTTCTGAAACAGAGCATTTCTAAAGGTTGATTGGAGCTTAGCATAAAAGAAGCACATATCATGATTTACGAGTAACATTACAAAGCTAGTAGTAGTAGTAGATACAGATCAGAGCAAAAGGTATTAGACATTCTCAAGGATTAAGAGATCTGGGAATGAGGATATCCCCAATTGTGTTGTGCCATGGATCAGCCAAGTGAGTTGCCAAGTTCTCCAATGGCCCTGTTCCTGGGTAAGCTGATTGCTGCACACATATCCCCACAAATGCCAACAGCGCCAAACGCCCTATACCACCAACCAGACACATTCAAATCAATATCCATCATAATAACAACACACTTTTGATAAGGTATATTCAAGTTTTAGTTTGGCCCCTTAAGCTTAAAAAGTATACTATCACATTTTAAATTTAAAGGACCAAATGAAAACTTGATGTATGTATATCTAAAAGACGAAATAATAATGGTAACAGACCATTTTTGATTTCTTTGACTTTGTATTCTTCGAACTTGACAGGGTCTTTGGAGTAGCCAAGAGGGTCAAAGGCACCACCAGGGTACTTCTTCTTCTCAGGGTCTTTCTCCATGCTGCGTTGGTGCTCCACAAAGGCAATGGCAAGGAACTCAATGACCAAAATGGTGGGGAGGGTGCCCCATGGAACTGGGTTCCCTAGGTATGTTGCTTGTCCCCCAGGAACTGCTGCCCATCTCTGTGCTTCCACCCAGTTCCCTAATCCCAATGCCTCTGGTACCAATATCCCTGGCTGCCCAATTATACACACCCATTCATTCATATCATAAATTTCATCATATCATGGACAGAGATGTTATATTTTAAAATTGAATCTAAGCTCCAACTAGCTACCTCCTATACTAGGTACAAAGAGTAATTAGTATTAATTAATTACCTTAATCTCTTATCTATGCTATATCTATCTCCTTAATTAGGACGGGAAGAGTAATTTTTATTTAGTCCAAGATCCAAGAAATGATTCTGTTTCTGAAAACTTACCACAGCAAGCATGGCCCATCTGCAGTGAATGAGCTCAGATTCTTTGTATCTCTCAAGATTCTCCGGCACTTCCCCAAGACGAAGAGGGTCGAATCCGAAGTCACTGTAACAAATACAAAGCACAATACCACTCATCATCCAAATCAAATCCAGTCGTCAACATTTTTTTTTTTTTTGCTCGAAAGTCGTCAACATATATTGAGCTAAAAAACAACACACTAAATCCCTAAATTTCATAGCATCATCGTCGATTCCAACATTGGATCCACGTCATGTAAACTGAAAAATGATTTATAAAAATTGGAAAATCGGAGTATACCCGGGTGCTGAACCGTCGAGGTAAGGAGGTCGGGGCTGGCCGGGCATCCAGTCGGCGGTCATGTTGTCGCGAGAAGTCGAGGCGGCGCAGGGGAGTGAGATACCGGTGGCGAATTTGGATTTAGATGAAGAAAGGACGGAAGGGAAAGAGGAGGAAGTGGCAATGCCATAGCTCATCAATGTGCTGGAAGCCATTGATTCTCAGAGAGAGAGAGAGAGTTGAGAACTGAGAATGAAGGCTATGAAGGGAAAACGAAAGTATATGAGGCACGGAGGGGGATAATAGGCAAATCCAAATATGGGTTCTTATTGGGTGATTGCTGCTATCTAATGATTCTCCTTGGTCCACGTGGAATATGGCCATCTTGTTTGCTTGTCCACGTGGCATACGCCGTGGGCGTGGATATATCTCGACTTTTTTGTGTGGCTAAGAATTAACGGCTCATCCAAAAAAATCAACTAGCTTGTCTATTCTCGTCCCATTTTTTTGTGATGCATGAGGTTTGTTTTCCTCTTTTTTCCCAAGATACATTATCATTGTTAAGGTTAAAAAATCTTCTGATTTTTTTAATGCAGCAACGACGTCGTGGAATGCAATTCGAAATTATGGCGTCATGTATGTCTATATTTTTGAAGTTAATTAGCATATAAGTTGCTTATATTACTACAAGCTATTTAAAACAGTAACACTAAAATACTTGTGTTTTTTTGACTTTTTTTCTCACAATGCTATGATAAATAGGATAAATAAGGGGAAAATGAAAAAAGAAAACACTATAAATCTTGCAGTAGATTGTATTAGAAGTCCAAGGAAACTTCATATCAAAAGAATTGAAAATTAGTAAGTTACGTATAAGGGAGTGATTAGTCTATTCAAAATAACTAAAGTTTTTTTTTTTATATATATGCATCTGTTATCATTGCCTACCTCTTTTTAAGAGCAGTATTTATCGGGCCAAACTAATCTGGATTCGCCTTGGGTTGGTTTCTTCGGTAGGAGGGAAGAGCTACCAATGCCATCTGCTTTATTCACAGCCTCAAACTAAAGACCTGCTTAAATGGGAACATTCCTTACCACTCGATTCCATTGGGCCAGACTAATCTGGATTCGCCTCGGGTTGGTTTCTTTGGTGGGAGAGAAGAGCTACCAATGCCACCTGCTCTATTCACAGCCTCAAACTAAGGACCTGCTTAAATGAGAACGAATACCTTACCACTCGATTCCAATGTGTATTGGTTAACTAAAACTATTTTTAGTATAACCAACAAGTCTTTACAGGATGATTACTATGAACTTGACGTAGGAAGTTTAATTTGTCCTTGAGTAAGGGTGGAAACAGGCCAGGCCAGGCTTGGCTCTTAACAAGCTAGGCCTGTTTTGCACCAAAGAGGCCTGAGCCTGGCCTGTGGCCTGTTACAGGCTATTTTTTCGGCCTGAGCCTGGCCTGTTAAGGCTTGTTTGTCAAAATTTTAGCTTCTTGTATCAAAATTTAAACCAGCAACCTCACAAATGTGAAGGAAGAAAAGTCACAGTAGGTTCTACTTACAAGTTCCTCCTCTTTTTGTCATTCTAATTCAGAATTTATGAACAAACAGAAGAACCAGCCAAGGGGAAAAAACAATGATAAAGTGAAAGAAGGCAGCATCAACATAGTAAGGTTTCACTGAAGAAGAAAAAAATGAGACACAAACCTGAAGAACACCATATACTAGTTCAATAACACCTCAAGAACACTAAACAAGCAAAACAATACCCAGAAACAATGAAAACCAACACTGATAAAAAACCAAGAAAAACGAAGATCCAGAGTCTCAAAAGAATCAAACCTATATATATATCACTACTCTGCAAAAATCAACCCCTACCCATTTCATAGTGTAAAAATCAACCCCTACCACTGCAAATCAGCAAATCAGCAAATCATTAAAAGCAGAAATGTAGTAATCACCAAATTGAACCAGCAGTAATGTACAAGGAAGATTAAATCAGCAAATCATTCAAATTGAGGCTCTAAATCGAGTTAGAATCATCGACCTTGTAGACTGGGGCACTCCTTTCTCAGCCTCTGGGACCCCGCGTACTTGCTACCCTCTCTTCCAGAAACCAAGTTCGCCAGAGCTTTCGAAGAGGGCACTAAGCTCAGCAGCGAAAGGTTCAACTCCGCAATTCCACTGGTCTGGAAAATCAAGAAGCTCTTCAACATTGGTTCTGAGAAGCAACTCCGAATGGCGATCTCGGAAGTGCGCGGTTTGGCCAAGAGAATCGTGAGAGAGAAGAAGCAGGAGCTTTGAGAGAAGGCCTCGCTAGATTCGGTGGACTCGCTGTCGCGCTTCTTGAATTCCGGCATCTCAGACGACGATTTCGTGACGGACATAGTCATAAGCTTCATATTGGCCGGCCGGGACACAACTTCGGCGGCCCTCACGTGGTTTTTCTGGCTGCTGCGCAAGCACCCAAACGTGGAGAAGGAGATTATAAGGCGACGGTGAGGCCGATGGTGAGGACGGTGGTGCCGATGGTGAGGCTGATGGTGAGGCCGACGGTGAGCAGATGGTGAGATTGGGGATTTAGGGTTAGGGTTAAGCAGACAGTGAGACAGGCCAAGTCGTGGGGGAGGTGGGGTGAGATCTGAGGGGTTAATGACTTAATGTACACCGGTTCAATTAAAAAATAAAAATTACGATTTTACCCCTCTTAACAGGCCGGCCTGTCAGGCTTTACAGGCCTATTTGGCCTGGGCCTGGCCTGTTAAGCCAAACAGGCCTTAAAATAGGCCTGGGCCAGGCCTGTTAGCCTGACAGGCCAGGCCTGTTCAGGCCAAAAACAGGCCAAGCCAGAGGCCCCTGACAGGCCCTTGACCTGTTTCCACCCTTATCCTTGAGTAATAGTAACATTGGATGTGGATGTCATTTGGGACAAAGATGGAAGGTGGATATGTGGATGTCTAAGGGTTACATGCATATTATTCTTTACCGCAATTGTATAGAAGTCATTAATTTAATCTTTAGAGGTTATTGTGACCAGTCTTATCCATTTTCAAGATATTTTTTATGAGATTAGGATAATTGTTACTCCCTCCGGTCCTACTTATAAGACCTAGTTAACTTTTTTGGAGATATTAAGGAAGCTAATTAAATTACTTTAGAGTATTTTTATTTTTACTTTTTTCTTCAAACTAATTAGTTTAACTAATAAACTAATATATAATCTAAGGATACACAACATATAAAATGATTAAATAACTTATTTAGTTTCCTTAATTTCTCCAAAGAAAGTCAACTAGGTCTTATAATTAAGACCAGATGTAATAATAGAGACTGACGGGTTTTACCAAACATTCTTAGGGAAATGTTTTTTGTGCAGATCATGTAGCTAAATTCTCCTATAGCATGGAGGGTTCTTTTTTGCATTCTTGATTACCCTCCACCTGCCTTATAAAAAGGCAGATGTTGATGAGGGAGTAACTTTGTTTTGTCCTTGTATTGCTTATTGATTATTAATGGTATACGGTTTTAATTAAAAAAACATAGAACTCTAATGTGATTTGAGATTTAAAAAAGAAAAATTTGAGATTAAAAAAGGAAAGAAAAAATAGAAAAGGAGAAAACATGCCTTCCCCGACCAATATTCAAACATGAACAATTGTATGCAACAACATCACAAATTCAATAGAATGAACGTAAGTATACTTTTCAATCATGATTTATAGAATATGAGGTAAGTATGTGACAGGAGTATTATCTCGACTTATGTGCATAAGCACTTATAAGCCTTCCAATCGCTCAACCAAACATGTTAAAAAGAAGTGATCATAGCTTAAACATTACTCCTATCTATATAGTTAATTAGTCACATTAGTTTTTATATTTTTGCTTAGTTTTCTCATTTCACCTCTTTTTATATGATTAAATGATGAGCACACATATAATATTAGCGCAACTACATAGGTTTAAACCCGTGACCTCTTCCTGAAAGGGGGAGATTTCCTGCCATGTGAGACAAGCTCATTGGCTCTCTTTTCACCTTCTGATTCTTCCTTTCTTTTCTTTTTTCTTTTGATCATCAAATAGTGAATTTCATTCAAGCCTCAAAGGGCAAAGGCAATCAAACAAGTCTTAACACAACAATCAACAAGAAAGTTAAAACATAACAACTATAGTAGCTAGCAGAGATAGACAACTACTGAGCTCATTAACCAATACCCTCTCTTTCCTCAGCAATGGGGACTTGGTTTCCACCAGATGGATCTTTAACTCTTGCTTCATGCACGAAGGATGATGATAGCAGCTGGAGGAGATAGTGATTCCAATTATCAAACCGCGAGGTTCCAATTCCCTTGAAGCTAATGCGGCCAAGCAAGTGGCAGCTTCATTACTTATCTGAGGAATAAATGAAAAGGAGATCATACTTCGATTACATAGAGTGTTGAACAGATCTGATAGTAGACCATTTATAGACCAAGGGCATGAGATAGCCATGAATAGGTTCTGCCAATCTAATTCAATTATCACTGGCCTATCTTCCCATACATCGGCAAGCTCCACAGCTTTCATCACAGCTATATTTCATAATATTAAAAATCCAACCTGAGTTTTAAAAAAATAAAAATAAAAAACAACCCATGTTGGTCGACATTGTCTTGGGTTTAAAAATTTAAATTTTTATTAAATTTGCGTTTTAGTAATTCTGTTCTATTGGATTATGTGTGATTTATACTTGAATATAATGTTCTATATATATAGATTAATGCCTTTATATTTAAATATTATTTTAATTACGACTGATATGATTCCAAGCTGATCTTGATTTGAACAATTATTTCAATCGATTTATTAACCTATCTAATTTTCAGCAGTTTGCTACGTTTTAATCCATTGTTATTTACACATTGTGCAACAATGTGCTATTTTGAAAGAAAAGCTTAATCTAATTAATGACCCTAGAAATTTGCTTCATCAAATGATCCTGTAGGGTATATATGTATCGAAATTCAAACATCACCATTTATACACGAGGACTGTTAGGATTAAGTTCAAATTTGCTCCATACAGCCATCTCATACTATAATTTTTTAAGTTACATAACGTAGTGGATCTTAATCGTGCAACTCTAATTAAAATACTCCATGTGTATAAAGGTTTGGCTGTGTGTTAAGGGTGGTTTGGTTTACATTAACATGGAAATACACTTTTCAGGAAATATGTGTGTAGAAGAAATATATATATAACTTGTTTGTTTAATATTTCACCTTTTTCAAAAGTTGAAATCATTATACTACCATTGTTTAGTATTAATGACAAAAATGTTGGGGGGGTATTAATGACAAAAATATCCTTAAAATTTGGTGTTTAATTAAGGAGTTAAAGGTACACTTAAAAAATTATAAAATTCTTGAAGATCGCCGTTTCCCACTGTTCCCCTAAAAAAAAAGTTACTTCTCAACAAGTATTTTAGGAAGTTGAACTTTTAACTTTTTGAGAATTCTCGATTTGTTAACTAAATATATGTATGCTTGGTTTTGCATTGGAAAGGACTAAAACTATGGTTTTGTGAAACCAAACATGTTCCACTTCCCCCATCTTAACTTTCTTCATACCAAGCATTCTTTTCTGTTTGGATAAGAGAAAATGTTGGATAAGAATGAAATGAAAAGGAAAAGAATGAAAAATATTTGGGAAGTGTTTGGTTGGCACTGGAAAAAAAAAGGTTGATAGGAAAATTATTCTTTGGTTAAAAAAAAATAAGATAGGAAAGAGCTAAAAAACATTTTTGCTCATATTCAAAAAATATTATTTAAAGGATCTTGTTTTAAAAATATTATTTGAAGGCCATTGTTTTCACTTTAACCCCTCTAACCATATGCACTCTATTGGTAACTCATAGTCATGAATCATTCAAATAATTTTCGCATAACCATGGCTTAATCATCATAGGCTGCATATAATAAAAACGTGGAAGAAATAACTATATTTATCACTATTTCCATTCTATAGGAATTAGCATTATCATCATTAACTCCATCTCTATTCTGCCTTTGTGGTTCAGTGGGGCCTAATCCCCGAGTTTTGAACTATAATGCTATTAGCCTTCCAAAGGTGCAAACTAGAGAGAATCACCACCCAGAAAAAACCTGTATGGCAAGGGGATGGCTTGTTCAAAAAACCATGCCCCCATGGAAAAACTACACTAACAGAATTCCCAAGGTTTTGAGTTGTATTATAAAACCCCAACAAGAGAGCATAGAGAACATCAAACTCCTACACTAGAAGAGTAGAATGGTTAACCAAGCAAACTTTATTAAAAAGGAAAAAAGAAAAAAAAAATTGAAGCCAGGTGGGGATTATTAAAGCACAAGCTTGATAAACATAAATGCCACCAAGGAACATTATGAAGTTATCATATAATCTGAAAAATAAAGCATTTTGTGAGTAGGTTGCGTAAAACTTGCACACAACCAAATTGATGAAATAACCCATTTGGAACTTAGTTTCTTCATTTCCATTTGGATCTTTTGATGAAATAACCCTCTGTTTTGAGTTTTAATGAGTGGAGCTAGTAAGAAATCAATACTCTGTTTGCCCATGTTTCCTGAGAAAGTAACAGAGCAATGATCATGAGACATCCACCAAAGTAACAGAGCAGTGATCATGAGATACCAGAGCAACTTTGGCCACATGCATGTGATGAGTGGCTCATGGTTATCTAACTTCACTCTCAATTATTGCGCGCCTACCAACCGCATTTGGTCAATACCACTTCCCTTGTGTGGAATATCACATATTTAACCACGTTCATCACATGGGTACTTCATGGTTAGATCGCAATTTACCGCAATTTCTCCCAGCCATGCAGTACACACCGCCTCCACCTGATTTAAATCAGCTCCAACGAGCAAGGACCTATTTGCTTAACTCAACACAAACAACCAGGGACCATTAGAGGCAGACACAGGTGTATGAGAAGGGGGGCAAGTGCCCACCCTTGAAATTTGTCGCTCTCTTATCCATATGCATGCTTGAGGCTCTATATAAGTAACAATCAGAGCTTCATGGATACATATTTAGTGCTCCCTTGTTTAATTATTTATTTCTTTATTTAAATTTTTCACTAATTAAGATATTTTCTCCTCCACTTCCATTATCCAAACCTAACAACATAGAGCTCTATTGAGTGCCCACCATTCATTAATTTTCTAGATCCGCCACTGGGGACCATGGTTGGATCACATTCAAAGCAAACAAGAACACAACAACCACATCGACAGAAAAGAAGGAACCCACATGTACATGTTCTTCGAGATTGATCAGATGTTGTATTGTCGTTGGAAAAAGCTACTCCCCCTCTCTATTCTTCAGCTCCTTCTATTTTCTTCAGGTCCGGCTATGTGAATTGCCCTTAGCTCCTTCACCACTTTATATCAAATTCATCATCACATCAGGACATTTGGGTCTTTGGAGATTTTCTTAGGCGCTAAAAAATAGGTTCTCACCATTTTTTGTGGAAACACATTTTCATCTAAATGTTGGAAAATGGGGGCCAATGGGAAAATATTTTCTGGGGCAAATGGCAAACCAAACAGTAGCCGCCAAAAGGAAAATCCAATTTTCCTTCTCCCACCCCCGATTTGCATTGATCCAAACAGGCTCAAGTCTTAACGCGATGCTTCAAGACCAAATTTTTATTACATATTACTTTAAACCGTGAAAATTATTTAAAATAAGTTAAATCAAATACGCAATGTTTGAAACAAGTCCTCCTGATATGACCTATTAAGCTTTCCTTGGACGGACTCATGATTTTTATAGTCCTGTAGTGATTTACTACTCTTCTAATATTTAGAGAGAATGATACTAAAAAGAATATCATTTGAATTTTAAAATCTCAATAATAATAATAATAATAATAATAATAATAGTAATAGTGAAGTAACTAACAACTTATTTTAATGTGAAATCACCTATTTAGTATTTTGAATTTTAAATTGTATTTTCTTGCGATTTTCCCAATATTTTATGAGTGAGTTTGAGGAATTTAAGTTAAATTACACAAAAATTCTTTAAACTTAGAATCATATACAAATAAATAACTCTTCTTTTTTCTTTTTACCTGAACGAGCTTTTATTTCCCCGTGCGTTGCATGGGATGATAGTATTTTTCAGGTTAATTAAAAATATTATACTTCATAAGTGATGCACTTTCTTATTTTTAAGGAACATTAAAATATCACTATCAATGAATGACTACATATTATTAGAAATGAAACCTCAACAATGGTAAATAACAATATCCTCTCCGGTCCTAATTATAAGAGCACTTTTGTAGTGCAAATTGTATTACAAAAGTGCTCTTATAATTAGGTCCGGAGGGAGTATAATTGTTTTAATGATGTGTTTTTAACTATTAAAAGTGCCCTTTCACTATAAGCCACTTTTTACTTAGTTTGGATTTCCTATTTGTAATGCCATGCATTGATATTTCTAAGTTTTGGGCAGAGGTTCATTATCCTAAAGGAGGTGACGTTTTTATGTATTATTCCATATCTTATTTTAGTGCTAATTATTACTGGTTAACTCAAATATTTTTTTCACTTTATTGAGAGGTAAATAGGATAATATCTGAAAAAAAAAAGCGAGACATTCTTTTGTTCTTGACAAGATTTTTATTTGAGACCTAAATCTAACTTTGAGTGTTTACCCTTCCTGATTTCTGTTTTCTAATCAGCAGGGTATTCCTTTTGCACATTTCTAATTTTATCTGGTATCTTTTTGAGATTTTAATCCTTCTAATAATGAAGATATTGCATTTTCTAAAATTCAACTAAGAGGAAGCCTAGTGGTTTATGTGGGACAGAATTATACATTGCTGCCCTTGCACATGGGTTTACACACTCAGGAGTTTTTAAATAAAGGCGAAAGAGGTTACAACACAATAGAGGAATCAAACCATAACAACATTAAAAACGTAGAACATTAATTAAAACCACAAACATTAAAAACACAAGATTAAAAACCCTAAACCCTAAAAACGTCTGACTGAAAAAGCCACACATGAACCTGATACAGATTGTGTAATACCCAGATAAAGAAAAGGGGTATTTTTGTTAAGAAAATATATATGGTCTTAATTCTGCGTATGTTTGGTCTATTTTTCTAAGCTAATTCTTTAGGAAATTAGAGAATTTAAGGGCCAAAGTGCCGAAATGACGAAAATGCCCCTAAGGGACATAATTAACTTAGAAAAATATGAAAAATCCTAAAAGGCAGTAAAATGACTAAGTGAGTTAGGAGAATATGTTATCTCTAATTATGGTAATTAAATAAATTATGAACTTGGAGAAATTGTGTAAGAATGTTCAAAAAGAAATATAAAGACCATAATACCCTTGCAAATTATAGAATAATGTAAGAGGCATGGAAATGCTAATGTTAATACAAGAATATGAAGGTAATGAGATGTTCTAAGTAAGAAAATTATCAACTTGTGATAATTAAGTAATAAAGTAATATTGGGCTAATTACTTAAGCATAAGCACATGAAATTCACAAGTAATTATGTAAAACCCTAAAAATAGTGGTTTTTGTTTTAAAATTAGTAAAAACATGTTTACTAATTAATTGGAAATTTTGGAGAAAAATAGTTGAGTTTAGGTATTTTTAGGCCTAAATACAAGAATGGACCAATTAGGGATTTTTGTGGAATTTTTGTGAAAATTAAATAAAATGAATAATTAAATAATTAAATAATTAAATAAAAATAAATATTTATTGCAAAAAATAAGGGGCAGCCGAACTTGACCAAGAGAAGGAAAAAATTGAAGATAAGATATTAAAATCAAGTTGCTATTATAATATATTATAATTAATTAAAGTAAAAAATTATGAATAGTAATTTAGAAATTAGGAAACGGATCCTATCTAGAGATCTAGGAATAGGATTTCAAAAGTAAAGGTAAAATATTGATCAGTGAGTTTTTACCTTCAATTGACCTCTTCCGGAAGTTAATTCCGAGACCGTTAGTGCATTTCCTAATAAGACGAAATAGGGAAAAATGCAGATAGGCACATTTTTGGATATAAAGAAAATAAATTCTAACTCAATATCTAGGAATGAGTTTGAATTTATCTAGATATATTTGGAATCAGTGAATTTTTCTGAAGAAGTTGATGATTTCAGAAATGCGTTCTGAAACCGGACGCGTTTGGACACGTTTTTCGAGAAAACTTCAACTGGACAGTTGGAGCCCTATATGGGATCAAAATTTAGGTTAACTTGGACATTTCTAATGAGTGAGGAGATGGTTTCAAAGTTGTAAATCCAGAAGTTTTAAGATTTTTCCGAAATCACGCGAATCGGGTACCGATCGGAAATCGGCAGACCGGGCATAAAGTGGCAATTGTAATCAAATTTTTTGGACCAGCCAAGGGCTGCCACATCATCTCTCAATGTCGACCAGCACCCTCCCATGGTCAAGAATTAAACACCATTTTGGTGTTGATTTTCCATGGTTATAAACAACTTTGGTATTTCCCTTTATGTCCTTACTTTCTTCTATAAATAGCCTTGTTTCCTCTTCAAAAATTCACACCATTTCTCAAGTGCCTTGGCCGAATCTAGAGAGAGAGAAGAGAGAAGGAGGAGCTTGGGGAATTTTGAAGCGAAGCTCTGTGTAAGTTTTTATGCATCGAGCTTTAAGCTTCCGTAGTTCTTTCGATAGTTAGAGTAGTAATGTTAGATTAGTATTTAATCTTCCAAGTATGATTAGATATCATATGATAGGGGTATTTTAGTCCTAAGTTTCGAAAATTATCATTGGGTCGAAGTTCTGGCGAAATTTTGGGAAAAATCGAGTCAAAGTAACGAAGTGCTGGCGAAATTCCGCCGATTAGGGGTATAGGGGCAAAATGGTAATTTTTACCTAAAATGCCTGTTATAATGCCAAATCACTAATGAAAGTGATATTATTCTAATAGGACTTCAGAAACTCTGATCTGCTGCCGTTACACTGTCCAACGTACCGCTGTAGGACGTTTCGCTGTTTTCCGTAAAAACGTGCCGTTTCCGCCAGAATTGCCGACGCTCGTCAACGGAGGTACGTTCGCGTACTGTAACACTAGCTCTGATGATTATTGAATGATTATATGTGATAATATGTTATGTGAATAGTTTGGTGCCGAAGGCAAGGCTAGTCTATGTGGGTGTGCCAATTAGTCGCCGTAAAGTCGGTGAGGCCCCCATGATAGACACTTACATGGCCACTCTATTCGGTGCTAGATGCACCGTATCTATGGAACCGTACTTAGATACCCCGTGTCTAAGGAATCGTACTTAGATACCCCGTGTCTATGGAACCGTACTTAGATACTCCGTGCCTATGGAACCGTACTTAGACACACTGTGATTAAGGAATCGTACTTAGATCACTATTACAGTTTTATGTTGTTGTACTGGCTTGATCAATCTTTGTGAAATTAGAAATACATGTTGTACATATACCGTTTATAAGCCTCGAGGTTAACCGTTACCCGAGATCCAATGCGCTAAATTGGATCTCGGCTATAGCTTCGTGGTCAGGAGGACCGAGGGCCGAGGAGAGAAGCAAGCGAGCCACGTAAATCGAGGACAAGGTAGGGAGCTAGCATGAAGATCAGATGGAGACGCTTTAGTTGTACTTACGCTACTGTTATCAATGTTATTCAGTTACTCTTTATTATTAAAAAAAAAATTGTCGCTCAAAACTCTGATCAAAACGCTATAAAAACAGTTGTGAAAACCGGGGTGTTACAGATTGAACACTGGAAGTAAGTACTTTGCTTCAATTGACTCTGGAATTTTCTTGCAGAGAGGACAAATTGATGAAGGATCATTTAATTTAGCCTTTGTCCCACACTTTGAGCATCCCTCATAATACCAATCGTATCTCGTTTAAGGCTTATGAATTTGACAGTTGATTACAAATGAATCTCCCTGTAAGTCATGGTGAAACCACTAATAATCAATTATTTTAACTCTCAATCTGAAAAAAAAAACAACTGATGAAATATTACATAATATTGCTTGTTTAACCTCTATAAAGAAATTATTTTAAATTTAAATTCAAACTGTAAATTTCAAATTCAAACTCCTAAAGTGAAGGTGGTTTTCTCTTAGAAGGAAAGACATGCAGCATGATTTTTTTGGGAAAATTACAGACCTTATTTTGGGTGGTCAACCTCTAAAGAGAACAAACATGAAACAAAATAGTATCCTTTCCGATGCGAAAGCAGTGATCCGTTGAAATGAAAGTTATCAATTGAGTTGGTGCTTTGGGATAATAAATGACACCTGTGAAAATTGACTATAACTCCTTTGTTCTTCTCATCATTCTGTAAATATTTTAGATTTTTATATGAGCAATGTTACAAAAAACCCATTACAAATTTAGATCTCACCTTCAAATAATAATTTTATCTAACCTTACGAAGCATAGTCATGTTGGGAATAGGGCCGTAGGAGTAATATTTGTCATTTTGTTGTTGGTAAGTCTTATCTAAATATAATTTTTTAAAAAATTATATAAAGTTGCTTTAACTCAATTTTATAAATTATCATTTACACGAGAAGAATTAAAACACAATGAAGAAATCAAATACAAGGCTGGGCAAATTATTTCTCGGCAATTTGAAGGGTAAGTACTCTCAATAACCAAATATGTACTTGTAATGGGTATGTATTTTTGTAATGGGTATGGCTATATATTTTTATATGTTTTGAGGCTCAATATATAAATAATAACACATCCCTTCAATCCATTCAAAAATGGCTTAGCAATGGTTCAAGACTCAAAACACTGTTCATAAGCCATCCAAAATTCTCTCTGGCTTTGCATCGGCTCAATATGTTATATTGCATACACATTCCTTTTTCATTACAGAAGAGCCCATCACACATATCAATATGTTATATTACATGCTTTTTTCCTTTTTCATTACAGAATTTCATTTCTCTTCTTTCCTTTTTTTTTGCTCGGACATTTCCCTTCTTGTCAAGGCTTAACTCAAGACCCAAAATACATTGATTTTTCCTTTTTCAAAGTATAATATTAATGGATGAAATATTACATGCTTTTTCCTTTTTCATTACAAAATTCCATTTCCCTTCTTTCCTTTTTTTGGCTCGGACATTTCCCTTCTTGCCAAGGCTCAACTCAAGACCCAAAATACATTGCTTTTTCCTTTTTCAAAGTATAATATTAATGGATGAAATATTACATGCTTTTTCCTTTTTCATTACAGAATTCCATTTCCCTTCTTTCATTTTTTTTTTTGCTCGGACATTTCCCTTCTTGCCAAGGCTCAACTAAAGACCCAAAATACATTTCTTTTTCCTTTTTCAAAGTATAATATTAATGGATGAAATATTACATGCTTTTTCCTTTTTCATTACAGAATTCAATTTCCCTTCCTTCCTTTTATTTGCTCGGACATTTTCCTTCGTGCCAAGGCTCAACTCAAGACCCAAAATACATTGCTTTTTCCTTTTTCAAAGTATAATATTAATGGATGAAATATTACATGTTTTTTCCTTTTTCATTACAGAATTCTATTTCCCTTCTTTCCTTTTATTTGCTCGGACATTTCCCTTCGTGCCAAGGCTTAACTCAAGACCCAAAATACATTGTTTTTTCCTTTTTCAAAGTATAATATTAATGGATGAAATATTACATGCTTTTTCCTTTTTCATTACAGAATTCCATTTCCCTTCTTTCCTTTTTTTTGCTCGGACATTTCCCTTCTTGCCAAGGCTCAACTCAAGACCCAAAATACATTGATTTTTCCTTTTTCAAAGTATAATATTAATGGATGAAATATTACATGTCTTTTCCGTTTTCATTACAGAATTCAATTTCCCTTCTTTCCTTTTATTTGCTCGGACATTTCCCTTCGTGCCAAGGCTCAACTCAAGACCCAAAATACATTACTTTTTCCTTTTTCAAAGTATAATATTAATGGATGAAATATTACATGCTTTTTTCTTTTTCATTACAAAATTCTATTTCCCTTATTTCTTTTTTTTTGCTCGGACATTTCCCTTCTTGCCAAGGCTCAACTCAAGACCCAAAATACATTGTTTTTTTCCTTTTTCAAAGTATAATATTAATGGATGAAATATTACATGCTTTTTCCTTTTTCATTATAGAATTCCATTTCCCTTATTTCTTTTTTTTTTTTGCTCGGACATTTCCCTTCTTGCCAAGGCTCAACTCAAGACCCAAAATACATTGCTTTTTCCTTTTTCAAAGTATAATATTAATGGATGAAATATTACATGCTTTTTCATTTTTCATTACAGAAAAATAAAGGAAACAATAAGAGAAGAGAAAGATGCATGCACTAAAGCATGAGATGCTTTAATGGCAGGGACTACCCTGGGATGTAAAGGAATCCTCTGGCTCCACCTCTTCAATTTCCTCAATGGTTACTCCTTGTGAATGTAGCTCCATCACCATCCTATCCTGTAAAATCAATACCAGTTAAAAAAGACTCACATATTTCTGTCATAAACATCAATATCAGAAGCACAAACTTTGCAGAAAAAATTCTGAAACTAAACAGATGGTTGGACCATAAACATCAATATCAATATTTGTCAAGAAAAGCAAACATGACCAACCTAATTTTATTTGTAAACAAATCTTAGAATATCAATACGTGTCACCTTAATAATTTTTAAATCTTCATGGAAGATATTAAGTAAAACCAGTTCATAATATCAATATGAGATCTTCTTGCTCTTGGGTGAAACATATTGCCTCCGGATTGCTCATCTTCTCAGTAATCGAAGGATTCGGTAATGGGAATAATCGACAATCTTGAGAAATTGAAAGCTTTGGGGCTAAGTGGGTGGTGTTGCGGTGAGATTTAAGGAAGAAGAAAGTGTCCCTTGAGGAAAATGGCAAGCCATTTCTCCTCAAATTGGACTGTCATGCTTCGTGGTGGGCGCTCAATCAAATCAGAAAAATACCTTCCATTTAAAATAGATTAAAAAAATACTGTCATGCCTCATCGTAGGAGGAAAAGGAAGTTTAAAAAATAGAGGTTCTTACATGAATGTTGGTGTTTGACAGTAGCATCCCTTCTTTCTCTGTGTTTCCTTACCATTACCAATGACTGCTCTGGATTTTTGTTCAAATGATTCACAAAAGAAATCGTTAGCGAAAAAGAAACAAATTCCAATAAAAAAAAATTGGCAGAAGAGCAAGAAGAAAGTGCATATTAGGTTTTAAAATGTAAAAATCATTAAAAAAAAGTATATCTGTGAAGATGAAGAGTAAAGAATGGGAGAGATGAAAGACGAAGGGAAGAATGACGGAAGAGTACAAACCTTCTTAGCATCGACTGAGAGAGGAGATCCCTTACCCTTCGGAGCAGATGATTGAGAGAGAGTCGGAGAAGAAGAAATTCTCATCTCACGAGATCCCTGAGTCGCTTGCCTAAAAATTCCCGGAAGAGTAACACAAAAAAGGTTGAAACCCTTTCGCTACAGAGATGAGAAGCTATGAGCGTCTGAGGAAGATGAGAAAAGAGGAGGAAAAGCTGTCGGTACGAAAGGAAAAAGGGGGGGAGAGAGTCCCGTATGTCCGTGAATGAGCCGCGTGAAGCCAGAGACATGAATGATGAGTAACACAAAAAAGGTTGAAACCCTTTCGCTATAGAGATGAGAAGCTATGAGCGTCTGAGGAAGATGAGAAAAGAGGAGGAAAAGTTGTCGGTACGAAAGGAAAAAGGGGGAGAGAGAGTCCCGTGACTCCGTGAATGAGCCGCGTGAAGCCAGAGACATGAATGATGACATCATCGGCTTGAATGAGCTGCGTGAAGCCAGAGACATGATTGATGACATCATCGACTTATGAATAGTGTTTTGTGAGGGGAGCCAATGATAAGCCGTTTAGAAGTCGGCTTGAAGGATGGATTATTATATATATATTGATATACAAATAACTCTTTTAATTTTTAAAACTTAATAATGAATCTTTACGAGTTTTCAAGCCATAGCCCCACAACTATTAATTATATACCCCTTAGGCTTTCTTTTTATGTGCATATAATAATCTCTCAAACTTTGATTTGATATGGAGATCTATAATTATATTTCTTTGAATTCTAAGTTGTGTGCGGAAAAATGAGGTACAAAATTTATTGCGGGAGAGATATAAGCATCAATGTAAGAGTTTAGAAGAAGATATCATTGTAAAGTTTAAAAGTTTATAGAGATTATCTATACATGATCTAAAGGTAAGGGGTTATGTATAATTTAAGCCTTTATCTCTTTAATTTCTAAGATACTCTAATAATCTTTATTGACGCTTTTCACCTTTCTCTTATTTGATTGTTATTGAGACTTGATAGAGTATCAATAGATCTAAAGGTAAATTAAGGCAAAATTAACAAATATAAAAAATAGATACTATCATATTACCTCCTGTCTTAAATATAATGCAAAGTTTGTAGTCCAATTTACATTATAAACTTTATCCTATATTTAAGACCAGAGGAGTATTATATTTAAAGCAAATATTAACTCTATAATTAGGTCATACATTAAAGACGACAAAGAGTAGGATTTTCCATCCCCAATAATGTATTAACGTTGGTGAACTTGTAAAGGTAACATTCAATATAAGTTTGAGAAAACTTTCATTATTCCTTTATAAGTGTCCGAGAATCAATAATAGTTAAATTAAAGGATTAACTACCAATTTTGCTCCTAAAGTATGCTCCTAGGAGCAATTTTACCCTTTAAGTTTTCGGCAACATTAGGGTTTTTGACAGAGGGACAACATTGCTACGTTTTGATACTTCATGGGCAACATTGCTACACCGAAAACTTGAGGGGCAAAATTACTCCTAGGCGCATACTTTAGGGGTAAAATTGATAATTAACCCTAAATTAAATCCAAAATAATTAAATTTAGGGAATATATGGAAAAAAAAATTGCTCCTCATTAAAAATATTATTGGTATGACATGATAATTTTTTATACTAAGAAAAAGTACCAGTACTTTGTAAATTTTGTATAGATAGAAAGCCAATCCTCTTATAGTTTTATATAAATCGTTTTTACTAATTAAATTTTTAATGAGAGACTTTCCTCAATTTTTCCTTAAAATATAATTATATTATTTCATTCAATCTTAAATATAAGACATAGTTGATTTTTTTTGAAAATATTAAGAAAAATAATTAAAATATTTACTGTTATCATTTTTTCTCAAAACCATTTTGTTTTACGTATAAATTGATATATAATTTAATGATATAAATATATGATATGATTAAAATCACACATCTCATCTTCCCAACGGCTTTGATAAAAGGAAAAAAATACCAACGGCTAATTTCAGAGGGGGGCGATCGTTGGGGGAAGGAGGAGTGTTTTTTTCCTCTCTACATGCTTCTGGTTCATCTACGTTTTCATTCCTTCTAAACTACCTTGTTCTCCATGGAACCTTCATTTTATCTTAATGCATTTTGTCTTTATTTCAACAAAATAAAAAATAAAAAAAAAGAACCAAAAGAACAAATATTTTATTTTAAAAAAAAAAAAAAATCCCAAAGTCTTGGTCCGTGCGGCATACGTGTTCCAACTTACACCACACCCACACAGAATTAACTGTACCATTTTTTCACCGCCACGGCCACTCTCACTACCACTACTTCTCTTTTCTGAGTTTTCTCCTTCGTCATCTTCAACATTCTTAGAATACCATTCACATAAATTATTCTCACATGAATTTCAATTTTCCATTACTTTGAACTCCATGAAACGTTAGCTTTTACCTTTCAATCAATCTCTTAATTTTCTCTTCATTCTTAAACTATTAGTAGCTTATCAGTTTGTGTCCACAAAGTTCTGCTTCTGAGTTCTGTCTCTTCGGCCAATGGCCACGGCGGTAGCTGCACCGTGGTCGGGTCCCATCTCCTCGGTGCGGGCCACCAGAGCGGCGTCGCCGTCGAAAGGCCAGCAGAACAAGAAGCGAGATGCGGGGAATTTCAGTCACTTCACTCAGGTGCTTCGCAGGGACGTGGAGTTCATAAAGAAGGGAATTAATAAAGGTGTTGAGTGGGCAAACGAGGCATTCCGTATTCCGATGGTTACGAAGAAAATCGACGACCTTATTTGGCTTCGCAATCTCGAGGATCCTCAGGCTCCCCAATTTTCCACTCCTTCTTGGCCTCAGCATTGGTACCCAGGTAAACGTCAAGGCTTCCTCGGCATGTACTTTTTCGTCATATATGCTTGATTTGAAGTTTCAGTCGGTTTCTTGAACTGGGCATTATTGTATACCTCTTTTTACATGCAAGTGAATGGTAATGTGACTCTCTCGTATTGAATTTGAAAATTTGGGTTATGGAGCGGATGTTCCATGATGGTTTTACTTAACCCATGTTGTTTCTTCCATGTATTGATTTGTTTATTCGTTGCCTGCCTTTCAGAACTGTCTGGAGTGGATTTGCTCATGGCTGATCTCAAAGCATTGGAAGTTTATGCGAGTTATTTCTATCAGTTATCTAAGATTTGGTCTAAACCACTCCCTGAAGTCTATGATCCACAGGATGTTGCTACCTATTTCAGCTGTAGGCCACATGTGGTGGCCATTCGTCTTCTTGAGGTAGTTAATTGAACGAATTTTATAATTGCCCATGATGAACTCTTTGAAACTATCTTCCCCATGATTAATAGTTAGGGCCTGCTTACCCTGCTCATTTAAAGACAAATGTAATACAGTGGTATCGAGAGAAGGGATAAAATTGTGCATATAATTGATTTTACTTATTTGTTGGAGGATAAATTGCATGATATATATGTACTTTCCGGGGATTATGGCCTGTAGTTTTAACATCTCTAATGCAGAAAGCTGTCATTTCACTGTTTTTTTTTTTTTATAACTAAATTTTTGCTGCATGACTTATCATTTATCTTCTGAATTCATGTAGAATTTGAAAATTGTCACTCATTTATTCAAGGGTTCTCTTTCACTAGTGGAGATTTCTGTATTTTGTTTTAGAAGATTGTCATCATATGTTGGTCAGAGAGACAAGCTAGAGATGTAACCTTACATGTTTGTAATACAGGAATTGTCCCATGTACTTTTGATGATTGCTGAAAATAGCTTGGGATTCAATATTTTGTTCTTTATTATTTTATTGAAACCTATATTTCATTTGTTAGGTTTAAAATTTGTATCAGGATGCTCGCTTGACTTCAATGAAATGCATTTTATTAATTTTGCAAATTTTTTGCCTTGGAAGATATTTTCCGCCTTTGCCTCTGCTGTGATCAGAATTCAAACTTCAGGAGTCACAAAGTTTATAAAACCAAATCCGGAAGAGGATGTTGATGTGAAAACATCTCAATATAATTTTGGGACAGTGTTAAAAGAAACAATGCTTAGCCTTGGCCCCACCTTTATTAAAGGTAACAAATCTAATCTTTCAAGACTGATGGTAAATTTTAAATGATCTTTTGTTTATATATCATTATACGTTATCATGGTCCCTGAAGTTTTTTCATTGCCTATAACTGTCGGGCCTTTTAATTTTTTTTTGGTAGTTTTAACTTTTAAGATTACCAATATTCTTGTTGAATTAATTTGCTTGCTGATGCAGTTGGTCAGTCCCTTTCCACAAGGCCAGATATCATTGGTGTTGAGATGTCTAAGGTTAGGTTGAGTAGCATATGTCTGTCACTGTTCCTTCATTTTTGGCTGTTTACCTTTTGGAATAAACATGTTAATTTAGGATTAACAGTTGGCTTAGGTACTTGAGATTACATACTTAAGGTAGTCTTTTTACCAATTAAATCAGGACATGTGTATTTTTTTTATTCCTAATTTATTCCATAACTAACTCTTGTTATCAACATTTTGATTTTTTTTTTTTAAATTTTAAAATCCACTTGTTATGTCTTGATTTAAAAAAGTGCATTGAATATGTAATTTTAAGTACTTCAGTTTTCTCCTTAACAATTTGGTACAGGCAGTTATGTTGCATGTTAGATGATAATGATTTACTTTTAGATACCAAACCTTTTGGAGTATGTGGTGTGTTTTAGACCTATACTTTAGCAGCAACATACTAATATGCATGGCGAGGTGTTTTATAGTTTCTGTGATTTGATTCCATGCTCATCCTTTAAATGTGGAATGCCTAGATTAAAATTGTACAGTCAGCTTTTTTGTTATTTTATTTTTAATATTTTTATTTTTACAGATGCATAATATAAAGCAAAGCTATCCTTCTAATTCCAATTTTTTTTTTAAATGAATTCTGAACCTTAAAAATAAAAAACTTTGAATATGGATTCTTGAAATTGAATTTGGATGGTTCAAGTTTTGTCTCAGGAATGAGCATCTGGTGCTCATTTGCTCCAGGCTATTGAACAGCTTCTGGACTACAAAATTTCATGGACCACATTTTCTAGAATAGTTTATAATACCTTGCATGCGTGTTGGCTTTTTCTTTCCATATACCAATTGAGTTCATCTTGCAGGCATTATCTGGGCTGCATGAACAAATTCCTCCTTTTCCCAGGACTGATGCAATGAGGATTATTGAGGAAGAGTTAGGTTCCCCTGTGGAATCATTCTTCAGCTACATTTCCGAGGAACCTGTAGCTGCTGCATCATTTGGTCAGGTAATTCCACAGTCATAGGAGTGCCATGCTTGATTAAATATAAGTAGTGTTATGTTTACATTTTTTATTTAACTGCATCTTCATTTCCTAGGTTTACTTTGCCCGTACTACTGATGGAATTAATGTTGCTGTAAAAGTTCAGCGTCCAAATTTGCATCATGTGGTGGTTCGGGATATCTTCATCCTTCGCCTTGGGGTTTGTATTGATCTTTATTACCTTGATATCTGTATTATTTTGTCCAGGATTAAATTTCTTAAGTGACTGGGTGTAACTATTTCAGCTAGGGCTAGTGCAAAAGCTTGCCAAGAGAATTAGTGATCCTCGCTTATATGCTGATGAGCTGGCGAAAGGTTTTGTTGGTGAATTAGATTACACTTTAGAGGCTGCAAATGCTTCAAAGTTTCAGGTAATTAAATATTGTATCTGGGCAAATAAATTTGAATATAGTTTCATAACTTAACAAGAATATAGGGTGAAGCTTTGAAAGTCAAGCTTGTATATCCTACTAAGATATTTTGCATTGGAATTTCTGAATGATTTAGGGTGTGTTTGGATTAGCTTTTGGAGAATATCTTCTAGAGAAAAAGTGATTTTAGAGAATAGATTTTGGAGAATAGTTTCTGAAAAGGTAGGAAAAAAAAATCTCTTCTAGAAAACCATGGTTTAGAATTGAAAACTGAAAATCTGGTCAACAGTAGCTTCTGGATAACTTTTTACATTTCTTTTTGCCTCATAGAAATTTGTAGATTAGAATCATACGGCCAGTCCTTTATTCAAAGTTCAAGCCTCAAAGGTTTTTGCGTAAAAAGGGTGTTAATAACATTAATTCCTGGCTAACTGTTAAAGCTTTAAGGTTGAATTAGCTCTAATGAACCTTCATTATGACTTTTTTTTCTCAACTGACTTTTTTTTTCTACAACCAGGAAGTTCACTCCCCCTTCACTTTTATAAGTGTGCCAAAAGTGTTCAAACATCTAAGTCGAACACGGGTTCTCACTATGGAATGGATGATTGGTGAAAGCCCAACACATTTGATCTCCATATCTACTGGAAACTCTGTTGGAAATGTCTCAATACATTCGGAAAGGCAGAAAGTTGAGGCAAAGAGGCGTCTTCTTGATCTGGTATGTGAAAACAAATGAAATAATTACGACTTCCGTCTTTACGTGGATGTAAAACTGTTACATGATAATGTGTTATTATGTGTCTTCTTTATTATTAGGTGTTTCTGTTATAACTTTAATAGGTTTTAAGTTGTGGTACTATGCTGAGTCAGCAGTGACAGGAATTGGCACATAGTATGAAGAGAGAGAATGAGCGTGTAGGTATTGGGAAGGGAACAGAATTGTATGTATCAAGGTGCGATCCAGGGGTGTGAATTGATTTTGGAAGAAGTATACTAAAATTTACAGGTCTTTGCACCAAAAACCCTTACAGATATCAGGGTGAAATCCAAGGTGGGTTACAGGTCTTAGCTTTGCATCAATGGAATTGTTTGTCAACCAAGAGTTACTGATTGTACCAAAAATTATGTCCTGTTTTGGTGGCTGAAAGGACCCCATTCCTAGGAAAGACCTACACAAGACAACCTAGGACAACACACACTAAAGGAAGGGATACTTTTTAAGGTTGCAAGGCTGGCTTTCCTATTTTGATGTAATTGTTAGACATATAGCCGCTGCATAGAGTGGCTCTAGTTGTTTGCACTGTAGCACTCTTTTTGAACACTGTGCACAGATGCTTTTTGACTTATATTAGATGTAGGAGAGTGTGAGGGGGAGGACATGTTTTGAGTGAGGTTTGAAGGAGAGGGGAGCATTCTGTTAGTGCAGGACTGCTTTCATTCTTGGCTGTGGGAGTTTAGGCTCTTGACAGATTGTAGTTCTCATTGTGTTTCTGAGCTGTGCTTAATTAAATCAGCATTACAGATATCTTATTGTTGGTCCCTAACAATTTGGTATCAGAGCAGTGAGATCCTAGGGAAGAATGGAGCAAAAAGACTTGAGTGTACTTAGTGTCAAAGAACTGAGGCAGATGTTGAAAGCAATTACATTTAACAAGAATGAAGATGGAGATGCTTTAAGGGGCAACAAAGGAGTAGAGGAGAAATCAGAGGCACAAGTTGAGACCAAAAGGGTTGAAGAGTTGAGAACAGGAAACGATCTATCAGAGATAATATCTGGTAATGTTGATGTTGAAATAGACGAGAAGGAGCCAAATGAACAAGAAACAGAGAGAGCTGAAGACTGTGAGGCTGAACAACAATTAAAGTTACAACCCTTTTCAGCAGAAGAAAAGTTTGAAGAAGTTGTTGGTGATAACGGAAGTGAAAAGATGAACACTGAAAACTTTTCAGACGGAGAAGCGAAGCCAAACGATTCCAAAGACATCCCATATACAAATGTTGCAGCAAGAAAATCTAATAAGGAGAAGAAGAAAAGAAGGACATTTGAGAGGGCCCAAGCACGATTCTGGAGATATGATAAGCGGCAAAGAGACCGGTGGAAGGTATGGTTCAATTTGTCGACTTCGAAGACGCTGCATCTGCGAGACGTTGCAGAATCAATGTTGAATGTAGATGAAAGGAATCAGATTTCAGAGAAAGATAAGGGCTTTAGGTTTAACAAAACCCAATGCTTCACTATTGGGCCTGAATATTTTTTAGCCCAATCCTATTATTACCCACAGCTAACACACATGATAGAAAGCACCAGGAGTATCGTTTCTGCAATCGTAACTTCTGAAATTCCAAAGAAATCTCTTCTACGGGCAACAAATGGCAAATCAATGACGTTTCTCCCACCGTTTGGTGTTGATGCATCTAGAAGGAAGGAGCTTTCAATCTCATCTGGAACGTCAAAGCTTCTTGGGGAGTTTTTTCTCTGGCGAGATACGGATATAGCAACTCAAGGTGAGGTAGGGGTTGTTTTTTACCCTAATGGGCAGTTTCAATCAAGCAACAGTGAGAAGAACCAACAAACAAGGCATCGTCGGTTGTTGTGTGTCGTTGACGATAAAGAAGAGGATTTCGGCCATGATGAGGCAATTGGAACAGCAAAAACGAAGAAGAATGGGACTGTTGTGGTCACGTTCCTACTGGGGTTAACATTTTCTCATCTATTTGACACCAATACAGCAAGAGGAGGGACGTCCACTCACTTAATTCCTGAATTCATGGGCTCTGGCTTGATAAGAGTCCTATGCTGGGATGTGTTGAGCAGGGAAAGAATCTTTTCTTTCTTATATGTTGTTGACGCAGCAAGAGATGGGGTGTATAATTTTGCTCTTTGCCTCAATAGGGAGCAGGTCAAGACGATATGCCCCCCCTCCTATTCTTTCCACATTTCTGTCCTTAAGAAGTCAGTTCAATCTGGTCTGGTAACTCCAAGTTTTCCCCCTGCCTTATCAGAAAAATTGGAGTTGAGGGTTCAGCCTGAAGCAATGTGCAAGCTCCGAAAGCTGGTGAATGGGCAGACTGAAGTATTGGTGAAGTGGAAAGACATGCTAGAGTATGAGAACTCGTGGGAGGATGATGACACACTCGCCACACAATTTCCTTCTTTTCACCTTGAGGACAAGGTGAGACTTCTAGGGGAGGGTAATGAAAGGACCCCATTCCTAGGAAAGACCTACACAAGACAACCTAGGACAACACACACTAAAGGAAGGGATACTTTTTAAGGTTGCAGGGATGGCTTTCCTATTTTGATGTAATTGTTAGACATATAGCCGCTGCATAGAGTGACTCTAGTTGTTTGCACTGTAGCACTCTTTTTGAACACTGTGCACAGATGCTTTTTGACTTATATTAGATGTAGGAGAGTGTGAGGGGGAGGACATGTTTTGAGTGAGGTTTGAAGGAGAGGGAGCATTCTGTTAGTGCAGGACTGCTTTCATTCTTGGCTGTGGGAGTTTAGGCTCTTGACAGATTGTAGTTCTCATTGTGTTTCTGAGCTGTGCTTAATTAAATCAGCATTACAGATATCTTATTGTTGGTCCCTAACAGTGGCTTAGTTCTTCATCATGATGACAAAGCTGATTTGTTTATATTATATTGACTTATATTACACATCAATTCATTCAGGTCAGCAAAGGTGTTGAGGCAACATTGGTGCAGCTTCTTGAAACAGGGTTATTGCATGCTGATCCACATCCTGGAAACTTGCGTTACACTTCCTCGGGACAAATAGGGTAATTACCCCCTCCCTTCTCAGTCAAAGTAAGTTTTGGTTTTACTTCACAATTTTAATTATTTGTCGTTTTCTTCTATTTATTTTTTGTTGTAGATTTCTAGATTTCGGTTTGCTGTGTCAAATGGAAAAAAAGCATCAGCTTGCTATGCTTGCTTCAATAGTTCATATAGTAAATGGTGACTGGGCATCCCTTGTTCGTGCTCTGACTGATATGGATGTTGTGACGCCTGGGACAAATATCCGACTTGTAACCTTGGTATATTATCTAAGTCTCAGGCTCTCAGGATTTAGTCATCATATCATTGCATATTTTTAATTTTAAAACTGATTTTCATAGAAATGACTTTTCGGATCTATTATAAAATTGCAGGAATTGGAACAGGCCTTGGGAGAAGTGGAGTTCAGAGATGGGATTCCAGATGTGAAGTTCAGCAGGGTGAGATCATGTTTAACAGAAAAGACAGTGAATGCACTTGTGTCTTTCAGATTATATTGTGAACTGCTGTCCGAGAGTGTGGATAGTTTCTAGTCGACACAAATTTGGTGTTTCATAAAGTTTCTATTAGAAAGAAGTGATCATACCTTGCAGTTAAAAGAATGTGCTATGCAGGAGTGAGTTTGTTATTAGGCTCAAAAGGAAAGAGAATGTGCAATGCAGATTTAACATACTAGGAAATAATAAGGGGATTCTGCTCCAAAGGTTTATAGTCGTTGTAATTTGTTGATCCCATCTCAAAGTAATTAGATAATAACCTTGTAATAGATAATCTGACTCGCTATTTTTTTTGACTCTTTTGTTGAGTACCTTTTTTTCAAAAATAAAAAATAAAAATACAATCACGCTTCTTTTGGTAAGAGATGTTTGTAATAACTATAGATTGGTTGCTTTTTGACATCAATGCATAATTTGTGAAACCTTGAATTAGACTTGTGAACTAATGATAGAAAATATAAAGAAAGGAATGTGATGTAAAAATATGCATCTGAGTTTTGTTTGTTACCACCTAATTCAATGAAACAAGGTTCTGAAAGATGCCATTTGTTTATCAATAGAAAATCCATAAACTATTTTTATTGAATGATTTTATTTTTCAAATGCAAGCTTGTAATAGATGTTAGCATTGCAGTTCCTACTTTTGTTGAAATTGTACAAATCGAATCTATCATTTACCATATGCCATTGTTAATATCAACGCTAAACATTATTTGATGATAATAGAACTAATGTTAGAGCTTCCTACTGCATATTTATGAGCTACATGTGTCTAACAATCCATATTTAAGCAAATTAGCTTTGGTTATTTTGTTGAGTGTTCAATAGGGTTTCCTCTCTTCAGTCAGTGATATCTTGCAATAACTTTTCCTCCAGGTTCTAGGAAAGATCTGGTCTGTAGCACTCAAGTATAATTTCCGTATGCCGCCATACTACACACTTGTCTTGCGCTTCCTAGCTTCATTCGAAGGTAAAGTGTGAAGATCCTATACACATAACTAAAGTTTACTCATCTGTCATCACACTGATGCTTATAAGTAGTTCTTTGCATGATGTTTTATTGAATTATCAATATACTTGTTTCATTTTCTTTTTGTCAACTTAAATTTTGGTTTTGAACATTCAGGTTTGGCGATAGCTGCAGACCCAAACTTCAAGACCTTTGAAGCTGCATATCCTTTTGTTGTTCGGAAACTTCTCACAGAAAACTCAGTAGCATCACGGAATATATTGCATTCGGTATAAGAAGTCCCATAAACACATTCTGTTTCATTAATCTGCTTGTGCCATTTCATTTTATCATTCTTGTGAAGTTGAACCTTTTTAATAACTAAAATTGAGAATTCAAAGTTTTATATCTGAATCTTGGTTCAGACATACCTTTGTATGAATCAGGGAAATTTTCCATCTTGATGTCTCAGAAATCGATAATTTAAGTGTAGGAGTTAGCAGGCTATGCTTCATTTAAAATTTTTATTCAACAGCATTTCAAATGTTCTGATGGATTTATGTTGCGTAGGTTATTGTTTTGTGTATGCATTTTTGCCTAATATTTTTAAAAGTACTTGGATAATTTAGTACTTTTAAAATATCTATTTAATCTCTCTCTCTCTCTAACTTTTTTTCCCCCCTGTTTAGGTGCTACTAAACAGAAAGAAAGAGTTCCTCTGGCAAAGGCTTTCCCTTTTCTTGAGGGTTGGTGCAACCAGGTATGTCGAAAGTTAAATGAAATCATTATGTCGTGGATCCTGTTCTTTAGGAATGTGTTTTTTTTTTCTTTTTTTCCATTTCTAGTTGTAGTACTTAAAACTTTTCTGTTTCAATTTTGATGCAAACTCTGCAAAATAATAACAATTTTCCTTATGATCCTTTTTTCCTCTGGTTGTGTTTAATGTGTAGATTATTATATAATAAAAGGTAGAATCCTCCGTTTCATACTTAATTGGTTGAGAATAAAGGATAAGTACAACTTTGTGTAAATAATGCCAAATTTCATGTTGATATGACTCAATATTGGCTCTCTTTTATTGTGCTTGAGTTTGTCATAATGAATTGAATTTGGGATGGGTAAGAAGAATGAAACAGGAAGGGCTTGATCCAACATTAATAGATGGGTTGAATTTGGGATGGGTTATTTTCTAGTTAATTTTTTTTTAATAGAAATTGTGTGTTCTTTTGTATATGTATCCTTTTGGGGGTTTTTAACAGCTTTCTTGGTTATTGCTATGGATGGAAGCTAGTGTTCGTATGAAATTTGAGCATATATGACTTGGCTTTCAAAGGAATAAACCTTGGATGTATGGTGTCATCAGTATCTACAATGAAGCTGCAAATGTGGAGAAGCCTTCTTAGTTGTATGCCATAGTACCCCTAAATTTCCAACATGAACTGCCACCCCTTGTATTAGCTTGTGAGGCTCTTTTTTTGTTAAGTAGGGCTTTGTAAGGTCATATTTTCTTGAGATATAAGATTTTGCCATTAAATATTTTTGGAAGTAAGATTTTATTCCCTTTTTTGTGGAATAAATTATAGGAGGCCTATTTGTGGAGACTTTTTCCACCCAACTTAAGTAGATTCTTGCTTCCTCGCTTGGTCTAATCTGATAATTTAGCACATGATCGCAATGTGTTTTACATTTGCCACATACTCAAGGTGTCCAAGAAGCATTCTTACCTTCTGAAAAAAATAAAAATAAGAAGAGGTTCAGCCTTCCTTATCTGATTAATGGACTCATTGCGGCCTGTTTTAGAATGCTGCAATTATTTGATTAGATAGAACATTTTCTTAATTCTGATGCTTTTTGTTTTTGGGCCAGAAAAGCCTTGCAATCAGTGGCATCAAAAAATGAGGCATCCCTTGATCATTCACCAAATAAGGCTGGTGGTGTATTTGATATTGCAAACTTGGTCTTGGGGCTTTTACCATCCAAAGATGGTGTTGTGCTCAGAAGGCTTCTTATGACTGCTGTGAGTTGCCAAGAGCTGTTTATTCCAAGTTTTGTGCGCTTAAATATTTGCCACTCTTGTTGGGGATGTGTATTCTGGCTTGTTAATAATATTTCTATGATGAATCTGCTTTATCGGTTTATCCTAGATTAGTAATGTACATATGGTTACTTGCTACATTTGTTTGATCCAGTAAATGCTAGTTTGAAGAGGATGGGAATTTTTTATGACTTGTTATTTTTTGGCCATTTATCTCTTGCTTTGATACTTTGACCTGAAGTGGACTGAGTATGTGTCTTTTGGTTCCTTTCTCGCCGGAGTTTTTCAATGGATTAAACCTATCACCAAATTTAAATTGGATGAAAATTCAGCCGGTAATGAGTCTACTTATTGTACGAAATTTTGTGCGATTAGTTTGGATAATTTAGTATGTTCTTAATGGAAAGCCAATTAGAGTATGCAGGCAGTGTGCTTGTGTGTGATGGGTTTTCTTTACATGGTTCAAATAACCTGCATTGGGTAATAAACTTACTTTTCATTGAATGAACAGGATGGAGCTTCATTAATGAAAGCAATGGTGTCCAAGGAGGCAAAGCCTTTTCGCCAACACCTTTGTGATATCATAGCTGACATAATGTGCCAAAGAGTAATTAAATTCTTTGGACCAGGAATCACAGCGTCTCGGTATTCTCAGGCAATCTTGGCAAATGGACCAGGCAACATAGAATCAGGTTTACCTGCTAGATCATCCTTGCCTGCAAACAAATATATTTCCATCTTTAGAGATCGACGACTTAGAGTAATATTCTTTAAGGCACTAAAATCTGCAAGAAGAGACCCCGCATTGATGCTGAGGTTTTGCTGTGCTTGCTTTATTGTCATTGTTACATCTTCTGCTTTGGCTTGCCATCGGATTATAGTGTGTCTCTCTGAAGCTTACTTGCAGCCAATGTTTGATGCTCCAAAGAGGTATGCAGTTGGGGCATGATGATATTCTTATCAAAACTTTTCTTGGTTTACTGTTTTCTTCATGGAAAGAAGTCATTCTTGTGCAATGGACAGAGAAGATGGAGGCTTTTGATTCACTGGTAATGCCATTTTGATGTCAGGTAGGTGAAATAGTTACATAACATGATATAATTGTAACAAATGGAAAAAAAGGAAAAACAAAAGAAAAATCCAAAGTCTTTGATATACAATACTCTGCTTAGTTACTGTAGTTATTTAATATGGAGAAGTGCTGCAAAACGCAGATTGGTTTTGCTGCAGCCTTGAGCTATGTGATCTACAATCATGTACAGTTTCATGTAAATCTATAAATTCATAGCAAGGAGGCCTTTTGATTATTAATATGGGTATGTGGTTAGCTATAGTGATTGTCAATTGTCTCCCATAGCTTAAAATGAGTCACATTTACATGTTACTACCAGATTTGTGAATTTGGTTTTTTGGGGCTAATAATTACTGCAGCCCCTCAGGAAAATTTGAACTAATATGTGAAGTCTGTGAATAGCCCTTTTGAAAATTTTATTTACTGTTTATATGTCAAAATGCTTCTAGTCACTTGACTGCCATGTTTGTTTGTCGTGTGAAATCTTCTATGAAAATTCTCTTATCATGTTTGTTTGTTGTGTGAAATCTTCTACTCCCTCCGTTCCTAATTATAGGAGCAATTTAACCGATTTTGGGAGAATTAAGGAGAGGAGTTAAATTAGTTAATTTTACTCATTTTCCTAAAATGTCCTTATATAAATTTAAAATGACACAAGTTGCCCTAATTATAAGTGTTTCTAATTTGTCTTACGTTAGATATCCATGACATATTAGTTTATATATGTATATTAGTTGCTTTTTATATAGCCATGTGTATACATATATGTGTGTGTGTATGTGTATACATATAGATCTATCTACATACATAGAGACACACACTCATATATCTACACACACATATATATGTTTATATATGTGTGTGTGTTCATGCATATATATCTACACATATATATATATTGACACACATAAACACAAATCTACATATATATGTAAACACACATATATATAATGCTCCTAATAATAAGTATAAATAGGGGTATTATAGGAAAAAATTGACAAAATTTAAAACTTGCTTTTATAATTAGGACCAAAACCAACTCCAAAATTTGCTCCTATAATTAGGAACGGATGGAGTATAAAAATTCTTTTACCGCCTGTTTGGTTCACTGAATACTTGGAAATGTAATGTAATGCCTGGGTGATTATAATTCTTTTCACTTTATTTTTATTCCATATTTTATTACTTGTAGATGTTATCATACGAAATATCTCAATAATTCATCACCGCAGAATTGTTTTAATTATTATAACACTTCCCCTTTAATTGTGCGCTCTTATTGCTGTAAATTTTTTTTTTTTTAAATTTCATAAATAAACGCTATCCATATTTTCTTTTGGCCAGAATAAACACTATCTATATATATCTTGTAAAATAAGAAGTTGATATATCCATTTGAATATTAAACTAGGGTAAATTGGTCAACTGACCCAATAGAATCAAGATTTTTTTATTGCTGTGAATATATATTAATTTATTTGTAACTTTGTAACGCTATCAAGAAAATTTATTGTGAAAATAGCTGCTAAATGAATCCCAGGTATCCCAATGATAGGCACGAGGTTTGAGCTGGGTGTTGATGTTTGCATATGCATGCATTTAAATTAGGGAAAATTATGTGCAGGTGTCCAGGACCAGAAATCATTACAAAAGTCTTTTGAAATCATCTGATTATACACAAGTCTCAAGGAATTTTTTTGATATTATTTGTATTAACAACAGAAAAATGTCATATTTACAATTGAAAATGTTATATTTACAACAATATTTAAACACTTAGATTTTGAATGTAGAGAGATCATTTACAACGGGAAGTGCTGTATTTACAACAAAATGTAAAATCTGGCCATTTACAATCGAAAAAGTCATATTTACAACAGAAAGTGTCATATTTATAACAATATTTAAACACTTGGATTTTGAATGTAAAGAGGTTATTTACAACAGAAAAATGTTAGATTTACAACCGAAAGTGTTGTATTTAACACAGAATTTAAAATCTAGTCATTTACAACATAAAAAGTCAAGTGCCATATATACAACAAAATTTAAAAACCTAGATTTTGTTTCCATACAAATAATATCAAAAAAGTTTTTAGGGATTTTTGTGTAATTTGGTGATTTCAAAGGATTTTTTTGTAATTATTTCTGGTCCTTGAGAACTGCACGTAATTTTCCCTTTAAATTATACATAAAATAAAGAGTTAAACCTACTTTTGATTTTTATAGTTTACTACGATAGGGGTTTTGCTCCTTCAAGTTTTCTCCATATAAAACCGTTAGTTCCTATCAAAAGACTTTAACAGCGTTAATTTTACGTAGGTGTCGCTGACTCTGTTAATTTCGCTGGCATGGCTCGATGACTAGACATTACACATTACGACACAAAAATATTGATGAACTGGATAAATGATTTAAAAATTTAATAAACGCTTGCAGATGGAGTTGCTGACAATGACTTCATGGGTTATTGGGTTGAGGAACTCGATGCTTCCTATGGATCTTCTTGCAAGTTTTGACCCTTGAAATTTCAACCCGTCATGGAGTTTTGAAGCTTCCCATGGTTATTGTTTTTTTTTTTTTTTTTCCCTTTAAAAAAAACAAACAAACAAACCGAGGGAGAAGCTATTACTCCCTTGAATCTTAATATAAGACTTTTTTTTTTTAGATTAATGAAATTAATTTAGATAATTAATATGACATGTTTTTTCTTAAAAAACTCTAATCATTTTCTTAATTCATATAATCTCTCTTTTACTTAATCATGCTAAGGGAACATTAATAGAGGCAAATTATAAAAAGATTAACAAATATAATAAGGATTTAATATTTCTATTTTTACTGTATAAATAATGAAAAATATATTTCTCATGTTATACACATATGAAATGGTGGGATCCACATCTTTCTTTTCTTTTTTTAAAAAGAAAGATGTGGGTCCCACCATTTGATGTGTGTGTAGGAATCTTCTTCTTCTCATGTGACATGAGAAGTTTAAACCCTATAAATATTTTGTCTACCACTTATGTGGGTATGTCTTATTAATATTTTCTCTCTCTTCTTTTTACAATGGGACCCACTCACTTTTATGTGAGTGGAAGGAAAACAATTATGCAGTAAAAGCAGAAATATTAAACCCATATAATAAATAGGTCTTATATTTAAATTTGTAATGGACTGATGGCCAGGATTAGTAGGGAATTTCAATGACCAGGATGCATCCATGGAAACGGCGTCGGTTTTTTCAGTGACGCTCAGGATTAGTTTTACAGATTCAACGGTCATAATTAGTGTGCCTCAGGCGCGCATGATGGATTGGAATCGTTACTCGTTAGGCGTTTAGAACACGTCAGAGAGATCGTCCCTCCATCGTGAGACCGACCTGAAATGGTGAATGAATCATGTGACAAGCCCGAGCTCACATCAACGGACGTTACTTCTGTCTTCCTCTTACCAAAGGCCCTCTGATCTTCATTTTCTGTATCTCTGACGTCAATCCGAGCTCGTATTCTCACCCGCCATGAGCACTCCTGGGGTACGATATGGATCTCTTTCTCTGATTTTTCATTTCTTGAACTCCTTCGTTTCAGATCTTGGAATTCGACTTCTTTTTGTTTAATTGTTTATTAAGCATTTCGATTCGCGCTATTTCTCACTCGAGCAGGGCACGAGCCTTTTTTCTGGGTTTACTCGTTTGTGCAAAGGCCTAGCAGTGGTACTGGTGGGTGGTCACATTGTGACTCAGGTTTTCCCTTCAGCTGTTATTTACCTAGCCCTTATTCCCGCCAGGTATGGTTTGATCTAATGCCTGCTACTCAAATTTAGTGGTCTTGAATCTCGGCTTCTGAGTCGTGGTCAGTTAGGGACCATTGACAGCAATGAACCGATTTGTTGGGAACTGATGATCGGATTGCTTCTAATTTCTGTCTTGGATCAACAACTTAATAGCATTAGTTTGTACATCGAATTGTAATTTGCCTCTAATCTATGCGATTTATTGCCTATTGAATCATCGAAATCAACTTTCTGAGTTGCGTTGCAGCGGCATCTAAGTTTGTGGCTTTTGATTAAATTTTGTTTGCATCGTCATTACTCAACAGTTTCGTAGAGAGTAGACTTTGGAATGGGTGGGTCTTCGTTAGAGTTGAGATCATTGTGCAATTTGGCATGCTTTAAACACTCAAACGCTATCTATAGTGTCCTAAAATTCCATGGTGAACATGGTCAATTTGCTTAATTTTCGTTGTCCGATTTTTGTTTATTTCTCTGTTTGGACTGTCACTTCTTCTGTGGCCAATGTCAACCCTCTCTACTGGAAGGGAAATTTTCCTTAACTTTTCAGCCTGAAATTGAATTATTTCTCCTTGAAGAAGTCAATGGACTACTCTATAGACTATTTTCCTTGTTTGTCAAAGGAAAATGTAATTTGGAGGTAGAATGAAATTGGACAGTGAGATAGCTGTACTGTTATGCTTTAGAAGGTTGAGACATTTTCGTTGTTCTGAACTGGATTGCTTTACTACATGATACTTGACTGGCAGTGTTTTAGTCGATTATTATCTTCTAATGGCTGTGTGATAAAAGAAGTTAAAATTGCCTAATTATTTATTCTTTATAATGCCTAATTTACTGTTTATAAATTGAACTGATAAGAAAACAAGAGACTCACTTAGGTAGAATAAATATAAGGAGTCATCTTTGTAATTATTCTTCAACTCTTTATAAATCGAGATCTTGTTTTTCTTGAAAAGCTTTGTGCTTTTGTGTTTAGTGATGCATGTCTGATTAATTTTGGATTCTATTTACTTGCTTGTAGTTAATAATGTTATATACAGATGCGGTTGAAGGCATGGCTTTTTATAAGCAACTATGGTTGTTGCTCATTTGTCCAAAGCATGACTAAATTGCCAATGTTGAAAATTTAGATTTGTCTGCTGGACGACTCAATTTTTTTTCCGTTTGATTCATTTTGCAGAACAATCCCTTTTGCCTGGAACCTTATTTCAGCTGGTTATATTGAACAATCCATATATGGGGTATGTTGTATGCACTTATGTTTACTTCAAATTATGCTTGTGTACTGTATGAATTGCATTTTCTCAGTATATTAGTATCTTTATTTAACACCTCAAAATTAATGCTGGTGATAATTCATTTTTATAGGTAATTGTCAACACCATTGGTCTCCTTTTCATTGGAAAGCTGCTTGAACCTGTATGGGGTGCCAGGGAATTTTTAAAGTTCATTTTTGTGGTTAACTTTCTGACTTCTGTGTGTATTTTCATCACTGCCATTGCCTTGTACTATATTACGAGGCAAGAAATTTACCTGTAAGTGTATGAAATCCATATCCATCTGAGATGATATTTTCTGTCTCTAGCTAATTCTGCAACCTGTATATTTTTTTCTTCCTGTGTATTAGTTATTAAATTTCTTTCTGTTAAGTACACTTTGCTATTTCAGGGTTTTATTCCTTTCCTTTGTTTATAAGACTCTGATGGCTGAGATAATATAAACTCCTGGTCTTGTGTTATAAAGCAATCTGAAGCTAAATTAACTTCCCTAACCTCACAGGAAAATGGAGTGATTCTGGGAGATAACTAGGATCATCACCATTCAGGAACTCATCTTTAACACTCCCTCTAAATTAGTTGGACTCTTTATCCTCCAATTAATTGTTAGGTCTTTCAGAACATTGAAATTGCACTACGTTTTTCTATGTAGTGGTAAATAAAGGCCTTTTCCAAGCTTGATCACTTGTATCCTTTCTTTTTCTATCTGGGAAAATTTGCTTGTTCAATGCCTTGAAGCTTAATTACATGTTAAATTGTTAAAAAACTAAGCTACTCGTGTTAAACCTGGATTGTCAATTTGTTTACTTTGTTATCTTTTTGCTTCTTACAATATGGTTCGTTTGGACTTTTTACACCTTTTTCACTGCAACTTTTGATTTTCACTCCTTCACATTGTTTTAGGTATATGCCATTTTCTGGATTTCATGGAGTTCTTTTTGGCTTCTTGGTTGGTATCAAGCAAATGATGCCAGATCAAGAATTGCCCTTCCTCAAGATAAAAGTGAAGGTCTGATACTATTTCCCTCTTTTCTCTGATTTGTTACTTTTCAGAAGGATGTAGTCTATCCTGTACCCTGAATGACACCACTTTAAACCTTTTCAGTGGTTACCAGCTATTGCTTTACTGCTTTCCATTGCTTTGAGCTTGGGGATACTAGAGGCAGTGTCATATCTTCCTACTGTAATATTTGGGACATACGTGAGTTGGATATACCTTAGATACTGGCAAAGGAGAGCAGAAACAAAACTTAAGGGTGACCCTAACGATGATTTTGCTTTCTCCACATTTTTCCCAGAATTTTTGAGGTAAGTTACTGATATAGCATGCTATCATAAATGGTTATATGCCGAGACTTATAACTTCTCTCCCTCTAAGCACTTTCTCCTTTTCATTCCCCCCCCCCTTTTTTTTCACAGGCCAGTCATAGACCCTATTGCATCAATATTTCATCGTATGCTCTGTGGAAGATCTGATACCTCTGATGATCCCCAAGGTCACACTCTTGGGGGTGAACCTTTGCCTGGCTCTGACCCCTCTGAGGCATCTAGGAGACGGTAATGTCACATTACTATGGTTTAATATTAGTTGAGTAAATCAATCCATTTTCAGATGGACATTCCAACTGAAATGATTTCATAAGTTAGCTAGCGGGTGGCTAAATAATAGAGTTGTAGGTCTATCATTTTTCTTTTGCGTTTTACTATTATTTTTTTACCTGTAGGATTGACTTGCTTGCTGTTTTCTTAAGCTAAAAAGAAAAGGGAGAAAATATTGTTTCTTTTCTTGTTTAATTTTACCATAGAAGAGTAGTTAATTTTTATTATATTCAATAGTTTAATTTATAGCTGTGTATATAACGTTTGTAATGCTCAATGAATAATTAATAATAAAAGATGATCGTAGCAAAACATGTCCTCCTTTTGCTTGATACTCCTACTTCTCTACCATGGAAATAGAAAACACGCAGTTTGTCTTGGTCTGAAGACATAGTAACCTCACTGTCTGACAAATGGTGGTCAACTAAATATAGCTGATCAAATTTAGTTCCTAGGGACAGTTTGTTTCTGATATGAAAAGAGTGCGTACCATTGACTTGATCAAATTTGTGTTCTGTCGTGAAAGAACGAGAGCTATACCTATGGTGGTAGCATTTTATAGTGTAAATAACCACTGCGTAAAGGAACCTATCAATGAGACTGATCTTCTTGTTGCAGAGAGAGGGGTGCCCGAGCTCTGGAAGAAAGGTTGGCTGCAAAGATGTTGGCTACTTCACACAGTGCAGGAGAGTTACGAACAGATGCTGCTGAGAATGTATGATTCTGATTTCTTCAGATTTTGCATATTGTTGGTCTTGTGGAAAACTCGTGGAAAGATTTGAAGTGGCCACCTCAGGGCCACTTGGAAGGTGTTTTTGCCTAGGAAGAAGCTTTCAAAATTGTGATTAGGCCCTTGAAACTTTGAAATAAATGTTACTAATTTGCATTTTTGTCAAATTCTTTTTTGTGTTTACAAAATGTAGTTTATAATGTTCACATTTGAACCTCACTAGGTGTTAGACTAACAAATTCCGTCATTGTGTACATTTGCCAAGTATCCTCTTATTACTGTTTTAAGCTATTAGTGAATTCCAGAATCCGTACTCTTTAAGAGTGAAATACTCTTACACTCCTTTATTATTAAGTACCCTACCGAATTTGCAAGGGATTAATGGATTTGGATATGAGGAATCAATATCCTCCTTTATAAAAAATGGATTTGCCCTTACCTTTTCTTCAAAAACAAAAAAAGCAGCATCAGCAGCTGCTAAGCAAATCTGTGGGTATGACTGAGTTTCTCTATTCAAGAATCGCTAAAAGGAATCATAAAGATTAAAGAACCATTAAGAACCCTACTGCCTAAACTAATCTAACCTAAACTAATCTAACTTTGTGTATTTGAGATAGCAGTTGGAAAAGTGGTTATTTGCAATATGACTTGTACAAATTTAAAATTGGATAAAAGTCAAATTGTGTAATATGATTTATATTTGGATTGACAGTAGCATAAATAACTTTTATCAAACTGAAACTTATTTGGATTGGCGATATCATAAGTGGTTTATATGATAATTATAAGAAAAAATAAAATCAAAATTACAAAACAGTGAAAAATGTTAACTTGGAAAAATAGAGACACTCAATATGAATTAACTCAATTACACACCATAGTGATCACATATACCCTTTGTTTTTTCATCACAAGGGCAACAAAAATGTTTAAATACTTCGTTAAGAATAAAGTGTGGTTCGGTCATTTCTCATTTCAGGATATCTTAAGTGTGCCATTTATCTTTTTAAGGAAAACTCAGAAATTTAGCCGGCAACATGCGTCATCTAAACTCTTATCTAATACTACCTCCGGTCTTCATTATAAGACACAGTTGACTTTGTTTGAAGAGATTAAGGAAGCTAAATATGTTACTTATTCATTTCATGTATTATATTTCCTTAGATTATATAGTAGTTTATTAGTCAAACTAACTACTTTGAAGCAAAACATAAAAATAAAAATACTCTAAAGTAATTTAATTAGCTTCCTTAATCTCTCCAAAAAAGTCAACTATGTCTTATAATTAGGACTATAGATTTTTCGGTCATAATTATAAGACATAATTAAATTTTTTGAAGGGATTAAGAAAACTAGTTAAATTTCTTTAGAGTATTTTTATTTTTTCTTCATGAAGATATATCATAAGTCATATACACATATAACAAACATCAGACAAAACGCAAGTTTTTGGGATTTACCTAAAACAAAGCACACATAACTACTAGGATGGGGACAACTATGACACTTCACACTTTTTGCAAGAAGACAAACAAGGCAAATAGTCTTTGACAAAAAAAAAAAGGCAAATAGTAATAGTAGCTCTTAACAAAAGAAAATTTGTGATATACAGTTAGCCATTGTAATACGTGACAATAATAAATAAATAACCAACATATTACAGACTACATTGATTCCCCTGCTACCTATCTACAAGTATTCTGAAAAAAAGAATTCCATGTGACGCTGTGTAAGTCTCTTGATAACGAAACCTTAAGCAAAACACATTCCAAAACGAATAGCAAGAAGAGAGAGATACAAAATGTCAAGACCAGGCACATTCAACAAGCACATCCGCCCGACTCAGGTTGAGAATTAGGGCCACTAGAAGACTTCAAGTTCACATCAACCATATCATCGTGTTTTGTTGAAGACAGTGTTTCCATGCCAGGTAACGCAGTAGCAATCTTCCTAAAGAGGGCCTGGATACAGGTGTGGTAAAAAAGAAAAGGAAGATCAGATGCAAGTACGAAAATGAAAGCTGTATAAGATTCCAGAAGTGAGACAACTGCATTCAAACGACAGTGATCTGGTAAGTGAGGATTGAAGTCACAGCAATAATAAACAGATATCCATATCGACTGATGATACAAAACTTAATCACCTTTTCTTCCAAAATTAATCTTAACAGTGACCTAACTCCATTGATGCCCATTTACGGAAGAATTACAGCAAAACAAGGTGCTATCAAGTTATATAGATAAATATATATATATTGAGAGAGAGAGAGAGAGCAAAATGAAGGGGATTAGTACCTTTATATTAAAGCCAGCTTTGGCACTAGCTTCAATAAACATGCCACTCAGATCACGGGCTTTTGCTTCCCCTTCCTCTGTGGAGACTTGCCTGTAGGTTCATTCATAGAAATGTCTCACAAAGAAAAACACATATAGCTGGGATTTGCTAATAGGAACTGGATAAAAAGAAGTGCATCTGAGAAATCAAAATCCAGAAGGACAAACTATAGGAGCATACAGTGGTTTGGAAGTAATTTATGCATTGTAAATAGTAAGTGATGTATATTGCAATTAAATATTTCCTCTATGATAAGTGCATATTTTATAATTAAATGAGTAACAATTCTGAGATATATTGGATTAAATTTATTACTATTGTATATATCTTGCAGGAGTTATTAGCTGATTGAGAAATGAGCAGAAAAAGGAAATCAATTTGAATCAATTGTGTGATATGAGAGAGTTGATTACAAAATATTTGAAGGTGATTGGAGATCTCAAAAGGATATTGCATATCTTTCATTAAAGACGAGGATCGATCACGACCCAAGTCAACCTAAGGGAATTTCTATATAAAGAACAAGGAGACACACACTAGAACAGAGAGACAAGGCGAAGCAACAAAAGCACAAAAGAAAGAAAGAAACATCCTTATGCTCTCTAAATCTCGGTATTTACCAAAGGTTTAGAGAGAAAGGAGGAAGAAAAGCTCGAGGCAGTGAAGGAAGAAAGATGACGCAAGAACAATTCTAATTTTCATCTCTCTTCTTCTATTTTGTTAACCTAGCCATGCTTGGCTAGTCTTCTTTAGTAGTTAGGCGAGGATGAACCCTATGCGAGTTTAAGTATTTGTTTGAATTCTTGATTGAACGTTATTTACCATGATTGAATGAATTATCTTTGCTTAAAGCTTTCTTAAAGATTGATCACCTTTTAGATTGTTCATAGGTTGGTGTATGACAATAGAGATGTTTGTGCATTTAACTGGAACCGATAATTCGTCATAGAGTTGCATGACCTAGACATAGGCTTACGAGTTTATGCGATCTCATAATTCTGGTTTAAATACCTTGATCTTTCCAAACAATACTAAGACATTAGGTTGTTTTCAAAGATAACGGACTAAGGTAGCGTCAAGACATTGGGACTTAGTCTAATTTTAGAGAATTGATCGTCAATCATGGGAATAATAGTCAATTAGGGATTTAATACAAATACTTGAAGGAACATAGGGGGATTTCTATGCCCTAACTGCATTTTTTTCTATTGATTAACTTTTCTAAACAATCGTTTTTGAGATTCTTAATCTTGAATGCGTGTTTTCGATTAAATTCCTTAAAAATTCTGTTTGGTTACAACTCACCTCCTATTACTCATTGGTCCAACTAAAGCTGAAATAACGAATTAGTGGCTGGAATACTAGTCCTCGTGGGACGATCTTTTTCTCACTACTTTATTACTTGTAACGATCGGTGCACTTGCCGAAGTCCCTATCAAGTTTTTGGCGCCGTTGCCGGGGACTAGTTTTATTTCAACACTAAGAGTAGTTATTAAAACTCTAGATTTGATTTTTCTTTTTCTTTTGTTATCCTACTCTGTTTATGCGAGGTACCATTGACAGAAATTCGCTGCAGTTTGATCCTGAAATTGAAAAGACAGCAAAGAGAAACCGGAAACTTGCTAAACAGAGAAAAGGAAAGGCTAATAGTTCTAGTACTGAGGCTAAACCGGTTTTAATGGCGAAATTGGTGCAGATCCTCCTCCTCCTCCAAAAAGACCATGGGCGACTACATGACGCTTAATCCTCGCTGTGGCTGCAACTAGCATTGTCAATCCTGTTGTGAATGCAAATAATTTTGAAATCAAGCCATCCCTCATAAGCTTGGTTCAACAATGCTATTTTAGTGGGAGTGATTTAGAGGATCCTAATCAGCATATCGAGACTTTTCTGCAAATTTGTGATACCATCAAGATGAATGGGGTTTCTGGAGATGCTATTCGTGTGAGACTGTTTCCTTTCTCTTTGTCGGGGAAAGCAGGAGCTTGGCTTCGTTCTTGTCCTAATGGAAGTCTCTCCACTTGGGACATCATTACCACAAAGTTCCTTGAGAAATTTTTCCCTTCTTCTAAGTATACAAAGTTGCTTTCAGACATCAATTGCTTTACTCAAGGCAATGGGGAATCATATTGTGAAGCGTGGGAAAGATTCAAGGAGTTGCTTAGGAAGTGCCCACAACATGAGCTGCAAGACTATGATCAGGTGAGAATATTCTTCAAAGGGATGCTTCCGTCCTCTAGGATGATGATTAATGCTGCAGCAGGTGGTACGCTAAAAAATAAAACTCCCGAAGAAGCATTGGAGTTGTTTGAAGATATGGGGTCCTTTGAAAATGAAACTGTTACTCCACAACCAAAGAGGGGTGTTCTTCAGCTAGACTCTTACAATACAATATTGGCCCACAATGAGAACCTTGCCCAACAAAACAAGGTGATCCAATAGCAATTAGCTTCCATCACTAAACAGCTTGCCTCTTCTCAAGTATCATCTATCACTTCTCAGCCTCCTTTGCTTTGTGATTTTTGCCAAGGGAACACGCTAATGGAGAGTGTGCAGCATTCATTACTGAAGAAACAGCTGAGGTAAAATACATGGGTAATCTTCCTAGAAATCAGTTTAATCCATATAGCAACACATACAATCCTGGCTGGAAATCTCACCCAAACTTCTCCTATAAACCCCAAGCAGCACCTCAGCAGTTCCACCAAACCACCACCACCGATCTGGAAAAGGCTTTGACACAGTTGACTCTTACCACTACTGAATACATACAGGGGTCAGAAGCTTTCCAGAATGAAACAAATTCTTCTCTCAAAAATCAGGGGGCTTCGATCCGAAACTTGGAGCATCATATTAGTCAGTTATCAAAGCAAATAGCAGAGAGAAGCCAAGGGTCCTTCCCTAGTGATACTGTGGTCAATCCAAAGGAGCATTGTAAGGCCATAACTACAAGGAGTGGTATAGTGGTTCAGCCGGTTGAGAAATCTGTTCCAATGAAGGACAAGTCTGAGAAAGGGGAGGAAGAGGTTGAGCAATGTAATGTGCAGCAGGTTCCAAAGGAGATAGCTACAAAGAAGTCTCCCACTCCTTCTTATGCAAAACCTCATTATCCCCAAAGGTTGAAGCAGCAGATTCAGAAGCAACAGTATGCCAGGTTCTGGATATTTTTAAGAAATTGCGATTAACATTCCTTTTGCGAAGCTCTTGAAAATATGCCTAATTATGCAAAGTTCATGAAAGATTTGCTTTCCAAGAAGCATAAGTTGCAAGAGGCGAAACTTGATAGCATTGACTCGGCGGTGTAGTGCCATCATTCAAACTAAGTTGCCACCAAAACTTAAAGATCCGGAAGACTTTAGCATTCCTTGTGCAATAGGGAATGTCAATATGGGCGAGCACTTTGTGATCCGGGAGCTAGTATTAATTTAATGCCCTTATCTGTTTCAAAAGCTCTCGGAATTAAAGAGATGAAGCCTACTATGATGTCATTACAGTTGGCGGATAGGTCCATTAAGAAGCCGAAGGTGTCATTGAGGATGTGCTTGTGAAAGTGGACAAATTCATCTTCCCGGTGGATTTTGTGGTTCTTAACATGGAGGAAGATGCTGAAATTCCTTTACTTTTGGGAAGACCCTTCTTGGCTACTGCTAGAGTGGTAATTGATGTAGTTGCAGGAAAAATGGAGTTTCAAATGAATGATGAGAAAGTCACTTACTCTGTGTTTCAACCCATGAAATACCCAGCTGATAATAGTGACTGCTTCAAAATTGATGTGGTTGATGAGGCCATTCAAGAAGTTTTTCAAGAAGGTTCAGATGAGCCTATGGAGGATGATCTTGCTCAATTGTTACAAGTGGAAGAAGAGGTTTCTGCAAAGGAGAATTCTGATTTACAGGTTGAGGAGCTGAAGAAGAAAGATTATGATGCGCCACTGTTACTCCTAAGGTGGAACTAAAGGAGCTCCCTTCTAATCAAGTATGTTTTTCTAGGGAAGGATGACACTTATCCCGTTATTGTTAGCGCCGAGTTGTCCCCTACCGACGAAGAGAAGTTCTTGAAAGTTTTGACTACCCACAAGACTGCCAAAGGGTGGTCTATATCTGATTTAAAGGGGATTAGTCCTTCATTTTGCACTCATAAAATTCTTATGGAGGACCATGTGAAACCAGTAAGGCAGCCCCAGAGGAGACTTAACCCGACTATGAAGGAAGTGGTGAGAAAGGAGGTGGTGAAACTATTAGATGCAGGCTGGAGAATGTGTGTGGATTGTAGGAGGTTGAATAATGCCACTCGCAAGGACCACTTTCATTTGCCATTCAAGAAAAAAATCAAGAGATGGCATGACAGGAGGATTCTTCTAAAAGAGTTTCATCCGGAACAACAGAGATTGAAGCCTTACCATGGTGGAGACATTGTGAGAGGAGGAACCTCCGTGGCACCGGAAGCTGAAAATTAAGGTGATATCCGTCAGGCTCAAGACGTTAAACAAGCGCTGATTGGGAGGCAACCCAATAAGTTTTCTTTTTCATTTTTATTTAGTCTGAGTAGTTATTCGTAAGATAGGAAGGATGTGAAAAGTGTGGATCAAATTATAAGTTCCATCCTAATAAAAAAAAAATTTGGGCAGAAATTTGGCGCCCTGGGCGCCAAAGTTGGCGCCCCCGGCGCCAACTTTCGGCCAAAAGGCCAAAAAAAAAAATCCAAAAAAAAAATATTATTTTTTTTACCTCACTTTCAACCACCCCTTCCTCCTTCTTCTTTCTCTTTCTCTCTCACTTATCTGACCCGGATGGTCGAGGCCCTTTGCATCAAGCAGAATATAGACCCAACTAGTTGTCAACCAGCTGAGGACAACAACGATTCCGACGATGCGGTCACACATGAGGACGCCGATGACCACTCTGATGACTTTTGACAGGAGCACTCTACATCAGAGTTAGAGGCTTAAACCAGGGGAGTACTAGTTCCTTTCCTTTTATTTCTTGTTCCGACATTGAGGACACTGTCTGATTTATGTGTGGGGTAGGGATATGAATTCTTTGGTGTTGCTTGTTCTTATTCAATTGAAAAGAATTCCCTTGAAAAAAATTCTTGAGTTTTTGTTCAGATTGACCTTAACTTTGAGCATCCCCATCTTAGAGAGTATTATCAAGTAAAACAATAAAAAGGAAAAGAATGTGTCAACTAAGCCCCTGAGCATTGAATTTTTGTAAGCAATTTGGAGATGTTTTGAATATTTTGATACCTGATTCCTCTAGGAGATGAGATTATGCCCTTTGTTGACCAAGTAAAACTTTTGTTGAGGGAAATGACTCAAGTGAGTTATTATGAAAAAAAAAATGGAAAAAAAGAAAAAGAAAAAGAAAAAGAGAAACACAACTCCAATGACTTCTCTAGACCTACTTAGTAACCGGTGCTGCATCACCCATGTGCAGGGTCGCGTCAAACGGTAAGGTGAAAGAGGGTTATGAGTTGAGCTAAAAGCCTCTTGAGGTGCTGTTGGAGTAACCGAGTAACCGGTGCTGCATCACCCATGTGCAGGGTCGCGTCAAAAGGGGACCTACAACGTCTCAAGATTAAGGTGCCTGTTGGAGTAACCGAGTAACCGGTGCTGCATCACCCATGTGCAGGGTCGCGTAAAAAGGGGACCTACAACGGCTAAATTAAAAAAAAAAAAATTATTTCTTACATGAGGATCCCTATGAAATTAACTGCAACGCTTGGTTTAGTGGGGGCATTTGAATTTTTCTGGAGGAATTAAGTAGAATAATATTCTTCTTGTTGTGCTTATTACTGGCTAAGCCTTTGATCATGGGATGTTAAGAGATTATTATGATTATTTAAGGCTATTGGCTTATTGACACAGTCTTATAAGACATTAACTGAATAAATTTTGATAACATGATCTGAGTGTGGTGGTAACTGCTCACTGTTTAGGGAAGTCAAAAACAATGTCATTCTCATTTAGATAATGAATTCTCTTTCTTTTGTTTGAGGACAAGCAAAGATTTAAGTGTGGGAGAGTTTGATAAGTGCATATTTTATAATTAAATGAGTAACAATTCTGAGATATATTGGATTAAATTTATTACTATTGTATATATCTTGCAGGAGTTATTAGCTGATTGAGAAAGGAGCAGAAAAAGGAAATCAATTTGAATCAATTGTGTGATATGAGAGAGTTGATTACAAAATATTTGAAGGTGATTGGAGATCTCAAAAGGATATTGCATATCTTTCATTAAAGACAGGATCAGATCACGACCCAAGTCAACCTAAGGGAATTTCTATATAAAGAACAAGGGAGACACACACTAGAACAGAGAGACAAGGCAGAAGCAACAAAAGCACAAAAGAAAGAAAGAAACATCCTTATGCTCTCTAAATCTCGGTATTTACCAAAGGTTTAGAGAGAAAGGAGGAAGAAAAGCTCGAGACTTTGAAGGAAGAAAGATGACGCAAGAACAATTCTAATTTTCATCTCTCTTCTTCTATTTTGTTAACCTAGCCATGCTTGGCTAGTCTTCTTTAGTAGTTAGGCGAGGATGAACCCTATGCGAGTTTAAGTATTTGTTTGAATTCTTGATTGAACGTTATTTACCATGATTGAATGAATTATCTTTGCTTAAAGCTTTCTTAAAGATTGATCACCTTTTAGATTGTTCATAGGTTGGTGTATGACAATAGAGATGTTTGTGCATTTAACTGGAACCGATAATTCGTCATAGAGTTGCATGACCTAGACATAGGCTTACGAGTTTATGCGATCTCATAATTCGGTTTAAATACATTGATCTTTCCAAACAATACTAAGACATTAGGTTGTTTTCAAAGATAACGGACTAAGGTAGCGTCAAGACATTGGGACTTAGTCTAATTTTAGAGAATTGATCGTCAATCATGGGAATAATAGTCAATTAGGGATTTAATACAAATACTTGAAGGAACATAGGGGGATTTCTATGCACTAACTGCGTTTTTTTCTATTGATTAACTTTTCTAAACAATCGTTTTTGATATTCTTAATCTTGAATGCGTGTTTTCGATTAAATTCCTTAAAAATTCTGTTTGGTTACAACTCACCTCCTATTACTCATTGGTCCAACTAAAGCTGAAATAACGAATTAGTGGCTGGAATACTAGTCCTCGTGGGACGATCTTTTTCTCACTACTTTATTACTTGTAACGATCGGTGCACTTGCCGAAGTCCCTATCACTCTATATCTCGAAGAACATTGCATTTGCTGAGAATCATTCATTCCTCAAGCAAATTTTAAAGCCATTTCAGGGCTTGAAGCAGTGACGCATTAACTATCCCAAATATTTTACTTCCTAAAAACTTTGTTCTGATTTAATATCATGTTTGGGTTACTCCCAAAAATCCATTTGACCTCCGTTTGAGAACTTTTGCAGGATCCAACAAATTGCAAATGTACGTTCGTAAGCTTTTCAAACTCTTAGTAATTAATCCATAGGTGATCAGACAAAGAGAACTGATGAACCAGGACATAGAACAAGCCATTATGCAGATAAAGTCACGATTCTGTTCATTAATCATTACCTCTTATCCACAAGGTCAGTTTTGTTCCCCACAAGAAAAATAATCACATCACTGCCTCTCTCACTTCGCACCTCTTCAATCCAATTTACTGCGTTCAGAAAAGTCTGCCGGCCTACAAAAGAAAAATACAGAATAGACAAAAAACATCCTTAACTGTTCTGGCAAATTGAGAATATATGATCCAAGTCATTCAGAAAGATCCAATAATGTGACTAGATATCATAGGCAGCAATAGAAAAGTGCCGGCCCTGGATCCAAAAAAAGGGAGAGTCAAGTTCTGATTTCCCATTCAATGATGTTTTGTTGAACTCACATACCTCCCAAAGAAAAATGCTTTAAGAGCTTTAATATGGGAGTAAGAGAATAGAAATGGTTTTTTTTTTTGGGGGGGTGTTTTGAAATTCTGCTTCCAAGAATAGAAAGCTACATACAGATTCCCCTCAGAAATAACTACTCCCGTTTGAACAACAAAAACTGAATAGCATGGTCACAGCAGTCTAAGTTACTTAACCAGCATAATATATACACACACATATAAAATAAGCAACTTTATTAGAAGCTCTAGTTAATTACTGTTGTTAATATGCAAAAGTTGTAAAAAAAAAAATATTCACTATTAAGCGAAGAATAGGTAAAAGAGAAACATATCCTGAATGGCATACTTGCAACATCATAGACAATAACAGCAACAGCTGAATCCCTAATGTAGCTTGGAATAAGACTTCTAAATCTTTCCTGTCCAGCTGTATCCCTGCTACCACATTGTCACGCACATGAAAAGACATTAAAAGGTTCTTTTTCCAGCTGGGGGGATTAAAAAGAATGTTTGCTGATTAAAAGAATGGAGTTATCGTTTGGTAAGAAACCCATAAATTGTCAATTGAATGCATTAAGCTCCTTAAACCTCACATTGATTCACCAATGTGCATCAAGAAGTAGGGCATAAAGCTATCATACAAAGCAAGACAAATGTGCTAAGAGTGTAATGAGTTAGGAGTAGTTGAGTTAAAATAACAGAATTAGTTAGCATTTGGTTAACAACTATCAGTAATTTATTTGTAACAACAATGTATATAAGGACATGTGTATATTTCACTAGTTTTGAGAAATAATATTCAGACTTCTTCCTTTTCTTTCTTCACCGTGTAATGGTATCAGAGCTACAGGGTCATTGACTTTGTTCTCTTTCTGTCAGCTTCTTCTTTGTTCTTTCCGCTTCTTCCGTCTTTCATTCATTTTTCTTCCAATTTTTCTTCGATTCACCTTTAATTTCTCCATGGCTAACAATTCAGTGGCAAATTCCTCTCAATCTTCCTCTACTTTTGCTGAAAATCCTACTGGTGTCTTTTCCTCAACACTTCTCGAGGACGTTCAAAATGTAGTTAATCCATTTTATTTGCATCCTAATGAGAATCCTTCATTAGTTTTGGTTTCTCCAGTTCTCTCTGGTCCTAATTACCATTCTTGGGCTCAGCAATGATGATGGTATTGATGTCTAAGAATAAGACACGATTCATCGATAGATCAATTCCAGCTCCAAGTTCTATGGATCCGATTTTTTCTTAGCTCTCTTGATCTCTGTCGCCAACTATAACACAAAGCATATTGTGGATTGATCGTGCTTGTGATGTCTGGGAAGATCTTTGAGACCAATTTCCCCAAAATGATGTGTTCCATCTTGCTAATTTGCAAGAAGAAATTCAGAGTTTGAAGCAAAGTGATATGGCTGTAGGTGAATACTTTATCAAGCTTAAGATTCTCTCGGATGAATTTCTTACTTTGCGACATGTGCTATCGTGTTCTTGTACTCCAAGATGTAGTTGTGGTGCTGCTGATCTTTACAAGAAACGCATAGAACAATATTATGTGATTCGGTTCTTGAAAGGCTTAAGTGATAAGCTTACTTATGTTAAATCACAGATTATGTTGATTGAACCATTACCAAAATATTAATCGTGTTTTTTCATTGGTCTCTCAACAAGAAAGAGAGTTGGGATTTCAGGGAACAGAAGTTGTTACTTTGCTTAGAGAATCTTCAGTTCCGCGTTATCACTCTACAAGATCAAAAAAGTCGAGTTTTACTTCAATTAGACAGTGTACTTACTGTGGGAAGTATAAACATACAGAGGCCACGTGCTACAGGAAACATGGTTTCCTACCATGATTTAAGTTTAGAAATTCTTCTATTAATGCTATTTCATCTGAGAATGTATTACATGGTAAATATTCTACTGAACATGCTAAAGTGGCCAACCAATCTTATAGTTTCACTCCAGAGCAATATCAAAAGTTGCTAGCTCTGGTTCAATCTAATCATTCATCTTCGCAACCCTCAGCTTCCATTAATAATGTTTCTATTTTTGGTATGTCCTTTACTTGTGCAATTTCTTCTTTTTCTAATTATTAGATCATTGATTCAAGAGCTACAGATCATGTGTTCCTATCTACCTTTATTTTCCTCTTATACTCAAATACATCCTATTTCAGTCAATCTTCCTGATGGATCATGTGTCACAGCTACTTACAGTGGTACTATTTGTTTCTCTTATTCTTTCTCCATTCAGAATGTTATATATGTCCCCGATTTTTGATTCAATCTTATTTCTATTTCTAAACTCACATTATCTCTTCCTTGTAATGTCTCTTTTCAAACCTCCAGATGCATTGAAGGGCTATACATCACAAAACATACTGCAGATTCCACAACCATACCTTACCAATAATGTTGCTACACCATCAGCTTGTTCTACACCATTTGATCTTTGACATTTTCATTTAGCATTTTATTCAATTCCATTTTGTATTCAATACATCAACAATTTCCATGTGTCTCATATAATCCTACTTTTACCTGTTGTGATGTTAGTCATTTTGCAAAGCAACGACATTTCCTATAAGCACTACCAAGTCCAATAAAATTGTCCATTTAGTGCATATGGATATTTGGGGTCCTTATCATTTATCTTCTATACATGACACAAATATTTTCTTACTATTGTTGATGATTTCTCTCATTATACATAAATATATCTTCTTAAAAGTAAATATGAGGTTGGTGTTACAGTTAAAAGTTTTGTACATTTGGTTAACACTCAGTTTACTACGTCTATTCAAATTATTAGGACGTACGATAGTCTTGAGTTTGCTCTAACTGAGTTCTATGTTGAACAAGGTATTATCCATCAAACCTCTTGTGTTGAAACACCTCAACAAAATAGTAAAGTCAAGAGATAGCATCAAAATATTCTTAATGTGGCTAGAGCTTTATAATTACAAGCACACTTACCTAAGGTTCATTGGTCTTATGCTATTACTCATGTCGTTTATATCATTATTCGCCTCCCTATACCTATTTTAGACAATAAATGTCCTTTTGAGCTTTTATATCAGCAATCCCCTGATTTTAAAACTTTTAAGGTCTTTGATTGTCTTTGTTTCACTTCCACTATTAGTCAACAATGAACTAAATTTGATAAGCATGGCAATAATTGTGTTTTTCTTGGGTTTAAGTCTAGTACGAAGGGTTTTATTACGACTTGCATGCATGTCATATTACAGTTTCTAGGAATGTGCATTTCTACGAATCATATTTCCTATTGCAACTAAGATTCTCCAACCTTGCCTAATTCTATTACTTTACCTCAAGAATTGCCTCTATTAGATTTTCTTGATAAACTTGATGTTTGTCCATCTTCCCCATCTGAGTCCTCTTCACTACAAGATCTTCCCTTTACCACCCTATCATCTCCTTTACCTATGCCCAGACATTCTGCTAAACCTAAAAGGCCACCATCTTATCTGCATGATTATCATTATTCTCTTCAATGCACATCAACCGTACCATATTCTATGGAGGCAGGTAGTTATCACCCTCTTTCTCATGTTTTATCTTACTCTAGCCTATCTCCTACTTGTTGCCATTTTGCTTTATCCATTTTCTGTTGATGATATACCTAAAACCTATTTTCAAGTTATCAAACATGAGGGTTGGAGGAACGCTATAGCAGCTGAACTAGATGCTTTGCAACAAAATCAAACCTGGTGCTAAGTGACTTACTACTTAGTAAACGCCCTATAGGATGTAAGTGGGTTTTTGTTAAGAAATATAACTCAGATGGTAGCTTAAACAGATACAAAGGTCGCTTGTTTACTCAAGGTTATACGCAAGTTGAGGGAGTTGACTATAATGACACATTTTCGCCTATAGCTAAGCTTACTACTGTTCAATTATTGCTTGCTCTTGCTGCAGCTCATAATTGGCATCTCAAACAATTAGATATCAACAATGCTTTTCTAAATGGAGATCTTAAAGAGGAAGTATATATGTTGTCTCCTCCTGGTTTATTTGTCTCTTTTCCAAATCAGGTTTGCAAATTGCAAAGGTCTCTTTATGGTCTGAAACAGGCCAAACACTAGTGGTTTTTAAAGCTTTCAGAAGCTCTTCTTTCATGTGGTTATCATCATTCCCAAACTGATCACTCTTTGTCCGTTCGAAATACTGACACTTCTTTCACTGCCTTACTTATGTATGTGGATGATATTGTTAGCAGTGTCACAGATCTAAATGAAACCAATCAGATTAAAACTTTTCTTGATGATTCCTTTAAGATCAAGGATTTGGGTTATCTTAAATATTTCATTTCCTTGGACTAGAAATTGTTCGGAGTTCTAAAGGTATATCTTTGTATCAAAGGAAATTTGCTTTGGATATTTTATCTAACACTGGTTTTCTTGATTGCAAACCTATTCAAACTCCTATGGCTAGAGATCTCAAGCTTTTCAAGGATTTGGGTACACTTTTGGATGATTGTTCTGCATATAGAACTCTAGTGAAACGAGTATTATATCTCACTAATACTAGACCAAGCCTTCTTTTGTTGTTCAACAATTGAGGTAGTTTGTCCAACATCCTACTACTACTCATTTGCAAGCTACTCACAGGATCCTTAGATATATAAAGGGTGCACCTAGTCGTGGTTTATTTTTCTCAGCTCACTCTATTATGAAACTCAATCCTTTAGTGATTCAGATTGGGCAGGATGTGTTGATACAAGGAAGTCTATTATCGGCTTTTGTGGTTTTCTTGATCAAGCTTTGGTGAATTGGCGATCTAAGAAACAACAGACTGTTTCTACATCTTCTTCTGAAGTAGTGTATCAAGCTCTTGCTACTACTACATGTGAACTCCAATGGCTTTGTTATTTGCTTCAAGATTTTGGCATTCCTCATACTCCTCCTACTTCATTGTGTTGTGATAGTCAGTCGGCCAGACTTATTGTTGCTAATCCTACTTTCCATGAGAAAACCAAACATATCAAAATAGATTGTCACATTGTGAGAGAGAAAATTAAGAGTGGTTTGATTCATCTTCTTTCAATAAGTCTCAAGATCAGTTGGCCGATATTATTACCAAGACTCTCTTGCTCCTACTCCATTTTGTACTCTCCTTTCTAAACTGGGAGTGATATACATTCATTCTCCAGCTTGAGGGGTATTAGAATATATATAATGAGTTAGAAGTAGTTAAGTTAAAATAACAAAATTAGTTAGCATTTGATTAACAGTTGTCTGTAATTTATTTGTAACAGCAATGTATATAAGGACATGTGTTTATTTCATTAGTTTTGAGAAATAATATTCAGATTTCTTCCTTTTCTCTCTTCACTGTGTTATGTGCCCAAGACGATGCAGATTCCAAGATGCCTTATGAATAATGGCATCTTGTTTAACATTCACCAACTTCAAAACTCGTTTTCTTGCCCTAATTCTGAATTCAAAGGAATAAAAAGTTCCAAGTTTAGAAGAGCAGTATAGTGGGATTAGAAGGTGTCAAAATAAAGGATTGGGACTTGATACGAAATTGATTGTTTTCCGAAACTGAACCAACAAACTTCAAATCAGCCATCATGAAACATGACAATCAGAAAATGCTCTTTCAGTGTATAAAATAAAATTTTGAAATCAAATATGACATATGACCAACAGAAGGAAAAGAACACCATCAACTTGGCATATATGTACAGTTGTCTAGTGTGGAAGGTAGTTTGCCAAGAGGGTATTAAATCGAAAGTGTCTGGCATTATTCTATACCCACCATTGAATAAACATTAATACTATATATCCTCACACAGGAGGAAGCAAACTTTGTTCGATGAAAAACTACACATCAGAATTCAGTGTTGTCATATCTCTTTATATTTATGGAAGATGAACTAAATTAGAATGCCATTAATTATAAAAGCATTTTCACTCCCACACCCGTTCATTCATTTAAATATTCAAATAACGAAAAACTTCTGTGTAAATTCATTTCCCCCTCCATTTAGAATTCCCAAAATGATGATGCCACGTCTTACCACAACTGCAGTCGAACAGTTCGATCTTCAAGATGCATAGTTTTGGATAGAAAATCAATACCGATTGTAGCCTGTTCACGAAAGGGGGGAAAATCTGAGTACCAGCCAAAAATGAAATGTAAAATCAATTTTGAATAAAGAAGATCAGTAAGTGCAGGATTTTACAAGCTTATTATGCTTATTATATAGTTGAATACAAGCTGCATAGTTCACATAAACGTGCACCCAATGAGAAGAAAGCAGAAATGGAAATGATCTAAATAACCCATATTTACATATAGACTATGCGTGATACGTATACCAATTATCACGGTGAAAAATATATCAAACCATGATTGCACTTTGCAGATGGAAGGCCTAATGTTACTTTGCATTACTATAACATTATACGGCCTTCTATTGGTTACTATACGAATAAAGAATATCTATGAGTCGAGTCAAATGTCTCCCATGATTGTGTAGAGATTTTGTTGGTTATTTTTGGGGAGATATGCGAAACCCACAACCTAGAAGTAGCAGCAGCTTTGTCTCACAGGAAAACCGCGATCTCTTGAACCAGCTCCCAAACCAAACAGGAAAGAAAATAATTACAGAACGATCTATCATAGAAACCGTCAGCATTAGCACTAGATGGTAAATCGATAATGAGATTCTGATCTTTCTTTTGGACAATGATTATGAGTCTGTTCTAGCTATATCACATTTCAAGTCATTTTTCCCAAAAGAAAATGTCTCAATCTCAAGGAGGAAAAACTAACACAGAGACTGCCGATGTTCTTAGCGCGGTATTGCATGAGAAAATTCAGATTTCAATGTAGATACGTAGGAGAGCTAAGATTATTAACAGCAAAACATGGCCCTTTAATTTATATATCAGCAAAAAAAATTCCGGTGCCAATAATTTATCAGATTTGATTTTTACAGAGGGTAAATGAATCTGGGTAATGGCAAATAATACCTGATAGGTGGTGTCAAATTTATCATACATGAAGCGAGTGATGATGCTGGTTTTGCCCACCGACTGATCACCCAAGAACACCAGCTTGTACTTTGCAAGAGCAGAAACTGGCGCCATTATGGAAATCACTGATGCAGAAAATCTGAGCGTGATTGAACATAATGGTTAATTCGCTTTGCCAAACGCCGATTCCGATTGCCTCGTGTGGTCTTTTTACAACTAGGAGGGAGGACGAGATTGACAACTAAAAAAAATTACATACGTGGTTATTTAACGGTATGCATGGATTTATTTTTTATACCTTCATGTGTCTTCTATTACAACAGTGGATCCAATATGCGGTTTAGCTGGATCCAGTTTTCCTACTTGGATGAGTAGGTGAAGCTTTTTCCAATCTGGATCATTCAGATGGGATCTAGATAGTCCAGGACTCCAGGTTTTTTTTTTAAAAAAAAATCATTTTAAAAAACATTTTAATAGGTATAAAGTCTAAAATAAAGATAATATCTCAATTAACAAATTTTTTTAATTATTTTTTCATTTAAAAATTGATAATTAAATGTGGGTCATCCAGACCCCATCTCGACAATTCAGATAGGAAAAACTTTTCTTACTCGTTCAAAATATGAGAAATAAATCTGGATTCCTAGTTAATAGTTTCAATTTATTTTGTTATAATAAAATTTACATTTGGTCCAAAAAAAAAAAAAAATTGTCATTTGGCTCTTTTAGGGTAAGTTTGGTTTAATGGAGGGGAGGGGAATGATTATGGGTGTGTTTGAGATGGTATCTGATGGAAAAAAAGTCCATACAATGTGAAAACCTGATAATTTGGTGTTTGGGATGGTATACTATTTGATGGGCTTTTGGAGTTGATGTGACTTTTTGGTTGAAGTTCATTGTTGGAGCTTCTGGTGGCTTCACAGTAGAGCCGGGCAATCGGGTCAAGTCCATCGGGCCGGCCTGTTTAAGCCCTGGCCTATAGGGCTCGGGCTTGAAAAATAGGGCAGAAATTTGAAATTGGCCCTTCAGGGCCGGCCCTGTAGGGCCTCGGGCTTAATCGGGTCGGCCCGCTAGGCCCGTTTAACTGTAGTTTTTAAAAATAATAATAATTACCTAGACTTCCACTTAATGAATATGTTTATTTGTAATTACTTAGATTTTTTTTAGTTTAAACTATAACCCTTTTTTTATGTTTATTATTTTTCTGTATTAAAACACATAATTAGTTATTATAAATTTTAAAGAAAAGATGTTTTCATATTAAATAAACACATACTTTGGTATTACAATATTATATAAGTAATAAATTATAAATATATTTTGTGTAAAATAAGTATAATTATTTTTACCCTGTAAGTAAAATCATGCATGAACCGAAGGAATCTGCAGACACACACAAAATTACGAAAGGAAAATGCATTTTGTCGTGGGCATACATAAAGCAATATCTTTGTTTAATATTTTTTGAAAAAAAAAAGAAAAACATATTCTTTGTGTTTATTTGTTTTTTATTACGAATTAATGAATGTGTTTATTTGTTGAATGATTTATATTGTTTAGATATTAATGTTGATGACATTTATTTGATAGATTAGAACTTTTTTGGGAGCAATTTACTAATTATATTTCTTTGAAAAAAATCGAAGGAAAAATAATTAAAATTTGGAATAGTAATTTTCAGGCCCTGTAGGGCCGGCCCTGACCCTAGTACTACCGGGCCGGACTTTGAAAAAAAGATATTTTCCTTACTCCAAGCCCTGTAGGGCCAGGCCCTGTCGAGCCGGGTCGGTCCTGATTCCCAACTCTACTTCACAGTGACTTTTCAGCAACAAAGACCTTGTTCGTGGTTAAATCAAAAACCAACTTGTAGGGGATAGATTTATTTAAACACTTCAATGTGTTGTAATTTTTTAATGGTTATTTTACTATTTTATTTAGCACATTTATATTTATTTTTAATGTTTTATCCAAGTTATCATATTTTATACTACATGCAATTATATATATATATATATATATAATACTTAACATGCTTTTAACATCTATGAAGCATAGAAGAACTCAGAGCAGAGCCGTGAAAGAAACAAAAATCAGAGATGTGAGAAAAGAAAATGCCCTAACTTCATAGCTGCATATACTCTTGCTCAAACACTATATTGGATTGACTGGGAAAAAAATTAACCATTCAACCTTTGCATCAGATAAAACTTCATTGTAAGAAACTTTAGTATGGCTCCCAAAAGTTGGAGATGACCTTCACACAAACGCACTTGTATTCCATTCGCTAGGGTTATGATCCTTTTATAGAAAATGTGACTCTCAATTAGGGTTCTTTGGAAATCAACTCCAGAATGATTTTTTTACGGATGACCGAATGGAAGGACCAATAGGAAGGTTAAATATATTTCAAACCTATCACAATAAGATTGAAGAAAGTGGGAAAAAGGGTTATTGTCATGGGAATAAGGAAGAAATAAATGGTGCTTCGAGAATTGTATTAAGAGCACCAATGAGGCCCTTTCTCTGCATATAAACTGTTGGGAAAAGGCCTGGTGATGGAACTAAAAGAATATTAAATCCTTATGCTGACCTTAAACTTCTGCATATTCAAATAGATACTACCAAACACGTTGGACCACATATTTCATGCCATGTAATCACGATGACATTTATTGACCAATTGCAGTGATATACATGGCCCAATAGCTAATCGGCTACAATGTTTAGTAGTTTATATTGATGATGATTGATGATGATGATAGTGTTCAACTTGAGGCTAATAATTGATTAGTTGGTTAAGGTCCATTCTATATAAAGGGCTTAATCATTGTGGTTTAGGTGTGTTGAGTGTGGAGTTCTCACCGTGTTAGAGAAAGATTAATTTGAGTCTCTTTCTCTAGAAAAGGTAGTCCCTCCTAGATCTCTAGAGTTAGGGTTTGTTGTATTGGATGAGCATATTACTCTTGTTAAGATTAATACAAGATTCTTCAACTTCTTCATATTATTTCTCTAATTACTTCTCCAATTATACTTGTTAACAATTAGTAACAATGGAAATACATGAGAGTTCGTAGTAGAAATAATAACAATTCACTGAAATGTCGGTTCTAGGATTTGTTTGGGGCGATGAAAGATAAAGTGAACAGGGGTAGGAGAGGAAGGGAAACTATATTATAAAACTTAACTGAGTAATTAAAGAGCAGGACGAGTAGAGAAACTAGGGCTATCTGGCCCAGAGAAGAAGCAGCTACTGGGGAGGAGAGAGAAGAAGAACTATCTTAGTCTTACAGAGGATATTCCAATCTTTTGATTTTATTATACTAATATCCCACCGGACTTACTTGTAAAATGAGATTTTAAGGGACTTTAAAATAGTATAATCATTTAATTGGGACCTCAGTACAATTTCCCCAAAAATAAACAGAAGAATTTGAGCTTGCTTGATTTTTTTCCCCATATTTTTTATTTTAAAAAACATTTTATAAATAAATTTAATAAAGCCACACAATTTATCTGCAAATGTGGAATACATATACGCAAGTATTTTATGATTTTCTTTGTGATGGTATTTTTAGGCATAGGCATCCTTCTAATGAAAATAATCCTACAATGGACATCTCTCTCAACAGAAATTTAAACATTTGTTCATTATGTTATAACGGATTTAGCTAGTGATATTTTGGCATATAAATGTTTATGCTATCCATATTTTAAGAAAATTATTAAGAAAAAAAAGTCCATTGCATAAAATTCCTTTCATTGTTGAAGTTTGAACATTTGTCACATGATAATTGCAACTATAATTTTTAAATGACTATTAAAATAATGTATCCTAAGCAATTAGGAAAGGGAACCCAACTGTCTGAACGAGTGTTGCCATCTATTTGCTGTTACTACCTTTGTCATAGTAAAATATGGAGCAAGATCTTAGAAGAAAAAAGCAGCATTCAACTCAGTTGCCCATTTAAGAGGTCAATTTTTCCTTTCTTTTTTCATAAAAATTGAAATCCATTAATAACTCAAAAGAACATCTACATTATAGAAAACTACAACCTACTATCATTCACCAACCACCGCCTCTTGGTATAAAGGTGTGAGTGATCAAGGAGACAAAAGTTTCATACGGTATTACTCCCTCTAGTTCTTATTATAAGGCACCAACTAGCAAGTTTATTTGCTCCTTTTTATAAAACACTTACTTATTCCCAAGAAGCATTAATTATTTTTTCTCATGTATACCCATAATTAATAAGGATAGTACATGAGAGTAATAATTAATATGATATTAGAGTTTAGTGTAATTAGTAAGGGTAATATTAGAAATTACATAATTTCTATGACAACTTTATTGACTTTAACTGTTTTTATTGGTTTGTGAGAATAGTTAATTGGTGCGTTATAATAAGGACCAGAAGGAGTATGAGCTAACTTAATCAAATGGTCTGCTAAAACATTCTTATCGGTAGGAATATAACTAATTAAAACTTCTTAGTTTTTTTATAACCACAACCTGACATAAACTATAATGTTCTAAATAAGTGAGAATGATTAAAAGTTCACAACCCCTAATCAAAACATTAACAGCTTCAACGCAATCTAATAGTACAACAACATTTTTGTATCATTTATTTCAACATATCTGAAGGCCTTAGGTGGTCGCAATGATTTCTGCTATTGCTAAGGGAACTATCGTGAGTTTACACATGAATCTGCATATCCATTGTCTATCGTCTCCACTAATAGCACATTTACAACTGCTTCTCCCTAACTCCAGAACTGAAGCATCCACCTCGAGAGTAATAAATCCTTATTGGCGTTTCCTATTGACCCGTTGTAATACCCCAAAAATACGTATCATAATTTGGTAAGATTATACCTATAAAAAGTAGGTGAATATGGGATATCAAATAATAAGATATAATTATCTTATTTTCTAAGGAAAAGAAATCTCTTGGAAATTAGAGAATCTAAGGGCCAAAGTGCCAAATGACCAAAATGCCCCTAAGGGACATAAATGATTTAGGAAAATTGTGAAAGCTATAAAAGAAGCAAGTAAAAATCTATTTGAAATAGGGAAGGATATTGTCCCTAATTTAGGTAATTTAATAAGTTACAAACTTGGAAAAATTGTAGAAGAATACTCAAAAAGTAAGGAAATGACTGTAATACCCCTGTAAGTGCTGAGATAATGCAAGAGACATGAAAACAAAGATGTCAATACAAAAGTTATGAGGTAATGAAGCATCCTAATTAATAAAATTATCAACTAATGATAAGAAAGTAATTAGGAAATTATTGGCTAATTACTTAAGCTTAAGTAAAGGAAATTCAGAATAATTATGTAAAACTCAAAAATTAGTGGTAATTGGCTTAAAATTAGTAAAAATATATTTAATAATTAATTGGAAATTTTGGAGAAAAATAGTTGAGTTTAGGTATTTTTGAGCCTAAATACAAGTTTGGACCAATAGGAAAAAGTTATGAAAATTTGGTAAAAATAATTAAAATAATAATTAAATAATTAATTAAAAATAAAATAAAAATATATATATATATGATATATACATGGTGGCAGCCGAAATATTGCCCAAGAAAGGAAGAAAAATAAATAAAAATGAAATGAAAAATAATGTTGCAACTTGCATAATATAATATATTATAATTAATTAAAGTAAAAATGGATGAATAGTAATTTAGAAATTAGGAAACGGATCCTATCTGGAGATCTAGGAATGGGATCTCCAAAGTCAAGGTAAAATATTGATCAGTGAGTTTTTACCTTCAAGTGACCTCTTAGGAAGTTAATTAGAGGTAGTTTGTGCATTTTCCTAATAAAACGAAATAGGGAAAAATGCATATAGGTATATTTTTGGATAAAGAGAAAATAAATTCTAACTCAAGATCTAGGCATGAGTTTGAATTTATCTTGACATATTTGGAATCAGTGAATTTTTCGAAGAAGATGATGTTTCCGAGAAAAGTGTTTAAGTAGCAGGACCCGTACGCACACGTTTTCGAGGAACTTGGATCGACAGTTGGAGCCCCATATGGAATCGAAATTTAGGTTAACTTGGACATTTCTAGTAAGTGAGAACATGTCTTCAAAGTTGTAAATCCAGAATTTTGAAATTTCTCGAAATCACGCGAATCGGGTGCCGATCGGGGAAAATACAGTAGGCAGGGCATAAAGTAAACAAATTGGAAATTCCACCTTGTCCCTTCAAAACCCTATAAATGCCCCCTCCTTCATAATTCTCACACCTTTTCTTCCTTCTCTTGGCCGAAATTTTTGGTTGAGAAAGAAGAGAAAGGAGCTCTGGGGGAATTGTGCAGCGAAGCCCTGTAGAATTGTCCGGAAAGTCTTCAACGGGTAAGTCTTTAGTCTTTAGTCTTTAGTTCGGTAGTTAGTAGAATTGTTAGATTTAGGAAGTAGGGGACGAGATTCCTACTCTTGTTTTAGAGCCTTGTTTGCGTTGAAAAAATATGCAGAGGTGTAAACATAGTAGGGATCGAGTCGCCGAAAAGTTGAAGCTTTCATGAGTTTTTCAAAAGTAGAGGTTATAATGTTAGAATAGCCTTTAAATTTCAAGTATGATTTGGGTATCATATGGGAGGGCTATTTTAGTCATTATTTTCGAAAATCATAGTTGCGTCGAAGTTCTGGCGAAATTTCGGGAAGAAAATTTATAAGAGTAACGAAGTGCTGGCGAAATTCCGCCAATTAGGGGTATAGGGGCAAAATGGTAATTTTTACCTAAAATGCCAGTTATGTTGTCAAATCACTAATAAAAGTGATATTACCCTTATAGGACGTCAGAAATCATAGTTTCTTTGCCGTTACGTTTGTCCGACGACGAGCATTGTTGGACGTTTCGCCGTTTTAAAGTAAACGTGCCATTTACATCAAAAGTGCAGAAGTACCATCAAACGAAGGTACGTTCGCGGCATCTTGTAACACCGACTACGATGCTTATAGTACGCTTATATATGATACGGATAATTTCATAAGCCATGGGTGGAACTACATTACGGGCCATACACGGTGACTAAGGTAATAAACTTAGATAATCACTTACGACTTTACGGGTTATATTAAGTATAATACCGTCATGTTTTCCTAGCGCTACGGACACGACGGTACATCGTGGCACACAATTAAAGTGCGAGACAGATAACTTTGCTTGTAGGGCGGTTGTTATTTAATGATCATATATATCATTCTTTGTAATTCATTTTAGAAATATACGTTGATCATATCTTGTTATATAAGCATGAGGTTAACCGTTACGAGATCCGATGAACGTTGGATCTCGGCTCTTACTATAGCATCACATCAAGGTGCGGAGAGAGACCATGGACGGAGGGTAAGAGTAAGCGAGCAGACATCACACATGAAGATGAAGACCACGTAAAGACCGAGTGATGATCGGCCGATGAGATGTAAAGTCATAATCAGATAATGTATTAATCTTTATGAACAGGCAGATACGCCACCATTATTGTTATAATCAGTTACTCAATGTTTTTATTCCGCTGATACTCTACTCTGATGTTTTAAAAAAAAATTTGGCTCTGAAATTGGGATGTTACACTTATGGTATCAAAGCAGTTTTCCTGGCATGGATCTGACTATGTTATTACGAATAGTTTGGTGCCGAAGGCAAGGCTAGTCTACGTGGGTGTGCCATAAGTCGCCGCTAACCCGGTGAGGCCCCATGGTAGACACTTACACAGCCATTCGTTCGGTTAACGGAGTTAGGTTCAAAGCCTTTGAGCATATTTTGAAAATGAGTACGATATAACTCTAGTGTTATGTTCTAAAGATGGACGAAATGAGGTCCTTTGCATAAAATATTACGGTCGAAGAAAGCGTACGCGCATATATCCGTAAGATAGGGTTAAGATTAAATCTAGAGTCGGTGTGTCCACCACTTTGGACCTATGCCGATATTAGATACCCCGATATCATCAATAACCACGATAACCACGATATCGGTATCGATAACTCGATATCGGTCTCCGATACCTCGATAACCCCTATATGAGCATCGATAGTCCGATAACCCTGTTATCAATTTCGGATAGTTCAATAGCCACGATATCGGTCTTGACACTCGATATCGGTCTCGATAGCTGTGATAGCTCGATATCGGTTTAAGTAGCTCGATAACCACGATATCGGCCTTTGATAACCACGATAACCTGGTAATGTCGCCTCACCGACGACAATTTTGACTACCCAGGAGATCATAGATCTTGAAAATCAGTTCCGACACGAATTCTGATAACTCACTCTGATAACTCTGATAGTCGTCCGTTTGTACTAGACGATAGTTCTATCCTAGCACAAAGTTTGTACGTGGAGCTAAGTCACGCCGGATGAAACTCTGAGACCAATCGAGATTAGTACATGCAGTATTTGACTCATGTAGAGGAACTCCGGATCGTGTTTACGTACCGTTTACGAAAAGAACAAACCAACAAAAATTCTGAATCTATACATAACTCTGCTAGAAGCAGTGATCGTTCAAGATCGTTACAGTCTTTACACTAAAAGCGATAAGAAATGTTCTTAAGCGTAATGTAAAGGTTGCGAGCGGTTGCATTTCTCTATGGCGAGGCGAATGGAATGATGGAGTAACCATCCCTAAACACCTTGATCCTTACCTTCCTCTTATTTCCATGTTCTTTCCTCGCATTTATAGCAGGACGGCTCGTTCTTTTTAGACATGTACCTGTCTGCACGATGAAGTATTACGAGCAACAGTGGAAATTGGTAAAGCAGAACTCCATGAAATCCCCAGGAGGCCAAGACCGAGTTCTAGGTGATGGACAACCACGGGTGATACCAGTCCCAGTACAACATCTTGACCACCAAAGTGTGTTGCAAGAGCTGAAGGAGCATTTGGATGAGCAAATAGCTCGGATGGACAAACTGATAGAGCAAGAGACTCAGAGGGAAAAGTTGAAGGAGAAAACATCTATGAAAGAAAAGCTGGAAGAGCGTGAGACACTTATTGATACCCTCTAGCTGAAAGACAAGAAAGGCGAGATTGAGAGACAGCGGAAACACCGTCGATGGAATGTACAGAAACTCCATCCATGCTGGAAATGCGGGAATTACCATCCCGGTGTTGCCTGTAATGTAAGACCAATTTGCTCTAAATGCCGAGAACCAGGCAAAGACTGTCCCCAGATAATTACGGAATTCGAGCCACAGAACATAGACCAGATGTTAGCATCGCTCGGAGCAGAAGTCGGAGAATCCTCAGAGATGGTTCCGGATGCTATCGTTTAGTTAAAACTATTTCAGTAGATATATAAATCGATCCAAGTGCTAAACCGATTATTTCCTTTTGATGCTTGTATGGATCCTTTTGGGATGCATACGTATATTTCCTTACGTTACGTTGTAATAGTAGCTACACCATTGGGTGTGAGCTTTTAGCTGTAAAGCGTGTTTTGAACCAAGTCGCGGGTATAATATAAATCGTACTACGACTTCATAGCGTCGACAACATTCTCAATAAGTGTTATACTAACGGTGATGAAGAACGGTGACAAAAAGAATATATGATTCTCACAAGCAGAGATAGAACTGATGCGGAAACCGAATCTTTATTCAAGTAAATTTCGCGTAACGTGCCAATAAACAAGGCTCAGGAGTGAGAAATTAAATCATTAATGTTGAACAAAGACGTGAGACAAGTTTTCATAAATTGAGTGAGAAGTTGATTGCCGCACCAAGAAATTGGTTATCCCAAATCCAAATATTTTTTATGGTACTGAATTGGGATATGTCTAGGCTGCGACATGACAGGTGTGATAACTTACCACTCTCAAGTCTCTTAAAGTCGAACCAATCCACACATAGCATAGTAATAATCAACATCATGTTTCTTAAGTAACTATAAAACACTAAAGTACGCGGTGTTATGGGTGCCACGGAATCAATATATATAAAGTACGCGGTGTAATAGACGCCACGAAAACACTATATATATCAATTTAAAGCATGATAAAACACTAAAGTACGCGGTGTTATGGGTGCCACGGAAGCAATATATATAAAGTACGCGGTGTTTTGACGCCACGGAAACACTGTATATATCAATTTAAAACATGATAAAAACATTATAAATCAAAACCAACGTATAGCCTTAGAAGCTCCCAGTAATATTCATATAGAAGGGGAAGACTGGAGTTTTTAACGTAGTATCAACTACTGTTAGATGAACGGGGCAACTGTTCGGAAGTAAATATTCACTTCCCAAGATTGACGATATATTCCATATTCTAAAATCCTATATCCTGTCAAAGTCGACTTACACCCAGAACACTACCGGTTGTGAATCAAAACTAGCAATGTTTTGAAGATAGTCTTTAGGACTTGAATCGGGCGCTTGAAAATTTCTTGTGACACTTTGTACGTTAACAAGTGCACCTATCATGCTCTTAGAGTGCTTAAATAGAGTTTTTCTCTCGAATACATAGGCGAGTAAATGGAGCGTTGATTGACGACGTCCTCATACATTCGAATAAGAAGTGGAACGCCAAGAATGATGACGATCCGTAGTAGGTAAAGGATGTGACTCTTTACTAGACTAGCAAAATGTGAGTGTTGGTCATCGAAATAAATTTTCGGGTCATGTTCCATGGCAACGATGCTATTATCTATTCTAGACAAAGTAGGAGCAGTTCGGAATGAGAATGACCGAGAGATAGTAAAACGTATGGAGTAGTTTTGGGTCTAGCGGGATAGTACCGCAGATTCAAGTGAATTTTCGCTAGATACAGTTACCATAAGGCTACGATGTAGAAAATAAGTAGCAATCGGATGGAGAAAACTATCGAGTGGGTACTCTCTAATGAGATTTTTACCAGTATCTCATATGACGATTTAAAGATCGAAGCTGTTAGAGTATGATGAGAGCGCAATCCTGTTAAAGGAAATTCCCCTGAAGCTGTAAATACGCCTGATAAAGTTAAACTTCCAAGTTTTCTTACAATCAAGATGGCACAGATTGACGCCTTAAATGGGCAGAAGTGTAAATCACTTATATTGCTCGATAAAATTATCGGAGCGAGAGATTTTCGTAGTTGGGATATGATTGATCACGTCTCTTGATAGTTTGTACAAGTCACAAAAGATCGTGAGAATCTTTTGGTGAATGAGATGATCTTACATCCCTAGATGCCGGTGTCAAAAGAAAACCTCAAAGACGAACAAGTAGTTAGCATCACATGAGATCATTCGAAGTATATGTTGACAACAAACAAGTCGCTATTAGATAGCCTTATCCCCGTACGGAGTTTAGAGGATAGAGTACAAATTTCGAGGACGAAATTTTGTTTAAGGGGAAGAAATGTAATACCCCAAAATACGTATCATAATTTGGTAAGATTATACCTATAAAAAGTAGGTGAATATGGGATATCAAATAATAAGATATAATTATATTATTTCTAAGGAAAAAAAAAATCTCTTGGAAATTAGAGAATCTAAGGGCCAAAGTGCCAAATGACCAAAATGCCCCTAAGGGACATAAATGATTTAGGAAAATTGTGAAAGCTATAAAAGAAGCAAGTAAAAATCTATTTGAAATAGGGAAGGATATTGTCCCTAATTTAGGTAATTTAATAAGTTACAAACTTGGAAACTGAGATAATGCAAGAGACATGAAAACAAAGATGTCAATACAAAAGTTATGAGGTAATGAAGCATCCTAATTAATAAAATTATCAACTAATGATAAGAAAGTAATTAGGAAATTATTGGCTAATTACTTAAGCTTAAGTAAAGGAAATTCAGGAATAATTATGTAAAACTCAAAAATTAGTGGTAATTGGCTTAAAATTAGTAAAAATATATTTAATAATTAATTGGAAATTTTGGAGAAAAATAGTTGAGTTTAGGTATTTTTGAGCCTAAATACAAGTTTGGACCAATAGGAAAAGTTATGAAAATTTGGTAAAAATAATTAAAATAATAATTAAATAATTAATTAAAAATAAAATAAAAATATATATATATATGATATATACATGGTGGCAGCCGAAATATTGCCCAAGAAAGGAAGAAAAATAAATAAAAATGAAATGAAAAATAATGTTGCAACTTGCATAATATAATATATTATAATTAATTAAAGTAAAAATGGATGAATAGTAATTTAGAAATTAGGAAACGGATCCTATCTGGAGATCTAGGAATGGGATCTCCAAAGTCAAGGTAAAATATTGATCAGTGAGTTTTTACCTTCAAGTGACCTCTTAGGAAGTTAATTAGAGACCGTTTGTGCATTTTCCTAATAAAACGAAATAGGGAAAAATGCATATAGGTATATTTTTGGATAAGGAGAAAATAAATTCTAACTCAAGATCTAGGCATGAGTTTGAATTTATCTTGACATATTTGGAATCAGTGAATTTTTCTGAAGAAGATGATGTTTCCAGAAAAGCGTTTCGTGCTTAGGACCGCACGCACACGTTTTCGAGGAACTTCAGACCGACAGATTGGAGCCCCATATGGAATCGAAATTTAGGTTAACTTGGACATTTCTAGTAAGTGAGAACATGTCTTCAAAGTTGTAAATCCAGAATTTTGAAATTTCTCCGAAATCACGCGAATCGGGTACCGATCGGGGAAAATCTGGTAGACCGGGCATAAAGTAAACAAATTGGAAATTCCCACCTTGTCCCTTCAAAACCCTATAAATGCCCCCCTCCTTCATAATTCTCACACCTTTTCTTCCTTCTCTTGGCCGAAATTTTTGGTTGATAAAGAAGAGAAAGGAGCTCTGGGAGAGGTGTAAACATAGTAGGGATCGAGTCGCCGAAAAGTTGAAGCTTTCGCAGTTTTTCAAAAGTAGAGGTTATAATGTTAGAATAGCCTTTAAATTTCAAGTATGATTTGGGTATCATATGGGAGGGCTATTTTAGTCATTATTTTCGAAAATCATAGTTGCGTCGAAGTTCTGGCGAAATTTCGGGAAGAAAATTTATAAGAGTAACGGTCTTTGGCGAAATTCCGCCAATTAGGGGTATAGGGGCAAAATGGTAATTTTTACCTAAAATGCCGATTATGTTGTCAAATCACTAATAAAAGTGATATTACCCTTATAGGACGTCGAAATCATAGTTTCTTGCCGTTACGTTGTCCGACGAGCGCTGTTGGACGTTTCGCCGTTTTAGTAAACGTGCCATTTCATCAAAAGTACCGAAGTACCATCAAACGAAGGTACGTTCGCGCATCTTGTAACACGACTACGATGCTTATAGTACGCTTATATATGATACGGATAATTTCATAAGCCATGGGTGGAACTACATTGCAGGCCATGCACGATGACTAAGGTAATAAACTTAGATAATCACTTACAACTTTACGGGTTATATTAAGTATAATACCGTCATGTTTTCCTAGCGCTACGGACACGACAGTACATCGTGGCACACAATTAAAGTGCAGACAGATAACTTTGCTTGTAGGGCAGTTGTTATTTAATGATCATATATATCATTGTTGTAGTTCATTTTAGAAATATCTGTTGATCATATACTGTTATATAAGCATGAGGTTAACCGTTACGAGATCCGATGAACGTTGGATCTCGGCTCTTACTATAGCATCACATCAAGGTGGAGAGAGAGACCATGGACGGAGGGTAAGAGTAAGCAGAGCAGACATCACACATGAAGATGAAGACCGCGTAAAGACCAGAGTGATGATCGGTAGATGAGATGTAAAGTCATAATCAGATAATGTATTAATCTTTATGAACAGGCAGATACGCCACCATTATTGTTATAATCAGTTACTCAATGTTTTTATTCCGCCGATGCTCTACTCTGATGTTTTAAAAAAAAAAATTGGCTCTGAAATTGGGATGTTACACCCGTCCTATAATATTCTAGTTAGAGTAAAATTGACATTTTATTATTAAATTCTTGTCCCAGCTTAATACAAAAGCCACCAACTTGAACAAATAGTACTCGGAAAATGTTTATTGAATGAGCGAATGAGACTCCTTTAGTTCTTATCTTAAATTAGATGTTTATAACTTTGCACATATATCCTTTTTTTCCCTTTATAGAGGAGGCAAGATAGACCAATTTTTCCCCACTTCAACTGGGACAAGTCATGCTCATAACTCACATTAGCAGAACCCAGGAATGAAATCATGTAAGCTAAATGGGCTGCCCAACTTACCCATTGCTCTGCCCTATTTAAAGTTAAATGGGTTTAGACATTGGCTGCCCAACCTGCCCATTCATTGCTCTGCCCTACTTAACACGGTTAGAGAAATAAAAAATATTGTTTATTTTTTACTTTAAATTCCTAATTCCTATCTCACTTTTAATTTATCTCATCATCATGGTGACCCCATCGCAATACTCTACAATGTACATCAATATTTTCAAAAGTTCATAAATCCAAAAAATAAGATGGGATGGGATGACAACTTAGACGATACAATTCAAAGCTGACGGTTATCATCATGCGATGCCTTCTTTGCAGGTTATCACGGGTCACAAATTAAGATTAAAATTAAATAGTTTTAAGATGTCAAGTTTTATTTTCAAAACTATTCCCAAGCACTTGTCAGTTTCTTATTTATCCCAAGACAAACAGAACAAGCAAGGTTCGAGTAAACAGTGAGGCTATAAAATTTAAAGATCAATGACCAAGTTTTAGTATTTATTTGGAATAGCGATTGAAGCCTTTAAAAACAGTTTTTAATATACAAAGTAAATATGTAAGAAAATTTTTGTCTCGATTTACAAAAATAAGTACTTTTGAAACCCTAAACGTGATATCAAACCGGCACTTAATCCATAAAAAGCATTTTAAAGGTTAATAATCACGTTCATCTCGACAATAACCTACTTCTTAATCAACATTTCGAGAAACAAAAAAGGAAAAGCTAATACACTAAGGGTGTGCATGGGAACCATTCTGTTCCCCAGCACTGATTCTGAGATGGAATAGTTTTTTCTGATTCTGTGTCTGGGAAAAGTTCTGAGAATCAGAATTACGTTTGTTAACTCATTTTATTTTTACTCCGAGAACCAGAATTACATTTGTTAACACATTTTATTTTTATTTATGTAATTTTTATATTCAAAAAAATTATTTATGTGGTGGTGGTGGTGGTGGTGGTGGCGGTGGTGGCGGTGGTGGTGGTGGTGGCAGCGGCGGTGGGGATGGTGGCGGCGGTGATGGTGGCAGTAGTGGTGGCGGTGCGGTGGTGGCGGCGGCAGTGGCGGTGGCGGTCGTGGTGGTGGGGGTGGGGGTGGCGGCGACGGTCGTGGTGGTGGAATAAATCTAAGGTAGTTCGGTTCTTATGAATAACCTAATTGGGAATTGGGGGAAGCATTGTTCTCAAAATAACAACACAGAAACGGAAAAAAAAATGGTGGCAAGAATGAGTGAGATGAAGAACATACACCGAACGGGGGCTTCACTGCTTGGACTCTGAAGGAATTTCGAGGTTTCTTGATGTGGAAATTCCGATTAAGATGCCAATTTGGGAGGAACGAGAGCTTCTGGTGAAGACAAGTATTAGTGAGAGGTTGAATTCTTGCTGGCAGAAGAGAAGACGATACAATTGTTGATGAAGCAGCCAGGTAGAAGCTTCTTCAGATTCTCTGCTTCCCCTGACCCCTGTTTAAGTGCTCAACAGTAACACTAAGTTGTTTGTAAACCTAAATCATAAAGTAGGAGAAGCTTAAACATGAATAATAATGAAGAGGTATAGAGGAAGGAGTGGTTTAATTTGAGCGTAAGTACCTTGACTTGAGAAGTAGGTGAAAGGTCCAGAGCTTTAGGGAGATTGACTGCCTGACTGGGTCCGACTCCGAGCTTCTGCAGTTCTGGGTTGTGCCAATTGCCGACTGCCGAAGGAAAGGACGACCGAGGTGGCCGGGTGGGTGGCGATGCTGATAATGGAAGGAGGAAGGAGCAGAGTGAGCTTCTAGGTCGAGCTTCTAAAGAGGAAGGAGATCGAAGAGTGAGCTGCGTCTGACGGTCTAAGGAATGAGGATGGAAGTGCATTCAGCGAAGGGAAAAATTTAAATAAATAAATAAAAAAATCAAAAATCAAGGGGGGGCACGTGCCCCCCTTCTTCAACACGTGCGTCCGCCCTTGCCCACAGCGGTCCTTACCCCCCAAATGGGATGAAGAGGTCCCCATACTCATGAATGAGGACACAGGATCATCAGGGACTTCCAACTTCAACCGAATTCCGGAACATCACGCCACACACATACCAAGGCCCAATTTTGGAGGACAACAACAAACTCCCCTACCAGCAGCAAGGCACAACAAGGAAGACATTGTGGCAGAAATTAACCCTATGAGTATATTAATAACCCTCCCCATGCTAATGTTAATGATGGTTCTATGTTAATACTTGCAGGAACTCCTCCACAGCTTTGGGAAGAGGTAATAGGATGATGGGAATCGTCAACCATCTTACATTGTTCAAACATTGCCTTTGCAAACAACCAGGAGAAGGTTAATTATATCAAAAATCTTTTAGGAGAAACAGCTAGGTATTATTATTTAAATTGGACTGCTACTTTTCCTACAAAATATGCTAGGTTGATAGCTTTGGCAGATAATACACATAATGTAACAGGCCAGATTAGACAGTTAACAATAAGTTAAGATCCTTTTAGAGGTAGGAAGCAATTTTCCCATGTTTAAAGGAAAACCTACAGCCGCCAGAAATTATTTTCTTGAGAAAATGGCGAACCAAATGCCTCTGCCGGTTAGAAAATCTTATTTTCCATTTCCTTCCTCTGATTTTCAGTGAGCCAAACGGGCCCTAAGGTTATGTTTGGGAGTTCCATTTTGGAGGGAAATGAAAGGGAAGGGAGGGTTTTGGTAGTCCCTTTCCCTTGTTTGCAAGTTTTAAAAATATGAGGGGAGGGAATCAGGGATTTTTACAAATCCCCCAAAACCCTCTTTCTTCACAAAAATAAAGTTCCCCCAATATGAGGGGTTTTAAGAAGGGAAATAGAATAATTACTTTATTACCCTTATTCACCACCACCACCACCACCCAACTACCACCACTGCTGCCATCGCCGCCGCCGCCGCCGCCGCCACCCCGCCACCGCCGCCACCGCCGCCGCCGCCACCACCACCACCACCCCCGCCACCGCCGCCACCACCACCATCGCCCCACCACCGCCACCGCGCCACCGCCGCCACCGCCGCCACCCCACCGCCGCCGCCACCCCACCGCCGCCACCACCACCACCACCACCACATAAATAATTTTTTGAATATAAAAATTACATAAATAAATTTTTAAGAAAATTTAAATTTATTTGAAAAATATAAGAATTATAATAATTATTAAAGAAAAGGACAAAATGGTAAAAATAACTCATTAATCCTCCATCTTCCTCCCTTACTATTTTTTTAACTCCCAAACAAGGGAAGGAAATATCCTTCATTTCCCTTCCATCCCCTCCCCTCTATTCTCCTTGCATTCATTTCCTTCCCCTTCCTTTCAAACTCTCAAACAAAGCCTAAGTATAGGAGAGAAGTCGCTTTCGAGAAAAAGGCAGTGGCGTCAAGTACAGTACAGAGGCGCGAGCGCGACAAAGCTAGAAGCGTTGAATTTGAAGCAATCGGATGATCTCTCTTGTGCAAATCCGTGGTCCCTCGCGCCATGAACGAAGAGCAAAAGTCTCTCCTTCTTAGTTCATCCTCTCATTTCTTGCCGCCCTACGGTTCGCATTTTATCTTCCTCCATCTCTCCTGTCTTACGAAGTCTTTCCCTTATGCTTGGATACTTCGTTGTCGGTAGGAGTAAGGCTATCATACGGCACGGCTGGATTCAAAGCCGATGCATCAATTCTATCGTCGACGATGTACTGGGTGGGAATTCTTGCAGCTTTGAGGTCGTTGAAGACCCAGGCGGTGATCAGCTCGATTATCACAATTGAAAAAAGTCATAATGAACATTTTCAAAAAATCAAATCACTTGTTTGGGCATCCAAAAATAGCTTTTTGAAGGACAAAAAGTTAGGCTTTTTGACCAAATTAATTTTTTAAAAAAAAAAATTTACCAAAATAAATCAAATTTCAAACTATTTACCAAACTAATGCACTTGGTGGCGTGGCCTGACTGGACGGTACAAATGGCGTAAAAAATCTTAACGTTTCTGGGGGCTAAATGGCGTGAGGTTTTCTCACGCCATTTAGCACCAGGTGAGAGAAAATCTCACGCCGTAATGGCGTGAGATTCTGGTGCTAAATGGCGTGAGGTTTTCTCACGCCATTTAGCACCAGGTGAGAGAAAATCTCACCGGCTTTTTGACCAAAATAATTTTTTCAAGGATCCGTTAATTTAGCAGATCCACTAATTTAGTGGTTCTGTTTCCATATAAATAATAATTAAATATAATAATAATAAATGATAAAAAGTGAAATAATTTAAAACTCTACCTCATTTAATTTGAAGTCAAAATAAAGAAATCATTGAGCTGAAATAACTCATTAAGAAAGCCTTCTAAAAGATTGCACGGTACAATTTGGTGGTTATAACAACAGATCCTAATATTAGGGGATCTATATATTTATTATACCCCAAATATTTGTATAACAACCGTATTGATTTTGGGATCTGTATAAATATTTATAAAAAATACAAATCCCAAAATTAATACTGTTGTTATACAAATATTGGGTGTATAATAAATGGCTTTTTGACCAAAATGATTTTTTTAAGAAAAAAAAATATCAAACTAAAGCTCTTTTGAAACTATTTACCAAAGTAAGTATTACGCCATTAATCCCGTAAGAAATTGTTGCGCCATAGGTGAGTCACACAAATTGTACCGCGTAATCTTTTGAAATGCGTTTTTAATGAGTTATTTCAGCTCCCTGCTTTTTTTCTTTAAATTATTCCACTTTTTTATCATTTAATATTATTATAATTATTATATTTAATTATTATTTATATGGAAACAGAACCACTAAATTAGTGGATCTACTTCCTTGAAAAAAATTATTTTGGTCAAATAGTTTAAAGAAATAATAATAATAATAAATGATAAAAAAGTGGAATAAGTTAAAGAAAGAAAGCAGGGAGCTGAAATAACTCATTAAAAACGCCTTTTAAAAGATTACGCGGTACAATTTGATTATAACAACAGATCCCACTTTTATTATTATTATTATAATATTATTTTTTATTTTTTTTAACACGCCACCTTGGTGGCGTGAAAAAGCTTCACGCCACCAAGGTGGCGTGAAGCTTTTTCACGCAATCAGTGGCGTGAGACTTATTTCAAGAATTAGTTTCCAAAACGCTTTAATTTGGTAAATTTTTTTTTTAAAAAAATTAATTAGATCAAAAAGCCCAAAAAGTTATCCACGGTGTTTTTTACTTTTTTAAGTCCGCCTTTCTTTTATGTTCAAATCAAGTGAGCCTTTTTAAGAGCTTTTATATATATATATAATTCAAAGTTTAGGTGGAGATCGACACTGAAAACCCACCATGGCCAAAGTACACCTCCAGGCTCAACGAGCACTTATACATATAGTTACAAATTACCCACCAACGAAGTCATCACATCAACGTATCAAACCCCCTCCATTTTGGGGTGAAGACCGACGTCTTAACCAACTGTGTCACTCCTCGTTGGCTTTTTTAAGAGCATTTGCAACCAGACAACGATGCAATCCTCCACTAATGGGCCTCATAAGCTCCCATATCTTATCAGTTTGGTGTGCTTATTAAGCATTTAACTTTATTTTTTAAGACCTTTTCTTGATAAAGACTAAGCATCTCTCTAGACAAAAAGAAGATGCACCAGAAGTATTACATCGAGAGGCACTTTACACTTTGGCCAGAAACAATTTTACAATTTTTGTACAGAAATGAAATATCAAGTCATTTTATCAGAGAACTTCTGATCCTTGTGATCTCTGGTAGTGGTAAACATACCAGCACAACATAAAAATCGCCGAATTTCTGGGCTTGAGAATTTCACTTCAGAGCTTTACAACTGTTGTGTGGAAATGGAAGCTAAAGTGATCTGTCCGACTCAAATAGCATCAATCAGCTTTCAACTGTTTCTCCAGAAAAATATTGTTTATGCACCATTCTTCTGTAATCTGCAAAGCAACATTAAATTATACATCCCACGTTTAAATTTTTATAACCAGAAAATCTAACATGTCTCATCATCGCAATTTGACTTGAAATTTGAGAAGATTTATAATAAGTATATAAAGAGCCCAATGGAGCACAAAAGTGTTTGTTTATTAATTAGTATTTGCACATGATGCAACAGTTCCCAGAAGTACAAGAACACTCAGACACTTCATGGTGTTTGTGTCCTATCTCGATGATCGAGCGCCAAGCTTATAAGATAGAGACCAAAAACTCTACTACCCTTAGACATGGCAATGGAACTTCAAAAGATTTCAGAAGCTATGACTAAAAAGAATTCTTTTTGCGAATCAATCATAGAGTCTTAACAATACAGAAGAGAAACTTTGAGCCGAAGAAGATACAATCAGGAGTTAGCCATCGAAAAATTAATATAAAAACTATAGTTGTAAGAGCCCATCTTCAAACACTTCACATAATAACAAGTTAACAACTAAATCAAAGGTTAGTATATTAGGCAAAAATGGAGCCAACCTTCTTTATTGTTCCAAAGCGCTGCGGCATAGCTGTTTAAAGGGCTCTCTGGGTTAGGCTCTGCTACAAGAAAGTAAACTGGTGAGGCAAACAAAGGCTGAAACGCCAATAGCAAAATTCATGAATACGAAAACTCAAACTGACCTCCCAATAAACTTTGAATTGACAGAAGAATAGTTCTACAATCATAAGCTGAAGACCATTTGTCCTACAAAAACACAAATAAGGTTTCAATTGGCTCAGGGAGAGTGTATATAGTTGGATAATAATCAAAGACACAACAAAAGAAGACATATCTAAAAACAGAAGGGCCCAAAACCTTCAAGAAACAGGCAATGACTTCAATTTTTTCAATTTTCTCCATAAGCTAGTCAATACCTGAAGAATGTCGAGGCAAATGTTGCCAAACTGGTCAACATTTGGATGAAAGCACATGGTCTCAAACTTAACTTGGGGGGGCTTAAAAGGATAGTCCAGGGGAAACCGTAAGGAGAGTTTATAAGATAAACCATCGTACACAGTTCCTTTTCCACCTTCAATTGTGCCAATCCATGTGAAAATGCTCTCGCCATCAGGAAAAGCTGATACTCCAAGATCTCCACCACTCATCTGCAGAGAAAAGTCATCATTTATAATAGCACCTTATGACAAATAATATTCATGATGGTCAACTGTTAAGCCTTAGCTCCATAATATTCAAGCACGCGCTAAACAGAAGATTTTTGGTCAATTTGTACCTCATGACAAAATGCTAAAAGAAAAAAAAAAATCTCAAGACCACATATAATATTACACTAAATTGGAACTTAAATTTCTGGGAGATTATCAGCAATCAACTCCTATTTTGAAGCTTATAACATCAAAACATTTCCAAGTAGACAGCATGCACGCAAAGTGAAAATGCATCTTGTTTCTTATCATTAGTGCTGAGACCAGACAAGAAACTTCAAAATTAGAGCATCTTCCAATACATTTTGGTTGCAGTGTCACTGACATTCAATTAAACAAGCTATAAGTTCACATACTACAAGAGTGATATAAAAATATAGCATCTGAGTGGAAAAGGGGTAAGAGAAGAAGCAACAAATAACACGAATTTGAAACTTAAAAAATGGTACTAGGGAGCAGAACACAATTGAATGTACTACTAATTATTTGAAATAACATTCCAATAGCTCATCGTCCATCAACACACAGAGGACTAACAAGAAGCCATGCATCTATCAATAACCATCAGAAAATTAGTCTGCTATAGTTAACTCACAAGAAATAAATTTCTTTGAGATTGTTATCCTTAAAAGGGCAGAATGAGAAAATCAGAGGGTAAATTCGCATTCAGACATGCAATAAAAGTCCACTGTCCACACATGCCTAATGATATGAAATTGAGGCAGATGTATCAAGGCTGATTAAATCTTAAATATATAAAAATTCCCTAAACCCCTGCAACCCGGGAAAGCTTGATAAGAGAAGATATCATGGCACTATGAAGTGACAGAGAGGCATACCATGAGAGACATCAACTCCTTCTGCAGTCTGCAATCATGCAAAAAAGAATAAAACCATCACTCCAAGGCAGACGAGGGAAAAAAAACTCATTATAGAAACTATAAAATGGGAAGATGTCAAGAGTGACCAATGTAATCAAATTTAAAATTCGAATTCATATGATGTCATGAAGGAAAAGTAATCCCACAGTCAACTCCCCATACAATCGTTACATTAAATTTACCCGAACCATGAGACAGCAAAACAGCGTAGAAATTGAAAATTACACTATGCGATTTCACTATCATCATCCAAATCCATTTCTTTTCCAGAAAAGAAGATTCAGAACCATAACTTACAAAAGACTTCGTAAAGTTCCGGCCACTCCGGAGGATCAAAGAGACAAACAGAGAAATCATGAAATAAGAAAGAGATTGATTTAACCTCTGGGAAACAGAGGTTGTGTCTACAGGGTGAGGAGAAGCAGATGGTGGATTAGATGGATGTGCGGGCGCGTGATGGTGACGATGCTGATGCTGCGGGATCGAAGAGTAATCAGAGGAGGAATTGGACGGGACCTCCATGGCAGCGATCAGATTTCAAGATCAAGACGAATAAGGTCCAAGATAATAACGAAAGATCGATTGAAGGCAAGATTCAATCTCCAGAAAGCGCGAACGAACGAGAGAGAGAGAGAGAGAGATTTTCTTCGCAGAAATGAATTGTGAAACCAGAGAGATGGGAACTGGTTTCCGACTTTTCGTTTCAGATTTCGGAGTGGACACACTGGTGGGGACGGGACATTAGATGCTTGTTACACGCGGATTTGGCTATCAATCCTCTCATCCTCTCTACTTCCCAATTCTCATTCTCTTTTTATTTTTAACCATTAGGGCCCGTTTGGTACAGGAAAAAAGTTGAGGAAGGAAAAGAATTTAGGCCCGTTTGTTATGAAGAAGATTTAAGGAGGGAAATGAACTTAAAGGAAGGAAATGAATGAAAAGAAAGATCGAGAGGAAACTTTAAAAATGTGAACCTTTCGGTATACAAGGGAATGAAACTTAAGTTAAGGGAAAATGAGATGTTTAGTATGAAGAATTTGGTGTTTGTTAAGTGGGAAAAAGAAGAACCAGGGCCAATTTTGGAAGGAAAAAAACACTTTCCTGTGAAGATTGCAGCTTTCCCTCCATTTTCGGATGGAAAGCATCTTCCCTCAAATATGGGAAGATGGGCACTCACCGGAAGATATTGACTGGATCTTTCATCTACTAAACACCAAAAACCATGGGAACTTTGAGATCTTCCCTTTCCTTCTCTAATTTCTTTATAACAAACGAGCCCTAAAGGAATAAAAGGAAGGGAAGAGAAGATTTTGAAAAAATGAGGGAATATGAGTTGTTTGGTAGGAAGAAAATGAATGGGTACTAATTGGAAAGAATTAAGAAATATATATTTTATCCTCAAAAGTAATTAATTCAAAATAAAAAAGAAAAATAATTTTTTTGCTAAAATATATTTTTTTAAAATATATATCAAATTTAAACTTGTGTAAAAAAAATTCTCACCAAGTTTGAATTTAAATTCAAACGTTCCCGCCAAGTTCAAACATTCCGCCAAATTTGAATTTGAGGGGTAAATTTGTCAAAAAGTTTGAACAGTGATGTGGGAAATTGAGATTCCACCAATTTTGGTTGGATTTGATCTTCCCACATATGAGAGAAGATTGGTGGGCCCGTGAAGATTGGTCTAAAATGCGTACCAAATAGAGGAATTTTCCAATTTTCCTTTCTCTTCCCACCAATTACGTTTTAAATAATTTAATATTGTATATATATATTTTATTTATTTTGAGGGATGAGATTTTTTTATATATATATTTTATTTATTTATATATAATTATATGTTTCTTTCTGGAAGAAAAAAATTACCGTCAATATCTCAAATCAATTAGATTTCATGATACTATTGTTACAACATAAAAATTTCCGAATGCATGAATGAAAACTAATTAATTTAAGATACTAGGTGTAAAAAAATTCAGAAAACAACATATAATTTAATATAACTAAATAAAATATATAAAAAAAATAAAAAATACATTATCCCTCTAATCAGAGGGACAAACATGTAAAAAGTGTTGGAAATTATGCCCTAGGGGCAAGTCATTGTACTTTTCAACGATCCCCATATGAATTGGGTAGTCGCAATGTCTTGCTAGAGGCCGCTTGCGACTTGTGGGCCGGGCAGTGATTGGCTCATTGCCAATCTCATGTGGGCTGCAGGTCACACACAAGAATGGCCCAACACGAGCAAGAGTGTCAGATTCATTGAATCTTAAATGTGTTTAAGATTTAATGAATACTTATTTAATCTAGGTTGTGTGTGTGTGTATATATATATATATTAATAAATTCGAAAATAATAATGATATTATTTATTGATAATAATATTATTATATATGGTATTTAATTTATTTGATAAATTAAATAACTATAATAAATTGATATATTGTATCTCAGATTTAATTTTCGAATAAAGATATTGCATATCAGATTTAATTTGAATTGAGATATCGGATCTCATTTTAAATTAAATATAAGCATATCATATCTTGATTTAATTTATAAATATAAATTAAATCCGATGGCCTATTAATTCGGATCAAGTAGTTAGATTAGATCTCATTGGATGATTTAATTAATATTATTTAATCCAAATTCGAAATTAATTGATTTAATTTTGAAATTTTAATACGACATATTAGGGTTTTTGGAAACCCTATAACAGATGTTGATCTAGTCGTATTAAACTACGGATGAATTAGACGGCCGAAAAACACAAAAAACCCTAGAGCGAAAAAGGGAGAGACGCGAGAACAAGAAGGCGCTAGCACGCTGCCGTCAGTGTTCGAGGCCATTCGTGTGGATACCGGTAGAGGGAGAGGACAAGCGTAGTCTGCTCCTGTCTGATCGAACAAGAAAGGCGTTAGCCCACGTGATCAAAAAGCACAAAAGGATGCATCCTCGTTCAACGCGTACGACGTCCGCGACGCTCGAGGTTCCAGGCGCGAACGCCAACGGAACGTTGAATCCTCCGCATAGGTATGATTCGGAAACCCTAAATCAGATTTAAACGCTATTGAGCGATCCGCCTAAGGGATTCGTAAAAGTTTTATTCCGCTGCGTGTACGGATCCCAACAGTGGCATCAGAGCCAACTCAACGTGCGTTTAAATCGGGTTTTGCGTATGCTTTATATATATGATATATATGCTTTAAACCGAATCAAGCATGCTTAAAATCGAAATATAGGATAAACCAATTTTGAAGCATTAATCTTTTATCCAAAAGATCATCCTTTTTCGAAAACATCGCGTTATGAATACGGTATTGTACGCTAGGGTTAGGTTCCGATTTTGTGGCTTCTTCGATCACGTTTTGAAAGGTTCAGATCAAAGATCACGCTGAAGTCGCATAATCAGGTAGGGTCGAATGTTCAAGCGCGATCACGTTCTGAAAGGTTCAGATTCGTGGATCATGCATGGACGCAAATCTGGGGTTTGAAATTTTGAAAAATATTTTCAAAAAAAATCACGTCTTTTTGGAAAATAATTTTCGAAAACGCTAGGGTTAGGTTCTGATTGTCAGTAGCGCGATAATTTAAATCATGAATATAAATTAGAGAATTTATATAATGATAAAAATTAACCATAATATTTTATTGCATAAATGTATGAGTTAAATATATGGTGTGATTTAACTTGTTTGGGTATGGTGAACAATATGGCTCTAGAATTTACAAGTGTTGTATTTTTTTACATATGGCCTGCGAGCCATGCCTATCTCTAAACATTCTCTATGTAAAATTCTCATCTCATCCAACTCCCCTCGTATGTTGAAACGAGGTTTCTGAAGTATTTTTCTTTAATTTTATCTAGAGAAGTCCTCTCATTGGCTTGAGAGGATTCTAGGTTAGGTGAGCCATGCCCTCTAAAAAAAATCTTAAGTCATAATGCCGTCAATTTAATGAATACTTGTCAAAACCTAGATCACCCATTTGTATGTTCCACCAAAGTGGATGCATCTGAGTTATCTTGGTGAGATGAGAGTGAGTAATGGTGATACTCAATATTCATTAATTGTCTTGACTTAATTGAGATCATCAAAACGGTTTTGGATCTCAAGACATTAGATGGGATTAAACGTGCCGTCATATGATGATCGAATCCCATAAAGATCTAAGAATTACATTTGATGTAATTGGCAACCGATTTGCCTACCTAAATAACTTAAATTTAAGCGTCCCGCCAAAGCGGACTTAATTTTAAGCCAAATATGGGTCTTAGCCCACTAATTATAATGAGGGTTATTAATTTAGTGGGAGATTATTAACTAACTTTGCATATCCTTTTAATTGTAGAATCATTACGCATAGTAACACCGCAACGCTATCACTACGATCTATCCTTGAGAAGGATAAACCGAATGGGACAAACTTTCTTGATCGGTTTAGAAACTTGAGAATTGTTCTCAAGCGGGAAAGAAAGATTTATGTCCTTGATCAACCCATTCTCGACGAGCTCATGGGTGATGTTCCAAGAGCTCAAGCAAGATGCTTACACGAAGCATATTGATGACTCGTGGATGTAGGATGCCCGATGCTTGCCACTATGGTTCCGAGCTCCAAAGAGATCCGGAACACATGGAGGCTTATGGGATGCTTGTTCATCTCAAGGAAATGTTCCAAAGAAGGCAAGGCAAGAGAGGTATGAGACCACGAAGGCCTTACATTCCCGCAAGATGGCCGAGGGTGCATCGGTTAGTCCTCATGTTATGAAGATGAAGGGCTACATTGATCACCTTGAAAGGCTTGGATTTCCCATGAGCCAGGAGTTAGCTACAGATTTGATCTTGAACTCACTCCCGGATAGTTATGACCAGTTTGTCATGAACTATAACATGAACAACATGGATAAATCAATTTCTGAACTGCATGGGATGATCAAAACAGCTGAGCAGAGCATTAAGAAGAAGCCCATCACTGTTTTGATGGTTCAGAAAGGAAAGGGTATGAAAAAGAAAGGCAAGGGCAAACGAGTGGGTAATGGCTCAGCTGGTAAGACCACTGAGTCAAAAAAACCCGAATCTAAGCCTGCAGCTTGGAAGGCAAAGCCTCCAAAGGATGGAGTCTGCCACTTCTGCAATGAACCTGGTCATTGGAAGAGGAATTGCAAACTCTATCAAGAAGATCGAAAAGAACAAGAAGGATGGCAAGGCTATCGCCTGGTATCTTTGTCATAGATATTCATTTTTCTACTTCCACTACATGGGTATTAGATACGCATGTGGTTCTCACATTTGTATAAATGTGCAGGGTCTAAAGGACAGTAGAAGATTGAAGAAGGGCGAAGTGGACCTACGAGTTGGAAACCGAGCAAGAGTTCTTTGCTTTAGCCGTAGGCACTTATGAAATAGTTCGCCCAATGGGCTTTTGTTATTGTTGAACAATTGCTTTTATGTTCCCGCTTTGAGTAGCAACATTGTTTCACTTTCTTATTTGGATAAGGAAGGTTTTACTTCCATTACTAGGAACCGTAAATGTTCGATTTATCATAATGATGTTTTTTTGCTCATGGTGATTTGCATTCGGTCATTATGTACTTAATTTAGAACATCCTAATAATGGAAATATCTATGACATAACTACTAAGAGGATCAAGTCAAATGATTTGAATCCGACCTATCTATGGCATTGTCGTCTAGGCCATATAAATGAAAAACGCATTTCGAAACTCCATAAAGATGGATTTCTTAACTCATTTGATTTTGAATCAATTGATACATGCGAGTCTTGTTTATTAGGAAAGATGACAAAGGCCCACCAGAGGAGGTCATTTGTACTTCATTACATTTATAGACGATTTCAGTAGATATGACTATATCTATTTAATGAAACATAAGTCGGAATCTTTTGAAATGTTCAAAATATTCCAAAATGAAGTGCAAAATCAACTTGGCAAAACAATTAAGACACTTCGATCTGATCGGGGTGGTGAATATTTGAACCAAGAGTTCATTGACCATCTTAGGAGTTGTGTGATCGTCTCGCAACTTACTCCTCCAGGAACACCTCAATGGAATGGTGTTTCTGAGCGGAGGAATCGAACTCTATTAGATATGGTTCGATCTATGATGAGTCAAACAGATCTTCCACCTTCCTTTTGGGGCCATGCCCTAGAAACAACTGCGTTCACACTAAATCGTGTTCCGTCAAAGGCGGTTGAAAAGACACCATATGAGATATGGGTGGGAAGAAACCCAGTTTGTCATTTCTTAAAATTTGGGGATGTGAGGTTTATGTCAAGCATCAAGCCTCTGATAAATTATCATCTAGATCCTCAAAATGCCTTTTTGTGGGGTATCCTAAGGAAACTAAAGGATACTATATCTACAATCCCACCGATCACAAAGTGTTTGTTATTCGGAATGGTGTCTTTTTGAAAAGAGTTTATCTCTAAAAGAACCAGTGGGAGTAAGGTGAACCTCGAAGAAGTTCGAGAGTCACAGACAATGTAGAACCACGAGATGGAAACCGGAGAAGACTCACAACAAGTTGTTGAGCCTACTCATGTAACACAAGACCCACGAAGGTCCGATAGAACACGGCTACTGACCTCGAGATATGGATTTCGATTCGGAAGCCGTGATGTTTTGCTCATTGAGCACAATGAGCCAACTTCCTATCGCGAGGCCATGGTGGGACCCAACTCCGAAAGATGGCTTAGTGCCATGAAGTCTGAAATGCAATCCATGTACGACAATGAGGTATGGGCCTTAGTCGATCCACCTCAAGGTGTAAAAACCGTTGGGTGCAAGTGGGTTTTCAAAGAGAAAACCGACATGGATGGCAAAGTAAATATCTTCAAGGCACGACCGGTTGCAAAAGGATTCACTCAAACTCATGGTGTGGACTATGATGAAACCTTTTCCCCGCTTGCAATGGCCAAATCAATCAGAATCCTTCTTGCCATTGCATCATATTATGACTATGAAATATGGCAGATGGACGTCAAAACAGCCTTCCTTAACGGAAAGCTCCTTGAGGATGTGTACATGACACAGCCTGAGGGTTTTGAGCGTCCAGAGGACTCTGGTAAAGTTTGCAAGCTTCAAAGATCCATTTATGGATTGAAGCAAGCATCTCGGAGCTGGAATCATCGTTTTGATGAAGTAGTCAAAGAGTTTGGATTCATTCAAAACATATATGAACCTTGTGTTTACAAGAAGGTTAGTGGGAGCACAGATTCAGTATGCAGGATTCAAAAAGGGGTAATATGCCCATGTCTCATGGCATCCATCTCGGTAAGAATCTGTGTCCTAGTACACAAGATCAAAGAGACCGCATGAGTAAGATTCCATATGCCTCCGCCATTGGATCTATCATGTATGCCATGTTATGTACTCGACCCGATGTGTCATTTGCCTTGAGTATGACCAGCAGATATCAACAAGATCCCGGTGAGGGTCACTGGACTGCTGTCAAGAATATCCTTAAGTACTTAAGAAGGACTCAGGACTTATTCTTGGTATATGGTGGTTTGGAAGATGAGCTATGTGTAACTGGTTACACAGATGCGAGTTTCCAAACTGACCAAGATGATTCAAGATCGCAATCAGGATATGTATTCCTGTTGAATGGTGGTGCGGTGAGCTGGAAGAGCTCTAAGCAGAGCACCGTAGCTGATTCTCGCAATGTGAAGCCGAGTATATAGCAAAGATCGATGCGGCTAAGGAAGCCGTTTGGATCGAAAGTTCATCACCGAATGGGGGTGGTTCCTACCATCTCAGATCCAATTGACTTGCTCTGTGACAATAGCGGTGTTATTGCGCAGACCAAGGAGCCCAGGTCACATCAAAGGACCAAGCACATACTCAGGCGATTTCATCTTATCGAGAAATCAATGAAAGAGGTGATATAAACCTATGCAAAGTACCTGGAGAAGACAATGTAGCTGATCCTCTTACAAAGCCGCTTGCACAAGTAAAACATGTGTATCCCTGGATATGTCTAAAAGATTATCCTAAATGTCCCTGGTCGGTCATCTATGCGGGAGCGAAGATGAGATAAGACCAGTGTGACTTTGATGAGGTATGGAGATACGAATCAAAGTCATAGGCACTTGTAAGAGTACAAGGTGCTGGACCGACCCAATATGAGAAAGCTGCATGGATTTAGTCATAAGCTTATCTCATGTATAACCGCGTCACAACGCCCTATGACCTGAGATCATCATGGATTCCTACATGATGAGTCGTTGGTCTTTGACCTAGTCTAAAGTCACCTTTGACCGGGTGATGATAAAGGCTATGATCGGGATCAGTGATTTTCATGCGGAGGAATGTGAATGGTCAAGATGGGATTTGTCCCTCACATTTGTAGAGAGATAATACTGGGCCCCTCGATGAGTGAGTCTGAGAAATGTATGGCCGTACTACGATGGAAAGGAGTTTCCATCTCAATTGTTAGACTACTCAAGAATCGAGAGTAATGGTCAAGAACAGGAAGTTGACATTTTCCATGCCTCATCCTTGACCAAATTATCGCGTGACAAAAGGGATGTGACATGGTTGTACGATAGGTTATATCGCATAAACAATGACGTTGATCCTCTTACTAAGCCGCTTGCACAAGTAAAACATGAGCGTCATGTTAGGGCAATGAGAATAATGATTCCTCTTGGTGTTCTGTTATTATTTTTATGTTTCCTTTTTTGTATCTATACGCTAAATCAATTGTTGTGCTTGTTGTCTTTGTCAGTGATGATTGATAATGGATGCTATATTGTGCTTGAATTTATTTTTTCCTGTTTCATGAAGTCTTCTACTCCCAAAATTTTTATAACTCATGACCACAATATGTGACTCTTCCAGATACCTGTTGATCAATTATATCATGCAGAGTTCAATGTTGGAATTGCTTTAAACCATGGTAATTAAACCCGGACCAGACCGGCCGGTTCAGACCGGAAACCGGCGAACCGGCCATGGAACCGGTCCGGTCAGTCATAGAAACCGGGGTCTTTTTTTTTTTTTAGGGTTTACATGGAAATGGATAGAGAGATTAACACAGAGAGAGAGAGATGGAGAGCCTGGCATCTAGATCGGCGTCCTTCAAGGCTCAGATCGACCAAGAGGGAGGCCACCCGATATTGACAATAGCAGATGCGCCGAGGTGCAGATCGACGGCGAACAACCGGTGAGAACAGAGAACAAACAGGCAGAAAGAAGAGGGAGCGAGACCAGTGGAAGCTACAATCGAAGGCGATGAAACTCAGTCTTCATCGATCCAAAACTCAGCAAGTGAACCAGTGTGGGTGTTTTTTTCAGCTTTTGGAAGAAGCTGTGGGTATGGACGTATGATGGGTGAAGACTGAAGAAGCTGTGGGTATGGACGGATGAGGGGCGAAAATGAGAAGGAAAATTATAGTTGTTCACCTTTTATAGAATTGGATATAAAACATTAAAACTACACGCATCACCTCTAGGTAGCTGTGAGCACATGACAACACTATTTGTATAGTCAAATCACACAACTTTTACACTTCCCAAGTATATTTAAATATAAAATGGATTTTTTATATATATAATTTCATATTAATAATTTGAAATATTTACTTTCTTACCGGTTCAGCCCCGGTTTAGTTCCAGTTTGACTCCAGTCTGACCCACTAACCCTTAACCCAGTATCTCAACCGGTTCAGTGACCGGTCCGGTTTTAATAACCTTGCTTTAAACACGTTATCTTACTGGCTTTTGGTTTGTATTCAAGTGGATAAAAAATTGGGGAAATTAATTCTTTGTCCAGCTTTGCAGCAATGTGGTTTTGTCTGATCCTAGAGGCCCTAGAAGTAGAGTCATTCTAGAGAGAGAGAAAATTAGATAATACTAGTATAATACAAATTTTACTAAACCAAAACCCAAATGAATGAAGTTGAAACATGAATTTTCCAATTATTGTACCTTGATGGTCTTACAATTCCACTGACATATTTTAGGATCTTCACAACCCTTTTCTTAGTTGGGAAAACCTTGATTGATCCCAAAAATCCCTATTGTCTACCATCAAGATAAAAAAAAAAAATTAAGATAAGTAATCTTAATCTCTCAAGGGAACAACAAAACTGAGATTTGAATTTGGAAAATTAAGGTAAGTTCCTTTCAAATGAAAATACCTCTACTGCATTCATAGTAGAATTCAGCAATGTTGGCAATGCCCTTGTACCAAGATAAGCATCTCCTTCTATTGATAGATTCTCAAATCTGACTTCAATCTTGGGAATCTCAATTGAAACCCTGCACAAAAACAGAACAAAGCAATCAGATTTTGTGGGAAACAAACCGGAAGATAACCTCAAAGAAAACTATTTCATGTGAGGTCAATTCTCTCCCTTAATCTTTGGAGGAACTTCTCATTGTCTTCTTCAACAGTTTTGAGAATACTTTCCATGAGAATCTTCTTCTCCTGGATGTCAAGCTTTGTAATGTGAACTTCTTCATAGTTAATACTTCCATTTTCAAGAACTTGTTTGGGAATCCCTTTTCTCATCCTATCATATGTAGGAAGTCTCTCTATTGCTTCCCACTTGAGGTCTTCTTCATCATCATCTTCTTCTTCCTTCCTTCTGCTTCTCTGAAACACATCTTCTGGTTTCGCCATCAAATCAAACAGACTAGAAGATGTCCTCCCAGATTTTGACATGTTTCTTCCTTCACTCATTGACCTCACAACACTCTCTGCATTGAAAATTTCTGCAGCCATACTAATTCATTTGATTTTTAATATATTAAAAACTTTCCTTAAAAAAAAATTTCGGGGGCGCTGCCCCTGAAACCCCAAATCCCCTCACAAAATTGTGCACCCACAAATATAAAATCCTAGCTCCGCCACAGCATAAAATCACTTTGGTTAATCCTAATTGAATAATTTTATAATGTATATTAATGTTGTTGGATATGATTAGTTTTGATGATGTCTTATATAGACGTCATTCTTAAGAGCAAAAATGTTGCATACTACATTTATCTTATACTTTGACTGATTCTTACATTTAATGTAGATGTAATGTTGATATGAAGAAGATGGAGTTGGAATGGCTAAATTCAGAGTTAAAATAAGGAAATTCAAGCTTCCCGATGAATAGAAGTTGCTACAATTTAATTGCTACAGTCCTGTGCATGAATAGCTCTTCGTTGCGTTTGAATCTCGTCAATACTCAAGTATCAAACATGTACTCGCGAGTATCAGGCTTCAACTCTTGAGTATGACACTTCAATACTCGAGTATGTCACTTATATACTCGAGTATGGTACATAAACAGCTCCTTCTGCACTTAAATCCCGACAATACCCGAGTATGGATCAACAATACTCGAGTATGACACTACTCTGATCAGCTCTGTTCTACGATCAGCTTCGGGCGACCTCTGGTAATTCGACGATATCTCCCAAACCAGAGACTTGATTAAGGTGAAACCAATTTTGTTGGAAACGAGACTTCCAACCGGTCCTAGTCGCACAAAATTCAAGTCTAAAAGAGGTAAGATGAGAGAGATATGAATTTTTGAAGATGACAGTGACATCACCGTTACACTGCTGACCAAGCCTCAATGTTTTGAGTATATCTCATAAACTACAAATCCAATGAAGCTGAAATCGGTGCCATTTGAAAGAAGACTCAAAGGGCTTTCCAAAAAGACTTGAAACAACCAAAACGGAGTTCATACCAGGAAGTTATGATCTTCGAAAGTGGACACTCAAAATACTGGAAGCAATATAGTTCAAATCAAAACTTCTGTTATACTTGAACCACATGATACCCGAGTATGAGTATTGGATACTCGAGTATGATCGGGAAAATGCTTCTGATATATCGAGTCTTCAGATTTCGATTCTGGCATTCAATACTATTAATGATGATCTTTAATGATATGTTTCTAACCGTTTTGCTCATAGTTTCCAAGTATTTGAATTATAGTACAGGATCATTTTGAAATCATGATGGGACACGCAATATCCTAACATTCATTCGAAAACGAAGTAAAATGAGGAAGATGCTGGAAACGTGGAGAACTATCCTCAAACGGTCAGAAAGAAATAGGACATGATTGGTTGAAAGTATTTTAGTAAACACCGCATCATGGGCAAATGTTCAGGAAGCTCCAACGGAAATGTTTCAAAACAGGAAATATTTCAAACGAGAATCTTGCAGAAAAAGCACCGAACAACTATTGATTTCAATTGAATTCAAATTCAGAAGCTGCAACGGTCACCAATCAAGCAGTATAAATATGTGAAGTCTTGGCTGCTCAAACCACTAGAACACAGTAGAGAAAACACACAAACTGAAAGAGACATTCGAGAGTTTAATTTTACTATACTCTCCTATGATACTTTCCAATACTTTCATCTAATACACAGAGAGTGCAAGAGGCAGAACGCAAAGACAGAAAAGTTCATATGAGAGTTCTGTTCATCAATGTTTCATTAATACTTTTGCAATACTTTCGTCATACTTTGCAATACTCTCATGTGATACTTTCGTAATACTTTCATTAGATACTTTTGCAATACTCTGTACTGCAGTGTTCATCACATATCTACTCAGTGAGGAGTTTGTGTTATCATTTGATTATTTGTTTATCTGTAAATCTTAAGGTTGTGGAACCTTAAGTGTGGGTTATTCAATTACAACTTGTAAGGGGGAGTGAGTCCTAGGGAAAGGATCATCCGAGTACAGAGTGTGTAATTGAGATTGTAAAGTCCCGGAGTGGTTCTGGGCAAGAGTGAAATCCCATAGTGTTTCTGGGTAAGTTAGTGAAATCCCGGAGTGTTTCTGGGGACTGGACGTAGGTCAAGAGTTGGGCCGAACCAGTATAAATTCTCTGTATCTATCTCCTCTACTCTATCTCTACTTTGCCTTGATATATATCTGTTGTGTGGGTGACCGAGTAACTAGCAAAAAGAATTTTTGTAATCACCTATTCACCCCCTCTAGGTGATATTACACCTTCAAATGTTCCTGTTGTTTTCAATTCCATCTTACTTACTCAGGTTGTTAATATACTATGCAAAGTGCAATTATCTGGGATATATTTATTTTATTTGGGATCTTATCAAATTATCTACACCTATTTGCACTACAAAGTGACCTATTCATAGATTCAAGGGTCACCACCAATCAAATAATATAATATCTTAACAATAACTCCCTCTTACGTAAGACCTATATATTACCTTAAATTAAAAAAGAAATTAGTTAATATAAAATGTTTTATCTAAAAACATCCTAATTATTTTTCTTAGTTATCTCCATCTCTCTTACTGAATGATTATTGAGCTAAGAGTATCAATAGGAGTTAAATTAAGAAACTATTGAAAAATATAAAAAAAATATATGTATTATATTTAGGACCAAGATCGATTAGATTCTACATTAAAGACTAGAGGTGCATTTGTTGCCATACACATAAATAAAAAATCTAAAACAGATTTTATGAGGCTTCTTAAGAGAAAATATTCAATATACTTCAATTTTGATAGGGTAGTGGAATATTCACTATATTTTTTAATTAAAAAAGGGTTTAAATACAAAAATATCCATAAATTTTTCTTAAAAGTGTGCTTAACACCATAAACTTTAATTGATTGCAAAAATTCCCACCAAACTTTTCTAGAAGGGAAAAAATGTCGAGTTACGTATCATTTTTGTCCCGGAAGTTTTTGCTAAGGAGCAATGGGTATCCGGAATTTTTTTGGAGCAAAATTGCCCTGGAAGTTTACAAAACATAGCAATTTTGCCATTCTTTTAATTTTGGCCATTAAGTTTTAACTAAGGGAAAATTACACTCAAGTCCCAAGGAAGGAAAAAAAATTACAAAAAAGTCCCTTAAAATCACAAAATTACATAAAAGTCCCAAGGGATTTTTTGTTGTAAATACATGCATTTCCTGTTGTAAATTATTTAGGACTTTTTTGATATTATTTGTATGGAATTAAAATCCAGGTTTTTAAATGTTGTTGTAAATACATGCATTTGCTATTGTAAATTGTTAGGTGTTTAAATGTTGTTGTAAATACATGCATTTCCTGTTGTTAATACAAATGATATCAAAAAGTCCATTGGGACTTCGATTTACAACAGGAAATGTATCTATTTACAACAACATTTAAACACCTGACCATTTACAACAGGAAATGTATGTATTTACAACAGCAAATGCATGTATTTACAACAACATTTAAAACCTGGATTTTAATTCCATAATCAAAAAAGTCCCAAACCATTTACAATAGGAAATGCATGTATTTACAACAAAAATTCCCTTGGGACTTCTGGGTAATTTTGTGATTTCAAGGGACGTTTTTGTAATTTTTTTCCTTCCTTGTGACCTGAACGTAATTTTCCCTTTAACTAATATGCACACGTGGCATGTCACCTCATCAATCAAAATAGGGTTAAATATCATTTTTGCCCTAGAAGTTTTCACTGAGGAGCAGTGGGTATCCGGAAGTTTTTTTATGAGCAATTTTGCCCTGGAAGTTTACAAAAGGGTTAAGGAGCAAATTCACCAATAAACTATTAGGCCAGGAGCATCTGGCACAAAAAAGCTTTAAGGGTACTAATAATACCAACAAACAATTGAAATTTTTAAAAGAGCACAATGCCGTCAGTTATTGTGTAAGCTCCGTCTATGAAAATTGCCACTTGGGATTTGAAGTCCAGGTGGCGTTTTTCTTTTTCTGGTCAAAGTCCAGGTGGCTTAAACAAACGGAAAACATGAGAAAAACACAAACCACACGAACCGAAGGAGTGAGTTATATTTTACTTTCCTTTCATTTGCGTCCGCCCTCCATAGTAATGATTTTATTTTATTTCTCGTTAGAGGGTATCATAGCTGAGGAATCTGAGGAAGGGTGGTTGTAGAATCGTTGATGATGTGAAAAAGTTTTCATTTTTAGCCTCAACGAAATATCTCCATTCCTTTAAAGAAACCAAAACAGAATCACGCGTTTGCACGAGCAGTTTTTATCCCCACTGGTTGTAATCTTTATCCAACAAACAGCCCCTTTTCCCAGCTTTTTTACATTTTTATATATATCCACTTTATCCTCTCAACATTTTCTGGGTTCTTGAGTTTGTTGTTTGATTGATTATTGTTCTGGGTTTTTTTCGTTCTTCCTCTGTTCGAGGTTTCTGAGGTGTAATATAATGTCGCAACAAAGGCAATTCCAAATGGTGGGAGGGCAATACAACATCGACACAACATTGACAAAAATCTTCGTGGGAGGGCTTGCTTGGGAAACTCAAAGGGACACAATGAGGAGATATTTTGAGCAGTTTGGAGAGATTCTTGAAGTTGTTGTCATCACAGAAAAGAACACGGGGAGATCCAAGGGTTATGGCTTTGTAAGCCCATATCTATATTTTTCTTGTTCTTGTTCTTGTCCTTTTGTTTTTTGGTTTTGCAATGTTGAACATAATAACAAGGTGTGTTTGGCTTTTGGTCATTTCTTTAAAAGGTCACATTTAAGGATCCAGAAGCAGCCATGCAAGCATAGAACCCTAATCCTGTTATTGATGGAAGAAGAACAAACTGCAATCTTGCTTCTCTTGGTGCAAACAAGAATCGGCCTTCTCCAACTCCTCAACTTGGTTCCATTCTTTTCTTCCTCCATGATTTTTAGCTTCAAACATCTTTTGTGTTCCTCTAGTTTCTGTGAAAATTTTCAATCTGAAGTAAAATATAACGCACTCCTTCAGTTCGTGTCGTTCGTGTCGTTCGTATTTTTCTCATGTTTTCCGTGTGTTTAAGCCACCTGGACTTTGACCAAAAAAAGAAAAATGCCACCTGGACTTCAAATCCCACGTGGCAATCTTCATAGATGAAGCTTACACAGTAATTGACGACATTGTGCTTTTTTAAAAATTTCAATTGTTTGTTGGTATTATTGGTACCCTTAAAACTTTTTTGTGTCAGATGCTCCTGGCCTAATAGTTTATTGGCGAATTTGCTCCTTAACCCTTTACAAAATGTAGCAATTTTTCCCTATCATCCCCCAATATTAAATTTGATTGTTAAATCAATCAAACAATACACATATCTTGCCACCTCTTCATCTATCCACATCACTTAGCCTAATATAACATGGCATCACACATCTTCGTCTCTTTCTTGTTGAAGGAATCTTTAGTATTGAGGGCATCACTTAGTCCAACACAACGAGCATAAAGAAATGAATACGGAAAGAGATCAATCTCGTCTTATTGAAGAAATCATTAGTTTGAGGGAATCGAGGTGCAAAGGAAGAAGCCAACCTTGGAAAGGTCAAACTTGGAGTCAGAAAGGGAGATCATTGAGATGTTGAGCTCAAAACGATTGAAATTTGTGAAGTCAAACTAATCAAAGAGATTGAAAGGTTAGTCGCAAAACCCAGAGGAATCATCACTTATTATCTAAGTAAATGAAATGAAAAACGAGATATGAATTGTCCCAAAAATTGGTTCAATAAGACCAAGCAATAGTGATATTATTTACCTTTATATAGATTGATCTAGGCCACCATCCTCTAAATCGTTGGAATTACTACATTTTGTAAACTTTCGGGGTAAAATTGCTTTGTTTTGTTAACTTCTGGGCAAAATTGCGTATAAAAAAAACTTTTGAATACCCACTGCTCCTCAACAAAAACTTTAAAGACAAAAATGATACTTAATCCTATTTTGATTGATGAGGTGGCAAGGATTGGTGCAATGTGTGCATATCAGTTAAACTTAACGGTCAAAATTGAATGTTTAAAATTGCTATGTTTTGTAAGCTTTCGGGGTAATTTTGTTCCAAATTTATTTTTTTTTTCAAATACCCAGTACTCCTCAACCAAAACTTTCAAGATAAAAATGGTATTTAACGTAAAAACCCAAAAATGCCAGTTAACTAATAGTAACTGCTTTTACTTTCAGATAGGTGGGCTCCACATTACGGTTTTTTAATGGTTATTTAAGAAAAAAAACAAACAAACTCTCTCTCTTTCTCCACCTTCTTCTCCCCAATTCCGGCAGCCCGTGCCCCTCCCCTTAATTTCATAAGTTTCAACTCTCTCCCGGATTACAAGACAATCAGGGAGGGAAAATTTACTATAACCATCAAATTATCATATGCATATGAAGAAAAAGAAGAAAGAAACAACTAATTGAGATCACTAATCAGCAAATCTCAACTTGATGAAAGAAAATTCTTTTTCACAAAAGAAGGGAAAAATTGTTACAAGAAGAAAGTGGTTAATTTTTTTCATATAGAAGAAGGAATGAAACAATAAATTCAATATAAAGATAAATATCCAATATTAAAATCAATACAAAATATATCCAAAAAAATCACATTAACTATTTTTTTTTTATGGGAACACGCATCCTCCTATTGAAACCAACCATGTTGGAGTGAGTGTTAGCCGTGGGCATATACATATAGGAGAGCTCATTTCTAACACTCCATTGGATATATAGTCAAAAAACAACTCATCTTAAATCTTAATCGTTGGCACCATGAGGCTTGTTAAGTGAACGGATATGATCATGTTGAAGAGGAGGCACCATTTCGATATCATGGGCCTCCGTTGTTGTAGGGTAGGATGGCCCCTCTTCAACGTCCCAACGGTGAAATTGGAAGGCAGTTGGTGAGATGGGAGAAGTAGGAGCACTGTCACTTCTGGCTTGGTGCTTATGAAGAAGATGAACTGGTGACTGCCCATGCAAAGGGCTTGCTGCTGGACTTAATGATAAGGACGTGTTTGTTGATGCCTTTGAATGTTTGCTCTCTTTCACGTTCTTCTTCGCTGTTTGGTGCCAGTTCTTCAGTGCTGTTGCTACATTCTTGTTGAATATTGTTGGTTTCATCGTTGATCCCATCTGTATTCATTCCAACCAAACATGTCATTAATGAGATTTTCACTTAATCCAAGGTTATAATGCGGTCGAATTAGGGCTCATTTGAGATCACGTTGGAAACATCCTAATAAACTGACTTCTGGCCATACAAAACACTTCAATTGCATGTTGGATGAAAAACGATACTATCTTCGGTCCTAATTATAAGATCAGGTTGATTTTTTTTTTTTTTTGAGAGATAAAGGAAGCTAAATAAAGTACTTAATCAAATCATATGTTGTGTATTGTTAGATTATATATTACTAATAGTTTATTAGTTAAACTAATTAGTTTGAAGAAAAAAAATAAAAATAAAAATGTTCTAAAGTAATTTGATTAACTTCTTTAATCTCTCCCAAAAAGTCAAATTGGTCTTATAATTAAGACCGGAGAGAATATAATTTTTTGCGAGAGCCATTGAATAGTTTATGTAATTTTTTCTGACTTTTGAATTTTTCTTTAATATCATTCCAACAAGTTCATGAAAATTGACTTTTATTATGTGATTTTTTCTCTCAGGGCTAATTAAAACAAGCGCTTAAATAAATATGACATATATTGATATAATTTAATTTGTTGGAATATTAATCTTGATTAAATTGAGAAAACATATATCATGATACCTGAGTAACGAGGGCATAAAGGGGCAGAGTCACATAGCTACATAGAACTTGTAAGAGAATCCTGGAAATGAAAATATATATTAGATAAAGAAGCTTGTCAAATATATCACCACAAGCTAGCTTGCTTGCTCACTTATTTGTTTAAACTTTTTTGTGATTATACATTAATTCTTTCTTAGAAACTCATAATGATTTTTTCTAGTTGTTTTATAAAGGAAATTGATTTTGATGCAGTTTACCCCGTTGTAAGTTTGATGACGATGTCTGTTGTTGTTTCATGGAAGCACGATCTTATGCCGAACACAAACTGAAACATCATCAAACACAAAGCCAAAATTATAGTCATGATCAAAGTTGGAATCAATAATGTTAATTATAGGCCCTTAACAAGTCGATCGTGAGTACTTGATTCAACAACTGGTATCAAAGTCATGATCACTGGTTTAAATGAAATGTTTCATTGACAGACGAGGTACTTACAGCTGACCAGGCAAAAAAGGCGAGTTGAAATGCATTCTACAGAAGAAAATGCAGAATACAAATATTAAGAAGACAGATAATAATTGAAATGAAGTCTTAAATTTTGAAGAACATGGAATATAATGAATATATAAGTAAATATAAGAAAGAGAGAGGGGACCTGAAAGAGGAGAAAATGAATCAAGTTGAGAAGAAAGCGAGGGCGGTTGAACCAGAAGAGATTGTCGCCTGGTTCCACCACTGGAGCTCCCTTCAATACAGCCCCTCTGTCATGGATCCTCAATCCCATCTTTGATATTATCATTTGTAGCTTCGCCCCCACCAATATTAATATCTGCAATTCATTCATTCAAAATATATATCATTAATTTATTTAATCAAACATATATGTCTCTTCATCCACACATGTGCCTATGGTTAATGTGTAAATTTGTCCTGGAAGTTTTCCTTAAACAGCGATGTTGCTCAGAAATTTATTTTTACCCCTGAAGTTACAAAATCGTAGTAATATTACCCTATACTATTAAAAATTAACGTTGACCATTAAAGAATTGATATTGACCGTTACTTTTTAATAGTGAGAGATAACATTGCTCCAATTTATATTTTTTTTTGGTAATATTAAACCTAAAAAAACTTTCAAAGTAACATTGCTCCTTAGCGAAAACTTTCAGAGCAAATTTACACCTTATTAACTACCTCTGGTCTTAAATAGAAGATCTAATTTGCTTTTTTAGAGAGATTCAAGAAGTTAAATAAATTATTATCGTTATCTTATTTCTTCAAATTAATTTGTGTGACTTATAAGCTAATATATAATCTAATGATACACAACATGTACTATGATTATGTAATTTATTAAACTTCCTTAATCTTTTCAACAACAAAAAAATGACTGGGCCTTATATTTAGAACCGACGAGAGCATATAATAATTTAATTATTGGAAAGATATATGCTTACAATCAATGGGATGAATGGAAGCCAATAATAAGAGTGCCACCCTGTCCAAGAAATTAATTAATAAAGAATAAATACAAGATCATTAAAATATTAATATTGATAATAATTTAAAATACACGATGATTCATTAATTATATATCACTCTGGTCCTATTTATAAGTCCATTTTCATGTAATAAATGATATTGTAACAATTTTACCCATATTAATTGCACCCATGAAGATAGAGAGAGAAGAAACAGTTTAAAAATACTCAATCATAAATGAGGATAAAGTTAAAAATCTACCACATAATCATTGTGTCTACTAACTTTTCTTAGTATATGAGATTTGATCAAAGTAGACTTATAAATAGGATCAGAGTGATACGGTAAGTAGATTGTTCAAAAAAAAATTAATTATATAAGTGGAGGGAATTGGTTAATACTAATAATAATTACCATGAGTATTTGTCAAGAGTAATAAGACGGCCAGGAACCATATGAGCGGGCTGCCAACATCAAACAGCTTCAGTTAGGATTTGTAAATTAATTGAAAAGAATATATTGTTTTAATTAATTAAATTTTTTAAAGTATTTATATTTATATTTTTTAAAGAAATTAATTTATCTTACTTATAAACTGATATATATTTTGAACATACACAACATATAATATAATTAAGTAACTTATTTAATTTCCTTAGCATTTCTTTAAAAAGATCAATTAAGTCTTATATTTAAAACAAAGATTGTAGGCGCAAGCAAACAAGTGTGATGATGATGCTTGTTTAATTACCTTATTCCCACAACAACCTTAAAATCCTCGTCAAGTGATCGTTCGATGTATTTTCGGAAATCAAAGCTTTCTTCGCTTCCCGGAGGTAAATGTGCCTGAAACATAATTATACAGATATAACACGCCATCATTAGTCTTAATTAAATGTACACTAATATGCTTATTATTGTACTAATTACTACCTCCGGTCCTAATTATAAGAGCTAGTTGACTTTTTTTGGAGAGATTAAAGAAACTAAATAAGTTACTTAATCATTTCATATGTTGTTTATCCTTAGAGTATATATTAGTTTATTAGTCAAATTAATTAGTTTGAAGAAAAAAATAAAAATAAAACTACTCTAAAGTAATTTAATTAGCTTTTTTAATTTCTCCAAAAAAGTCAACTAACTCTTATAATTAGGACCGGAGTGAGTAATAATTAAGTAGAGAGTGAGGATATATGACCATGATAAATCCACGTCTCAGTGTCACATAGTCTGCCTTTGAAACTGATCCGTAGAATTGCCTGAACAAGCTTACCTGATCATAACCCACAACACAAAGGCTTTATTAAGTTTCCTATTTATCATATCAAAGCTTTAGATTCATAAGTCATTATTTGAATCTTTTTAAAAAAAAAAAAAAAAAATACATGCTACATCAAATAATTAGTTAATTGCTTCTTTGAGCTGGTTTGGTTGTGGAAAACAAGTAAAAGGAGAATAAGGATTGATGTACATATATATAAGCTCATAAACTTTTTTTTATTTTTTATTTATACTGAAAATGTTTAGACGGGAGTAGACACCGGTAACCCACCAGGGCCAAGGCACACCTCTAGGCTTAAAGAGCACTTACAGAGGTACTTACAGATCACCCACCAACGAGACCCCTACATCAATCAACAGGTATTGAACCTCCTCCCTTTTAGGATGAAGGTCGATATCTTAGCCAATTATATATGTCACTTCTCATTGGTATAAACTCATAAATTTTGAGGCACCATCAAGTGTTAAACGTGAGAATCTCTTCTAATGGGGCTTTGACCCTTAAGTTGCTACATTATGAGGAACTATCCCATTTTACTATATTAGACCCTGTTAGTTTGTTTTAATATAAGTATAGGTATCCTTCGATTCGAGGCACTGTCGAACACTAAATGTGGACACTTCTTCTAGCTAGGATTTGAACCTTGGTTCGCATGCATTATAAGGACTAGTCTTTTCGCTAAACCCAACCTCCCTTGGTTCAGATCCTTTAGGGCCCGTTTAGTTCAAGGAACTTTTGAGGAGGGAAAGGAACTTAAAGGAAGGGAAATGAAGATTTGAAAGATGAGGGAAGATGGCTTGAGTTGTTTAGTTGGAAGAAAATGAAGGGGTGGTAGTTGGTAAAGAATTAGAAAAGTCTATTTTACCCTCAAAAGAAATTAATTCAAAATAAAAAAGAAAAATATTTTTTTTGCTAAAATATATTTAAAAAATATATATTCTTGTTAAGTTCGGACTTGTGTAAAAAAAATTTCGCCAAGTTCGAACTTCCCACCAAGTTTAAATTTCAGGGGCAAATTTGTCCAAAAATGTGAATAGTGATGTAGGAACTTGAAATCCCACCAATTTTGATGGGATCTCAAGTTCCCACAAATGAGGGAAGAGTGGTGGGCCCGATGTGGGCCGGGAATTTGGGTTCTTGGGCACTTGGCGAACTAAACACGTTTTCAGCAGGGAACTCTATTAAGTTCACATTCCCTCTCCAAGTTCCTTGAACCAAACGGCCCTTAGTTAAGAAATATGCTTATAAAATGGAAAGCAAGAGTACCCTATTGCTCAAGATGTGGGCCGAGCCCAGAGACCTTTAAGTAGGCCCATGGATGAGCCCTTTTAATAAGATGTGGTTCAGTTTTTAGTTTTGGGGCTATGATGCGGATTTTAAAATTAAACATAGTGGATTAAAACATGTCTTATAAATTTACTATCATATTTTATATTTATATTTTTTCCCAAATTAAAACTTATCATTAAAAAAAAAAATTATCGTCCACTTCTGCTGAACTTAAAAAAATATATATATATCATCGAAAATAATAACTAAGAGTTTATAATTGAAAATTCAACGAAAATTGATAACTCTGGAGACTCACAATCCATAGGGAAATTGATGATTGACTCCAAATGTTCAAATGCCTTCGTCCAAATGTTGTGTCCCTTGTAAACCTGAACCTCTCTGGATCTGCAATAATATTACATATACCTTATTATTCAACTCATTCTCCCAAAAAAAAAAAAAACCCTTCTCCCAAAAAACTCACTGTGCAAATCAAACATTATTATTTAAAAAAAATCCTTTAACTTTCATCTTTATATTTTATTTAAGAAAAAAAAAGTTGGAAAAGTGAGACAAAAAGAAAGGGAAAGGATTTTTTTTTTCCCTTTTAAATAATGTACATTATCTAATGCATGCTTTATTATTTGAAAGTGTGTCTTATATGTCAATTATTGTATTATATTATAAATTTTTATTCTAAACAAAAAAAAATTATTAATTTTGGATAGAAAAAATAAATATTTAAATATAATCTCTGAATCACATATATGGGAAATTGAAGTTTTACCATTATAGAACTGATATTCGAGTGTTTTTGTCTCACTTTCCCACTTCTTCCATTTTCTCATCTACACCAAAATGAGTCAACCAAATGTTTGTAAATATAAAGATAAACAAAATTAGAATTGTTTAAAGAGAGAGAAATAAAATTGGAAAATTTGAAATTTAAAATGAGAGTAAAAAAAAAAAAAGGGGACCTTGGTTCTTCCCAAAGCTATGGTAATGGTGCATTGCAGAATATGAAATATTGCCAGCACAAATATGAATACATGCAGCTGATGAATCCCATAAGCTGACACAAACGCCACTTTACCCTGCACACATATAAAATTAAATAAATTAATTACTACTTACTTAACACATATGTATGTTTCGAGCAAAAAAAAAAAAACACATATGCATGTTTGGTCATCATTTAATTGCACAGTCATCTCTAAAAATTGTTGAGTTAGTATTTTCTATTAAGTTAAACTAACAGTGTTAACTTTTAAGGATCAAATGTGTACTTTACAAACTTAAGGGATTAAAATGATATCAGAGGCAAACATAAAGGACCAAACGTATACTTTAGCCTATATACGAGTATATATTATCATATGGTAATTTGTATATTATCATATGGAATTGGAAAACGTTTATTTATTTTTATTTTTTTTGGTATAGGACCTATCCGCAATTTTCCATATAGAAGAAAAACTTTTCTAGCATATCAAATAATGCCTAAGGAAAAAATCAGTTAAAAAGAGAGAGAGAGAGAGAAGGAAAAAAGAAAGTGAATTGTGCATTGCATTGCATATACTCATTTCAATATTTTTTGCAAGTTATTATGTGTCTAAAATGTTAGAGATTTTTAATTTTAAATAGTATATTTTTGTTTTTACTCATGGTTATTGTAGTCTAAGTGAATAAAAAAAATTATCTACTAGTATTATATAAGAAATTGCGGGTGTTAGTTGTAGACAACAATTTTTGTTTTTTTTTATAAAAAATCAATTCATAAAATTTTAAGAAATTAAATTTTATATGGGAAAATTCCGTTCAGGTCCCAAGGAACTAAGAAAATCTCAAAAAATTCTTAAGTGAAATTTAAGTAATTTTAATTATTTTCTTAAACCACATAATTCAGTCATCTAGCTCTTATTTTAAACAATTTTCAGTAAGTTAAGATAAGATTCGTCTCTCATACTTCCATCAAACGCTGAAAAAGTACTTATAAAAAGCTACTACCTCCAATATTTAAAACAAGGTCCGGTTGACTTTTTTACAGAGGTTAAAAAAATTATATAAACTAATTAGTCATATTATGTATAGTGCATTATTAGATTATATATCGGTTTATAAGTTAAATAAGTCAGTTTGAAAAAAAAAAAAATCATATAAATACAAACACTTAAATATAATTATTCATTTTTTTAATCTCTAAAAAAAAAATCAACTAAACTTTAATATAATTATTAATTTTTTAAATCTCTAAAAAAAATCATTTAAGTTTTATGTTAAAAGCTCGTGAAACAAACATGCTCAAAGGAGTGGGAATGACTTGCCTCTCCACATTGGTCGTCTCCTTTAGTGGCTAGGAAACGCCGGGTAGAATATTCGAGAAGCTTTCTAGAATTGGTTTCATCATGGCCGGCCACTTTAAGCGTCTTGTCCTCGTAAGACACGCAGGGTCGCCACGTGGAGGCCACTCGCCTTGATATGCAAATGTTCGAAATGGAGCTTTGCAGTATTGTCAACATAAACGATAGGAATCCCATTAACATCAGCTCTACAATGTGGTCATATTAATAATAAAATCACATTTTTTATAAAAAATAATAAATATTAATCAAATCACATTAATTAATATGATTAATATCCTAACTACTCTCTTAATTAAAAAAGTTATGTGTATGTACCTCCTTTGACCTTTTCAAGCGCCTCATACATAGCTATCTTATTTTTCTTCTTGAACCACTGCAATTTCAAACCACATATTAATTGAAATATCTTGATTTCAAGGGTTGTTTGGATATTAACATTTATAAAAGTGATTTTTATCTCAACTTAATTACTTTTGTAAATTGAAGTTAAGGTAATAAAGTCTGATTTATGTTTGGATATAATTTAATTAAAACGTCCATTTAACAAAAACTTGTTTGGACGATATATTAAAATTAAAAGTCAGTTTTAAAAATTCAAATATGAAAAAAAAAGTTGAAATATTAATAATAATAAAAAAACTTATTTCAACTTCAACTTCACATTTTTTAAGATATGGGTATCCTACTATTTGAGGCACTGTTAAATGTGAGCACATTTTTCAACGAGTTTCAAACCCTAATACGTCTCTTCTATTAGCCTGTTAGTGCTTCAACTTAACATTTCGTCTCATGGGTTCTTTTTCTCAGAACTCATGGATGTCTTTTGTATAGTTTGGCTCAAACTAACTTTCTGGTTTCAGAAATTACTTTTGAAAAGACAAAGCGTAAATCCAAACATGTATGCTCTAAATATATGACTGAGATAATTCATATATATATATATATGAACAAAATTAACTTACTTTCCCAATAGCATGAATGATATGTTCGATGAAGATCGAAATAGCCAGCATCACAAAGCACACCACCGCGACGGCCCACGTGGCTGTTTCCTCCAACGTCCTTTCTTTTTCTTGTCCGGCGACCATTTCTGATATGATCTTTGCTCTGATGATGAGAGATTCTGATCAGAAGCTATGAATATGCAGAGAGAGAGAGAGAGAGAGAGGTGTGTACGTAGTAGAGCCTAAAGACAAATTAGAAGAGGTTGTTAATATATCACAAGGGCGATCGATGAAACCCAAATTAAAGTTGCTTAATATATATAAAGGAATTAATTATTTTTAGCCGGCATGTTGGGAAAGAACAAGCAAGAGAGAACAGGGGCTTTGTTCTTAGTTCTCACTGTTTGTGTCTCTTTTTGATACTTTAAAACGAGAAGAAAGAACGAGCAAAGGGAGGGTGAAGTTTACAAGGGTTATTACTTTGACATGGTCCACACAATAATAATAGCGGGTCGTTTCAAGACAGCAATAATTAATGTAAGAAAGATGAGTGACGGAGTTTTTACTGCCCCTGTAGTAGCTACGTGCTGATCAAGTTACGTGCTGATCAAGTTACCTAATTTATTTTTCATATGACCACGAGACCATAATGACGAAAGAGGAGGAGAAACGGAAATGTGTTCCAATCAAGGTTATTAAAATCAAATCGGTCATTGTAACGGTTAGAGTATTGGGTTTTGAGTCAGTGGGTTAAAACGCACTTAAACTGGTATTAACCAGAGGCCAAACCGATAAGAAAATGAAGATTTTAGAATTATTAATATGAAATTACAAAATAACGTTGGAAATTTGATTTTAAAAGAAATTAAACCAGGTTAATGTCCGGACCAAATCGATTTACCAATAGGTTCGCTAGTTTTTAGGCCGAACCGGTCAGTTCGATCGGGGTTTAATTACACTAGTTCTGATGATTATTAATAAAAGGGGTTAAAAGGTCATTTGCCTTGGAATTATGGCAAAAAGGCATATGATATCCTAAACTTTTTAAGTGATGTTGCCTTTAATTAGAGTAAAAAAAAAGTTAATACTACATATTCTGTCGTAGAACACAGATGTCTAGTCTCAGAGGGCTAGTGTGTTGTTTATATGGGATCAAAGGATTATTCCCAACGATAACTATTATGGAGGTACCGAAAGGAATGTCACTATACTCTCACAAATATCTATATGGAAGATACCAATAAGAGTGATGGATCATTGAGCTACACGGATATGGCATTTCGCCAAGAGGGAGTGGGGTGTGTGCTCAGTGTAACAATATTGTAAAAGATAATTAATAGAGAATGTGCACCTGTAGGTTAATCTCCTATTTATAGATATTACCTAGGGTTTCGTTCCTCATACTGTGATTCCACTCTTCAGGCCATATGCGCCTCCACGTTCTGCAAATGTCTACTCCACTACCTGTACTACCCATGATTATAGCCAGGATTATAGGGTAATTAGCGTTTTACCTGATTATGTAGAGATTCTGTCATAAGTGTCCCTATTGGGCCGTATGACATTGGGCCCGATATACTGGTCCATGTACACTACCTCGATCTCGTTTTTTGGAGAGATTAAAAAGTAAAATAAATCACTTAATCATAACATATGTTATATATTATTATATTATATATCAGTTTATAAATCAAGAAATTAGTTTGAAAATATATATATATATATATATATATATATATATATATATATAATTTAATCTAACTTATTTATTTTTCTTAATCTCTCCAATATAATAAAAATCAATTACCCCTTATATTAAGGAACAAAGAGTACAATATTTGATCATTGAAGTTTGTCATCATTCTAATTTTGGTCTACATAATTTGAAGTCATAGGCTTCGGTCCCTATAATTTTAAACCATAAGTTTTTGTCCTTCAATTTTTTTGTCTGAATCATTAGTCCTGTAGTTAAATAAAGACCTGATGAACAATTATAATGCTTGCAATATCAAAACTAAAATGAGAACAGATTATAAGGATCAATTATTATACACACGTTAAAAAGCATTGCAATGCTACTTCAATCCAATGGTTAATCAATACTCCCTCCGGTCCTTAATGTAGAAATTAAATTAAAGAGGTTACTTTAGTTAATATAACATGTTATTTTTAAAACATCATAAATATCTTTATTAAATTTCATATATTTTTCTCTTACTTGATTATTGTTGAAGAATCATTAATAAGAATAAATTAGAAAAAATATTGATAAATGTGTTAAATAGGTCTTTATAATTAAAATCAACTCTTCAGCTGGTTCCTATATAAAGAGATGAGAAGTGACAATCCAAGACATTGCTACATTTTTCTCAAGTTTGGGTGAGATTGCATTGCTTGAGAGTAGTTTAGGATACCAAATACTCATATAAGAACATTTTAATGACACAAATGTCCTTTGACCTTTAAAAAAGAAAGAACCTTCGTGTGGACTGTGGAGTAAACTACCTGGGATGTAACACCTGGGGAAGGTAATTTTGACATATTCCCCCAGATAGTACTTTGTTTAGCCAGCCATGTGCATAATTGCAAGTGGACTAGCAACCGGAGGGAAAATCTTGGCTTATAATTATATAGTACTCCATTACTTAATTGGGAGAATTACATTCAGGTCCCAAGGAAGGAAAAAAATTACAAAAAAGTCCATTGAAATCACAAAATTACCCAGAAGTCCCAAGGAAATTTTTGTTGTAAATACATACATTTCCTGTTGTAAATACATACATTTTCTGTTGTAAATGGTTTGAGACTTTTTTGATATTATTTGTACAAAATTTTTTAAATGTTGTTGTAAATACATACTTTTTCTGTTGTAAATGATCAGGTGTTTAAATATTGTTGTAAATATATACTTTTCCTGTTGTAAATGGTTTGAGACTTTTTTGATATTATTTGTACGGAATGAAAATTACTTTTCGTGTTGTTGTAAATATATACTTTTCCTGTTGTAAATATTTGTATGTATTTATAACACGAAATGTATGTATTTACAACAAAAATTCTCTAGGGACTTTTTTGTAATTTTATGATTTCAAGAGACTTTTTTGTAATTTTTTTCCTTCCTTAGGACCTGAGTGTAATTCTCCCTACTTAATTTGAAAGACATTGGTCTCTACTACCGTTGGAGGAGAATACGTCAAATTCCAAAAACAAAAAAAAAAAAAAAAAAAAACGAAACAAAAGGGGTTAATATTCTCTTTAATCCTTTAAATTTTCCTTCATTTTGGTTTTGGCATCTCAAGTTTCAAATCATTAATTTTAATCCTTGTATTGGCAAAATGATCCATTTTTTATAAAATTATAGGGACCAATGTTTTAAATAAAATAAAAGTTGAAAAACTAAAATATATAGTTTAAAACTTGAGGGATCAAAACTAAAGTTAGGAGAAAATTGAGAGACTTAAGATTTCGTTAGCCCAAACTACAATTATGCACGGACCATTGATGCTCGAATTACATAGGATTTTAGTTTGACCTTTTAATTGTATAAAGTAGTGTTTTTTTTCATTTTTCTACTCCTGACATTGTTGGTCTTGTAAATTGACCTTCTGTTTGTCTTATTAATTGAAAATGTTTACTTAACAATTTAAATGTTAACAAAACATTGTAAAATGGTGATATATTAAGTTTAATCTTTAAAAAATAAAAATAAGTGGGTTTTGAAGATCATTATTTGATTCTCTGCATTAAAAGTTGTAATTGTCAAAATCTTCTTTTTAATGAAGTTAAAATTGTTAGGGTTGGAAGACTGAAAATACACATTATAAAATTAAATTATCAAAATAAAATCTTACGGAAAACTAAAATAAGACGCTTAATTCTAAGGGCCAAACAATAGTTTTTTTTTTTTTGGGTATAAGAAACCAATTTTTTTATAACCTTTGGATCAACCAATATCTAGCGTTTTTTCAGAATAATATTATTTGATATTTGAGTAACCGACCAATCTGGATTTAGACTTGGAAATTAAGATACCCTCTCCTTAGGGTTTTTTTTTTTTGGTAACAATGTGGGAATTGAACCTCAATCCTTGTACTTATGTGATCTATCTAGTCTAGCATTAAACCAAATATTAGGGTCGGGAAATCGGGTCAAGTCTGTTGGCCAGCCTATTTAAGCCCTGACCCTTCAAAAGTCGGGTTTGTAAATTTGAGCTTCTAAATGAAGTTAGCCCTGCAGGGCTGGCCTGTTAGGCCCTTTAAATATATATATATTTTTCGTTAACTTGATTTGACCATTTAATTTACTAATTTATATGTATTTTGTATTTGTTATATAGTTATTTATCTATTTAATTACAAATACATAATAACTTACTTTAATTTTATGATTTGGTTTAATATTTGATACAAATAAAGATTATGGATATATTCATGATGTGAGAGAAGATGCTCTTGATATTTTTACCCATAAAGCAGAGCCTACTACTCAAAATACAGAATAATCAAATGTCTTTAAAATTGATGATAGTGATGAAGAAGATGAAAATAATAGTCATTGTACTCATGTTGCTTAGTGGGCCAGCTCTAGCCCACATGCTCTTGAGCCGAGCCTTGAAAAAAAGACGTTTTTCTTGCTCCAGGCCTAAAAGAGCCCTTTAAAATCCTGCCCTGTAGGTTTGGATCAGTCCTGATTCCCAACTCTACTAAATACTACCAATTTATTCAAGATAGTTAAAAAGACACAGTTAAAAACTTGGGTCAGGTTGCAACAGACTGATGCCAGAAAACGGTAGCTCCAGGTACAAGAAGGCCACAAGCCAAAAAAGCCCAAGTCGTTATTAAGGAGACACATAAACTGAAATAAGTAATCTTGCAAAAAAGAAAAAAAAAATGTTAAGAATGAATATCATAGAGGTTGCAGCACACACACACACTCTCTCTTTTTTATACCAAAAGAAAAAAACAAAGTTTAGGTGAGGTTAGGCACCGAAACCCATTAGGGTCAAAGCATGTTTCTAGGCTCAAATAATGCTTACAAAGTTACTTACATGCCGCCCACCAATGAGGCATATACTTCGACCTGTTAGTATCAAACCTCTTTTTTGGAGTGAAGGCCAACGTTTTAGTTAACTGTGCCACTTTTCGTTCATGCAGCACACACTCTCATGGTTGAAGATAAAATTTCCCTCGATTAAATTAAATATTTAAATAAATTAAAATAGTTGTCATTTTGTTTTTTTTTTCAAATTATGGACATTTAGATAATTTCACTAAAACTCGCCAGAGACTTAAACACTGTAATTGAACGAATCATCTCACAATGCTACTTTGAGATTTACATATTTCAAGGGAATTTTACAAGCTGTACAAAATCATCAGGCTCCAATTATTGGAAAAAAGAAAAAGAAAAGAATTAAAAACCGCCTAACGACATGCATTATAATTGTTGGCTTTGACACAATAAGAACAAAACCCAAGAAGTGATTAATAAGATCGACGTTGGTCTCTAGCTTTGTGAGAATTCTTAAATGAGAATTCTTTACTATGTTGTTGACTCTCATTCTCATCATCATGTTGGCGGGAAGAAGTAGGAATTATCATCTGAATCTCATGCCCTTCCATTGTTGTAGGGTAGGGTGCTCCTTCTTCCAAATCCCACCGTTCATTTGCAAATCCTCCGGGCGACGTAGGGACGCCGTCGCTTTGAGCTCCAGCGTGATTGTGAAGGAGATGAACCGGCGACATGCCGTGGGTGGGCGTCGCTGGGGCACTTGATAAGGGCGTGTTTGTCCCTGAGTGTTTGCTGTACTCTTTCACTTGTTTTCTTGCTGTGTGGTGCCAGCTCTTTAGTGCTGCTGCCACTCTCTCGTTGAATATCGTGGGCTTCATTGTTGTTCCCATCTGTTATTATTCCCAACCAAACACGCCACAATAAAAGTCAGGTCTCACAATTAATTAATTAATTGTGTGTGTGTGTGTTTTTGTCCAAAAGTATTCTTGAAGAAGCTACGTGCAGCAACATGGATTTGACTTTCGCCTTTACTCTCGTTTTTCCTCATTTTCCTGTTTTGTGTTATTATATTCAGATCTCAACGGTTCGGATATGCAGTTGAGATCTTAATCTAATGGTGAAAAAAAGAAAATGATAATAAGGGATATAAGAGAGAAATCAAATCTATAACAATATACCATATAATCTTCTTAAAATTTGTGTAAGGGAAAATGAATCATTAGTCTATCAAGTTTTAACCATTTGATTTGATTCTACTCATTTTTTATTATTTTAACTATTTAAAATTTTGGCCTCAGCATTTAGAAAATAAAATTGTCTTTTAAAAAAACATAGGGAATTAAATTGTAATAAATCAAAATTCAAGTACTGAGTTTTAACTAATTGAGTCAAAATTATATGGAATAAATTGTATAAATTTAAGGTAAAACTATATGGAGGAAATGATTAATTATTGCGATAACTTTTTTAGGATGCTCATATATATATATATATATATATATATATATATATATATATATATATATATATAAGGAATACTTGTAGGAGAAAAAATATGGTTTAATGCTAAAATCAGGATAGGGCAGTAAGTATCTTACTTGTGTGACGAGAGCATAAAGAGGCAAAGTCACGTAGCTGCATAGAACTTGTATGATAACCCTTGAAAATTAAACAGAACATGAATAAGATATCGTGAAGTAATTAATTATTCCAAGCTATGTATGTAAATGATGATTTTTTTTTTTTAGAGATTAAGGAAGTTATATTAATTACTTAAAAGTATTCATATTTATCATTCTTCTCCAAATTAGTTGGAAAAATCCCAAAAAGAAATACCGTTTTAACTTCAAAATCTTAAATAAATGATTTCCTAACTAAACGAGTTGTCAATTGCTTTAAGGTTCTTATTAATCCCATTACTGTTGTAGCTAATAGGATTTTAAAGTTTAAATGATATTTTTCTATCATTTACCAAATTAGTTTGTCTGACTTATAAAATACTTTCACGGTCCTAAATATAGGGAATAATAAATAGTTTTCCTATACAACATATATTATAATTAAATGATTTATTTAACTTTCTTAATCTCTCTAAAAAATCATTTGAGTTTTATTTGAAAGAGTGAAGAGAGTTTATGTTTAGATGCATACCCCGTTGTAAGTCTGATGACGATATTTGGGATTTCTTTGTGGAAGCATGACCTTATCCCGAATGCGTACTGAAACCAAAAATAATAATGAAGCACAGGGTTAATCAACTCAGCTTTTGCTTTTCTACTTCTAGCTTGCTATTTGTAAATAATAAATAATATAGCAAATATATATATGTGTGTGTGTGTGAGACCTAATTATATATGTATGAAAATTATTCATGCATTGAGAGGAGACACTTACAGAAGTGTAGGCAAAAAATGCGAGTTGAAATGCATTCTGCAGAATATAACACAAGATGATAATGATGGTGAGAAACACCAAGAATATGTAATACTCCATTCGGTCCTAATTATAGGAGCACTTTTGTAGTACAATTTATACTACAAAAATGTTCCTATAATTAGGACTGGAGGTAGTAATATTAACAGGAATATACAGTTAATTGGCATTTTTGTCCCAAAAGTTTTTTGAGAGGCAGTTTTGTCTTAGAAGTTTTAAAATGGGAGCAATTTTACCCTGGTCGTTATCCCAGTTAATTTTAACCGCTAGTTAACCAAAGATGTCGAGCTAACAGTCCACACGTCATTTTCATTAAAGTGCAAAGTTATCTCGAAAGTCCATGTGTCATCTATTTCATTTTTTTAAAAGTTAAATTTAAATTTTTTTGAGTAAAGTTACATCTTAACAAAAATGACATATATAACATTTGGACTGTCAGTTCAACATATTTAGTTCATTAATTACCGGTCAAAATTAAAAAAATAATAGCTAGAGCAAAATTGGTCACACACTGATAGAATATATGTATATAGAGAGAGAGAGAGAGAGAGAGAGAGAATACGGACCTGGAAGATAACGAGATGAATGAGATTGAGAAGGAAACGAGGTCGTTTGAACCAGAAGAGTTCATCGCCTGGCTCCACCACTGGGGCCCCCTTCACCACTTCGCCTCTCTCTTCAATCCTCAAACCCATTTGTGTAATAATCATTTGCAGCTTTGCTCCCACCACTAATATTATCTACATTTTCATTAATCAATTTCCAACTTCAATGATCAATTATTAATTTAATTTAAATAAATATGAAACTATAAAATAATTAAATGTATCGTAGTAGTAGTGCTCACAATCAATGGGATAAATGGAATCCAGTAATAAGGGTACCATCCTGCATGTACGTCCATAACAAAACAAGCCAACAATTAAGATCAATTATATTTTAATTAGAATATAAACATGATCTTGATTAATTATTTATCTAATTAATTTAAATTAGAAGCTTACCGTGAGTATTTGTCAACAAGACCAACACAGCAAAGAGCCATATGATTGGGCTGAACAATATACCAAAAGTTTAAGCTTAATTAATTATAATTTTATTTAGAATGAAAGTAGTACTACCTCATATTCTAATTATAAGACCATATTGACTTTTTTTGGAGAAATTAAGGAAGTTAAATAAATTACTTAGTCATGTTATATGTTGTGTATCCTTAGATTATATATTACTCCCTTCGGTCATAATTATAGGAACACTTTTGTACTGCAATTTACACTACAAAAGTGTTCTTATAAATTGCACTACAAAAGTGTTCTTATAATTAAGACTGGAGATAGTAGTTTATTAGTGAAACTAATTAGTTTAGAGAAAAAAAAAATACTCTAAAGTAATTTAATTAATTTTCTTAATTTCTCCAAAAAAAAATCAGCTTTATCTTATAATTAAGACGGAAGGGAGTAGTAATTTGTAAATCATGAAAGAGGTGGATAATGATTATACCTTATTCCAACGACAACCTTGAAATCTTCGTCAAGTGATCTTTTGATATACTTCTGGAAATCAAATTCTACTTCACTTCCAGGAGCCAAATGTGCCTATAATAATTAAACATATATAATTACAAAAAATTAATTTGTTTTCATTTTATTAAGGTTTTGTGTTGGCCTGTTTAAGTTGTCGTAAATATTATAAAGAAAAAAAAAAGAAAAATTAATTACCTTGATAAATCCGTGCCTGAGTGCCATATAATCAACCTTAGTCACTGATCCATGGAATTGCCTGAAGAAGCTTACCTGATGATCATGTAAATAAACTCAACACAATTAATTAATTAATTAATGGCCTCATAAATTTAAAAAATAAAAATCAAATTCCAAGGAAATTATTATTTTCTTAATTTAAAAAAAAAATCATGATCACTTACAATCCACAAGGAAATGGATGATTTACTCCATATGTGTAAATGCCTTCGTCCAAATGTTGTGTCCCTCGTAAACCTGAACCTCTCTGGATCTGCAATATTACATATACATTATTTAATTCATCATATATTATATCTGGTAATTCGATTCGATAAAACTCAAAGAATTACAAAACAACAATTAGATTCTAATTTTATAATTTTGCCGTCTACTATACATCTTTTTTTTTTTTTTTTTGCTTCCAGCTAATTAAAAAAATATCTTCCACACCAGACAAAATAGAGGGTTTGAAATAAATGTTAAATATTGACTACTTTTAGTAATTATTTCAATTATTTGGATTCAATCCCATAGTGAAGTCGACCCTGCCACGATCGCTCCAAGTTGCGCCACTTGCCTTAGAGTTGTCACTTTCGTAGTTAACACAATACGTACGCTGGCAAAGTGGCTCCATAAATACTTGAGTTAGGTATTCATGTTAATGACTTGTCTGCGACAACCTAATTAAACTTCTTGTACTTTTTTTTTTAAAATGTAAATCAGGGGTGTCTTCCGCCGACAGCAGAGACTAATCCTCATTCGTACCGTAGTCGTCTCGAAGGGGCATTGGTGCTGGCCAAATAACATTCTCCATACACACCGTCAAAGATCGAATCCCTGACTAGATGCTTAAGGATACCCAGCTACGAACCAACTGAGTCGGGTTACTTTGGTTTAACTTCTTGTACTTTTTAATGCGCTATACTCTCTCTTGTCTGTATCTAACCTAGAATATATTTAGGGAGTTAATCTTAATCTTAAATATAAGATATATTTTTTAGATGTATTAATTTTTTTATAATTTATTCCTATTGATAACTAATATGTTTTAAGGAATGAGAGAATTAAGGAAAATAACTACAGTAGGAAAGTAACTTAATCTGATTAAATTTTGTAAATATATCATATATTAAGCGCCGAGAAGAAGTATAATTTTATACAAGACTTCAAAAAATTACGAAAGTTTGAGACAAGGATGAGCTATTACGAGTAAAAATTTCACCCTTGTGAGTTTAAGAACTAAGTTATACAAAATTCTCCAAAATATTACTCTCTTCAGTCTAATTATAAGACTTAGTTAACTTTTTTGGAGAGATTAAAGAAACCAATTAAATTACTTTAGAGTTTTTTTTTCAAACTAATTAGTTTAACTAATAAACTAATATATAATCTAAGAATACATAACATATGAAATGATTAAATAATTTATTTAGCTTCTTTAATCTCTCTAAAGAAAGTCAACTAAATCTTATAATTAAGACCGTACATAGTATATCATACTGAAAGAACACCTAGCTCTTACCTTTTTTACCTAAAATTTAACACATAACTTAAAGTTTGAGGGGTTATATATATATGCACACAAAAATAAAATTTCAGGGAGCATATGAATGTGATAGTCTGGGGTTATCTAAAAGTTTGTGAAGGCTTATGGTAAAGATCTAAAAGTTAAAAGGGATCGTATTTACACATGATATAAATTTTAGGGGATTTTTCGTAATTTAACTTTTAAAAAAATAAATCATAATCATAAATGCACATGTGACATAAACCTAAGTGGATTTTTCTCTTTTTTTCAGATTTGAAAATATCATTGATGACTTGAAATTGAAAAAGCCTACCATTAGAAAATTGGTATGCAGGAGATTTGGTCTCTTCCTCCCATTTCTTCCACTTTCTCATCTGCACATATATGCAATTTTTTTTTCTTTATACGAGGATCAAATATTTTATATATCCATTGAATCAAAACAAACGAAATTGAGCTGGAAAATGAAGAATGAAAATTAAAAATAAGAAATTGAAAGAGAGAGAGAGAGAGAGTACCTTATATCTGCCCAAAATTAATGTAATAATGCACTGAAGGATATGAAATATTGCGAGCACAAATATGAATATGTGGAGCTGATGAATGGCGTATGCTGACACAAATCCTACTTTATCCTGTAATTAATTACATACATATAAAACTAAATTAATTAGTGAAAGTTAAGTTCTTTCATAAGAAATGAATAAAAATTAATTATTACTCTATCCAGTCCTTAATATAAGACATACTGCTTCCATTTTATAATATAGGACACTAACTAATTCACAAAAAATGATCGTTAATTACAAGTTATTTATATTGCAGATCGGGGCAAGTATTTTAATTTGAGAGTTGATTTTAGGGAAAATTTATTTTAAGGCCCTTTTAATAGGGGAAATTGCAAAAAATGCCTCAGGGCTTTTTCTGGGATTTTCAGAATTTTGGGTGAGTTGTTAACAGGTCTGATATAGTTGTTAACGAGTAGGTCTTTAACAACTAAATCAGCCCCGTTAACAACTCACTCAAGATTCTGAAAATCTCAAAAGAGGTTCTGGGACCTTTTCTGGGATTGTCAGAATCTTGAGGCCTTTTTTGCAATTTCTCCTGTTAAAAGGGCCCTAAAATTGATTTTCCCTTGATTTTAATTATAAATATAAGACATATTTCACTATGTTAATATTTTTCTAATTTACCCTTATTTTACTTCCATCAATAATCAATGATGAAAGAAAATGAGGAAATTCAAGAAGATTACTAAAGTAATGTAGAAAATATATGTCATATTAACTAATTTAACTAATTTTCTTAATCTAATCAAATTAATTAAATATATTTAATATCAAGGACATGACGGAGTCACTGCCAGTAAAAGAAAAAGACGGGAAGGGGAAAAGGGAATTAGCTATATGATTAAATGTTTTTAAAAAAAAAGATGTATTAACTAATTTTTTTTAGTCTAATTAAATTAAACAAATATGTAAAAAAAGAAGGGAGAGAGAAAAGGAGTTACCCCTTTGCACTTGTTTGGGCCCTTGGCGGCGAGGGAACGGCGAGGGGTGGAATCGGAGAATTTGAGTGATTTGTCATATTTGCCCTTGTCAGTGTAAGAAGAGGGAGGGCAAGGCCGCCACGTGTCAGCCACTTCTCTGGAAATGCACATATCCGCTATGCTTGATTGAAGCGCCGTTAGCAGAAACGATATGAATCCCAGCACCATCAGCTCTATCATCACCCAAAAATAAAAATGGAAAGAAAATTATTATTAGAAACAAAAAATAAATAAATAAAAATAAAAGTCAGGATCCAAGAATTATTTTCTCTTTACAAAATAAATCCGCTAGCTAGTTTTAATTAAGATGTGACCTTAAAAAAGCTCACAGCTTTCAATTTAATCAAAGTAGACTTTGTTTCCAAATTATTAAAATACTTTTTGGTGATATCTCTATCTAATATTCTTATGTCGGTTCCTCCCATTAAATTATTATTTTTTAATTTATTATGGTTTGATGCAGGACTCATGAGTCAAATCTTATCATTAATTCGCCAGTAGAGTGGTGGCTAGGGAGCAATGACGTTGACAAATCTTTTACAGTATTTTTTCTTAACAGAGGAAGCTAAGCAAAAGAGAAGAAGGAAGAGAGTGAATTATAATAGTTGTATTAATTACCTCCTTTGACCTTTTCAAGGGCTTCCAAAAGAGCATGCTTGTGTCTCTTCTCTAACCACTGCAATTATGATCATCACGTATCAGTTCGACTATAAATTAAATCTTATATTAAATACGGGAGATAGTAGATGAAGTTATTACTTTGCCGATAGCGTGAATGATATGTTCGATGAGGATTGAAATGGCGAGCAACACAAAGCAAACCACCGCGACGGCCCACGTCGCCGTTTCCTGTAACTCCCTCTCATATTCTGTCTCATCCGCCATTGTTGGAGTCTCAAGATCTCTCTGCCTGTAATTTGCTCCCACGCTTATCTCTTACCCAACACAGAAGAATTGTGCAGCTAACAGCAAAAGAGCAATATATAATGAAAAAAAGGTGAAGAAGAAGATTGAAGACAAGTATGGATTTTGGGGCTTGAAATGGAGCAGAAGAGAGAAAGAGAGAATGGTGGGGTTTGTGAAACTCTTGACTGTTTCGGTTTATATAGAGAAGGGAATAAGTGCAACACTTTTGACTTTTCAATGCCTTGGTCAGACGGTCAATACAATTCTACACCTCTTGATATGATCACTTAATGAATAGTACGACTCTTTCTTCAAAATCTAATAATCAAGGAGTGTTCTACTACAAAAAAAAAATGGTTTTTGCGTCTCAAAAAGACGTCCTTTTAAAAAAAAGAAGTAAAAAATAAAGATGGTGATATTTTTGTAATTATATGTGATAAAAGTTAACTTTTAGTGACTTAGACGCTAAAAGTCCCGCGAGAGACACTTTTGGAGTCTAAGTTTTAAACTTAGACTCCAAAAGTCATGTGGTCACGTCGTGCAGCAGAGGGTTATATGTGGGGTCCGCGAGAGACACTTTTGGAGTCTAAGTTTTAAACTTAGACTCCAAAAGTCATGTCGTACAGCAGAAAAGAAGGTCACGTCGTGCGCAGGGGGTTATATATGGGGCCCGCGAGAGACACTTTTTTGTTTCTATTTGCTTCTCCTTTCCAATATTGCTTCTCTAATCAAGAAGTTACTGTGATCTGTCTTTGATTTGATTATGGTGAAATTAATGAAATGGTAGGGGAAGTGAATGAAGAAATGTGTTACACAGTTGTCATTGATTTCATTTTGCTACGTTTTTGATGGAGTGGATAGTAGAGGAAGTAATCTGAATGAGTACGTCGGCCTCTGTTCTCCCTCACAGCGTTTGTTTGTTTTTTTAAATGATATGGCGTCCTATTACCTACTTAGACGCCTTAAGTCAACATTTAAGGCGTCTAATTAAAAAACAGGACGCCGTAAGTTTTGGCTACGGCGCCTCCCAGATACACGTCCCGCAGAAATAGGACGTTAAATGTGCAAAAAAATAGGACGTCGTATCCCTATTTTGTAGTAGTGGTGTATACATACACCTCTGCCGCAAAGAGGTAGAGATGAGAGAGAGAAAAAACCCAGTCCCGACATAATGTTAGGCAGATTAGACCAGACTCGTCTGATTGGACCGGATTGAACTTTGAGGCAAAGCCTCAGATCCCTTGGTCTGGTCCAATTTGGCCCGAATATTTGTTTTTTAATAATTTGGTCACACACTCACACATTTAGTCATACACTAACATCGATCCAACGGAGCCTTTTCAGAGCTAAGATGGCAACAACCGCCGCCGCTAGCTATGCTCTCGCCCATGTCACCGAAGCCAACAATTCCTTCGATGCCACCATCTCCAACATCGAGAAGGTCGAGGAAGTTTTCTCTGATCCTCAAGTGTTTGACTTTTTTTCTAATCTGACTATCGATATTGAGAACAAGCGCAAGGTAGTGGATGAAATTGTGACCTCCTCACGCTTGTAGCCCCACACTTGTAACTTCCTTAACATTCTTGTAGATGCCAAGAGGATTGATCTAATCAAATATATAACGAAGGAGTATGAGTTTGTCTACAAAAAATTGACGAACATAAACCTCGCGGTTATGAGCTCAACAGTGAAATTGGAGTCGGAGCGATTGTCGTAGGTAGAGAAGCAGGTGCAGAAGTTGACAAGGGCAAAAAATGTGAGGATTAAGACCGTGATCAATCTGAGCTTGGTGGCCGGATTCATCGTCAGGTATGGGAATTCTGGATCTAAATTGATCGACATAAGCATGAAGAAACAATGTAATGATATTGCTTCTCGAAGAAGAAGGAAAAAAACAAATAGGTCATGAAGTGGTCTAGGCAATTTACTGGATCGGTCTGGTTTAGCTCGAGCTTGGGATGCTACCGTGCTGGACTAGATCGGATCTTAAGCTATCTTGTACATCCCGAGGTCCTATTTTGACTGGACCTCAGGTTGAGGCTAAACCCAGTTTGGTTTGATCCATTATCAACTCTAGACAGCGGTAGAAAGCTCTTCAATAAAACCAAAAGTGCTTATTCCTCCAATAAAATAAATAAATTTTATTAAAAATTGATTATGAGACATACATACATTTCTCTCTCACACACATACATTCGTAATAATTTTTTGGACATAAAAATAGCTTATACCATACGGAAATTTTTTTGCACGAGCATCTGTTATCCTGGACCTAGCTCCTTTTAACTCAGAGGGTCCAGTCTAATCCAGTTATCAGGCTTCAGTCTATCCAGATCGAGCCGGCTAGGACCATAAGGACGAAAAGCTCTACCACCAAACATTGCTGCAATCATAGAGCTCAAACTCGAAACCTCTGGTTAAGTTGGAACAACCTCTACTTTGTGGTTAAGTGAAAATATTCAATGGGAAAGATGAAAAAGGAAATTATGCTCAATTCATTTTATGATATCTTTCAAATATATAATTTTTTTAAACTATTCCTAGCACATAAAAAGGTACTTTATACACTTGGTATTTGCAATGAGCAATTGGGGCACTAGTTGGCTCAGCGCCAACCCTTCCAATGTATCAATGATTGGAAGGTTTAGCTAACGTATTTAACTATATTATGCTTCTTTTTCCTTTCAAAATATATATAGAGTATTTAATTACTCACCTGATAATTGCTTTGATCACGTTTAAAATTTAATTACTAAATCATCACTAATAACTGAATCACATTTAAAGAAAATCCTTAATTTTACAATTTTCCATTTAAATATTTTTCCCTGTTTCTAAAACATTAATACATTTTATAATTTATTTATTATTTCAAATTAATCATGGAATTCATAAAAAATATACTACTCTCATATTTAAACTGTATAATTATCTTCACTTTAAATTTTTATCCGAAGAAGTAGCATAATGATAATAATACCAAACAGATCGAAGATAAATTTTAATTATTATGAGAAAGTAAAATATTTAAGATGTTAAAAAATATTCTAAAAATAGTACTCCCTCGGCTCTTAATCAAAGGCCAAAGTTTTGAGCAAAAAAAAAAAAAAATCAAAGGCCAAAGTTACCTGCTTTCCCGTTCTCTTTAGAAAATGATAGTTAGCATTCTTAAACTTATAAGAAAATATATAACTTTTCAATTTTGCTCTCCACTAAAATTAATTAATATCCACACTAAAGTGCCTTATTGAAATTTTACCAAAAAAAAGGTGTCTTATTGAAATTAAAGTATACAAATTGTCATCAACAGGTGGTTGATCCAACGGAATGTAGCGCTGGATTCCTTTAAGAGGTCTAGGATTTGAGCTGCGATAACGCACTTGTAATCCGCCTTGTATAGAGTTATCATTGTTGGGAGGGTCGTTCTTACCACTGCAGAACCCCAATCTGGATTAGTTAGAACCGAAGGTTCTGATGAACCGGGTGAGATACCCACAAAAAAAAAAGTATACAAATTGTCATGGAATGTAACAGAAGGACCAATAAATATAATAAATAATATAGGGTTAAGGTGCAAAAATAGACATGTGCTTTTTTCCGAGGAGCGCCCAGTAGCAAATGCTTTTTTCAAGTGCAAAAGTAACTATGTGGTTACAAATTAGATGCAAAAATAGTGTTTGACCGTTAAGTTTGACTTTTGATCGTTAAGTTTGACTTTTTTTGCTGACTAGACGATGACGTGGCATTTCAAATATTTTTTCAGTATCCTTTTAGTACCGGTCAATACCTGAAATATTTTTCAAGATCCTAAAATAATTTTTCAAAATTATGAAATATTTTTTTGTACCAATCAAGATCCCGAAAATACTTTTTAGTACCAGTCAAGACTCGAAATATTTTTTTCAAGTATCCTTTTAGTACCGATCAATACCTGAAATATTTTTTCAAGATCCTAAAATTATTTTTGCACATTTGAAATGCCACGTTATCGTCCAATCAGCAAAAAAAGTCAAACTTAACGGTCAAACGCTATTTTTGCATCTAATTTGTAACCACATAGTTACTTTTGCATCTGAAAAAAGCATTTGCTACTGGGTGCTCCTCAGAAAAAAGCACATGTCTATTTTTGCACCTTAACCCAATAATATATGTGATCCCAAACCAGATATAAGATGATTAATTAAGAAAATATAAACTCTACCCACCAAAGAGCCAAATATCCAAATCACATCTAGATGTCCAAAGCAGGTGGGATAGCATTTATTGGGATGACAACGTTTTTGTTTGGTTGTCCACGTGAAATACTGAAATTATGGGAAAATGTTGGAGATAATTACAAAGGAAATCCATGGAAGCCTCCAACCTCCACACAAATTGGACAAGTAAATGAAGATGATGACCTCTTGTAATAATAATTCATCAACACGTTGTTGAAAAATATGTGTTTTGATTATTTCATACGTTGTTGATCAATTCTAACTTTTTCTTTTTGGCTTCAATAACTTACTTCTTATTTTCTTGCAAAAATGAATTGATGATGAAGAATTATTCACCATCAAGTGACTTATAACTTAATCTTTGCTTTATTGTTCCTCCTGATTAAACAACATTCTAGCTTAAGACTAGATTTATAAATTCATTTTCTTCTCTAACATTAATTACTGTAAAAAAAAAAAAAAAAGATACCAGTACTTCAGTCTCTCTAGCTTGGCCAATCTTTAAATTCACACATCAAAAATAATAAAGTTCAAGTCAGAATTTGACTTTGTTGCCCGACAACATTATATTGGCCAGACAATAAGGATCTAATTACCTACTATATTGTAATTAATGGTGAATATAATGTTTTATCATGATAATAAAAAATCAAGCCTAGGATAAAAAAAAAATCATTCATTCCAATATTCATATATTTTTATATGTCATAGCTAAAATTATTAGGTTAGTGTGAATCTTCTTAATTTAGGACCTAATTTTAATTTTTTTAGGAAATAGTGGGGAAATTGAAAGTGCCCTATTGAAAATTTTATTGATGAGAATGAATTTTCAATAGGAGATTTTTTTTTTTTTTTCCAATTTCCTCAATTTTTTTTATTTTTTATTTTTTATTTTTAGGGAATTAAATCCTTCAATATCATCATGAAAATCGTAATAATCGTTATCTCGCCCACAATCTTGAAAAAGAAAACAATATTTATCGGTTCAATTGGGTGCATCATGAAGTGCAAGTTGGGTCAGTTTGGACGTCATTTTCTCCCACAAAGTTTGAATAGTTTATTTCAGGTCAAAAAAATAGTCAATACTTTTGGGGTTTCGAGATTTTAGTCCTTTGAAATTTGGGTTTTTTAGTTATGGTTTTTAAAAGTATTATTGAACTTCTAGCGTGATTTTTTTTTTTTTAAAATGTTTGAAAAATCTCCTATTACAAAATTCATGATTCAAAAGTACCTGCAATCTATTTAATGATCAAAATGTAACTTATTTTTAATAGTTGTAATTTTTCTTCATTTGTGTACAATTTATATATTCAACTATATACAAAATATAAAATATTTACACATAAATGTAGATACATTGCGTATAATTGAATAAGAGATGTATCCGCTAAAGATGAGTTGTGTTCGTTTTAAGATCTATGTCATTAAGTACATAGATCTATAAGAGAGAAACGCTAAAGGTAGATGAGATTAGGGGTGAAAATAGGTCAGGCTTCTATCAGGTGGCCTAACCCCTGTCCTGTTTAGGGCCTGGTCTGGCCTAGCCTATATATATATATTGCCGATTCCAATTATCAAAAAAACACTCAATAATAATCAATGAACCGGCCTCCAAGTATTATCAGCAAACAAGAATCTCAAATGGAATCGGCAATAATAATCAATTTCCATCAAACATAATGTCATATCAATTGAGATCGCAACAAGAGTATAAATAAAACCTAATTCCTAAATTTTCTGTTAATTCATTGCAACAATAATTCCAATTAATTATAAAACAAACAGAGTGCCAATCAGAAATTGCGGATCTAAAATCAGATGAAATCAAATCAAACGATTGGGACGATAAAATTCCTATTCCTTCTTTACGATAGCACTGTCACGGGAGTTGATATCTTGGGTGTTTTGTTTTGTTCTTTTTTTATTATTATTTTAGGCACACCTTCACTAACCCAAACGGTACAGTTTTGATCTCACGGGAAAAACTTTTAGGTTTAGTGACATGATATATCATTTCCCCATATATATATATAAAATATATCATATAATAACACCATATTTATTTTTTCATTCTTATATTTATATAGATTTTGATAAGCTCAAAGTACATGAAGCCTACTTATGGCTTTCAATGCCTGCAATATGAGGCCTTTTAAAAGGCCTACATTGTAAGTAGGCCTTTAAAAATACTTCAAGCCTAACCAGGCCTTATGAAGGCTCAGGCCTAAACCTAAAAAAGCCTGAATTCAGGCTTAGGCCCAGGCTCAGGCCTTTTAACCCCATTACAGGCTCAGACCTGTTTAGCCAAAGTCTGGCCTATTTCCATGCCTAGATGAGATTCTGATCTAACGGTGAAAAAGTGATAGTAATCAAAATTTGCAGTGACAATATCATATCCCATATATATATATGCATTGCAAATATTTTGAAAAAAAAAAATACATTTCAGAATTTTTAAATAATACATTTTTTTGTCGAGTTTATATTATACACACACATAGCGACCATTTTTTTCCCCAAAAAAATCTCAATTAGTTGGATAAGAGGACACGAGCATTTATAATTCATGAACTTTTCATCATTTAATTTATGTATGAACGTATCTCCTTTTTTTTTTTTTTATCATCACTTTTCTTTGTTGAATATTTGTTCCATTAGTTGCTTACACGGTTGGATTAATGGTAACGACTCAAATGACTTCAATTTTTTGCAAGTTGTCGCGACTTAATTAAATTACCAATGAATATTAATGTAACGAAATGATAAAAACACGACACAAATTAATTATGTGACCAGTTCTTAAGACTAATTAAGGTTTCATAATTGGACTTTCGTTTGGGACTGGTTCTGGATTTAATCAATCGAACCAGAACCAGACAGTTGGTTCGGTCGAATTCTCAAAATATTAGGTTTTACATTCCATGTTCATCCCTCTAATTTTGGGTGGAGACACTTTTTCTTATGTATTTTTTTATTAGGTTAAATTGTATGTTGCACCCTGAAATATTTTTCACACCTAGTATCTTAAATTAATTAATTTTTAGTCATGCATTCAGAAATATTTTTCCTATAACACTAGTATCATAAAATATTTTTCTAGTGGCACCTAATATCTGATATATTTTTTCAACACCTAGTATCTTAAATTAATTAATTTTTAGTGTATAGAATATTTTTTTATATAAAAAAAAAACCTTTTATGTGGGGATGAGCACTACATGCTCATCTTCTGGATGAGCATGAATCATTTGTTATGATGTCTATCTTTTTTAGAGAATGATCAAATTTTAAAGAAAGAAAATAATTACATAAAAAGCCCCGAAATGACTCAGATAATCATAAAAACCTGAGTCATGGTGAAGGGGAAAACTAAAACTGAAAAACTTGTCAGGGAACAAAAACTGAAGAAAAATCAACAAGCAAGGGCCCAAATTATTAAAAGAATACAAAGTAAGGACTTGAAATGTTCCATGGACCATGGCAAAAGAAATATTGATCGGCAATTCGGCATCGACCAAAATTTAATCCATCTAGAACTTAATATAATAGTTAGGTAAGTAATTTATAAATATAAAAAAATTAATAATTAAGTTAATTCTTTGTAACAAATATGCGTCAATTTTCTTAAAATACCCTATTTAATTATGTGTTTTATGGAATTATCCTTGATGGAAACTTCATTTATATGTGCAATCAATAGGGACACTATGAGAAAAATTATAAATATAGAAGATAAAATAAATTAATATCTTACATTTAAGACTAAAATAAACCCTTTATCTCGTCCATATAATTTAATACCTGAGAGAGTATTTAATACTCTCTCTTATCCTTATTATAAGGCACCAACTAACAATTGTATTTGATCCTTTTTATAAGGCACTTGCTTGTCCCAATGAGCATTACTTATCTTTTTTCATGTATGCCCATAATTAATAAGGGTAATAGGTGAGAGTAACAATTAATATAATATTGAAAATTACGTAATTCTAGAACAATTTTATTGACTTTAACTGTTTTTCTTGATTTGTAAGAATTGTTAGTTGGTACCTTATAATAAGGACAAGAGAGAGTATAAGTTACTCCAACTGCCAACATATTTTTGTCTTTTATTATAAGGCACCAACTGCTTTTAAATATGAGATTTTCCCATTTTATCCTTATTTTTAATACTTCTCGAAAATGATGAATTATCATATGCTACACTCTAAACATTTACTTCCAATAGGCATGTTTCTCTCCCCCCAAATGGGCATTACTCCCTCTGATCTAATGGAACGGGGCCTGTTTGGGTTAGCGATAAAAGCGGTGGTTTAAAAGCTATTTGACTTTTGTAAAAGCCCGGTAGGAAAAAAGTCAGATTATAAATATAATTTGTATTTGGATTGCCTGTTTGACTCTTTACAGAAGTGGGATTTTTCTAAATTGATGAGTGTTTGAATTATTATTTGAAAAATCAATTGAGACGAAAAATGATTAAAAAGGACATGAGTCTTATTGGATACTACATATATTAATATTAGTTGTATGTATTGCAAAAAATAAAGATAAACATTTATATTAATATTCAAAATTTTAAAAAGGAAAAATAAATGTTGTTCTGGTATAGAACACAGATGTCCAGCCCGGTAGGCTAGAGCTTTGATATAGGATCGATAGACTCCTCCTGTATGCCTATAGGGAAGACGTCCAGGAGAAGGATGGATCATCAGACACAACCAGGCGTTTCGCCTAAGGGGGTGCAGTGTGTGCACAGTGTAACTGTATGTAGATTAGTTCAAAGATGAGAACTTGTGTACCTTGATCGTGTAATCCCTATGTATATATAGAGTGTACCTTATGGTTAGATCTCCCGCATCAGGTGTGTCCGTGAATCTCGGTAACCTCCCCCTTGAATAGGTCTTTCGGTTTGGATCCCTATGGGTCGGTTAAGATCCTTGCGCGGACTACCCTTTGACTGGGCCTGCTAGTTGATGGGCCTGGACTCGATGGGCTTAGACTTAGGTCCATAACAAATGTATTTATTATTTAAAAGTATATTTAAATTTAAATTTACATATATTAATTCAATATAAAGAATTTGTATGGAAGGATTTAAATTTTGGAGGTATAATCCCAAATTATGTTTTTGGAAGAGAGAGAAAGAATAAATATAGAAATTGTTAAAAAGAAAAAAAAAGGAAATGGAAATAAAAGAATTTTTTTAAAAAAATGGTGGCGGGGCCCACTCAGAACTAAGAGGAACACATGATTTATTGGTGGTGGGCCCACGTCCAAAACCCTTCACATGAACAGGCTGAGAACTCCAAGAGCCAATGTGAGTTGGCATAGATGGTAAGGGGTCTAGGACTAGGCCATTGGGTTGTGGGTTCGATCCCCTCTGCCGTCGCTGGGACTCCTTTGGTAGGCGATCTCGTAAGTCCCCAGTAAGTGCTCATAGAGCCCGGGGCCGTGCCCTGGCCTTGGTAGGAGACTGATGTCGAACCCCTCCAAAACTTTTTTATTAGCAAAAAAAAAAAAAACTCCAAGAGCCAGCATGCATAACATAACACCAAAAAAGCTCGGGATTGGAGCTTCTAATAAGCCCGGTGGCATTTGGGTTTTTCAGATAAGCCCAGTCAACATTAGAGCCGGGAAATCGGGTCGAGCCCATCGGGCCGGCCCATATAAGCCCTGGCCCGTCAAGGGCCGGGCTTGAAAAATAGGCGAGATATTTGAAATTGGCCCCAGAGAGCCTCGGGCTTAAACGAGCCAGCCCTGCAGGCCCTTTTCACTGTAGCTTTTTTTTTCCTATTTTAATTTATTAATTTATATATATTTTGTATTTGTTATAGAGTTATTTATCCATTTAACTACAAATACATAATACCTATACTTTAATTTTATGATTTGGTTTATTATTTGTTGCAAATAAAGATTATGGATGTGTTCATGATGCGGGAGAAGAAATTTATGATATTCTTACTCATGAGCTAGAGGCTACTACTCAAAGTGAAGAACAATCAAATGTCGTTGAAATTGATGATAGTGGCGAAGATGACGACAATAATAGTCATTGTACTAATGTCGCTTAATGATATGCTTCTTATGTCTTATGTGAGTTATTTGTGAACATAGTTTACTTTTGATTATGAATTAGTGACTGTGCTTATTTGTTGGATGATTCGTATTGTAATTTACTAATTATATATCTTTAAAAAAATGGAGGAAAAATAGTTAAAATTTGGAATAGTAATTTCTGGGCCCTGGGGGGCCGGCCCTGGTCCTGATGCTCTCGGGTCGGGCTTTGAAAAATAGATGTTTTTCTTACCTCAGGCCCTGGAGGGTCGGCCCGGCCCTGATTCCCAGCTCTAGTCAACATAATGGGCAATCCAAACAGGTCTCATATGGCTTTTTTTCAACTGATCTGCTTTTCCAGCTTTTTTGTGACTTTAAGTTGGCTTAAAGCATATTCCAAACAGGCCTTGTTCATTGACTTTTTCATTCCAATAGCCATTTTTCTCACTCCCCCCAAAATTAACTTTTCATTTCTTTTTCTCTGATGGTTTGCCTTCCACCATATTTCTTTGATGGTTTCACCTTTGTCTTGCCTTTCGTTTTTTTTTTTCTCATCCATATCTACCTTTGACTCATTTCCAAAATATGGCGCTACGGTGACTATCGTTTGGCCTACCAATTGCTTGTTGCATAGACGTTGAGCAAAAAAGGAATGGGGAGAGAGAAAGGAGAAGTGAGAGACACATGGTAAATCTGACTAGGGACAAACCATAGGGGTTAGGGGTGGCCCCACCCCCTAAAATTATAGAATAAAACCTAAATATTTAGGAAATTATATTTCAGCCTTATAAAACTTTCAGTTTTTTCACTTTAGTCCCAATTAAAACTTTCGTGGAGGGACTAAAATGAAAATATTAAACATTTATTGGGCTAAATGTAACTCCATGAACACTTGGGTTCTATTATGTAATTTTCGCCCCCTAATTTCAATTCCTAGTTTGCCCCTGAATCTGACAAATAATAGTTTTAATATTTTTAAATTTGTATCATTAAAGTAGGGGTAAACATGAAAAAATTTATCAACTGAACACTTTTTTAATGACTAAATTGCCCTTCCTTGGTATAAGAGAAATGACAATTGGTGCCTTATAATAAGAACTAGAGGGAGTATCTCAAATAGAGAATCCTAATTTTGCCTCTAAATCGTCCAACATAAACTGATAGTCAACAACAAACATAAAGGGAAGAGTGTACTTCACGTACGGGTGGGAATAGGCCAGGCCCCTATCAGGCGGCCTATATCCTGACCTGTTTAGGGCTGGTCAGGCCTGACCTGTTTGTTAAAAAGGTCTGGCCAAGGCCTATTTAAAGGCCTACATGTGTAAATAGGCTAGACCTATTCTATTAAGGCCTGACCTGTTTACACATTACATAAATATATTTATATTTATATTATATAAATAACATAATATTTATTGTTTTTCATTCTTATATTATAATTTCAAGTTATATTTATATAGTTTTTAATAGGCTCAAGTGTATAAAGTCTATTTATGGCCTCCAAGGCTTACAATATGAGGCCTTTTTAAAGGCATACATTGTAAGTAGGCTTTTAAAAAGGCTTTAGGCTCGACCAGGCCTTATAAAGGCTTAGACCTAAGCCTAAAAAAAGCCTGAATTCAAGATTAAGCCCAGGCTCAGGCCTATTTAGCTAAAGCCTGACCTAACCTGACCCATTTCCATGCCTAATTTCACATAAGGCTGACAATTAATACAAAAAACAAAAATAAGACACGCGTGTTCTTGTTTTGTAACAGTGAATAATCAACTCTTTAAAAGCCAATTCTATTTGACACACCATCTTATCCTTAAATAAGTGTGTCTTTCTTAGTTAGAATTTAAACTCTAATTCATTTGCAAGGAACTAACCTCTCTCACTAGACTTCATCCAATTGGTGTAAACTTGAACAATTAATACCAAGGTTATGAAACCCGGAACGGACCGGACGGTTCAGACCGGAAACCGTCGAACCGGCTGGAAAACCGGTCCGAGTCAGTGGGTGAACCGGGGTTCCGAGTTGACCTGGAGTCAACTTGGTTAACTCGGCCTGAACCAGCCGAGTTGGCCGAGTCAGATTTAAAAAGATTGGTTTTTCTTAAAAAAAATTCAACTGAAGGAGAACGAGAAGGAGGGGAGAGTGTCAGCGCCTCAGCGGTGACTGGCGATCGCGATCTAGATTTGTCGCACGTCGAAGGTCGGAGCTTCTTTGGTTGAAATAATGGAAACGGATTTTGACTGGTAGAATTTCTTAGTTCACATCCAGAAGCTCCGCGGCGCCTTTTCAATGTCGAGACCAAACGAGAAGAACGAAGGAGAGATTGAGAGAGAGAGTTCTGAATCTGAAGAGTGAAGAGTTGAAGGAGAAAGAGAGAAGGAGGAGGGACTGAGAGAAGGAGAGATTTGAATGAATGAAGAGTTGAAGGAGGGAGATAAAAAGTTAAAAACACCTTAATACAAACTGGACGGCGGAAAACCAAACGTATAGCAACTTTACTAATTAAACAAAAAAATCAAAAAGTCAAAAAGTCTATATCCTATATCCTGTAGCCTATAGCCCTATACCCTGCCAAAGACACGTCACATTTAAGACGTGGGAACTCACGTGAACCATAATCTGCCTTTTTTTTTTTTGAAAAAATTAATATAGTATTTTATATCTTGACAAAATTAAAAAGTTATGCATCTATCATGTCATATTATATTATAAAATATTTTTTATTATTGAAATATAAATATTTTACTTATTTTAATCAAATTATATTTTTAATTAACACCGGTTTGACTTCGGTTTGACTTCGGTCTGACCCACTGACCCTTAACCTAGTACCCCACCAGTTCAGTGACCGGTCCGGTCCGGTTTTCAGAACCTTGATTAATACTCCCTCCATTTCTAAATATAAAATTAAATTAATTTTTTTAAATATATTAAGAAAGCTACTTAAATTATTTTGAAATATTTATATTTAACATTTTTTCTCTAAACTATTTAGCCTAACATATAAACTAATATGTAATTTAATACTACCTCCGGTCCTAATTATAGGAACACTTTTGTAGTGCAAATTGCATTACAAAAGTATTCCTATAATTAGGACTGGAGGGAGTAATATAAAACACATGATATGATTGATTAACTTATTTAGCTTCCTTAATTTCTTCACATAAAAAAAGTCAGCTCTATTTTATATCTAGGACCGTAGGGAGTAACATATAACATGGTCTAAAACCAATGGGATCCAAAATCAATTCAACACATTATTGGAAAATTCAAACTTTAATTCATTATGTTGTGAGAAACTAACTTCTCTCACTCGACTCAACCCAGTTGGTGCAAACTTTTTTTATTTTGTTACAAGAAAGTCTTGGTGAGTTGGGTCATGGGGGCTCATCAAGGTCAAGACATAACTTCAGGTTCAAAGAGCGCTCACAGAGTTACTTACAGATCACCTCAGACCCTTACATTGTCGGTGGGAGAACGATTAGTAAGATATAACATGGTCTAAAACCAATGGGATCCCAAATCAATTCAACACACTATTGGGCCACTGTTACTTTAAGGCCCAATTATATTCAACTTTCCGCGACCCCAACATACAAATTTTTAACTCAAGTAATAAGCATTTGTAGAAATATTATTTGATCAATTGACTCGAAGTGAAGTTTACTTGTAATCGACGACTACTCTCCGTCACCATGGCAAACGCTCTCGCTCCCATGTCCAGTGAAGAAGATGATCTGATGCAACGGAATTCGAAGAAGATTAAGAACAGGGTTTTTACCATTGATGATGGTGACTGGCCTAAGTTAGGGAAGGACTCTCTGAAGAAGTGGGCTCATGGTCAAACTTTTGCGGAAAAGCTAAAGGGCATTAATGAAGATAAGGAGATGAGGGGTGTCCATTCAGAAGATAATGCTCTATCGGATGATGCCTTCTCTGATCATTCCCTGAATGACCCAGAGGATGATGGAGAGCCGCTCTGTGTGATTAGCGAAGACCCTGAGCTTAACTTCCCTAGGTTTTCGTTCTCTAATAAAATGAAAAGGAGACTTTACAAGGCCTGGAGTAATCTTGTCATAGTGAAGCTCCTTGGTAAAGATATAGGTTATAAGTTACTCTTGTCTATTCTTCAATCTTTCTGGGCAAAACGTGGTGTTATCTCTATGATAAATATAGGCAATGGTTTCTTCATGTTGAAGTTTTCGAATAAGGAGGATTATCGGAATGCCCTTATAGGGGGTCCATGGATGATATTTGATCACTATTTGACGGTTAGACCTTGGGAGCCCAGGTTTCAACCATGGAGAGCTAAAGTTAATAAGGTTGCTGTTTGGGTTAGGTTACCCAAGGTTTTCTTGAGTACTATGATCGAGAAGCCTTAACATGGATAGGGAATCGGATTGGGGAAATTCTAAAAATTGATATGAATACCTCTGGTCATCTCAGGGGGCATTATGCTAGGATTTGCGTTTTGGTGGATTTGGAGAAGCAATTAATGGTTGGGTTTTCGCTGGAGGATGAGGAGTACTTGCTGCAGTATGAAAGGCTTCATGGCTTATGTACGCATTGTGGAATCTATGGCCACAGTGTTGGGGAGTGTCCTTCTAAGCTGAGAGCTCAGAAGCTAGGGGAGAGTTCGGAATCTAACAAGTTACCGGAGATGGCTATGGAAGTGGTCAATGAGGAGGTTAGAGGGCCTGAAGTGGATGTTAGAGGGTCTGAAGTGGATGTTTGGCGGGTAGTGCAGAAGCCAAGGCGACAAAAGAAAGGTGCTAAGGAGAAGCAGGGGACTAGTTCATCCCCATCGGCCGCTGGGTCTCGTTTTGGGATTCTTGCTGAAGAAGTTGGTGGGGACAACGGGAAGTTGCAGGGGTCTCTAGTGCCGGCGGTGTAGGTGGATCCTGAGTTAGGAGGGCAGGTGTACTTGGATTCTTTGGCAAGTGGCGGCTGTACGATGAAGGCCTTAAAAGTGAAGAAAAGGAGTGGGAAGAAGAAAGGTGATAGGGGTCAGACTGTGGTGAGTGGGACCAAAGAGCAGAGTGCCGGCAGTTATTTGCTGAGGAAGGAGAAGCATACAAGGGAGTTGGTGCATGGGGAGTTGAAAAGTGGAGAAGAGCTGAGGTTGACCGCTGGGAACGTGAATTACGAGGGGAAAGTTGTGAGTGGAAATTTGGAACCTGTTCGTGGGGTGGAAAAGGGTGATGTCCTTATTGAGTCAGTTCCTATTGAGACCGATAATGATAATGATCACTTTTCTGGTGATGCTTTGGACCCTGGGGACCAGTTTGGGCCTGTGGGACTTAAAGGTAGGTTTTGGTCTGGGCCGGATGAGGATGGGCCTTCCCAACCTATGTTTGAAGATGGAGGAGAGGGGGAAGAATTGGGTTCGGTGGTTTTGGAGTCTCAGGAAGCCCAACGTGTATAATTGGACTTATTTGATTCTTTTTTTTTTTTGTCCAATGGTGAATTTGCTCTATTGGAATATTAGAGGTGCTGGAGGTAAGGGTTTGCTGAATCAGGTTCGTTTGGTGAGCAGGAATCCAGAACATTGTTTAGTCATGTTAGCCGAAACAAAGTGTGAAAGTGAGGCTAAGCTTTTGTGTCTCAATAGGCTCGGTTTTGATGGTCTCGTTCATGTCCCCAGTGTTGGCCGATCGAGGGGTTTAACGGTGGTGTGGAAGACGACGCAGCTAGGGGTCTCGGTCTTGCGTTGTGATCGTCAGTTTATCCATCTGTTGTGCTCTAGGGAGGGAGCTCCCTCTTTCTTTCTTACGGCGGTGTATTCGCTGCCTCTTCCTCATCTTAAACAGATTTTATGGCAGGAGCTGAAGTCTTTGTCGTCGATTATAAGGGATCCCTGGGTTGTGGTTGGGGATTTTAATGATGTTGTTAGCCCCACTGAGCGAGTTGGTGGTTCTCCCAGTTCCTATAGAATGAACCTGTTTAGAGAGCGGATGAATGAGTGTAATCTTAATGATCTGGGTTCTATTGGTCCTAAGCTCATGTGGCGTGGTCCTTGTGGGGTGAATTCGGCTAGGCTTTTTGAACGTTTGGATAGGGCTCTAGCTAACCTGGCTTTTTTGGTGTCTTTCCCAGACTGTTTTGTGCGAGTTCTTCCTCGGGTGAAATTCTCGGATCATAATCCGATTAGCATCTGTGTCCAGCCTGAGGCAATGTCGCGTAATTTCTGCCGTCCCTTCCGTTTTGAGGCGATGTGGTTGCATCATAAGGAGTACAACGCTTTTCTGGCTGAGCACTGGGAATCGGAGGGAGATTTTAATCAGGTGTTGGTTAGACTTCAGGACTCAATCGGTGGGTGGAATAGGGAGGTCTTTGGGATGGTGGAGAATAGGAAGCGGAGGATTATGGCAAGACTGGCCGGTATTCAAAATTCTTTTGCGTATCCTTTTTCCAGGTATTTGTGTGCTCTCGAGTTGGAGTTGCAGGAGGAGCTTCATCGAATTCTGGCCCTTGAGGAAGTGAAGTGGTTTCAAAAATCTAGAGACAGCTGGATTAAGAATGGGGACCGCAATACCTGCTATTATCATATAAAGGCCAAAATGAGGTCTAGAAGGAATAGAATCCTTGCTCTCAAATCTGACTCTGGTGTCTGGGTGGATCAGGAAGATGATTTGAGGAGTCTGGTGGTTAGTCATTTTTCTAATCTTTATGGTGATGTGGATGCAGACTATGTTCCCCTGATTACCAGATCTAATTTCCCTTCTCTGGATGCTTCTTCGGTTGGCAATTTAGGAGAGATACCTTCGGACGAGGAAATTCGCAGGGCTTTGTTTTCTATGGGTAGCTTTAAGGCTCCTAGTTTTGACGGGTTTCTTGCTGTCTTTTATAAAAATAATTGGGGAACAGTGGGTCCTGCGCTTTGCAACTTTGTCAAGCAAGTGTTTAGGGGGGAGATTCATGTAGCTGAGGCAGATAAAACGCTTATCTCTCTGATCCCTAAGAGGGATAATCTCATTCAGGTATCTCACTTCAGGCCTATTTCCTTATGCTCGGTGCATTTCAAATGTATAACTAAGGTTATTACTTTAAGGCTTAAAGAGGTTATGAATGTTTTGATTTCACCTTTTCAAACTAGTTTTGTTAAAGGTAGAGATGTCCAGGATAATCTTATTGTTGGTCAAGAAATTTTACACATTATGAGTAAAAATAGGAGTAAAAAGGGTTTGATGGCTTGGAAGATTGATTTAGAGAAAGCCTATGATCGAGTCCGTTGGGATTTTCTTGAGCAGGTGCTTAGAGATGCTGGATTTACTTCTGATTTTATTAATTTGATAGTCTCTTGTGTCTCTTCGGTGTCGTATATGTTCTCCGGAATGGGTCGTATACTGAATACTTTTTCCCTAAGAGAGGTCTTAGACAAGGGGATCCTATATCCCCTCTTTTATTTGTACTTTGTATGGATCGGCTCTCGCATTTAATTTGTGATAAGGTTGCAGATGGTAGGTGGTGTCCGATTAGGGTAACTAGATCTGACCCGGTGGTGTCTCACTTATTGTTTGCAGATGATTTGCTCCTCTTTGGGGTGGCTACTGAAGGCCAAGCTGCATGTATGCTCAACAGTCTTGACCAATTCTCTAAGGCTTCAGGGAGTAAGGTCAACAAAGCCAAATCATCTATGTTCTTTTCTCCTAGAGTGCCCCCTCTTATTCGGCACAGGATTAAAAATATGACTGATATGAAGATCTCTTGTGAAATTGGTAATTACCTTGGTTTCCCTCTATCTCGTAATAGGAAGACGAAGGAGAAGTTGAATTATGTTGTTGAGAGGACTCGATCAAAGTTGGCTAACTGGAAGGCTAGCTGCCTCTCTTTTGCTGGAAGAGTTACCCTAGCTAAGTCGGTTCTTAGTTCCATTCCACTTTATCCAATGCAAGTTGCTGCCATCCCGAAGTGTATTTGTAATGAAGTGGAAAGGATCCAAAGAAATTTTATCTGGGGACATGATGATTCCTCTTATCGTTATAACTCGATAGGGTGGGATCAAATCCTTAGACCGAAGGAGTTTGGGGGGCTTGGATTCCGTCGGTTGGAAGCTATGAACAAAGCTTGTGGGGCAAAAGTAGCTTGGAACCTAGTGTTGGGGTCGTCTGGGTTGTGGGCTGAAATCCTTCAGGAGGGTATATGATACGGGATGATGCTTCCTTACTGTCTTATCGAGTAGGGGATTCTAGAGTTTGGAAGTTTATTTGCTCTAGTAAGGATCTTATAGAAAGGGGTTCCAAATGGCAGGTTAGGAATGGTGAGTTGATTAATTTCTTTAATGATTGCTGGTTGATTGAGGGGGAAAAGTTGAGTTCTTATTGTTTGAGACCGCTCTCGGAGGTTGAGGCTGCTTCCTCTGTTGCTGACTGGACTATGAATGGGGCTTGGAATTTTGATGGCCTTGCGGGTTTAGTCTCTTCTGAGGTGATTCAAAGGCTGATGGCGCAAGTTCCTCCTAATGAGAGTGCTAGCTGTGACTTTTTGGCTTGGGGTGCTTCCAAGAATGGACAATTCTCAATTAGGAGTGCCTACTTTCTAGTTGAGGATTATTCCCAGTGCAATAGATATGCGGGGTTAAAGGAAATCTGGTCGTGGAAGGGTGCGGAGAGAGTTAAAATTTTATGTGGAAGGCATTCTTTGATAGACTTCCTACCAATGAGAGGAGAAGCAAATGGGGACCTGCTACTCCTTTATGTGAGTATTGTGGTGTAGCAACTGAAACTGTTATTCATATTCTGAGGGATTGTAGTTATGCTAGGGAGCTGTGGACTAAGTTGATTAAGCCTTCTTACCGTAGCGCTTTTTATGGTCGGAATTTGAGGGAATGGCTGATCCTGAATCTTAAGGAGAAAAGTTGTGTTGGGTTTTCTTCTAATTGGTGTATTATATTTGGTGTAGCAATATGGATGTTGTGGGGTTGGAGGAACTCATTTATTTTTGAGCATAACTTTGTTAAGCCAGCTAACCCTATGGAGGTGATTATTCACTGCTGGAGGAGTTTTGCTCTGGATTCGGTTGGGGGTCGTGATAGTTTATTGGCTGATGGTGGTTCGGCTCTAGTGGAGCAGGAAGGGTGGAGGAAGCCTCCTCATGGTTGGAAGAAGCTAGATGTGGACGGAGCAGTGGTCCGGAGGTCGGGCAAAGCCGGTTGTGGGGGTTTGTTAAGAGATAGTGGAGGAGCCTGGTTGTGTGGTTTTGTGAAGGAGCTGGGAGTGTGTGATGCGATGGTGGCGGAGGAATGGGCCATATATGAAGGTTTGTCTCTAGCTTGGGAGTTGGGGATTAAAAATTTGATTGTGGAATGTGATGCCGTTGAGCTTGTTATGTTGCTGTCTGAAGAACCTAGCTCCTCGGCTAGCCTCCTTTTGGATCGGATTAGAGCGCTTTTGCGAAGGGATTGACATGTTATCTTGCGCCATATTCGTAGGGAGGCGAATGGTGTGGCTAATGTGTTAGCTAAACAAGGAATTAATCAGTCAGATATCGTTAGGGAGTGTCCAGGGTTACTGTGTTCTCTTGTGGCGCAGGAGAGTTTGGGAATTTATTCCCCTAGTATTTTAGTTTCTGGTTAATGTAATTTTGGCTATGTGCCTCTTTCTTTATCAAAAAAAAAAAATGACTCGAAGTGGATTCACCAAGAATATTAAGTAGATAATATCAAAAAAGAATATTAAGTAGAAACCTTTTTTTCATAAAAGTTTTGACCCGTGGCTTTTTCAAAAGTATGGTCAACTAAACCCAACTTTGGATCGAAAACTAATTTTGAAAACCAGAGTCTTTAATCAAATAGTCACCTAAGGCTGCTTCATCCTTTCTAAAATCTTATATTTAGAGACAGAGATTCATACAAAGTAAATATATATAAGGCAATAATATAATATTCTGCTTTAACAAAAAACAAAAAACAAGAAAAAGAAAAGTGATTATGAAAGGAGTGGCATTGGTAATGAATCATAAAGCTATATGCAAGTGGGAGATGGCGTTGTTTGGGATCCACAGATTTGAAAAATAAAGAAACATAAAAAAAATATAAAAAAAATCAGAAAGCAGATAGGAATTAGTGCTTTTTATATATGTGTGCTGTAAATAGAAAAGTAAGAAATTAAAGTTTATGTACACATAATTAAGTTTATAAAATAAAAGTTGAGGCAAATCATATATATATATATATATATGGAGAAGCCAAGAAAAAAAAAAGAGGCAGGAGCTTCTCTTGTGCTAATAAAGCTGTTCTTTGCGGGCATGCCACCATCTCCACCTGCACCCAACCAAATTAAATTAATTAAGCCACAAAAAGCTTTTGTTCTCTTATGCCTCTTTTTAATTTATTAATAAAAAAAACATGTTTCTAGTACAATTTTTTAAAATCGATACACAAATTTCTTAAAAAAATTAAAATGGTTATCTAAGTTTTTTTTTTTTTTTGCAAGAGGACGATACATATTGTAATATGAAATACAGAAAAATATTAAAATATATATTAATTTTGCATAAGACCCACAAATCTAGTTTTTCAGAAGAGAATAAAAGTCTATAAAAAAAACTTGTTCTTGTTTCACGATAAGAGTAAACTTTGAAAATTAGAAGGAAACAAAATCAATATCCATAATTTCAATAAAATTTATAAACATTTTAGAAAAAGTAATCATTTGATCTCTATAATTTTAATTAGATTATAATTTAGTCCTTAAAGTTTCAAGAAATGTGTGTGTGTGTGTGTATGGAAATAAATTTGAATTGGAGAGAGAGAGAGAGGAGACCAGTAATAGTCCCAGCGGGGCTTGACTTTGGACATTCGATTCTCGCCATAAGGGTAATCGGTGAGGGCTCTTTTGGTATTGTGGAAGGCGCAGCAGCCGATGCAGTAAACGCCAATGAGCAACACCAAAACGACGACGCTTAGCACAGACACTTTATGCCAATCCCTCCTCATGCTTTCCAGCACCCCTGCTTTGCATGACTCGCACTCGTAACACAGTAAACTCGGCGAGTTGTTCCACCGGTAACAGTCCGGGTCCTCGCTCTCTATGATCGCCCCGGTGCTGTAGTCACACGCCGTTGGCGGCTTACAGCACCCTGACTGCACCGCCACAATTTCTCACATCAATTCAAGTCCACTTACACGTCATCAGTTGACAAATGCTAATAAAACAAGCCTAAAAGAAAAGCAATTATTTTTTGAGGTCCAACCCTTTAGTATCAAAGTTAGAGTTGGTCCTATAGGGCCAAAACTATTTTAATAATCTTTTATTATTTTTTCAGTATCTTTTAAAGAAATAAATTAAAACAATTGAAGTCTTAATTTAACATATAAATGTTATCAAAATTAAGTTGTAAACCATACACGTCATATAACAAAAAAAAAAAAAACAGTTACTGAGTCATAATCAAAAGTAAATTATTGTTCACATATTACTTTTATAAATAATTAATTAGAAGACTTAAAAAAATTAAAAATACTTCTTATAAATATGTCTTGAAAAGTGTAAGCAGTCAACAAAATAAATAACACAAGATATGAACAAAACAATCACTAGAAAATAAATAAAAAATTCAAAATTAGTAAAAATACTTATGAAATAAAAAATATGTTACACAAAGAAGACTTACACTCACTTATGGATAGGGGTTCTTAGGTACATTCGGGCAATACACTATGAATTTCTAACAATTTTCTAAGAAAAAAATGTGTAATCCTTTTTATTTTATAAATTTTTATTATTATTATTCCTATAGAAATTTGACAATGGAGATTCAGATTCTCTCATACATGATTGATCTGTGTTCCTTTGCACACCCTACAAATAAATATCCGAACCTACAGAACAAAAAATTCTAAAAGGACGTTAGGCTTTGTGGTCCATTGAAACCATACATATATATCCAAGTTTTGGAGAAGATGCAAACTTATCTCAAGTTTTTTAAAAGAAAGAATATATGTATTAGTCGCTTCATTCTTAAGCAATCTAAATCATTTACTATATATATCAAAGAAAATTATGGATGTATAATACATAAACAAAAATTATATCATTGATTAATTATAACAATACAGTTAAGTTACTTTACACTCAACAATTCATAAGGCTAATATTTAATTTATTTTGTATAAAAGATGCTTTTCTGCAGAAAGCCTGGCCCACCATGTTGTTTATTTTATTGGGGTCAAGCCTTCAGAGCTTGACCCAAGGCAAGGTTCAATTACATCACATGCATTCATATATCTACTTTTCTACCAACATGTGGTTGGTTCAGCGGAATGTGGCGCTAAATTCCCTTAAGAGATCTAGAGTTCAAGCTGTAGTAAAACCACTCGTAATCAACCTTGTATGAAGCTACCACTGTTAGGAGGGTCGTCTTTGTCACTGTAGAACCCGGAATGGTTGCACACTTGCCACCATTTTTCAATCATTCAATCAAAAAAAAAAAAAAAATCTACTTTTCTAAAGGACATACAAAAGAGGGAAATTATGACTCACCTCTCAACATGATGTCAAGTCTTGTTCTTGCCAAAAAAATGTTATTTCTTCATTATTTGTGATAAAACAATATAAATCTAACGTGAATTAGTTATTTAATACCAACACACAATTTTTCATAATAATTAAGAAATGATCTAGTAAACTCATTGAATACATTGAAAAAAAATCTCAATTTTACCTTCATCATATGAGGTTTTAAAGAAGAAAGAAATATAAAAAATTATATTTAAGTAATGGGACAAAATTTATAAATAATCCTTAATTTTTTTTATAAGTAACTTATATTATAGATAAAAGATTCGTTTTTAAAGTGATTTATATTGTGGAGAACAAGCAATCACGGGAGGGAGTAGATATTTTACACACTGAACTGACTCCATATATATATAACTACGTACAGAGACTAAAAAAAAAAGGAAATTAAAAAAGGAAATAATTATTTAGCTCATGTAATTAATTTCCGTTTACTCTCTTACTCTGATTTAAAAGCCTGCTTGAGTAATTAACAAACAAATCAAAAACTACAATACCTCATAAGAGAAAACTGACGAGATTTGATCTAACTGAATGAAGCCACAAAGAAGAAGAAGAAGAAGAAGAAAAATAGGAAATTATAATAGATAGATAGATATATAGATAGATACACATATAGACGTACCTGAATAGGAGTCATATCTCTCTGAAGATAATCAAGAGGAGTCCAAGAAGAAAGCTTAGCACAAGTCCTCGAACCCAAAATACAGCTCCTTACAGTGTTCCAATACCTTGGATCATTAATCCTATTCCTCAGCCACGGCGAATAATCCTGCAGCCGGTACTCCTTATACGCCCTCCCCGGAACCTCCACGCCGCCGCCCCGGCTCGTGACAGCGAACCCGAACAGTGTCAGGCCCATCAGGGCGACGATCAGCAGCAGCATCACCACCAGGTACAGCCACAGAGCACATGCCACGTGGAAGCATGCTCCGATGAAACCAGCCAATGAAATCACCAGAACCACGAAGCCTATGATCAGAAGCGGTGTCTGTAAGAAGTTCTCGCACGTTGTACTGCTCCTCGCCATCCATAGTCCTGCCCCTATTATGGGGATTGAAGCTAGCAGAGTGAACAGGTTCAAGAACCCTATCACTGTGTTGCTGAATCTATACATCTTCTTCTTCTTCTTCTTCTTCTTTCTCTAAGCTATCATGTTTCTGTGTTTTGATCGTGTGTATGTGTGTGTATATATATTTGTTGTCTGTGTCTGATCGATCTAGGTTTGAGAATTTCGAGTTTTCTTACCTTGGATAGTGTCTTTTGATCGTGATCCGCTTGCTTTTTGTCTGCATAATTATATGGGTGTGTTCTGAAAATTTAGATAAAGCAAACATGTGAAAACGACCAAGAATTTTTGTACCAGATCGTTATATATTTATTAAACAAATGTACGTGTTCTGAGTGACCAAATTGCCCTTGTCAGCTTTTCTTAAATGTCATTTTTATATATTCCCCGTATAAAAGTATAAAACCCAATTAACTTTTTTTTTTTTTTCAGGAGATTAAGGAAACTAAATAATTTGTTAATAATATAATATATTATTTATTATTAGATTATATAAATTTATAAGTTAGACAAAATAAATTTTTTAAAAAGTGAACTAAATCTTATATTTGGAGGCTTTGAGTTTAATTTCTTCCCGATTATATAATGATCAGAGGAATTTTATTTTTGGAGGCCCCAACCCAAATGGATGGCCCTCCTTATTATATATAGGGTTAAGGAGCAATTTTACACATGAGCTTTTCCCCTGGGAGCGCCCAGCACCACAAGCTTTTTTCTGGAGCAAAAGTACACACGTGGTTACGTTTTGGGAGTGCCCAGCACTACGGCAGTTAGTTGACCGTTAGTCAACCGTTAACTTGGATGGAACGCTGATATGGCGTGACGTGGCGCTTATTTGGACTGACACGCTGACGTGGACGCTGACGTGGACGCTGACGGTAGGGAAAAAAGAAAATTACCATTTTGCCCCTTAATTTTAAATGAAAATTACCCTTTTGCCCTTAGTTTTAAATGAAAATTATCTTTTTACCCTTAGTTTTAAATAAATAAAAAAACTAAAAATACCCCTTCCACCACCGGCCCCACCACCGCCGGCAGGCGGTGGCCGAACGACGGTCGTCGGCAGCCGGCCACCACCGGCGGCGGCGGCGGTGGTCGGCCGCCAGTGGTGGGGTGGCCGGTGGTGGGGCCCACCAAGGAGGGTGTATTTTTAGTTTTTTTTTTTTAAACTTAGGGCAAAAGGGTAATTTTTATTTAAAACTAAGGGCAAAAGTGTAATTTCACCCGAGTTACTGTTCATTTCCATCCAATTTAACCGTTGACTAATGGTTAACTAACTGTCGTGGTGCTGGGCGCTCCCAAAACGTAACCACGTGTGTACTTTTGCTCCAGAAAAAAGCTCGTGGTGCTGGGCGCTCCTGGGGGAAAAGCTCATGTGTAAAATTGCTCCTTAACCCTTATATATATGTAGCTACTTTAGATGCACCACAGAAGAAAACATAGATGTCCTTTTTTTTTAATCATTTTATGTTAATATAATCATTTTATTTCTGTTTAAAATAATTTTACCTATATATATTTTCTATTTTCAGAAATAATTTCTCAGCAAACAGAAAATTTCTCCTGAGCTTAAACCGATAAAAATTGTAATCATATGATGACAATTCCTATTCTGGCAGAAACAAAAATGATAACAATTACTATATTTACAACAACAAGGTAGCGATATTCTGATGCCATGAGTCCATATGCAAGATATATCTTTGAGAAAGTTTTAAAAGAAAACAAAAGCATATCTTCGATTTTAATTTTAATTTTTACCTATTTTTTAATATTTATATTTGTATCTCTCTTATATTTATTAACTAAAGTTAGATGAGTCCAGTGTATTAAAGTAAATTTAATTAAAAAAATGAATTACACTTTTTATTATTATTCATAGATAGTATAATTTGTCAGAGATAGATTTCATATGATTTACAGTGTAGATGCTAAGAAAAACCAATCAAAAGGCATATAAAGGATATGACACGATAGGACCAAAGATGCAATGAGATATGGCTGAGAAGGAACTTGGGTAGCACAAGCAATTGTTCATGGCCTTTCTGGTAATTGCTGAAGATGAATGCTTTAGAAAGATGGACCCCTTGGAACTTAGTCAAGAAGCAAAGATATTGTGTGTGTGTGTGTATTAAATGGACCAGGATTGGGGTATACACTTTGCGTGGGTATAGAATATATAAGATGCCCAAGCTACTTTCTTATCTACTGTCACTGATCTCTTATTCGAGTAGAGTTCTTTTCAGATCCACTAAACCATATTTCCTATTTTTTAGAGTGGTTGTTGTAATTTGCAAATATTCTATCTACACTTAATTGCCTCCTGATTCGTCCATCATAGATATTATTATACTTAATAATAGCCATACCTTTGTCTGCATCTGCATTATTATATTCTTTTTCAATAATGGTATTTTTCTACACTACTCTCTATGACTAATATTCTTCTTCCATCATCAAGAGGTTCATCAATATATTTATAGCTTTTGTGATTGTATTAAATATTCCCTTCTGACTAGAATATTGCAGAAATTGTAAGCATCCTTGTCATTGCTACTTCATTTCTGCTTTTTTCTAGTTTCTATCAAGACCCAGAATACAAATATAATATTAAAATATAAAAAATTAAGGGTTAAATTGTATATAATATCTTAAGTATTTTTTTCGTAGCACTTGTTATTTCAAACTAATTTGTTATACATTCAACACCCACCCTAAGATATTTTTTCAGCAATACCCAGTATTATAAAGTAATTTTAGTATATTTTTGCCTTTAAAGTATTTCTCTTAATAGCGACAAGCACTTGATAGGCACAAAAATATATAGCTCAAAACTTCGCAAGTGTATATGCCGTATCAAGTAATACAGAATGGGTAATATATCGTTCCCACCAGAACTTAGTACTAACAATATAGTTAAGCAATAACTTTATACTTTTGCTTAAATTTAGTAAACAACTTTAATTATAATTAGGGATGGAATATTGTCACTACCAATTTTATATCATTACCAAGTCACTACCACTTTTTCACTGTTAGATCAAAATCTCATCTACCTTTATCATTTCTCTCTCCTATTGAGATTCCGATCTAACGGTAAAAAAGTGATACTTGAAAAAGAGACGAGCTATTTGAAATTGGCCCTGTAGGGCCAACCCTGGAGGGCCTCGAGCTTAAACGGGCCGGCCCTTGAGGGCATCGGGCCAACACTGCAGGCCCTTTTCACTGTAGCTTTTTCTTTTTTTCCTTTTTTCATTTATTAATTTATATATATTTTGTCTTTGTTATATAATTATTTATCCATTTAACTACAAATACATAATAACTATACTCTAATTTTATGATTTGGTTTATTATTTGTTGCAAATAAAATTACTCTTATGTTTAACAGATTAAATTATTTGTTACAATAATAGTCATCGTATTAATGTCGCTTATTGATATGTTTCTTATGTTTTATATGAGTTATTTGTGAACATAGTTTGCTTTTGATTATGAATTAGTGACTGTGCTTATTTGTTGGATGATTTGTGATGTAATTTACTAATTATATTTCTTTAAAAAAACATAGGAAAATTAATTAAAATTTGGAATAGTAATTTTCGGGCCCTGGAGGGCCGGCCCTGGCCCTGGTGCTCTCGGGCCGGGCTTTAAAAAACAGATGTTTTTCTTACCTCAAGCCCTGGAGGGCCGGCCCTGTTAGGCCCTAGCCCTTCACGGGCCAGCCCTGGAGGGCCGGGCCGGCCCTGATTCCCAGCTCTAGTGACAATATCCTAACCCTTATAATTAAGGATTGTTTTTCGATCCACTAAAAGACATTCTAATTATGTTAATCCCTAATGTCTTAGGTGATTAGTATTTAATTTGATTAATTTAAAAGCAAGCTTAATGAGATTATGTAGGGCTGAAAAGTCTATGATATTACTATATAATACTCCCTCCAGTCCTTTATATAAGAGTTGTAATACCCTGAAAATCTGCATTATGATAAATATCATAATCAGGAAATTATACCTATTGGGAATAGGTGAATATGAGGTCTCAAAGACCTTTTGGGGAATTTATCTTATTTTTGGGGTAATTTATCTTGAAATTAGATAGTTTGCAATTAGGTCCCTAAAACGTTTGAAGATTTGCAAATAGGTCCCTTAACACATTATGGGTTATAAATACCCTGTGAAAGCTATAAAAGAAGCAAGTAAAAATCTATTTGAAATAGGGAAGGATATTGTCCCTAATTTAGGTAATTTATTAAGTTACAAACTTGGAGAAATTGTAGAAGAATACTCAAAAAGTAAGGAAATGACCGTAATACCCCCATAAATGCTAAGATAATACAGAACACATGGAAACAAATGTGTCAGTATAGAAGTTATGAGGTAATGAGGTGTTATAATTAAGAAAATTATCAACTAGTGATAAGAAAGTAATTAGGTATTTATTGGCTAATTACTTAAGCATAGGCAAAGGAAATTCAGAGATAATTATGTAGAGCTCAAAAATTAGTGGAAAGTGGTTGAAAATTAGTAAAAGTATATTTACTAATTAATTGGAAATTTTGAAGAAAAATAGATGAGTTTAGGTATTTTTAAGCCTAAATACAAGAATGGACCAATTAGGAAATTTTGTAAAAAATTATATTAAATAATTATTAATTAAATATTTTATATAATATTAATTAATTAAAACGAAAATTAAAATTAAAAGGACCAGGTATTGACCGAAATTGACAAGGAAGCAATGGATAAGAATGTGTAAAAATATCATGATATTTAAGTTGCAAGTTGTAATATTTATATTATATAATTAATTATAGTGAATAGTAATGGAATAAATAGGAAACGGATCCTATCTAGAAAACGGGGAATGAGATTTCCAAAGTCAAAGTAAAATATTGATTAGTGGATTTTTATCTTCCGTTAGACTTTTCCGGAAGTTAATTCCGAAGTCGGTAGAGCATTTTCCTAATAAGACGAAATAGGGAAAAATGCAGATAGTCACATTGTGGACTTGAAGAAAATAAATACCGATCGGGGTATAAATGCTTCTAGAATATACCAACTTGTCACACAAGTTGGTGACTCATAAGGGCTGAACGAAATTGTGCTTTCCATGGTCAAGAATTGTCCACCATTAAACCCTAATTTCCATGGCTAATAAGGAAGGGAAAATTACCTAAGTTGGAAGGAAAAATTGCAAAGTTTGCACTATTTTGGCCTATAAATAGGCAAGCCATTCTCTTCACATTTCACACCATTCTCCCAAGTGAGAACCGAAAATGGAGAGAGGATTTTAGTGAGAGAAGCTCTGGGGGAAAAAGCAGCGAAGCTCTGGGTAAGTTTTTTGGTACCGAGTTTCAAGTTCTAGTTTTGTTCGGTAGTTAGAGTAGAAATGCTAGAATAGTCTTTAAACTTCCAAGTATGATTAGATATCATATGTTAGGGGTATTTTAGTCATTATTTCGAAAATATTGGTGGGGGTCGAAGTTCTGGCAAAATTCTGGAAGATTAGAGTTAAAATAGCGAAGCTCTGGCGAAATTCCGCCGATAGGGGCATCAGGGGCAAAATGGTAATTTTTACCTAAAATGCATGTTATGATGTAAATCATTAATTAATATGATTTATATTTCAAAAATGATATTGGAGTAAGAGTTATGTTGAAGTTTTGGAAAATTAAAAGTCAAAGTAACGAAGTGCTGGCGAAATTCCGCCAATTAGGGGGTCAGGGGCAAAATAGTCATTTTGACTAAAAATGTCCGTCGTAATGCTAGATCCTTAACAAGTACATTGTTATTTTGATAGGATATCCGTAATCACGAACCGCTGTCAGGAAATACTATTTTCTGTCAGAAGTACCGTTTTCCGTAAAACGTGTCAGAATACCGTCAACGAAGGTACGTTCGCGTACTGTAACACTAATCTGATGTTTATGGTATGCATGTATGTGCTAGATGTATTGTATGTGATAGCTTATAGCTCTGTGGTATGTCTATGTGCTGTTTATATGTTCATGTTTGCTATGGGCGATATATCTGCATGCTTTTGGGCGATATATGTATACATGCTATTGGGCGATATATGTATGCATGCTTTTGGGCGATGAGTGCACATATACTGTTGTTGATATGATTGTCGTGGTCCATAAGCTCGCGTAGATGTTCCGGCTGAAGACTTCCTTTCGATGTTTCGGCGAAAGCCTTCCCTTTTGTTATTATCTGTTTTTGAAATACTCGGTTACTGTACCGTAGTTGTAACCAGCCAGACTTACGGCAGTTTATAAATATATATCAGTTACTCTTCCGCTCAAATGCTCTACTCTAATGATTTTATATGAAAAAAAAAATTATACTGCTTTTGGAAAATGGGATGTTACAAGAGTTCAACAAAAGTTATCTCAATATTAAATGAGTTTTTTTTTCCCATTTTTACCCATCATTAATCATATATATATTGCATTGGAAAAATTAATCTTTTGGTCTCTATAGTTTTAACTGGCTTATAACTTAGTCCCTATACTTTGATTCGATGCAACTCAATCCTTATAATTTTGATTGGGTTGTAACTCAGTCTCTTAACTTTGACTACTGCAATTTAATCCCTATAGTTTTGATTATTTTATAATATAGTCCTCCACTTTTATTATAAAACATAAAGATTAAATTATAAAATGGTGAAAATTATAGGGAGTGAGTTGCAACAGGTCAAAATTCAGGGACTGGGTTACAACCGAATCAAAACTATAGAAACTAAGTTACTCCGAGTCAAAGTGTAAGGAATGAGTTACAAGCCAATCAAAACTACAAGACCAAAAGATTAATTTTCGCTGTTGCATTAATTAAAAGATTGATGATATTCATGTTTACTTTATTTATCTCTTTTACTTATCCCTCATAAATAAAGGTATACTTGGAAAATAAATTTTATTTTAGACATACTTATTATTTTTTAACTAACTTTAACTACTTTCTTAAACAGCGTGATTCAGTTATTGAGCTCTTATAAATAGGATCAAAGGGAATACTATAGTATTTGCATGCATAAATATTGCTGGATTGATATAGTGTAATGTGAAAGTGTGTGTGTGTATTTATTTATTTTGCATATGCATAAGTATATGATATTACTATATAATACTAAAGTAAAAATGTCATGGCCATTAAATATAACTTAATACCATTATGTATGCATATATAAAAATAGTGTGGGCCCTAATAAAAAAAAGTAACGGTGTTGAGTTATATTTAACAGCCATGACATTTTTTTTTCACATTTAAAAAAATATGGTTTTGAATTCACATTAAATAAAAGATCATTAGTATTTTTGCACCTTAACCCATATATGTGTGTAGTAGTATGTTGCAGTATACTATGCCATGTTGAAAATAAAAAAATAGAGGTATAATCATTGTTTCTGCAATGAGAAGATTCAATAAAAATTCTGATGGAGTAGGTACAGTGTGATTTGTGATTGTGAGTGGGTGTGTGTAGAAGAGCTGTATGAGAATGTGGGTGATATGATAAGTATTGAGAAAAGCGTAAATGCATGATGGTGTGGCTGTGTGTCTGCAGGTAATACAAGTGTTATAAAAATAAATAAATGAATTAAGGGAAAATCTACCTCAGAACCCAAATTAGCAAAAAAATATCAAAAAAGGCCCCAAAAAAATCACATGTCAAAAAAAGCCCCATAACCTTTTCTAGTATTATTTCATAAAGGTTAACAACTAAATCAGTCGAATTAACAACTATATCAGTAAAACATTAACAACTAAATTAATAGCATTAACAACAACATCCTAATAACTAAATCAGTACCCGTTTTCAACTATATCAGTATACGTTAACAACTAACGTTTTATGAAATAATACCAGAAAAAGCCCTAGGACCTTTTTTGACATGTGACTTTTTTTGGGACATTTTTTTGCTAATTTGGACCCTGAGATGGATTTTCTCATTAATTAATGTGGTTATAATTGGTACTATGCAATGTGTCATGTGTAAATGTGTCATGATAATGCTTAATGTGTGTAGGGATCATTAAAATGCGTGTGGGTTTGCATGAATAAATATATTAAAAGGTTTGTGTGGCATGATTGAAGCGCATCAGTAACTTTAAGAGCAACAAGTAAATGAGTACATATCTGTGGGATGTATTATGTCAAGCCATATTCGTTCTAATATAAAAGAGTTGTATGTTCACTAATTGGGAGTAACTTATAATTGACTCATTAAAATGATTTCGAAAGAGATTCTTTGAGAAATTGTGTTCTTAAGGGTATAATTTGCAGTGGCATTGAGATAGATAAACATCAAACAGCATATTCCAAGAACGGCAAACCTTTCTTGATGCTTCTTGAAGAAGACTGATTCTCTTATAAATTACTCAGGCCGAGGAGTGATCATTTTAAGTTTTAGACATAACAGAATCTTACTTGTTTTTGAAGGATATTTAAACGTTAATTGCAAAAATTTTAATGGAAAAAAAAATAGCTCATTTCATTCAATATCTTTATGGGGGAAAGAAAAAGAAGCGAAAAAAGAGATGCATTTATTATCTTTATTAACAATCAATAATAATGGAAGGACTTCCTTTTTTCGGAAGAAGACTGATTCACATCAAATTGCTAGAAATCATAACAGAATCTCACAAAGGGTAATGAATTCTCTGTATCAAATTCATCACCCTAACCACCAAGCACTTAGATTAACTAGTTGGAGTTGTTCTAACTTAACCAGAGGTCTCAAGTTCGAACTTTGGGAACACAACAATGTTTGGTGGTAGAACTTTTCAGGATTAGTTTGTACCCTGATAAATCTTCTTAGTTAAAAGGAAAAAGGAGGTAGGTCCAAAATACTAGTGGGAAAAAAAAAAGATCACCCTAAAGAGAGCCAAGCCTTTAAAAGCAAAAGGAATTGGACACATCAAAAATTGATCCCAGAGTTTTGACAATATATCCTTATATACATCAACCATCCTTATATAAAAATTTTCGGTACCATATATCCTTTTTGTGAAATCAGAAACTGATTTCAGGGTTTAACAATATATCCATCTTTTTATAAATCAACAATCTTTACATATGTATCCTTATATAAAAAATTTCGGAAAAAATATATCTTTTCTACGAAATATTAGAAAAGTAAACTCGAAGAGTCAACTGGTGACCATAATACTTATGAATATAATTTTTTTAACAATATATGAACCTTTTTCATATAAATCAACATATAAATTTCGGGGCAAAAAATAAAATAACATATAAATTGAAAATAAAAAAAATTGTACGCTTAAAAAAAATAAAGGGTTAAGTTGGATCCTAAATAGTAGTTTTTTCAGTAGCACTCAATGTCCTAAACTTTTTTTTGACACTCAGTACCTTAAAAATATTTTTTTCCCATGGTACTGAATATCATAAAGTAATTTTTTTGTGCAATTTTGTCTTAAGTAATAATGAGCACCCTAAACTTATAACACTAAAAAATACTTGAGGGTACTGGATGCACAAAAAGTTACTTTAGGCTATTAAATGCTACCGTAAAAATGGCTAGATACTATTCAACCAAAAACCAAATTAACATGTTCATCATTAATGTATTGTATAAGCAATTTAATATTTTCAAGTTTTGAAAAGACAAACAAATACATGCACACATTCTTTCAGATCATCATTCTACATATTCTTTCTCAGAACTCTCAACCATATACTAAACTACTAGAAGCTTACAAGTGCACGTTCTAAAGTCAATAATGTGCAATATGAATTAAGAAGCTGATGGCCAGCCGCAGAAAGCCATTGATTCTTTCTTGGGACAATGCGAATCTAGGACCTACAAGCTATTCATCCTTCTTATTAGGGTTGAGCATGGAACTCATAACCTATGAGCCTGCCTACAACCTAGTGTAATTGGACTATTTTGAGCCCACCTAAAAAGACCCATAATGGGGCGGGTTCCAACCCGCCCATCTAGTGTAATTTTTTTTTTATTGACTACTCATTTCATTCTGCATTTTGCCATTGGGTAAAGGCATTCTCTAACTCCCTCCCTAATCGAGATTTTGAGTATCAGCTGCCTCGAATCCCTAACCATAATAGTCATCGACTCTCACTCTCGCTCTCACTCTCTTTCTCTGGCTATGCTTATTTGAACTTGTGAATCACTACTAACTCTACATGGGGAAGATTTCGAAGTGGATGAATATCTTTAAATTGAATTAGTTGGCTTTCGTGATCCAAAATTTGATGTTTTGGCATAGTAGAGAGTGAATGCTTCCAAGTATCAAGTTCTAAATCTATTGGCATGTGATTTGTTGGTTATACCAGTATCTTCAAAATCAGCATTTAGTATTGGGGTCATATGCTATATTCTTTCAGGAGCTTCTTGTCTTCAAAGATGGTTGATGCACTCGTATGTGCTCAAAATTGGCTATTCAAGACACCCCTAAATTTAAGGACCTTGATATTGATAAATTTGCTGAGTGCAAATGTTGTTACTGGTATGTTCAATAACATTCTCAATTTGCATTGTTTCATTTTTTTTATTTCATATTAGATTATTAATTATATGTTTTCTCTTCCTTTATTTTATTGAGGAAAATTTAACGTTTGGAGCTATAGTCCTTTCCTCAAGTGAATATGAAAATAATGGTGAAAACTAAAGCATGCAAATCAATGGAAGCTAAGCATGTCATTTTGTTAATCTATGAACTTGTAAAGTTGTAGTTGTAATGTTTTAATTTAAAAGTTGGAGTTTGAACATTAAAATTATGTTATGATGGAACTGATATAAATTTATGTTGTTTTGTGTGAACTGTGATTATTAGACTTTGAAGATTCAGATTTCAAAAATTAATTAATGCTTATGTATATTTTTTTTTTCAAAAAAAAAAAACAAACAAGTTAAATGTAAATGGGTTATCTAAAACCCGATTAGCCCGTCTATTTATGTACTAGCCTATTTACACAAGTTTAAATGGGTTAAAGTACGGGAATGGGCTAGCTCGTACCCGTTTAAAGTTAAATGGGCGGGTTATGGGTTTGACCTCGGGTTGCCCAACCCGCCCATTACTCTGCCCTACTTCTCACAAAGTCTAAACCTTTTGCACTCACAAATTAAATGTATATAGTATGATCAAGAAGAGATTAGTAAAAAAATATAATACATGAGAATTGAGGTAAGGAATAAATCTCATCACACAGTTCCATACTTTTCAATTCATAACTTTCTCTTAATGTTTATCTACATGGCTTAGAAAAAGGCAAGAATTTCAGTAAAACCCCAAAGAAGAGACTTTATCTAAAATAAGGACCAAAAGATTCTGAAATTACATTGCAGTATGAAAGGACCAGATTGAAATTATGCTTTGATGGTAAATGACTAAAACGCCCTTCCTTCAATTTCAAAGCATGATTGCACTATACTACAATGTAATTTCAGAACTTTAAGTCTCTTTAATGGGGTTTTACTGAAATCCTCCCTTAAAAATATCAATTTCAAGCCCCCACTCCTCAACTGCATTGAAGAGGAGAAAGGCTCACAGAGAGAATGATCTTAGTATTATTACAAAGAATAAATTTCATATAATTACATGTTTTGTACAGCTCTTTTGGAATGAAGTTACCTTTTTGTTAAAAAAAAAAATCATACAACATGCCACATTTTAACAAAGGAAAAGTACCTTGGGTAAAATTCCTTAACGTTCCAGGAAACTCAGGAGATATGCATTCTTTACAGCGATTCTTCCCAGTCCATGCATATGATTAATGACTTTGATTTTTTGACTAAATTAACAATTTGGTTCATAAATTATCAAGACTATATAGTTTTAGTCTCCACAATTAGTGAATACACAGAGAAGTCAATGCCTGAAAATAACACACTCATTGGATAATTAGTCCTTTTTTGTCAAGTAGATCAAGAATGCCAAAAGGAGTAGAGCATAAAACAAGCCTGTTATTTTCAGGGCATTTACTCGCATACTCACAAATTTTAAAAAACTAAAGTGAAACTAGTTTCATAATGCAGTGACCAAATTGTTATTTCAGTCTTATTTCCTGATGAATTATGAAAGCAATTTATTGTTGCATACTTGGCATGGGCTTGTTCTCCAAGAATGACCTGAAAAGAATGAATGATTGGCGAGGTCGATGTAGCGGAACTTCATGTCCAGCTCCTCTTACTGTAACCAATGTAAGGCCTTCATAAACTTGGCTCCATCCACCAACCTTCACCAAAAAGAAGAAATTTTCAGCAGATAGAAATACAAGGCCATATTAAATTCCAGCTTTTAGAAACGAAGCAAATTTGTCTATAAATTCTGAAGGTTGAATTTCAGCAATTTAGGAGAGTTAGGTTGTTTTCTGTTTTCTCTTAAATGAAATGTGAGAAAACTACTTTTATTGAAGGTCCATTTTGTAAATGATTCATACTTTTTATCTTTAAAACACGATTTTATTTATACACGTTAATACTTGAAGTCATTATTTATCCATGGGAAAGTTAAAGTTTGAAGATAAACTTCTGATTTCTGAATCATACTATATAAACCTTTATCCCCGACTGTACCAAAAATAGATCTCTTTTAATTTTTTTTTTTTTTTTTGCCAACCAAAAATACAAAATCAGAATCAAACAAGGATAGGATTACAAATTAGACTTTTTAACATTTATGCAATAAAGCATTCAGGAAGAGAGTGATATATAAGCTTATGGCTTTATATGGCTTCACTTTCCTTATACTCATCTCTGTTCTTATTCTCTCTCAATACATTATGTACAATCGTTTTTTTGTAACTCCAGAAGATTCAAATTGACATAATTACTACTCTAAGAAACAAGGACTGACCTTTCCATCATCATACCAAGGGTACCAATTGGTGATGGAGGGAAATTTCAAGGCATCAATGGAATATCGAGTTGCAGTTATTGGAACCACGGAGTCAGTATCTCCACTGCCAAGAGGAATAAATTTAGTTTTAAATCCAACCAAAATGATGAAAATGCTATTTTTCACTTTTAAACAGCAGATATAGGTTGGAAACAACACAGATATTCTGCATTTTTCACATAAAACTGCAACGTCAGAGACTATGGTATTGAAGGATGGAAGCCTAAAAAAATTCAGAATGATCTTATATGTATTTATATATAGAAACAGCCAGTCATGTAAGTCTCCTGAGAACAATAAGAGAGCTTTGTGTGAAGAAGAAGGATCAACGAAGGTCTACCTGAATCTCACTAGGTTTAAGCCAAGAGAAATTATAATGTTGAGACTAGGGACTGTGTTGGACAAATGCCACAATTTAACCTGCAGACTTGTAGATACTATTAATGCATTTATAAACTTCTGTAAGAACTTTATAGGCTTAGGGCTTTAGGAAGATGCGACCTTGTAACCAGCTGTACACATTGATTTAGCGTGCCTTTAACCCATAGGTATACAAAGAAACCAGGCATATGGTTCATAGAACATTAAGGGATTATTTCCATTCACCCCATTTTTCCCCATCTTTAGAGGGAGTTCAAGAGAACACAAGCTGAAGTCCCCTTGAACAGTGTTGAGACTATCAAGTTTAAAAATATTAATTAATTATTATTATTAGGGATATCGTTTAGTATTTATTATAATTAGATATGGATATTATATTTTAGTAGTACATCTTAAGATATTATGATTTGATTAGATTAGTTTCTTGGATTAGGGTTAGTCTATTAGTTTGCCTATATAAAAGCCTCCCTGTATTCTCTTTTATTCTTAAGAATCAATAATATTAGTATTTTTCTTGTGCCACAATGGGATCATGATATCAGAGCTCTAGGTTCTTGTTCTGAGTTCAATTTTCCGGCGACACAATGGAAGAGAGTGAGTTAGGGTTATGTGCTTGGTGCATCTCATTACATGCGCCCCACCATCAACCTCTCCACCCTCCATCGGCCCATCGCGACGGTCTGATCCCGTTCAAACGACGCGTGGGCAGGCGTGTGAGAGCTTATTTTCTGGTCGTGCTAAGTTCTCCTACGTCGAGCCCTCATTCCCGATTTGTGTAAGCCGGTTTCTGCTTTGAAGGTTGCATTGTTAGACTGGGTTTAGTTGTTTCTACTATTTAAGCACCGTCAGCATTTCGTTTCATGCACATTCACTTGTTTCTAGTGGCTGGGTTCTTCGTTTGTTACGTTTTCTAGCACTTTCGTGAAGTGCTCTTTGGGTTTTTTGTCTTGGGTGCCATGCTTGTAGTTGGCTTCTGTGGTTCTTTGGTATTTGTTGTCTAGTTGGTGCTCATCGCCTTGGGTATTTGTTGTCTGGTTGGTGCTCATCTTTTTAGAATTTCTGCTTCTTTTACCCCTGGTGGTTTCATTCTCGTATCTCATATTTTCAAATTTGGGTTTGTGAGTTTTGCCTTCTTTTGGTTGCATTCTTTTGTTTTGGCCCCTGGTGAGACCATTTGGTCTTCGTCCTAGTGGGTTTGGTCCTTTGTGAGACCGTTCTTTGTTGGTTTGCTCCCTTGAGACCGTTTGTTGCAACTTCTACTCTGGTTGGCAACTTCTACTCTAGTTTGGTAGTCTTTGTTGTTCGAGCTGCTGGCGAAGCTGGTGGATTATTACCTCAGCCTTTGTTGATCATTATTTTCTTGAAGATCATTAGCTACATGTGCAAGCTGATTCTAGCTTGAGGGGGGTGTGTTGAGAATATCAAGTTTAGAAATATTAATTAATTATTATTTGTTTAGTAATTATTAGAATTAGATATGGATATTATATTTTAGGAATACATCTTAAGATATTATGATTTGATTTGATCTAATTAGATTTGATTAGATTAGTTTCTTGGGTTAGGGTTAGTCTATTAGTTTGCCTATATAAAAGCCTCTCTTTATTCTCTTTTATTCTTAAGGATCAATAATACTAGTATGTTTCTTGTGCCACCATGTGATCATTCAATCTCACCAACAGTAAGCTTAGACAAGCTCTGTGAGATATTTTAACAATTTTTTTTTTTGTCTATAAAGTAGAATGGTTTCCTAATATAGTTAGTCAATTGCAAACCCCATTATTAGCAGTAGCACTAGAGTCAAAAAATTGACAAAACATGGGTAAGTTCAACGGAACATAGGCTAAAGTCCTATAGAACATTAAGCTTAGACAAGCTCTGCAAGATATTTTAATAATTTTTTTATCGTCTATAAACTAGAATAATTTCCTACTAACGTTAGGCAATTGCAAAACCCATTATTAGCAGTATCACTACAGTTACAAAATTGACAAAAAGGGGAAAGTTCACCTGTACACCCATATCTTGAGACCTGCACCAATAAGTTCTCGATATATTGGAAGCATAGATAGTGGAGAATCGGTCCAGTAGTTTGCAACAGTGTTACTGTAAAGAAAATTCTGAAGTCAAAATTCTAATAGAATTGATCTCTTAAGGATATCTAAAATCTTACATTCGTTTGTATTAGTATTACCTGCATGTTTGCCATGAATATGGGATATTAGTTACATTGGCATGGAGTGCCTACTGTACCTCAGGATGATTGAAGTACAAGGTTGAATACCTCTCAGTACAAGGGTCATAAGCTCGAGACATCCATGGCTGGGTTCAGAAGTCAATGGTAAGCATAAAGAAAAGATAAATAAATCAAGTCAACAGCCAATGTCATATCGTTACATTATTTAAAAACAATGACTCTTATAGAATAAATTATTATTTTGAATGTTAAAGGATAGATCACATCAGTCACACTAAAATTACAAGAATGAGCGGAAGATTTCAGAACTGACTTCCTGCAAAAGATACATTTCTTTGTTTTCCTTTATTTCCTTTCGTTAGGGCTAATCTTATCTAAGTCAAGTGAGCACATGCTCAGGAATTATGATATACTCCCTCTGATTCTTATTATAAGGCACTAACTAGCAAGTTTATTTGGTCCTTTTTATAAGGCATTTGCTTGTTCCTAATGAGCATTAATTATTTTTTCCATATTTGCTCATAATAAGGGTAGTAGGTGAGAGTAATAATTAATTTGATATTAGAGTTTAGTGCAATTAATAGGGGTAATATTGGAAATTACTTAGATTCTAGGACAATTTTATTAACTTTAACTACTTTTATTAGTTTTTTAGAAAAGTTAGTTGATGCCTTATAATAAGGACCAGAGCGAGTATTATCTTCAGAAGCACAAGTAAAGTTTTATAGCCAAACAGAGAGATTGATGATAAACTCAAGTCTACATGTCCTTGCAATTAAAAAGAGTTGAAGAATGCTTGCTTGGATTTAGAATTGGAAGCCTATACACTGCAAAATTTAGGAAATAAAATATATGAGCTTCCACCTAGCATGTTTTCTGTAGGGTCTCTTAGGTGTAGAGCCCTCCATAGAGCATCTTCACCTTTAACCAGCAAACTGAAGATTCTAAAAGATATCCGAAATTTCCATAACATTCCCCACTAGTTTTAGTTCCAAGAGCTTCCACCAGTGACAGAAAGTCAGATACCTTCTGATTACCAAAAAATACTATGGAGGAAGTTTCACTTATAGAATTTATAGAAACTTCTTGATTGCAAAATTAGATGCAAGAAGCTAGTTTCCTGCTTGCATTTCTATTGTAATACCCATCATTGCCATTTACAAGTTCAACAGCATGTAAGGGTTTGCATGTGGACATATTCTGCGTTTTCAAGTATACTGAATGAGTTGATAAAATGTACTCTGCAAATTTTGTATGCAAAAAGTACCAGCATTCTGATTTAGGTCACTAAAAACAACAATTCAATGGAGGACTTTTCCCCAATTTTTCGGATAGAAGAGCTTACATAGCGACCGCCCAAGCTGCGCCTGAGCGATGCAGTATTATTGCATGGCCGTGTATAAATGCTATATGGGTCAATGTTTCCCTGCTCTAAATCTGCAACTCTTAGAACCTCCATGCATTGACTTGATGGATGTTGGGATGACCCAAAGTCACAGGCTATTTGCAGCATCTTATATGAGGAATCCGAAATCATACCATGGGTCCACCAGTACTCAAATGTGCCAACATAATCATTGTAATCATCAGTAACAGCGTTTCCAACCTTAAAATATGTGAAAATTGACACTCATTAGATAATTATCAAACAAAATAGTGGCCTCTCCATAAGCACAATAGCTTAGAAAATCACCATTGTTTTCACCTATCTTACCATAAATCCCTTTAGATTTATAATTGGTTTCTGCACAGCCTTATTTTTATGGTAAACAAGTTGAGCCAGCTGAGGAACATAGTGACCTACACAGAAATTGTAAAAACCAAGCATTCAATTATTAACTCTATAAACAAAATCATTTGGAGAAAAAACCCGATATATAGATCAAAGAAGGACCTGCATAACTTTCTCCAGCAATGTAAAACTCTCTATACTTGTACTGAGGAAATCTCTCAAACCAATTAACAAGAAATGTATAGGAATCTTCAGCTGCAAAGTCAAGGAAGACCTTGATTACAATCTCACAAAACATGTCAGATATAATCTGACACTGAACAGAACAGGAAAAACAAGCACGAAATATCATCCTCCATAAGGATTTCACAAGTATATTACCCGTTCTCTGGTCACCTGCCGTGTTCAGATCTGATGTTTCATTGGAATATGAAAAACCCACACCAGCAGGAGACTCAAGGAAAAGTATATTTGCCACTGAAAGTCAAAATATACAAGTATTTATTATGTATTGCAGATGAAAACTCAACACACATCAAGGATTTCAAAAAAAGTTCACATACAATTGTTCCAAGCATATGGATTCATGTAAAGTGACTTCCCATCAGAATTAATTCGAAAAGGGCCAATCTCTTCAGCTGCACCATAAGCAATAGAGGAGCATCCAGGACCACCATTGAGCCATAAAACAAGTGGCCTGGACTTGGGTCCACGACTTTCAGGCGACTCGATCAACCAATAAAATAATGCCCTCCCAGCTTGCTCATTCACAGTTACATAACCAGAGTACTGAGCAAATCCTACATTTTCGGGTTGCCCCGGTAAATGGATTATCTTATCTCTCTCTTGATCTTCGATCGGGGAGGTGGCTAAACAAATTTCAACAGAAATTGATAAAAGTAAAACAATAAATAATTGAAAACAACCCATGAATCTAAGAGCGAAGACCCAGAAAGAGTAATAAAATATTTCTGGGTTTTCTAGCCTTCCAACTGTTTGAAGAAAAACCAGATGGTAGAGGTAGAAAAGAAGAGGAAAGGTAGAGTAATTCACATGGGAATTCGCGGGAAATGCTCCCAAGAAACGTAAACGCCAAATCAATCTCGGGATTTCCCTGAATGGATCTGAATTAAAATATAATTCCAGAGATTCATATCAACTGGTAGGCCATTTACCAATATGATAAGATAGAGACCATTCATGTTAGTGACAGAGAAACGGATATGGAGGCAGAGAAACATACAGTGACCAAGACGTGCATTAAAGTGTTCGGATTTAAATTTAATACACAACTCTAATGATTGTAGCAGTAAGATTTCAACGCCCTACATTTTCTAGTTTCTAGTCAACTTGTTGATCCGAATCTTCGAAGGCCAAGGACACTAGAGTGATGGCGGCACATGGAGGCTGGAGCTAGTCTTCGATTGTCAATCTTTGTGGCTAATATAGTGTATTTATTACAGTTTCTCTTTTTGCCATCATGAACTCCTACACATTTACAATGGTACTGGCTCTGAAAGTATGAAGTTGATGGTTTTAGGCCAATTTAACGCATGTCGTTATGAAATTATAGATAGGGACACATATTGGAATATCCTATATGGACAAAAGAACCACTATTTATAATTATATAGATTAAAATCAATATTCCATTAAAGATAAGAATTAACAATGATATTATTAAAAAATAAGGACAATATATATTAAAATCAAGTAAAATACCATTGGTCATGTTCCTATACAACCCAACAAGATTTTGGATTAAAAAAAAATAACAACACACAAGCCACATTTTTAAGAAAAATTATTTGTTTGATATATAATATTTGCTCCGTTAGAACTCAATAATTAATGTTTTGACCGGATACAATTCCTAAGCTTTGAATTAAAATATTTCAATCCCTATAATATTAACTATTTAAATATTAATTCATATATTTTAAAAAATAAAATTATAAAGATTCAATTTTTGTTAAGCTTAAGATTTTAAATGATTAAAATTATAAAAGATCAATACATAAATAATTTTTACTATGTATGATGTAAATGTGTAAAAAGAGTTTTTTTCTAAAATTACGGAAAACGACCTCTACGTGGTTTCCAAATAGTCAGTCTCTGTCTCAGTATGTATTTAATTATGGTCAAGAAAAAAAAAAAAAACAGTGAGCTCCCGCGCTAATGGAATATGCCGGGGAAACTCGCCACGTAAGCCCTAAAATCAAGATCACGCGCTGGAACGCGAGTGCGTGAGTTGATATTTGATTGATTGAGGGAAACCAGCGCTTTCTCCGCCGCCAGAAGGCGCCAAGGGCTGAGGGTCGTTCACTTCATACGCGTCCCCACGGTTCTTTAATGACGTCATCTCTGCTGTTTGGTGGATTTTGACTCCGTCCGTCTACTGTACTGGCAGGCTGTGAACAACGAGGGATCCTCCTCTCCTGATAAATAATTACCGACACAAAAATCAAGTTACATTATTGTTGTTATTTGAGTTAGCAGTGGCTTATTTGTATTTGATTTTTTTAACAGCCAGGTTATAAATATGAGTTATATTTGGATGGATTGTGGTAGAAGGGTGGGGCTCACGTCAAAAAGCTAAGAGCTTTTTGAAAAAAACTACCCTATAGAGTTTTTTCCTTAACTGACTTTTAATAGTTTTTTCTTTTAAAAGCCCAATAAACTTAAAACTCAACCACAAACACTCAATTTTTAAGACGCCAGTTACTTTGTTTTGTTTTCTTGGAACATGAAACAATTATAAGTCCAAATCGAACTTTAGCATCCCTTGTATCTCCAAGATCATAAGACTTCGAGCATTGTTTCTATTATCTGTCTTGAGTGACAATCAAAATTTTCGAATTGATTATTCACATGAAGATGCTAGCCTTTGCTAAAAAAGAGAGAGATATGTTGTGTTTAGATGCTTTATGTTTAGAATTTAGAGTGAAGACGCTCTTTCTGCTGAGTTGAGGACTTGTTGTATGGGATTGAAAAAGGATTGAGAGAATGGATACAAGAAAGTAAAGTTTGGAAGTGATCACTCCCATGCTCATTCTCTAATTGATAACTCAATATTAAATTTCATGATAATGAGATGCCATTGAAAGAATTGAACAAGTTCTCCAAAGGTATCATGAGGTGGATATGACTTATGCTCTAAGAGGGGTTCACATCATGTGCTTCTTCGCTCATTTCTCTAATTTTGGGATGAAGACATTTTTTTTTATATTTTTATATATTTAGAGTAAATACATTTTCTGGTCTCTGACAAAAAACACGGACCTCATTTTGGTCCCTGACAAAAAAAAAAGTCATTTTTAGTCCATAAAAAGGACAAATAATGGTCGATTGGTGGACATTTTGATCCCTCATAAATTTTCAAAAGGTCATTTTTAGTCCCATAAAAAGGATAAATAATGGTCAGTTTTTTTATCAATGACCAAAATGGGGTCTTTGTTTTTTGTCATGGACCATAAATGATATTTACTCTATTTTTTACACTCAATATCTCAAACTAACTAATTTTTAGGAGATTGGTGTTACAGGAAAAATATTTATGAATATAAGACTAAGAATTAATTAATTTGAAATACTGGGTATAAAAAATATTTTAAGATGCAACATATAATTTAATCTAAATAAATAAAAAAATATAAAAAAATATGCCTCCTCACCAAAATTAGAGGGATGAGCACATAAGGAAGAAGCACTTAATGTGATCCTGTTGTAAGAGATCAGATAGCAAAAATCGAAGCCAGCTTTTATCAGGGGTCCACATTACATGCACATATCTTATGTGCTTCTTATATGCTCATACCTCTATTAGAGGTATGAGCATTTTTTTATCATATAATTTAAATCTAAATAAATACAATATATAAAAAAAAAAAATATGCTCATACCTCTAATAGAGGTATGAGCATATAAGAAGCACATAAGATATGTGCATGTAATGTGGACCCGTTTATCATAGTGTAGATGTTACATCTCAAGAATATTCTTCGAGAAGTGAATGTGATAACTTCATTTAGCTCTTTTAGTTTGTTTGAACTAGCTTTGAAGTGATTGCTCACATACTCTTCAGCATTTGAAACAAAATTAAAATTTTTAAAAAAGTTGTTGGTTTTTGGGTATTTTAAAAACACCAATTTAAGAAATCAAGAAAAAAAGGTGGGTTAATTGACAAGGTTTAAGTATTAAAATTTTAAAAAAATGGTCTGAAGGGGCAAAAACTTTTGTTTTTTCATCGTACTAAGGGAAATCATATCTATCATATCTCAAAAAAATTGTCATTAAACGCCCTCTCATTATTAAAAAAATTAGAAAATAGTTTCCAAGCTAACAATTCAAAGATTTAAATTCTTTTAATTAATTGAGCACACACCCCTTAATAATAATAAACAAGTGTAGCTTCTGACTCTTTCCCTTGTCATGGGGTACAGTTTAATATGATGCCTTACAACTAAGTCTTGTCAAGATTTGCACCTTACTTGGCAGGGTTAAGGTGTAAAAATAGACAAATACTTTTTTCAAAAGAGCGTCCAGTGGCAAATACTTTTTTAGGCGCAAAAGTAACTATGTGGTTACAAAAGTGGAGCAAAATTAGCATTGACCGTTAGTTGACTTTTTTTTGTACTGAAAATGATGATGTGGATGATGACGTGGATATTAATGGTTTCTGGGTTATTATAAATTATAATTCAGCCCCAAACACATTTCAGATAATTTCAAGTTAGTCCCTCATGAACTTTTAAAAGTTTCATTTCAATCCCTAAAGTCATCAGATTTTCACCTTCTTCTTCCCAAAATTTTCACCTTCTTCTCCGCCTTCTTCCTCTTTTAACTGACACCGGAAAACGAACAGCATAAAACAATTCCATCATCTTCCCAATATTTTTTGACAGACAAATACAAAACAAAATCAACCCAAAGAACAAACTCAGCGGAACAAACCCAATTGTTTTCACATGATCATCTTCCCAATATTTTTTGGTCTCGTTTCCTGGACTGGTTTCGCGGTGGATTTCGACGGTGGTTCTGATTTCGACGGTGGTTCTGCACTGGTTTCGTTTTGCCGGTTTTGCACTGGTTCTGCACTGGTTTCACGGTGGTTTTGCACTGGTTTCGCGGTGGTTCATTCTTCAAGATTTTTTGGTGGTTGGTTCTTTTCCGATCACGGTCTATTTCTTCCTAGATAGTCCAAGATTGAGGTCTGGTGATTCAATTTGGTATTTGTTATCAGAATTTGTTCTCCTTGTTGTAATCCATATGAGTTGTTCTCCTTTGGTATTTCCTCTTCATGTTGTCTATTGTGTCCGCTCTTGATAATTTTGAAGTCTGGTGATTTCCTTTGGGACCAGATCGATGAACCCCCCCTCCCCCAAACCCAGATCGATGAACCCCCCCCCCAAACCCAGATCGATGAACCCCCCACCCAGAATAGAATAGAACCGAGCATAGAATAAAATACAGAGCCTAGGGCAGCTCTGTCCCTCTCAATCTGAACCGGCTTCAGGGAATAATTCCTCACCATCAAGAGCCCGAAGTAACTCATCCTCAGGAGCCCCAAGTAACGAATCCGACTTGCATCAGGAGCCCGAAGTAACTCATCCTCAGGATCGTCGACGGCGAGAAAGTCAAAGATGCAAGTCGGTGGGGCTTTTTTCCAGATGCAAGTCGAAGGTGAGAAAGAAGGGAAGAATGAAGAAGGGAGTGAGGAGTGATAGGTGGCATAAAAAAAAGAGAAAGAAGGGAAGAAGAAGTTGATATGGAAGAGAGAGGAGTGACAGGTGGCTTAATTTTAATGGAGAAGTCTGATCTCACTGCCACATCAGCGTAGATAACGGTCAATGCTAATTTTGCACCACTTTTGTAACCACATAGTTACTTTTGCACCTAAAAAAAGTATTTGCTACTGGACGCTCTTTTGAAAAAAGTATTTGTCTATTTTTGCACCTTAACCCTACTTGGCAAGACTTTATTATTTTTTTCCTAAAAAAACTCTCACCCTCAACGCTCTTATGAGATAAGTATTCTCTTTGATCCTTATTATAAAGCACCAATTAACAAATTTATTTGATCTTTTTTATAAGGTAATTGCTGTTAGAATTTAGGATAAAATCTCATGGGTTATGAATAAGAAGAATGATGGAAAATAAGAGGAAAAAGGAAGAAGGAATGTGTGTGTGAATAGAAGTCATACATTGATTAGTTGGAGGGTATATAAGCCTCAACTTTGCTCCTACTAAATGGGCCCTTGGGCTAACCCACTTTTGTAGAGGGGTGAGAACTTAGGTGACCCTTGGTCCACCACGCGCGCGCCATCCGGCCGAAATAAAAAATATTTTTTTATTAAATTATTTTTTGAATTTCTAATTTGATCCCGAACTTTTAATAATTACATTTTTGCCCTTCCGAGATTTTCCAACCACGATCGGTTTGGATCGTTAGCTCCGTTCTGGTGCGTCTGTTCGTGCGACGCACCAGTTCCCTGGTAAAAGACGCGGGTCGCTTCTGTTCGTTCCGTTCTGGTGCGTCTGTTTGCACAACGCACCAGTTCGCTGTAATAGACGAGTCCATTTGATCAAGTTTTTCGTTGTCTATAAATAGGACGCCCAAGTCACAGAATCGTATATGTTTTTTTTACATACACTCTTTCTGCATACTGCATATACAAAACATTTTGTGCGTTCCGAAAGCAGACTCGTTGGATTCGCTTAGGCTTCAGATAAATAGAGCCATCTTTCTGAAGACGAATAATCCGCTATATCCTGGGAGGCAATCGCTCAGAAACCTTCAGCATCCATATTGAGGGAGCAAAATTGTCTTAAGAATACAACGTACGTTGGGCCCGAATTTCTGCATAGTTTATTACCATATTTTGTTGTACATCTCGAACGTGGTGCCATCTCGTTCGATCAAACAGGAGCTGACCTTGAGAGCACTATGCCGAACTATTTGGACTGGTGGGCAACCTTCTCGATCAGCAAAAGTCGACTTTTCAAATCGCCTTCCTCTACCGATATCCACACGAATAACCTCAAACACAGATGGTAGCGTGCTAGCGCCTTCAGTATTCTCGCGTCTCTCTATATTCTCTCTAGGGTTTCTCTCGGCTTTCTAATACGCTTGACAAAAGTCCCGTATGTTTTTTTAAACCCGGTAGGCGTATTATATTCAAAACTAATCCACATTAATTTTGAAATTCGAATTTTAAATCTGGATTAAAAAATATATTAATTAAATCTATCTGATAGATCTAATCTAATCTATTTATTTAATCCAAATTGAAATCCTTTTGATTTAATTTATCTCTATAAATTATATTCGAGAAATGATATCTATCTATTTAATTAAATCTGAGATACTATATCTCAATTTAAATTAAATTAGATATATGATATCTTTATTCGAAAATTAAATATGAGATACAATATCTCTATTTATTTTAGATATTTAATTTATCAAATAAATTAAATACAAACAAATATTATATAATAATATTATAATCTTTATTAAATAATAATATTATATTATTTTGGAATTATATATATATATATATATATATATATATTCATCCTAGACTAAATACATTATTCATTAAATCTTAGACATATCTAAGGTTCAATGAATCTTGACACTTTTGCTCATGTTGGGCTATTATTGTGTGCGACCCTGCAGGCCCATATGAGATTGGCAGTGGGCCAATACTGTACCGACCCACAAGTTGCAAGCGGCCTCTGGCAAGACATTGCGACTACCCAATTCATATGGAGATCGATGATACGATACAACCTATCGTACAACCATGTCACGTCCCCTTTGTCACGCGATAATTTGGTCAAGGATGAGGCATGAATAATGTCAACTTCCTGTTCTTGACCATTACTTTCTCGATTCTTAAGTAGTCTAACAATTGAAATGGAAACTCTTTTCCATCGTAGTATGACCATACATTTCTCAGACTCACTCATCGAGGGGCCCAGTATTATCTCTCTACGAATGTGAGGGACAAATTCCATCTTGACCATTCATGTTCCTCTGCATGAAAACCACTGATCCCGATCATAGCCTTTATCATCACCCGGTCAAAGGTGACTTTTGACTAGGTCAAAGATCATCGACTCATCATGTAAGAATCCATGATGATCTCACGTCAACGGGCGTTGTGACGCGGTTATACATGAGAAAAGCTTATGACTTAATCCATGCAGCTTTCTCATAGTGGGTCGGTCCAGCACCTTGTATTCTTACAAGTGCCCATGACTTTGACTCGTATCTCCATACTCATCAAAGTCATACTGGTCTTATTTCATCTTCGCTCCCACGTAGATGACCGACCAGGGACATTTAGGATAATCTATAAGATATATCCAAGGATACAGTTATCAATATAAACATGTAAATGAAATGATAACTAAAGGAGAATACTTTAAATAACATAAACGTCTAAAGTACAATGACTTGCCCCTAGGGCATAATTTCCAACAATTATAAGTAATCAACTGACAATTTTCACAAACCAATAAAAACAGTTAAAGTCAAAAAAATTGTCTTAGAATTTAAGTAACTTCAAATATTATCTCTACTAATTGCACTGAATTCTAATATTATATTAATTATTATTCACCCACCACCCTTATTAATTAGGGTATACATGAAAAAAAATAATCAATGCGATTTAAAACAAACAAGTGCCTTATAATAAAAACCAGCGGGAGTATAACAACATTGAGTAACACGAAAGTTGAGGGAAAAAAATCAAAGCGTGAATCCTGAGTTAGGCATAAATTTGTGGGGTTTCCAACTAGGAGGGAAGAACAATACCTTCCTTGGACTATGAGTCTATGACAATGGAAGTGGGCCACCCAGTCACTTAAGCTGGAGAAAATATTTGATACTCTTTCGTATTGCCATAACCTTTATATAATGACTGAAAAAAACAATCTAAAAAATCAAGGAGGATAATTTAATTAAAAAAATAAATATATAGTCCATTGGAAATATGTGAAAATTCTTAATTTATCAAATTTGGACAACTTTTTTTAATTAGGGTTCTTTTGATCTCAATTAATAGAATAAGTTCAAATAACATAATTATTAAAAATTATTTCACCAAATTATTTCCGTCATATTATTTAGTATGTCATATTTAATAAAAAAATTTAATTAGATATATAGATAATTTTTTAAGAATTTTGAAGTGCATATTTCTTTACTTTTTTTTTTTTTTTGATTAGATAGACTCTTTTTTCTCACGAGTGAATGTGAGAAATGGGTGAGCCTGGCTAATACGGGCTCGGACTCAAAAGTCTTGTTATCCCATTTAACAATTTATTAAAAGTCAACCTTTAGGCTAGTTCAAAATAAAAAAATACTACATAAAAAAATTAAGAAAAATACTAATTCAAATTTTAAGCAGAGCGACGTCGCCTAAAAGATTAACCCAACGTATAAACCTTCTTTAATCTTGTCTTAATGCATTTTAAACCATGAGAGGTAATGAGGTGCTAAAGTTAAAAAAGTAGAGGCAAATAAAAAATATGTGGGTTGAGTTTCTCTCATGGTTCTCTTTCTCATAATCTCATATCCACCATTATATCAAAACAATATAAGGGCATATTCAATCCTTTAAGAAATTATTTCTATAGACATAAGTAAATAAATTTAAACTCGTAAAATATGATTTATACTATTCATAATTGCAATCCAAAAAAAATAATTAAATTTTAATTTATAAAATATTAAATCCAAATAATACATTTTATGATCTAAAAGTAAAGAGGAGATGATGAGAAGATAATAAAAAATATTAAGATAATAAGAATATCCTCCTCCAAAACATGTGAAATCTTAATGAGCCGTTTCTTACCTATAAAAATACAAAGAAAAGAAATCGATCTGGAACTTGCCAAAATTTAGTTTTAGGCCCGCCCGGGTATTGCGTTAATTACAAGTGATATTTATTCAAAGTTCTTTTGACTTTTTTGAAGTTTTTGAAAGTGATGTGGCAAGGGGTACTGACTTTTTTTAATAAAAAGAAAAAACTTATCATTTTTTAGATTATGCTTTTGGAGGATTTTCGGCATTCTAATTCTAATATAAAAATATTTTTTCCTATAGAGTGCTAAAAAATATATGCAATACTTATTAATTTTGATAATATATATATGGGATAGGATATTGTTACTACCACTTTTTGTTACTACCAATGTTACTACCACTTTTCCACCGTTAGATCAGAATCTTAATAGGAGAGAAAAATTATAAAGGTAGATGAGATTCTGATCTAACGGTAAAAAGTGGTAGTAACATTGGTAGTAACAAAAAGTGGTAGTAACAATATCTTATCCCTTTATATATATACTAAACTTATCATAAATTATACCATTTATAACTATAATTTAGAATTTATTATACCGTTTATGATTATAATTTAGAATTATGAGTGATAAAAAATTTTGGAAGATAAAAATTTATAATTGTCCGCATAATTAATTAATTTTAAGCCAAAAATCATAATTGACTAGATAATAAATATCAAGCGAACCTAATATGCCTCGGTGAAGCAATAAAATGGCTGTGGAGGGGTCAATTTTATTACTAGCATACACGAGTTTATGTCCAACACAAGAAATACTTACATATTACTCGTTCTGATCCTAATTATAAGAGTTAGTTGACTTTTTTGGAGAGATTAAGGAAGCTAATTAAATTACTTTAGAGTATATTTATTTGTATTTTTTTTCTTCAAACTATTTAGTCTGACTAATAAACTAATATATAATCCAAGAATGCACAACATATGAAATGATTAAGTAACTTATTTAGCTTCCTTAATCTCTCCAAAAAAAAGTCAACTAACTCTTATAATTAGGACCCGAGGTAGTATATTATAGGAGTATCACATCATTTATATTCTGACTAATTAAAATATAACTTATCTTATTAATCTTTCATAACATATGAGTCATCCGGAGAAATTCAAATTTTATGATTTTTAAAGATAACAACTCATGAGAGGGAATTGGCGTCTTTTGTTTTTCCAAAATAATGAAGTTTATATATTTTAGAAACATAAATTTGAATTTCTATAAATTATTTATCTTCCATATAAGATTAAAATAAGATAAATTATTATATTTTAATTAATCAGAAATGAGGTGGCACTCTAAAGTTTATAAGAATTTCTAAGCCAAGAAGAGAAAATGCCACGTAAGAACAGCCCTCCAAATCAATTCATAGGCCCACTCCCGTATGGGCCATTGTCATCTATGCCCTCGTCAAAAAAAAAGGGGAGAAAAGTTAATCGACCAGGAAAAATAAAAAAGAAAAAGTGAAAGATGCGCGATTAGATAAAAAAAAGTTTAATAAAATAAAATAAAAAAGATAAAATTTTCGGATTCCAAACGAGAACTCAAATATAGTTCGGAACCAGCGTTCAGGTCCGTTGCTGGCATCTCTCTTTTCTCTCTAGGCCCCCCCTTTTGTCCCTTATCGTCTCTCACGTTCTCACTCTCTCGACCATACGCAGATTTTCCACCAGCCAGGAAAGGGATAGAAACCCCGAGAAAATTTTCAGAGAGCGGCAGAGAAGGCCGGGGGCGTGGATGCAATGAAGTGGAGGCTGTAGCTTTCAAGATTAACACGGCGTAGGACTTAGAGTCCATGGCTTGAGCGCTAATTATTGGCTTCTTTGTCGATCTGAACGGCTGCCTTTGAAGTTATTCGCTTTTTTTGTGAAAACCTAAGGACTCTTGCTTCGGTTTTGAAGTTTTTGATTGTATCAGGAGGCGAAGATTGGTGCGGCGCAGTGTGTATTGGTTGCCCCGTACGGTTTCATCTTCGATCTGGGGCGGGGAGCCTTGCAAATCAACGTTTTATCAGATGCGAGCGTATTGGTCGCTCGCCTTTGAAACCCTAGATTTGTTACTGTTCTGTTGAATTCGGTTTTTGTGTTGCCGCTGGTACGATCTGGCCTGTGGGATTGTATGAATTGCACTTAGGAGCGGTTTTATTTGATTTTGTTTGTGTGGTGCTGTGCTGCGGTTTTTCCGTGGCTGCCCCTGCTATTGGGTTGTTTTTCATGCCGCCTGAACCACTGCCGTGGGACCGGAAGGACTTCTTCAAGGAGAGGAAGCACGAGAGGTCTGAATCGCTGGGCTCTGTGGCGCGATGGAGAGACTCTTCTCATCATGGTTCCCGAGAGTTCAGTCGGTGGGGATCGGCCGATTTCCGCAGACCGCCAGGTGATTTGTTATCCTGTTTGTCTTATTTGTGCTGATGATGTCTGGGTACCAAATTCATCCTTATTCAGTCTATAAGGAGCTGGAGCTTCCCCTTGATGCTAATTCGTCTCTTTCTTAAAATGATGGATTGTTTCTTATGGTTTTGATATTTTTTTGTGGATTTTGCGTTAGTATGTTGAAGATCTGAGTCGTTAATTTTAAGAAAATACTATTGTGAAGAGACGAATCTCCCCTTCCCACCTTTAAAAGAATTTCTGCCATTCTTTTCTTCTTGCGATCAAAAGTATATACTTTGCTTTTGTTGATGTTTTTCCTATTTTTCCTTTTTGTGTTTAAAAATTTTCTGAAGGTCATGGTAAGCAGGGAAGTTGGCACGTGTTTTCCGAAGATTCTGGTCATGGATATGCACTATCTCGGTCCAGTGACAAGATGCTGGAAGAAGATAACTGTCGCCCATCTGTTTCCCGAGGAGATGGAAAATATGGTAGAAACAGTAGGGAGAATAGAGGATCCTTTAGCCAGAGAGATTGGAGGGGACATTCATGGGAGGCCACCAACGGCTCTCTTAATTTGTCCAGGAGGCCATCTGATCTGACTATTGACCAGAGGTCAGCTGATGACATGCTAACATATCCTTCTCATCCTCATTCTGATTTTGTAAGTACTTGGGATCAGCATCATATGAAAGACCAGCACGATAAGATTGGTGGTGTCAATGGGTTGGGTACATCACAGAGATTGGATAGAGAGCATTCTCTTGGTTCAAACATATGGAAGCCTCTTAAATGGACCCGTTCTGGAAGCTTGTCTTCACGAGGCTCAGGTTTTAGCCACACAAGCAGCTCGAGGAGTGGAGGGGCAGATTCCAATGAAGCAAAGTCTGAATTGCATCCAAAAAATGCAACTCCTATTGAATCCCATTCAGGGGATGGTGCTACATGTGCGACATCTTCTGCACCCTCTGAAGATCCAATGTCCAGGAAGAAGCCTAGGTTGAATTGGGGTGAGGGACTTGCAAAGTATGAGAAGAAGAAAATTGAGGAACCTGATATAAGTGCATGCAAGGATGACCCTGTCTTGTCTGCTTGTAATATTGAGCCCTCTAACTTTATCGGTTCAAATTTACTAGATAAAAGCCCAAAAGTTACAGGCTTTTCAGATTGTGCATCCCCAGCCACTCCATCTTCTGTTGCCTGCAGTTCCTCGCCAGGTTAGTAATTCCCTTATTCCTGACTTCATTGTGTTCATTTTCTTTAACTCCAGTGCAAGTGATGCATGATGAAAATGATTATACTTAATAACAAACATGGGAATTCGACTTTGCTTACTATTATTAGTGAAAATACCATCTATCCCATTAGGGTGTTTATCGAGTTTTGTCATCATATAGAAGTGTGATGCCTGTCACTCTGATGTCTGCTCACACATTTATTCCTTTGCATTTTATATGGTCAAATATATGGTTCTTTAAATTGACTGAGTTATTTTAGCAGGAGTTTTAATATCTCTATGCAATCATTTGCTTTATATTCTTCTGTTTTCATTGGAAGTGGGACTGCAGTGTTGTCAAACCTGTTGCTGTCTTTTCTTTTATGATCTCATGAATTGTATTCCTTCGAGCTATTGCTGTCTACTGTATTGCTTAAAGTATGATACAGACAGTTTGATTGCTGTATGTACTTGTTTGTTGGATGCTTCATTTTGTTTTATCGCCCAATTATTTCAGAAGTAAAGTGCTTCCCTGAGATTAGGAGAGGAACTCTATCGATATTTCACCCTCAGTAGTTGTAGAAATGTAACATAGTTCTGTCATTGGCATATGTACTAGTTATTAATCAAAGTAAATTTTACAATTCAGCAGGTGTGGAGGATAAGCTGTATGGAAAAGCTGTGAATAGTGACAATGATGTTAGTAATTTGAATGGCTTGCTCAGGCCTCAGAATCATCTACAGACTTTCTCTTTGAATTTAGAGAAATTGGATATTGACTCCCTGAGTAGTTTAGGTTCTTCACTTATTGGGTTGCTACAATCTGATGACCTAAGTTATGTGGATCCTGGCATAGCAAGTTCTGCTGCAATGAATAAGTTGCTGATATTGAAAGCTGACTTTTCGAAGGTACTGGAGGTTACTGAAGCTGAAATAGATTTACTTGAAAGTGAGTTGAAGTCACTGAAATCTGAATCAGGGAATAGCTGTCCGTGTCCTGCAGCATTGGGCTCCTCCCTGGTGGCAAATATTACAAAGTCTTGTGAAGAACAAGGTAGAGGCTATGGTAAGATTTCCCGGCCAGAGCCATTGCAGTTTTGTTCTTCTGCTGATCCTGATGCAGAGAAGATGTCTCCTTCAACTAAAGTGCATGTTATTCATGAAAATGGCAAGGAGGAAGATATTGATAGCCCTGGAACAGCAACTTCTAAATTTGTGGAGCCTCAACCCCTTATTAAAGCAGTCTCTTCATTTGATATTGGGGGAAATGATAATTGCTGTGGAGGCTTTGATGCCATTCAACCTGCAAGCAGTAGATGCGTAGTGCCCTGTTCCACTAGTGAGCAAGCTGTGGAGGTAAAAGATGGCATGAGTGCTGCTCCTGGTACAAGTGCTTGCTCTGGATCTGAGGATACATTGTGCAATGAAATTATTTCTTCTAATAAAGAACATGCTAGCAGAGTGGTTGAAGAATTTGCTCAGTTATTGCCTAAAGATTGTTGTAAGGTTGGTAATATGGGAGCTATCAATGATTCATGCTCTTCAGCTGCTGCTGTTAAGGAAAAATTTGCAGAGAGAAAGCGGTTAGCAAGGATTAAGGAGCGTGTAATAACCCTTAAGTTTAAAGCCTTGCACCATCAATGGAAAGAAGATATGCGGCTTATGTCTTTACGAAAATGTCGTCCAAAATCTCATAAGAAACTTGAAGTTGGCATTCGGATCACTAATAATGGTTTTCAAAAGAATCGGTCCTCCATCCGTTCTCGGATTTCATACCCTGGTATGAATTTTTCAACAGCATGTTTGTCTTCCAAATGTGTTTCGATTTTTCTGTTTGTTATTTATCTCAGTGATCTAGAATATTCTACTTATTGCACACGGGAATGGTAGATTTCTTGAGGTGAAAAAACAGAAGAACTGATTTTTTTTTAGGTTGGGTTTTATTTACATATTTGATGTATTTGTGATGATTTTGATGCCTAGTATCCCATGTGTGCATGCGTTGATTGGAAGCATCTGTTTGGTGCCCAAGATTAATTGTACTGTTCATGATTTGTGAACAATGTGATTTCCAATACTTTTGTATTTTATATTAATATTACTATTTTGTATTTGTATTTGTTAACTAATATATCTGTCAGCCTTGTTGGGTGATTGATATGCGAGCTGTAGTTTCAGTGTTTGCATATACTTGGTGGAAATCATTTGAGTAGTCTGACACATGGAAGACCTGGTAGGCTTGGCTTGTAGTTGAATTTTTAAATATGATAGAGATTGATGCATGTGATGCTGCATTGGGTGTTAAGCTACTAGCCGTGGTGCTTGCCATTGTATCACTAATAAATGGATAAAAACATTCCTTTTTTTAGTTTTATTTAGCAGGTCCATGGCTTGCTTTCCATGATACTGTTGGTAACTTGAGCTCCAATTTTTGTCAGACTAGTTAACTGAATTCTTAATTATGTCAACTTTAATCATTGACTGAAAATACTGCAAGATCTTATTCTTCATGAAAACAGTTCTAATTTATTAATAGGATCATGTGTTCTCATTACCTTGCTGATTTTAGGATTCCCTGCAATTATTGCTGTCACCTAAGTTTTCTAACAAAAGTTAGTTCATTTGAGATGGTTTATATTTCATCTTCGTATCTGTGTTTCATATTTTGGCACTTGCGTACTGTTTAAAAGTTGTCGAGCTTTTTTGGGTGTGAACAAATATTTTTTTTCAGCAGGAAATAATTTAAGCTTGGTTCCAACATCTGAGATAAATAATTTTGCCAGCAAACTTCTCTCTGATTCCCAAGTTAAAGTTTACCGGAGCACTTTGAAGATGCCGGCTTTAATTTTGGATGAGAAGGAGATGATGATATCAAAGTTTCCATGTAGTAATGGGTTGGTTGAAGATCCTTTGGCGTATGAGAAAGAGAAGGCTATGATCAATCCTTGGACATCAGAAGATAAAGATATTTTCTTGGAGAAATTTGCTGCTTTTGGGAAAGATTTCCGGAAAATTGCTTCTTTTCTTGATCACAAGACAACTGCTGACTGTGTTGAGTTCTATTACAAAAATCATAAATCTGAGTGCTTTGAGAAAATTAAGCAGGATGTTAGGAAGACAGGGAAGTCGTATTTGACCAACACTGACTTGGTAGTATCAGGTAAAAAATGGAATCGAGAAATAAATGCTGCTTCGCTCGAGATTTTGAGTGCAGCTTCAGTGATAGCAGGTCATGCAGACAGAATAAGTGCTAATAAAAAATTGCGTTCAGGAAGTTCTCTTTTAGGGGGCTATGGTAATATGAAGAGATCAAAGGGTGAGGATAGCATCCTAGAGAGATCAAACAGTTTTGACGCTGTTAGGGATGAAAGAGAGGTAGTTGCAGCTGATGTATTGGCTGGGATTTGTGGTTCTATATCATCTGAAGCTATGAGTTCCTGCATAACAAGCTCTGTTGATCCTGTAGAGGGTAGCAGGGACAGGAGCCTGAAAACAAACCCTGGGAAAAAGCAATTGTTGACACCTGATGCTACTCAGAGTGTTGATGACGATACCTGTTCAGATGAGAGCTGTGAGGAGATGGATCCCACTGATTGGACTGATGAGGAGAGGTCAGCTTTTCTTCAAGCTGTATCATCTTATGGGAAGGACTTTGCTATGATCTCACGGTGTGTAGGTTCAAGGTCCCAAGATCAGTGTAAAGTGTTCTTCAGCAAGGCTAGGAAATGTCTTGGATTGGATCTCATGCGGCCCAAGTCTGTAAATTCAGGTTACCCAGTGGATGATGATGTGAATGGTGGTGGGAGTGATACAGATGATGCATGTGTTGTAGAGACAGGTTCGGCAATTGGCGCTGATAGGTCAGGCACTAGAACTGATGAGGATCAGCCATTGTCTGTCATGAATGCGTACTCTGATGAATTTAATCCCGTTGAACCCAGGGTCTCGTCAACTGATTTGAATAAATCAAATAATATTGGAGCAGAAGTGGATCAAGACGGTGAAGATGTGGATGATATGGTTTCTGATGCTTGTGAAATGGATAAGCCTAAGCTGGGCTATGTTGGTGGTGGGGATGTCTTGTACAGTTCTGACAAGTCTGGTGCTGCCAGTGGCCAGACAGCTATGAATATGTTAGTTTGTGAAGTGGGAGAAGATGGAGCAAATAAATTGGCAGGTGCAGTTACAGAGTCAGTACCTTACCAATCTAATTCTGTTGTTGAGGCTAGAGTGGTTTCTGAGGTTTCTTCTGGGGGTCTTGGAGAGGAGTTGACAGGGCAGAAACAATCACTGCCTCCATGTCTTGATGATAGGGATAATGAACATGAAGCAGTTGCTGTTGTAGCTGAATCAAAACGCTCAGTTCAAGATTCAAGTACAGTGGTAAAGGAGTTAACAGGGCAGAAGCAATCACTGCCTCCATGTCTTGATGATAGGGGTAATAAACATGAAGCAGCTGCTGATGTAGGTGAATCAACAAGTTCAGTTCAAGATTCAAGTACAAGGGCAAATGCTTCGCCTTTACCTGCAGGCGCTTCTTGTACAGGCTTGAATCTTGAAGATAAGCACCAATCTTCTCTTGGAGATGCCTCTATATCAGCATTGCCGCTGGGGGATTTTCAGTCCAATGCAAAACTATTGTTGCAAGATACTATTGCCATTCAAGGTGAGAAAAAAGTTATCCAAGATCAACTGCCACGTAATTCTCAAGGAAGTAGAGATGTGCGCTGTCAAAATTTCAAAAGCACAGATGGCCAACGTGGTCATCCTAGCCATTTATTTGACGGTGTTGAGGCTAATAGCATCCTGCAGAGCTTTTCCTTGCCTATTAAACAAGAAGTCAAGGGTGATATTAGTTGCAGCAGGTCAGCATCTGAATTCCCGCTCATGTCTCGAAAGATTGAACAACCCTATGACCGTTACAAATCAGAGTCGCCCACTTCAGTTGATTCTGAAGTGACATCCAGAAATGGGGATGTGAAGTTGTTTGGGAAGATATTAACCAATCCTTCATCCACTCAGAAATCTAATTTGAATTCCAAGGGACGTGAAGAAACTGGTACCCGCCACCTGAGGATGAGTAGCAAGTCTTCTACCCTAAAATTTAATGGCCATTGCCATCAAAATCCTGATGGAAATTCAACAATTCTGAAGTTTGATTGTGGTGATTACAATATAGGCCTTGAAAATGTTCCCATGACTAGTTATGGTTATTGGGATGGGAATAAGATACAGACCGGCATTTCATCATTACCTGATTCTGCCATCTTGCTTGCAAAATATCCTGCTGCCTTCAGTAATTATGCTACATCCTCAGCTAAACTGGAGCAACATTCATTGCATGCATTTGCCAAGAGTAATGAACAGCACCTGAATGGCTCAGCGTTTACAACTCGAGAAATAAATAGCAGCAATGGTGTGATTGATTATCAAATGTTTAGGAGTAGGGATGCCCCGAAAGTGCAGCCATTTACGTTAGACATGAAAAACCGCCAAGATGTATTTTCCGAGGTGCAAAGAAGAAATGGTTTTGAAGCTATGGCAAATTTACAGCAGCAGGGGAGAGGAATGGTTGGAATGAATGGTGGTGTTGGGAGGCCAGGGATTCGGGTGGGAGGATCACACAGTGGTGTCTCAGATCTTGTGACAGCCATCAAAATGCATTATTCCAATTCTGACCAGTATGGTGGTCATAATGGAAGTATCATGAGAGAAGATGAATCATGGGGAGGAAAAAAGGGGGACTTAAGCAGGTAGTAGTTGTGTTCAGCGGCAAATGTTCTTTTGCCGCGATCTGTATTATATTTTTGTTATTGCTCAATACAGTGATAGGTCGATTTGACAGGTTCACAAGCCCGTCTTTTTGGTAAATTATTTAGGTTCTTGTAATATGGCAGCAACTTTTTTTTTTTCCCCTCCTTTTTTGGATCATTCTGATAATCATCTAGCTAGTTGATGCCTGGCTGATTGTTTCAATTTCTGACTGTTGTTGGAGTGGTCTCTTGTGACTCGCATTACTTTGTCAAGGAGTGCAGGTATTTCTGCCCCCTGTTCTAAAAGCAATACCTGGATTATCTCCACCAGTTATTTGCTATATAAATTGTGCACTAATAAAATAACTTGGCATTTTCTTTAATTATTGGTACCTAAATGTTTCAAGTACATCGAGCATTAACAGGCGGACCAACATGTTTTCTCATTGTCAACTTTTTCAAATAATCACATCAGAATCCCATTTTGCAAGAGAGCATACCGTTTTGCTGCGAACATCTGGCCAGCTACTTAAGTAACCTGTCTTTCATACAAAATTGTAATGATTCATACATACAGTCAATCCTGTAAGCCCTTTGAAAATATGCATCCAAACAGTTCTCAAACTGCAAGAGCTTTACTGCTTTCCTTGACCTCTTCCTGTGTCTGGAGGATGGTAGGAACGGGTGCAATGATCTCAATAACCTGCAAGCACACAAATTGAAAAGTTATTAATCAGAATCATTACTTAAGCATACGAATACCAATAGACATGGGAGAGCATGAGGAAGCATTTGAGGATGCAGAGCAGCAAACCACCAAATGAGTATTAAGTAGATAAGCGTATTTAAATTGCAAAATTAAGAGAATACAATTTTAGTTCAGAAAAGTCTTTAGGATTCCACTAATAGCCCAAATCCCATCTTACTTTTTTGTTTGGTGCGTGTTTTTTTCACAAATAATTTAAAATCATTAGCTTGTAGATAAAATAAGAGACGCATTGCAAAAACGATGCAGTTTGTAACTTCTTTTTATGATTTTTCAAAAGAAAATAATAAACTACCCCGAAAAGAAACAAGAAAAATTCAAACCCATCATATTTTAATCCAACAGTCCTTAACCAGTATCAGTTAACTCTCCTGCCTGACTTTGCGGGTTGCATGTTTCCTAGAGGTCTTTAATACTGTCCTTTGGGCCTCGAGCCCCGTTTCAGACTCAAAAATTTGAGAATCAAGTCTCCCTAAAAAAGCCATGCAACTAAACAGCATAAAAGCAACTCCTTAAAACAATTCTAGCAGAGTTGAATTCCATGACTTTGAGATAGCAATTAATATTAATCTTATACCTCATTTGTTTTGGGATGGGAAATGACCAATTGATGTGCATGCAGATGGTATCCACAGTCTCCAGGAACAGGCTGAGTAGGTTTCTGATAACCCCTACATAATACGCAGCAAACAGAGCACAGATCAAATTTCAAATTAACTTCATGTAATTATTGAATAATCAAAGAACAAACGGAAATAAAGTAATCCAAATTCATCCACCGGATATCACTGCTTAACTTCTTGGATTACGTCACAATTACAAAGACACCATAAAAATGCTATTGTTGAGCTTGTCAACCAAATAGTTTGGTTTCGACATTTATTTCTGCAAAGGGTTTTTCCTTTCCATAATTTACTTATATCTTGTAGAAGCACATCACATGCCAAAGAATGACTAGTGCAAACAGTAATTATGTTTTGGGATAGTGGAACTTTTGGTCACTCAAGATTGCCTTAATCCATTTGATCCATGAAGTTTAATATTTAATATTTATCCTAAAGTTTCGTAACATAATTAGTTCTTAGGGTTTAAAGGGGATGTAAAGTGGGTTCCAAAAAGGGGTGTGAATGGAAGATACTTGTGAACAAAGTGACTGATTCTTTAACGTATAATTGGAAGATACATATAATCCAAGACATGCGGTATAATTGTGTATGGTTATGAAAATTAAGGAACTTGATCGATAAAAATTAAACTTTAGGGACCAGATTGATAGCGGAAACAAATTCAAGGGACCAAAAGTTTCATGTCTCTTATGTTTTCCACAGGGGAAAAAATATATACAACCACCTCAGTTTTTCACTTAGCAGTGGCTGATTTAATTTTTTTGGAAAGAAAATATAGTCCTTAAATATGCTTGTTAAAAAGGTCAGAGGTCAAGAATCAGAAGAGCATACGCAAAGGCTATCACACGAGAGAGAATTTAAATTAATATGCAACTAGATAATCGAATGTGAGTCCTTACCCATCTTCAGCAAATATCTCATCTGAAACATTGTAGTCAAAGCATTTAGGTTGCCCACCAATCGCATATAGTGGATCGCCTGGTAAGAGACAAACTCATGTTTCAGCTTTTGTGAAATCAAAATTCATTCCAACAATTATGACTAAATAGGAGTATCGGGATTAACCAGCAGTAGCAGAGACCAAAGGCAAGATCTCAAAATGTAACGATTTAAGTATTTATGGCAAGGCAAAGTTGGCTGATCCATGATTGAGGTTTGCTCAATCATTTATTGGCTTTTAATATGTCGGAGCTTGCAAAATTCAGCAACTTTTTCATGGGAAGAGAGAGTCAGTTTGTTCTCTGACCAGACTAGAGATTCTAACAACACGACTCAGAAAAATTTCACTTGATTTACTCTTCACGTGAAGCACCATAAATAACTCACAATTCAATGTTTACCTACTAGAGGATGCCCTATGAAAGATAGATGAATGCGGATTTGGTGTGGCCTTCCAGATTGAATCTGAACCTGTTAGACAACCCAGTCCGACAAAATTATAATGCTACTATAATTAGCGCAATTTAAATGCATGCAAGCCATAAATGTTTAGTTTGTTCTGGATGCGTAGGTAGACCTTCAGTCAATCTATATGCATATGACATATTGAACTTTATTTAAAACACACCCAAACATCGACACCCAACAGTGATATTTATCAGTCATAACCTACGACTCTCAAAATGATGCCACATGGTTATGATCGAAGATAATGAGGTGCAAATGTGTTTAGCAATATGTTTCCTTTTCTCTATATAGTAAAATATGATCTTGATTATCATCATATTTTCCATATTTTTTAAAAAATATATAAAGAATAATTGTATGTTCTTTTTTCCCCACACGATATCGTATGTTCCCTAGAACCTGAGTCTATGGGGTTAGGAATTGGATAAAGAAGTATATATAATCATAATTATTAAATTCAGCAACCTCACCTGAACCAATGTGCAGTTTCCTTGTATATTTTTCTCTAGAACATCCACTACACTCAGAGCTGGTTTTCCTGTCTCGATGAAAAGAACAAAGCATAAGATAAGAAGCCAATTATATGATAGAAAAGCAACTGTCAAAGTAATGAGAAGAAATTTGTTGCGTAGCATATGAAGTAGCAAATAGTAGGACAAACATCTAAGCAAAGTAACAAAGGACCAAGATCTTATGCCCATTAAGATTTTGAAAGAAGTATTAAAAAACCTACCTGATGGAGAAGCAATATACAGCCCTTTTGCAACACCAGGATATTTTATTGTTCCAATTGGCTGCTTGATAGTCACCTATAGAGTGAAAAAACCAGAACGTTATGGAAGCTACGTTTTTTTTTTTGGACAAGTGAAAGCTATGTATTTTAAACATTGTAGTTCTAGTAAGTCAGTTTACAGAAAAAGAAGAGAAACGAGCAGAAAGGATCCTATATAAGGACGAATATACAACTCAATTTCCCAATTGGTTGAAAAGAACAAATTTCATTTCCCTTTTGATTCAACATACATGGGAGAACTACCTAGTCTCAGTCTATTTACTATCTTGAACAACAAGAAGAACAAATATACATGAAGAAAGAAGTTGCGGAAAATACAGAGTTTCCATGGAACTTTACTTGATACCTCTAAATAACCAGAGCAACAGCAAAAGCTACTGAAGCTTCAAATCTAATTTATAGAAGTGAAAGACCTCCTGTAGAGGAATAAGTTTGGCAACACCTGAATAAACAATTCCTGACCTTAAGACTCATTTAATCTTATTTTGCTTTTTATTTAACCCGTTTTTTTAGCGAGGTATCGTCAGAAATCCCCGAAAGATTAAATACCCTTGTAAAATTTCTTTCTTTTTTATTAAATATGTCAGCATATTACCTTATCATTGTCAGCTATCCCACTTATGAGGGCTCGATAAATCTTTGCAATTTTCCCATGCTCCTTACTGGGATCTCTGTTATTGGAAACAAGAGACTATGATGAGTGAAAACAGGTGACAATATTCGGTGAAACTTTAATTTAAGAGATCTTATAGTTCCTCTTTACTTTTTTTAAGCAATCATGGTCGTAAGTAACAGGATAATACAAACTAAGTAACCAGCAACCACTTCTCAGACAAGTGATAGCAGTAGTGAATGGTGATCTCCTTCCAACCAAGCATAACAAAACAAAAATCTCTTTCGAAAGCCTTAAATGACTCAGGAAGTTATCAAGGATTTATGGCCAAATATTAGCCAATACAAGATTGGATTTTGAAGTAATTCATAATTTTTTGGTGATACGAATTAATTGATATTATTCTCAAAAGAAATGTACAAAGTACAGGACAACCGATAACCTAGTTTCAATTCCCTCAATCTCCTCATGAACAACCATTATTAAATATCTCCACAAAGAGTTCCTTTCAGGATATGATTTGAAGTTGGACAATATAAAATTTCCAGACCCCTTTACAATTTTTATTAAAAGAGTGAAATACTTTGGCCTTGCTTGAATTTAGCGTAAAATACATAGAACTCAAGGCTCTGTTATATTTAAAAACTAAATTACCATTCAATCCTTTCACGAAATGATACCATTACAAGTGTTTAATTGAGTCATGAAAAACAGGTCTAAAGCTAGATTAATTGCTCAAATGGTTTAAACTCTCCCAATTTGAATATAATGGCCTTATAACCATTACTACTAATTCAGAGTAAAGTCATATAGCCTTAAGATTTGAAAACAACTAGTAAGAATTTTAAATATTGTTAATCAGGGGTGTTTTAGACATTTGACAATCGAATTAAGATTTTGATTGGCTTTTGATATTTTAATCAATGACCACGTTAAAAATAGTAGAATACTTTCAAAAGAATTAAATAGTCTGTTTTTCAAATATAAAAACCTTATATCAATAGGCAATAATGTATATACAAATTTATATTTTAAAAATTAAAATGCAAACTTTTTGAGCTGAGACATCTTTGTTTTAGCAGAGAAAGAATGAGCAGATGCAACAAACCGGTTTCTTTCAATATTAGATGTTCCATCGGCAAAATATGATGCAAGTTGAGCTTTAGCTAGCTTTGTCTTTGCACATAGTAAAATCCCTGCGATACAATCAATCAATCTTGTAAAGAGTTAAGAATTGCCAACCTGGTTAAACATTAGCTAGGGTATAGGAAAACAATTTCGTGAGTCATACTTGCATAACAGGGAATAACAAAATAAATACTGTTTCCACTTTCAGTTAAACTATTAATTAAGAAACTAGTGAACGGCTTTAAACTCCTCACAACTGGCACCCATATTTTACTCATCACTTCTTGAATTGAGATGAGATATGCTTATTTTACAGAAATTCGCATGTTACCTTTCTGATTTTTTACATGATCTAAACAGTAAAATTATCTTCGAACAAACTCATGCTTGTGACATTTCTTGTAAACAAAGCAGTAGATCAAAATTCAAACCTAACACTTTTAACTATTAACATGAGTATTCAGCTTAACCTGAAGTTCCCCTCCCCAAGCGATGTACTGGAATAGGGTGAGGCCTTTGGTTGTTTGCTTGCCACTGTAGCTGAGTTAAAACTGTCCTTTGTTGGAAAAGACCTCCAGGTAGAACTTGCAGACCAGAAGGCTTATTTAGAGCAAGCTGAAGCCATATCAACTAGTTCATATCAACTTGAATAGATAATATCCCAGTTGATGATCAAAACTACTAAAAATAATCTATTAGTTTTCTACTTGAAACAATCTATTTCAGTTGGGACGAACAGGAAAATATTCTGAATGGTTTATTCTCCCTTTAGTAAATTAAAATCTCATATTCCTTGACACAATAGGTAGGAGAAAATAGGGAATCATGGATTACGTATTTAGCATGGCATTTGAAAGCTTTTCACCTCCTTTTGGCCATAAAAAGTTTCAAATCTAGTATCAAAAAGTCAGTAAAGCAGAAATTTTCAGGATGTGAGGGCCCCTTTGTTTTATAGTGAATGAAATAACAGCAAAATGGAGGCATCCCATATCTCTAGGCACAGGGTACCAAACATATCCTTAGTTTAGATTATTTGTACTATACACTCCTATAGAAAACCATAGGCTACAAAAACCAAAGTCCTTGTAACCTAGTGGTATGGATGCTCCCTTATAAGTGGGAGGTCGAGAGTTCAATGGTGCTTGTAACTCAGGTCGTTAGTGTCTGCTCTTGTAACTCAAAAAAGAAAACCATCCAAAAAAACAAAAAGTTCATTCATCAACTAAGCTTACAAACAACGTTCCCTTTCTTGTTTTCTCATTCTCAAGAATGAAAAGTATGGTACTTTCAGCACAGTCATGCACTAGTAAATTGTCAGTTGTACCTCTTCATAAGCATGTTGAATAGCAATACAAAACAATTTCAAGTTGTCAACTTAAAAAAGTATATATATATAATAAAAAAATGCCAGAGCAATTAAAAAACAAGAAGAGACAGACTTCAAGCCACATTATAGTGACAAATAAAGAAACAATACCAAGTCATCATCTTCATACAAAACTTCAATCATGTATGGTGCATCAGGTTCCTTCCATGGAAGTCTGTGATAGACTAACCTAGAGCCAACTCTAGCATAAATATAAAAAAAAAAAAAAAAAAAAATTAGAAAACATGTTATGGAAGGAAGTAAGGAACAACCTATAATCAAAAGGATAATAGATCTGCATCAAATAACCTGAGGACTGTGTTGGGATCCGTAACAACTTTTCCATCCACTGTTATCTGCAGACAAGGTGCTAATGAGGATAAGAATCAGCTGGATAGACAAATTATTTCATATAGCCTACTAATTCAGATTCCTCGATGATCAGACCTGCTCACTCTGAATACGCTGCAACCAACTGCTAAAACGTCAGTACGTAAATTTTATTGTGAAGAAGGGTTAGAAGGTCAGAATACTGAAATACTAAGTATTTTTGGTAATCAAAGAAAGTGCTATAAGAGAATAATTTTACGAAGAGTCTAGAAGAACAAAAATACAAGAGGTTTAAGAACCCTTCCAAAAACCAAAAGAAACTTTAAATCTGAGAAATGACCGAAAAATTCAAATTATATACAAATACTCACACAGAACTAAACAGACTTGTGCAGGAAGAAACACTATTCTTTCCCAAAAAACTACTGGAAGAAACCGTTGGGTAAAAGTAATAATTTCAGTTCAACCGGCTAATGCACATTGGCAAGAATTAATTAGCACTTATGTTGTATAAAGGATCAGCTTATTGTTTACCATTTTTCCTTGGACGTAGGAGAACATCTTAATAATCTTAGGCGTGTTGATCAGTGATGATTTACTTCTGCTTAAGAAAGGAGATGCGGTGACCCGTTTTTTGGCTAGTTTGACTACCACTTTCAAATTCTGTTTGAGTGGAAGAAGCCGAGCATACATAACAGAAGCTGCTAACGCTCATTTTCCTTCTAGGATTCTCAATTAAGCATATTCAATTACTTTATTATTTTTCAAGAAGTGGGGAAAAAGTAGCTTTTGATAAGCCTGCCCAACTTACTTTATTTTCCTTCGTTTCTAAGCATGGCCAAAACCCCAAAAACCAAAATCAAAGAAAGTTAATAAAAAAAAGGTTATACATTTAGATGAAGTTTTGAGTGGTTCCAGCTTACCCTTGCAAGGGAGCTGAACTCTTGTACTTGCTCGAGTAGAACTCTAACAGTGTCAACCCTGAAATTATTGGAGTATGATTAGTAAGTGATTTGAAAAATATTTCTATAAACATTATCCATATCAAACAAGAAAATGGAGGGAAAAGGAAGGTCTCATTTGGCTGCGCCGGCAATGCAGGGAGACGGGTGGGAAAGTAGGGAAAAAGATAATACAAAAAGAATTCCAATTGAATATTCTTTCTTTAAGCTCAGCTGAAAACTTGTAGCATAGAATTAAGAAGCAAGCAAGCACCAGAATCGGAGGATCGCACAACGTCGTTGTAATAAAGACCGTTGTTGAATTCCGGCCAAGGATATCCGAACTTCTGAGTATCACGTGGCAATGAAGAGGTCGCTGCCATTGAGCGATTTTCGACAAGTTTCAAATTGGAGCGAAACAATCAAGCAACGAAGCAGAGCAACGATATAACGAATTCGGGACGATGACAGAACGGTAAATTAGGGCTGGCATCGGCGCCAATTTCTTCCTAGAGTACAAAATTTAGTTGTGTTCGCCCGAAAATTGTTCCATCAGAGCTAGATCCTAGATGTCTTTTAAAGTCAGAGTACCATTCTGATAAGTTTGAATATTTTGATTATTAAATTAAGTTATTCCCTCCCGTCCTAATTATAAGACATATTTAACTAATTTTGGAGAGATTAAGGATAAAGATTAAATTAGTTTATTTTACCTATTTTCCTAAAATGTCTTTATATAAATTTTGCATTTCAACTACTTTATTGATTTCACACAATCCCTCATTCATATAAATAGTTGTATTTTAGGAAGAAATTGACAAAAATTAGAATGTTTTCCTATAATTAGGACCAAAACCGTCTTCTAAATGTTGTCTTATAATTAGGACCAGAGGGAGTATCAGAAAAATTGAGTAAAAGTATCATTAAAAATTTTAGGTTAAAGTATACGTTTGGTCCTTCATATTTGCCTCTGGTATCATTTTAGTCCCTTAAGTTTGTAAAGTGCACGTTTGCTCTCTTAATGTTAACACCGTTAGTTTGGCTTAACGGAAAATACTGACTCAACAATTTTAAGCGATGACTGTGCAATTAAATGCTGACCAAACATGCTTTTATGTTTGTATTTTAATAAATTAATATTTTAAATCCTATTAATTGAAAAATATTTAATCTTCCCATACTATTTTACAGTTTTTTACCGTTTGTGAAGATTAAGTATATATATATATTTTTTTTGTCAAAGAAGATTACATATTCAATTAATAGGATTTAAAATATTAATTTATTAAAATACTAACATATAAACATGCTTGATAAGCATTTAATTACACAGTCATCGCTTAAAATTGTTGAGTCAATATTTTCCGTTAAGTCAGACTAACAGTGTTAACATTAAGGGACTAAATGTGTACTTTACAAACTTAAGGGAGTGAAATTATACTAGAGGCAAACATAAAGGACCAAACGTATACTTTAACCAAAATTTTATTAGTTAGAAGTAAAGTATTGAAATCATAATATTAATATCCATGTGTACAAAATTTGCTTTGGGACTTCTCCCCCATGTTTTTCCAAGTTTTCCGATATTCTTATTTTAGTTTTTGGAAATGAATTAAATGAAAATTTAATGTTTTTAAAACTAAATGCATTTTAGAAAAATCAAGTTACAGTGATGTTTAAAAAAATGTGAAATTTCTTTTTATATATGTTTTTAATACACTATATTGAGGCAATTTCGAGGGTTAATGTACTAATTGAAGTAGTACCTTCTTTGCTTTGTCAAATTTAAGTATTATTGAATTCAATTGAAGACTTCTCCCAAAAAAGTTTCACACTAATCCGAACATCTTTCACTGATACTCACAATTAGTCAAATAAATTAGTTTAGAAAAAAATAATAAATATAAATATTTTAATATAACTTAGTTTATTTTTTAATTTTTTTTTTATATATATTTAGGATTAGAGTAGAACTTAAAACCATAATTCATGCACCCTTGTGCCATCACACATACAGGTTGGGAAATTAAAAACAGAATTTTCTATCTGAATTGACTAGTCACAAACATTTCTGTTTGGTGCAGTTCTATTACCTTAGCTAGAAAAACGACAACAGAAAGTATTAACCTATCATTATTAACAACCATTGTTATTTTAAATAACCAGTTTGCTAGAAATATTAATAATTAACTCCTAATAATTTCTGTTAATTATGGATTATCATAATGATAATAGAGAAAATAACATTTAGACTAGGGTTAAGCAAAAGTAACCATAAACATCATAGAAGAGAGTAAAAGTGACCATGATGTTAATAATCCCAAATGTCCGTTAATGTTTGTTGTTGTGAGCATTTTGATGAAAGGTTAAGGTGCTAAAATAGCCATTAACTTATACCAAAGATATAAAAGTAATCATATGCTTTTTTTTGAATACAAAAGTAACTAAAAATGACTTATTGAACATTAATTTATAAGTTCACAAGTTTTTGTTGTTGTTTGTGCAAGTTGAAGTCCAAGTAGATTTTAATTATGAGATGACAAACGATGATATGGATTTTCCTAATCCTACCATATGCTTATGCGATCTTCCATTGCGTCATAGTTTTTCTTAGATATCCTTCCTTAGAATCTTTTTATGGTTGGTTATGGGATTGTTTCAAATTGTACTTTTAAGGTCAACGATTCATGTTGGGGATTTTAGCTTTTTAGAGTTGGGGTGACAAGTTTTTCATTTCGTCATTTTTGTTAAAATAAAAAAATGTGACTTCTTGAAAATTAATTCATAAATTTTTCTTTCACTGTTGTCATTTTAATCCAAATTGATGATACACTAAAAAAAATCAAAGAAAAACTTATGAATTAATGTCAAAAAGTCACATTTTAGTTGTTTTTGTATCTAAAAAAATTTATGGCTACTTTTACAATTTTGAAATAAATTAATGGCTATTTTAGCATCTTAAGTATGAATTATTTGTTTACCCTATTTAATAATGTTTGCAGTTACTTTTGCTTTAAAAATAGTTAATATTTGAAATTAACTTTTATTCCAAAAATATCGAATGTTTGTAATTACTTTTACTTTAAAAAGTAATTTATAATTACTGTTGTACGTTTCAAAAGAATTAGAAGTTAATTAAATACCTTAACCTTTTAATGTATTAATGTTCAAACACAAGCAACAAAAATACTTATCAAATCAATGGATTAATTTAAGAAGTCACCTTTTAGTTTTTGCATAAAAAAAAGTTTCTGATTACCATAGTTATTAGGGTTAAGGTCACAATTAAAAATGAGAAAATTTACCAATCAACAATTAAAAATAAAAACTATCACACTACCGTTAAAATAAGGGAAACGACATTTGTTCATCTCTCTCACTCCCTCTCTCATTCTGTGATTCTTCTTCTCTTCTCTGTGTCTGACTCTGCAGAATCACTCCACAGAGGAAGAAGAACACAGGGAAGAAAATAAAGAGACACACAAAGGATTTTGGAGCTATCACCACTACAAAGTTCTCTAACGGCTATGGTGTACCGGAAAGAATATCCATTGCCCAGGGAGACAGCTCCTACATATATCATTTTTGTCGCTCATGTGATTCTTTCACAGGAAATTGCATCTCTGGATTATTCAGTGTTTCATCCTATTTGTATTCTTGCTCTGGTTTGTTTATGTGAAATTAGTGGATAATAAGAAGAATCACGAGATGAGAGAGAGATGAACAAGACTTTTTTCTATTAAAGAAGAATGAGAGTGGATCTCACCATCGAAGATGACGAGAGATCTGAGAAAGCTTGGAGAAGACCATATCTTCAATTGGCACCAAATGATCGTAATATTTTGTTGACTAAAATTTGCACCTTAACCCTAGTTAATTACTATAGGGCTACTTTTACATTTTTACTTTTCAAAAAAGTTAAATAGATTACTCAAACACCTTAACCTATTTTAAACTTTTAATAATTTAAATCATATAATAATATTTTTTTTTTGATACATATAATAATATTTTACTTTTAGCTAACATTTAGACTAATTTTGGTAGGGCTCGCCAGGCCCAAGTAGTAGTGCAATGCTTTGGCGACGCGTGAGAACCCCAATAGCAAGCTATTGTATTGGGCCCTCCCCAATAAAAAACTAATTTAATATCATGTGGACCGATGGCCCACGTATCAGATATTAAACTGATAAGAACAGATACTACACTTGATCTTAGCCAAAAGGCCGAGAAAGGTATGAGTTGTTTCGGTGATGAGCGTCAGTTTTATAGGCTTTTCTTGGCTCTTCCTTCCTTCTTTACACGGTGTGGGACTTCCATTCTCTCTCCACTGCAAAATGAAAACATCAGATCCATATTCGAGGGTCAAAATTTTTCTCCTTTATAATTCTCTACAGCTAATTCACGGCTTCTTTCTCTAATAACTGAATATTGGTATCTTGGTAGATTTATTGGCAATAGAAGGTGTTCGTGGAGTCCAGGAAACTACTAGGAAAAGTGAATAAATTAACTGTATTTCACTCATTTTTCTTGACACCAATTGAATGATATGTCTTGAAATATTTTTTTTTTGGTTGGATTTAACGGTTATGTTAGTTTTGCACTCATTTTGAGAGTTTATGGGTATTTTTGCACCTTTGAAAAATATTTAGTGTTGGGCGCCTTTGGAGTAAAAGCCTATGTGTATTTTTACACCTTAACACGACTGAGATAATGATGATTGAATGGAACTGAACTCAATCATAACTAAAATAATAATTAAATATACAAATATATTTTTATATTTTTATATGATCATGAAAAGATTAATATTATTCACTAATCCTATATGTGAGATCTCGTTTGTAGTATTTGATTATAAAGCATTAATAATTCACGAGTAAATGTAATATTCATGTATAAAACACAAGAAAACATATTACTAAGGTATACCGTGTACGTGTTTTCTTAAAGGGTTAAGGTGCGATTTTACCAACGAACTATTGGCTCAGGAGCGTCCAGCACAATTAACTATTAAGTGGACCAAAAATACCAACAAACTTTTTAAAAAGGAGCGCTCAGCACAACGCTATTAACACCGTTAACAAAAAGTTAACCTCCCTTATCTAAGGTACAGATTGGCCAACGAACTCTTATTCCAGGAGCGTCCAGCACAAAATTCTAAATTTTACTAAATTAAATAATTTTTTCTCAATTGTCATTATTCAAAACTACTTGTATAGATATCTATGGACAAAAATTATTCATTCTTTAATTTTGTCAAAATTATAATTTGCTAAAATAAACAAAAGTTTTAATTAAAAATATAATTATATGATTTAAATAAAACTCAAGGTGTTTTATAATTTATTATATATGTTAAACAAAAAAATTATATGATTTATTTTTATAATAAAACTCACATAAATTTCTTCTAAAATAAAATAATAATTTTTATGAGAAAAAGAATGTATGATAAATTATATGAGAGAATTAGAGTAAAATATGTAAAAGTGCACTTATTAATCAAATAAATTAGAGTAAATTTATTTATGTATTTTTACTCTATCATGATTTTTATTTTTATTTTATTTCTAAATATAAGTCTTATTAATCAAAATTTATAAGTATAATTTGTTTCCCTCTTTAAATTATAGCAAGAAATTTAGGTTATAGTTCTTAAAGCTCAATTGTGTCAATTGCCGTATAACTTATTCCCAACGATACATTATCTATCTTGAATATAATGATATCAAGTTAACGGCAAAATCGAAAGAAAAGAATATAAAACACCTTGAGTTTTATTTAAATCATATAATTATATTTTTAATTAAAACTTTTGTTTGTTTTAGCAAATTATAATTTTGACAAAATTAAAGAATGAATAATTTTTGTCCATAGATATCTATACAAGTAGTTTTGAATAATGACAATTGAGAAAAAATATTTAATTTAGTAAAATTTAGAATTTTGTGCCGGGCGCTTCGGAATAAGAGTTCGTTGGCCAATCTGCACCTTAGATAACGGAGGTTAACTTTTTGTTAACGGTGTTAATGGCGTTGTGCTGAGCGCTCATTTTTAAAAAGTTTGTTGGTATTTTTGGTCCACTTAATAGTTAATTGTGCTAGACGCTCTTGAGCCAATAGTTCGTTGGTAAAATCGCACATTAACCCTTTCTTAAACCTAAAATGAAGTTTCAGGCTCAATGCAAGGAAAAATAAGAAAATCCAAACCATTATCATATAAAATTACTAAGGATGGAGATTAGGAGAAAATATTTGCCGGTTCATTAGTTTGACTGACTGGTTCCTGCAATGATGCCTTTACACTTTTTGCTTTAGTTGTAGTTGTACTCATCTTGTCTTAATTATAAAGTAGAGAGGAAATTTTTCCCCCTATTTATAGGTCATGTTATTAGTTTTTACATGAATCTATAATTTTATCCCTAATTTATTATTATGTAAACTTTGTTCTCATCAAATGTAGTATTATATTAAATAGGAGTAAAGTTTAAAAAATAAATAAAAATTTAAGAAAAAAATTAATGAGATCTAAAGTTTTTTATTTATTTATGATAAAACATGTTATTGAAGCGGCTATATGAGTATTTTGTAAGATTTAAATGACTCAAGTTGGGAAAAAATGGCTCAATACCTGATTAAAAGAATTTCTATCTAAATAGTAAATTCACGACCTTTCATTTGGTCTGGTTCAATTTCCTTAGTTAAAATAATTTTGTACAATTTTGTTCAAAAAATAATAAAGCAATTATTCCGATGCCAAGGGGCCAAGGTTGTTTAATTGCAGATTGCCCTTAACTTATAACAATGCATCAATTTTACAAAAGTGATTAAATAATCGTTAACTTTTTTTAAAAAGTGTAACAATAACTATAAACTATTTAAGACAAAAGTAACCATAAAAATTACTCCTTCTATTCTTTTTAATAAAAAATAACCGCCACACATTGCCCTTCATTTGTTTTTTTTTTTTTTTTTAAAAAAAACATTAAAAGAACGTCTTATCTTTTACTTTTTACTTTCCCATTTTGTCTTTATTTAATTACCTCTATTTAATATCAATTTTTTAAATAAATTTTCACAACCCACAACCCCCAATGATCTATTACTTCTACCATATTTATTTTCTTCTTCTTTCTCTTTTAAATCCTCCTTATTATAATAAGGGCTAAGGTGCAAACTGCACATATGTTTTACCTCGATGAACATTCAATATCAAGTATTTTTTTTAGGTGTAAAAGTAACTATATGGTTATAAATTAAATGTAAAAATACTGTTTGGCATTTAAGTTTGACTTTTTTTTTGCTAGCTGGACGATGACGTGGCTTTTAAGGTACAAAAATACACATGTGGTTTGACCAAAAGAGTGTTCAAGACCAAGTTTTTTTTAGGTACAAAAATATTGTTTTCCCTTTAGCTTGACTTTTTTTGCTGACTGGATGATGATTAGCTTGACTTTTTTTGCTGACTGGATGATGATGTAGTTTTCAAAGCAACTGTGTGAAAAAAAACATGCTGATTGGTTGCAATTCTAAGTTGGGAAAAATTAATATCACCATCCCTACCCTTTGTTCCCCCTTATAAAATATTGTACCTGAAAATCATAACTTGTCCAAGAAAAAAATTTGTCACTTCAATTCTAAAAGCTAAAATCCCTAATGAATCACTAGCAAACCTTTATCACACAAGCAAAAAGAATTTATAAATCAATGTTCAAAAAATGCAATCATACAAATTATCCTAGTCATTACTTTTGCTGGCTACTTTTAAAGTCTTATTTTTCAGAAAAATGAAATAGAATATTTAAACGCAGATAATTTTAAATCTACAGCAATATTTCGTCTTAAACTAAAATTTAGACTAGCATTGGTAGGGTGCGCCAGGCCCGAGAAACAGTGCAACGCTTGGGCGACGCGTGAGAACCCCAATAGCAAGCTATTGGATTGGGTTCTCCCCAATAAAAAACTAATTTAATATCATGTGGACCTATGGCCCACGTATCAGATATTAAACTGATAAGAACAGATACTACACTTGATCTTAGCCAAAAGGCCGAGAAAGGTATGAATTGCTATGTTGATGAGCGTCTCTTTTATAGCGTTTTCTAGGCTCTTCCTTCGTTCTTTACACGGTGTGGGACTTCCATTCTCTCACGAGTCACGAGCCACTGCAAGATGAAAACATCAGATCCATATTCGAGGTTCAATTATAATTCTCTACAGCTAATTAACGGCTTCTTTCTCTAATAACTGAAAAAGTGAATAAATTAACTGTATTTCACTTATGTTTCTTAAAATATGGGTGCATCTACGGTTCAGTACAGTAATATCAGCATGTCTAAAAATTAACTGGGAACTTTTTGTTTTTGTTTTAATCCCTGGTGATTGTGGGTGGATTGATAATACTTTCTTGGGTGAAAAATAATTCACTGGATGAAAATTGGCCCCCAACAGAGAGAAGCAGAATGAAATCGGAAGCGGCTTATCGTATGCTCGTCACTGTTTTGGCTCAAAAAGAAAGCAGCTCGTCCTTTATAAAAGAAAATTAGGGTACTGACAGTTACTAAAAAGATATTTCAGGATATTGACCTGCACTGAAAAATACTTTATGAATTTGAAAATTTATTTTAGGATCTTAAAAAAGTATTTCACGGTTCTAATTAGTACTAAAGAGATATTTTAGGATATTGACTGCTACTAAAAAAAGTTACTTTAAAATACTGAATAGTACTAAAAAGATACTTCAAAATATTAACTAGTACTGAAAAAATACTTAAGATAATTTTTCAAGATCATGAAGTATTTTTTCAAGTACATGTTAGTATTCTAAGATATCTTTTTAATACCTGTTAGTATTTTTTTTTTTTAATAAAGGAGCAACTGCTTTCTTTTTGAGCCAAAACAGTGACGTTCTGAAGAAAAGGAGGGGAGCGAATATTAAGGGCCCGTTTGGTTCAATGAACATTTAAGGAGGGAAAGGAACTTAAAAGAAGGAAAATGAAGATTTGAAAGATGAGGGAATATGGCTTGAGTTGTTTGGTTGGAAGAAAATGAAGGGGTAGTAGTTGGTAAAGAATTAGGAAAAGTCTATTTTACCCTCAAAAGAAATTAATTCAAAATAAAAAAGAAAATATTTTTTTTGCTAAAATATATTTTTAAAAAAAAATATTCTGGTTAAGTTTGAACTTGTGTAAAAAGAATTTTCGCCAAGTTCGAACTTTCCCGCCAAGTTTAAATTTCAGGGGCAAATTTGTCCAAAAATGTAAATAGTGACGTGGGAACTTGAGATCCCACCAATTTTGGTGGGATCTCAATTTATTATTATGTAAACTTTGTTCTTATCGAATATAATATTCTTTCTAGTCATAATTATAAGACTAAATTTGTAGTGTAAATTACACTACATATTGACATTCTCTGAGGTATCAGTCTCAGTATAAATTAGTGCAGGTGGTTTGGGTCTTCTTGAACAAATCTCATAATCTTCTCCTGTACCATTGTCTTCTAGGTATTTTTCTTTATTAGTGAATTTGTATGACAACCGATGAACTTTTTCACTGCTTTCTCTTATTCCAATACATTCTTTTTCTATTTATAATTAGTTTATCGTCCACATCTGTTAGAATTGCGTCACATAAAAATTTCATTTTTTTTTTCATTTTTAGCTTCGGACCGGAGGTAGTATTTATTAAATATGAGTAAAATTGAAAAATTAAAGTTTAAGACAAAACTAATAAGATTTAAGACAAAACATGTTATAGAAGTGGCTATATGGGTATTTTGTAAGATTTAAATGGCTCAAGTTAGAAAAAAAAAAAAAGGCTCAATACCTGATTAAAATAATTTTTATCTAAATAGTAAATTCACGACCTTTCCTTTGGTCTAGCTCTATTTCCTTAGTTAAAATAATTTTGTACAATTTTGTTCAAAAAATAATAATGCAATTATTCCAATGCCAAGGGGCCAAGGTTGTTTCATTGCAGATTGCCCTTATCTTTATAACAATGCATCAATTTTACAGGGTTAAGGTGTGTAAATCACCTCCAACTTAACTTTTCTGAAAAATGCATTACTAACTATAAAATATTTTTAGAGTAAAAATAACTATAAACATTACTCCCTCAGTTACTTTTAATAAGAAATAATCATCACACATGTCCCATTAATATTTAGATAATGTCTTATTTTTACTTCTTACTTTCTCATTTTGCTCTTATTTAATTACCTCTATTTAATGTCAATAGAATAAATTTTCACAACTCCCAAAGATTTATTACTTACATATTTATTTTCTTATTCTTTCTCTTCTTCTTTTTTTGATACAAGGTGAGGGGAGGGGGGATCGAACTAAGGACCTAAGGGGGGAAACAATTCTCAATACCACTGCACTACGGGTGTGCATGGTAACGCTCCCAGAATTGTTTTTTTGTTAATTTCTGTTTCACGGAACACAAATGGATGAGAAATCTGTTTGGTAAATTCGGTTTTTTTTTTGTTACCGGGATGAACCGGTTCCTTTTTGTGTGCTGGGGAATAGAAAAAAAAGCAGAAAATTCATGTTTTTCTATTTCTGGGCACAAAATCAGAATTTATTCTTCAACGTACAACCTCTCTTCTTTCTCTTGAAAACCTTTCGCAGTGTCAACTACCCTCCCCACCCCCACCGCCACCGCCGCCACCACCCCCACCTTACCGCCACCACCACCACCCCCACCGCCACCGCCACCGCCGCCACCACCCTCGTCGCCGCCCCCACCTCATCGCCACCACTGCCACCACCATGACCATCACCGCCGCTGCCACCGCCACCACCGCCACCTCACCGCCACCACCCCCACCGCCACCACCACCACCCTCGTCGCGCCACCGGCGCCACCCCCACCTCATCGCCACCACTACCACCACCATGACCGTCACCGCCGCCGCCACCGCCACCGCCGCCGCCACCGCCACCGCCACCGCCACCACCACCACCCCCACCACCACCACCCCCACCGCCACCACCACCCTCGCCGCCGCCGCCATCACCACCGCCACCCCCACCTCACCGCCACCACCACCCTCGCCGCTGCCGCCGCCGCCACCCCCACCCCCACCCCCACCTCATCGCCACCACCACCACCACCACCACCACATAAATAATTTTTTGAATATAAAAATTACATAAATAAAAATAAAATGTGTTAACAAACGTAATTCTGTTTTTCTCGGAGTAAAAATAAAATGAGTTAACAAACGTAATTCTGATTCTCAGAACTCTTCCCAGGCACAGAATCAGAAAAAACTGTTCCATCTCAGAAACTGTGCTGGAGAACAGAATGGTTGCCATGCACAGCCTACTAGTAGTGCTGGTCTTATTCTTTCTCTTCTAAATCATCCTTATTATAATAATTTCCTTATTCTCTCTCATAGGCCCTATGTCATCATAAGTAAGTGTATTTGAGTAGAGAATGATTACATTTTTTACATATTTATTATTCTTAACCAACATTTCGAATCGTGAGGTTGGGTGAATGTTTCTTGTAAAAAGGAGCCGAGGGAGTGTAAAATAGGGCAAAAGTGATCGTGACATTAATATTTGTTAACACCGTTATTATGAGAAAATTAATGAAAGGTTAATGTACCAAAATAGTTAATAACTTATATCAAAAATGGAGAAGTAACTAAAAAGTGGCTTCTTGAACATTAATTCATAAGTTTTTCTTTGACTTTTTGTACTATGAGTTTTTCATCAATTTGGAATTAAAATGACAAAAGTCAAAGAAAAATTTATGAATTAAGGTTCAAGAAGCCTCATTTTTTATTTATTCTAGTGAGAATGACAAAGTTAAAAAAAAAAAAAAACTTGTCACTCCACTTTCAAAAGCTAAAATCCCTAACATAAATCACTTGTCTAAAAAGTAGTGTCATTACAAAAGTCGAAGTAATCCCATATTCAACCATAAGAAGATTATAAGGTAGGATATGTGAAAAAACCTATGAGGTAATGAAATATTGAGAAAATCCTCATCAACACAACTCCAACTTACACAAACAAAGAAGTCACCTTTTAATTATTTTTACATCCCAAAAAATTCTGATTACTTTTCCAATAAATTAATAAGTATTTTAACACCGATTTGCAGACTCTGGTCTTATTTGTTTTAACTAAATCACATAGATTAAGAAAATGTAAATAACTTAATGATTAAAGAGTAAATTTTTAAATTTGTTCTCATTTATTTTTCAACTCTCAGTACAATTAATAGAATCAAAATTGTCATAATATTATTTATAAAAAATACTCCTCCGGTCCTAATTATAAGACAACATTTGAGAGTTGGTTTTGGTACTAATTATAAGACAACATTTGAGAGTTGGTTTTGGTCCTAATTATAAGACAACATTCTAATAATTGTCAATTTTTTCCTAAAATACCTCTATTTTATTCTCTCAAGTGTATTTGATTTTTTGTGAATATATGTATGTGGACGCGTATACTCTTTCAGTTAACGAAAATTTTATATATATATGTGTGTGTGTGTCTACACACAAATATCTATAGACACTATAGACACACACACATATACGTGTGTGTCTACATATATGTATGTATGTATATATGTGTGTGTCTACACATATATTTTGTGTGTGTGTGTGCGCACATATATGTGTGTGTCTACATATATATATTATGTGTGTGTGTGCACACAAATATATATAGTCTCTCTCTCTCTCTCACACACACACACACACATATATATATATGTGTGTCTGTGTGTGGGTGTGTGTACATATATGTATATTTGTGTGTTTTTCAATATGTTGTGTGTACAAATATAAACACACACACATATATACATGTATATCTTTGTGTGTGTGTGTGTTTTTATATGTGTGTGGGGGTGTGTGTGCCTGTATGTATTTGTCGATATATGTACACATATATATATATATATGTGTGTGTATATAAACACACACATATATATGTATATATAGTAAGACCAATTTTAATTAGATAGCATGTAGAAAAAAAATTAGGTTGGAGAGGCATGTGGTAGGAACTATTGATTTACTTTCACTCAGGTCATTTTAAATTTATATAAGGACATTTTAGGAAAATGGGTAAAATTAACTAATTTAACTTATTTCCTTAATATCCCCAAAATCGATTAAATATGTCTTATAATTAGGACGAGGGAGTATATTTTAAGACCAAAATTAAAGAGATTCTTACAACACCACAATCCATCTTACAATTATAAAAGCCTAACACACATAATACAAATAATTTCTTTTTTTTAACTAACTTTTAATCTAGTTTTGGTAGGGTACGCCAGGCCCAAACAGTAGTGCAACGCATGGGCGACGTGTGAGAACCCCAATAGCAAGCTATTGGATTGGGCTCCCCCCAATAAAAAACTAATTTAATATCATGTGGACCGATGGCCCACGTATCAGATATTAAACTGATAAGAACAGATACTACACTTGATCTTAGCCAAAAGGCCGAGAAAGGTATGAATTGTTATGTTGATGAGCGTCTGTTTTATAGCGTTTTCTAGGCTCTTCCTTCGTTCTTTACACGGTGTGGGACTTTCATTCCCTCACGAGTCACGAGCCACTGCAAAATGAAAACATCAGATCCATATTCGAGGTTCAAAAAATTCCTCCTTTATAATTCTCTACAGCTAATTAACAGCTTCTTTCTCTAATAACTGAATATTGGTATCTTGGTAGATTTATTGGCAATAGAAGGTGTTCGTGGAGTCCAGGAAACTACTAGGAAGAGTGAATAAATTAACCGTATTTCACTTATGTTTCTTGCCACCAACTGAATGATATGTCTTGAAATATGGGTGCATATATAGTTCAGTACTTCAGTACAGTATTTAATATCAGCATATCTAAAAATTAATCGGGAAGTTTTTGTCTCTGTCTTTTTTTTTTTTCAAATCTCTGGTGAATGTGGGTGGATTGATAATACTTTATTGGGTGAAAAATAATTCAGTGGATGAAAACTGGCCCCCAACAGAGAGAAGCAAAATGGAATCATTCACTTGAAGAGGCACGTCGTTTCAATGCACAATACAGTTGACGATATGATTGGCAAAATGTGGTCAGCAGGGTACCCAACCTTCCGGACAAGTCTGAAATTTAGGGGAGCCGTAGGTAAGAGTAGTTGTACTACCCAACTTACACATTTCGACTAACATGGTCTAAAGTTGAATAAGCCAAATCTGTTGGATGTGAACGTGTATTATGATGTTGGAAAACAGAGATATGGAGTACTGTTTACTTTTAAGTTTTAAGCCATAAATCGGCAAAATATTGGTGCACTATTTAATTAAAGTTATCAGATAATTGTTTTCTAAATTTTTATAATTGAATTAAATGAAAATTTAACGTATCATCTTTTTTCTGTTGGATGAATTACCAAAACTAAAAACTTTAATTCATGTGTCGTTTTTACTAGTTAGCCCTGTGCATTGAGCGGATTATTAAAACAACTGGGATAATGATGGTTGAATGGAAGTGAACTCAATCATGACTAAAATAATAATTAAATATACAAATATATTCTTTATATGATCATGAAAAGATTAATATTGTCACTAATCCTACATGTGAGATCTCGTTTAATTTGTAGTATTTGATTATAAAGCATTAATAATTCACGAGTAAATGTAATATTCATGTATAAAACACAACTAAAACATAATTACTTAGGTATACAGAGTACGTGTTTTCTTAAACCTAAAACGACGTTTCAGGCTCAATACAGGGAAAAATAAGAAAATCCAACCCATTAGAAGCTCTATACTAGATTTGATTAGGAGAAAATATTTGCCGGTTCATTAGTTTGACTGACCGATCCTTACAACAGTGCCTTTACGGGTTCGGTTTCTCTGTCCATCCCTCCTTATCTTCAGATCTGGCCGTCCAAATCTTGATCCAAGAAGATTAAAAAAAACCGCGCGCAGTAATTTTTACCGCGCGCAATTTTTTGGAAAAAAGAATTCTAAACCATTGGATGAAGATTTGGACGGCTAGATTTAAATATGAGGAGGGATGAGCAAAAAAATACCAAAGAGAGTATATGCTTCCATGCCTTTACACATTTTGCTTTAGTTGTAGTTGTACTCATCTTGTCTTAATTATAAAGTAGAGAGGACTTTTTTTGTCCTATTTATAGGTCATGTTATTAATTTTCACATGAATATATAATTTTATCCCTCATTTATTATCGTGTAAATTTTTTTCTCATCAAATGTAGTATTATATTAAATAGGAGTAAAATTGAAAAAAAAAATTAAAGTTTAAAACATAATTAATGAAATCTAAAGTTTTTCTTGATTATGATAAAACATGTTATTGAAGCGGCTATATGAGTATTTTGTAAGATTTAAATTACTCAAGTTGGGAAAAAATGGTTCAATAACTGATTAAAAGAATTTCTATCTAAATAGTAAATTCAAGACCTTTCATTTGGTCTAGTTTTATTTCCTTAGTTAAAATAATTTTGTACAATTTTCTTCAAAAAAATAATAATGCAATTATTCCGATGCCAAGGGGCCAAAGTTGTTTCATTACGGATTGCCCTGAACTTATAACAATGCATCAATTTTACAATTTTAACTTTATTTTTTAAAGTGTAATAGTAACTATAAACTATTTAGGATAAAAGTAACTACAAAAGTTATCCCTCTGTTCTTTTTAATAAAAAATAACCGCCACACATTGCCCTATTCTTTTTTTTAAAAACATTTAAAGAATGTCTGATTTTTTTATTTCTTACTTTTCCATTTTTCCTTTATTTAATTACCTCTATTTAATATCAATTTTAGAAGAAATTTTCACAACCCCCAATGACCTATTACTTCTATCATATTTATTTTCTTATTCTTTCTCTTCTAAATCCTCCTTATTATAATAAGAGTTAAGGTGCAAAAATGTATATATGTTTTACCTTAAGGAGCAACATCAAGTGTTTTTTTAGGTGTAAAAGTGACTACGTTGTTACAAATCAAGTGTAAAAATACCTTTTGATGGTTAAATTTGACTTTTTTGCTATCTGGACGATGATGTGGCTTTTGAGGGGCAAAAATACACATGTGGTTTAGCCAAAAGAGTGCCCAATACCAAGTGTTTTTTTAGATATAAAAATATCGTTTGACCTTTAGTTTGACTTTTTTTACTTACTGGACAATGACGTGGCTTTCAAAGCAACTGTGTGGAAAAAAACATGCTGATTGGTTGCAAGTTTAAGTTGGAAATAATTAATATTACCATCTCTATCCCTTTGTTTGCCCTTGTAACGACATTGTACCTGAAAATGACAACTTGTCTAATGTGGATATATTTTTAATCCACACACCACTTTAGCTGTATGAGCTTTACATGGCTATTTTTGAGGCAACATCAGGTCACGACAGTTCAATTTTAATGGATTGGAGGAGACAATGGCATTGAGAACGCTAGTTTGGGCAAGGTCTCTGAATTCTGGCGGGAGGATATGTTGGCAGTTATCGATGACATTTTCAGCAGGGCGAAGGGTGATATATCCACATTGGACAAGTTGTGATTTTCAGGTACATTATTGTTATAGGGACGAATAGAGGGATAGAGATGATGATATTAATTCTTCCCAACTCAGACTCCAGACTAGTCAGCATGTTTCTTTTCCATACAGTTGTTTTGAAAGTCACGTCATCGTCCAATCAGGAAAAAAAGTCAAACTAACAGTCAAACGATATTTTTGTACCTAAAAAGAAGAACTTAGTGTTGGACCTTTTTTTGGACAAACCACATGTGTATTTTTGCACATTGAAAGCCACGTCATTATCTAGTCAACAAAAAAGTCAAACTTAATGGTCAAAAGGTATTTTTGCACATAATTTGTAACCACGTAGTCACTTTTGCACTTAAAAAAAACACTTGGTGTTGGACACTCCTCAAGGTAAAACACATGTACTCTTTTTGATCTTAACCCTTATTATAATTTCATTTCTCTCTTTCATGTTCCCCATGTCATCATAAATAAGGGTATTTTAGTATAAAAGAGTCACATTTTTGACATATTTATTATTCTTATCCAACACTTCAAACCACCACGATATTTGGTGAATGTTTCTTGTAAAAAGAATTGTGTGAGTATAAAAGAGGACAAAAGTAATCATGAGATTAATAATCGTTAACATCGTTAATGTAACTTTTTGATGAAAAATTAAGATGCTAAAATAACCATTAACTTATATAAAAGTGTAAAAGTAACCATACAATTTTTTTTGGACTAAAACATAAGTTTTCCTTTTGACTTTTTGTATTATGAGTGTTTTATCATTTTGAGATTAAAATGACAAAAGTCAAAGAACAATTTATGAATTAATGTTATAAGAAGCCAATTTTTTTATTCAGAGAACGACAAAGTGAAAAAAACTTGTCACTGCAATTCTAAATGCTAAAATCCCAAATATGAATCACTAGCCTCTTAAGTATGTTATGCTGTCATCGCAAAAGTTTAAGTAATCCCATAACCAACAAGAAGATTCTAAGGAAGGATATCTAAGAGAGGGAAAAACTAGGAGACAATCACTAGCCTTAAACATGCGGTGCTGTGCTGTCATCGCAAAAGTTTTAAGTAATCCATAACCAAAGATTTTAAGAAAGGATATCTAAGAGCAAAACTAAGACAATAAAAGATCATATATATATATGATAGGATTAAAAAAAAAACCCTTTATCACACAAGCAAAAAGAATTTATGAATCAATATTCGAAAAATGCATTCATACAAATTATCCTAGTCATTACTTTTGCTGGCGACTTTTATAGTCTCATTTTTCAGAAAAATGAAGAATATTTAAACGCAAACAAATTAAAATTTACAGCAATATTTCATTTTAACCTAAAATTTAGACTAGCATTGATAGGGTGCGCCAGGCCCGAGAAGGAGTGCAACGCTTGGGCGACGCGTGAGAACCCCAATAGCAAGCTATTGGATTGGGCTCCCCCCAATAAAAAACTAATTTAATATCATGTGGACCGATGGCCCACGTATCAGATATTAAACTGATAAGAACAGATACTACACTTGATCTTAGCCAAAAGGCCGAGAAAGGTATGAATTGTTTCGGTGATGAGCGTCTGTTTTATACGCTTTTCTTGGCTCTTCCTTCCTTCTTTACACGGTGTGGGACTTCCATTCTCTCACGAGCCACTGCAAAATGAAAACATCAGATCCATGTTCGAGGGTCAAAAATTTTCTCTTTTATAATTCTATGCAGCTAATTAACGGCTTCTTTCTCTAATAACTGAATATTGGTGGTATCTTGGTAGATTTATTGGTAATAGAAGGCAAGGCGTTCGTGGTGTCCAGGAAACTACTAGGAAAAGTGAATAAATTAACTGTATTTCACTTATTTTCTTGCCACCAATTGATTATGTCTTGAATTATGGGGGCATCTATAGTTCAGTACAGTACTTAATATCAGCATATCTAAAAATTAACCGGGAAGTTTTTGTTTTTGTTTTTTTAATCCGTGGTGAATGTGGGTGGATTGATAATACTTTCTTGGGTGAAAAATAATTCAGTGGATGAAAATTAACCCCCAACAGAGAGAAGCAAAATGGAATCATTCACTTGAAGAGGCACGTCGTTGCAATGCACAATAAATTTGACCATATGTTTGGCAAAATGTGGTCAGCAAGGGACCCAACCTTCCGGACAAGTCTGAAAATTAGTGGAGCTGTAGGTGAGAGCAGTTGTCCTACCCATCTTACTCATTTCAACTAACATGTTCTAACGTTGAAAAAGCCAAATCTGTTGGATGTGAACGTGTATTATGATGTTGGAAAACAGAGATATGGAGAACTATTTACTTTTAAGTTTTAAGCCATAAGTCGGCAAAATTCTTATTTGATTCAAACTCGTCTTCATTTATTTTGGTTTGAGGGGTTAGCTTGCTGCTTGAAAACTCAAGCGGCAACAGAGTTTGGGAGTGAAAATAGCATCACAGAAACAATTAAATATTCACATTCACTCTCCTGGCAATGAAAAATGGCTTGACACTTGGCACAGCACATTAAGCCAAACATTCCATTCTTTATGACATTAATTTATTTCTGTTGAACATATTATAGAGTATTAATAATGGAAGGAAAGGATACAGCCTCAATGGGAAAACATGTGTTTTATTTTCTCATTTGCCTAGAGGCATTCACGGTGAAAATGGATCAATACAAAGATAATAACAGAAACACACTCTGCAAACAGAAGCAATTGCACAAAGAACAAACTAATCATCAGCAAAATACATCTGTTGATGAAGGTCCTGCTAGCTGAAGACTAGCTGCATTCCAGTTCACAGTATCACTGCAGTGCCTCTCTTTCGGTTTAATCACTTGTAACTGAGCTGAGCTGACTGAGGTTTCTGCGCTCACAGAGATATCAGTGGTTTCTGAGCTTACAGAGATATCGGAGGTTTCTGTTAGAGCCAATTTTCTTGCATCCAAAGACTTCAGCCTGTACCGCTCTGCCCTAGATCCAATCACCTGACCTAAAATCGATGCTGCAATGGTAAAAGCCATGGCTGATTTAGGCATCAGAACAGTCTTCCTTAGCATCCCTATGAATGGAACAGCGGCATGGACAGCGGCAAACCATGATGGCGAAAATTTCTTGGTATGTTCTCTCCAAACTCCCAGGGGAACATTAGCTGCCATTCCCAACATCCCAATCACAAGAACTTTTGTGGGTAGGGACTGAGGCCGGAGGTTCTTTGCAAATGCAGTCTTCGCCAGAGCTGCCCGGGCTGTAACTATCGCCGGTGGGCACTTAAATTTCATGCCAGCAGGCGGCTGAAGAACCTTTGCAACAAGTGGAATGACATTGCTAACAGCTCGGTATGACTTTGCAATAGGGCAGTTCCCTGATTGCAGCCACTCATTGCTCATTGCCTCATGGTTTGAGCTATCCTGAGATGCAAGTTTGGCATACGTCAGGGACAATGAAAAATATAATCTGAATCATGATATGAAGATCTACCGAACATGATATTTATAATGTTGAAGCCTTTATTTGAGGATTTTCCTACAGAATGTGGATAAGACAGAAGGTCAATATATTATACCTGTGAAGAAGGTTCTTTCTTTGAAGATTTGGATTTTCTTTTCTGATTGTTCCACTTATTAGAAAATGAATCAAACCCGAAAGGCCATCCAAATCCAAATGATGATAGACTGATAGTTGCTGCCTTTGCTGCTAAGGGATTGAACTGGGATGTAGGAGGCTCGGGCTGTACTTTATCTGAACGCTGAAAAGACCTTTCAGATAAGGGAACCACACCATCACTACCATGGAAAAGCCTAAATGCCAAATCAAAATTGGGACCATCTTCAAAAATTGGACCTTTGGTCCCCTGAACCTGTGTAAGAGGAAGAGAGATATTTGTCAGTGTCAGCCCCTCAATTCTTATGGTCTATAATGGGAGGAGAGATAAATGGTCCAAAAGCATATTTAAGCAACATGTTTAAAAGATAATTTTTAAAACATAGAATAAATGAGCTATGGACCAAGAAAGTGGATAGTATGTATCCTGGAACAGCAGCCTAGTTAACATTACACATTCTTTTGGCCTAAATGGTCAGATAGGTCTTAGAGAACTAAGATGGTTATTATTCTCAACAAACATGCTAGCTAGATGAGAGCAAATGGAAAACTTACAGGCATTGAAAAAGCCAATGAGAAGTTAGTAGGCTCATTGATGTTCCTCAAGAATGGACATCTAAGAATGGAATCCTCATTTATATCTCTGGAGAAGAAATCCATTGTTTTGTCGCAGATTTAGCAGATCTGCATATCGCAATGCATAATTAAGATACTTATTCACTGAAGTAGAGATAATGAGTTTAATCAAAATAATCTACGAATGTCAATACGAAAGCCAACATATTATTACATGCTCATCAGCAAGAGGGATATTTCTATCTCTTAAAAGCAAGTTGTATTCAAGTCTTTGCTTTGGATATAAGATTTTAATATCTGATTAAAAGGTAAATATCAACTTATCTACACGCGCCCAGGGCGTGCGTACACACATATTATAACAACACGTTTTTAATGCCAGTCAATCTGAATAAATGTCAAAACACCATTCCTAGTTGATTTATTAACATATATCAATAAAATTTAATTTCAACAAAAAGCCAGCTCAATAGTCACTAACCCACCTTGGGAACTTACTGATCATTGAGCAAGGGAACAAAACAGTTCAAACATTGAATATACAATGAGGGTATTCATACATTCAGAAAGAAGGAAATTTTCAAGGAGCGCAAACAACGACTAAAGTGTAAAACCAAATTAAGGAATCCAAACGTACAGAACTTTGTTTCTTAGTGTTTCTCGCTGGTCAGTAATTAGAAACTGATGAAAACTTTTTTTGCCACAAAGTCAGCAAACAAATTCCCAAATACAAATAGTTGAGGGCTAATTGAAACCAGTTCTCATAACTTATACAAATCCAAACGAATGAAATCTTATACTATATACTCCAAAATACTAAAATTCAGATTTATTTCCTCGAAACATTTTATAAAGATAACCAAATAACAGGCATTCAAACTAATGAAAACTCCACGTCAGTATTCAAATCCCAATTGCAAACCCATCTGATCAAGCGTATCCAAAATTTTAGAATCTTGATTCTTTTCCATTTTTTAAAATGATATCTAAGATATAGGGAAAATGCTCTCACCCAGTCACGAGATGACCGTAACGCTTAATCATCAAGGTTGTACTAAATAAGAAAATTGATCATTCCTACTCCCCAAACAGCAATAAACCACGATCCTTGAGGTTCAATTAGCTCTAATATTTCATTTCCCCAAAAGTCAACACAAGGCCGAATTAAAACGAGCTTTCGGAACCCAAGCACCCCAATCAAAATAAGACTACCATAAATACAATAAAGCATTACTTCAGCTCCCATAAGGATTTCTACATGCATTGACAAAATAGAAAAGCAGATCCCAAAAATTGTGAATTTCTTGGCAATAGTAGCTCCAGAAAAATAAAGATCAGTTGAAATGAGGATCACATCACAGTACAAAGGCCAAATCATACATCAAAATTTGCATGAAACAATCAACCCGAAATTCCCATCGCAGAAACAAAAACCTATCAGAACCAACAACAACAACAAACAATTGGGGGAAAAGGTGAAAAACCCAGAAATCAGAAACCACAGATGCGTACCTAACGGAGGTTAAAAGAGACACACGCCCAGGAAGCACGAGAATTTCTGAGATAGCGAAGAAACCAAAGAAAATGGGGGAAAACAAACAAAAGAAGCAAGGAATGATACTGCGGTAGGTGAAATGGGAATAAAAGGAAAAGAGAAGCTACAGCAGCATGAAGAAGAAGAAAGGCGTTTTTAATTTCTTTTATTCCAACACACTTTTGGTTGTTCGAACGTGTTAGGAGAGAGAGGTCAATGTTGGCTGTGCAATGCACACGCCAAAATGGACCCACTCATGGTGAAGGTTCGTGAATTTTGACTATTCCGTTTGGGCTTTCATTATCATTTAATGCCTCTTCCATATTTATTTGGTTTGGTCAAAAAAACCAACCACACCGCAGAGAAAAAGCTACAGTATGATTTTTGACTTGTATGGTTGGGGTTGACACGTGCTTCTCTCTTAGGTGCTTCTCTCTTAGGTGCTTCTTAGTTGGATCCTGAAATTTTTTTGCACCCAATATCTCTAATTAATTAATTTTCAGTCCTGCATTCAGAAATATTTTTCCTGTAACCCCAATATCCTGGAAATTAATTAATTTGAGATATTTTGTGCAAAAAAATTCCAGGATGCAGCATATAATCTAATATAAATAAATAGAATATATAAAAAATTTAAAAAAATGTCTAATCCCTCAAATTAGAGGGAAAAACACCTAAAAAGCACCTAAGAGAGAATCACCTAATGTGAACTCGTGGTTGGGAGGGTTGTTTTTGTCACTGCAGAACTGGAATTCGGATTAATCAGAATTGAAGGTTCTGATGAATCGGGTGGGATACCAAAAAAAAAAGCTATAGTATGATTTTTGACTTGTGCAATGTGGTACTCCTCTAGTCCTTATTATAATGTACCAACTAACAATTCTCACAAATCAATAAAAAAAGTTAAAGTCAATTAAATTGTCATAAAATTTAAATAATTTTCTATAATACCCCTACTAATTGCACCAAACTCTAATATCATTTTAATTATTACTCTAATCTACTACCCTTATTAATCAATGACATATAAGAAAAAAATAATTAATGCTTCTCGTGAATAAGCAAGTGACTTGTAAAAAGGACCAAATACATTTGTTAGTTGGTGCCTTATAATAAGGACCAAAAGGAATATGATTTTTTTTGTTTATATCATATTTGGTTTGGTCAAATATTGAGCTTATAGACCTAAGCCGTTATTTAAATGGTCTAGAAGGTTCAAAAAGAGCTCAATATGTGACTTTAATATTTATCTACCCATTTCATTAGGTCATTGGAGATTTAATTTTTACCCTTTGAATAAATATCCAAGTTTTTTTTATGAACACGCTTACATTTAATGTAACATATTTTTTAAATACATTGTTTAAATATTTTAATTATATATATAATAAATTATAAAAACTTAATTTTATGTTAGCACAAAATGTGTTAGCTAAAGGTGTCGAAAATGTGGGGTTGTCCTAACGTAATTAGGCTTCTACTAATGAGCGATTCTTGAGATTCTTTATAATAGCCTTTTTGAATGTTAAAATGCAAATTAGTAATGAAAAGTGGTAAAAAGAGACCTAAAAACGTAGATATTACTCCTTCCGGTCCTAATTATAAGACAACATTTAAGAGTTTATTTTGGTCCTAATTATAGGACAACATTCTAATTTTTGTCAATTTCTTCCTAAAATACTATTATTGATGTAAATGAAGGATTATGTGAAATCAACAAAGTAATTGAAGTACAAAATTTGTATAAAGACATTTTAGGAAAATGAGTAAAATTAATTAATTTAACCTCTATCCTTAATTCCTTCAAAATTGATTAAATAGGTAGTAGCAAACTAACGAGAATATGTTGGGGTGGATGAGTTTTTGAGTAATGATTGCATGGCCTTTCTATAGGCTTGCCACGTACGATGCGAAGCAATACATGAAATGAAATTGTATTGGATCAAGCAGGTTGATAATGAAAAGTGGAAAAAGTGACTTAGAAACGTAAAGATAAGCAATCAATAAATATTCCAGTTATAGCAAAAAAAATAAATATTCCAGTAAAGAGAATATGTTGTGATTGGCGAGTTTTTATAATTGTGCGTGTTGTAGCTTTCTTTGACATGAAATACGTCTGTTTTAATGTTTTATGTAGTAAATCCGTCTCAGAAGTATACACCCAAGAGTAATGTTATCTTAAAAGTTTTTTCAAGTTTGATGTCATCTGAAAGTTTTAATGTTGCTCAATACCATTAAAAAATTGACGTTGACAATTAACATTTTAACAGAAAAGGACAACATTACTACTTTTTAAAACTTTTGGGTGACATTGAACATGAAAAAAACTTCTAAGGTAACATTATCTTTAAGAATATACTTCCAAGGCATATTTACTATTTAACCCTTTGTTCGGCCTGTGCTCCTCTATGTTAATTTGAGCTGTAATTGAACCCAATTTATTTGTTTTCCAAACTATTTAACATCAAATTAGTCATATTGTTATAGTAAAATCACGATTTTGAAATGGAGATGATTGCATGTGTTGTGCATATCTCAAAATAAAATAAAATAAAGGATGTGAGTGCGTGCTTATTTTTTAAATGACGAAACAACTTGACAAGATACTTGTTTTTCAAGCATATTTAGAACGTGAATTGTGCTATGGCTAGCAACACGTCAATGTTTGCTTACCAATGCTAATCGGAAGCGAAGAGGCCTATCTATGGATGCGAGTTGTGCGCTTTGTGGTCACACATGTGAAGACACCATTCATGTGTTCCGTAATTGCACACATTCGAAGTCTATCTGGAAGAAACTAGTGCCTCCGTCCAGATGGAGCTGGTTCTGTAATCAAAGCTTTTCAGACTGGGTATGGGGAAACATAGGGGGAAAATCGGAGGATAGGAGGCGGTGGGCTTCAACTTTTATGACCTTGTGTTGGTGGCTCTGGAAACGTAGGAACTTACTGGTGTTCGAGAAGAAGTGGACGAATAATGATAGTCTCATTGCAAGTACAACAACGATAGTGAGTAGTATGACACGTACAAATGATCGTCTAGCAGGGACGAAGGTTCAGGGGGCTATCCTTGCTCCTAGCCGAGAGTCATGGCGTCCTCCGGAGGTAGATTGGATGAAGGTTAATGTTGATGGAGCGTATTCAATGGCTACTAATAAGAGCGCTTGTGGGGGACTAATGCGTGATTCCTCAGGCCAGTTTCTTAAGGGCTTCTCTTACCACATTGAGGAAGGGGATGCACTATCTGCTGAAGTGTGGGGGTGTCTCCTCGGTGTGCGTATGGCATGGGCGATGGGGTGCAGGAAAGTCTGGATTGAGACTGACTCTACGGAGTGCCGAGATTTGATTCTTCATGAACCTGGGCAGCACCACAGGGACATTGATCTCCTTATGGAAGTGCGTGCTGAGTTGGGAAGAGACTGGTTGACAAAGATTTCCTATGTGCCTCGTTCATGCAACTACGCTGCGGACTACTTAGCCAAGACAGGTCTGAAAGGTGCTTCGGGTTATCAGGAGATATACCTCCCCTCGGATAACTTACGGGTTTTGCTTTCTAAGGATTGGAAGGATTGTACTGTTTCTTTAGGTATTTGCTGAGGTTTCTTTTTTCTAGAGTAAATACCCTTTTTGGTCCCTGGAAAAACACATTTGACCCTTTTTCGTCCCTGAGTAAAAAAAATGTCATTTTGGTCCTTTTTAGGGACTAAAAAGGACCTTTTTGGGAATTTCTGAGGGATTAAAATGTGCAAAAAAAAATGATCAAAAGGACTAAAATGGACCTTATTTTTCCATTTTAGGGACTAAAAGTGACTTATTTTTTAGGGACCAAAAAGGGCATCCGTGTTTTTTCCAGGGACCAAAAAGGGTATTTACTCTTTTTTCTATATCAAAAAAAAAAAGAACGTGAATTGTAAACTATCCTACAAACAATGCTTATAAGAGTTCGTGGGTAATATATATATATATATATATATATATATATATATATATATATATAGTCCAACCAATAATACAATTATTTTGACGTAGTAAAGATTTTAAAAAAAAAAATCCGAGTGAATATTGCTTTAGCCGTTATCACCGGTTAAAGTATAAAAATAGTCAACTTTGCCATTCTAGAAGGAGTCTATCAAAATAGAGCAATATACACATTACGCAGCACTATCTTATTTAAGTTGCTTATCTTAATGCATGAATTATGGAATAAGCCAGGGATAAACCCTAAATCCCTCTCACAAGTCACAAAAAAGGTTACTGTATTCATTAATCAGATTCGAGCAAAAAAAAAAAAAAAATCAGATTCAGAGTATTAAAATGACAATAATGTGACCGTGATAAACATGGGATAATTAAAAAATATTTTCCTACAGCTGGATCCCACTACCAAGAACAAGGAAAATTCATAATTAAATTTTCCCTCAAAATCATTTGAGATCTTGCTATGTGCACGTCACTAGCAATCCAATCAATAGGTCGATTGATTATGGAGATTTTTTATTTTTTATTTTTTAATTTTATCTATCTATATATATATATATATATATATATATATATATATATATCGCTAACAAAATAAAGCTAAGGCGAGTTTGATTGATTTATCTTCAATAAAGTATTAATGCCTAAAAATCTCTTATATGGGTGAAGCCAAAGGGCAAAGGATATGCAACAAAAGATAAAGAGATAAGTGTTCAAGGGGAATAAACAGAAAAAGAAACCAAATTATCCCCTTCTTGTGTTTTTGCACTAAACAAAATCAACAAGAAAGGAATTATCAGTTACTTATAGACACGAATTGAAAGGCCAAAAAGGGAGACCAGAGCACGATACAACCAACCAACCATCATGGACTTTTAATCATGAGATCTTCTGTATTCAGGCTTCAACTCATATGTGCCCTGATTAATTCCTTTGTTATTGTAGACACACAGTTCTTTAAGTATATCTTTCACATATTGCTGCAGCAAAGCAAGATATCAGCCCAGCACTTACAGTCAACAGGATAGACCAATGCTAAAAGTAAACATAGTTTGAAGATTAGTAGACTAATATGCTCATGTGTATTGGTTTAGTTCATTAATTTTTTGTATGCTGAGTTTGCCTTTAGAATTTCTCAAAGCAAGAGGACAAGATTTTGAGACATCAACTTATTTTAGGTACTCCAATGGACCACTACTTCATCACCAACCAATGAATTTGAGGTGCTAAGAGGTCTTACTCTCGTAAGGAAGAGAACACAAGTTCGAATTCTAAGAAGCGCACTTGTTGGAAGAGGTGAAAATCCTTTGCGCTCTAAGCCTCGAAAGGAAAAACCCTTGATCAGGGGAAAAAACTAGAAAAAAAGTCAAGTGGTATATAGAGGGCTTCATGCATTCCTTCAATGATAATGGGATTACTCATCAATGGCAATTATTTTCCATTTCGAAGCAAGGAGGGGGGAGATATCAAGTGTTTCACACAGACATGGTGGGCATGCTAGAGGTTTTCCAACTATATATAAAGATAAAATGATATTTAGGAGTATACAGATTCTTCAATAAATTATTGACTTCTTCAAAGTAGTTCTTTCATATATCTTAGTTTAATTAAATAACTTGATAATAAACATCTTATAAACTCCATTTTTGTTCTGAAAAATAACTCGATTTTACAAGCCCCTAAACTCCATTTACATCAAGTGTGCAAGAGTATATAAAATACATACATTTCTCCTAGGAGCAACAAATTCTTCATAATTAGACTTGGGATATAGAGTTTAGTCCTTTATACAACCGATGATAACCTGTTTTTTTTTTTTTTTGGCATACAACCGATGATAACTACTGTGTATTGTCTGACAAAACTTACTTTTCATGAGTGATCTACTTCTACATATATCAAACCAGTGTCCCGTTTATTAGTGTTGAATATTGAAGAGAAACATGTCACTTAAGAATACATACTTCAGGTTGGTCAGTTTCTTGTATGAGTTGTTTCAAACTCCAGTTTGGCTTCCGTTCAAAGAGCTTAAACAAAATTTCTTCCATCTCCCCACGGTCCCTTCTTGTTCTCTTTGTTTCATTTGTCTTGACAGGGGTTCTCTTCTTTTCCTAAATCAACACAAAAGCTTCTGTTAGATATAGTAAGTACAAAACAAGCACCACCTCTTCCCCTCCACGCCTCCTAGGCTCCCCAAAAAGGGAAACATAAGCAGACCTAGTCAATTATCAAAATAAGGATGTCAGCTTTAAGAGTGCTACACCTCTGACATACTCGCATATATTTTCATGATTGGCTTAATCTAAATATGTCAAAGAATAAAAGAACAAGTCCCTACGGTCATGGTTCAATATCTGCCAAAAATCTGATTAATGAGGAAAAGTAAGACATATACACTGGCCCCGGAAGTGGCAAAAGTAATCATCCCAGGCCTGGGCCTCATATGAACCCCATTATCATCCTCAATAATCTGAAATGAAATTTAGGAAAAGTCAGCGGAAAAAAATTATTGCATGAATTTTTAAATATGTTACAAAAGTCATAAAACGAAAACCTGTATCCGTCTATTTTTGACCATATATTTGTTTGTCCTTTCACGGCAGAGTTTCCCATAGAGTTCAAGGTTTTGATCATGAGGCTTCATGTCAAATTTGTTGTGTATTTTTCCTTCCACACTAATTTTTCCTACAGTTTGACAAGAAATTTCAACTGTTTCAGTTAAAATTTTTGCCAAAATAACAGTGCTACAGGAGATTTATGACATTTTCAGTCTCAAACCAAACACTGCCAGGGGTAGCGTATAAAGTATATCCTCATTATTCTGATCTCCTCCTTTCTTTTACATGTTCCATTAGGAACTATTCAATCTCCACTTCCTCAAGTTAAATATACAGGGGAAAGGTACCTGGGTGAATCACAAACCCGAAGGAAAATAAATTACCAAAATAAAATAAAATTACAACTAACAGACACTAAATGAATTATTGGGCCATTTGTTTCAATAATCACCTCAAAAATACAGAGTTTGTGTTTACTAATTGACTTGGCGGATATCAATTAAGCAAAAAAGTTTAAGTACGACACATATATTGAAATGTTTGAATTGACAGTAAGATTTCCTTTTGTTTTATTTGTTTACTTTCATATAAAATATCTCATTTGATAGGATTTAGAGAAAATCCTCTACAATAAAAGTTGAAGACACAAAACAATAATCCACCTTGAACAATAGACAATAGTAACAGTCAACTTAATTCCAAAACGAGAAAAGCATAATACTGTAGGGTATAGATATCATATTGTAAGCCCTCACTCAAGAATATAGTAGATCCTCGCAGTCTAACCAATAAATTGTCATATAGTAAAAGGTCTATTGCTTCTATAAGGTGTCAAAATGTCAGAGCCAAACTGATTGCTATCAAGCAGTCACCCTCCATATGTATGATGTAAGATTCTTCGTATTTTGACATACCCACATCTCGTTCAAAAATGCTTGAACAAGAATACAGTTTTGTTAAAATAGCCGCCACCAAACCAGACATCATAAGAACTAACCAATCAGCAACATATCATTTCACACGGGAAGAAGACCGTACAGAACATTTTGAAGTTAAAATAGTAAGCGTTCTCTTAATAACCTTTTTAACATTGGTCTTTCATTTTCCCTCACAAAGTAATTCCATGTAGTGTCAAGATAGGCATAGGACTTATGCATAAGAAAAAGCTGAAGTGTATAGAAAGCTTTACTAGGTCTAGGTATTGATTTTATAGCTTCAATGGGAGCCAAATTCAAATTCAAAATTAATTGGAAAAAAAATTACACATTAAAAACTCTGCTGGCATAGTGAATACGAGTATAAGAGTTCCTCCTCATGGCTATCTTATTGGGAGTGCAATCATTTCAACATACAAAAAGAAAAAAAACAATTAAACAATGATGATAGGAACCCACGTCCTATAATTACCTAAAGAGGGAGAAATAAGAAAACGACGGAGATAGTAGTGAAAGAAGTGGGGAGCAGGTCAAAGAACAGTTAAGAGCAGTTTAGTAGCAGTTTCCACGATCACAGAGAACGATGCACAGTAAGTACCACTTAGGCCAGTCTTCTGTCAGTTACTTTGTGCTTCATTTATCATGTGTCAGTTATGCTTTCCTTCTGTAGTTGTTTTATTGCTTATAAACAGTTGTAATAGTACTGGGAGAGAACATTGAATGATAAACTGGATTGCATCTCGGAGATTGTCTTGTATCTATTAGTGAATGTGTCGAGATTCTTGCTCATTTTCCTAATAAAGATTCTTATTTTTTCTGCCAAACCCTTGTGCCTATCAACTGAATGTCTTCCATTCTTTCACTGTACTGTTTCTTAAATTGGAGTTCATTTCATGAGAGCATAATGAGCAGATAATTTATGAACAGAGAAATGTAATCAGGTGAAAAGATCAAGGGTATGTAAGAATGAACATTGTAATAATCTAGAAAGCATAATGTCAAACCAATATATAAATTAAAGCAACCGCTCAATTCCTCATCAAAGTATAGTTCCGTTGAAGACAATCAAATCTCAAAACATTTGGTCACTGAAGGATGCATAATACCTTGGGATGACTCTGAAAACACGGACATGGGAATGAAATCTTTTGACATATCCATATCATAAAATCTGGGAATATGGCCAGCTTCAGTTGCTTCAGTTGCAGCCAACTCCATGGTGAACTGAGAACTTAAACAATCAATTCCAGTGGAAAAAGTACTGTAGGGAAGGACATCACTTTAATTCGATCTAAATAATATTATGATGTGGCTACTTTCACATTCAAAAAAAGATATATCTAAAATGAACTCACGAAGTGAAGTTAAAGGGAAAAAAATGTTTCCATTAATTTTGAGTTTTCATCTCCGGATTCAAAAACAGGGTCAAGTTTCCTTTATGTTTGAAATCAATCAACTGGAAAATTAGTAAGCTTTCTAACGTTTGGGGTGTCGGAATAATTTTGATGCTTTTGGCTGCTATTTGCAAGATTTGGAATTGGAGAAGAGGATCAGCATTGGGGAGTGTGCTAGATTTTATTATCCTCATAGACCAGAGAATAGCAGCAAATAATAGTGTGTTATCCTTTATGCAGTTCTTTCTTTTCTCCATTTTTGACAAGAAGGATACACTTCCTGCTGTAAAGTGGCCATAAGGCAAATTTTGTAATCACCCAGTACTGCTCATTAATCATTCTATTATTTTCTTCATCAGACTAAAATTGAGATCATGCCTACTATACATAAAGTTAAAAGATACTAAAAGGTTGGGAATTACATTAAGTATACTTCTTGACTTATGACAGAAATTTCCATTGAGCTGCAGGGGGAAAGTAGAGAAACGATACAAATGAATGTGTGCTTAAATGTTCATCAAAATAAAGCAAGTTGACTTTAATTCATCATAACTTGTGTGCATAATTATAAACTTTTTAGGTAAGTTGACTCTTCCAAGTAACTAAACCGATCCTCATCACTCAAACTACATTCACAATCAAGCAAACATTCCAGGAAAAGAATATAAAAATTCTGTATGATCAGCGTGCTATATTAATCGAAACAGAATATTTTAACCGGGGAGAAACGCTCGGCATACATATTTAAGTGAAGGACAAAGAAACATAATCAGTCCACTATGTATGAAAATGAGGGGACGGTGAGTCCTAGCCCAAAGACCAGAGAAAATATACAACATTTGAAAAGAAGGAGAATATACACTCAAAAAGTAAAATTCAAGAAATCTAATTCCGAGTGAAGAGTCTAAAGACTCAAGGCAGAAACAAAGAGGAGTAAAAGAAAAACAGAAACGGAAGATACTAAGAATGAATGCCATTGTTCTGAAACCCTAGAAATCAGAGAATGTAGTACTTAAAAGAGAAATTGGGTCTGAAAACTAATGCATGCAGGCACAAAATGATCAGTGGAGTCGAAGAAATCACAAAATTCAGTGGTGATCGAAGGAACTAATAACCTGAGGGGAAGAATCGTCATTACAGTTAAGAGGGTCGAGAGAAAGGACGACTTTGGCGACGGGACAAGAAGCGTCGGCGGCAACGGATGGAGGAGAACGGAGGGAGCAAGAGACAAGAGGCGGGCACTTCATGAGCCACACGGCTTTGTCTGCTTTAGCAATGTCCAAGTACACATTGTTGGAAATGGTTCTGCCACTGCTATTGGGGTTTTCAGCTTGGTCGTCCATGGCACCACCAAGCTCATAGATGAGCCCCGAGAGAAAGAGGAAGAGAGAGAAGAGTGTATTTAGTGATTTGATTCCAAAATTCGGGAGAAGGAGAAACGGTTTTTCAGTGTGGTCTGTTGTAAATTTTGTAACGTTTTGCCTTCATTCAAATATACCCAACGACCTGCTGAATGTGTGCTAACGGGTCCCACAGCATTTTTTGTTGTACAAAGCATGCACAAGCATTTAAGCATATATTCACACTTTTTTTATACATATATGTGCACACTTTTTTTACTAGTATATATTTATTTTTTTATCTGCTACTATTTATTTAAGGGTTAAGATGCAAAAATACACATGTGCTTTTGTTAGAGAAGTGCCCAGTAGCAAGTTTTTTTTAGGTGCAAAAGTGACTATGTGGTTACGAAATAGGGGCAAAAGTCACAGTAAACGTTTGGGGGTAGGACGTCGACCGTTAAGTTGGAAGGTTTGACTAAAATTAATGATGTGGATGCTGACTAGGACTGTGTAGATGGTTGAGTAATTGATGATTTGGAAAAAAATGATTTATTTATATGGAGAGAATATAATGTCTTTATCTTTTATTTATCTAAAATGATGTGGCATGCCTACATGGCACCTACAAAACCTTTTTTCCTAAAATCTGATTTACAAGTCAGATTTATTAAAAAAAAAAAAAACCTCGTCTTCTTCCCAAATATCATATACAAAACCCAGATTCTTCATTCTCGACAAGAAGACGAAGAAGCACGCCTCCACAAAGAACAAAAATCTCCTCCAGAGTCCATCTCCAGATTCTTCATTCTCGACACTAAAGTTTGAAATTTCAGATTCATGAAGCCATACCCATACCCATATCAAAGTACTTCGATTTGGAAGTTGATAAATAAAACAACCCAATACAGAACATTACAGATCAAGCCGACAAAGCCTCACACGATTTGGAAAAGATCTGGAGAAAAAAACCAAAGTTTGAAATTTCAAATTCATGAAGCCATACCCATATCAAAGTACTTCGATTTCGAAGTTAATAAATAAAACAACCCAATACAGAACATTACAGATCAAGCCGACAAAGCCTCACACGATTTGGAAAAGATCTGGAGAAAAAAACCTATGGAAAATTGAAGAGAGCTTCGAAATCTTCGCGTCCTCACTCGCGACCCCACCCCGCAATCTTCGCGTCCTTTGTTCTGTTTTTTGCCATTATACTCTCTCTATCTCTCTGGGTAAAGGTCCCAAGGTTCTTTCAATTCACATTCATGGCGGATCACCACCCCACGGTCGCCGCCAAGTCCAAGGCGTTTCGAAACTCATCGCAGCACTTCAAGATCAAGTGCAGCGACTTCATCTCGCGAATCGGCTCTCGCGACGGTCGCCGCCGCTCCGTCAGAGAAGAAGAAGGCTTTGAGATTTCAGCCCAGATTTCGCCGCCGCTCCGCCAGAGAAGAAGAAGGCTTTGAGATTTCAGCCCAGATTTCGCAGCCTCTTCACGTGTGAACCCTAATTTTTTCCTCCAGATGTTGTTTCCCCAATCTGCTCGATGACATTTACTCATTAACTGGAAAAACGCAGACCATTAATTAGGCTCTTCAACTTGTAGGGTCATGTCGTTTTGCTCTCTTGTTAGATTTTGGGATTAATCAATTTAGATAAATAAAAGATAAATAAATTATATTTTTCTAGATAAATAAATCATTCTTTTTCCAAGTCATCAATTACACAGTCCTAGTCAACATCCACATCATTAATTTTAGTCAAACCTTCCAACTTAACGGTCAACGTCCTACCCCCTAACGGTTACTGTGACTTTTGCCCCTATTTCGTAACCACATAGTCACTTTTGCACATAAAAAAAGCATTTGCTACTGGGCGCTCCTCTGACAAAAGCACATGTGTATTTTTGCACCTTAACCCTTTATTTATTTTGACTCTAATAATTTTTTATTATACTCCATCCATTCCTTAATATAAGACATATTTACCTAGTTTTATTAGATAAAGAAAGTTAGTTAATAAGAAAAATCCTAATTAAATCCAATTGAAATGGTCAAAACCAAAATTAGGCCTACACTATTAACAAATTCTTAATGAGGTCTATAAGCCAAATTCGATATTTTTAAATGTTATTAAAAGACCATAATACCTCTCAGTTATTTAAAAGGAAAATTGAAGATAGTTAAAGGGAATAAGAGATTTCTAAATTAGGCCTTATCTAACCTAAATTAATTAATAGTTATTCAACATAATCAACATGCATTTGTTATTTTAACTTCATACATTTAATATATTTTTCTTTTTAAAAAAATATGATCATTCTTGGGAAGCGCAGTTATTGGGAGAGATCAGAACCATTTATCCTCTAAGCTTCGAGAGAAAAACCCTTGATCAAATAAAAAATATGATCATTTATTTATATATTTATATCTAATATAAATGATGATATACTTAAATCATTTGTGCAACATCTACAAGAAAAAAATTTCCTTAAATATATTAAAAATTTGAGGATTTCACATATAATATCCACTATAGCTTCTCCACTTTAACCAAAACTAATTACTATTTTCTTTCACATAAAATAATTCAACAATTAATTTAGAATATTTTGCTTCATCCTGCAAACCTGAATAAATAAAATGAAACCATATTTATGGACGGACCCAGAAATAATATGCAGAATACAGAATCAATAATTAAGCTTGAAGTTTATATATATAACATGATCATATTTTTCAAAAAGAATATATCAAAGTCTGTAATTAAAACAACAAATCATACTAATTATATTAAATACTCCCTCCGGTCATAATTATAGGAGCAAATTTTGGAGTTGGTTTTGGTCCTAATTATAAGAGCAAGTTTTAACTTTTGTCAATTTTTTCCTATAATACCCCTATTTATACTTTTTCAATAATAATTAAAGACAATAATAATTTAATAATACACCTATATATTTTGAAGTAAACTTTGCAAACTGTTTTTTTTTTTCCGATCCACATGGCCAATAAAATTAACAAACTTGAAGAGCGAAAATAATGAAGGATCAAACAATTTTTTTATTTTTTATTTTAAAAAAGACTGTTCCTATCGTTCCACCGTGATTGTGACATATTAAAAAAAAACACAATTCTCAACTTCTTATAAAATTAGATAAATCCTAATCAAGAATTGTCATCTTCTTAGATCTAGCTATGCGTACGGCTTGAATTTGTTCATCAAGCGTTTCCTTAATGTCATTTTAAATTTTGGGTAAGGGTATTTTAGGAAAATACATATAATTAACTAATTTAACTTCCTTCCTTAATCCCTCAAAATTCTGGTAATTTGTTCCTATAATTAGGACCGGAGGGAGTACTTATTAATTAATTTAAGTTAGATAAGGCCTAATTTAGAAATCTTTTTTTTTTTCTTTTTAACTATCTTCAATATTCTTTTTTAAAAAACATAGGGGCATTTGATCTTTTAACAACATTTAGAAATTTTTAACGAGGCCTCTTGACCTGATTAAGAATTTGTTAAAACATAGGGGCATTGGATCTTTTAACAACATTTAGAAATCTTAAGGAATCCTCATTAAGAATTTGTTGAAAGTACAGGCTCAATTTTGGAATTGACCATTTCATATGGATTTAATTAGTATTTTTCTTAATTAATATAACATGTATTTTCCAAAACACCATAGTCATCATCCTTAATTATCCCATTTCCTCTTTTCCTTAATTATTGTTGAAGGAGTATAATTAGAAAAATATTGACCATTAATATAAATAGGTCTTATATTTAATGTCTCCATTGATTTTTCTCCTCATTTCCCCTCAATTTAATGTGTCCACCATTAGATCAAGTTTTAGTGTTTGAGATTTATTTTATTTATTATGGTAGATTTTTATTATATTTAATGCTATAATAATATTTTTATATAATATTAAATCTCAACCATTAAAACTTAATCTAAAGGTGGAAACATTAAATGAAGAGGAAATGGAGAGAGATCAATGGAGACATCCCTCTTCCCTTGTATCAAAGACTAAGATCAACTCCTCAAATATATTCTATATTAAGAGTAAGGGTAAAATATAACTAAATATGTTTTTATATATATTATAGCAAGAATATAAGCAGCACTGCATTTATGTTATATATTTCATTACTAAATTTATGATGATGATTAATATTTTGATTTAAAAAAAAAAACATTTTTTGAAAAAAAAAAACCCTCATCCATAATTTTTTTTGAACCAATGCCTTGTCCATAACATATCTTTTTTTTTTGTTCCTACAAAGTAAACAGTGGAGAAGGTAATTACAGCATGTTTGAAAATGTTAGGAGAGTTAGGCAATTTTTAAGTCCAAAATATAGTAAAAAACAAAAGCGTAGTTTGTCAGTCAGATTCACATTTTATTTGACTCTTAGTTTCTAGTCCGAAGCTAATAATGTAGAAAACTCTCATCTTATAAAAATGGTGGAATTTTCTATTGAGTACATTGCGACAAGCAACAAGAAAAGAAGAAAAGAATTATCTAGTACTTGATCTTGCTATTGATTGTGAAATTGCGTTGCTATGTCAGAAGAAGGATAGCTATATTGATTCAGTATACTCTAAATACACCCTAGGTACAATATTGACGATCTAACAAAGATGAAATTTCAGTAAATTTCTACTTACTGATCTCATCTTTTATGGAATCGATCCCCTTTTGACTGTACAAGAATATGTGGAGCTCGACATGTCTGGAAGCACAGGAGAACGTTCTTTTGCTGATATTATTACCAGTATTCGATACTGGGTTATTCATAGCATTACTATACCCTCCCTATTGTGATTTCAAAAAGGTCAAATCTTTGATGATTCCACTACATGATTCTGTATAGTTATCCTTCATTTGAACTGAATTCTTGCTGGTTAAAGAATCTCTTTCTAGTTGCTCTGAAACAATTAGGAGATTCTCTTGAAAAAATACAGGGTTTTGTTTCGGGCAGCAACATGATATGGGGTGGTGGTCCTGCTTATGGGGTTAAATCAATACGTTCTAAGAAGAAATATTGGAATCTAATCGATCTCATAAGTATCAAACCAAATCTCATCAATCAAATTGCTTTTTCGAGAAATACGAGATATCTAAGTCACACAAATAAAGCGATCTATTCCTTGATAAGAAAAAGAAAAAACGTGAATGGTGATTGGATTGATGATAAAATAGAATCTTCGGTCTCGAACAATGATTCAATTGATGATGAAGAAAGATAATTTTTGGTTTAGTTCTTTACCTTAACGACAGAAAAAAGGATTGATCTAACTCATAGTGATCATTTATGAAAGAATGACTCTAATTATCAAATGATTAAACAACTGAGAACAATTTACATACAATACTTAGTTGACATTCATAAAAAGTATCTAATGAATTATGAGTTCAACACATCTTGTTTAGTATAAAGACAAATATTCCTTGCTCATTATCAGACAACCACTTATTCACAAACCCCGTATGACGCTAATAGTTTAAATACTCCATCCAATTCTAAATATAAGAGTTTGTAAAAGGATTTATTTTGATCATAAACACAAGAACTTAGTCTACTATATCTTCTAAATTACAATTTTTTTCTCTTAAACCATCCCTCTTGTTTACATATATCAAAGGGGTTTTGGGATAATGATTAAAGTCTAAATAGGATATTTTAGAAAAAAAAAAGAAACACTTTTATTATATATATCTAACTTAGCTAATTTTCTTTATATTTATAGATTAGTAATTTATCTCACAAGACAAAAAAGACCATAGAGAGTAGTATTTTACCGGAATTAGGATCTTGGCTTTTGAAAATTTACTACTCTTAAACAAGGATTGGAACTTCTTTTTCATAGAGTGGGCAACTAGGGTGCTCAAGACAGGACGGGATTGGGACAAGCCCATCCCGGTAAACAGGGACGGGACAGATTTTTCATCCCGTGTCCTGTCCCCGCGAATGGGGCAGGACGAGACCAACGCCTCGTTCACAAGAAAAAATCAGTAATGAGAGGAAAAGAGGAACAATTGTGCTTTATACCCACAAGGCCATAACCAAATAATCCCTTGGATTGAAGGTTGAGTACTCGAATTCCTAAAGTAATGCTGGATATTCCTTACAATTAATCATATCATATAGTTTAAAGACATTCCAAGAGAATCACAAGAAAAACTAGAAAATAAAATCAGATCTTTTGGAGTTCAGGAATGGGATGGTTGAACAGAAGAAAAGGTAAGAAAAAAGAGAGAGCGCAACCTAAGAAGTGAGAATAATTGCACTAAATAAGCAATAATCAAAAGATCAGAATTTCACAAAAACTTCATAAAAAATTTGAGACATAGTTCATTGACATGTTTCTAATAAGCTCTTATTCATGTTGGAACTGAGTTATCATCACTCTTGCTCCCAGCTAAATTTTGCTTCCTTTCTGCCTGAAGGGATCTGCATAATGATTCTAACTTTTCTTTCTGATTTTTCGTTTTCTCCAGCTGTTTCTTCAAGTGCTCACGCTGCTCAAAGAAAACAAATATCACGTATTTTGACAATAAATAATCCCAAATTCACAATGTTGAAATTGCATGGCAGATTTACAATATTAGGAATTAAAATGCAAAACATTTCAGAAGAAATATTAATTGTCCCTTACAGAATGAGTCTCAAATTAGTGGAAAAAATGCATAAAGAATTATAAGAAACTTAAGTGGATAATAGTCATAGCCTTATTTTTTGCTGGGATTTCCTATAAAAAGTAAAAACACAAGTGATGGCATTTTAAAAAGCTACAACTTCCACAAATCATGCTTACCCAATGACACGAGAAAAGAAATTATCAACAAAACTTGGATTTTAACTTCTCATATCCATGTATTCATTATTCTTAAACACTTCAACCTAGCACGGAATTCAGAAACTACACATTATGCTTTTGAACCAGAGATGTGCTATTTTAAAACTAAATAAAACATGACTTAATCATGCCAGAAACTCAGTTCTAAAGGGTCAACAAGACTAAGGGACTTCTCAGGATTTTCCCAGGTATCATGGATGTCTATGGATATATAAGATATGGTATTTAAGATCATATGCTTGGTCAGACAATGTAGAATTGTTAAATAAATTATATAATTAGTATTCTCAAAAGTGGGCAAAGTTAAAAATTCAGGGACACGGTCCACGCGTGGGATGTCCATGCTAGTGAATTGTAAAATGAAAAAAATCTAAGGCCTCCAGGCATCTTATAGCTTCAGAGCTGCTTTTAAGTGGTATCACTGAAAGGTCCTTGTTGAATTTAGAAGGATAAAGCATACTTTATTAAACTCTGTTGATAAAAGTGAGTACATAGGGGCCTTTATATAGGCAAACCTAGGGCTAACCCTAGAATCTAATCTTATCTAAATGATTAAGATATATTATCATAAGATATAATATATCCATATCTTTATCCTAATAAATATCAAATAATAATAACATAATGACTAATCTAAGATAATGATTAATCTAAATAATTCCTAATATTCTAACACTCCCCCTCAAGCTGGAGAGTATATGTTGATTAGTGACAGCTTGCCTCGAAATCCTTCAAACTTTGTTACGCACGCTTCAATCTTCAAAATCTTTAGGCTTGTACTTCTTGAGTCTCGCTGCCCATTTATTTTTGTCTGGGCTTGTACTCTTCTTTAGTCTCAGAGGTCCCATTTATTTTGTTTGGGCTTGTACTCCTTTTTGAGTCTCAGAGGTCCCATATCTTGTTTGGGCTTGTACTCATTTTTGGAGTCTCAGAGGGTCCCATATTGAGTAGCAGAACTTGCCCAGAAGAATCTCGAGTCCCTTTTTCTAGAAGTCCCAATCGTCCTCTTCCCTTGTAAATTCAGATTGTACCAAATTCACACTGGGGATAGAGTTTGACTTATTCTGCTTCTCAAGTATCCTGCGAAGCACACAGTTCTTCTTTGCTCAAACGATCATCATTCCCAACCGTAAGTTCAGCCGGAGTAATGTGACTTTGAAAATTCGAGATTCCACTTGAAGGTTTTCCATTGAGTTTCCAGCATTCTTCTCTACTATGGCCCTTCTTCTTGCAATAGTTGCACTTTTGTTCCCCGTATGGTCCCTTAATTGCAAGAGCTGAGCTTTCATTTTGGCTTGGGCTACTTCGGTTCAGGAGTTTTCTGCTTTCCTCAAACTGTACGAAGTTAACAACCTCAAAGAGTTGTGGTAGTGGCTTCAACCCCATGATTCGCCCTTATTTCTTCGAAAGCGTCATTTAGGCCTAAAAGAAAATCGTGTATCCTTCCTTCTTCCACAATTCGTTTGTACAATTGTCCATCTTTGAGGCTTTCCCAAGGGTGAACCTCAAACAAATCTTGTTGTTGCCACAATTTTAGCACAGAATTATAATATTCAGTTACTGTCATGTTACCTTGTCTTAAATAACGGAGTTGTTGTTTTAGGTGGATCAAGGCAGCGGTGTTATCAAGCGAGGAGTAAGTTCTCCGGGCAGTATCCCATATTTCCTTTGCTGTGTGGGCAAGCAGATAGCCCTCACTGATCTCCACGGTCATCGAGTTACACAACCAAGTCATAACTTGATTGTTTTCAGCAAACCATGTGTCAAAATTTGGGTCATTAAGGGTTGGCTGAGGTGCTGCCCCATTAATATATTTCTCTTTTCTCTTGCCACGAATATACCTCAGTATACTTTGAGACCATTGGAGATAGTTTTTGCCATTAAATCTATGGTTAATAACCATACTATGATTTTTGAGAAATCAGTACCATCTCGTGGTCTTAAAAGGTCTTGTTTGGTTTGGTGGTTCTGTTTGGGATTGAGAATTTGTATCAGATATAGAAGCCATGAGTTCTGTTTGGGATTGAGAATTTGTATCAGATATAGAAGCCATGGGATAGACTCCACTTGGGCTGAAATTTTGAGGTACTGCACAGAATAAAGGAGAGAAAACGGATGGATCCTTGATTCTGGACAAAAACGGTCGCCGGAGAGCTCCAGGTACAGCGGCGCGAGGTCGTCACGCGCTGGGCATTGTGGTGGCGCGTGAACGTCACGCGCTTCTCGGTTGCTCGTTGTTCTTCCGGGATCCGCCGATCGGAGAAACGGTCGCTGGAGAGCTCCAGGTACGGCGGCGCGTGGTCGTCACGCGCTGGGCACTGTGGTGGCGCGTGAATGTCACGCGCTTCTCGGTTGCTCGTCATTCTTCCGGGATCCGCCGATCGGTGACCTCCGGTTCCGTCTGTGGTGGCGGTGATACGACACGCGCTCCCCCTCACTGTAGATATGGAAGTCGCGCGTTCTTAGATCTGGAAGTTGCGCTCTCAGATCTGGAAGTCACGTTCTCAGATCTGGAAGTCACGTTCTCCGTCGTTCTCTCTCACACTCGCGTCTCCCTCTCTCTGTGTTTCTCGCCTCTCACCTCCACGCTCGTCCTCCTCTTGGAGATTCTCTATGTCTCCTAAGATGTGAGGTTGCTGACGGTGTCGCAGGTTTGGCTGGGGGATGAGGATTAGGTTAAAAAACAACGGGAGACTATGGGTCTTTTGAGCTTACTGTAGATCTAAAAGTAAACTAGGCTCTGATACCATGTTGAATTTAGAAGGATAAAGCATACTTTATTAAACTCTGTTGATAAAAGTGAGTACATAGGGGCCTTTATATAGGCAAACCTAGGGCTAACCCTAGAATCTAATCTTATCTAAATGATTAAGATATATTATCATAAGATATAATATATCCATATCTTTATCCTAATAAATATCAAATAATAATAACATAATGACTAATCTAAGATAATGATTAATCTAAATAATTCCTAATATTCTAACAGTCCTCAACAGTGACTTCAGCAACCACAAGAAGAATGATAGTGCATGGTATCTGCCAGATATGGAGCCAAGGATATTACTCCCTCCGGTCTTTAATGTAAGGCTGTTAGGAAACCAGAGTGTCTCTTGGTTTATTCCAGGAGAAAGCACATAGTTCAAGGGTAATATTGTCTTAGGGAGCAGTTATTACTATGATATAGTTATTTGTGTTTAGTGATATATTATATCTGTTAGTGTAGCAGTTGCCACGTGTCGTGGGAAGTTATGATAGGTTGAGTCAGTTATGTATGCTACCATTATACATAATGTTGTCATTATACATAGGATGTAAGACTTATTATGAGGATTATGAAGTTATTATTCAGGAAATCATGTGTCTTTCCCTTCTCTAGAATTGCAGATCCTGGTTCTAGAGTCCTACTCTCTATTCTCCTCTTATTCTATCTTAATCTCTAACCTCAGAAAACGAAGAACCTAACAACTTGGTATCAGAGCAGACATTCCTTGGACCTATTACGATAACATGGTGAACACCCGAAATTCTTCGTATGAGAACGACCCTAACATGATGCCCAATCAAAGTTCAGACCAATCCCATAATTCTAAACAGATGCATCCTCAAAGCGATTAGCAGTCATCCTTGCACAACTAAATCAGATGAATTCAGAGATTAACAATCTAAAGAAGCAGAGGACGCCTGTAATCATTCAGGGACAATCCAGCCAGACTCACCCGCATCATTATGCCAATAATGATGAAGAAGATTCAGGAGATCATTAGTCGAACAGGAACACGTTGAAGCGGCCCTATTCAAAGGTTGAATTCCAAAAGTATGAAAGTCTGTGGTTGGGTGATGAAGGCCGAAAAGTACTTCAGGTACTACCAAACTCTTGAGGAACTTAAAGTGGATGTTGCAGTGATAATTTGGAAGGAGATGCATTGGATACTTTTATGTGGGTATCATCTGGGAGGACTATACAGTACTGGGATGAGTTGGTGCAAATATTTCAAGAACAGTTTGGACCTGCAGAGTTCCAAAACCCAGATGTTTACCTATGCAACATCAAACAATATGGTACCGTGAGTTAATAAAAACAGGAATTTGTGAGACGCCAATCTCGCACACAAAAATGACCTGAGCATTGCCCTTTGGGGGTCTTCATAAATGGATTGAAGGAAGAGTTGCAAGCGGACATAAAAATTCAAAAACCAGACTGTTTACAAGGCCGCAAGTTTAGCGATGGAATTTGAAGCAAAGTTACAGTCATAGCAGCCACAGAGATCAAACCAGCGAAATTATAATCGATGTGGCATAGAAAATTCAATTAATTGGCGAGAAACTAAGAAATTTACGCCACATCAGCCCTAGGGTGCGACTTGTAATTTGAATCAGGCTGTTACTTTTGTAATTTAAATCTACCACGCTTAGAGTGATGGAAATTTCAGACGAAATTGATGATGCAAATGATTCCGTGGACGAAGAAATTATTGTTGAGGCTAAAATGGCACAAATATCCCTTCATGATATTGTGGGCAACAACTCATCTACCACTATGAAAGTACGAGGGAAATTGGGTTCCAAATCGGTGTTGATCCTAATAGACAGTGGCTCTACACATATCTTTGTGTATAACGAAGTGGTGAAGGATCTGGACCTTAAAGGGTAACCATTACCTCCTTTTGGTGTTCAAGTTGGTGATGGGTCATTGATAGCATGCGAACAATCTGCAGACAACTTGTTGTAAAGGTGCACGATTTAACGATCAAAGACGCTTCTTCCCCTTCACCTTAAGGAATGTTGATATGGTATTAGGGATCAAATGGTTAGCCTCTTTGACACGGTGGAGGCAAATTGACAGAAGATGTTTATGGTCCTTTGGGTTAATGGGAGATGGTATAAATTGCAAGGTATTCCTCAACAAGTGACTTCGGCTTCATTATGCAGTTATCTAAGCTAGGAACTAGTACAGAAGTTTGACATATTAGAAGACTTGCTGCAATTCTATTCTTCTGTCTTTGAGGAACCCCGTACGTTGCCTCCATTCAGAGGGCACAGCCATGCAATTCCACTCTATCCCAATGCTGTTCCTCCTAACATTCAGCCATACAGGTACCCCCATGCTCAAAAAAATGAGATAGAGAAACAGGTGGCTGGCTTGTTACGGAAAGGTTTTATACAGCCTAGCATCAGCCCATTTGCTAGCTCTGTACTCTTGGCCCCCAAAAAGGATTCCTCTTGGAGTAGAAACTAGGCTACTGTGGATCATCAGCTATATAGACACCTTTTGTAGGTCATCCAAAACAAACATCTGGAATAATTGTCACCAAAAAGCAGAATCTGCAATAATCTGAAAATATGACAAAGGTGTGTGGTCTCTCTTTTACTGGAGGAGGGATATGGTAGTTGCTCACTTGGAATGGAAATGCTAGCAGCAGCTTTAAGGCTCTAAGGGGTAAGCTAAGTACTCAGGTAGGAATGCTGGATGACCAGACAACACCTAATGTATACCGAAAACTAACCTTAAAAAGGCGCCCATAAGTCTTCAACATGTGAGAATATCAGTAAATTCAAGGTTACCGGAATGTACACATGATGCACGTAAGTTCATAAAGCATTAAAAATCATGTTCAACAATTATAAGACCAACATGCAAATGGGGTGAAGATCGTATACCTCATTGACTAACTCTATGAGAGTAATATCAGACTTCTCAGTTTTACTCTTTAAAAATTGATTCTCCTTTTTGAGTTCCTTGATTGATTTTGTCATCTGAATATTTCCAGTCAAAACAAAAAGGCAGATCACTTTAGAATAAAATTCAAGCAAACTAAATAGGGATCAGCAAACATGACTGGTGAATACATGCAAAAATTTTTTAAAGGAAATATTGTGTACCTTCTCAATCTCTTGTTTAAACGTCTCAAAAACCTCGTTGCTCTTTAACAATGCTTCCTGAAAAATCAATGCATAATAACGAACAAGTCACATTCAGGCATAAACTATATATATATATATATATATAAAGTAATACGAGATGGGGTCAAACAATTGAATAATGAGAAAAAAGGGGGTCGATATTGATGAATCAAATTAACCTGGAATTGTTGGAATTTTTCTCCATCAGCAGTGAGCTGCAAGCGCAAACTATTCTCAGTTTCTAGTAGCTGAGACACTTGTTCTGCATATACTTTCATCTGAGACTGTTCCTGAACCAATTTTTCCTCATATTGCTTCATTTTCAATTCAGCAATCTGAAGCTCCAAAGCCTTCTGCTTCAACTGTGGATTTGAATACACAGTCATGGAAGTAAATATCAGTTGCCAAATTTTAATTAGAATTATACCAAAAATGTCAACCACCCACGTAATATAATTCACCTTCTGGTCATATTGCTGTTCGGATAGTGCATATTGACCCACAAGTTCCTTCATCTTGTTTCTTAACCTAAATAAGGAAAGAATATATATATTATGCTAACAATAATACTGCAATTGGGCAATAAAATAAATCAATATTTTGGACCTTTTTGTTCTATTTTAGATAATCAAATATGAAGTGTAACAAAACTTATAGGATAATTAATTGAGAACACATGAACAGAGACAAACAAATTAAAAGATGAGCAAGAATCAAAATTGTCAATACTATGAAATGCTGTCTGCTACTTATTTTATATTTAATTTTTTTATACACTAGTTCCAGAAAAGTAATTAGAATACAAATTGGAAGGGAAATCTTTCATACAATTTTATTTTCCAACATAATATATTTTATTTGATGGTAATGAAGTTCATTTAAGTGTAAAAACTATAGCAATTAATATTTTAAGTAACCAAACTGTCAGCAAAGGTTTTTGCGTTGACTCTTTTCTGAAGCAGATTAACAACGAGTGGGTATAAAGGGCTAATCAGTGACTACGGCCACCCGCCATTTGCCCCTCCTATGCTACCAACAGGACAAAAAAGATGCAATGACTACAAGAACAAGAACAGAAGAAAAAAGGAAAAAGAGAAAGAGCTGCAATTCTGTCAGCTCTGCATTATACCACATGGCTTGTGGACCAAGAAAAAAAAGGGGATCACGCATGAAATAAAGTCTACAGTCCGAGTTTTTGCAGAATAGACCTGGAATAAGCATACATTATAAAATTCTAATGATCAGTGTACAAAATTGTTTTCATGAATCATGATAACATAAGAGAGTAATGTAGGCCAAATGGACAATGCAAGACTTCCTACAGAGGTAGACCACCAAATCCGACAAAAAATCTACCCCCAACACCCAACCCTGCAAAGGAGAAAGATCTTCCAATCCGATCCCCATTCATATTATGAAAATGGAAAACTATCATCCCTATCTAGGAATGCAATAGTTAAAACACATTCCATTCTATCTCAAATTAGCAAGATGAAGCAAAAACGAAATAACAGTGCTGAGGAAAAGGATGTGCAATATCATGTTCCCTAACCAATAACCAATCATAATACTCAAGGTCTTACATCTCATTTTCCTTTAGCTGAGAAAGGCAATCATCCTTTTGTTCTTCAAGCTTAATTCCCACATCCTGTAAAAATGAGCAAATGATACTAAAGTAAGAAAGCAAAACATAAGGAGAGAATACAACTCAATTTTTACAATGACTACTGGAAGTTCAAAGTAAACATTATAGGCGATTGATTTATGTGCTTAGGATATGTGGGGTCATGTTTCCCTTTAGTGTCTTTTATATCCCCCTCATGGATCAAATCAACCTTGAACCTTCCAACAACAACAACAAAGCCTTGTCCCACTGGGTGAATCATTTTTCCCTTTATTGTCTTTTATATCCCCTCATGGATCAAATCAACCTTGGACCTTCTTAGTCAGAATGGATGGCATTCTTATCTTTATTGAAAAAGAAAACAGAATTTATTGATGAGATGAGAACAGTGTTAGAAAAATAAAAAAAAAACAAAGGATAGGAGATCCTCCCCAAATAAAGCAGATACCTTTGTAGGGTACCGATTATGGGAAGTTTAAATGGGAATGGGAACGTGTTAGGAACTAACAAAGTGGAACCACAAAATGCCCCTGAATCAGTTATATATTACTGATATATTGAATACAACAATCTGCTGGAAGTAAATATCTCCCTCGCAGCCAAGAAGTAGTTCTAGGTTTGATACAGAACCTGGTCCTCTTCTCCCAAAATACAACCTTGCAAAATATTCCTTAACCTATCCAAAATACCTAACGGCTCATATAGTCAAAAATAAAGGAGCTTTCACAGTCTCCCATGAGCCACCCTAATAACAGCTACACTTACTTCAAAAAGGGTATAAAACAAAAGGTCAACCCCTGCAACCTTAAAAAGCATCTTCCCCTTGTGTTGTGTGTGCCCCCCTAGGCCTCCTTGTATAGGTCTTACCAATGAATGGGAATGGGGTTCTTTCAATACCTTCCCCTAAAAGATTCACCTTGTCCTCAAGGTGAAAATCTGGAAACTGGGCAGCCAATGTCTCCATTTCTTGGGAAGAATTCTCATAGTCTGGCATATCCCTCCATTTAATGAGCACTTCAAATTTTCCGTTCATAAGCCGCCTAATCTTACAAACTCCCTCGGGCTGAACTTGAAGTTCCAATTGAGCGGACAGCGTTGGGGGAATTGTGGGAGTCACTAGGCCAGATTGCACCGATTTCTTTAGGACTGATATGTGGAAAACCGGATGAATCCGAGCTGTAGGAGGAAGCTCGAGGTGGTATGCGACGGTTCCCACTTTCTCTATAATTTTGAAAGGTCCATAGAAACGGGGGCTAAGCTTTTCATTGATTCGCTTAGCTAGTGTGTGTAATCCTTAGGGGCGAATTTTGACGTACACCTGATCCCCAACAGCGAATTGTATATCCCTGCGATGTTTGTTTGCTTGTTGCCTCATTTCATCTTGAGCCTTGAGCAAGTTTTCTTTCAAGGTGGCAATAATAGCGTTCCTTGATCTTAGCTGCTCATTCACTTCCTCTATAACCGAAGGTTCACTTGTGAGCTTGAGAAAAGTGGGTGGATCTCTTCCATATACTGCTCTAAAGGGAGTCATATCAGCTGATCCTTGATGAGTAGTGTTGTACCAATACTCCGCCCATGGCAGCCATTGAGCCCATTGGTTCGGCCTCTTACTAGTAAAACACCGTAGATATGTTTCTAACACCTTGTTCAGCACCTCCGTTTGTCCATCGGTCTCCGGATGATAGGCTGAACTCAAACATAATTTAGTACCAGCTTGTTTAAACAACTCCCGCCAGAATTGACTTACAAACACCCGGTCTCTATCGGAGACAATTGTCTTTGGGAAGCCATGTAATCGGATGATCTCCTTGACAAATATTTCCGCCACATCCTTAGCACTAAAAGGATGATGAAGAGGGAGGAAATGCGCATACTTGGTGAGACGATCTACCATGACTAGTATAGTGTCATACCGTCGAGATTTAGGCAGCCCGGAAATAAAATCCATGCTGATGTCTTCCCAAATTGCATCTGGTATAGGTAGGGGCTGTAACAGCCCTGCAGGAGATAAGGCTTGATGTTTGTTCCTTTGGCAGATTTCACATTCAGCCACATAGTGTTGGATCTCTCGCTTCATCCCTTCCCAATAAACCACGTTAGCTAGCCTCTTATAGGTCCTCAAGTATCCCAAGTGTCCACCAACTGGAGAATTGTGGTATTCTTGCATTAATAAAGGAATTCTTGTCGAATTCTTAGGTAAGACTAGTCTCCCCTTATAGTGTAGACATCCCTTGAATAAAGAGTACCCTTCCATTACTTCTTCGCCGGTGAGTATCCGCTGCCTTAATCCTATAAGCTTAGGATCAGCTAGTATTTCTTCCTCCCAATCTTCCAAATCATGGTTTTGCCATGTGGAAATTGCCATCAAATTCTTGTCGTGATAGAGCGTCAGCTGCTCTATTGTCTTTCCCTGGTTTGTATAGGATTTCGAACTTGTATCCCATCAATTTTGACACCCACTTCTGCTGATTTTCCTCTAGGATTCGCTGTTCCAGCAGGTACTTTAATGCTTTCTGATCAGTTTTGATAATAAAGTGTTGCCCCCACAGGTAGTATCTCCATTTTTTAACAGCTAGCACAATAGCCATCAATTCCCTCTCATAAACGGAGCATTGTTGAGCTTGTTTGGATAATTTCTGGCTGAAATACGAGATAGGACGCCCTTGCTGCATTAAAACAGCACCAACACCAATCCCCGAAGCATCGGTTTCTAGTTCAAATGGAGCTGTAAAATCTGGCATCGCCAATACCGGTAAAGTAGTCATGGCTACCTTGAGTGCTTCGAAGGCCTTGGTCACCTCTGGAGTCTAATGAAAGGCTTCTTTTCTGAGTAAGTCTGTTGGAGGGCTAGCTATCTTTCCATAGCTTTGAACAAACCTCCGATAATACCCGGTCAATCCCAAAAATCCCCGCAATGATTTCACATTCTTGGGTTGGGACCAAGCTATCATGCTCTCAACTTTGGTTGGGTCAGCTTGAACTCCATTCTCTGAAATTATGTGACCGAGATACTCGATTCTTGGTTGCATAAAACTGCATTTCTTGAGGTTGATAACCAGATGGTGTTCCTGCAACACAGCCATCACCCTTTCTAGGTGTTCCAAGTGAGAGCTCTCATCATGACTATAAATCAGTATGTCATAAAAAAATACGAGTACAAATTGTCGTAGGTATCCTCTAAATATTTCATTCATCAATGCTTGAAACGTAGAAGGAGGATTAGTAAGTCCAAAGGGCATCACCTTAAACTCGTAGTGTCCTTCGTGGGTTCGGAAAGCAGTCTTGTGTTCGTCACCGACCTTGATTCGGATCTGGTGATACCCTGATTTTAAATCCAGCTTGGAGAAAACGGTTGCTCCCTTTAACTCGTCTAGCAACTCATCTATGGCTGGGATGGGAAATTTGTCAGGTATGGTAATCTTGTTAAGCGCTCTATAGTCAACACAGAAGCGCCAACTCCCATCCTTCTTCTTGACCAGCAAAACAGGGCTGAAATAAGGACTTGTGCTAGGTTGAATAATCCCAGCCTGCAACATGTCCTTAATCAGGTCTTCAATCTCCTTCTTTTGCGAATGGGATATCGGTAGGGTCTGATATTAGGGGGTTGTTCCCCTGTTTTGATAACTACCACATGGTCCTTCGATCGTCGAGGGGGAAGGGACTCGGTCATTTGACAAACTGCCACAAACTTATTCAGTAATTCTTTGATTTCTGGTTTCAAATTCAGCTCCTTGCTTTCGTCTGGCCCCACTCCATTGCATTCCACTAAAAACCCCTGCCCTTTCTTCTTTACTGTGCGTATTATTGATTGTAAAGAGGCTTGTGTCCGAGAGAGCGTTGGGTCACCGATTAGAAAAATCTGATTGCTCTTCTTCCCTATCTTCAACGTCATGCCTCCAATTGACCTTGACATCCCCTAGAGTCCTAAGCCACTCAACACCCAGTACTACATCAACGCCTCTTAATGGAAAAGGGTAAAAGTCTTGCACAATCATGAGTCCCTAAACCTTCAAACATACGTTTCGGCATCTCTTCCTTCTTCGAATTGAATGCCCATCTCCTACTATGATGGTGTATACATCCACGTCGTCCACCTTGATCCCTGGTTGATTCAGAAAACTCTCGGCGATAAAATCATGAGTCGCCCCACTATCCACTAGTACGATCACGGCTAAACTAGCGACCTCCCTTTATTTTCATGGTGTTATGGCTTTCGAATCCAGCAAGAGAATTTAGAGACAGTTGCATCCTGGTTGCTTCATCTTCAGCATCGAAATAATCCTCCGCTACATCCCCTGTTTCTTCAATTTCTTTCTCGCCGTGCTCTGCCTCAACGTCAATCAGGAACATTTGCAGGTTCTTATCTCGACAAGTGTGGCCTGGAGTGTATTTGTCCCCACACTTGTAGCACAGCCCCAACTCTCTCCGGCGAGCCATCTCCGAGTCGGACAGGCGTCGACTCCAGCCAGACCCGCGTGAAGAAGCCATGGTCGACGAGTTGCCTGTTTTCGCGTCTTGCATCTTCGGGTCAGATTTGGTGATGTGGGTCGGGTGATTTGTGACTAAGGAGGTCCGGGTCGGTTCTGCGAAGTGGGTCACCCGTGAATATTGTGGTTGGGTTGGGTACTTCTTTAGCCCATTGTTGAAGCCCGACTTGTACGCATGATTTCCCTTGTCAACCTCTAGCAAAAAGATTCCGGCCGTCAACCCGTAAGGCCATCCTGATCAGCCCTTCGAGGTCACCTTCATCGGCGATTTCAAGCCTCGCCTAAACCTCTGTCTTCAAGCCATAGATGAAAGCTCCCATTAAACACTCCTTCGATGCGTCACTTAACGAGAACGACAGTCTTTCAAATTCCTCCACATTCTAGAACCGAGCTCTCTTGTCGATTTGCGAAGAGCATCTTGTATTCCCCACCTCTTTGAAACGTGTGAAACCGCTCCAAAACCTTATGCTTGAACTCCAGCCAGCTTTTGATCACACCCCAAGTCTCTTTCCATTGGTACCAATGAAGGGCTTTTTGTTCGAGACATACCACCGCCGCTTCTAGCTTCTCTGCTTCTGGGATGCCATTGATGTGGAAGTATCGTTCAATTCTGCAGAACCGTCCAATGGGGTCGTCTCCTTCGAACACAGGTAATTCTAATTTTCGAAACTTGACTGCTTCCTTTTCATATTACCCATTGCTCTCGGTTTCAGTATCCGAGTGTGTTTCCCGTGTTCTTCTTAGCTTTTTGCTTCCTACTAGAGTCACGCTCCATCCGTAGCAACATTTCTCTCATCAGGTTCATCCCATCTGTCAGTTCCGCCACTTGCTTTGACAGTCCAGCAAGTTCATCCACTTTTTTTGTGAGACCTGCTACAGAGTCCCTCAAGCTTCTGATTTCATCCGCCATCTTCCCAAGGACCAACTGCTCTGATACCAATTTGTTAGGAGCTAACAAAGTGGAACCACAAAATGCCCCTGAATCAGTTATATATTACTGATATATTGAATACAACAATCTGCTGGAAGTAAATATCTCACTCGCAGCCAAGTAGTTCCAGGTTTGATACGAACACGGTCCTCTTCTCCCAAAATACAACCTTGCAAAATATTCCTTAACCTATCCAAAATACCTAACGGCTCATATAGTCAAAAATAAAGGAGCTTTCACGGTCTCCCATGAGCCACCCTAATAACAGCTACACTTACTTCAAAAAGGGTATAAAACAAAAGGTCAACCCCTGCAACCTTAAAAAGCATCTTCCCCTTGTGTTGTGTGTGCCCCCTAGGCCTCCTTGTATAGGTCTTACCAGTGAATGGGAATGGGGTTCTTTCAGAACGTAAAGAGAACTCACGATTGCAATAGTTGCAATGGGCAAAAAGATTTGAAGAATGGACTGATTTTTGAAAATAGTTCATATAAGATTTTTGTCCAAGTTTCTTCTTGCCTTTCTTCTTATCAAAATCAGGTTTATAACCAATCTCTGACTTGTCATTTGTGAACCTTTGCTGTTTTAAAATGACTTTGAGCATTTCACTACCTCTAGTGAATTTATCAAGAGTTTTTGTAAGATGCAAATTTCTTTTCTCTAAAATGCGGCAATTGTCACAAACCTTTTCTGAAATTTTTTCACAATTCTTTTCAAAAATGTTTTCACAGACAGAAATAGGAGAAGAAGTAGTTTGAGCTTGTTCTTCCAACAATTTAATTTTCTTCTTTGAAAACAAAAGCTCTTTTGCAATTTTTTGAAATTCAGTGAAGAGTGAATTATATTCAGATGATAGTTCATCATAAGATAAATCAGAATCATTTACCTCTTCACTTTCTAATTCCTCCTCTTGGGCCACAAGACAAATGTTAGCTCTATCTTCTTCTTCAGCTTCATCTTCATCGGATGAGCTATCGCCCCATATAGCTGAAACATAAGCTCTTCTCTTGAACTTGTTGAATTTCTTTTCTTTGTTCTTTAACTGTGGACATTCAGATTTGATGTGGCCAGGCTTTTCACATTCGTAGCATATGATAGGTTTCTTTGTTTCTGTGTTGGAGCTACTATTGTGAAACTTTCTGAGAGCTTGGTCCTTCTTGTAAAATTTCTTGAATCTTCGGACCATCATGCCTAGCTTTGCATCTTCATCTTCATCATCTGATTTTACCTCTTTGACAGTCTTGAGGGCAATTTCCTTGTTCTTTCCATCAATCTCATCAAGTCCTTTTCTGAATTTGATCTTCTCTTCATATTCAGATAGACTGCCAAATAATGCTGCTACTGAAGCCATCGATTCACCACGAGCTTCTTCGATCGCATTGACCTTAGCTTCCCATTCCTTAGTGAGGATATTTAGTATTTTCCTCACTTGGACAGGTTGATCATATTCTTTCCCCAATGCAGCAAGTTGATTGATCAGATGAGTGAATCTGAGCTGGAATTCACTAATGGATTCTCCAGACTTCATATGAAATAAATCATATTCAATCATGAGTGTATTTATTCGATTCTCCTTGATTCCAGCTGTCCCTTCATGGGCTATCTCAAGAACATCCCACATAGCTTTGGCAGATGGCAAAGTGCAAATACGAAAATACTCTTTTTGGCTTAAAGCACATTGCAGCATGTGGATTGCTTTCATGTTGAGAGTGACTTGTCTTCTGTCATTCTCATCATACTCTTCTTCAAGCTTAGGAGTTCTGACACCACCTTCAATTGTGGATGGAACATAATTTCCTCTCTCGAATACCTTCCAAAGCCCATACTCAGTGGCCATTACGTAGACCCTGAACTTAGCCTTCCAAAAGGAGTAGTGTTCTCCATTGAAACCTGGTGGTCTGTTGATTAAAGCTCTGTCGGGTAGAATTCCTTCCACTGAATCTTTAATCTGGGATGTTAATCCTTAAAATAGATAACCAAAGCTCTGATACCAAATGAAAGTGAATAAAAGGAAAACAGATTTACTATGTTTCTAAAGAGAAGCAAGGATCTCACTAACTCTTTAAGAACAACCTCTTTGAGATAGAGAGTAGGCAAGAATCTCACCTCTTCTCTAAATCAGCCTACATCCTTAATAGTAGATGAGCCAGAATCTATAACTCATCGGACTATTAAAGTCCAAGGAGAATCTCCCGTACCAATTTACTCTCTGAATATTCGACACTTTATTAATGAGGCACTAGGCCTATTTATAATGATTTACAAAGGGTAGACTCTATTCAAAATATAAATACGAAATCTGAAAATATATCTAAATCTAAGATTTAGATAACTAATATTCATAATCCTAACAACTAAATCTTATCTAATAAGACATTCTTCTTATTTCCTAATTCCTAAAGATAATAATAAAAGATAACATCTAATAAGATATTCCTCTTATTTTCTAATAATAATAAAAACAGACTCAATTAATTAAATATTGATTCCTAAAATCTCTAACTTTAAGCAACTTCCATTATCTTCCGCTAATCTCGTACTCTATCATACCCTTAGAGAGGGCATGAAAATAATCCTCTCCAAAAGAAGATGTGATAGAAAAGCTTTTTTTTAAAAGAAAAACAAAACGCATTGCATTGTCTGCCAAAAAACCAAAAGAAAGAAAGAAAGAAACTGCATTAAATTTGACATGCCATACTGGAAGATAGAAAGCACAGTATACCACATGTATGCTGCTTGAGACTATATCACAGACTCTGAAGAAAAACAAGAGACAAGGATCAAACCTTGATTGCATCTTGGAACTTGGCTGATAAGTCCAACCTTAAGTTTTGGCCCTCAGTTGACACACGTTTGCATTCTTCCTGAAAATTAACAAAATAGTCTAAGTCTTTCCATTAAGAAAGCCATTGTATAAAGGCTAAGTTAGATGAAACAGGATCCAATAAAACTTTTTCATGAAAATCTTGAAAGCGGACAGAAAGTATTATAGTAGAGACAATATCACATTGAGATGTAATTGGAAACTCAAATCCATTCCATGTGATGATTTTTAGTTGTTAATATCATATTTTCCAAACAAAAGCATTCATAACATTTTGGCTGGTTCTCATCAGATGTGCGATGAAAAAAATAAGGGGAAAAAAATTAAAAGGGAGGAAGCCAGATTAATATAATATTGTCCCTTTTATCCATTGATAATTTCTTTTTGCTTCAAAATGAAACCAACCATATGGTTTTTCATTTTTTATGAAATATCAGAGCAACTCTGACTTGGTATTGTTTTGGCCCAACACGTTCAAGCATCATGTCATCCCAGATTGGGCTAGGCCAAAAGCTGTGATTTGTAGCCCAAAGGGTTCATGGGGTTGGAAATAGGCCAGGTCAAACTCAGCCTGCAAACAACCCTAAGGTTAGCGCAGAGAGAGAGATGAAACGCAGCCCCATGAAAGAGGAACTAGTTTCAAGCAACCCAATCTGCCACCCATCTAACTTAAAAGATAATGGATCGCAAAACCAGGTGTTTCAAGTATCAACATGTTAATAAGAATGAATGCAAAACCAACCATTGGGTTCATGAGAATCCAGAAGTCAAACCATGACTCTATTATGTGCTGATAAGAAAACCTAGATGGACTAAAAGGACATTTGTAAACTCATGGATCAAGTAAGTCATAGTAAACCTAGTATGCATTTAGACAAATTGATGGTGCACTGAAAAGAATTTAGTGAAGAGTACAAAGAAATATATGGTGAAGCCATATGGATGTTTGGAAATAGTCAAAGACAACCAAACTTATCAAGAAAAGCTTATAATTCTTCACTTTGGAGCAAGGTGAGAAGGCTACATAAGTTGCATTCCTTCTGTAATGAAGGACAAAGAAGATAAGAGAGAATGCAAACAAGGACACAAGTAATACAGGTTTCGTTTAATTACTGACAAATCATGTTGCCATAGAGATATTTGTTTCCACCAATATGGGTGGGTGATAAGGAAATCTTTTAAACAGTGCTTGCCACGTAAAAATCAACTTCACACGTTTGCTCACACAAAAGATAGAGATAGGATTACAAATGTATGACAGGAATGGAAAGGTGGCTCAAGTGTCTAGCAAAATAAAGAGGGGCATATAGACTATAGAGGCCATAAGTGCCACAAACAGAAGACACAAGGTGCATTATGGATGACGTACCAGTGCTATAATAGCTCCAGACAGAATTGGATTGTAAAAGCGAACACAGATGGTGATTAATTAGAGGGTTCAAATTCTCAGCAAGTTTTGCATGTCTAATCAACAGATTATCAGCACATAATATAATATAGGAAAGGCAACTACTGTTTGAGTGAATTGCATCTGGATAACTACACAATCAGTTTGAAAGGTTTTGGTGCTATGGAGACATACCATGAGCATTTTATTTTGACGCTGCAGCTCCCTGCACAGTGACTCAAGTTTATCTCGCACAGAAAGGGCTACAAATAAAAAGGCAAAGCGTTAATGGACAAAATAAAGCCTCAACATAGTTACAGATCATATCTTGCCATACACATTATTTCAAAATAATTTTAATTTTATAAAATACCCTTATCCCAAAACAAAAAAAGGGACAAGGGCCACTTGTTCAACCACCTTTTTTTTTTGTGTGGGAGGAAGGGGGCGCAAAAGAATTAATACTGGCATACAAGAGAGAAAACAAGTACAAAAGTAAAACACATAGACTATGTCACAATTATACCCAAAAGTAGTCAATTACAACAGCAGTACTTGATTGTTGCAAGTATCTTCACCACAAAGCAGCAATGTTTAAATCCCTTGACAGTTTTTGCAGTAATATCCCCCATGATATCCAAAAGTATTTAGTTTAGACTAGTTTGTTAGCAGTTTCAACTTTTGCAGGATAATAATCTGATCTGCAAAGGACTCTTACCATTCAATTATACGCATATGTGCACATCAAGTCATCAACAACAACAACAAGCCTTGTCCCCCTAGGTGGGTCCGTGTACATAGATTAGCACTGTTTAATGTTCGTTTCACAGGGCCATTATGTTCTATCAGTAACCAAATCTTTGGATTTATTGTTAACCATAAGGCATGCACAAATGTGCACATAAGTGTGAATAAAATAAAAAAGGTCAGATACTGCCGTCTGATCTGAACCTTCTTCATGAATACAGTGCTCCACAGAGGAAAAAACCCTACCTTGTTCATGCGTACTGATATAATGGAAGAAACTAAAAACTCAATTAATCATATCAGAAACTTCTCAACCATTTCAAAAGATAATTATCACTTTTTTGAATAAAAGTCTCAAGTTACAAACTTGAAAGAGCACAATTAACTATGCGGAGCATTCTCCACAGATCTTCATCCAGTCTCAAAGTTCTAAAGGACCACTCATCAGCAGATGTGGGTCTTTCACTTTAACATATCTTCTGTCTGTGAAACCTGGACCAACTCGCATCCCGTCATCTTACCCCTTTTCAAGATCAAAAGATAATTATCAAAAGCTGAAAATGTTCATGTTGACATACCTGCATCTCTTTCTGCCAATACTTGTTGATACTTCAGTGTAAACTCTAACAACTCCTTTTCTGACTTAAACAAACGCTTTGAGCTCTTCCGCTTTGTTTCAGCAGGTTCCTGAAAAATCAAGTTCTTTTGAGATTGTTGTTATTGGGAGGTAAACAGAGAGATCAGTTCCAGTTTTGCATTCGTTGCTGGACAGATACAAAAGATCAACTCCCAGGGGTTTCACTGTTAAAGCTCCTTTCCTCTAACAATTATAAAGCAAACGTTACTCAACAATTCCTGTCACTATTCTTCTGTCATGCAGTACTAGAGTCTCAAAATTCAAGGATCCCAATTAGTTCAGATTTTCACTAAATTTTTCAAGAAGCATACATTCTCAATATACATGGACGACCACTCCTGGATGTGTTAATAAGAAAAAATAACAATAAATTACAATTGCATCCCAACCAACTATCTGCACATAACTACGTGGGCTGAGAGAAGAAAGGACAACAATCATGAAACAATAATAAAGCATCACAAAGTCAATCAAACAAGTTTACATGACTCAATAACTTAGAAGATGTAGAAGTTGGATATGGAAGTTGATGTGGAAGTTGGATTCAATAACTTAGAAAATATAGAGGAAAACGGAAATATATGCTGACCATTGAGGTGTCAATGTGTAAATGAATGTGTGGGAATCAACAGAGTTGGTTCACTCACAGGTTTTTTGGTTTTTGAAGAATCTGCAGTCTCCGATGAATGTGAATCTTTTGGAGGTATAACTTCTGTTTCCAGACAATCACCAGCGGCTGCAACAGCAATGAGCAATAAGGGCAACAAAGGCATGTCAGATTCAGAAAAAAAAAAAAAAATTGTCAGCTAGAGGAAGTACTCAAAACTAAAACATGGAGATCTGCTAGCATGGGTATGTAGACATTGGCAAGCCTAACTGATTCATTTCATTAGAGCACAGAAAACAAACATGCTATTTGCTCAAGCATACAAGGAAATCAAAAGACTGTTTGAGTTTACAAAATCATACAAAAGATTTAGAAGATATATCACATGGTATAAGGTCTAACAGTGCAAAGGAATATAAGAAATGTTAGTCAACGAATTGGGTTATTTGAATGAAGAAAATTCCATGGATATAAAGACAAAGAAGGGAACTGTGTTATCTGAATAAGTGAAAATTTAAGGCCAATAATGCATCACAAATTCAATCTGCTCACAAAAATAAAGAGAAAAGCATTGGCTTCAAGATCTTTGAGTGGGTTTGCAAAAAGCTGATCCGTTTTTGCCAAAAATTTGTAACAAACTTTTTTTCATTAGTAAAGTATCATTAAAAATCCATCAATGAGGCAACCCATGCCCCCGGCAGTACACTAACACATAAATGTCTACCATAAGAAAATGAAGAAAAAGAAAGAACAGAAGACCAACAAATAAAACTTAAGCATCACCACCATGGATTAGACTTCAAAACATCAATAGATGAATCCTTGGCACAATATGAAGAGTGATCCAATATAAAAATCATAAAGAAAATTTTCAATTCATGAGCAAGATCTTAATCATACATCTTCCATGATGAGTTAACCGAATTAGCATGTAGTTACAACGTCTATGTAAAGAGTGAACATGCATTAAGGCAAACAAAATTTACTTCTTTCCGAACTTTGACTTTCTCCCTGTTGCTCTTTCACCTCACAGCAACCGGATTGTGAAACCTCGGAATCAGAATCACCCACAGAGGGGGTAACCTGCATACTTTCTGTCTGCTGCATCAAGCTACTACAGGGAACCTCCACTGAACAATCTGATGTACCAAATTTATGAAGTTTAGATATGGAAACAAAAGGAGTTCTGCGTTGCTCACTAATCTTCCTTACCATGATTGTTGTGATCTTCTTTAACAGCCAACTCATTTAATGAGTCATTAGAATGGCCAACATTTGACAAAACACTCTCCTTATTACTATTCAGCAGCTTCTCTTGCTCAGGTTTTGGAGTTGTAGGAGCAAGAGGTTCTGTAGTGCTATCAACAAACCCAACTGGCAAGGAATCCACTTCAGGAAGCTGATTTGCATCCTGATTCTGCATTTCACCTACATGTCAAACATTTTTTCTTCAAATTACTTAAATACAGCAGAGATAACTCCTAAAATTATAATTTCTGTCCAGGATGTTAAGGAAATAAGCAAACCAAAGGTATGACTGCTTCTGAAATTCTACCTACATCACTGTGTTGCTTTTTTATTTTATTACAATAAGCAAAGGTGAATACTTGTCAAAACACCTATGCTGTTTTCTAATTAAATCTGGGATTCAAAAATGCGTTGCTTAACAACTAAGCATATAGTAATCCATATCAAATATTCTTCAATCAAAGTGTAAGAAGCAATCCAAAAAGCTCTATGCGATATCTTTACTTGAAAATAGCTTCTAAGTGTGACATACAATTTAAACATGTCTAACTGTGTAGAAATGAAGTATAACGCTTAAAAGATGGGAAGGGTGCCAAAGGTTTTGAAATTTAGCACTTGGGCTTAGAACCGCTATTAGTTAAGCAAATAACTTGATATCGATAAAATATCCACCACCATCCTCCCACCCCAAGAAAACAACAAAAGCAACAGTCAAAGAAGGAAAGATATACCACCCAAAGGATTGGCTAAGATCATGAACGACCATGTAATGATAGCATAACAGGCACGATACACAAGTACATTTGACCTCCCATAATTCGTCTTGGGTGAAAGTAACACCTCACTTCTGCCCAGGAGTAATAATAGTGGAACACTTAACACATTATAGGTTATGGGAGAGAACGTGTTAGGTATTCTGTTCATGGAACTTCCAAATGAGCTTATTTTTTTACCGATATGAATAGGTGTTTGGCGGCATTTTCATGTAATAAAATTCAAGTGCTAATCCTCTTCCCTCCCTCCCTCCCTGTTCTTTTTCCATCCAAACTCAGTTCAATGCAAAGTAAGCATATACTGAAAACTGTTCACCTAAAAAAATATGAAATGAATCTTGCTCACCGCTGAGAACTCAAAGGAAAAATCAGTATTAACGGTTTACCCACAAGCTAAATAGCTAAAATCCGAACACATACACCGTGACGGCTAATATGCAACAATCAATGGCATCATCAAGCGATCTGGGTGATTCAGAACCAGGGCGACAAAGATAAATCCAAAAAATATAGACAGAGAGACAGGGCCAAGGAAGAACTAATTAGAGATATTACCAGACATATGCTACAGAAATTGCTTTGGTCACTCTGGCGGAGATTGTGGCGCTGGAACTTGAGTTGGTAAATACACTAGCAGTCGCAGGTGGTGTCTACTCTTCAGCTGTGACGCAAATCGAAGTTTTTAAAGAAACACCCCTTCCCTTCCATGTGGTATTAACGTCGCCTCCGTTACTTTGCTTTCTTTTTCTTCTTCAGGTGCTGCCTCCGTTGAAAAAGACGGACAGAGCTGGTGGTGTAACCTGTAGAGATTAAAATGCATTTTAATAAATATTAGTCAGAACTTATAGATTAAAATTATGGGGATCAAAATTAAAATAGGGGCAATTTATATTGAACAATCATTATTAACCCTTATTTTTAATTTAAAATAAAAAAATCCTCTCTTAGAGACTAAAACCTAGATTTTGAAATATTGGGATTAAAACCAAAATAAAGGTAAATTATAAAAGTCATACAATGTATTAACACTTTAGGGTCTATCTGGTATGAGAGATTTGGAAGGAGGAAAGAGAGAATTTTTATGAGTTGAAGTTAAAAGTGGAGATCCGACCAAAAAAAAAAGTTAAAAGTGGAGAATAATATGTAAGATAAGAGGATGTGTAAGAGTATTAAGATTTAATTAAAAACTTTTAACCCTATTTCTCTCTTCTTCATTTTTTCTAAATTCTCATCTTAGAAGAATTTTCCCTTCGCTCATTTTTTCTCCTCTCATACTAAACAAGCCCTTATCATTGTAGGAAAATACCCTCTAGAGTTTTACATTCTACAGAAGAAAGGTTTTTCTATTTAATTTACCTAAAATATCTTTAGTTAAATTTAGGAAGGTATTTACATATAGCTCACCAATAAATTTGATACTAATGATCTGAACTCATAAATTATGAACTAACTTCTGCGCTTTTTACGCTAACTTTTTGCAATTTTTTTTGTATGAAAGTATCAAGCTATGTTATTAAAACTGGCCACAAAACTATCGAATAAGTCATCTAACTGATCCAACCGGTTCAATATTGTAACACCCTCAATTTCTAACAGTTACGATAACATAAAATTTCAAAGATTTTTATAAATAATCACTGAAATTCGAGATAAACAACTTTGGGAAGTGTTACCGCCGCACTTGTACTGGGACAAGTGCAAGGCTACTTATTACAATAATGTAAATTCAAACTTAAGCAAAAATGTATTGTATTCTGAACAAAATAAAATAAAATAGAATTAACTGAAGGTGCTTCCTCATTTCTCATTGCTAGCCCCAACCCTTAGCACCTGTTTCCCTGAAATTCTGCTCCCCCGAATGATCGTCGCAGCCCATAACACAAAAATCAGCAATTGCTGGTAATCCTAATAAAACACAATTTAAATGGCACGAATATATTATTCAAAGCAAATATATATAATCGTGTGGTAATTGCATCAAACGTTATTCATTATCTTTTCAAATTTATTTAGACCTGGGAAGCCCTGTCAGTCTATTTAGTGGGAAGAGAACCATGGTAGACTCGGGAAACCCTGCCAGTCACAATCAATCAATTTGGCCATCAAGTATTTCTTCCTAGTGTGCACACCTCTTCCCAAAGTTGCTACTAGTGTTTCGGGAAATCCTGTCAGACACCACTTTGGGAAGAACGGATATCATCGGTTCACATCAAATAATATATCGAGGGCATAAAGCCCGATTGTGTTCATCACTTTGGGAGGTACCATCCCAAAGCTATCATCCCACTGTTAAATTATTTTAAACACACATAATAAAATCTCAAATTATTTCTATTATTTAATTACCTTTTATATACTTTTCTATTATTTAGTTAAATATGGGATACAAAGATATTTTGATATAAAATCTATTCATATCCTATTTTATTTTGCAAAAGATATTACAAAAAGAAGGAAATAATAAAAAGTAATCAAATAATATAACTTTGCACAGGCGTATAGCTAGTATCTATGGTAATATAGTATATTGTATTATCTATAATATATTGCAATTAATGAAATTAATGAAAAGAAGCCCACGAAGCAATTGTATTTAGTCGCAAAAAGGATGCACAGAGATCATGTATATGCATATCATTCACGCACGAAGATCGAGGCGCAGCTATTCATTCAATCACAAAATGGACGCACAACACCTTGTAATCAATATTAAATGACTATGCAAAGAAACTTCATGCGCAAATTGTAACACCCCAAGACAATTATATTAACATAAAACTTCAATGATTTTGATAAATAGTTACTGAAATTCAGAGTAAACAACATTGGGAAGTGTTACCGCCGCACTTGTACCGGGACAAGTGCAATGCTACTTATTGCATTAACATAAATCCAACTGAAATAAAAATGTTTAAAAAAAGAAAAAGAAAATAAAACTAGCTAGAAATAATCCTAGAAATCTCTACGTCGTCATCCTCACTTCTCACTGCTAGCCCCAACCTCGAGAACATGCTTCACTGAAAATCTGCTCCCCCGAAGGATCGTCGCAGCCATAATACACAAAATCAACAAACGCGGTAATCCCAATAAAATAGGATTTAAGTGGCTCAAATACCTTAAATAAATCAAATAAAATAATCATATAGAATTTACACCAAATATCATTCTTTATCATTTTAAATTAATTTAGACCCGGGAAACCCTGCCAGTCTGTTTAGTAGGAGGAAAACCATGGTAGACCCGGAAACCTGCCAGTCTACCCTGTGACCCGGAAACTTGCCAGTCACAAATCATCAATTGGCCATAAAACATTTCATCCTAATGTGCACACCTCTTCCCAAAGTTGCTACTAGTGTCCCGAAAACCTGCCAAACACCACTTTGGGAAGAACGGATATAATCGGTTCACATCAATACATATCGGAGGCATAAAGCCTAAGGGTTGTGTTCATCACTTTGGGAGGTACCGTCCCAAAGCTATCCTCCCACGATTTTAATTATTTTAAAGATATATTTATATTTATTTAAATGAAAGGCACATATATTTCAATTACACAAAAATAGAAAACGAGCATCCAGAGCACAAAAGGAAGCATATAGATACATTCTCGGCTTATATACGTTTCAATCAGGAAACAAAAAAAAAAACAACAAGACCATATATATATACATATACATATACATATATACATCTATATGTATATGTATATGTGTGTGTGTGTGTGTATATATATATATATATATATATATATATTATTCCAGCACGAAGGCCGAGGCATCCAACTACTAGTACTAACGTTTAGGTATGTGGAATTGAAGCACAGGAAATCGATTAAGTCAATGAAGATTATATATATATATATAATTTATTCACAAAAACCGAGAAGATTCCATACATCCAGTCACTCTTATATCCAATATTAAACCCCTTTTTGCAGAAGAGACTACCGCGCAAACCGAGAAGAAAGAAAAAGATAATTGTAATGTAATCTATATTAATTCCTACTGGGATTAGGGTTACATATGATATATATATATATATTTCATGTAAAACAATCCTATGATATTTTTAGGATTATAACTATCCTATCAAAGTTCATATATAATTGACCTAGCTATATGGGAATTAGGATTACCTGGTCTCCGTCTTTGCTAGCCTTCTAGAAAACGCTTTGATAAGAGTGCGGGAGGAGGATGCCGTAGCAGAGAAAAAGAGTCGAGAGAAAAAGAGTCGAGTGTTTTCTAAGTTTAGGCGGCTAAACCTAAGTTTATAATTAACATCTAGGGTTTTAGCTATGGGCTGGGCTATTTACTTATTGCAAATTAATAAATTAATACTACAAATATTATTAATTTCTAGATTTGATATATCATTATTATTATTATTATTATTATTATTATTATTATTATTATTTGTTGGAATAGGCCTTGCCTTGCCTGCCAACTATGAACATTTATCATTTAAACCCTAATCTGTTATGTAACCTAGTCTAATCAGATCCGATTATGTGATCTTAACTGTTTCAAAATTTTAAATTATTGTTCCTAGATTCTAGGAGAAACTAGGAGAAACTATAGGAATTAGTTTTAGATTATTTTCCTCTATATATGTACACATATTAATTCTTTTATTATTATTATTTTAATCAGGGGTATTACACAAATCGAGAAGAAGAAAAAGATAATTGTAACGTATTCAATATTAATTTCTACTGAGATTAGGATTACATATAATGTATATATTTCATATAAAATAACCCTATGATATTTTTAGGATCATAACTACCTATCAAAATTCATATGGAATTAACCTAAGTTAAATGGAAATTAGGATTACCTGATCTCCGTTTTTACTAGCCTTCTAGAGAAATGATTTGATGAGAGTACGGGAGGAGGATGCAGTAGTGGAGAAAAAGTGTCGAGCGTTTTCTAGGTTTAGGCGGCTATACCTAAGTTTATAATTAAAATCTAGGGTTTTAGTTATGGGCTGGACTCTTTAATTATTGTCAATTAATAAATTAACACTACAAACATTATTAATTTCTATATTTTATATATTATTATTATTATTTGTTGGAATGAGCCTTGTCGCCAACTATAGGCCTTTATCACTTAAACCCTAATCTGTTATGTGACCTAGTCTAATCAGATCCGATTATGTGATCTTAAATTTTTTTTTTTAAATTTCAAATTATTGTTCCTAGATTCTAGGAGAAACTCTAAGAATCAGTTTAGATTATTCCCCTCTATATATGCACACATATATTGGATGAATAAATCAATAGAAAGAAGGCGCAGACCTTAATTCTTTCATCATCATCATCATCATTATTATTATTATTATTATTTTAATCTATTATTATTATTATTAATCAGGGGTATTACAAATATTTATTCAGAATTTCTTTATTTCAAAAATTATTATTTAGCTCTACATATTTTCATAAATTACAAATTAAGACTCTATGGAAAGCTTAAGATGTATATTTTCTAATACAAAAACAAAAATCACTCAAAAATATTATCATTTGATCCTAAAAACTTATCAAATTCCAATACTATTCCAAAAAATATCATTGTACCAGTTCAATTTTTCGCCAGCTTAGCGTTGGGTTAGCTTTGGTTTAACTCCAATCTACCTACTGACCCCTGACCCACTACCTAGACTGATTTAGTGGTTGATCCAGGTTTAATAATCTTGATATCAAGAGAAGCTTGAGAACAAGAAATCAAACAATGTGGCCCTGGAACAAAATATTAAACAAAATCAGTCGACAAATCTGGGGATTCCTTGAAACTTTAAATGATTAATATAATATTTGGTTCCTCATGTTTGCCTTGATTTTGATTTTAGTTCTTCAATTTTCAGACGGGAGGTTTTAGTCCCTCAAGTTTCATTTTTTTAAAACATTGATCCTCACAATTCAATAAATATTTGGACCATTTTGTCTTTAGGGATCAAAACTAATGATTTAAAACTTGAGGACTAAAAATAAAACATGGGTAAACTTGAGAAACTAAAGATGATATTTTTTTTTTTGGATATAAACTAAAGATGATATTACCACAAATTTAAAAGGTTCCACTTTGAATGGGCCCCATGTTTCTAGGCCCATACTATTCGATTGTTAAATTGGTGTGGCTCACTGGAATTGGATCACATCCACAGACAACTATATCTTATTATTATCAATGTTTTGAAAACCGAACCGGACCGGCCGGTTCAGACCGGAAACCGGCGAACCGATCCGAGTTAGCTTCCAAACAGGGTTTAGAGGTGACCCCGAGTCAACTCGGGCAACTCGGTGTGATTCGGCCGAGTTGAGCGAGTCACCTCTTTTACTTCTAAGAGCTTGAAACGCCGAAAACTCAGGGAAGAAGAATGAGAAAGTTTCAGGAAGAGGAGGAAGAAAGGAGAAGAGGAGGAGAAGGACCGGAAAAACAAAAGCCAAGCTTCAAAGGCTTCAAGTAACTAGTAGATTGAGATTCAAATTGCAAATCTAAGCTCAACCAGCGAGTATTGTCCTTCAATCGCAGAACTCAACCCCAAATCATGGCGATTTAGAGAAACAGAGAGGGTGAAAATAGAGAAGGGAGGGAGGAGGGGGTTTAGAATCTCTCTCCCGCTCGGAATCTCAAAGAACCATAAACGAAAATGGGAGGGAAGAGGGAGAAATGTAACCAGAAAATTTGTTGAGGGGAAGGCACCACGTTTGCTATTGAAAATTGCAAGTTGAGAGAGAAAGAAGGACTAGATAGACCATAGGAAATCCAGCTAGAAATTAAATGCCTGACTTCTTTTTTGACAGGACGGGACACTTGCTTGAAGGATGGGATTTCTACCTTTTACATTTTTCGAAGCTAGTGTCTTAAACATAAATTGCAGAATAAGCCTAAACTATTATTATCATATATATTATAATAAGAACAAGGGAGGCGGACTGTTATTAATTAGGGTAGTACTACGTATATTATATAATAATATATACTGTACCTTTTATTGGCAAAAAAAATTATATTACTTTTATTGTTTAACATACTTTTAATTATGAAAATATGAATATGAATTTTTTTTATCTATTTTTATTAAAATATATTTTTTAATTAATACCTATTCGACTCGGTTTGACTCGATCGACCCACCGACCCTTAACCCAAGATTCTCCCACCGGTTCAAGAACTACCCGGGTTTTAACCTTGATTATTATTACCCCTCGTCCTTGGGTTCAACTGGCGAAGGGGTCGGACTTCCTCACCTCAAGGGAGGGGGTTCGATCCCTGCGTTGGTCAAGACGCTGGTGGATGCATCCTAGGGGTCTAGGAAGCAGTGGAAACGCTGGTAGAGGTGGAGGCATGTGTACTCTCTGTCCAGTATGCCCTGTGGACTGGGCTCCAAGCGCCATACCATTGGATTGTGGGTGAGTCCAACCTCTTTTCTAAAATTTTTTAACAAAAAAAAATATCTTATTATTATTATTATTATTTAAACGGAATTGTCCAAGTAGAAGGGTTTTGATTGTTTAAATATATAACGTCTTATATTTAAATTTGTGTGAATGCAGAAAATGTCTTTGACAAAGTACCCTCAATTAGACCCGACAATGTTCAATTTTTTTAAATTAGATAGCCATGAAAAAATCAAAATTATACATAAATACTCCAAAACTTTATGTTATATGTAGATAATCTCTTTTAAGTTTTGAAATTTTATGGTGAATCCCCCTTAACTCTTGCATTTGTGTAGATAACTCCCCTATAAATAGTTTTGTTCATTACGTATCCCCACATATCCTAAAGTCGAGGGGACTTATAACATATAACTCAAAGCTCGAGAGAGTTATATATGCAAGCAAAAACATAATCTTTGGGGTATATAATTGATTATTGAGGTTTATTCATACCGAGTTAAAATTTTAGGTGAGTTTGTCACTAAATTTGAAAGATTAAGAGGGCTATTTACACATGATATAAAATTCTAAGGAGTTTTGTGTAATTTAGTTTTATTGTTATTACTTCCACTTTTAAATAGTATACATAATTTTTTTAAGCTCTATGATCCAAATTGCATCATTAAATGTTTAACTTTCACAAAAACCCCTACTTATATATATATATTTATATTACCATCTGGTATCTAGTTTGAGGTTCATGCAGTGGCGGATCCAGGATTTTAAGTTTGTGGGTGCATAATTAATAGTGGGATTCGGGGGTAGCGCCCCCGAAAATTTTTTTTATAGAAAGTTTTAAACGCATTAAAAAACAAAAGAATATAAACAATAAAAAAAACTTCAATTTAACATAAAAAATAATAATAAAGAGTCAACTAAATTAACATCCAAAGGATGAAAAGACCATATCTGTAATCAATAAATTATGAATAAGTAAACTAAATAAAATGTGTCTTTTTATATTTTTTATATTTTTTTGCGTCTCCCCTTAATGAAAGGTTGTGCAGCTCACCTGGTAGATTACATCCTCTTAAGGTGCAACACACCAACATGTCGCGGGCGGTTTTGGTGTAGCTTTCTTTAAAAGATGTGTTTCACTGTTTTTAAAAAAAAAATTATGAAAGAAACGGCAATGGAAGGAATCGAACCAGGGACATCCAAATAAACCATGAATACTCTTAACCATAGTGGCCATCAGCGAGTTGATGCAAAAGTCCTTCATTATATATATATATATATATATATATATATATATATATATATATATATATATATATATAATGAAAAATTTAGTGTGTGCACTTGCCCACACTGGCACCAGTGTGGGTCCGCCCCTGGGTTCATGGTTCACCTTTTCAACACAAGTGACTCCTATGGGACTCAAACTCGAAACTCAAAGGAATCTAATAGAGCCTTACTTAATCATGAGTGTGAGAGGGTAAGAGATATGAAAAAGAAAAAAGTGTTAATTAATAATTCCAAAAGAAATATACAGTGAGTAAATATTGAACATCCATCTCCCCACGTGTAGATTTTGATGATCCAAGTCCTAATCAAATTTGAGCCCCTACACTCTTGCACTTATTTCCTTGCTTATCAACAAATCCATCACACTTAAAAATAACATATTGAGTAAATACCCTTTCTGGTCATTGACAAAAAACACGGACCCCATTTTAGTCATAGACAAAAAAATGTCCTTTTTAGTTCATAAAAAAGACGAATAAGGGTCGATTGGTGGACATTTTGGTCCCTCACAAATTTCCAAAAGGTTCTTTTTAGTCCCATAAAAAGGACGAATAAGGATCGATTTTTTTATCAAGGACCAAAATGGGGTCCGTATTTTTTGTCAGGGACCAAAAAGGGTATTTACTCTAACATATTCTATTGGAGGTTTAAACTTTAGATCAACATGTTTGTAAGTTCACCCCCTCTTTGAAACTGTTAAATTATTCTGACTTGGCAGCCAAGGAATGTTTGGGAAGCTTCAAAGGGAAGTTGCTTCATAATGCCATTACAAATACAACATTGTGGGGTCTAAGTTCTCTCCAAGCTAAGATACTTGCATTTCTCCACTTGGCAAAGTTTTCAAAATCAGATCTCCTCCTATACAGTCTGTTTGGTACGATAGATTTGAAGGGAGGGGAGGGAAAATTTTTATAAAGGGATTAAAAAAAAAAATTAGAGAAGTGAAGTTAAAATTTTTTAATTAACTTTTCTTATTCTTTTATTTTATATTTTTTCTTTATTAAAATTTTATAATTCCACTCCTCTAATTTTTTTTAAAGCCAACTCTTAAAAATTTCCCCCCCTCCCTTCCCCTACTGCCAAACAGACCCATAGTTATTAAGGGTAATAATATGTTTGGCATGGTGTTTATCATGCCAAAAATGACTTTTTCTTAACTTCATGTTCACCGTTTTCAAGTACACCATTTCATTGGAGATACAATGTTCCGTGCAAATATAATACATAGTCCTAAAGTTTACATAAGCTTGTGCTTCTAATACAGTTATTGTAACAACCCAAATTCCTGACAATTATAATAACATAAAATTGTAATAATTTTCATGAATAATTACTGAAATTCGAAATAACTAAATATGGGAAGTATTACCGCCGCATTTGTACTGGGACAAGTGCAAGCCTAACTTATTACATTAACATAAATCCAAAACTTAAATAAATGTTTTATTCAAAACATAAAAAGAAATATAAAAACTAGCTAGAATTAACTGAATGTTCTTCCTCACTTCTCACTGCTAGCTCCAACCTTTAGAACCTGTTTCATCGCAACTCGTGTACACAAAAATTAGTAAAGCTGGTAATCCTAATAAAACAAAGATAATATAGTGAAAATAAAATATTTACATAATAATAAAAATATCATTCATATATATAATCAAGAGAAAGATGTCAGTTTCGTTATTCTTTATGAAGTTTAATTCACAAAAAGTCAGCAAAGCTAGTAATCCTAATAAAAACATAATTTATATAGCTCAAATATAGTAATCACATAACAATTCAATCAAATATCAATTTCAATATTCATCATATATATATACATATATATTCACATCGAATCAAATATTATTCATTATCTTTATTAAATTCATTTAGACCCGGAAAACCCTGCCAGTCTATTTAGTAGGAAGAGAACCATGGTAGACCCGGAAAACCCTGACAGTCACAAATAATCAAATTGGCCATAAAACATCTCTTCCTAATGTGCACACATCTTTCCAAAGTTGCTACTAGTGTCCCGGGAAACCCTGCCAGACACCACTTTGAGAAGAACGGATAATATTAGTTCACATCATATAACATATTGGTGGCATAAAGCCTAGGGTTGTGTTCATCACTTTAGGAGGTACTATTCCAAAATTATCCTCCCACGATTAAATTATCTTAATCACACACAAAATGGGTTTCTCGAATTTACGGAAACCAAACTGAATATACATATTGCTATTTGTCAATTATGAAAACCAAGGCAAGACTATTAAAAAAGTAGGTGTATATATATTAGATTAGACACAAGGTAAATCGATCAACTTGCACAAAAACCGAGGTAACCAAAACAAAATATGTACAGGTTTATTCATGAACCATGAAATCGGTAAATGGTTTGCAAAAGTTAATCACGCAAATCAAAAAGGAGAAATATATATATATACAAGAAGGTATGACATTTTGTTTTCATAAAGAAATTCACGCTAACCGAAAAGGAAAAACATATATATAAATATACATACGCAGCGACACATTTAAGGGTCTTTCACAAAAATTGAGACTGACATGTAACAATTAATTCCTATTGTTCTAGGGATTAGGATTACCTGGTCTCTAATTTTCGCTAATCTCTTATAAAAATAATTTGATGTAAAGTAAGGATAGAGGAAGTAGTAGAGGAGAAGAAGAGCATTGAACGTTAACTAGGGTTAGGCTAGGCCTCTATTTATAATTTAAAAACTAGGGTTTAGCTATGAGCTGGACTCTTTAACTATTGTCAACTCATTAATAGGTTATATAACAATACCAATATTATTTAAGTTCTAAATTTTATTATTACTATATATATAACAATACCTTCTAAATCTTATTATTACCATACTATTGTTATTATTATTATCATTATTATTACTATTAATAATAATCTGAAGTACTTAAATTAGGGTTAGTCTCTTATAAAGTGATGAGTGCCATTTTTATGGATGTTTTTTTTTTTTTGAAGAAAAAGGAAATAAATGTGATCTCATTAGAATTCTATATCATTGATATTCTTTTTCTCTCTTTCTTTCACCCTTTCAGTTATCCATATATTCTTATTGCTTCACAACTCATAATCCGATTCGTTTTTTTTTTTTTTTTTTTTTTATGCAATATTTCAGTTGGTATAATGATATCGCCAATATATTATATCTTTACTTATATCTTGACTGGTTCTTTAGATCCAGATAATGGCGAAGCGATGAGTTGGTTATTAGTTCTATAGTTATTAATTAATTAATTAGTTATTAATTTCAATCAATCAATCCAACAATCAAAATATGAATATAATTTATCATATTAAATTCAACTAATCAATCAATATGTGAATTTAATGTGACTTGGTTGACAAGTTGTGGACTTATTACCTAAAACCCTTTTCTTAGTGCATAAGCTGAAAATTCCTAAGGCAATTAGGACTAAGAGTATTCGGCCTACCAAGACTAAAAAAAAAGGGAGAGTTGTTATTATTAATAATAATTTGGGGTATTACAGTTACATAGACAAAGAGCCACCACAGGGATAACAGAGAACCAAGAGATGGCTGTAGAGGCCTCCAAAACCAGCAAAAATGAGGCCATTGGCCTTCAAAAGGAGCCCTTAGGAAATCGCTATAGCTGAAGAGGCGACTGTAAGGAGTGGAAAATCAGTGAAACAAAAACAACAACAACAACATTTAGTGGAATTGGTTACATGAATTGGACAACGCCATTGTGCCCTGTCCAAAATCAATTGTTTAAACAAGTCATTAACCGGGAGATCTTGATCAATAAAACCATGGGCATTAAAAAGGAGCAGTAAGAAATGGCTATAGCTGACGAGACTATAGCCAAACAACACAAGTTTTCATTTTGGAAAGAAAACTCTTTCAGATACCTGTTTTGAGTCATAGAATTACTCCTTGGCCTTCTTAGCCTTCTTCTTCGATGTCCTGGCAAGAGCATCGCATATATCTTTTCTTCGTTTGTTGGTGTTATGATTTTCGTTGCCGTCGCCTATGCTTCCTGAATTCTTGTTCTGATTCTCTAATGCCTCCTTTGCAAAAAAATTTAACCTCCACAAAGTCGAGTCACTCTGTTTTACAAACACAGAATTACGAACATGCTCATAGAATCAACTTGCAACAAATAGTTGTAACTGAATCAAGAAACATCTTTTCTCTGAAGCATTACTTACCTAAGCTCAACAATTAGTATTTGTCACACTTGATATACATGTCCTCAGCATTCATATATATTCATGTATTTAGAGAAAGTGTAAGATGAAAAAGGGGGGAAATAACTATGAGGTCCCAAGAAAGAAATCTAATCATCAAAAAGTCCCACAACAAGTGAGTACTGTGCAGCATGTAATTACAAGTTCCAGTATAATTACAAGTTCCAGTACAGGAAATAACAATAGACTCATACTTCTCACTTGTTCTAGGACTTTTTGATGATCACATTCTTTTCTTACGATCTCAGTAATTTTCCCTATGAAAAATATGAATGTGTGGAACCTCTATTCCATCTTTACAAATATCATGTATTTTCTTTCTATTTCTAAATGCGTTGTATGCATTCATTTTTGTGTGGCTCTCAATCGATTGCAAGTGGGACCAACTAAGCAAAGACTACACTAAAAATCCTTCCTTTTTGAAAAAATAGAAAGAGACATGGAGTGGGATATAAATATTGACCTGAGCATCTATGTCAAGATCCACCTCTTCAGCAGTCGCTTGGAAGCATGGATTACTTTGCGCAACAATTTCCAATGCTTTGCTGATATCTTCAGTAGATAGTTTGCATAGGGAAACTCCAAGCTTTCTTTTCTCTTCAGTTGACATTTTTCTGCAACCGATTTTGTTAAATTAAGCTTTAGGACCAGGGGAGAAAGTATATGTATTTTTTTTTTGGGGGGAGAAAGAATCAAGGGGGCAATTGCAGTAGACCCAACCTGCATCTTTTGGCAACCATCTCTCTTAGTTCTTCTAAATGCATATCAACTGCATACAGCTGGTAAGATACAAATGACATCTTAAGCAACGTCTTTCATCAAACCCAAGTTAAGATTTTAGCTAAGTAAGACAAAGTATCTTCATTATGTTTGAAAATAGCATGAATTTTGTGAATAATTTTTCTTGCAGTTCAAAATAGTACCTCTCAATAAAGTAGTAAAACTAAGAATACCTCCTTACTCAAGTCTCTAACCATTTTGGCATGAGCAGCCTCTTGAGCAAGCTGCATGGCTATCTGTGCTTCTGCTTCTTCTTCTTCTCGTCTTTTTTCCTATAATTGAACAGCCCCACATGATACATTAATGTATCAAGAAACTGACATTCATGATACAATTTTTTATGTTTTTAAAAAAACTCCTTGGAGCCTCTAGAATGAAACAGAAAACATGTCTCAATCTATAATCAAATTCTATTCCGCACAATAATTGGCCTCAGGAAAAGCAATTTGTTGAAAATAAGTTACCTCTTCAGTAACTTTCGGCAGAAGCAGCAGCCATTTCTCCTCAAACTTTGCCAGCAAAGTTTTTGCCATCACGTGAACATCACTTCTCTCGTCATTATATTTCATAGCATTCTTGAAAACCAATCTGACATCAGCACATATCTCCCGGACATTTTTATATCCAGTGCCATCCTTAGCCTCCATCTGATTCTTAATGGTACTGAAATCCATAGGCTTATCAATGACCTAGCATACATCATTTATAACAAATCAATCAAAGGCCTACTGCAAACTAATATAAGCTCGCTAATTCACGACTGATGCAACAAGGTGAGCAAATAATATGAAAGGACCCTATTCAGTGGTAAAGTCTATGTTAGGAGATCTAGGCAGACAAAGTTAGCACCAACAAAGGACCAACATGCTTTTTAAGGTTGCAGGGTTTGACTTTCCTTTTTGAAGTAAGATTAGGATATTAGCTGTCTTGTAGGGTGGCCTTTTGGGTTTCTGTGAAAGTTGTTTATTTTGATTATATTAGCCATTAGAAGCATTGGGATGGTTAGGGAATATTTTGAGAGTTATTTTGGAGAGGAGGATCAGGTTCTGTTTTGCTAACCTGAGACTATTCTTGGCTGTTGGGAAGCATTTTTGGCTTCCAGCAGATTGTCTGTATCTGTTATATCAGTATAATATATCAGTTCAGAAGTATTTGGGGTGCTAATTTTGTTAGTTCCTAACAAATTGGTATCAGAGCAGTGAGATCCTAGGAAAGAATGGAGCAAAAAGACTTGAGTGTACTTAGTGTCAAAGAACTGAGGCAGATGTTGGAAGCAATTACATTTAACAAGAATGAAGATGGAGATGCTTTAAGGGGCAACAAAGGATTAGAGGAGAAATCAGAGGCAAAAGTTGAGACCAAAAGGGTTGAAGAGTTGAGAACAGCAAACGATCTATCAGAGATAATATCTGGTAATGTTGATGTTGAAATAGACGAGAAAGAGCCAAATGAACAAGAAACAGAGAGAGCTAAAGACTGTGAGGCTGAACAACAATTAAAGTTACAACCCTTTTCAGCAGAAGAAAAGTTTGAAGAAGTTGTTGGTGACAACGAAAGAGAAAAGATGAACGCTGAAAGCTTTTCAGACGGAGCAGCGAAGCCACACGATTCTAGAGACATACCATATACAAATGTTGCAGCAAGAAAATCTAATAAGGAGAAGAAGAAAAGAAGGACTGTTGAGAGGGCCCAAGCACGATTCTGGAGATATGATAAGCGGCAAAGAGACCGGTGGAAGGAATGGTTCAATTTGTCGACTCGAATGAGGCTGCAACTGCGAGACGTTGCGGAATCAGTGCTGAATGTAGATGAAAGGAATCGGATTCTAGAGAAAAACCAAGGCTTTAGGTTTAACAAAACCCAATGCTTCATAATTGGGCCTGAATATTTTTCGGCCCAATCCTATTTCTACCTACAGCTAGTGCACGTGATAAAAAGCAACAGGAGCATCAACATCGTTTCTGCAATCGCAACTTCTAATATCCCAAAAAAATCTCTTCTACTAGCAACGTATGGCAAACCAATGATCTTTCTTCCATTGTTTGGTGTTGATGGATCTAGGAGGAAGAAGCTTTCGATCTCCTCTGCAACGTCAAAGCTTCTTGGGGAGTTTTTGCACTGGCGAGATGCCGACTCTAACGGGCTGTTTCAACCAAGCAGAAGTGGGAAGAACCAACAAATAGGGTATCATCGTTTGTTGTTTATCATTGACAATAAAAAAAAGGATTTTGGCGCAATTGGAACAGCAAAAACGAAGAAGAATGGGACTGCTGTGGTATCGTTCATGCTGGCATTAACATTTTCTCATCTATTTGACATCGATACAGCAAGAGGAGGGATGTCCACTCGTTTGATTCCTGAATTCATGTGTTCTGGTTCGATAGAAGCCATATTCTGGGATGTGTTCAGCAAGAAAGGTGCAATTCTTTTATCTAATGTCAACACGGCAAGAGAAGGTGGGTATAACTTTGCTTTTTGCCTCAATGGGGTGTCGGACTCGGCGACTTTTGCACATTCTGTTTCTCTATTCACTGGTTTGGATATGTCTGGAGAAATCTTATGGATCACTATAATTCTTGAAGAAATACATTGGAGGGACATTAGAGCTGTGCGTTGGGTTCCAAGTTTGAGTTTTTATGTAGTGTTGTGTCATCTAGGAGAATTTTCTTGTCTTTTGACTGTTGAAGCCATGAGAAGACAAGAGAGGATAGACACATCACTCTCGCTTGCAGCGTTGAGCAAGCCAGGTGCGCTACCAACCTTGTATGACACAACTATACCAAGAAAAGGAGAAATAAGTGGGCTTGCCAATTATAAATGGGTTGTTGAGGTAATATTCTGGTTGAGCAAGAAAAATCAAGTTATATCGGCTAAAGTATATGAAGACAAAGGTGAAAGATTCTCTCGGCAGGAAGCTATTGTATGGGCTGTCTCAATTTTAGGTCGAAGGGTGTTAATGACTATTTTCATACTCCAAGTTGTGAAGGGCAAGACTTTGTTTGATACGGCTATATTAATCTTCTATGACATTGGAGGTCTCAAGTTGCAATTACCATCTTGCGATATGCAAGTTAGTAACGACAACAAAGTTCAAAAGTTAAGGTTTTCACAAGCCATGGATGCTAGGAATGTTTGGGCAGGATACAAACTTTTTGCAATCACTGGAGATATCAAAATTCAGGTTCAAATTGATGGATGCGAGATGTTTGCGTTTGTTTTGGATAACATTTCAACTTTTTGCAATGTTTTAGAGCTGCAACTTGCCTATGAGTTCTCTACCTCCCAGCTTGGAATAAAAGCACATGTCTATGGAATAACACTCTTACATGGCGGCTCAAAGCATAGATCAACAATTTATGGGCAGCCATATCTTCTATTGGCTAGACACTCTTCAAGCAAGCAAAAGATGAGCTACTTGGGAATATGCAACCACCAATGCTTAATTTCAATTTCCACCTTGAGGACAAGGTGAAACTTTTAGGGGAGGGTAATGAAAGGACCCTATTCAGTGGTAAAGTCTATGTTAGGAGATCTAGGCAGACAAAGTTAGCACCAACAAAGGACCAACATGCTTTTTAAGGTTGCAGGGTTTGACTTTCCTTTTTAAAGTAAGATTAGGATATTAGCTGTCTTGTAGGGTGGCCTTTTGGGTTTCTGTGAAAGTTGTTTATTTTGATTATATTAGCCATTAGAAGCATTGGGATGGTTAGGGAATATTTTGAGAGTTATTTTGGAGAGGAGGATCAGGTTCTGTTTTGCTAACCTGAGACTATTCTTGGCTGTTGGGAAGCATTTTTGGCTTCCAGCAGATTGTCTGTATCTGTTATATCAGTATAATATATCAGTTCAGAAGTATTTGGGGTGCTAATTTTGTTAGTTCCTAACATAATACGTTCCAGAGAATAGCTATATAACAGAAACCTAAAGTATGTTTCATCATTTGAGAAAGCACAAACCATACACTTGATTACTACTTAAAGAAAAAAGTCAACACAGATGACTTGCACAGACAATAATTCACCAGAGAAAAACATAGCATAAAAAATCTTTAAAAAAAACCAGTACACTGAACAGAATTAAAAAAACGGGAAAAAAATCTCACTACAAATTTAATGTCTTCCATCACGCGACTTCTCTCCCTGCCTAAGCAAAGAGTTTTAAAACCATCAACAAGGGATATCCAACGGTCTAATCCCCACCACAAATGTTAGAAGCCAATCTGTTTCCATCAGCACTTGACCTTGCAGTCAGATGGCAATAAGAAGCAAGACACAGAAACATGCACTAGACTCTTGCCTGACACAATGACAATCATCTATATGTCCTTTACTAGTAAATTATAGTTCAGTCATCCACTAGCAAAATTACCAGTTAAATGAAGTTAGTAGCAACAGACATATCTGTATACATCCACAATATCAGCTCAGAATAATTGATGTGACGTCCTCCACTCTACCCTAATTTCCAGGCTGCCAACAAGGTACTTTTTTTCTTTCTATGAGAATCAACCAGATACTCAAAACAACTAATACTGGGCAAAAAGTTTTGTGGAATAAATATGAAAGGAAATTGTATTCAGATTGCATTGATTAATGTTGTTGTGATACAATACCTACTTATATAATAAGTAGAGAAATAAAACTAAACAAATTAAGGAGAAAATAAAGGAGTAGCTGATGGAGAAAATCTAGGAGAGGAATAAGGAGAGAATAGAGGAGAGGTTACAACCTAGGGAGAATAATATAATATACTATTCCCACACTCCCCCTCAAGTTAGATCATAGATGTTAATCATGTCCAACTTGCTTATGCAACTTTATACTTCTGACACTCCCCCTTAGGCTTGTACTTCTTCTGTCTCAGAGGCCTATTTAGAGAGTAGCAGATACTTGACAACTTTGAGATTTACTGGCTGCAACATGATCGACGGGCAGCGGCTGCGACAAGATCGACGGGCAACGGCTGCTACAAGATCGACGATGAAGGTCTCATAACTGCTTGAGTCTTCAAAATCCTTAGGTTTGTACTTCTTAAGTCTCAGAGGTCCATTTATTTTGTCTGGACTTGTACTCTTTCTGAGTCTCAGAGGCCTACTAATTTCTGAAATGACAATTTGGTCCCTCAATTTGATAAATGACAGATTGGTCCTTGAATTACCAAAATGACACTTTGGTCCTCAAATTACCAAAATGACAGTTTGGTCCCCAGTAGCAAACAAAATAAGCACAATGACGTGACACCGAGAGCAGCTAGAGGTTGATGAGTTGTGAAACCAAGACTTTGAGAAAATCACCGATTTTCATACGAGTGTGACGAAATACCATAGAACAGTGAGAACCAAGACTGGACTGGTAACGTCGGAGCTCGCAGTGGAAGGACGATGGTTCAACAGCAATAGACAGAGGTCGAGAACCAGAAGACGTCGAGACTAACGGTCGAGTTAAGACTTGCCACTGGCTAAGGACGACATTGTCGAGTGAGGAAACGGCAACGACGGTGAAGTGCTCTGGTCCAATCTCCTTCTCTGCTTCGAAAGTCTTGACCTCTGATGGTGGTGAAAGGAGTCACCGGCAACTGTTCTTGGTGGAGAACGATGACGATGGAGTTAAGGGTAGAGATCGCCGGCGACGTTGGTGGTCCTCTATTTTCTTTCGTTCCCGGTGAGAGAGGGACGAAAGTAACCCTATGTTGAGATGAGGACGACGGATGTCTGAGATCGAGACTACCACTGAAGTGGTTGACAACAACGTGAGAGATTGATGGTGAATGGAGGGTCGCTGGTGATGAGGAAGGCAAGGAAAAATTGAATCAAATATGTTCCTTCTTTCCGACAGTGGCGACAACTTCTAGAGATCAAAGGTGTGTGAATGGCAGCGGAGTGGTTGAGAAGAAGAACAAAGCCGCGACTTCTAGCGACTGTGTAGTAGACAATGGACGTGGTTGACGAATCTCTATCTCCTAGCGTTGTGCGTCTCGCTGCCTCTCCTACCCTGTCTCTCGATTTTGTGCTCGAAAATACTTGCCTTGATATTCGGCGGTGGAGCACAGAGGAGAAAACTCTGGGAGACAGTTGAGTCACCAGCGCCGGAGAAACAATACAGGACTGATTATTTTCACCAAAGCTCTGATACCATGTGGAATAAATATGAAAGGAAATTGTATTCAAATTGCATTGATTAATGTTGTGATACAATACCTACTTATATAATAAGTAGAGAGATAAAACTAAACAAATTAAGGAGAAAATAAAGGAGTAACTGATGGAGAAAATCTAGGAGAGGTATAAGGAGAGAATAGAGGAGAGGTTACAACCTAGGGAGAATAATATAATATAATATTCCCACAAGTTTACTCAGTCAATTAAATGTGATTAACGAGTATATCTTACAAGTACTTCAAATCCATTCACGTACAGTAAAATACATCAAAGGAAAATCTAAATGAGTTACAAGAAAAAGATAAGAAACCCTCTACATAAAGAAAATTAGAAGACATGAAGCTCTCAAGAATACCCAAAAAAGGCCATATAAATTAATGTACCCTTAGAAAATTTACAGTAGAATATTGAATTATACCTCATAATAGTCATGTAAACCAAGACCCTCCACATCCACAGGTTGCATAAAGGGCCATGCCCACTTGTGTTGCGTGATCTGATGGAAAGAGACCAATATTTAGGGAACTTCGTATGCAATTCAAAATGTCAGAAGAGATGCTTAATCTCATCTACAATTCAATGACAATAAAGACATTCCAAGGACTCAAGTTACCATTACACTAAAAGATGCGTTACAGCAGAATCAAGAGAAAAATGCAAGCAATCACCTTACTTGACATCACCAAATGAAATATACCAATATTCTTGTGTAAACTACTATATGTAACATGCCTAAAAGCCAGTAAAGGAAATTAAATGTCCCTAATATTTGAGCTGTAAGATTTAGGCTGCACCACTACACAAAGGTCTTCATCTCTAACACATCCTCCTGACACAAAAGCCTTCTGATCTTGAAGCACAGAATAAGAACTATGCCATCTTATTTTACCTAGTTTTGAAAATAAAGTTACATATAAAAAATGAGGATGGCAAGGAATGAACAAATCCATTCCTTGTCATGAGGCTCTAATACCTCTGAAAGTTGTTTTTACAAATGTTTTCAATTAATCGAGGCATGAAATGTAACAAAACTGGTACCTGAAGTTTTAAAAAAAATAAAATTACCCCCAACTTCAGACTCCAAAGAAATTGCTAAATTCCAATCAAAATCAAAGGAGGTAAGCTGATTTAGACTGTGATGGTAATGCTTTTCCTAACTCAACATAGGACTTGTAAAAAGTTCATTTCTAGTTTAAAAAAAGTTCCCTTGGTTCAAATTTTATTAGCATTTTAGACCAAAGTCCAAGAAGTAATTAGCTACATTTTAAAGTTCATGTGTCCCCCTTAGTTCAAGAGGTCAAATGTAATTGTTTTCCTATAATTTGAATGGAAGAAATAAATGGTGAGAAAATTGGGCTAAATTTGCATTGTGGAGAGAGAGAGAGAGAGAGAGAACCGACACAAGGCATAAGTGCATGAACAAAATGTAGAATCCCGAAACTCAAGGAGCAAGATCAGAAACTTAGGGAGCAAGTTCAGATCCAAAATTATAGAGAGTGATTAAAATAATTAATCTTGATTATTTCCTTATTTGTATAATATCATATCGAGACCTAATTAATGCCCAATTCTATCATATGTGTATATATATGTAATCTGCCAGTGTGAATATAACATCGAGCAATTCAATCCAATTATTCTCTTCATGGTATCAAAGCAATAGGAGAATAATTGAGACTAATTAAAAAACTAGTACTCGGCTCCTTCCTGCGTGATCTCTGAGTTCTCCATCTCTGTCAGAACCAGTATCGGCACTCTCTAAATTCTCCGTATCTATCAGAACTAGCTTCAGTGCTCTCTGAGTTCTCCTTCTCCAATTGGCACTATTTGCCATCAGAAAATTCTTGGCGTCATTCGGCGTTGTTTGGCTCAGCTTTCTCTGGTTTCCCAATGTCCACATCTCTGGTGCTCTCTCTTCGTTTAGGGTCATTCTATTTCGGCGTCCTCTGTTTGTCCAATGTCGACATCTCAGACACTCTTTGTCTCGGTCTCAGCGTCCTCCACTCCTCAACATCAACCCAATTACACATCTCCGGCGCTTTTTGTCTCGGTCTCGGTGTCTGTTGCATCAACCTCTTCGATCTAACTCTTGGAAAATCAACACAGTCTCTCGTCGATATTTTGTTTTTCCCCGACGCATCTTATCAGGTCTAACATTCAGGTATTGGGTGTCTCGGTGATTTTTTGTCTTTTTCCCTGCAGCTCTTAGGTCTGCTGCCTTCGTGTGTCTCTAAAAGGGCTAAGTATCCACAGTTTCAAACTGTCGTAATTACACAACAAGTATGTCTACAATTTCTGATGCCTTTTCCTCTGTGCCCCGATATAGGTCTAATACTCTAATCGCATCTCTACTATTCTTATTGTTTCTGAGAAACTTACTAGCAACAGTAGCAACAATTATCAGGAATGGTCTTAATCCATGATTTTTGCTCTCAATGGAAGGGATGAATATATAACTAGCGAAACAAAAAAGCCCCCAACTTTGGAAACCAAGGTTTCGAAAATGGAAATCTGAGAATGCATTGGTAACCTCTTGGTTGATCAATGCAATGTCATCCTCACTTAAGAAGAGTTTCATGTACTTTCCTTCAGCTAGGGAAACCTAGGAAGCTCTTCGTAAGACATATAGTACTATAGGAAATAGGTCCCGCATATTTGATGTTAAGAAAAAGTTCTGGCAAGAATTTGATGCCCTAAAGAATAAAACTCATCATTGCAAGGCTGACGCCTCTGAAGATCACAAAGAGAAAGAAGATGAGAGAGTATATGAGTTGCTGGCTGGTCTTAATGCGATTTACGATGATGTTCGAGCTCGGATTCTCAATCAACAATCCTTGCCTTCTGTGTGAAAAGTCTACTCTATTCTGCGTAATGAAAAGGATAGGTGCAAATCAATGCTTTAGAATCATTTCGCTGCTGCTACTACTCCTACACCTCCTGAGGTCTTAGCTCTTACTGCTCGATCCACAAACTCAAAAGGTTCCAAGGGTCGACCATTTTGTGATCATTGTAAGAAACAGGGGCACACAAAGAATACATGTTGGGACATTCATGGTAAACCTGCAAACTAGAAGCCAATGAAGGGGAAAGGAAGAGGCTATGCAGCTGAAGTTTCCAAAGATAGTGGGACGATTAGTTGAGTAAAATCATGGAGATACTAGCCACACTTCATACTACAAAGCAGCCTACTAGTAGCAAGGAGAGGTCACTTCTTTCAAGCCTTAGCTGTAATAAAAAATCTATGTACAAGCAATTGTTGGCTTGTTGACTCAGGTGCCTTGGATTACATGATTGACAATAAGACTCTCTCTTCATCCTATACGCCCATCACCAAGGGAATGACTGTGCAGATTGTTGATAATTCCAAATTTGTTGTGACTGAAATTGGCACTGTTAAAATCTCTGCTACACTTTCTCTTCACTCTATGTTACATGTTCCAAAGTTGAAGTGTAACTTACTATCAATCAGTCAATTAGCGAATGATGAAAGATGTCAAGCTAACTTCTTTGCTACTTACTATCTTTTTCAAGATTTGTTGACAGGGACAATGATTGGGAGTGTGAAAGAACTTGATGGTCTCTATTACCTTGATGAAAGTGATAGTCATAGGATTCAGTCTTGCAATAAAGTCTCTCCCTAGGACTAGTGACTTGAAGTTATGGCACAAATGTTTATGTCATCCCAATTTCAATTACATGTCTCAAATATTTCCCTATCATTTCTAATGAAAATGCATCTGATTTTCATTTTGATTCATGTGAAAAGGCTAAACATTAAATGGGTACCAGATACAATTTATGAAGCCATGGCTATACCTAAGTGGAGGCAAGCTATCTTGGAAGAGATAGAGGCCCTCAAGCAAAATAATACATGGGGTGTAGTATATCTACCTCGAGGAAAAAAGCCAGTTTGGTGCACATGGGTATTCATTCCTAAGTATAGAGCAGATGGAACACTTGAAAAATACAAAGCTAGACTGGTTGCAAAAGGTTTCACACAAATATATGGGGAAGATTACACAGAAACAGTAGCCAAGCTGAACACAATCAGAATCCTCTTGTCTATTGCAGTAAATTTAGAATGGGGTTTGCACCAACTCAATATAAAGAATGCCTTCCTCAATAGGGAACTCAAGGAAGAGGTGTATAAGAAGTTACCTAAAAGGTTCCTAAGGATAAAGGCTAACCAAGTCTGCAAGCTAAAGAGGTCATTATACAGGTTAAAGCAATCTCCACGTACTTGGTTTGACAGATCCACTCGAGTCCTGAAGAGACACAGATATACTCAAGGGCAGAGCGATTATACTTTGTTCGTTAAACATCATAAGGGCAAGATGGCCATTCTAGCTGTGTATGTTGATGATATAATCCTTACAGGAGATGATGAGGTAGAAATCAATCAAATCAAGGCAGCCATGACACAAGAATTTCATATCAAAGATCTTGGAGAAATGAAGTGTTTTCTTGGGATGGAAGTTGCTCGATCAAAAGGAAGAATCTATATCTCCCAAAGCAGTATGTATTAAACCTTATAAAAGAAACAGGGATGACAGGTAGCAGACCCAGTGACACACCTATACTGGTTGATAAAATAGATAAAGAAGCAAATCTCGGTAAAGTTGTGAACATAGGGAACTATCAACGGATGGTAAGAAACTGATATACCTGTCTCATACCAGACTAGACATTGTATTAGCAGTCAAAGTGGTCAGCCAGCATTCTCATGACCCTAAACAGAAACATTTAAATGAAGTCTACAAGATCATTCGTTATTTGAAGGAATCTCCGGGACATGGCTTGCTGTTCAAGAAAACTCAAATGGAATATAGAGTTATTTACAAATACTGATTAGGCAGGGATCAAAATGATAGGAAATCTACATCTGAATATTGTACTTATATGTGGGGTAACTTGGTCACATGGAGAAGTAAAAAGCAAAGTGTAGTTGCAAGAAGAAGTGCTGAATCTGAATACAGGGTTGCGGCACTGGGAATCTATCAAGGCATATGGATAAAGCAGGTCCTTAAAGACTTAAGGAAGTGCATAAATCTGCCAATCAAAGTCTATTGCAATAACATGGCTATGATTAATATTGCTCATAATCTAATTCAGCGTGATAGAACCAAGCATGTCGAGATAGACAAACATTTTATAAGAGAAAAAGTTGATGAGGGTATCATTGATCTAAGGTATATACCCTCTAAAGAATAGATTGCAAACATCCTCACTAAAGGACTACCCAAGGATAGGTTCAAGTAACTGACTGGCAAGTTAAACTTGATTGATTTCTACAATCCAACTTGAGGTGGAGTGTAGGCAAGATCAAAAACTTAGGGGGCAAGTTCAGATCCAAAATTATAGGGAGTGATTAGGATAATTAATCTTGATTATTTTCTAATTTTTATAGTGCCATATCGGAACCTAATTAATGCTCGATTTTGTCATATGTGTATATATATGTAATCTGTCATTGTGAATATAACATCGATCAATTCAGTCTAATTATTCTCTTCACAAAATAAGATTAAAAGTCGATAAAATTACAGATTATAATTTTTTATAGCTACTTAGTACTGTTATAAGCTAAAACAGGTGATACAAAAAAAGTGTTTGGGTCCGTGGACTAAACAAGGTGGTTAATGATATCATAGAATTGTAAAAAAAATACAAAACCTATATTTTTAAATGCTTTTTGCACATTCAAGTTGAGTTAGCTCAAGTTGGCTTTTCACAATAACTACACTAAAAATAACCGCATGCCATTTTCATTAACCCCTCATCAACTGACCTAAACACTTTAAACCAAATTATTAAGAGAACCAACCAACAAAACAGAGGTTCACACAGATAGCACACTCCACAACCAAAGCATAAGCAAACAAATAATAACAGATAGGTTGCTTTGCCTGACGTAATAGTGTGCCAAACTGACGCATAAGATCATGCATCCTCTTTGCAGCAGCAGCTTCTCTACGTGATGCATCCTGTTGTTGTTTCTTAATACTTGGTACATGTTTGTCCTTCTCTTTATCTTTAGTAGCAGAGCTACCCTTTGATGTGTTTGCTTGCTTCTTGTTCATGTCAGAGAAAAAATTTTCAATCTCATTTAACCGTTGCTCAAGCTGCAGGAAAAATACAAATCTAAATCCATAAACAAACTTCAAGAGTGATACAGTTAAAATATGATAGCATTTTAATCTCTATAAACATTTATTGTTGAAGTGAATATCACCTAAAGATGTAATTTCTTTACCCTTACCTACCATCTTCCCCAGTCCTTTGTCTCTAATTCACTGTAAGCCAGTTTGCATAATTCATTTTATGCAATAAAGAAAGGACCAAAATAAAGAAACCTAAACTATTTTATTGTGCTTTATTCTAGATAACTAGATATTTTCCCCTGCACAAAAGGATAATAACTTAAAGCTCCTCAAAGATTGTGCTTAACTTTTCTAACATTTGAATTCTATTGGAATATGTAAAGTGATATTGAATGCATAAAAACAGAGTTGCATGGAGATATACAATGTGTGGAGAAAAAATCCAACAAAAAAGGTTACATAATGCATGAGAGGAGCCACACCATTCATGTTCTATGGATTTTAAATTTTATATTGATTTCCATATCAACAGAACTTCATTGATGATTCAACAACTACTGCGACTCATCTGGCTCATACATACACCAGTTGGAGTAAGAGAGGAATTGTATTTCACTTGGATACACTTCCAACTAAAACTAACAGTCAAACAACTTACTTCAATTCTTATCATTTTCAAAACGTAATGACTTTCTCTTCTAGAACATACCTTATCAACCTTTGAAATCACCTCGTCAGCATGATGCCTAAAATTCTCAACTTCTACAGCAGAGCAATCCGCATTTCCTGGATTGTTATTTCTACCATCTGAACTTGGCGCACCTGCTGTTTCCATCTGATAGAACACCATATGTAATACAAAATTCGTTACTTTTTAGAGGTGATATCTGATATTGTAACAAAGCATCCCGGACAAACATCGTCTTTGGTATTTATGTGACTGCGAGTGTGTGAAAACTAGTGAAAATGAGGATATAGACAACACAACATGCAGAAAAGATAATTCAACAAAACAAATATATTCTACTACTGGAAACATTTAAGGATTGTCAGACTTAAATCCAGCAGGCAAAAACTCTAGAACAGTATTGAACTATAAGACTAATGAGTTGGGAAATACAATAAAATATTTCTTTCTTGTTTGTTTGAAGATGATTTTGAACATTAAGGAAGCCATCATTTTGGAAAGTAATATACTCAACTTTATCAGAAAATAAAAAACTCACAATCAAGTATTTTTGAGGAATGAAGAGATGCCTAACCATGATCATCAAGGAGATCTCAGGAAATGTATATTTCCATCTCATTACTTCTTTAGGTGTACAAAATGTATACATGTAATTTTCTCTCTGGAAAATTTGAAGAGACATCATCATACACCAAAAATGCATTTTTTTCCAAAATATTTCCTCACTATGTTCTGTAAATCAGAAGTTAGAGGTCAATGGCGGACACACTAATCAATTTTAACAAGTATTGTGGTCACTGTATATCATGGGGAAACTAAAAAAGAAAACCTGAACTTCACATAAACGTTCCTTCAGATTATTGGCTTCAGACTTAGTAATAATAAGCATGATTTGTTAACATATACAAGTATGTATATGGTCTTATGTATCAGTATATGCAAGAATGTACGTGGTCTGATCTTTTTTTTGCAAAAAAAAAAAAAAAAAAAAAAAAAATCTTTTGTGAGCTCATGCAGCATGACTAAATAATTTATTCCCATAACCAAATTTACTCCTGCCAAAAGATAACTTCTCAATTAGTCAATTTTATAAAACCCTGCCAGTTTTTCATGCTCTTCTTCTATCACCTATCTTTTCCTCATGCCACGATATCCAATTAGATTTTGTCATCCTCTCAGATTTAATATGTTCATAATGTTTACTGGTAAACCAAGAACATTAGGGCAACAATGAAGATTGTCTTTGATATAACTCAGTAATTAGGACAGAGTTATGTGGAAGAAGATAGAAGAAAGGAGAGGGACAGAAGGAAAGAACAGAGATAGAGGGGTTGAAGAAGAAGAATGCAGAGAGAAATCAAGAGAGAACAAAGGGATTCTAAACATGCACACACTGTTATTCCATCGTGACAAGATCTGTTGAACTACAATGGGGCTGCCTATTTATAATTAGGCAGGGGGCAGGGAGGCGCTTGACTGATTTAGTTAGTTAGGCTAGTGCAACTAATTCCCTAACAGCTAGTTTCATAACTAATACTTACTAACATTTAATATTGAATTACAATTACACAACAATCTAGAATCGCAATCATCAAAATTTTAGGTATTTCTTTTTCAATTTAAGTACATAATAACACTTTGTATCATGAAAGCACACAACTAGGAAAATTACGAATGGGCCACAATGTTATTTGTGGGTGGTCAAACAATGAGTGAAATAACTCTTCAATTTTTTGTTTACATTGTTGTTTTTCATTTATCTTTGTAGGTATAAAGATATTCTAGTGCAATAGCTCAAGCCTATAGCTAAAAGCTCACATTAATAAGTGGAGAAAGCAGTTTGAAAAGCTGAAGTTTACTTTACTGCAACTTATCTATATTCACATTAGTTTTCCTCATCACAATATACTTTTAACATGGTCGCTTGAAAAAAATATATATATATTTTTAACATCAGGTTTAAAGCTTATTTAGGCTCGCCTACAATACACGCATAAAGAAGCAGACTAAACACAAAGCACTACATCAACTCTTCCTTCTAAGCATCAAATGTTGGTTGTTGGCCCAAGAAAGCAAGGACAAAAAAAGAAGAAGAGGAGGCATGAACTATAGATTCTTTCATAAGTCGCAATATCCTTGCACGAAATGGTTCTACTGCGTTTCCACAATCTATAAGTACAACCTGAACAGAAATAGAAACATTCTGACCAGTGTGTGATAAAACTCAAAACAAAACGTGACACAACCAACAAGGGTCCACACGGAACTCGAAATACCAGCTTACTTAAAAACACAAATCCCAATAGACAAAGGAAAATTACAATTTTGAATGAAGACCAAGACGCAGCAAAGTTCCAAAGATAGAAAATTGTACCTTATCGCAGGACATAGTTGATTTCCTGGATTTATCAAGTTGCTGAAACGAAGAATCGTACTATGATGGCCTACAGTGCATGGCCGCCGGAATGGAAGATGGGTGTAAGAGATGGAAAAAGATGAAGTTGAAGTTGAAGTTGCGAACTATCAAATACAAATATATAAAACACTCAAAAACCCTTCTTGCACTATGGAGAATGGAGGCGAGTGCGGATCCCCTGCCCGGAGAGATGGGTCCCGGCGGCAACCTTTCTTCTTATAGATTACTTCTAATTTAGATGCTACTCCTAATTATATAAGAACGGTTATTTTTTTTTTAATTAAGGAAATTAAATAAATTACTTAATTATATCTTTTATATTGTGTATACTTTGATTATATATTAGTTTATTAGACAAACTAATTAGTTTAGAAAAAAAATAAAAATACACTAAAGTAATTTAATTAATTTCCTTAATTGCTAAAAAAAATCAACTTAGTTTTATAAATAAAACCCTAGGGAGTATTATATATTACTTCAAATTTCAGCACTCTATTCATCGATATAAAATATACTCCTTCTAGTCCTTACTATAAGGTATCAACTAGTAAGTTTATTTGATCCTTTTTATAAGGCACTTACTTGTTTCCAAGGAGTATTAATTATTATTTTTTCATGTATGCCCATAATTAATAAGGGTAGTGGGTGAGAGTAATACTCCCTCCAGTCCTAATTATAAGATCAAATTGACTTTTTTGGAGAAATTAAGGAAGCTAATTAAATTACTTTAGGGTTGTTCTGGTGTAGAACTCTGATGTCCGGCCTATTGGAGGGCCGGTGATTTGATATAGGATCTAGGTACTCCTCCTGTATGCTTATAGGGCAAGCGTCCAGGAGAAGATGTGATCACGGTACACAAGCAGGCGTTTCGCCCAAAGGGTGTTGTGTGTGCCGTGTGATTTGAATGTAGATTAGTCGTGATTAGAATGTGTGTCGTGTATTTGAATGTAGATTAGTCGGGGATTAGAATGTGTGTACAGTGCGCCTATCTCCTCCGTCTGTATATATAGTGTACCTGGTCGGTTAACGCCTTGACTCCCATGTTGTGCCTGTCCAAGGATCGTGCATATCATCCTGGTCGTGGCTGGGATCGTGCCAACCGCCCTGGTCGTGGCTGGGTCCCACGGTTAGTGGGTTGTGATCACTACGTGGATTGCCCCCTGCATTAGCTAATGAGATAGTGGGCCTTGACTAGGTCCGTAATGATTGCCCCAAGCTCGGTTGTTCGGGTCTCGAGCCACCGAGTTTAGTTGTTTGTTTGACTAGAGTACGGATTTCGAATTTTTGTTGATCGCGAGATAACATGATATCCTTGCCCCCAGTAGGGTTGTCCAGTATCACAGTGGTAGGGGTGGATATCTTTGTTGAATCCGGATTTCGTGTCGAAGTTACTACCACTCGTTTGCCTTTGAGAAAGCATCTATCCGAGCTTCAAAGAACTTCGGAGTTGTCTTCTGATTGCATTGCCCCAGACATGTGGTCCAGGGTTACCTTGGCGATTGTTAAAATCTCGATGTTCCTCAATTATCAGGGTATCAGGGCTCGTTTCTTGTGTGGTTAAGATCTCCAAACCCGAGTCTTTCTTGAAAAGGAGCAGATTGGGATTTGCCATCATATCAGCCGAGCTCATAGGAGGAAGCGATCGGGGACCGAGGTATTTCGGTATCGGACCAGCTTTCAAAATGAGCTGGGGTGTTTGACTTTGGCGGACAGCCGAGGTATACGTTGTCCCTTTTCTTTTCCTGTGAGCGCCCATTGTCCCCGAGCGTTTTCAAGTGAAAAGTCGCTTTTGCCCTCGTCGTTTGGGTTTTCGAAAGCTTTATACCCGCCAAGTCTATTTCTTATTTCACTTTCGCTCCCCTGCTCCCAAGATTTTCTCTCCTGCCGATTCACTGCCTTGACGAAGAAGTTCCATCTTGCGAGCAATCTGTTTCTATTTTTCAATTTCTTGAGCGATCATCCGTTTCTTAGACAGTATTATTGCTTTCCTATCTTTCTCTTTGTTCCACTCTGATATGTAATTTCTTCTTTCTGTGCCTGTTTGTGGACATTGGTCCAAGGCTTTGTATTCTCTGTTTCGCTACTAAGTTGCGTCGTACTTAGTTGAATCTCGGTTAAATTTCTTCATTGAGTGAATTCTGCGCAATCCTCGTTCTCAATTCCCACATTTGTGCAAACATCCCCCTTTTTCGAGTGAACCTTTTCCTTTTCTACTCGTCAATTGTTGACTCCTTTGGGAGAGTAGTTCCAAATGTCGAAGGACATAAAAGATATGACCCCCGAAGAACTGGATGAACTACGCAAAACGTCGGGGAAAAAGCCGTTGGTGGCTTTGGGGCGATGAATCTTCTCGTCCAACATCGCAAGCCGTTGCTTTAACCAATCATCACCGTGAAGGCAAGGGAAAGCTTCGGTGGCGGGCGGGCGAAGATTCGAGAGGGCATCTCCTCTCGTAAGGGAAAATCCGAACGTTTCCCACACTCCGTACCAATCCGAGATTGCTTTTGAAGAAATCGCGTGTGCCTTCTCCTGTCCTCCCAACCGACACGTACTATAATGTGGCAAGCACAGGTCCTAGGGTGAGGTGGATTCCTACATCGGCCCTGCTATGATTGTACGTATGAATGTTCGCGACTTCTTTACGTCGGGATTCTTCCACGCCCGAGTTCCTTTTGGGCTCCTACCGACACAATCTTGCCCCGGCTCCTCCAGCCCGCTTCGCCGAGTCCTGCTGATTTAGACTTCAATCTTTCTTCGATTGTGGAATCTCGCCTTCAATTTTTGACCTCAGGTATGCTAGGAAGATTCTGATCGTTTACTTTTTATTTTTTATTTGTGGTAGGTATAATGGCGTCATCCTCTTCTTCGCATACCGTAGAGTCCGGGTCCGGAAACGCGAACCGTGCTAGCCCCTCACAGGATTTAGTTGAACGATTCCCCTGGGTTACCCACGAAGTACTGTCCTATCGGTCGAAGCTGACCACGGCCGACTTGGAAAATCTCCCCATGCGAGAAACTAGCTCCTACTCTTTTTGCCTCCCGGAAGAGGAAGAGCCTGTGTGCTCCATAAGGGAGGAGCCACAACTCCTTTTTCTTCTTCTACCTTGACTATGTCACCGGGCTCGAATTCATTTTCCATTTTCCGAATTCCGGATGGCAATCCTCCAATTCCTTGGCGTAGCTCCTCACGCTTGCACCCCAATGGGTGGGGGTACGTGATTGCCTTTGAATGGTTTTGCAAGACCCTTGGTCCGCCTTGCACCACCTCGATGTTCTTTTACTTCTTCACTCCCCACACCGCTCGCTCTGGAAGGGAACCACCCGAGCTCAAAGGCTGGACGTCCATCCGGGGTATAGCCCATCGGCGTCTGTTTACCCCTGTCTCTGACTCCTTCAAATACTTCAAACGTAACTTTTTTAAGGTGGTCGCTAATTCTGGCGTACAACCTTGGTTCCTCAAAGGACTAGATTCAGCAAAAGTCGAATGGGAATTTAACCTGTATTGGTGTAAAGATCACCATGACGTTTCCCCTAGCGCTTATAAGGTGGAGCGGTCCACTCTGTTGAAGCATGAGAAGAAAGCCATTGATGCCATAACCGACCACGTGAAGGCCAATGGTACTGTTGGGGCCGCGTCCTTGGTGGCCCACACCGGCCTCCGTTATCCCGGCCTCTCCTATCCGATCCTCCCTACTGCTTTGTCATGCCGCCTCCCAAGTCGGTTGAGGTGGGCCTTCATCCGTGCAAACTACCTCGACTCTTCCTCGTCCTCCAACTGTTCTTCCCCGCTCCCTTCGTGGAGTAAAGGGATTTAGAAGAACCGAGCGTCGCACTCTTGCCTCCTCCCCGCTATCAAGAGCCGTACCCTGCCGGGAGGCGAGATGTCCGAGATATTCAAGCGAGTGGACACGCTTTTTCGAGAGGTGCCGGCACGACCTAAGCCTTTCTCACTCTTCATCACAAGTATGTGGAGGCTGCTGGCGACATGAAGCGTGCCGGGGCGGAGCGTGATGAGGCTCAAGCAATGGCGAGTCGCTTCTAATGAATTCCAAGCTCGCGAAGTCCAGTGGAGAAGGTGGAATTCGCTCCGAAAGAAACCTGGGGATCTTGGGCGACTCCAATGTAATAATTGAGGGATTTAAAGCGGCTGTCGTCCCTTATGTGGATCCTCCAGTTGTCTCCGAGACCCGAGTTGATGGTGATGCGACCGAGCAGGGTGAAGAAGTCTCGACTGTCCCCAAGCCTGTGGGTTGATTTTATTGTTTGCAGCTTTGTATGTTTTGTCCGGTTGTGTTACCGGTATTTGACTTTTTGAACAGATTGGCCAATCTGGCCACTTATGCATACAATTAATAGTAGATGGTAACCTAGCTATTATAATGCGTTTTAAAAGAATCTTACTTTACCAGTAATTGCGGTCGACCGGGCCAAGGTCATAAGAAAATAAGCAGAATATGCGAACGCGCTTCTTGGTCATAAGACCATATTGTTTTAAAGTGTTAGTGTCACACTGTCTTTAAAATTCCTGGTATTATAACCGGGTCATCCTAAGGTAAATGAAAATTGCCACCCGAGTGCATGACATTTTCTATTGATACCCGGAGTAAATATGCGTGTACGGGCTGCGATAGCTATCCAGACCTATTTTCTTCAGCTGAAAAGCTGGTAATAATTTTATCTTGAAGAAGACAACCTTTGGAGTTCAACAAATACCCTCGAACGAGAGTTTCATTTATATTCGTCAAAGCAATTGTTATGAAGGGAAAAGCCATCAGGCCAACATTGAACAAAGAACACAATGGAAAAAGATGCTTCAAGTCAAATAACAGATAAGCCTAACTATAGTACGCCTTTAACTTGTCCGCATTCCATGTTCGCTTGATTGGGGCTTCGTCTAAGTTCTCTAGAATATAAGCTCCTCTCTCAAGAGTTTCGCGAACGCGATAAGGTCCGTCCCAATTAGCCGCCAGTTTGCCGTCCTTGGAATTCTTGTTTCCGATGTCATCCCTTCTGAGGACCAGGCAGCCGGGTTGGAATGTTCGTGGTCTCACCTTCTTGTTATAACGAGCCGCGATCACCGCTTCATTGCAATATCCCGACAGTGGCGGTGACCCGTGCCTCATCGGCCGAGATCCAACTCGATCGCTAACGCCTCACTATTGGCCGTTTCTCCTTGTGATAAAATGTTCTTCTGCGCCAAGACATCATCCCTATTTCGACGGGAATCATGGACTCACAACCGTAGGCCGGCTGTAAGGAGTTTCTTGAGTGGATGTCGAGCCGTTGTTCGGTTTCCCCAAAGAACAAAGGGTAGTTGATCAGCCCAAGAGGTGTCAGCCTCCAGCATACGTTTCTTCAAACCATCAAGAATGACCTTATTGGCGGCCTCAGCTTGCCCGTTAGACTGCGGGTGCTCCACGGAAGCAAAGTGATGATGTATTCCGTATTCATAAATCAAATTACGGAACCCGACTCCAGTGAACTGAGTTCCATTGTCTGTGACTATCTCGGCTGGTGCTCCAACTGACTTCAACAAATCGCTGCACACGGGCCGAGGTAATCGTAGTGAGAGGTTCAGCCTCGATCCATTTGGTGAAGTAGTCCACTGCAACAATTAGTCATCGTAGTTGCCCGGGTGCGGTATTGAATGGACCGAGGATGTCCATGCCCCATTTGTAAAAAGGCCACGGGGCCGAGATGAAATGAAGCTCGGCCGGGGGCGCCCAAATGACTCTGGAATGTTTCTGACAGCTATCACATTGTTTAACGAGGGTCTTAGCGTCCGCTTCTAACGTTGGCCAGTAGTAACCTGCTCGAAGGGTTTTTCTGGCGAGCGCCTTAGCCCCCATATGCTGACCGTTAGCCCCTCCATGTATCTCGGCCAGGACATATCCTGCTTCATTCGGATTCAAACATCTTAGCATTGGAGAGTGTAATCCCTTCCGATAAAGTTGATCCTCGACCATTGTATACTTGGCCGCGTCCCGAACCAACATTTTCGCTTCTATTGCATCCTCTGGGAGGATTCCACGCTCGAGATAGTCTTCAATTGGCTTTTTCCAATCTGCTTCAACCGAAATAGCCATCATGCACACTGGATCTTCAAGATTCTGTTGAACAACTGTGCGATGGCATCCAGCTTGCTTAGTACTTGCTAACTTTGACAAGATGTCGGCTCTTATGTTGTCTCCCGAGGGATATGAGTGACGGTGGCTTCATCAAAGTCTGACATTATATCCTTGGCTTTTAAGAGATACTTTGCCATTAGCGAGCCCTTAGCCTGATACGTACCCTCGATCTGAGACGCCACAAGTTGGGAGTCGGTGAAAACCTTAACTCTTGTGGCCCCATTTTCCTTGGCTTGAAAAAGCCGGCTATCTGACGAAATACACCGGGATTTGTCCGTGCTCCGCCTCTCTTACCAGGGCCGCACTAACGGCCTCCTCGCCAATGGACAAGTACAGGTATAGATTCTCACCAGGTTGAGGTTTTGAGAGGACTGGAGGATTGGCAAGACATTGCTTTATTTCTTCAAATGCGGCATCGCACTTTGAATTCCACTCCACCGATGCCTCCTTCTTTAAAAGCCTGAACATGGGCAATGCCTTCTCCGTGATTTTGGCGAAATCTAGTTAGAGCGGCCAGCCTTCTGTGAGTTGTTGTACCTCTTTTTGTTGCTCGGAGCCTTCATCTCCATCACCGCCCGCACTTGTCGGGTTGGCTTCAATGCCTCGGTTAGTTAGCATGAAACCCGGGAACTTTCCGCGAGGACGCCAAAAGCACACTTGGCGGGTTCGGTCGAATCCTGTAGGTTACGAGTTTAGCGAATGTGCGCTCCAAGTCTTGTATATGACGTTGTTGGTCTAACGTCTTAACGATCATGTCATCTATGTAGACTTCCACATTACGACCGATCTGGTTTGCAAAGACCTTATTCATCATCCTTTGATATGTAGCTCCAGCATTTTTCAATCCGAAAGGCATGACGTTGTAGCAGTAATTAGCTCTTTCAGTAATAAAGGCCGTCTTTTCCTGATCCTCCGGGTACATTGCTATCTGATTATATCCGGAATACGCGTCCATAAAGGATAGGAGCTGGAATCCCGACGCATTGTCCACCAATTGATCGATGTTCGGCATTGGGTAGGAGTCCTTCGGGCATACCTTATTCAGGTTCTTGTAATCTGTACAAACTCTCTACTTCCCATTTGGCTTCTTTACCATTACCACATTTGATAACCAGGTTGTATATTGAATTTCTCGAATAAATCCGGCCTCCATTAATTCTTGGACGTGAATGTCCAATGCTTTCCTTTTTCAGTCCGTGGTTCCTCTTTCTCTGCGATACCGGGATTGAGCCGGATATACTTCTAGTTTGTGACAACGGAACTTTGGGTCTATTCAGTACTTGAGATGAATTCCAAGCGAAGACATCCCGATTCTTCCTCGGGAACTCCACCAAACCGCTTTTAAGTTTGGGAGACAGTGTTTGCCGATCTTAGTGGTGCGGAGAGGGTCTCCTACCACCAAATCTTCCAGTCTCTGCCGGCTCTGGCGCACTTCCTCATCGCGGATGTCTAACTCCACGGTATTAATTTCATCGTCTGGAGAATTCCGGTCGAGTGGTCCGGATAGTTGTCTCTTTGGGGCTGCGACGAGGATCCGCCTCCCTATTCCGCAGTTTCGAGTAACACTGTCGAGACTCTTTGGTCCCAGATTACCGTGACCACGGTTCCTTGGTTGCCGATCACCTTGAGTTTTGATGCTTAGTGGATACCGGCATGTCCCATTTATGAATGGTCGGCCTTCCCAAGATTATGTTGTAGGGTGAAACGAACTCGGCCACTATGAACCGCACTCTTTCCGACTTGAAGGCGCTTTTAACTCCTAGGGTGAACCGGAAGTCGATAAACCCTTCGGACGTGGTGTTCTCCATTAAACCCGATGAGGGTTGTCTTACATGGCTTTAAGTTCTCCCGGTCCAGGCTCATTCTTTTGAACGCCTCCCAGCTAAGGATGTCGGCTGAGCTGCCAGCATCCACATATATCCGCTTGACTCGGCAATTGACCACGATCCCGTTATCACTAGTCCGTCTTGATGGCCAGGGGACGACGTCTCGAGGTCGTCACTTGTGAAGAACAAAGGCGAGCTTGGTGGTCCCTTATGAGGCTCTTTGAATTTTGGACGGTCTCTAACGGAAAGGACTTCTCGGAGGTATTTCCTTCTCTGGCTCATAGTATCTCCGCCTCCGCCCATTGCTCCGCTGATCACGTTACAATCGAATTCCGCTCGGAAATTCGTCATCGACCTCAAGAGCCTTGCGCTTATCGTCTGCTTTTTGAACTTAGGGGGACTCTGCTGCGGTTCTTGGTTTTCGTTTTCCACCTTTCCCTTGATGCTCTATGACATATTGTTGAAGTTTTCCTTCACGAACAAATCGTTCGATTGCATCACGGAGCTCGTAGCATTCATCCGTTGTATGGCCTCGCCCATCATGGAATGAGCGATATTTGGACCGGTCTACCCGGATCTTCGACAGGACAGACGAGGTCGGTCCACCTTCTTCATCTCGGTTGTTGACACCTCCTTCCACACTTGAGACCGAGGCACGGTCGTGGCTGCATATTTCTCGTACTTGCTTTGATCAAACTTACCACCTCGGCTCTTGTTTTCATTCCCCTTCGCGGAGTCCTTATTTCGTTATCGGTAAAGTCTCGACCCACAGGAGGAGGTTCTTTCTTGGTCCCGCCTCGGATTGGGATTGTTTGCCATTCGCATCTGCTCGACGTCCAAGTACTTCTTTGAACGGGTTATGAAGTCGTTGAGATTTTTTGCCCGCTCCTTTAGGAAAGATTCTACCAGGCGGGACTCTTTATCAAGGCCGTCCACCAATAAGTGAACGTGTACGTCCTCGTTGAGTCCGCGCACCTGTAGTACCGCATGATTGAAGCGGTCAATGTAACTTTGGAGCGGCTCTCCCTGGCCATTTGCACGATTTTGGACAGAGAATACCGAGATTTTGGCTGCCGTTCTTGGTTGCGAAGTGCAACTCAAAGGCCTCGGCCAGTCCTCGAAATTGTGAATCGACCGAAAGGAAGAGTGTGCAGCCACTTCAACGCCGGTCCTTTTAACGTCGCGGCAAAGATGCGAGGCACGATAGGTTCCTTGAGGCCTCTAACCGACATATGAACGTCAAAGTCTTCTAAATGAGTTGTCGGGTCCTGTGAGCCATCAAACTTCGTCAACTCGCCCAAATTTAACTTCTCTGGGAACCGGGCTTTTTGGATTTCCTTCGAGAAAAAGCTATTGTGCATTTGGCTGACATATCTTCGCCGCTAGAACCCATTTGGAGGAATCGCCCTGTCACCTCGATTGCTCCTGATCATAGGTCGGCCTTCTTCGTCTCGGTGTGGGTTTCTCCTATTGGCACTCCTACCCGGGGAAGCCCGCCTCCTGCTATTAGCGGTTTCGTCTCTGCTTGTCTGCGCGACTAGCCGAGCTCGTCTTCGTCATCCTCTTTCCACGTTCTATCTTCCCGATCCGTGCTAGAAAGAGCACGGTTCTGTTTTTCTCCCGCTCTTCCGCTCATTTGGTAGTGAAGGGTATGGCGCTTGTCTATGTTGTCTACCCGCCTCATTATCGCAAGCATCCGGCTTGGAGAGAATGAAAATCGGTTCGGCGGGTGGGATGTCTCGCCACCCCACGGATTGGAGTTCTGGGCCCCACGATCTTGGTTTCGTGGAGCCGAGGACTCCGTGTCGGACGGGTTGTCCTTACGGTTTCGTTCGTTTCTGGGAACCAAAGGTTCCTCTGGCTGAGATAGCCGGTCCTCCTCCTCCTGCTGGTCGTCCTCGTACGGGTTGATCGGCTGTTTGTTACGGGGTGGTTGTCGTGGTGGTTGACGGGTGTCACCAGCTCGGTCAGCCTCCGATTGTCTCTGGCTAGAAGCACGAGTGCTAATCCTCATGTCAAGGGAATTGAAGTTTACCAATCCCCACGGTCGGCGCCCTTTGTTGCAGTGTAGAACTCGATGTCCAGCCTATTGGAGGGCCGGTGATTTGATATAGAATCTAGGTACTCCTCCTGTATGCTTATAGGGCAAGCGTCCAGGAGAAGATGTGATCACGGTACACAAGCAGGCGTTTCGCCCAAAGGGTGTTGTGTGTGCCGTGTGACTGAATGTAGATTAGTCAGGGATTAGAATGTGTGTCGTGTGACTGAATGTAGATTAGTCAGGGATTAGAATGTGTGTACCAGGCGCCTATCTCCTCCGTCTGTATATATAGTGTACCTGGTCGGTTAACGCCTTGACTCCCATGTTGTGCCTGTCCAAGGATCGTGCAGATCATCCTGGTCGTGGCTGGGATCGTGCCAACCGCCCTGGTCGTGGCTGGGTCCCACGGTTAGTGGGTTGTGATCACTACGTGGATTGCCCCCTGCATTAGCTAATGAGATAGTGGGCCTTGACTAGGACCGTAACAAGGGTATTTTTATTTTTTCCTTCAAACTAATTAATTTAACTAATAAACTAATATATAATCTAAGGATACACAACATATAAAATGATTAAGTAACTTATTTAGCTTCCTTAATTTCTCCAAAAAAAGTCAAATATGTCTTATAATTAAGACTGGAGGTAGTAATTAATATCATATTAGAGTTTAGTACAATTAGTAGGGGTAATATTGGAAATTACTTAAATTCTAGGACAACTTTATTAACTTTAACTGTTTTTATTAGTTTGTGTGATTAGTTAATTGGTGTCTTATAATAAAGACTAGAGAGAGTATAATGTTGGCCAAAAAATAAATACTAGTATAAAATATAAAACGTGCCACATCATTTTGGGTTATTCACCTAAACAAGACAAAGAAAAATAGTTTAAAAAATCTCTAATTCTAAATTGTCTTGTCTAAAGATATTTATTTATAAACCATTTTCTTAAACAGGTACAAATTATGTTAGGCATGATAACTATTCCTTAATTATATGTAAATGTCTCCCGTTTTACAGGTAATTAAATACTCGTATTAAGTTGCACGCTAAAGATATTTGAGCCTTTAAACAAATTGTAGATATTTATAAGAAGGGGTTAAGGTGTAAATTTACCAATGAACTAATACCCGATGAGCATCTGACACAAAAAAACAATTGAGGGTACCAAAATTACCCATAAACAATTAAAAAAATATATCAAATAACTATTAAAAAAACAATACAATTATGTTAAAATATGAGGCACTGGCGTAGGATGGTGGCGGAGACGCTGGAAAAAAAAGCGGTTAAGCCTTCTTGTTGGATAAGGCAAACACCAACAGAATGGGACCCATGCGAGCAGACGCTGTGGACTGCTAGATTTGGTTTCGGTGCGTGATTCTTGCCCTGAAACTACGAACCTTGATGAGTTCAAGAGAGTGAGTAGAACACCCAATAACAATGGAAGCTTTGGAGACGCCGATGTCGCCAACACTGTGACAGTCAATGGAAGACGGAGACACTAAGACAGTGACAGGGTAATAGTTCATTGGTCAATTTACACCTCATTGTTTTTTTTTTTCACTTTGTTGGTTGGTAATTTTGGTACCCTTAATTGTTTTTTGTGCCAGATGCTCATCGGGTAATAGTTCGTTGGCAAATCTGCATCATAACCCTATAAGAAGCCAAGACCAAACAAGCATCACTTACCTTCCCTCATCCGTCTCTGTTTCTATATTAAAAAAAAAAAAAAAAAAGAGAGAGGGGGGGTGGAGGCTGAGTATGATGTTGGAGGATTATCAGCAATACCTAAATATTCACTATCTCAGTGTTTGACGACAACTTGACAATCATAATGTAAAAACACACTAACATCATTAAAAACATCATTAAAGGGATGAGACTCATTGCAGCCGTAAAGAATTAAGTTAATGGCTTCACTACAATCAGAGACAATGGTTGTCTTTGTGGCTGCGCATTCTGAATTTCCTAATATGCATTGAATCGTTAATCTCCCCGAGATTGGAAACTGCTTATGTTCAGTTCAAAATCAAATTGATGTCTCAGTGATTAGTGGATTATTGACAAGCACTTGCAGGAGCTAAGTTGCATTAGATAAGCAGCTAATGTTTTTGAACCATAAGCTCCTAGTTTAGCTGAATCATCTTGTTAGCGAGTAGGATACACAATCCATGTAATGTATCAGATATAGTTGTTTGTGTCTTATATTCTTGTTGTAGATTTAGGTACGAGGCGTGATATGTAAGGTGTAGAAAAAGAGTTAAAAAGAGTCAGCTAGTTAGTAGTTAGGAGTTAGGTGGTTAGTTAGGCATGGCTGTTAGTTTGTTAGTTAGTTAAGAGGGTGCTACTGTTCTGTATGATTGTTATAGCCGTTGGGAATTATCGACTTGTGGCTTATATACGTTATATGTGTCTAAGGCTATATATATATGGGCCTAGGCAAATTGTAAATCAGTTTTGTACATGATGAATGAAATAACAGAACAGTGGTTCTGTCTTCCTCTTCCTCTCTTGTTTCTCTTCCCAATCCCTCTCCCTTCTGTTTAGGTTAGATTTCTACACCATATGCATCAGTGGTATCAGAGCCAGTCATCCTCGGCTCCCCCGCTGTATAATCTCTGAAATTCTTGAAGTAAATGCTGGTCCATTCTTCTCTACGGCCCAGTTTTTTTTTCAAGATTCATCCAGAAAAGACAAAAAGATAGTCAAGAAACAATACAAGAACGGTACCTATAGTCTCTTGTCCGCAAATTCAATTCAACGAACCTCCCACGTATCAACGTGAGTCATTACGCGAGAAAACAAGAAGATAATTACATATACAAGACGGACCCAAGACCGGTGGCACCGCCTCAACGAAACAGAGCCACATACCGTTCGAGATAGCCTAGTCGCGCCATTGGTTCGGTTCCCGAATCTGGTTTTGGACTCGGGAAAGTGTCGATCTTGGTTTAAAACCAATCGAAAAGTCCAAAATTCACTGTTTGCATCGACTCAACTATTCTGTTCTAATTCCACGTAATTGCTGAGGTGTCGACACTAAAAGAACCACCGATATCGCAAGAACATCCACGTAGAAGGCTGGGCAATTGTTTTCGGCTTATCACAATCCACATCGACGTCGAATGAGCAAGATACATTGACTTGCACACCTTTCATGTAGCAGATTGACGTGTCGACGTCTACGGAAACGAACAGGCCGTGCGTTCGAAAATTAATCAGCTTCGGCAATTACCGGACGCCGCGAGTTCGACCACGCACACATTCGAAGTGTTTACGTGACGAGTTCCTACAAGTATCATCACCAAAACCAACCTTGAATTGTCGGCATCAACAACGCTGGACAAGTTTTCCACGTGTCAGTTTGAATCGACTTCAGCGATTCCATGGCTCTGCATCAGTAATAGAGTCGACTGGTTTATGGTCAATACGAGGGCACAATTAGCATCCATGGCAGCAATGGCAGCCGACCGAGAATTCCATCAGGGGGAGGATGCCACGCAAGACGCCAATGGCGGACACCCGAGCACCGTTGGGGTCCTCGAGACACAAAACACCGATGACTACACTCCTCCCACGAGACTCACCAAAATTGACTTCCCTCGGTTTCAACGGTCTAATATACACGTTTGGATTGATCGGTGTGAACGCTTCTTGGCGACGGGACCCCAGATAATTGGAAGGTTCGAATGGCTCGTGAAAATCTTGATGAAAAAGGCTATATCTGGCACTTGGCTTATATGGAAGAAGAACAAGGCCGTGAGGTTCACTGGGCAGAGTATAAACATGCTCTTCGACTCAGGTTCGGACCACCATGTGTCTCTCCAATGGCCGACTTCAAGCGATTATACCAAATGGGCTCATTGGACGATTACAAGGAACCTTCAGTTTTGGCGTTGTCACCAACTGCTTCTACTCCGGTGACGTCAATTTGTTTGATTAGAATCATGCCGCTAAGTTCTATTTCTTCATATCCGAAAGTGATGGTGAGGGAGACTTCATCACATGTCGCTTCTGTTCTGACGTCACCATCCTTGCAAGTCGAGGGAGAAATCGGCGATTCAGCGAAGAAGGTGACATCAGTTTGGGCACCGTCGTCGACTACGTCTCCTCCATCGATGCCGATGAACGTGTCGCCGTTGAGTCCTTTAGCCTCATTGCTGTTCAAGTCTGAGGTTGTCGCACTGAAGACGTGATGTCTTGCAAGCCGATGGGAATAGCCGCATTTCGGCGAGGAAGGAGAAAGCAAGAGATTCGAAATTGACTTGGCTTCCACGTGGGTAACTAAGGGACATTTTGAAAAGTCAAATGTTCTTTGCTCAGTGGTTTCCATTTCCTTCCACATCGAGAGATATTTTGCGAGTCCTGGATTTTCTAATTGCGAGATGGAAAAGTGGGCTTTGAAGGTGCATACGTGTTGGGCCTCACAATTCCTATGGGGTCATAAAAATGGGTCATTGCAAGGAGTTTTCTTTCTTCAATATGCTCCTACACAAAGTTTCTTTGCAAGCACGGTTCCGAGGCAAATTAATTAGAATGCTCTTTGGGAGGATCTGTTCTCGATTGGAAAAGCAAAGAAAAGGAGTGCGGCGGTATTGAGAGCAAATGTGGCGGCAATATCTTACGGGTCAAGGTTTCAATTTGCGAAGTTTTGCTATGATAATATCTTCGAGTCAATGTTTCAAGTTGCGAAGTTTTGCTATGATAAGAAGTGCTCTAGATTACGGTTTTGTTGCCTCGGTTACGTATTTTTGAGGATTAGTTTTGTTTTGTTGTCTTTCATCCTTGAGGGCAAGGATGTTTTGGGGAGGAGTATTGATATGTAAGGTGTAGAAAAAGAGTTAAAAGAGTCGGCTAGTTAGTAGTTAGGAGTTAGGTGGTTAGTTAGGCATGGTGTTAGTTTGTTAGTTAGTTAAGAGGGTGCTACGTTACGTATGATTGTTATAGCCGTTGGGAATTATCGACTTGTGGCTTATATACATTATATGTGTCTAAGGCTATATATATATGGGCCTAGGCAAATTGTAAATCAGTTTTGTACATGATGAATGAAATAACAGAACAGTGGTTCTGTCTTCCTCTTCCTCTCTTGTTTCTCTTCCCAATCCCTCTCCCTTCTGTTTAGGTTAGATTTCTACACCATATGCATCAAGGCGGAATATTAGAGGATTAGGATAGATTCTTAAGATGCTATCTGGTTCTGATAGCTTTGAGGTGGAGATGATATCGTGGTTGGCACTTGGCAGCTTATCCGGTTATAACCAAGATTGTTAAACTAACGAATTTAAGCAAACTCGTGACAATGTCGTAAATTCATATCGTGAACTCGAATCGTAAACTTATAAGAGGTATAATTAAATAATTAAAATATAAAAATAACAACAATTTGATTTAGATATATTTCAAATCCAAATAATTGAAATTAAATTTATCAACATTCATCATTTATCATATTTAACATGTATAAAATTTATATAAAGCCGCTAAACATGATCAAATCAAAAAAGTTAACACGAGTTTAAGAGTAAGTTAACACGGTTTTGTATGCTAGAAACTTAAAAACGATAAAATCAGTGTATAAACTCGTGAGTTTAGCCGAATTTACAACTGACACGAGTTTACCAGTGACTCGACTCATTTTTGTAAACGTAAAAACGGTAAATTTGGAAAGTCAACTCGTGAGTTTCAGAGCATTGGTTATAACATTCAAGGCCAATGAGAGGTTTTACTTCATTGATACAAAGCACTGTCAAGACACAAGCAACTGCTGGGGAGGCAATGCAAGGTCATGATGACTTATGAGTCAGCTTCAGGAATTTGTCACTAGAAGCATAATAAACTCCTAGCTGTTGGAATAAGTTCAATTGGCATAAATGATTTGATTGGTTCTACATTGCATATCGTGGCATTTTAAAGGATGGTTTCATGCAATCCCTCCATTCTTTTTTTTATTAATTATATTGAAAATGAAGCAAAATTATACAGGTAAGGTTAATATGAAACAATTGGAATGGGGATTAACAAGTACATTCTTGATTCCTGGTTGGTGAAGAGTTTGGAAAGATCGATTTAGATTCATCGGATAGCCTCAAAAAGTTCAACCATAGTTCCAAAAATGGTTTTTTCCCTAAAAAGTTCAACCAGTTTGTTAACCGAACCTAAACATTTTTATTAACTAAAAAAAATCCTAGAGCGTTATACAGTCGTTGCTTTTAGGAACCTACTTTTAAAATTGAATTCAAAAACTCACAAAATTAAAACTCTACTTCAATTTGAAAATGGTTAGCATAGAAACTGTACTTATTTTTATACAGTAGAAACTCTTTTCTTCGACTGAATAAAAATAAGTCAAGGACCAAATCCTTCCAGGCGACCAGGGTGGGCATCACAAAGCGACCTGTCGTAATTAGTTGAAACTAAAGAACACAGGAGTTAGGCTATGGGGCAAATGAATAAAATTCAATACCTAAAATAGAGAACTAGACGTATTTTTCAACGTTTCAAGCATAAAAATTCCTAAACAGAACATTTTAAGGGAAAAATAATTAACGGAAAAAATACAAAAATGAAAAAACGGGGCAGAAAGATTAAACCATGTAATTTCGAATCCATAAATATGTTGATAAGCGATAGCCAAACAAGCAGTGTAGAAGTATAGTCCAATATCACACCGCATTTTTCAGAAATAGAACTCCCAAAAATACAATTAAGCAAACAGACAAGTAAGAGAAAATAAGCCTCGCCACCGTCTATCAAGCACCCAGTTCTGTGAACCGAAGCTCATAGACGAGTGAAAGGACTCAACACAGTAACCGATAAACCTAAAACATAGACTCTGAAAAGACAAAATACTAACACGAAAACATTTATTGCGACGATAATAATAGGCTTCATCAGACAAACCAGCCCGCACGATTCACTTGCCACCCTTCTTCTGTGCAGCCTTGGTAACCTTGGCGCCAGAGGGGTCCTTCTTCTCCACACTCTTGATGACTCCCACAGCCACCGTTTGACGCATGTCCCTCACAGCAAAACGACCCATAGGAGGATACTGAGAGAAGGTCTCAACCACCATGGGCTTGGTCGGAATCATCTTAACCATACCGGCATCACCATTCTTCAAGAACTTGGGTTCCTTCTCCAGCTCCTTACCAGATCGCCTGTCAATCTTGGTCAGGATCTCAGCAAACTTGACGGCAATGTGGGAGGTGTGGCAGTCAAGCACAGGGGCATAGCCATTGCCAATTTGGCCGGGGTGGTTCATGATGATGACCTGAGATGTGAAGTTGGCCGCTTCCCTTGCCGGGTCGTCCTTGGAGTTTGAGGCAACAAACCCACGCTTCAGATCCTTCACTGCAACGTTCTTAACATTGAATCCCACATTGTCACCTGGAAGAGCTTCTTGGAGAGCCTCGTGGTGCATCTCCACAGACTTAACTTCAGTTGTCAGTCCAGTGGGCCCGAAAGTGACAACCATACCAGGCTTCAGAACACCAGTCTCAACACGTCCCACCGGAACAGTTCCAATTCCTCCAATCTTGTACACATCCTGAAGGGGCAACCTAAGAGGCTTGTCTGAGGGCCTCTTGGGCTCGTTGATCTGGTCAAGGGCCTCGAGAAGGGTTGGTCCCTTGTACCAGTCAAGGTTGGTGGACCTCTCAATCATGTTGTCTCCCTCAAAACCAGAGATGGGAACAAAGGGGATCTTCTCAGGGTTGTAACCGACCTTCTTCAAGTAGGATGACACTTCCTTCACAATTTCTTCGTACCTGGCCTTGGAGTACTTGGGAGTGGTGGCATCCATCTGTTGCACAGTAAAATACAGAAACACCAAGTTAGGGAGTGACAATGGATGAAATTATCAAATATATGTTTAAAGACACCAAGCAACCAAGCTTAAATACCTTGTTGCAGCAGCAAATCATCTGCTTCACACCAAGGGTGAAAGCAAGGAGAGCATGCTCACGGGTCTGTCCATCCTTGGAAATACCGGCTTCAAAACCACCAGTGGTTGAATCAATGATGAGCACGGCACAGTCAGCCTGTGATGTTCCTGTAATCATGTTCTTGATGAAATCCCTGTGTCCAGGGGCGTCAATGACTGTGCAATAGTACTTGGTGGTCTCGAATTTCCAGAGAGCAATATCGATTGTGATTCCTCTTTCACGCTCAGCCTTGAGCTTGTCCAGAACCCAGGCATACTTGAATGACCTCTTGTTCATCTCAGCAGCTTCCTTCTCAAACCTCTCAATAACACGCTTGTCAATACCCCCAAGCTTGTAGATAAGATGGCCGGTGGTGGTTGACTTGCCAGAGTCGACATGGCCGATGACCACAATGTTGATGTGAGTCTTCTCCTTACCCATAGCGTCTAAACTTCAAACGAAAAAGAACTACTGAAAACAAACATAAGGAAACTATTAAGGGCACGCTATTAAAACATTAAAATAGGATGAGTTCGAAATCTTCGCCCTCAGAAATAATACAAACATTGAGATTCACAGGAATATCGAACGATGAACGTGTTGACAGATTATGATACATCATCGAATTTTGTGGGAATATTTAAGATACGACATATTCTGGCACAGATAGATCAAACGAACTTGATCCGACACAACAGCAAAGAACCACGCACAAAAGTTAAATAAGAAGTCCTACATCTGCATATCACATGCAAAGATGTAAACACGAACCAGATTAGCAATTCATGAACATCAAAACATAAGGATCCATTTCCTCAAGATCTGCACTCCTTATTGAAGATCCAGGCCAGATAAGAAAATATCATTCATCGACAAAAATTATAAACAAGGAATCAAAATAAAATCTAACAGAGCTAATACGAACGAACGCTAAGCCGAAAAGCAAATCAGAAGACTGAATTATAATAAACAAAAAGGAAAAACAAAAGAACGAAATGAGTGTTGAATCATTCAAGGAAACGATCTAAGATTCAGGCCATAGACGGAGAAAGACATCTAAAGAGAGAAGAGTCAGAGAGCGAACCTAAAAGAAATGAAGAAGCAAAGAAGCAATAACCCTAGCCGCACTCGAGCAATAGCACGAAACAGAGAGTGGAGGAGTGATGCGAAATGAGGTTCGAGGGATTATATAAGAGAACGAGTTGCGATTTTTTTCTTGGGGCCCAAAAAACATTTTAATGACGATTATACCCCTTTCAGACTACATGGCGGCAACCATTCAACCAGCGCCCTTGTAACAAAACCCTAAAAGCGACTCATTTCTTAATTCACTAAACAACCCTTCATGAAAATTGAATTGACTATTGTATCCTATCCGGATTATGTGCCGGGGCCTTGGTTCAGATCAAAACAAAACCCCGGCCGCCTAGCAAAAGAATAAGAACAAGCTATAAAAAGTAAAATCCTATGTTGTGTGAAAATACCGTTTTTTTTTTAAGTTTTGATGACAAGTTATTGGCAAGGATTATTGTGCTTAAAAAATAAGTAGCACTACAGAACTCATTAAATTTTTTATATTATACTCTCTTTTATTCTTAATATAAGACAACATTAAATTAATTAATATGACATGTATTTTTTAAAATATTAAAGTCATCTTCCTTAATTATTTCATTTCCTCTCTTCTCGTATTATTGTTGAGATGATCATCAATAAGGGTAAATTATAATTTATAAATATAGATATTATATCACATAATTAAGATCAAGAATAACTCATTAAATATATCTTATATTAGGTACCGGAGGAAATATTATACTCTCTCTGGTACTTTTTGTAAGGAACAAGATAAGATCCTTAATATACTCTCTTTATAAATAAGTGTATGATTCAAAAAAAAAATACATGCATTACATATTTATTATTTTTAACTGATGTTTTTTAATGTAAAAAGTACATGATGGAGAAGTAGTACATTGTTTTGGAATTAAATCAGATATTATAATAAGATTTTGAATAATTAGAATACTCCCTCTGGTACTTAATGTAAATCATATCTGAGAAGTTGATATTGATCCTAAATATGGGACATAGTTTTTAAATTTGGCAATATTTTCTTAAATTATCCCTATTGATGTTTCCTCAACAATAATAAAGAATGAGTAGAATGTGGTAATTAAGGAAAATGACTAGGATATTTTAGAAAATATATATCATGTTAATTAACTTAACTAACTTTTTTAAACTAATTAAATTAAGTAAATAGGTATTATATTAATGATATAACATTTAGGGTGTGTTTGGTTTGGGGGTAGGGGAGGGGAGGGAAAATGGAGGGAAAAGAGGAGAAAAGTTATTTGTAGTAGGACCCACAAGATTTTCCTTCCTTTCAAATTTTTTCCCTCCATTTTCCCTCCTCTCGCCTACCCCCAAACCAAACCAAGGCTTAGTGGTTCTTGAATCAATTGTCTGAGTTTATATTTAGGGTTAACTTAGTCACATTTAAATAATTATTTTTATACCTCATGGCAAACTAACACAGCCAGGTGTCATAATTTTAAATTTTCTCCTGTAGGAGCTTTTAGCCCCAGTCAGAGTGTATTGGATTTGGCATGTCTCATTTTTTTTCATTTGCTTCCCTCTCCATTCTCACATTATCAAATTTTGAATTTGAATAGCTAAAATTATGAAAATAAATAAATAAGTTTAAAGTGTGAGAACTTAATCTAAATAGTCCACAATTATAATAAAGAAAAAAAATTATAAAATGTTAAATCCTAACATGCAAATCCAGTTAAACCCCCCCTACTAGCAAGAATTAAGAACCCATTTAGTTTAAAGAAAGGGTTGGAAAAAAAAAAAAGGAAAGAAATGGAAAATATTTTGTCATATAAGTGTTTGGTTTGCACTGAAAGAGAAAATGGGTTAATATAAAAATTTTTGTTTGGTTTAAAAAAAATTAGATAGGAAAATAGGCCAAAGAACATTATTACCCCTATCTTAAACAGTTATCACTCTGGTCCTATTTATAAGTCCATTTTAATTAAATCACACATACCAAGGAGAGATAGTTAGCTCAATGATTATAAGGTAAATTTTCAACTTTGCTCTCATTTATGAATGAATATCTTTCAACTCTTTCTTTTCTTTCTATTTTTATTGATACAATTAATATGAGCAAAATTATCACAATCTCATTTATTACATGAAAGATGACTTATAAATGAAACCAAACTTTTTGGTTAAAATAGACTTATAAATAGGATCAAAGTAGTATGTCACATCCAAGGGCTTTTATATCTTTAGCCTATTTTCCTAGGCACTGGAAAACTAATTCCTATCATTTTTTGTGGGAACCCATTCTCAATTATGCAGCTGAAATTTGATTTCAGCGAAAAAATATTTTCAACTGGAAAATGCGAACCAAACTCTTGTAGCCGGTTGGAAAATTTGATTTGAAAATCAAATTTTCTACGAACCAAACATGCTCTTGAAGAATCTCCAATATCTTTGTTAATCTAATTAATTTTCTTGTTTTTTAGTTCTCAAATTAATTAGAGATATTTACACATCTTTGATTTTATTCTTTCTGGAATTTTCATTGTGCTTGTGGTAAAAATAAAACATGTCCTACAATTTTACTTGACTTACCTTGCTTGGACTAGCTCTTATGATGGTCAGATCTATAGTTTATTTGTTTAATTTTTTAATTTAAATAATAATAATTAAGCAAATGAGATTATTGGAGTCCAGAGACAATTGGAAACCCATTGTCAGTCTGTGGCCAGCACAACAATAATTAGTGTTTTCTGATCAAACGCATTACAATAACGTGCAGAGGGCGAAGGTTCCACGATGTTTTGTTTTTCTCAAATTCATTTTTTATATCTTCCGAGCAAAAAAAAAAAAAATTGCTGCACATAGTCACATTGGACTATTATTTCTTTCTTAGTGAAGAAGGAAGAAGTGAATTTTCTAACCTTTTTAAATATTTCTAACTGTTTATTTGAAATTTAATAATCTCATTTTGCATGTTCCGGTGTATTTTCTTTTAATTTGGTCTTAATTATAATACCTAGTTGACTTTTTTTTAGAGAGATTAAAGAAGCTAAATAAGTTATTTAATCATTTTATATGTTGTGTATCCTTAGATTATATATTAGTTAATTAGTCAAACTAATTAGTTTGAAGAAAACAAATTAAAATAAAAATACTCTAAAGTAATTTAATTAGTTTCATTAATCTCTCCAAAAAACAACTAGATCTTATAATTAGAACTCGGGGAGTACATTTTTTTGACCTTTTTAAATGCCTTCTTTGCCACATCGTTGATGATAAAAATAAATCACTTTACTCAAGATAATCTCAACGTTTTAGGTATGTTACCGAGAATGATGCCATTGTTATATATGTAATTTAATCAATCATTAACTTTATTCTAAAAACTTGTAATACCATGTTTATTAGAAAACGATAGGGTTTCACCTAGGAGGAAGGGAGATTTCGTGTAATACCCTAAAATCTGACTTAGGGGTAAATATCATAAATTAGTAGATTATATTTTCTAAAGGAAAATATTGTGGGAATTAGAGGAATTAAAGGGCCAAAATTACTAAAATGCCCTTATGGAGCATAAAATGACTTAGAAAAATTGTGGAAAATCCTAAAAGGCAGTAAAATAATTATTAAAATTTAGAGAGTATATTATCTCTAATTGTGGTAATTTAATAAATTATAAACTTTGGAAAATGGAGAAGGAATGTTCAAAGAGTATTGAAATGACCAAAATACCCTCATAAATTCTAGTAAAATGAATGAGACATGAAAACACAAATGTCAATGCAAAAGTTATAAGGTAATGAGGCATTCTAATTAATAAAATTATCAACTATTGATAAGAAAGTAATTAAGTAATTATTAGCTAATTACTTAAGCTTAAGCAAAGGAAATTCAAGAATAAATATGTAAAACCCTAAAATTAGTGGTTTTTGGCTAAAAATTAGTAAAAATATATTTACTAATTAATTGGAAATTTTTTAGAGAAAGGGATGAGTTTAGGTATTTTTAAGCCTAAGTGCAAGAATGGACCAATTAGGAAATTTTGTGAAATTTTTAGAAAAATTGAAATATATAATTAATTAAATAATTAATTAATTAAAAAATAAATATTTAATAATAATAAATAAGGGGCAGCCGAAATTCTCAAGAAAATATGGATAAGAATTAAGCCAAAAATATCTAGATATTAACATACAACTTGTATTATTTTATTATATAATTAATTAGAGTGAATAGTAAAAAATAAATAGGAAACGGATCCTATCTAGAGAACCAGGAATAGGATTTCCAAAGTCAAGGTAAAATATTGATCAGTGGATTTTTACCTTCAGTTAGACTTTTCCGGAAGTTAATTCCGAAGCCGGTAGAGCATTTTCCTAATAAGACGAAATAGGGAAAAATGCAGATAGTCACATTTTAGAATTGAAGAAAATAAATCATAACTCAACATCTGGGAATGAGTTGAGAATTTCCTGGACATATTTGGAATCAGTGGATTTTTGTCCAGAGGTTGACGTTTCCGGAAATTGATTCCGTAACCGGCACGTTTTTCGAGAAACTTCGGCTGAACCGTTGGACCCTGTATTGAATCAAAAAGTTGTTTAGACCAGACATTTTTAGTGAGTGAGAAAATGTCTTCAAAGTTGTAATTCCGAATCTCTGAGATTTTACGCGATTACGCGATTCGGACACCGATCGGGGTTTTATCGGTAGAAAACTTCTAAGACAAGTTGATGACATCATCGGGATGACTTCATCTTTGGAAAAGATGACATATGGACGTTTTTGGTGGAGGAGAAGGAAGAAAAATGAGTGATGCTCATAAGGCCACATCTACCATCTTTGACTCGTCGATACGAAAGAAGATCCAACGGTTGAAATCCATAACTTTTGCCTATAAATAAGACACCCCTTTGCTCTTCATTCTTCACAATTCAAGAGAGCATTTCGGTTTTAGTGAGAATTTAGAGAGAGAAGCTCTGGGGAAGGAGTCCGGGGAAATTTGCAGCGAAGCTCTGAGTAAGTTCTTCGGTACTTAGTCTTAAGCTTTCGTAGTTCTTTCGGTAGTTAGCGTAGAAATGTTAGAATAGTCTTTAATCTTCCGAGTATGATTAGATATCATATGATAGGGGTATTTTAGTCCTACATTTTGAAAATCATGGTGGGGTCAGAGTTCTGGCAAAATTTTGGAAGATTAGAGTTAAAATAGCGAAGCTCTGGCGAAATTCCGCCGATAGGGGCATCAGGGGCAAAATGGTAATTTTTACCTAAAATGTCTGTTATGCTGTGAATCATTAATTAATATGATTTATATTTCGAAAATGATGTTGGAAGAGGAGTTATGTTGAAATTTTGGAAGATTAGGGTCAAAGTAACGAAGTGCTGGCGAAATTCCGCCGATTAGGGGGTCAGGGGTAAAATAGTCATTTTGACTAAAAATGTCCGTCGTAATGATAGATCCTTAACAAGTACGTTTTTATATTGATAGGATATCTCTGATAAGGTTCTGACCAACTGTTGTACCGTTTTCCGTCAAAGTACCGAATTTTCGTCAACGAAGGTACGTTCGCGTACTGTAACACTAACTCTGATGTTTATGGTATGCATATATGTGCTATGTGTATTGTTATGGTATGTTTATTGAATGAAAATATGTTAGAAAAGTTTGGTGCCGAAGGAAAGGCTAGTCTATGTGGGTAAGCCATTAAGTCACCGTGAACTCGGTGAGGCCCCCATGATAGACACTTACCTGGCCATTCTGTTCGGTTTACGAAAGTATGTACGTTCGCGTACTGTAACACTAACTCTGATGTTTATGGTATGCATGTATGTGGTATGTGTGTTGTATAGATGTTGTACTGTTTGAATGAATATAGTGGTTAGAGGATATGTCTCGTATCTTTGGGGGCAATATGTTTGTATCTTTGGGGCAATCTGTCGGTATCTTTGGGGGCAATAGGTCTACATCTTGGGGGCAATACATATGCATGGGTTGTGATAGAGTGATGGTATGTCTTTGATGATGTTGTGGATGTCTGTCGTTTGTATGTGTGTACATAAACATGAGGTTAACCGTTACCTGAGATCCGGTGCGCTGGATCTCAGCCCTTAACATAGCGTCAGGTTCAGGAGGACCGAGGAGAGAGACAAGCAGCCCGCGTAGAAGTTCCGGCTGAAGACTTCTTTTGTTGTTCCGTCTGAAGCCTTCCTTTGATGTTGTTATCTACTTTTGAACCACACGGTTTTGTACCGCTTCTGTAAATTGGCCAGACTTACGGCATTTTATATATACATATCAGTTACTCAATCGCTCCAATGCTCTACTCTGATTATTTGAAATGATGTTTTGATGAAAAAAAAAATATACTGCTTTTGAAATTGGGATGTTACATTTCGTCATGCCTTTGGATCGTGGGTGAACCCAACCCCTTTCCTAAAATTTATTTATCAAAAAAAAAACGAGAGGGTTTGAGTCCATAACTCGGGAGAGGGGTATCTCCACTAATTTATCTCTCCACCTCCTTTTCACTTAATATCTTAACCATTGGATCATGTTTTAATGGTAGATAAAAAAAAATTATTGCTATATTTACATATAATAAAAATCTATAATTAAATCTTACTCATTAAAATATGATCTAATGATTATGACATTAAGTGGAGAGAAAGTAAAGAGAAGTGTTGGTGGAAACACTTATCTCCACCATAATTCACTGATTGAGTAATCATATTTTCTTCTATATCCCTCAATTTTAGGAGAGGTAATTTATTTCCATATTTGACTACATTACTTTCTTTATGTGATTTTTCTATAGGTAGGGCGAGGACTACAAAATATTTTTTAAATTTTAACATTTTTGAAGTATACAATTATACTATTTATCAATTGAGATTTGAGATTAATAATACTGAAGATGGTTCAATGATATTAAATGACTGTGTTAAAAACTAATTTACTATAAAATATGGTGCCGCCATAATTTTATAATGTGAATTCACTCCATAAAATAAAGGGAAAATTCTAAATAAATACCGTTTAAAATTGTAAAACCCCCATAAGTCTTCCAAAATTGTAAAAAGACTGAGAGGTACAAAGGACCTATGAGGAATATGCAAATTCGGGTGAAATGACCCTTTTGCCTTTAGTTTTAAATAATAATAAAAAAAACCCTACAACCCTCGCCGCCGGCCACCACTGCCCGCGGCCCCACCGCCGGCGGCCGGCCGTCGACGGTGGTGGGTGGCGGCCGGCGGTGAGGGGTGGAGGGTATTTTTATTTATTTATTTAAAACTAAGGGCAAAAGGGTAATTTCACCCGAATTTGCATATCCCTCATAGATCATTTGTACCTCTCAGTCTTTTTACAATTTCGGAAGACTTCTGGGGGTTTTACAATTTCAAAAGGTATTTATTTGGAATTTTACCTAAAATAAATGGCTATTTATAGTTACTATAGTCTTGGCTCACATTTAACAATGGCATAAGTTCAAATATTGCTACTGGTTCAAAAAATTTCATTCATATTTCTATAAGTGTTTATATAAATACCATGGCTATTAAGGTCGTTTCACTTTTGAAATGATGGTAGTAAAAGTGATTTTTTTAAAATATGATTCTTACAAACTTAAGATTAAACAAAAGTCGAATTATATAATGTGATTTATGTTTAGATTGACAGTGGCCGAAGTCAATTTTTTCAATATGACTTTTGAAAATTTGACTGGTTGATTATATTGAAAAGCAAGTTTAGGTGAAAAACAACTTAAAAAGACATGTATCTTATTAAAAATACATATATATTAAAATTATATATTGAAAATTTAAATGATAAGAACCTAAATCAGAGTACTATGTGTGTGCCAAATTTCTGTGTAGTTTGTGTATAAAGATTTATCAAGTATTTCTCGCCATTAAATTTCTCATATTTTTGACAAGCAAAAAGAAATCATATACTCCCTCCGTCCCTAATTATAGGAGCAAATTTTGGAGTTGGTTTTGGTCTTAATTATAAAAGCAAGTTTTAACTTTTGTCAATTTTTTCCTATAATACCCCTATTTATACTTATTATTAGGAGCATTATATATATGTGTGTTTACATATATATGTATATTTGTGTTTATGTGTGTCAATATATATATGTGTAGATATATATGTGTGAACACACACACACACATATGTGTGTGTGTGTGTGTGTAGATATATGGGTGTGTCTCTATGTATGTAGATAGATCTATATGTATACACATATATACACACACATATATGTTTATATAGCAAGACCATTATTTCAATTAGAAAGGGTGTGGAAAGAAAATTAGATCTATATGTATACACATGGCTATATAAAAAGCAACTAATATACATATATAAACTAATATGTCATGGATATCTAACGTAAGACAAATTAGAAACATTTATAATTAGGGCAACTTGTATCATTTTAAATTTATATAAGGACATTTTAGGAAAATGAGTAAAATTAACTAATTTAACTCTTCTCCTTAATTCTCCCAAAATCGGTTAAATTGCTCCTATAATTAGGGACGGAGGTAGTAATATAATCTGAAGGAAAAAAATTATCATCTTTAATCAGGATTCCTATGCCATATATACATTTTCTTGTTTTTTTTGGTCAACCCTATATACATTCTCTCCTCTCTCTTTTATATTTTCACACTCCTCTTCGTCCTCTAAGCAATAGCAGAAGCCAGAAGCGAAAAACGATAAGCCTCAAGTCCTAAATATTGGACATAGCTTGTAAATTGTAATGCAAATTGTATTACAAACTATGTCCTAAACTATCACTCGTGATTAATTACTTTTTATAAAGAATAACGATTTATGAATCGTAATTAAAAATTTCAGTATTCATATTAACAATTTGAACTCCCTAAACAATTAAGGGACAGATTGATTATTTGAAAACATTTGTTAATTCTAGATTTTTCCTTTCAGGTTGACTTGAGATTTGTGATATTGGATCCCTTTATTTATCTTTGTCCTATTTTAAACAAATTTTTCTAGGATTTTCCCTTGCTTTTATACCAAGAGGCACTTCATGGGTATTCCGGGTTTCTGAAGATCCACATGGTTTCACATCATATCAGAAGGATCCACAAGACTTCACAGGGTGATGCACATTGATAAATTGCCCACCAAGAGATTTACGAGCCTCAGGTCAGCTTTTTAAATCCAGAACCTCATATTTTCCTCCCATAATCCCAAGGTAAATTAAAAAAAAAAATGGAGGGTTTATATTTAATAGTTTGTAAAATTATTATTATAGTATCCATAAAAATAAATATATGTAAAATTATTTATTTATTTTTATGAAATGTTATAATAATGGTATTATAGAATATTAAATCTGAACCACTATTAAATATTAATGTTAATACAATAAATTGACAATTAGTCACCGGTAAGTTTCGTAAGATTAATTGTCAATTTTTCATATTAAAGTTGTTAAAAAACCACCCTCTTCCATGGTAAAGACTAAAGATCCAAATACGATTTACGACCATATTTTTAACTATTTAATTTATTCTTGAGGCCCAAGCAATGGAATTGAGTATGAATATTTTTTCTTTGTCGTGACCTGATATACTCCCTCCGGTCCTAATTATAAGATATATTTAACTGATTTTGGGGAGATTAAGGAGAGAAGTTAAATTAGTTAATTTTACTCATTTTCCTAAAATGCCCTTATATAAATTTAAAATGACATAAGTAAAAGTGAATCAACAACCCCACCACATATCTCTCTAAGACTCTAACCAATTTTCATTTCCACACGCTTTCTAATTGAAATAATGGTCTTGCTATATATACATATATGTGTGTGTATACATATAGATCTACACACACACACATATATAGACACACACCCATATATCTACACACACAGAGATATATGTGTGTGTACACACCCATATATCTACACACACAGAGATATATGCGCGCGCCGCACACACACACAGAGGGGCGGAGGCACGTTTGTTTTTATGTGGGCAAGTGAACCCATCAAAAATTTTAAAGATAGATATTTTGTGAAGGAATTTTATTACAATAGATCTGGTTGGATTAAATGGTTAAAGCTTTGGCCATCTATGTTAAAGGTCCCGGGTTCGAACGCCTGTTAAGAATAAGTTGCGCAATCGGATAAGTGATGATTGGTTTAACTCATGCATGTTAACTTTTGTTGAACGTGATATATTTGATACGATTAATGATGAGGATATAATGCAATATTTTCAAGGAATGAATAATGATTTTGTAATCCTTCTGATGTAAAGGTTAGTTGACTCTTGATTTTTATTTTTCTATGTTAATGCATTTGTGTTCTCATTGTTTTCCTTCCTCCTTTATGTAGGTGTTTGGTGTTAAACCTATTGAAAGTGTTGTGCTCTCTAGTGGATAGTCTTTTTTAAGGCATGCTGAACTTGGAGTGTCGATTTGTAACTATCATTCTCTTATTCCTTTGCTCTATGGTGAAAGCATGATAATAAGTCTTATTTGTATATATTTTCTGTTTTCTCTTTCCTTTTTGTTCATCAGGTTCATTTTCTCTATAAAGGCACACTTAGGGTGCTCTTAGTGCTACTTCATGACTTCCCCGAGTTCTTGTGTGCTTATCATTTTACCTTCTATGATGTTATTCCTAGTAGCTGCATACAAATGCCAAATATTATTTTAAGTGCATTTCCTCGTAGTATGAGGCTACCAGATCCATCCATGCCTAATCTAAAGGTCTTTTAAAACTCATCTTGTCTACTTTCTTGGTCACAGTATTAAATATTAGCATGACACAACTTCCTTTTTTGCTTTCTTTTGCAGATTGATTTCCTTCAAAAAATAACTTTATCCCCTCGAATCTTTTTGGAGGTTGATGCAGCAGTCAAGGCTAAGCAGATGAAGGCTGATGTAAATGAGTATCTGAAGGTAATACCTCACCTTGTGATTTTCGTTTATGATGAATTGAAGACGAAGCCAGCATTTTGGTTTGCTTGCCCACCTTCTAGTTATTATAATTCATCATTCTTTGATTTCTTATAGGTTGTATCATGTTCTTTAACCTTGTTAAACTTTTTTCCTTCCAGAAAATGTCAACGATACAATCTTAAAGCATTTAAAACTTTCCTTAAAAAAAAATTTCGGGGTCGCTGCCCCTGAACCCCTACACTAATTGTGCACTCATAAACTCTAAATCCTGGCTCCGCCACTGACACACACATAAATATCTACACACATATACTCAGATATACATATATATGACACACACACACACACATTATACATACATACATATATACACAGACACACACATATATATATATAGACACACATGTATACATACATACATATGTTTATAGACACATGTGTGTGTGGTATGTGTATTGCAACCCAGATACATATACTCATCAAAAACAAAACACCATTGAGAGAATAAAATAGGGGTATTTTATGAAGAAATTGACAAAAACTAAAAAGTTGTCTTATAATTAAGATCAAAACCAACCCCCAAATGTTATCCTATAATTAGGATCGGAGGGAGTATTAATTAAATTTAAGATACTTAAAGATCGACTTTATGTGGATAAACATATTTAATTAGGTAAAGTAGGTTTAAATACTCATTTAAAAAAAATAAAATAAAAAAGAGAGATCCATATGCTTGGAGACGAATAAAACTGTCTTTAGGGAAATGTCTAAATTATCCGTACTTGTATTAATACCCTCTCGTGGTGCATCTGTGAGGAGAAGCGAATAAATGAATAATAGTGATAGGGATAATTTATGAAGATGACTTTTGACTTTTTTTTAATCTTTTATTTTAATTTTGTTAATAAAAGTGTTGGCCAAAAAATTTGTTAATAAAGGAATTTTGTAAATGACATTAAGATCCCAATTAAGTAGCATAATTCAGCAAAGTCTCATAGCTTGTTAGTGACAAGTGAAAGAACCGTCATTAACAAGTGAAGGAGTTAGCATTGACAAATTATAAGACTTTTCTAATATTTTTTTTTAATTGAGACCTTAGTGTTATTTCTCCTATTATTTAATAATCCTAAATAATTTTAATGAATTAAAATTAGTGCCTCTTATCAGTTATTTGAAAAATATTACTCCCTCCAGTCCTAATTATAAGACAACATTTTAGAGTTGGTATTGGTTCTAATTATAGGACAACATTCTAATTTTTATCAATTTCTTCCTAAAATACCTTTATTTTATTCTCTCAAGTGTGTTTGGTTTTTGATGATTACATATATGTGTATGTATATATGTGTGTGTCTATATACAAATATACATACATATATACACAGACACATAGACATAGACACACACACAAATACACACACACACACATCTGTGAGTGTGTGCCTGTCAATATATATGTGTGTACATATATAAACACACATATATATAGATATATGTGTGTGTATTCATATATATGTGTGTATGTGTGTATATAAACACACACGTGTCTATATATATATTTGTGTGTGTGTTCATATATATATGTATGTAGATATATGTATGTGTGTGTTCACACACATATATATATACACACATATATGTATATAGTAAGACCATTATTTCAATTAAAAACTGTGTGGAAATGAAAATTCTAAATCAGAGAGGTATGTGGTAGGGGTTGTTAATTCACTTTTACTCATGTCATTTTAAATTTATATAAGGGCATTTTAGGAAAATGAGTAAAATTAACTAATTTAACTTCTCTCCTTAATCTCTCCAAAATCGGTTAAATATGTCCTATAATTAGGACCGGAGTGAGTACTTAACAAATACAATTATGTTCTTTGCTTTTATTGGTAACTAGTTTAAAATCCGTGCAATGCCCCGACACAAAGCAAAAATAATTATAATATTTAAAAGAGACAAAAATCTCATGGTAAAAAAATAGAAAAAAGACATGATCCTATATTATATTTTGAAAAGAGACCAATAAACCTGTCATGACATTTTTCGTTTATTATGTCTTGTTCTAAATAAGGCCCTGCATTATATTATGTCATACACACATATATACATATCATAATCACTTTGATTTTTATTTTCTATTTAGATCTCTAAGAAAATAATAAAAATAAAATATTTTTTACCAACCATCCCTATTATTAATTTACAAACTATAGTGTAACTACCTTTTCCACTATTAATATTTTATAACCACCTTGTTTTTGCTTTTTTATTTTTTTTTTTATTTTAATGTTTTGAGCCTACCATTTTATTGATATGTCGGTCAAAGAGATACATACTTACTACTCTACTTTTATATAATTAAGATTTGATTATAAATTATACTAAAAAAAACTTGGCATAATTGGGAACGTTATGGCCAAAATATCTTTATATTCGATTCTTTTATCTTTCTAATCCAACCAAACATGCCTGAAATAAAAGAAAATTGTTACAGTTTTTTCATTGCTTCTAGGATAAATTATATTCACTAAACACAATTAAATCTGGTTAAACTTCAATTCAACTTTATACACACTTTGTTGAGCTATTATTCTATTAATCCTCAATTTAAACACAAAAAACACCACAACTCTCTCTCTTTTTTTGGAAAATACAGGCAAGTCGAAGCTTGAGAAGTCAGAGAGGCTAGTCTATAAAAGACTAGCACCAAAATACACCAAACTAGTAAAAGAATTAGGATCTATAGACCAATTGGCCTTGTAAAGCTATATCCAGGCATCCTGAAGGAATTGTCGGGACTAGTAACAAGCTTGCATCAGCAGGAGCATTATGACATTCCTTGGCCATATAGTCAGCACAAGAGATGTTATCCCTAGGGGTATATCAGAGCGTCACGTCCCAGTCCTGGTAGAGAAGGTCTCTAGTCTCCCTAATAAGGTCTCGCAATGGATGGTCAGCATAACAACAGTCTCTTATAAGGATGTTGATTGCATCCAAGGAATCAGAATAAATGAGGATCTTTTGCAATCCCATCTGAAGTCCCAAATTCAATCCCAGCTTGATGGCATAAAGCTCCGCTTCAATAACAGTATGGAGACCAAGGGATTTGCAAAACCCTATCAGTCAGTGCCCTTCAGAATTCTTGATTACTCCTCCGCAAGCTGCTTGAAAGTTGTGGCGGCGATCCGTCTACATCAATTCGGACTGCATCGTCTGGAGGGGGGATCCAAGATCTCTCCTCATACCTGTCAAGTTGAAAAATTTGATGAGATAGGTTGTGATTAACATGATTTTCCATAAGAAGATAGTTACACAAGTGGAGCAACTCCCTGATAGTGGAGAATTGTAATGTTAGGGGTTGAAGAGAGTTGTCACCACAACTCTCTTCAACCCCTAACATTACACAAGTCTCTTTAACCCCTAACATTACAATTCTCAAAATTATGAGTTAGAGAAACACCAAAACAATTCTCATTAACTAATTTAACTTCATTTTAAAGTCTACCCATCAGGCAAGAACAAAAACAAAAAGGAAAGAAAGAAAGTCTACTTAAAGTCCCAAACCCTGACACACACGTGCACACAGTCCCTTTGGAATTGGTTTCCCTACCTATCCTTTGGATAGGCCCCACAGCTCATCTCATCTGGACCGCCCAGATGAGATCTGAATGGTCCAGATTTATTTATTTTTTACTTTTCATTTTTTTTTTCAAAAAACAATATTTTAATGGATAGAGAATATAAAATAAAGATAATATCTTAACTAATATTTTTTAAAAAAATAATTTTTTCATTTAAAAATAACCTAATTAAAAAAATTAAATCTGGATCATCAAATCCCTTCTGGACAGTTCAGATGAGATGAGCTCTCCCTACCTATCTAAAGGATAGGTAGGAAAACCGGTTCAGTCCCTAAACCCCAAGAATCCCAAGGAAAAAAGATGATAATCATGATAGGGTAACTTACTTAGGTTGTTGGAACTTAGAAATTTGAAAATCCTCAAGTCTTAACATACCACAAACATCCCCCATCTTTTTCGTTCTTTTCTCCATTGAATTTTCATGTCCAGACGCTGAATATGTCAGTCAGTACTCAGTACAAGTACGCCCGCCTTAGGATGTGAAAAACCAAGCTAGAAACTTTGGACTTGGCTTATATCCTATGCGCATCCAGTCCGCTGCCGTCCGTTGCTCTTCAAACGGTACCATTTTTTGTTTTTTCCGCAAAACACACACAACAGCTGGTTCCTTTTAAATGCGTAGTAAAAATATAATTTAGGATACTGAAAAGAAGGAGAGGAGGATAGTAAAAAGATAATTCATGATACTGAAATACTAAAAGCTTCACTTACTCCCCCGTGGCTGAGGTCTAATTTGCTCCTCACTCTCTCGCAGGTTGGATTTCTGACTGTACTATTTCTATGCCTTTCATTCAATCATATGGCTTCATCAGTCGATCGTTTAACTGGATCATTCTGCTTGCTATATATATCCTATTCCATGTTTTTTAATTCAACATTTCTTAACATTTCTTTCGCGCTTTTGTTTTGTATTTTTTGTTTCCAATAGACTTATGTAAGTCTTTTAGAATAATATTTCTTTATGTATCTGATGATGAATCGATTTATGCTTTTCATTATGTCGTTGGGATGTTTCTGTTGAAAAGATTCCTATATGATGTAGATCTTGGAGTGGGTTTAATTATGGATGATTTATTGGATTGGTTGATGCAGATTTTCTTATTTAACTGTTGTTTGTCACATGTAGTTTTTAGCTTTTGCGTTGGATCGAGTTAACTAGGTCTGCCAGAATATGTTGCATAGAAATGGCGATTTCCATAAAATACAGTTTTCTATCTATTTTAATTATTTGCATCTGAAACCACAATAATCAATAGATCTTCAAGTCAATTACCTCTAGCCGCGTCTCAACGTTTGTGGTGCTTCTGAGGATGAAAATTACAAAGTTTCATAGTTTTACGTATTAATTTCTGTGTTTTTGTTCTTGAGCAGTCCCAATTTGTCTGAAGTCTAGAAGCTATGGGTAAGGAGAAGACTCACATCAACATTGTGGTCATTGGCGATCGCGACGCTGGCAAGTCAACCACCACCGGCCATCTTATCTACAAGCTTGGAGGTATTGACAGGCGTGTTATTGAGAGGTTTGAGAAGGAAGCTGCCGAGATAAACATGAGGTCATTCAAGTATGCCTGGGTTCTGGACAAACTCAAGGCTGAGCGTGAAAGAGGAATCACAATCGATATTACTCTCTGGAAATTCGAGACCGCCAAGTACTACTGCACAGTCATTGACGCCCCTGGACAAAGGGATTTCATCAAGAACATGATTACAGGAACTTCCCAGGCTGATTGTGCCGTCCTCATCATTGATTCAACCACTGGTGGTTTTGAGGCCGGTATGTCCAGGGATGGACAGACCCGTGAGCATGCTCTCCTTGCTTTCACCCTTGGTGTGAAGCAGATGATTTGCTGCTGCAACAAGGTATTTAACTTGGTTTGCTTGGTGTGGTTAACATATCTCTAGATAATTACATTGATTAATTCTAACTGCCTAATGTGGTTTTTATGTATTTTATGGTGCAACAGATGGATTCCACCACTCCCAAGTACTCCAGGACCAGGTACGATGAAATTGTGAAGGAAGTGTCATCCTACTTGAAGAAGGTGGGTTACAACCCTGAGAAGATCCCCTTCGTTCCCATCTCTGGTTTTGAGGGAGACAACATGATTGAGAGGTCCACCAACCTCGACTGGTTCAAGGGACCAACCCTTCTTGAGGCCCTGGACCAGATCAACGAGCCCAAGAGGCCCTCAGACAAGCCTCTGAGGTTGCCCCTTCAGGACGTTTACAAGATTGGAGGAATTGGAACTGTTCCGGTGGGACGTGTTGAGACTGGTGTTCTGAAGCCTGGTATGGTTGTCACTTTCGGGCCCACTGGACTGACAACTGAAGTTAAGTCAGTGGAGATGCACCACGAGGCTCTCCAAGAAGCTCTTCCAGGTGACAACGTCGGATTCAACGTGAAGGACGTTGCAGTGAAGGATCTGAAGCGTGGGTTTGTTGCGTCAAACTCCAAGGATGACCCAGCCAAGGAAGCTGCCAACTTCACATCTCAGGTCATCATCATGAACCACCCCGACCAGATTGGCAATGGCTATGCCCCCGTGCTTTACTGCCACACCTCCCACATTGCAGTCAAGTTCGCTGAGATTTTGACCAAGATTGACAGGCGATCTGGTAAGGAGCTGGAGAAGGAACCCAAGTTCTTGAAGAATGGTGATGCCGGTTTGGTTAAGATGATTCCCACCAAGCCCATGGTTGTTGAGACCTTCTCTCAGTATCCTCCTTTGGGACGTTTTGCCGTGAGGGACATGCGTCAAACGGTGGCCGTGGGAGTCATCAAGAGCGTGGAGAAGAAGGACTCTTCTGGAGCCGAGGTCTCCGAGGCTGCACAGAAGAAGGGTGGCAAGTGAAAGGTGTTTTGCGTTTTCATATCTATTGGAGCCGCTTATGATGGCTGCTCCTATTTGCATTTTGTCCTTTCAGAATCTGTATGTTAGGCTTATTGCTTACTGTGTCAATTTTTTGCCTCCATCAAGTTGCTTGTGTTCACTGAACTGGCTGCTTGATCGACGGTGGCAAGGTTTTCTGGTATCTTTGTTTATTTCATGTAGCAGAGAGTTTTGATTTTGAAAGCTGCGGTACTGTATAGGACTATTTTTATACACTGCACATTGAATGTCAAATGTGATCACTTTATGTTTAAATTTTGTTTTCATTAATCCTTAACTTCTATGATCGCATTTCTGGATCTTGGTATCTACAAGTTGAGTTTATTGTCTCCTGTTGGTCTTCTTTTGTTGTCAAATTTCTTGTGGGCATATATTTTTCACTATGGTATTTTTTAATAGGGTTAAGGTGCAAAAATACACATGTGATTTACCTCCAGGAGCGTCCAACACCGTGTGCTTTTTTTAGGTCCAATAGTGACTATGTGGTTACCAGTGGGTGCAAAAATCCCATTAGATGTTAGTTGACCGTTAGGTCAATGTTAAATTGGACGGAGTTAATATTTTTGCTGATGTGGACTCTGAAGGGGAGGGTGACGTGGGATCTCATGGTGATTAGGATATGATGTAATATTGGAGGAGGATAAATCATTGAAAACAAAAGCTGAACAGGGACGAATTTTTGAAATTAAAATTGGGGACAAACATTAATAAAACAATTAACAAAAACCTTCCCCAAAAGAAAAAAACAATTAACAAAAACCTAAAGCTTAAACCTACAGACGAAGTTCGACCAAAAAGAAGAACCTACGGACGAGAGAATTGAAGAACGATTGGGGAGAATTAAAACAATTAGGGTTTGGGTTCTATCGATGCCGAAGGAGGGATTGGGGAGAAATTTTGAAGAATTGAAGAACGAAGGACGACGAGCTATTGGCGAGACATTCGTGAGCTACGATTGAAGCTTTTGCTCTGAAAGATCAATTATATATTGTTTCAACTTTTAAGTTTCTTTTGTCCGACTTTTCACATGTCCAAAGGACAAAAGTTTGACATTGAAGGCGACTACGTGATTGTGCATATCATTACTGTTAGCAGAAAAACAGTAGTATTTATTTTCAGTGAAACGAATGAGTACGGACAGATAGATGGTAGATAGATTCATCCTTCATGCCATTTAGCTATTGTTTGCTGTGCATAGAATTTTGTTTTGTTTTCTGGGGGCTTTGAAGTTGTTTTCTTTGCTCGTACAGGAAGAATGAATATGCCAAGTTTTTTTTCCTTTTCTTTTCTTTTTGGCCAAGCCATGCTTATCTTTTCTAAGCCATTTACATTTGATTTTTTTTATCATCATTGGTGGTCAACCTTATAATTCTACTCAAATACACTCTATTGTGGATCTTGAAACCTTACCCTGGTTGCAAATCAAATTATATTTAGGCATATTGTAGGTTTGTGAATGATAAAACCAAAAAAAAAAGCATGCTTAAAACTTCATTTGAGTTTGATGGTTCTTAAATCTTATAAATTGTTAAGAAAATAAAGTTGTTTATTTTAGTGATGCTTAATTTTATTCACAAAGACAGTGTCTATTAAACTTGGTAATTTTTCAACTAAAATATTCTTCAATACTTTTTTTTTTTTTTGCTCAGATTCAATACTTCTATTGACATTTAAGGGTTTTTACTTTTTAAGCATACGCTATGCGGTCGTTACCTACCGCTTGCGCGCTAGATCAGCATGAGTGAAAGAAAGGATGCCGAATGACCGAATCTGCAATAATTTCTTTTATTGGAAGCCACGACCACCGACTTTTCCCCCCAAAAAAAAACTGAAGAGATTGAACTCTTCACTTTTGATGTGACAGCCACAATAAAGAAACATCGTGTTTACTTCAAAACTGCACCAGCTATGAATAGTGGGGCACTTTATTATGAATTATCAAACAAAATATTCAATGAATACATTAATATAAAATCCTATGCCCCACGAAAGGCACCTCCTATTATGAATTATCAAACAAAATATTCAATGAATTATCAAACATCCTATTTCTGACTGCTCTGCTTCTTGAAACAGGGAATTTTCATGGGGTTTCCCGACCTTATATTCCTGAATACCAACTACAATAAACTGAGGGTTCAAAAGGCAGCATTTCAAAAGAGTAAGTTCAAAAGGCAGCATTTCAGAATAATTACAAAGTGCAAATCAGCAGGCTACCAAGCCTTTTTACATCGAAATTACTAACAAAAAACAGGGTTCATTAAACTACTAAACTAATAACTATGCTTCTTTGCTTTTCCTTTTCCTTTTTTCTTCTGGATTTCGCTCTGACTCTGTGCCATGAGTTGTGACGTTGTAACACATGGTTGACCTCTCCATTGCAAACCTTGAGGCTGAAACGCAAGGTCGGAAGGTGGAGTAGCGTTGATTGGGTCGGGATGAAACTTAATGCATCGTGAATCTGTTGGATTGCCTGATGTACCACCTCGGGACGATCTCAACTCCCTTTCATTTGGGATGGGAAACCTGATCTGTGGATCAGCATCGTTGCCCATATACTCATGTCCAGAGCCATATTCAATGACCTGCTCAGAAGTAAGTCCAGGCCCATCGCCATCAATATCACTCCCCTCTCCCACAACCAGCTCCCCAACTTCAAATTCATCAAACAGGCTTTCTTCAGTATCTGAACTAAAACTTTGCCCTATAAAACTGTCATCATTACTATCATCATCATCTTCAGACCTATTACACTTTTTATGACTATATATATTATATGATTGGTCAGAATATAAAAAATAATGAACGATGAGGATGTATGTTTAATCGAAATAGATGATAAACAGAGAATTTACAATTGCTTATGACACGTGATCAAGTTTAATTTGAAAATTAATTATGATTACTAGAATTGCGATGATAAAGTATTTATATTTTCTTAAAAGAAGAAAAAGATGGCGACAACATTGGAGACGCATGCACGCTCTTGCTTCATTTTCCTAACCACACCATAACATCCTATATGATGCTTCCCTCTGGTCCCATTCTCTATGATATGTTCAGATCATGGAAGAAGGAAAAGAAAAATATATAAAATGTGTGTGTATACATGTATGTGTTTGTGTGTAGATGTATATAACCATATTATCTTGAGTCACCCTTTTTCCCCTAACTAATGATTGTGCAGGAATTTATTTTTCTTCTAATACTACAATGCCTTGTTCCAAGTTCTATTCCGGCTATATCATTCACCTTGTGTAACATATTGTGTTAGGTATGGTTTATGGAATTTGTGATAAAGACACTGCATGGCCGTATCAAAAGGAAAGGGAAGCATCGGAAGAGTTATATTTTGGCCTCAAAACAAGACAAGGTCTTCTAGAGTTTAAGTGCAACAGTAAACTCCACAAGCAGCAATGGGTTGAAGGAATAGAGAGTCTTGTTCGTCAACTCAATTCCCTTGAAGCAACAGAGAGTTCTCTGGAAACCTTAAGCATCAGTAACACCATATAATTTGTTCACACAAAATCATTTCCCAAAGGCCTGTACTCCAATATGTGTGTGTGTGTGTGTGTTGAGTTCTACACTATGATACAGCAAAAAAGCAAAATGTTATGGGAGTAATTTTCTTCTGGCTATCTAGTTTTGTCCTACTTTCTTAAAGGACATTGTTAATTTGTGTCTTTCACATCATTTTTTGTCAGTGAATCATGATAAAGACTGTCACAAGATAGGCATAATAATTGTGCCATCGCTTTATTTTCTGGGTTCCAAAGATTGTTTAGACTTGAAATGGAAGATAAGGTATTGAGGTTTATTAGATTGGAAGTCAGAGGACAAAATGGTGGGACTCTTGATCATATTGGTAGCTGAAATCTACGGGCGCGACAAATAATAGGATTTCGGATGGCAAGGATCAAGGTTTTGTGAGGTTCATAAGATTAGAAGTCGGGATAAGATGGAGCGCTTTAGATAATATTGACTTGCTTAAATTTCCGGGCTACGAAAATAATAAGATTTCAGATGGCATGGGATAAGGTTTTATGGGCTCAAAAGAAAATATTTTACCCATCTATATTGAAAACATGGGCAAAAAGAAAAACTAACAAATCTGTCATTGGCCTCGCCGAGGACCGAGACTTGTCTAACAAGTTCGTGCCGACCGGGTGAAAACTCTGATGAAGCGAATGCCATAATTCTCGCTATGATTCGATTAATCGATTGAATAGATTTTATGAACAAGTGATTAAACACTCATTATAAAATATTTATGGGTCCCAATCGTTGCTTACCTGGAACTTTTTGTCCGTTGTTGGCCTACACCTTTTGAACGAATATTCCCCTTTCACGTGCTTTTCCTCTTTTACTCGGCCAAGATTCCCCACTTCTTTCCTACTGAAACCCTAGCGCAGATCAGAACGCTCACCAATTCTTTCCTACTGAAACCCTAGCACAGATCAGAACTCCTTCAGCACGTCGATTTCTCTCCACGTTGAAGATGGATCAAGAATCACGAGCTACAACCATTCCTTCTATCTTTCTCCAATTCTATCGTCCAACGTTTTTTTTTCAGGAATTTATCGTTCTTCAATTCTCTCGTCCGTAGGTTCTTCTTTTTGGTCGAACTTCATCTGTAGGTTTAAGCTTTAGGTTTTTGTTAATTGTTTTTTTCTTTTGGTGAAGGTTTTTGTTAATTGTTTTATTAATGTTTGTCCCCAATTTTAATTTCAAAAATTCGTCCCTGTTCAGCTTTTGTTTTCAATGATTTATCCTCCTCCAATATTACATCATATCCTAATCACCATGAGATCCCACGTCACCCTCCCCTTCGAGTCCACATCAGCAAAAATATTAACTCCGTCCAATTTAACATTGACCTAACGGTCAACTAACATCTAATGAGATTTTTGCACCCATTTGGTAACCACATAGTCACTATTGGACCTAAAAAAAGCACACGGTGTTGGACGCTCCTGGAGGTAAATCACATGTGTATTTTTGCACCTTAACCCTTTTCAATATTCATTATTTATTTGTGATGTGGCGAAATGAAAAAATATTTCCACATGATAGCAAATCCTCGGTTGGTTAGCTATTATAATTAAAGGAGTTACAGACCTATATTAGGCCCAATAGCAGTGAAGCCCAACCGCAAATAGATAAGGCCTAACCTATCCTATCTATTAGCGAGGAGAATCCTAACTCCACAATAATCTAGGACGACCTCCGCATATGGTTATGCAGTTAGAATCTTGGGCCGGATATCACGCCAGACTACCTAAGGTACACTCTATAAGTACTGTGGTTGCACCCTAAGGTACACAGGTTCTAACCCTGAATTATTTACATACAGTCACACTGTACACACACCCCACCCCCTTGGCGAAGAGCCTGACCGTGTACAGTGATCCCACCTCCGACTGCGTGCTTCCCCCATAAGCACTCAGGAAGAGACCTTTGATCATACATCAAAGCACTAGTCCATCAGGCTGGACATCTGTGTTCTACACCAGAACAGTGGCGCCGACCGTGGGGACTGTAAATTTCGATTCCCGTGACCAATGAGGATTAATACAAGAAGTACGAGCCACAGGCAGACGGAGACTGGACCTCTTCCTAACCAGCTGTCGCAACATGATTGAAAAGACCCTTCCTCACTAAACAACAATTAATCATAATATTTTCATAAAACCGAATTAACAGGTAATTATGGAAACCCTTCTTCTTTCAAGACAACACATCTCAGGTCTAGGGTACAAATTGTTCCCACAAACCCACCACAAATAAATCCACGACTGGGCACAAATATCGAACGAAACATACATAGCCCCCGAGTCTTATAACCCTAACCCCACCACAAAGGGTCTATACAAAAACAATTTTCGCATAATATATAATTATGGATCCACCATAATAGGATAGTGTACAAAATAAAGCCTTCGGAAATAAACAGTCATCCAAAAATAGCTAATGTAGTATTTCAGAAATATGAGGGCCCTATGATGGCAATATATAAATCAATACAACACTATTACCAACAAGAGGCCTGTAAATTTCACGACATCTATGCCTCAGGCTGCTTCCCTTGTACTCTAGTAAGGTTAGAGGTCTCGCCTGAAAAAAATTTAATAATGACGGGGTGAGACATAAAGTCCCCGTAACCAAGATTAATTTATCAAATATGCAGGAAAGGATTGCAAGTCAGAGAAGCAGGTTTATTAACATAATTATAATATTTAACGAACAATAATAGAGAAGACTTTTCTTTCGATAACATACATGTCAGGTTCAGGGCACAACGCTCGCCCACAAACCCGGAGTTCAGGGCAGAAATTCCGCCCACAAACCCGAAGTTCAAGGCACAAATTCCGCCCCAAACTCGGAGTCCAAGGTACAAATTCCGCCCACAAACTCGGAGTCCAGGGCACAGGTTCCGGCCACAAACTCAAAGTCCAGGGCACAAGTTCCGCCCACAAACTCGGAGTCCAGGTACAATTACAAACGAGAATAATACATAATAATTAACAATAATTAAAACCATCCCCACTCATCCATCCTGCTCCTCCTTATATCTTACGGACGTGGTACGGCCTATCGGTGCTAGTATACGGCCAAGGTTAGCTAGTCACTTCAAGAATACCGTCCCTCCCATGCCACCAACAATATACCGTAACGAGGAGGTGTCCGCCTATAACACTCAACTCAAGATCCGGCCAGGATTTGAGAGAGCCGTGCACAAGTTCACCCTTAATCTCTCCCCTCAACCCAACATAACCCACAATGAAGAAATAATATAACACTAAAATTTTCAACAACATTTTACTAAATTATTATTCTATATATATCATCTCACAACAAACATTACAACCATCACAACGATAACAACCCCAATAATAGTATTTACTTAATTACATAGATTGGAAAATACACTGCTTCACTGAAATAATTTCATATTCAAACATACACATAATTTTTCAAAACGCATACAAGTAGTATATATGAAAGTAAGGTTTAGAAAAATACCTCACAGCCCAAAACAAGCATATAAAATAAATTAACCCCGGTTACCTCAATTCCAAGTTTAAGCTTAGCTTGAGAAGCACAACCCGCACAATCACCGCTTACAATAAGGCTCTACATTATCACAATTAAAGCTTATAATTTCCTATAACTTAAAAAATAAATACAAATTCTAATAATAAAAATATTACTGTCACAAGAATTGAAGATGACATTTTGGGGTTTAAATTTAAAATACAAAAAAAAAAAAAAACTATTTTGTCCTTCAATTTTTCAGAAATGACATTATAGTCCCACCATTCCAAAATTACAATTTGGTCCTTCATATACAAAAATTAAACCCATAGAAATTCCTACATAGTGACAATATACACATATTTATATATATATATATATATATATATATATATATATATATATATATATATTTTTTTTTAAAGTAAGGTTTTTCTTATTCTTATTAGTTTAAACTCTCAGATGCTATCCTAATACATTAAATTAAGAGTTTAATACATATCAATCATTATATAAATTATATTTTTTAGATATTAATAAAATCAAATATACTCTTTGGATATTCATAATATAGTATCTTATTATTTTAAAGGCATATGATTAGCATATTATAAATATATATATATAGATATGGATCAGTTAAGATATCCATATCTATATCATAACAACAAGATTATTATCACAATCATGTTTAAGAAAAAGAAGAAATAAATATTTAACTATATCTATTATTACTATTGTACTTCCCATGGTTTATTATTCCTCTCCATTTATCACGCACCCAAAAGTACATTTTTTTTAAATATATATATATAATAATAATAATAATAATAATAATAATAATAATAATAATAATAATAATAATAATAATAATAATAATAATAATAATAATAGAACTTCTTCTCTTTCATTTTTCAAAGTCACGGCATCATATATATATATACATGTAGTTACAGTAAGCTTCTGAGTTTAAAAGGACAAAACATCAAAGTTTTCTCTACATTTTCCCAAGGCAACGTTCTCATTCTCCTTTCTTATATATACACATATCAGTGAATAACTTTTAGCTACAAGGATATATAGATACAAATACCTAAGTGCAGCATTTTATTCAACCTAATGTATATATCATCTTATTATCCTCTTTCTCTTCCCTTTTTGATTCTAAAGATATATATTTATATATCTTACATAATCTTAACTGCAACAATTCTTCTCCTTGGTTTCCAAACTAGTGGTGTGCTTCTATATATATAAGATGACAAAAACTACGTACCCATTATTCTCCATTGTGCAGCGAAAGAAAAATATAACAGCAGGCCTATGGCAACACAGTTTTTCATGTTTCTCTTTTTATATATATATACGGCTATGTTTCCCTCATTTCAGCTCCTCAAAACAGAGATGAGTTTTCAGTGTTTTCCTTCTTCGTGCTCCTTCTCGGTCTCACTCTCTCTCTATCGCCTCTGTTTTTGGTATTAAAAACAGAGGAATAACAAATGATTGTTTTCTCTCGGTTGTTTACGTTCTTGGACTGGATTAATGAGAATGAGTAAGGAGCATGGATTCGTATATATAGGGTCCCAAGGGTCCGGTCCGAGAAAAACACGCTAGACCGAGGAAGAAGAGTGTCCAACGATTAGAGTTGTTAAGATTGACACGTACAGGCAGCGGGTTTGGAGCTCGAGGAAGATGGCTTTCTTGTTTGTGTATAGTTGCTGCGACCGCGAAGCATGGGAGGGTCTACATTCAATGACGTGGGAGTTGTGAAAAATCTGATTTCTTTGATGTATTCCCCGATGCGTTTCGTGTTTGACGGAAGGAAGCAAAGAACAAGTCTTGTGCCGTTTAAATGAATAACTAAGTAATACTGATTGCTTTGGGTTTTTAAATCATGGGCCATATGTTGTGTGTACGTGTGAACCTAAAGGTGGAATGGATGTTGGGCCAACAACAAAAATAGTGGGTCGTGTAGCAAAATTTATTAGGCCTATGGAAGTGTTTATGTATATACACTTGGTGCCCCAATTAAATAATAAGAGGGTGTGTGTGTTCCAAAATTATCTCTTACAAATTAGATAAATATTAAAAATCAATTCCTTAATTCCATTTAAGGATTTTCTTTGGGCCTTAAAATATTTAGCCAAAAATATTATTCCCTAATTATTTGTCCTTAATTTATGAAAAACAAAATGTGCCTTAAATTCTAATAATTAATTTCATAATCATACTTAAATCCTAAAATTAAAAATTAGGATGTTACAATGATCAACATGCAGAGGAAACAATCGACCCCGTCCACAATAATGGAGACGCTGAGGAAGACCAACCCTTACCGTCGCGGCACGAAGAACCAATCAACTCCGCCCCTAACAACGGATACCAAGCCGATGACTCGTCAAAAACGGAGTCCTCGGCAACACGTGATCCTAGACGGATTGACGTCCGTGAAGGACACCAGAATGCCATCCCAGAAACTTTCGGAATCGAACACCTGAGATCTGACGCCTGCAGGTCACTCTCAGGTCACTGCTGAGACGCATAGAGACCACGGAACACCTAACCTCCCTGCATATGCAACGACTCGAGGAACTATTCAGGCGGAGGGAGTCTGCGTCGAGGGGCTCCGCGAAAAAGGACTCCCCGACCAAGGAATCCGGCACAAGGGAATCTGCGTCATCCAGAAGAGACCGGGGTGACAGGAACCGAGAAAGGGCCCGAGATGGAGAAGCTGCTTACGACTGGCATGACAAGACCAGGTCGGAAAACTCCCGAGACAAAAGCCCAGGATACCGTGGCCAGAAGCCGGACCGAGAGGACGAGAACCGAGGAGTCAGACCTCCACGACGTCCCCCAACAGGGGATCCTTGGAGAAGTTACGTCGGGGAGGAGAATACCACTCCTTTCTCAGATGACGTTTTCAACGCTCTTTACCCGGATGATTTCGACTTGGCCAACCTCACTAAATACGACGGGACCCAAGACCTGACTACCCATGTCGAGGACTTCGAGGTCACTATGTGCGTACGAAGACTCAGAGAGCCCGTCATCACCCGTATATTCGCGGCAACTCTCAAAGGGGTAGCCTTAAAATGGCTCCATACCTTGTCAGTAAGGTCGATACACACTTTCCGCCAGATGTTGGAGGCGTTCAAGTTGCATTTTGCTACCAGCAAACAACAACCGAAGTCCCAATACATTCTGGACAGAATTAACAACCGAAGGTTGATACTCACGAACAGTTTTCTGGGCGTAAGAGAGGGAGATGTCTTCAGAAATGCAGAGAAAATGCTTCACAGTCTGAGTTGGCAGAGAAAGCAAAGTTTGTGGAGAGCAAAGGTTGTGAAAGTGAAATGAAGAGTCCCAACCGCGCATAACATAAAGAAAAGAGGAGGGAAGTTCAAAAAACCACTCAATCGTCAGGGGCAGAAGCGACTTTTCACCCCAAAAAGCAGAGGTGACGTACGACATGCCACTGGCGCATTAAATGCGCACGAAAACCGGGGGTGGCTAGGCGTGACAGTTGCAACCCATCCCCAATCCGCGAAAGTTAGATGTCAGGAGGCAATCATGGCAAATCCAGAAGGGATGCTCCCCCGGAATCACGCGGGGCCCACAGCAACCACCCCGGATCCTCAAGTTGCGGGTTACCACCCCGGCGCCTTGACTCCCTTGGCATCACCACGTACCTCGGGAAGATAGAGGGCCGAGGCCGATGCCCGTGAAACCTAACCCGGCGGACCACCGTATAATTGCCAGGGCGCCAATGACTCCTCAATCTACTTCGGATGACCCATCCAGGACATAGTACACCCCGGCAGCTCAAAGGCTTGAACTACCGAGCTGGGGGGCAACTGTTACGGACCTATATTAGGCCCAATAGCAGTAAAGCCCCACAACAAATAGATGTGGTATAACCGATCCTATCTATTTGTTAGGAGGACCCAAACTCACCCAATAATCTAGGAATATCTCCAGATATGGTTAAACAGTTCGGATCCTTAGGCCGAAGATTACGCCAGGCCCAAAATATCCTACCTAAGGTACACTCTATAAATACTGAGGTCAAACCCTAAGGTACACACGTTCTAACCCTGAACTATTTACATACAGTCACACTGTGCACACATCCCACCCCCTTGGCGAAGAGCCTGGTTGTGTACAGTGATCTCATCTCCTACTGCATGCTTCCCTCATAAGCATCCAGGAAGAGACCTTTGATCCAATATCAAAGCACCAGCCCATCCGGCTGGATATCTATGTTCTACACCAGAACAATGATCAAACGCATTACACAATAACGTGCAGAGGGCGAAGGTTCCATGATGTTTTGTTTTTCTCAAATTCATTTTTTATATCTTTATTAAAAAAAATTGCTGCACGTAGTCGCATTACGACTATTATTTCTTTCTTGGTAAAGGAGTAGGTGGATTATCTAACCTTTTTTAAATATTTCAAATTGTTTATTTGAAATTTAATAAGGGTTTAATGTTTCTACTTTTACTGCAGAAATTTTTCCTGCCACACTCACATATGTTCCTGGCATAATACTGAATATGGTTCGATAATATTAAATGACTGTGTTAAAAAAAAAACTAATTTACAATAAAATATGGTGTTGCCATAATTTTATAATGTGAATTCACTCCATAAACAAATAAATGGCTATTAATAGTTACTATAGTCTTGGCTCACATTTAACAATGGCATAAGGTCAAATGTTGCTACTAGTTCTAAAAATTTCATTCATGTTTCTTTAAGTGTTTATATAATACCATGCCTATTAAGCTTGTTTCACTTAACTATATATATATATATATATATATATATATATATATATATATATATATATATATATATATATATATATATAGGTGTGTTTGGAATAATGGCAGTAAAAGTGATTTTTTTTTTTCCAATAAGAGTTTTGCAAATATAAGATTAAGCAAAAGTCAAATTATGTAATGTGATTTATGTTTATATTGCCAATAACAGAAGTGACTTTTTTCAATCTGACTTTTGAAAACTTGACTAGTTGTTCATATTGAAGAGCAAGTTCATATGAAAAACGACTTAAAAGGATATTTATCTTACATACATACATACATACATACATACATACATACATACATACATACATACATACATACATACATACATACATACATACATACATACATACATACATACATACACACACACACACACACACACACACACACACACACACACACACACACACACACACACACACACACACACACACAGACACACACACAGACACACACACACACACACACACACACACACACACACACACACACACACACACACACACACACACACACACATACATACATACATACATACACACACACACACACACACACACACACACATACATACATACATACATACATACATACATACATACATACATACATACATACATACATACATACATATTGAAAATTTAAATGATAAGAACCAAAATAAGAATACTATGTGTGTGCCAAATTTTTAGATAGTTTGTGTTTGACCAAAAAAAAAAATTAGATAGTTTGTGTATAAATATTTATCAAGTCTTTCTCGTCATTAAATTTCTCATTCTTTTACCAGCAAAAAAAATTAATACTCCGTGTTCTGGCGTAGAACCAGAACCCTAACCCTGATGGGGCTAGGATGTTGATGTTGATTGGGACTTGACCTAGGAGAGATTCCTAGGGCCTACGTACCCTGAAGAGGGATCAAAGTCCACGTAGTTCGAGGATTGATGGATGAGGCGTTTAGCTGCAGGGGTCTGTATGCTCGAGGACTACTGCCTCGTGAATAGCGGAGCGTAGACCGTTGTAGAAGATAGGCGACGATCTCTTAGGTTCACGCTCTATATGTAGATGGCTCCCACGTTGTGCGTGTCCAAGGATCGTGCAAACCGCCCTGGTCATGGTCGGGTCCCACGCTTAGTGGGTTGTGATAGTGAGATAGTGGGCCTTGACTAGGTCCATAACAATTGCCCCAAGCTCGGTAGTTCGTGTCTCCGAACTGCCGAGATTAGTTGTTTGATTGATGCGCCATACGGACTTGGCCGAGCTATATCGGTGTGCGCAAACCGTGGAGTTTGCTCATTTCAAATGCTTGTTCGAGTTTGCTTTAATCCCGGTTATTGACAATCGTATAGTAATTGCCCCCGACTGGTAGTCCAGGTCTCTGGTCGCAGGGGTGGATTTGTAGAATCCAGATATCGTATCGGAGTTCTTGCCGCTCGTTTGATTTTGATTTTGATAAAGTGTCTATCCGAGTTTCAAAGAACTTCGGAGTTACTTGTCTTGATTGAATTGCCCCTGACATGTAGTCCGGGTTAATTTTGCTTTGAAACTTGTCTGCTTTCTTTTATGATCGCCAAGATCTCTTCTTCTTTGATCATCCAGTGCGGGTTTGTTTGCAAGGGCGATAACGTGACCTCGCGTAATTTGGGTCATCCTAAGATAAAGGGAAGTTGTCACCTGCCCGGGTTTGATTTTTCATCAAAGCGTCCGCACATTTTGACCTGATCAAGGTCGGCATGACAATTCCGCTTGATATCCCGGAGTAAGTTAGGAAGCGTCCGGGCTGCGATAGCTCTACGGAGACAACTCCCTCCGACTGAAAAGCCGGGTTTTAGTCTTCTGTTCGTAGTGAATTACGATCGGGTTTAGTGACCCTGTATTCGCTTTTTCGTTCATGTCTTTGTCGTTAGAGCAATTTGAGGAGATTGAATCAATGCTCTCGATTGAGAGTTTCTTTATTCATTTGCAGTTTGTAATCCGGAGTTTTACACGGACTTAACTGTACTTTAATCGGACCCGGATTTTAACCAGATTCGGTGTAACCGGTGTCCGCCTTCAAAATTTACACAGAGCCGGGATTGTAACCAGATTTGGTGTAACCGGGATCCGCTTCCTTTTTACGTCCCGCAAAACTCTACACGGAGCCCGGATTGTAACCGTATTAAGTGTAACCGGGGTCCGTATTCTACGGCAAGGTAGCAATGACTCGAAGGAAACACATATGATATGCGGACTTGAGGAAATATGAAATGAATAATTACATATAAAGAAACAAGATTTGAAAGATAAAAGTACCTGACCTCCAATCACCTGAAAAAGAAAGACCTGAATAGGCAAGAACCAAAGCTTGGTTGATGACATACGACCAAAGCGTGATTATTGGCTAAGTTGACCCATCTCGATGATGGAGATAACTTCAAATGTTGAATTCGAGAATTCGGGTAAAGTACTAAAGAATGAGTTGTATGATATATTGACTTCAGTCAATTTATTATCACTCAAATTCAACCCATATAACAGATTCTGCAACCATCCGATTGATGTAGGAATTTTTCTCCACAAACATATGTGCTCCAAGCTGTCCGGCTCTTCATGCTTGATGGGAAAGAACCATTAAGAAAATTGAATCTCACATCAACTGTTAACATTTTGGCACAGTATGACAGCTCCTGGAGACCTGTGCAGTTTCCCAAACTTGACGGATTTACTCCATGAATGTTGTTCTTGCTCATGTCCATGTATATGAGACTTTGACTACTGTCAGGGCTCTCCAAATTACTCAATCGCCCCAATTCATTTTGAATTGTCCCTGCCAGTTGATTAGAGTATAGATGTAACTTCTTCAAAGATTTGCGGTTGCCAATTTCTGGAGGTATATTTCCAGACAAGTGGTTCCCAGGAAGGCGAAGAATTGAAATCTTTAGGAATAATCCCAGGGATAATGGAATGCTTTCAGCCAAGTTGCTCTTTACAACAGCAAGCTCCACTAAATTGCTATAGTTTCCCAAGCCTGAGGGAATGCCTCCACTAAATTCATTGAATGACGGATCCAAAATAAACAACTTTCCACAACTTCCATAGCCAAGAGGGATGGTACCCCCAAGGCTATTGTTTCTAACATCTAAATAAACAAGATTCTCCAGATTGTTCGTACTCTGAGACAACATTAGGATAAATAATAGGAGTTCCATTGGCTTGCTGCCACTTAGGAGAAGTTCAAGCAATTGGAAGTGTGTGGATTGGTATTTGCACACTTCTCAAGAAGCAGTTGATGGAATGAGAACAAAAAGTTTTCGAATGAAAACATCGCCTTAGTCTCTATCTCATGCAGAGATAATAAATACCTTAACTTATAAATGGAAAATAATTGTATTCTTTTCCATCATGGCTAATAATAGTATAACTCTTAATCGAGTGAGGGCATAAAAATTTTAACCAGAGGCATATAAGTGGTCAATTTGTCTTCACAGGCTCCAGGAAGTTGAGTTACTCATGATGAGCGAAGTCACAACCATTAATTAGAACCCAGAAGTCAACAAAGGCGGCCCTTACTGAGAGTAGCTTCTTTACATGCATCTCAAAATCTAGGGACACAGCTCCTGAGATTCCACGCTCCTCTCGACTTAGTAAATGAAATTGGCTTAAATTGTGCCCGACAAAAATCCATGCTTTCTCCCTTCATGACGTATTGAAGGAGACCAGGGGAGCTTTTAGCTTTGTAATTGGCGACGTTTTGGCCTCAGCAGAAAATAAAGCTGGGTGGAAATTGTTTTCAGAAGCCATGGCAAGTCTCAGTTCAGCATCTCGACCTTCGAACGTAATTTAACCTGGCGAAGGAGTTGAGGGAAACTACTGCTTGGAGCACGGGCAAAAGAGTCATCGAAGATGAAAATCATCATTCTCCTCAGGTGTAAGAAGCGTACGAAACTGAATTTAAAGTCGTCAAGTACAGTAGGCGCGATGGTGAAGAAAACTCCTGAATCACTTCATGAATCTCCCACGTTTTACCCGACTTCCCTTTCTTGAAGTGGGTGATCCCGGAAAATACTCGAGGCACCTCGGCATAGGCTCTGACAGCTTCATTCGAGCTCCAACACAGTCATGAGAGGCCGAGATCGTAACTAGCCATAGTAGCTTCATTCGCCATATTGGTAATGCCGAACCGAGATCCAGTAAAGACGATGAGGTCGGTGCCGCGGTGATTCTTGAGGTATCTCGGACATGCAAACCCAAGGAGATTCCCGGCATCAAATTCACGTGCCCTAATTGAAAAAAGAATTGGGCTCTCTGAATCGCTAAGGATTTTCTGATTCATCGCCCCTGTGTAACAATCAAACCGCCCCCTGCCATCAATTAAACAGTCTTTGAATTAAACTCGCTAAGGACTTTTCTGATTCATCGCCCCTATGTAACAATCAAACCGCCCCCTGCCATCAATTAAACAGTCTTTGAATTAAATCGCGGAATTCACATGAAAATTGATGTTTCTTGGTTGAACCATGTTGGTCACAGGAATCGAAATTTAACGATCCCCACGGTCGGCGCCACTGTTCTGGCGTAGAACCAGAACCCTAACCCTGATGGGGCTAGGATGTTGATGTTGATTGGGACTTGACCTAGGAGAGATTCCTAGGGCCTACGTACCTCAAGAGGATCAAAGTCCACGTAGTTCGAGGATTGATGGATGAGGCGTTTAGCCGCAGGGGTCTCAGTATGCTCGAGACAGTGCCTCGTGAATAGCCGGAGCGTAGACCGTTGTAGAAGATAGCTGACGATCTCTTAGGTTCACGCTCTATATGTAGATGGCTCCCACGTTGTGCGTGTCCAAGGATCGTGCAAACCGCCCTGGTCATGGCTGGGTCCCACAGTTAGTGGGTTGTGATAGTGAGATAGTGGGCCTTGACTAGGTCCATAACACTCCGTATATCATATAATATAATCTGAAGGAAAAAAAATTATCATCTTTAATCAGGAATTCAGGATCCCTTTGCCATTTATACATTTTTTTTTGGCCAACCATGTATACATTCTCTCTTCTCTCTTTTATATTTTTATACCCCTCTGTCCTTTGAGCAATTGCAGAAGCCAAAAATGATACTCCCACCGTCCTAATTATAAGAGTAAGTTGACTTTTTTTAGAGAAATTAAGGAAGCTTTTTTTTTAATATAGAAATTAAGAAAGCTAATTAAATTACTTTAGAGTATTTGTATTTTTTCTCCAAACTAATTAATTTGAGTAATAAACTAATATATAATCTAAGAATACACAACATATGATATGATTAGATAATTTGTTTAGCTTTCTTAATCTCTCCAAAAAAAAGTCAATCAAATAATTAGGACCTGAGGTAGTAAGTTATAAGTGTAGCTTAACAAAATAAGTAGCTTTTCCCCTATAAACCCAATGAGGAAAAAACTAAACCAAACACAGTAAATTATTAAAAGCTCCTAATCCTATTTTTACCCCCTAATTTTGCTTTTCGGCCCCAAATTAGCTATCCCAAACACGCTAATATTTTTTTAACAAACAATAATGTGAATTCACTTAAGAGAATATTAATTTATCTTCACGAGATATAACCTCTAAAACCAGCTTACACAAGCTTTCTCTCTGTTTTTTTTTTGTATAAAAAGAAAATAGAATTCACTTAAGAAGAATATTAAATTTATTTTGGGTCAAATGACCACATGACAGTGTGAAGGAGGGTGTGATGCCACTTAGTAATGGCCCATGGATCAGATCTTGTCTCCATAGTGAGCTAATGATGGCCTCATTTCTCTCTCTTAAATAAGATCGAAGGGAAGAATATGGAATTAGCAACGTTTTCAAATGACCAATCTGCCTTTTAAGGTTTTTAAATTATTATTTCTTCTGGTTCTTATTATAAAGCACCAACTAATAAGTTTATCTAGTCCTTTTTATAAGGCAATTACTTGATTCCAAGGAGCGCTAATTATTTTTTTTCCATGTATGCCCATAATTAATAAAGGTAGTGTGTGTGAGTAATAATTAATATAATATTAGAGTTTAGTGCAATTAATAAGGGTAATATTGGAAGTAACTTAAATTGTAGGACAACTTTATTGACTTTAACTACTTTTATTGGTTTGTGAGAATTGTTAGTTGGTGCCTTATAATAAGGATCAGAGGAAGTACATATATTCTTGTAACTACTTAGGTAGAGAGAATAATAACTTAAAACTCATAATTAACAATTTTAGGGTCAATATTGATGATTTGAAGCCAACATATTAAGCATCATTATTAACTACTTGGATAAGGAGAATAACAACTTAAGAATCACAATTAACAACTTCAGTATCTATATCAATAACTTAAACTCCCTAAATAACTAAGAGACATATTGATTATTTGGAAATATTTGCTCATCTCATATTTCTCCCTTCGATTTGACTTGAGATTTGTGATATTTGACTCCCTTAATTATATTTTTCTTATTTTAAACGAATTTTTCTAAGAGTTTGCCTGACTTTTATACCAAGGACCCGTTTGATAGATTGAAGATTGGCTGAAGGAAAGGGAAGATTACAATCTTCCATCAGAAAACGGGTTTGGTAGCACCACTTTCTGGGAATCCATCTTCCAGCGACCTCTGATCTTCCTTCAAACGTGGGAGAGTGCTTTCCTTCAAAAATTGGTGGGATTTGATCTTCCCAAGTTGGGAATTTCCAAATAGCCCCTTCACCATCGACGCCCTCTTCCTTCAGCATCGACGCCCGTCTTCCTTCACCATCCACGCCGCACTCCCCCCTCCCCTCGGCCGACTCCGTCGCCCTCTCTATTCCACTTTTTCTGCTGCTCTGTTGTTTCTGTCTTGTGGCTTGTGTTTTGTGTTCAGTAGCTAAGAGAGGGAGAGGCAATAGTTGCAGAGAGATGTGGGTGGAGAGTGATGGATCGAAGCTTTTTTTTTCCCCCGTTTTGGCTGGTTTGCTGTCGGTGGTCGGGGTAGAGATGAGGAAGAAGGAGAGAGTTTTTTTTTTAATGAAATGGTATTTTGGACATTTTAGATGTTATATTTTAATCTTAATTTTTAAAAAATTATCATCTTCCATCTCAATTTCCATGTCTACCAAACAGAACACCCTTTTAAAGTTTCCTCTCAATTTTCTTTTCCATTCCTTTCTCTCCTCTAAGTTCATTTCCTTCCTTAAATCTTCCTCATAACAAACAGGGCCCAAGAGTTCATCGTTATTCCGGGTTTCTGAAGATCCATATGGTTTCACATCAGATCAGAAGGATCCACAAGACTTCACAAGGTGATGCACATTGATAAATTGCCAACCAAGAGATTTATGAGCCTAAGGTCAGTTTTTTAAATCCAGAACCTCTTATTTTCCTCCCATAATCCCAAGGTAAATTAAAAAAAAAATGGAGGGTTTATATTTAATAGTTTTTAAATTATTATTATAGTATCCCAAAAAAATAAATATATTTAAAATTATTTATTTATTTTTATGAAATATTACAATAACGGTTTTATTTTTATAAAATCTGAACCATTATTTTTTATCTGAGAGTATACATATTAATTTCAATATAATAAATTGACAATTAGTCACCGGTAAGTTTCGTAAGATTAATTGTCAATTTTTCATGTTAAAGTTGTTAAAAAAACCACCCTCTTCCATGGTAAAGATCCAAATACGATTTACGACCATATTTTTTATTATTTAATTATATTCTTGAGGCCCAAGCTATGGAATTGAGTTTGAATATTTTTCCTTTGTCCTGACCTGATACATTAATTAAATTTAAGATACTTAAAGATCGACTTTATGTGGATAAACATATTTAATTATGTAAAGTAGGTTTAAATACTCATTTTTTTAAAAAAATAAATAAAAAAGAGAGATTCAAATGCTTGGAGACGAATAAAACTGTCATTAGGGAAATGTCATCTTTTGACTTTTGACTTTTTTTTTATCTTTTATTTTGATTTTGTTAATAACGGAATTTGTAAATGACATTAAGATCTCAATTAAAGAAAATAATTCAGTAAAGTCTTATAGCTTGTTAGTGATAAGTAAAAGAATAGCCATTAACAAGTGAAAGAACTACCATTGATAAATTATAAGACTTTTATGATATTATTTTCCTTAATTAGGACCTTGGAGTCATTTTCCCTATTATTTAATAATCCTAAATAATTTTAATGAGTTAATATAAGTGCCTTTTATCAGTTATTTGAAAAATATTACTAAAAAAATACAATTATGTTCTTTCCTTTAATTGATAATTTGATTATAATTTTTTTTTAAACTTGCATAATTGGGAACGTTACGGCCAAAATATCTTAATATTCCATTATTTTATCATTCTAATCCAACCAAACATGCCAATGAAATAAAATAAATTTGTTACAATTTTATCATTCTTTTTATGATAAATTATTTTCACTAAACATTAAATTAAATCTGTTTTTTTTAGGTGAAATTAATTCTGGTTATACTTCAATTCAACCTTGTACACACTTTGTTGAGCTATTATTCTATTAATCCTCAAGTTAAACACTAAGGCTTTGTTTCGGAGTTTGGAAAGAAGGGGAAGGAAAGGGATGCAAGGACAATGGAGGGAGGGGGTGGAAGGGAAATGGATGATATTTCCTCCTCTTGTTTGGGAGTTAAAAAAATAGTAAAGGAGGAAGATAAATGATTTATAAGTTATTTTACCATTTTGTCCTTTTTTTAAAAAATTAATATAACTATTATACTTTACAAATAAATTTAAATGCAAATTTTCTAAAAAAATTATTTATCTGGTGGCGGCGAGAGTAACAAAGTAATTAATCTATTTCTTTTCTTAAAACCCCCATATTGGGGGAACTTTATTTTTTAGAAGAATGAGGGTTTTGAGAGATTTGCAAAAATCCATGATTCACCCCTTCTTGTTTTTAAAACTTGCAAACAAGGAAAGGGACTAACAAAACCCTCCCTTCCCTTTTCTTTCCCTCTAAAATGGAACTCCCAAACAAAGCCAAAAAGCACCACAACTCTCTTCAACCCCCTTTTACCCGCTCAAACCCTCGCATTACATTCTCAAAATTATGAGTTAGAGAAACACCAAAACAATTCTCATTAACTAATTTAACTTCATTTTAATTGGTGGAATTTCTCTACATTTAAAGTCTACCCATCAGGCAAGAACAAAAAGGAAAGAAAGAAAGTCTACCCAAAGTCCCAAACCCCTGACACACACAATCCCTAAACCCCAAGAATCCAAGAAAAAAAGGTGATGATCATGATAGAGTAACTTACAAGGTGATGATCATGACAGAATAACTTACTTAGGTTGTTAGAACTTAGAAATTTGACAATCCTCAAGCCTTAACATACCACAAACATTCCCCTTCTTTTTCTTTCTTTTCTCCTTAGATTTTTCATGTCCAGATGAATATATCAGTCGGTACAAGTACGCTCGCCTCAGGATGTCAAAAACCGAGCTAGAAACTTAAATCCCAACCTGGGGAGTTGTGGTATTCTTCTCATTTACATCATGATCCATTAAACATAATTAGGCAATTGGTTTATAGAGTATAATAAAATTCATTTATAATGAACGACCACAGCCTGACAAAAAATTACAGAATTCATATATCGTATGATTTTAATTTGAAGAAAACCCCTTAACCTTCACCTACACATCATATACATATTTAATTAAAATAGCTAACCAACCGAGGATTTGCTATCATGTGGAAATACTTTTTCATTTCGCCACATCACACATAAATAATGAATATTAGAAATATAACCCAGTGAAAAATATAAGCCCACAAGAATTTTGACAACGAAAAAGACCAACAGGAGACAATAAACTCAACTTGTAGATTCCAAGATACAGAAATGCGATCATAGAAGTTAAGGATTGATGAAAATAAATTTTAAACATAAAGTTCACATTTGACATTCAATCGGCAGTGTATAAAAATGGTCCTATACAATACCGCAGCTTTCAAAAACAAAACCCTCTGCTACACGAAATAAACAAAGATACCAGAAAACCTTGCCACCGTCGATCAAGCAGCCAGTTCATTGAACACAAGCAGCTTGATGGAGGCAACATCTTGACACAGTAAACAATAAGCCTAACATACATATTCTGAAAAGACAAAATGCAAATAGGAAAATTTTTTTTGCAGCCATCATAAACGGCTCCAACAGATATGAAAAAGCAAAACACCTTTCACTTGCCACCCTTCTTCTGTGCAGCCTTGGTAACCTTGGCGCCAGAGGGGTCCTTCTTCTCCACACTCTTGATGACTCCCACAGCCACCGTTTGACGCATGTCCCTCACAGCAAAACGACCCATAGGAGGATACTGAGAGAATGTCTCAACCACCATGGGCTTGGTTGGAATCATCTTCACCATACCGGCATCACCATTCTTCAAGAACTTGGGTTCCTTCTCCAGCTCCTTACCAGATCGCCTGTCAATCTTGGTCAGGATCTCAGCAAACTTGACTGCAATGTGGGAGGTGTGGCAGTCAAGCACAGGGGCATAGCCATTGCCAATCTGGCCGGGGTGGTTCATGATGATGACCTGAGATGTGAAGTTGGCAGCTTCCCTTGCCGGGTCGTCCTTGGAGTTTGAGGCAACAAACCCACGCTTCAGATCCTTCACTGCAACGTTCTTCACGTTGAATCCCACATTGTCACCTGGAAGAGCTTCTTGGAGAGCCTCGTGGTGCATCTCCACAGACTTAACTTCAGTTGTCAGTCCAGTGGGGCCGAAAGTAACAACCATACCAGGCTTCAGAACACCAGTCTCAACACGTCCCACCGGAACAGTTCCAATTCCTCCAATCTTGTACACGTCCTGAAGGGGCAACCTAAGAGGCTTGTCTGAGGGCCTCTTGGGCTCGTTGATCTGGTCAAGGGCCTCGAGAAGGGTTGGTCCCTTGTACCAGTCAAGGTTGGTGGACCTCTCAATCATGTTGTCTCCTTCAAAACCAGAGATGGGAACGAAGGGGATCTTCTCAGGGTTGTAACCCACCTTCTTCAAGTAGGATGACACTTCCTTCACAATTTCCTCGTACCTGGCCTTAGAGTACTTGGGAGTGGTGGCATCCATCTGTTGCACAAAAAAAATACATCAGAACCACATTAGCCAGTTACAATCCATGTAATTATCTAGAGATATGTTAACCACAACAAGCAAACCAAGTTAAATACCTTGTTGCAGCAGCAAATCATCTGCTTCACACCAAGGGTGAAAGCAAGGAGAGCATGCTCACGGGTCTGTCCATCCTTGGAAATACCGGCTTCAAAACCACCAGTGGTTGAATCGATGATGAGGACGGCACAGTCTGCTTGTGATGTTCCGGTAATCATGTTCTTGATGAAATCCCTGTGTCCAGGGGCGTCAATGACTGTGCAGTAGTACTTCGTGGTCTCGAATTTCCAGAGAGCAATATCAATTGTGATTCCTCTTTCACGCTCAGCCTTGAGCTTGTCCAGCACCCAGGCATACTTGAATGACCTCTTGTTCATCTCAGCAGCTTCCTTCTCAAACCTCTCAATAACACGCTTGTCAATACCTCCAAGCTTGTAGATAAGATGGCCGGTGGTGGTTGACTTGCCAGAGTCGACATGGCCAATGACCACAATGTTGATGTGAGTCTTCTCCTTACCCATAGCTTCTAGACTTCAGGCAAATTGGGACTGCTCAAGAACAAAAACCCAGATATTAATACGTAAAACTATGAAACTTCGAAATTTTCATCCTCAGAAGCATCACAAACGTTGAGACAACTAGAGGTAATTGACTTGAAGATCTATTGATTATTGTGGTTTCAGATGCAAATAATTAAAATAGACAGAAAACTGTATTTTATGGAAATCGCCATTTCTATGCAACATATTCTGGCAGACCTGGTTAACTCGATCCAACGCAAAAGCAAAAAACTACATGTGAAAAACAACAGTTAAATAAGAAAATCGGCATCAATCAACAATAAATCATCCATAATTAAATCCAATCCAAGATCCACATCATATAGGAATCTTATCAACAGAAACATCCCAACGACATAATGAAAAGCATAAATCGATTCAACATCAGATACATAAATTAAAATTAATAAAAGATACTTACATAAGTCTAAAGGAAACAAAAACAAAACAAAAGAGCGAGCGAAATGTTAAGAAATGTTGAATTAAAAAACATGGAATAAGATATAGCAAGCAGAATGATCTGGTTAAACGATCGAATGATGAAACCATATGATTGAAGGAAAGGCATAGAAATAGTACAGTCAGAAATCGAACCTGCGAGAGTGAGGAGCAAAGACCTCAGCCGCAGGGGAGCAAGTGAAGCAAACAAATCGCAAGGAAATGAGGCTCTATAGGGTTAGAGTGTTTATATATAGTTCTGATTTTTACAAAACAACCCTTGCTTCAATACTGTATCGACAGTTATATCCTTTCCTTTTGTGACGGCGGCTCGAAACTAAAACCCTAAAATGAGGAACAGCCGAACAGCGAAACAAGGATTTGATTTAATTTCAATAATTTGTTCTAAATAGTAAATAGAGTATTAACCGGTCAGTTGCGATTTCGAATCGGCCTGGAGAATGAGAAGTGAGAGGCCCGTTTGGTACGCTGATTTTGGGTAAGGGAAAGAGAAATTGACTATCTTCCCACGGCAAAATCTGTTTGGCGCGCCACTCTCCTGCCAAATTGATCTCCCGCCAAGTTTGATCTTGCCACAAGGGTGTGAAAATTAAATCCCTCAAAAATGGCGAGATAGTGATTTGGTTCCCGGGAGAATGCTTTTGACGGACAAAAAAGCCCCTGTTAAACAAATGGAGTGTTTCAAGGCCGGAGTTGAACAAGACAAACCCGAGAGGAAAAAAAAAAACCCGAGCTCCATAGATTCATATTTGATCCTTCCTTCTCCATTTCCGTCGCCGCGACTCTCACCTTCTTCATCATTGTCACTAGGCAACATTCATTTCTTCCTCACCCTCCACCACAGCTTGCGAAAGATCCGACGTCGTAAGGTAACCAGAGCACCGAGGAGAACAGAGCTTCGACTCTCTTCCATCATCTTCATCGTCTTCTTCCTTTCTACCAAGCACCGTCGCCGGAGAGGAAATGCTAGACCACCATCGTTGGCCTCCTCTCGTTTCGAATTCTTCTCAACCCTCTCGTTCTTTCCATTTAAATTATTCCTTCATCCATTCCTCTACATGCGTCCTGTGTTCTTGTGGTCTGGTTTCTGTCTGTAGGATTGTGAAATTGCTGATGTAAAAACCTCAAGATACTGTCAGATTTTGCGTTCGAACACGCAGGCGATTGGGTGCCTATCACGTTCGAACGTCCGAACAATCTGAGGGGGGTATCTTAGGAATTTCACCTCACATTCCCACTTAACCAACACTCAATTCTTCATACCAAACAAATCATTCTCCCTCAACTTAAGTTCCTTTCCCACGTCTACCAAACAGTTTAACTTTTAAAGTTTCCTCCCAATCTTCCCTCCCATTCCTTTCCCTCCTTTAAGTTCATTTCCCTCCTTAAATCTTCCCTATACCAAACGGGCCCTGAGAGGGAGTGAATCATCATCATCATCATCAGTGTAATAAATATTTTTATATTTATTAATATTTTTCTTATTTACCCAATATAATTTATTAGCAATAATCAAGAAGGATCTAGAGAATTAAGGAAGATGGTGGTTTAGAAAATACATGTTATTTTGATTAATTTAACTAACTTTCTTAAATTAATTAAATTACGTAGATATGTTTTAGATTACGAACAAAAGGAGTAGTTGACCAAAAAAAAAGGACCAGATAGATAGAGTATGTTCTTTTAATGTTTTTTGTCCTAAAATTTAGATGTTCATTTTACAAAACAACTAATATAGAATTAAGAAATTATATGCTTCTTACTTGAACCAAAAAATTAATACCCCTTCTTAATATAAGGCTCAGTTAACTTCTTTTTTTTTTTGTAAAGATTAAGAAAGGTAAATGTGTTAATTATATGTCATATACCATTTAATTTTATATTAATTTATGTTACGGACCTAGATAAGGCCCAATCACAGGGAGGCCCAACCAAGGGTAGGCGCATCAGATACGTCATATCCGTAACCCTGGAATATCTCAACTACCCCAGCGCCCGGTTGTGTTCGATGATCCTCTCTCTCGTCTGTGTACTATCACATTGGTACCCAGATCGAGACACTTGATCCTATATCAAATCACCACCCCATACAAGCGGCCGGACATCCGTGTTCTACACCGTAACAATGGCGCCGACCGTGGGAACGATAAATTTCGATTCCTTGACCAACGAGGGTTAACACCGCAGCATAAGCCGTAATAAATGAGATGGTTCGAACAACCTGAGAGCAACGTCAACCACCCCGCAGCCCACAAAGACACCGAAAGGGCCAACCAACCCTATCGGTGGCAATGAGCGTGACAATGAAGACCGCTATCACAAATGTAAGAACGCCCGAGGAACCTCATGGCCCAAATCAAGATCAACTCGAAAAGGGGAACGAGTCCGAGACGGTTCATCTAGCCACATGGACATCGCCGTAAGCCACGAGGTCCAATCCAGAGTAAGTCAGAGACCCCTGGCCCGTAATCCGACTTACACTCCATAACTGACATTTCGCCATGATGAAACGACGAGAATATGGACAAACGTTATACTCTACAATTTCATCGAATTGACGAGCGGAACCGAGAGAAGGGAACCTAAAAGCACCAAACTATGATCGGGATGACAAAACGTGGGAACCCGACCAGAAGGTCATAGTTCCCGTCCGGCGTAAGACAATAGACAATACCAAAAGGGCGGCCTCTACCAAAGAATCGCAAAGGGGGAAGTCCTCCCGGAGCGAAGGGTCGACCCGACATCCCCCACACGATTCTCGTCAAGGGAGATTTGCCGAGGCTAAAGCAGCATGCCCCTTTTCACCCAAAATCCTGTGAGCACCTGCCTCTGAAAGCCGAACCTCACCGAGTTTAGTAAATACGACGGTCGCAGATCCCACAACTCATGGACGACTTTCGATGATCATGATGTGCCGAGGCCTCTGAGAACCAATCATAAGTAGGGTTTTCGCCACAACACTAAAGGGGCCCGCCCTAAAGTGGTTACTAACCCCGCTCCGTGGTCGATAACTAAATTTGATGACTTGGCAAAGGTTTTCGAGTTACAATTCGCAACTAGTAAGAAACAAACCAAGTCTCAATATACCTTATCCAAAATCGTGCAACGGCCCTGCGAATTACTCCAAAGCTATTTGGATCGTTTAATCATGCGCCCGCAAGTCCGTAAATTAAAGGAGGAAGTGCACGCCCACCTCCCGCCGATGGCTCGGACAGCCGAGCCGACTCGCCGAATCATTTTTCAAAGAGCCTGGCTAAGAGCTTAAAGGACTTCATGACAAGGTCGAAGAAATATCTGAGGTGGAACAAATGCGCCAAGCGAATGCGCGAAGGGACCTGACAAGAACACCCCGCCAAGGGATAAAATCCAGCCCGACGGCCGCAAGCAAGACCGCCGCGGAAAGGAAGTGATAATAAGCAATATAAACCAAGGGCGACTTGAAGAATAAATTTGACTATTATACCCCCTCAATGTTCCCTGGCCCCACTTTGGGAGGAGGAGGAGATACGCCGAGCCAACGGAGAAAATATCTAAGGGAAGTTCTTTCAATAAGGGACCGACCAAAGTTTAAAGAAGAATCACACATGACCGACAAAGTTGAACGACCTCAGATCAAGACGGCCTCGTAATCACCGGAACCCCGGTCAACCGCCGAGTCAAGAGGATATTTATAGACTCGGAGCTCGGCAGACATCATCATACGGGATGCCTTCAAGAGAATGAATCTCGACCAGAGGACTCAAGCCATGCCAAACCACTCGTAGGTTTCAATGGCGAATTATCCCCTCCAAAGGGATATATCGACCTCCGACTCACCCTTGGAACGAAGGAAGGTTTCAAATCCGAGCGAGTAAGATTTATTGTGGCCGATTTCCCTCCCCTTACAACATCATCCTCGGGAAGACCAACAATCCACAATTGGGACATGCCGGTGTCTACTAAGCATCGAAGATAAAAATGATAGCAATAGCAACCAAGTCGTTACCGCCAAGGGTGATCGAAAGAGTCCAGCAATGTTACAACGAGACAATCAACGTAAAAGCAAGATCCTAACAACGGATCCAGAGTGCAAAAGATCCAAGAACCGATCAATATGATCGAATTGGACCTACGAGAAGAAAAGGGACACCTCGCCGCAACTGCATAAGGGAGGTAGAAGACTTCGTACTTGGAATCAATCCAAACCATAGTACGAAAGTAGGCGTGACCTTGACCCCGACTCGCGATCGAGGATGAGGAGTTTTTGGCCAACAATCGAGACATTTTTGCATGGAGCGCGGCCGACGACGCATGCATAGACCCCATTTCGCTGCCATAAATTGGCCATACTACGGGTCAACACGGTAGCCCGTAAGAAAAGAAGAAGGGCCCCAGATAGGCAGTAGCGCCGAACCAACACGCGGACGAACTATTGGAGGCCTAAGCCGTCGTGGAGATACAATATACCACGTGGCTTTCCAACGCGGTCATGGTTTCAAAGCCAAATGGCAAATGGAGAGTATGCACCGACTATACCGACTCCGAACAAAGCATGCCCTAAAGACGCCTATCCAATGCCGAACATTGATCGCCCGTAGATAACTCATCCCGCTATCAACTTCGGCTGCTCATGGACGCGTATTCGGGTTACAACCAGATCGCCATGCACCCCGATGACCAAGAAGCCACTTCCTTCATAACGGAGAAGGGAAATTATCGCACAACGTCATGCCGTTCGGCTTGAAAATGCCGGGGCAACCTACCGTAGGATGATGAATAAGGTTTTTGAGAACCAGATAGGCCACAACATCGAGGTCTATATCGACGACATGATTGTCAAATCATGTGATCCCAATGACCACATCCGAGATCTTGAGCAAACATTTAGCAAGTTGAGAACGCATCAGATTCTGGCCAATCCCGCAAAATGCGCGTTCGAGTACTCGCAGAAAATTCCTGCTTTCTTGCTTACCCGAGGAATCGAGGCAAACCCCGATAAGTGTAAGGTCAGATAGACATGCAGCCCCCAGAACAAGAAGGAGGTCCAAGCAGCTTGACAAAGCCGTTTGGTCACAAGTAACCAGATTTCGCGCCCAAATTCGCAGAAGCGCCTTGCCTTTTTCAAATTACTTAAAAAGGACACGACAGAAATTGGACCCTGAGCGTGACGCCGCATTCTCAAAGATTAAGCAATGTTTGGCCACTCCGCCGCCTTATCGAAACCACAACTCGCGAAACCCTCTTCCTCTACTTATCACTGGGAAAGAAGCAGCTGAGCTCTGGCCCCGGTTCGAGAAGGAAAATGGCCAAGAACCAATATACTTCACAAGAAAGCTTTACAAAGCTCTGAGCTAAGATATCGAAGCCGGAGAAATTGGCGTTCGCCATAATAATGACGGCACGCAGATCGCGCCCGTACTTCCAAGCTCATAAGATAACTGCTCGAACCAACCAACCCATTCGACAGTACTCCATGTTTGGACTGGCAGCCGAATGATCACTTGGGCTATTGAGTTATCCGAATTCGACATCACATACGAAGCAAGACATGCTATTAAGTCACAAGCTCTCGCGATTTCCTCGTAGAACTAACTCCAATTAACGAAGACCCCGCAACAGCCCACTGAAAGTATATGTAGACGCTCGTCCCACTCTAAAGGAAGCTGGGCCTAATAATCATCGAAAGCCCCGAAGGAGTAACGATCGAACACTCCCTACAACTAGATTTCCGACGTCAAACAATCAGCCGACATGAGCGCTCCCGGCCTGACTCCATCAGTCAAGGAGCTCGGCAGACAAAGAGTCTCTGCCTTCACCGACTCACAACTCCCGCCGCCCGCATAGAGAGGGACATATCAAAGCAAAGGGCCTCTAATGGCTAAGTATCTTAGCAAAGTCAAGAATATCCAAAGTGAGTTCAAGAAGTAAAAGTTACGCATATACCAAGAGGGAAAATGTCCGAGCGACATACTCTCCAAACTCGCTAGCACTAAAGGGACGACGAACCACGTAACCGTCATACAACAAAAGGTGGAAGAGCCGACTGTGTAATGGTCATATCCGATGCCACCGATTGGAGGAAGCCGCCGAGGACTACATTTGAGAGGGGAATCATTCCCTTGAACGGCGAATGCTCGAAACCGATACGGAAGCCGCGTATACACAATGATGACGATCGCCTTTACCGAAAAGGCTTGCATACACCGATGTTAAGGTGCCCGGGCACTCACGAAAGTAGATATGTCCTCGCCGAGACCCATGGAGGATTAACGGCAACATATGGGGCAAAAGCATTAGCAAGAAAGGCACTTAGTGGTCGGTACTACGGCCCACCATGCAAAGTGACGCAAGCGAATTTGTAAAGGCATGTGATAGTTGTTTAAACACGCCAAAATCATTTGGTCCCCTCCATCGACATGGAATATATCTCCGCCCCACGGCCCTTCTTTAAACGGGAATGGATCTACTCGACCGCTTAAACCGCCCTGACAACTTCGATGGCTAATCGTGGCGCGGATTACTTTACCAAGTGGATTGAGGCCGAACCGCCGCCACCATCACATCGGCGAGTGGTCCGGCGCTTCATCCAACAGAGCATTTTCTCCCGCTTCTAATCCCTACGAGATAGTAATGCATAACGGCACTCGCCACTGGACAGAACTTCCAGATATGATGGCGGACCTAAGATCACACATCATTTTGCCTCGCCGAACACCCACAATCAAACGGACAAAGAAGCGGCAAACAAGGTAATCCTCGATGGACTTTAAAAAGATGCAAGAGGCCGCACTGCTGGGTCGAATGCCTTTATAACGTCTTGTGGGAGTTCGCACAACTATCCAATCGCCTACCCAAGAGACGCCTTTCCGCATGACATATGGATGCGAAGCCATGATCCCTGGCCGAAGTTGGTCGCCCATCTTGGAGAAGGCTCGTAACCTCGAGGAAGGAGAACCCTCTAATTCAAGGGCGTTGGCAACCGAGATGGAGCCGGTAGATGAAGTCGTAACCACGGCCCATTGCCGAGACATAGCACCAAACAACCGATGGCGGCGAAACACAATAGAAAGGTCAAACCTGTGGCATTTGACCGGGCGACTGTCCTAAGAAGTGGCCGACATCGGAACAAGAACGCCTGTGACGGCAAGCTCGCCGCAAATTGGGAAGGACCGCACCGAGTCAAGGAGAAGTTGGAAAGGAGCATATGTTCTCGAAACACTGACAAGAAAATCCGTCAAGAGAACATGGAATGGCGACAAATTAAGGGCCTATTATAGTTAGGGCCCAGTCACGCCCAGATGCCACAACTGACACCCAATGTCCGAGCTAAGTTTTTGATTTATTATTTCAAGCTTATTTTGCTTTCGCCATTTCCTTTTGCAAACTTTCCTTTCATTGTCACTTTATAAAGCTAATCATCTCTTGAATAAATAAATGGTTTGTTCACCAAATGTTCAATTTTAAGAGGGTCAAAATGATTCGTTAAATAAGCGCATGACACCGAGGTCTATACACCCTAGAAATATTTTGATGCATCGAAATTGACACCTAAGTAAGAAGGTGAACTGGTCATAACTGACCTCGATCGTGTCCACATGGTCAAAGTGTGTCCCAACGACGACCACGGACGAGCATGTGACCATTCACCCTTGCCCCGGTTAAAAATCCCGAATACGACTCCGAACCTCGTAGCGCGGTATATATAGACACCCCTACTCATGCACCCGGTTTCGACACCGTAAGAGTACTAAGCGGACTCTAATTCTTTAAAGACCCCGGCCCGGCCTAAAACTATCCCATGCACCGAACGCATGAAGGTAAAAGTACGAAACGAGCTACTTAATTGAATGTTCATTCATAAAGTTTAAAGTTCTGAGGTACAATATACACCCGCATCAAAAGCCGAAAACAAAGAAAGCAAAAAGAAAAGACAACAAAGCTAGGGGCCTCGCCCGCGGCGCCTCGTCCCCATTAGGTCCCGCCTGATGCAGCCTCTCCCGCGCTTGCTCACCGCGCTCACTTCGGCATCGAAGCCGACCTATCCTCGTGAGATAAAGGCGGAGGAATAAGAACACCATCTTGGAAGCTGAGCGACATCCATACCCACCACGTTCGCTTTACCCCGGGTTTAAATACTCAACTGGCTAGGCCATCTCGAAACAATCCGACGCGGTTTTCCTTACCGCCGCCACCGCCTTCTCACGGGCGGTCTTCTCCTCCGCCAGCCGCCTCGACTTGCCGCAATCGCGTACATAACTCGCTACGCTGCCGCGTAAGCCGTCCGACCGCATCCATGACATAGCGCGGAGGACTCGGCCCGCGATTAGCTTCGCTTCAACCAGACGAGAATGGCATCGCCAATTTATGATTAACCTCCGCCGTGGAATCTGTGGTCCGCTCGGTCGGCATGGGCTTGCGCGCCGCCCGCGGGTCGACAGAAGATCCTCCCCGCTTTGTCGCGGCACTGGGAACTTTTAAGTTCCGTCTTCACTCCTCCCTTTCGGCCTCAACCTTCTCTTTCTCTTCCGCCACTGTTTCACCTTTTGCTCACCCGACTCTAAATTTTCCTTCGTAGTTCGGGACTCCGCAGAAGCTCGAGCATAATAACCATGGAGATGCGGCCAGCCCGAGATAATCCAAGAGCCCGCCAAGATGACCTGGACATATTCGGAGCTCATGAAGGTCCTCGTCCGAAAGAGGCCGAGGAGACAAAAGCCGACGTGGCGGAAAGAAGGCCATGCCGATCCCTCGAAACATCCTCACTCCAGCCCGGCTCCGCTTGAAGCCACTTGGTCGAGGTACGGCCCTGATGGGCGCAAAGGAGAAACAGAATCGAGACAAGAACTCGTTTCGCCTTATCCAAGGATGGAGGAGATGGGCCGGAAGGTGGAGATGCTCCAGCAGAAGAGAGACCGGCGTTGAAGAAGGCACTACCTCCGCCTCGGCTATCAATGACGGAGAAGACGAAGGTAACGCCGGGAGCAAGCCGAAGCGTAGCTGGCCGAATCCTCGACCTTGGCCCTCTTCGACGCAAGGCCTTGGAACCATAGAAGCGCGGGAGCTCGCTTCCTAGAAGGCTCTACAGCGGACGCTTTCGGGAGCTTTCTCGGCTTCCCAAAGAAGCTGCAAGGTATACTCCGGATAATCTGGGTTCGATTCATAGCAACTTGACTGTTACGTAAGCATAAATCCAAAGTCGATGCTAGTTAGATAACAAAAGGCAAAGCGTAAAAGCGAATTAAGTAGCAATAAAGCCATACCGGAGGCCGAGCCGGATGACTCACCTACCTTCTTAATATAGAAGGCCGCCCTCTTAACACCATGTTCGGCAACGTAAGACACCACCGAGCAAAGATACTCTCTCTCATCTTCGAGAGGTCTTTCAACGAAAATTGATAGGTGGAAGAGGAGAAGTGATGGTGCTCGAGGACCAATAAAGGGGGAAGCGCCATTCAACGCCCGACCCTCGCCGGCTTTAAACCGTGGCACTTCCCTGTGGATTGCGACAACTTTGAAGAAAGAATTCTTGAAATGCTTAAAGGAGTCTGAGAAAGCATTCATGAGTTTCCGGGGGTGAAAGGGAGAAAAATGAAGGAATAAGGCGGCGGTACACTAATAGCTGTTCCATTGTCCCGCATAGATAGGCGAACGCCGCCAGATAAGCCTCACCCGTCTCGGGTGAAGCCGAGAAGGAGCCGATTTAAGGTAGTGTAGGACGGACATTTGGAACCCTAAACGGAAAGCGAATACCGAGCCGGTCATATAATCCCGATAGAAAAGAAAGAAATTAGGAGAGCTCGGTTCCCGAAAGGCACAGATCGGCCATCCTCCTGGGAGGGGAAAGACGACATCCCGATGACCTGAGATCCCACTTTATCCATATCCGTTTTGGTCATCGCCGAACGTATGGTTAGCATCTCGCTAGTCACCTGTGGATACTTCGAACGCAGGGCCGCGAAGGACTATCTGAGTCCGCCTCCGCATCTAAGCTAAAAGACGAGGGAAGACGTAGACTCCATTTACCTACAACAAAATGAAATAAAACTAAAGTCGAACTAGGCGTAATACCCGACGACGACAAACCGAGAAAGGAAGACCCTTGAAGTCCGGCACAGCTCGCCTAACGAATTATGCCGACACGAGCCCAGGATGACTTCGGCCATACTGCCTTGCCCACTCGCAATAAGGGAAGAGTTTCCTAAACACAATCCCAACAGGACCGTGATAGCCACCGGTAATGACCCCGACTCTGACGGACGATGCGTTTGGTAGCGCTTATCGGCTCGGCTAAAAGAGGCTCGAAACCGATGAACTATGAAAATCCGCCTAATAAGGCCAGTTCGATTGATCGGGTCCAGAACCACAGCCGGGCCTCCTGGCCGCTCTCGCACCCGACCGACCACCGGAGGCTAAAGACCGTTTCTCCTCCTGACAAGGAGGTCCCTAGCGCCCAATAACTAAAAAGGGATAACGCTCACGAAGCACTTCATCGACATTAGGATCTAAAGGTTGATGAGAAGACGAAGAATGTTTTCCTCTATCCATCAAGAGCTCAAACCTATACAACCAACATAAGGGTAAGAAGGAGGGGGAAACAACTAAGAACAGACACTCAAAAGGACGAAACCTATAGGTTCGATAGCTCTACTCATAAACACTCCGCCCAAAATGCGCACGAAACCGGGGCGGCGACACGAGGATCAAAGCACCTCCCCAATCTCGTGGATGACAGTGTCATAGGCAATCATGGCAAGATCGAGGAGGTTTCCCAAAAGTCACACCGAGGAAGTAACAACGCCCCGGAGCTTCAATGACAAGCCTGGGCGCCGATGTCCCGCCCTGGCCGATTGAGTGCCAGTCTTGATTCGCACCATCTCACGCTTGTAGCTCTGGGCGGTCCAAACCACGGCACTTCCTCTGATGTCTGGCCACGCGCCAACCGCCCGCAAACCACAAGACGCCAAAGACGACATCGCATTAGAGATTGAGGGACACCCCGCTCATCGACCTCGAACCATTACTACGCACCTGGGAAATGGACTCAACAAATCCTAGCCCGACGCAGACGTCAGAAATGGGTAACACCTCTGACGACATTTATAAAAACAAGATATACCCCGGCAGTCCAAAATCTTGAACTACCGGCCGGGGGCAAATCACGGACCTAGATAAGGCCCAATCACGGGAGGCCCAACCAAGGGTAGCGCATCGATACGTCATATCCGTAACCCTGAATATCTCAACTACCCCGATATCTAGGAATACATCCGCATATGGATAGATATCTAGGAATACATCCGCATATGGATAGGCAGTTCGGATATAGGCCGAGAATCACGCCAAAGCCGTTCTGTAGGTTCTATAAATACCCAAGCAATGACCCAAGGTACACACGCTCTAAACCTAGACTAATCTACATATCGTCACACCGAGCACACACCCCACTCCTTAGGCCAAGCGCCTGGTTGTGTTCAGTGATCCTCTCTCTGTCTGTGTACTATCACATTGGTACCCAGATCGAGACACTTGATCCTATATCAAATCACCAGCCCATACAAGCGGCTGGACATCTGTGTTCTACACCAGAACAATTTATAAATTAGATAAATTAATTTAGTATAAAAAGGGATGAATATCGATATCAATGGAGGGAAATCTATGCTTCACTTTGACGATTTGTGATTTGCCGGGGAGTTTAAAAATGGAAGGTTGGAAGGAGGCAGGTGCTGATGGTAAGGAGGAGACACAAGGGAAACAAGTGTTTTTTTTAACAATAATCATGTAAATAAATACATAGTTGTTATAACATTATTAAATTCCATATGACGCCACTAGAATAGGGGTCTAATTTCAATATGATGCGACAATTTTCATTTTAAAAAATAACACTGAATTAAAGGCAATCGTTTCTTGGTAAACAAATCAAAGCTCTAGGAGGGTAAATTTAAATTATAAACTATAAGAGTAGTTATGACGCAAAGTTTAAGGAAGTTTTGTAGAATTTAACCTAATTCTAATACCAAAATCTTTTTCAAGTAAAATGGTCAGGTTTCTCTCATCATTATTTTCTCATTATCTTCCATAATTTTTAAATCATCTCCGTCCAATTATTATTAAATTATATCCGTCTAATCAACTTAAAAGGTTATAATACTTTTCTTTCTTCTTCCCGATCAATAAGGCTCATAATGAGAGGATCTCCTCCTTGTGTAAAGTTGTTAGCCTCTTGGAAAATATGATCAAATGTAAAAGTAGGACCCACAGCTTATAAATAGATGGAGATTTGCTCCGTTTTTAAGCTGATGCTTATAACACAAGACTTCGTTGTTAAAATTACACCATAACTCAAACATTAATTGTTGAGTCGAGTATCAAATATCTCAGAACATAGTTCAGTGAATACTTCCCTTTTCCAATCAAATTCCTCCCCACAATGAACCCTAGTAAAATCTATACTTATGGTCAATCGTAATTTAGAAGTGGCGTGGAGATAGTTGAGATATATCCTTCTCTCTCTCTCTGTTTTTTTTTTAACAAGAGATATATCCTCCTCCCCTCAAAATTAGAGAAGCACTTTCTAAATAAAAATCTCCCCTTCTTGCTCTCCAATCTTGTCCCAAACAAGGGGATTAAAAAAGTGAAATTATGACATTAACAAATTATCACCAGATTCTAATTGAAGTGGTAAAAAATGAAATGAGATGCTGAGTGTGACCACGTAAGTAAGATTTTCAATCCCCTTGATATTGATTTTTTTTTCTAAAGAACACTAAACCTTTTTTTTTGTAACAGAAAACTCATCTTGTTTTGGTTGGAGTATAAATATGAGTGCACGCACAAGATTTTATATAATGAAATTTTACCATGACAAAACTGAATAAAAACACAATCAAACATGCTTAGTGAGGTTATATAAAAACTATTACATCATCTTACCTCCTAAATCATGCAACCAAAAATGCCTTTAGCAACATTGTTCTCACACAGACATACTTAAGCTCTAGGAATTCGGGGAGGTAATAGTTAGATCCATCCATGACCCTAAACCTAAACCTAAGGGCCTATTTGGTTTGAGGGAAGAGAGTGAAAAAATGGATATTGACCAAATTGTCATTAAAAAGAAGAATATTCCTTTTTGTTGAAAGTATATTTTTGGAATATTGAAAAGTTTCCATGAACTATTTAGTAAAGAGGAAGGAAACAATTTCTCCCTCTCCCTCCCTCAAATCAAACAAGCCCTAAGTATTCTCCTGCACATTATACACAAGACACTTCATATCACATGAATATTGAGTTAAAAATTCTACTAATGTATGATCCTTAACTATAGTGGAATGAATATAATAAGCGATGAAAAGAACACCGCTCAAGAAAAAAAAACCTCAAAACCATTCACCGTATCATAGATATAAACATAGCCACAACTAAAGTGAATAATTAAAAATTATCAATAAATTTTGACCATACAAATAAACAAAGGGTAATAAATATAACCTTACAACTATCAAAATAGGATAAAGGGACCATAGAAGTTAAGGATTAATTAAAACATAAAATTTAAACATATAAAAAGTTAACATTTGACATTCAATAGGCAGTGTGAAAAATTAGTTCTATACCATACCGCTGCTTTCAAAATTGGAACTCTCTGTTACACAAAATAAATAATACCAGAAAACCTTGCCACCCCGTACGAGAACCAAGTTCAGCGAACATAAGCTGCTTGTGGAAGGCAACTTGACACAGTAAACAATAAAAACTTAAGACAGATTCCGAACACAATACAAAAAGAAAAATATTTATTGGTACTATAATGATCAGCACCAATAGATATAAACAACCAACACACCTTTCACTTGCCACCCTTCTTCTGTGCAGCCTTGGTAACCTTGGCGCCAGAGGGGTCCTTCTTCTCCACGCTCTTGATGACTCCCACAGCCACCGTTTGACGCATGTCCCTCACAGCAAAACGACCCATAGGAGGATACTGAGAGAAGGTCTCAACCACCATGGGCTTGGTCGGAATCATCTTAACCATACCGGCATCACCATTCTTCAAGAACTTGGGTTCCTTCTCCAGCTCCTTACCAGATCGCCTGTCAATCTTGGTCAGGATCTCAGCAAACTTGACGGCAATGTGGGAGGTGTGGCAGTCAAGCACAGGGGCATAGCCATTGCCAATTTGGCCTGGGTGGTTCATGATGATGACCTGAGATGTGAAGTTGGCCGCTTCCCTTGCCGGGTCGTCCTTGGAGTTTGAGGCAACAAACCCACGCTTCAGATCCTTCACTGCAACGTTCTTCACGTTGAATCCAACATTGTCACCTGGAAGAGCTTCTTGGAGAGCCTCGTGGTGCATCTCCACAGACTTAACTTCAGTTGTCAGTCCAGTGGGGCCAAAAGTGACAACCATACCAGGCTTCAGAACACCAGTCTCAACACGTCCCACCGGAACAGTTCCAATTCCTCCAATCTTGTACACGTCCTGAAGGGGCAACCTAAGAGGCTTGTCTGAGGGCCTCTTGGGCTCGTTGATCTGGTCAAGGGCCTCGAGAAGGGTTGGTCCCTTGTACCAGTCAAGGTTGGTGGACCTCTCAATCATGTTGTCTCCCTCAAAACCAGAGATGGGAACGAAGGGGATCTTCTCAGGGTTGTAACCCACCTTCTTCAAGTAGGATGACACTTCCTTCACAATTTCTTCGTACCTGGCCTTAGAGTATTTGGGGGTGGTGGCATCCATCTGTTGGAGAGGAAAATACAGAACAATCACATTATTAAGTGACAATAGAAGCAATTATCAAATACATGTTTAGATACACCAAGCAATTCTAGTTAAATACCTTGTTGCAGCAGCAAATCATCTGCTTCACACCAAGTGTGAAGGCAAGGAGAGCATGCTCACGGGTCTGTCCATCCTTGGAAATACCGGCTTCAAAACCACCAGTGGTTGAATCAATGATGAGCACGGCACAGTCAGCCTGTGATGTTCCTGTAATCATGTTCTTGATGAAATCCCTGTGTCCAGGGCGTCAATGACTGTGCAATAGTACTTGGTGGTCTCGAATTTCCAGAGAGCAATATCGATTGTGATTCCTCTTTCACGCTCAGCCTTGAGCTTGTCCAGAACCCAGGCATACTTGAATGACCTCTTGTTCATCTCAGCAGCTTCCTTCTCAAACCTCTCAATAACACGCTTGTCAATACCTCCAAGCTTGTAGATAAGATGGCCAGTGGTGGTTGACTTTCCAGAGTCGACATGGCCAATAACCACAATGTTGATGTGAGTCTTCTCCTTACCCATAGCGTCTAGACTTCAGACAAAAAGGGACTGCTCAAGAACAAAAGCACAAAAAATATTATGACTACGTATTAATACGTTAATAACTAATAAACTTAGTAATTTTCATCCTCAGAAGCATTACAAACGTTTAGATGCAGCTGAAGATAATTGACTTGAATCAATTGATGAATGTGGAATCAGACGTAAATAATTAAAACATATAGAAAACCGAATGTTACGAAAATCGTCATTTCTCTGCAACATATACTGGTAGATCTAGTTAAATAAATCCAACCCAAAGTTAACAACCAGATAAGTTTCAACAGTGAAATTAGAAAATCGGCATCAATCAACAACAAATCATCCATAATTAAATCCACTCCAAGATCTGTACATTATATAGGATTCTTATCAACAGGAACATCCAAACGACATAATGAAAAGCATAAATCGATTCATCATCAGATACATAAATAAATATTAATCTAAAAGACTTACATAAGTCTGTAGGAAACAAAAACAAAACAAAAGAACGAACGAAATGATAAGAAAAGCAGAGTTCAAAAACATGGAAGAACATATAGCAAGCAGAATGATCCGGTGAAACAATCGAATGCTAAATCCATTGGTTGAATGAAAGGCATAGAGAGAATACAGAGTCAGAAATCGAACCTGCAAGAGAGTGAAAGCAGAGACCTCAGCCGCAGTGGAGCAAGTGACGCAAACAAATCGCAAGAGAATGATACACGATAGGGTTTGATGGTTTATATAATTCTAATTTTTACAAAACAACCCTTGCTTTATTGCTGTATTGACAATAATATCCTCTCATTATGTGGCGGCGGCTCAAAGCTAAAACCCTAAAATGAGGAACAGGCATTTCCCGAAAGATCTGTTCTTTTTTTAGTAAACCCCGAAAGATTCGTTCTAAAGGGAGATTTTCTTCTTCTTCTTTTATTTTTAATTTAAAACTTGTTTATTTGAAATAAATTAAGTGTGTGTGTATATACTCCATCCGTTCCTAATTATAAGAGTTAGTTGACTTTTTTGAAGAGATTAAGGAAACTAATTAAATTATTTTAGAATATTTTTATTTTTTTTTTTCTTCAAACTCATTAATTTAACTAATAAACTAATGTATAATATAAAGATACACAATATATAAAATGATTAAATAACTTATTTAGCTTCCTTAATTTCTCCAAAAAAAGTTAACTAGCTCTTATAATTAGGATCGGAGGTAGTATTACATAAGCTATGTTTAGCCAGAAGATGTGAAGCCATTTGTAATAGAACAACAAGATTGACTGATTAGTCTCAAATCCAAGCTCACTTGTGTAAGAATCGAATTCATTTTCAGATCATTTCTACCTAACACCAGCTTCATTTGACCATATATGTTAAACAATAATTTCTTAAATTATAAGTAGAATTGAACACGTGACTATAAAAAAGTTTTGATGCAGTTAAGTTATAAATCCATTGGCAAATAACAAAAAAATTTATTTTCCTCACATTGCATTACACCTTTTTCATTTTATTTACATTCAAGAGTCAAGACCAAGAGCTGAAGTAGCAACAAGCATATCCTTCAAAAGACGAATATTTATGGTTTCACATATTTTTTTATATTAAGGAGGGTTGTAGACATAGGGTAGATGTGTAAGAAATTGACTCTCCATGACAAAAAATAATTTATGTTCCTGTTTGACTTGACGTTCAAACGCTTTAGAAGCCCAATAATCAGGAGTAAATGTCCAGCAAGAGGACATAATCTACTTTTTGGCGTTTGAGGTAACATCAAAAACTAATGAGCTTTTTTAAAAAAATAATAACTTATGAGAGAAGCCAAAATTTATAGCTTTTTTGGCGTTTAAATTCGACTTAAGTGATAAGGTGGCTCACACAAATATCAAAATTCTCTCCTTCTTTTTCAAAGTACAAAGCCACAATTTTTTTTTTAATTTATAAAAAGACTATATATATTGATTTATTGTTTTTGGTAAAATGATCATATTATAGAACTAAAACATTACAGGTACAATAGAGGCCTACAGGAATTGAGGCCAGATTCAGAAGGTTTAAAAAGCAGGACAACTATACCAAAATTTGAAAATAATCCAGCAAAATCCTGCAAGAAAATGTAGATATAATCCACTATGCAAGGACGCTCTAAGGCATTTAAACCAGAAATATCATTCTTCATTTGAATTCCTGCATAAGTTGACCTTGAAAACACACACACACATATATATATGAATGCCTGCCCTCAAGTCTGATGATGGTTTGGATTCCTTAGTGATGACTAAAGACCAGCTTGACATGGATAGATTGAGCTGGAGAAAACAATGATTCATGGAACGTCCGTATTAATCACTCTGGTTGAAGATAACCTCACATAAACTAATCATAGATTAATAGAAACAGACAGCAACATAGGATCAATTTTCCCTCTTTCATGCACAATTGTATTCCTTTTCATTTATGCTTGTTTGTGATCACTTTTGAGATTCTAAAAGTGTTTATTCACATAAATTGAGACAAAACTCATTTCACATACGTATTTCGTATACCATAAATCATGAAAAAAGTTACTTTTAAAAGTTACAATTGCTATTCCATAGATAGATGATGGTTAATTGGTATATATGCACTTGTTCCAACTCTTCATTTCAAGAAATCTACAATAAGATAAGCATGTTCCAACATTCCTTTCGAAAAACCAAGAGGCATTGTACGATTTCTGGACAATCTCATCTGAGCACAATTTTATGAACTTAACATTGAGTAGGTATAGAGTTACAGCACAAAGCCATGCAAACTAAACAAGTCAGATCAACAGACAAAAAAGCTCTTCACCCTATATATGAATCGGTCATTAAGGCTTCTAATGTCAAAATCATCCTGATGCCCTTGATAAACAAGGTAATCTGTACAGTTGTTAGCCTCTTAAAAATGATATCTTTAGTCATTAATATAAGAATTAGTTGAGACTTAGATTTAGTTTTAAATATAAGATTTTAGTTCATTTTGTCTCCCAAATTTATTTTTTTATTTTTCTAAAATATCTTTATTGATTACATACATTAAAAATTTTTTATTCAAGGGTAATAATTATAAAAAATGATATTTTAAGAAAACTAACCTATATCTATTACAAACAGAGTAACTAACTCCTTTAATATATCCATATTAATCAGCTAGTTGTTATATTAAGGTCTGAAAGTAATATGACCAAAATGTAATGATTTAATCATTTATAACAAGTGCCTTTAGCTTTGTGACAATGCTAAAGAGAAGGTGAATCTAAGAATATTCATATGTAATGAAATTGAACAACCTTATTATGAATAAATGTTAACCTTGATGAAAATTTCCTTCCAATAAATGATGAGACCTTCAACACTTCAAGAATGAGAAGGAAAAGAATGTGCATATTAGCTGCCTAGTCGCATACCCTATTGAAAATGATTTTTTTTTTTTTTTTTTACACAAAAATTTTAGGAAATGGGTTGGGTTCACCCACGATCTAAGGGTAGGGCAAAATCTCTCTTTTCCTCCTAGGTGATACTGATGTTGGGCAGGGCGAGCCGTCTATTACCTTCAGGCGTTAACCTAAGCACCTAGGAGTTAGGATGCCTCCCCAGCGCCTTGACCAACTCTAGGATCGAACCTCCTCCCTTTGGTGAGAGTGTCCAACCCCTTTGTCAGTTGAGCCCAAGGACGAGGGGTTATTGAAAATGATGTTATTCTTCAAGATTTCCTCTATTTTGCTAAGGGCTTCCTTGTTTAGATAAGTGTAACATGGACACATAGAGGTTTAGTGTTGTCAAATATTTCTTTTTCTTGTGAACTTTTTTCTTTTTGATTTTTTGGGCGTTGAATAATAACATGTCAATGACGAAGACAACTTGACAAAGTAAACAGTAAAAACCTAAGACACATTCTGGACACAAAATACAAATAGAAGAACATTTCATTGCATAATGACAAGCTCCAATAGTTATGAACAAGCAAAACACCTTTCACTTGCCACCCTTCTTCTGTGCAGCCTTGGTGACCTTGGCGCCAGAGGGGTCCTTCTTCTCCACGCTCTTGATGACTCCCACAGCCACCGTTTGACGCATGTCCCTCACAGCAAAACGTCCCAAAGGAGGATACTGTGAGAAGGTCTCAACCACCATGGGCTTGGTGGGAATCATCTTAACTATACCGGCATCACCATTCTTCAAGAACTTGGGCTCCTTCTCAAGCTCCTTACCAGATCGCCTGTCAATCTTGGTCTGGAGCTCAGCAAACTTGACGGCAATGTGGGAGGTGTGGCAGTCAAGCACAGGGGCATAGCCATTGCCAATCTGGCCTGGGTGGTTCATGATGATGACCTGAGATGTGAAGCTGGCAGCTTCCTTGGCTGGGTCATCCTTGGAGTTTGATGCAACAAACCCACGCTTCAGATCCTTCACTGCAACGTTCTTCACGTTGAATCCCACATTGTCACCTGGAAGAGCTTCTTGGAGAGCCTCATGGTGCATCTCCACAGACTTAACTTCAGTTGTCAGTCCAGTGGGGCCGAAAGTGACAACCATACCAGGCTTCAGAACACCAGTCTCAACACGTCCCACCGGAACAGTTCCAATTCCTCCAATCTTGTACACGTCCTGAAGGGGCAACCTAAGAGGCTTGTCTGAGGGCCTCTTGGGCTCATTGATCTGGTCAAGGGCCTCGAGAAGGGTTGGTCCCTTGTACCAGTCAAGGTTGGTGGACCTCTCAATCATGTTGTCTCCCTCAAAACCAGAGATGGGAACGAAGGGGATCTTCTCAGGGTTGTAACCCACCTTCTTCAAGTAGGATGACACTTCCTTCACAATTTCATCGTACCTGGCCTTAGAGTATTTGGGGGTGGTGGCATCCATCTGTTGGAGAGGAAAATACAGAAAAATCACATTAGTAAGTGACAATAGAAGCAATTATCAAATACATGTTTAGATACACCAAGCAATTCTGGTTAAATACCTTGTTGCAGCAGCAAATCATCTGCCTCACCCCAAGGGTGAAGGCAAGGAGAGCATGCTCACGGGTCTGTCCATCCTTGGAAATACCGGCTTCAAAACCACCAGTGGTTGAATCGATGATGAGGACGGCACAGTCTGCTTGTGATGTTCCGGTAATCATGTTCTTGATGAAATCCCTGTGTCCAGGGGCGTCAATGACTGTGCAGTAGTACTTGGTGGTTTCGAATTTCCAGAGAGCAATATCAATTGTGATTCCTCTTTCACGCTCAGCCTTGAGCTTGTCCAGCACCCAGGCATACTTGAATGACCTCTTGTTCATCTCAGCAGCTTCCTTCTCAAACCTCTCAATAACACGCTTGTCAATACCTCCAAGCTTGTAGATAAGATGGCCGGTGGTGGTTGACTTGCCAGAGTCGACATGGCCAATGACCACAATGTTGATGTGAGTCTTCTCCTTACCCATAGAGCCAGAAGGGACTGATCAAGAAAAGAGAAAGATATTATGGACACTGTATTAATAGTAAATTTCATCCTCACAAGCATCACAAAATGAGACGAAACCACAAATAATTGAATTTTATATCAATCAGTCAGATTACGCTGATGTATACTGAACAGAATTTTATCAAAATCATATGAGATGCTAAATATTCTGGCAGATCAAGCAAACTAGACCCGACCCAAAAACTAACAACCTCATATGATATAAAAGTCAAATAACAAAATTTGCATCAGCTTGTCACAAACGCATGCGATCACGTTTACAAACCCAAGAAGATCTCCAAATTCCTTTCACATAGATCGATTCTCATCAGTCAACAGTAAATCATTAGTAATTAAATCTACCCCAAGATTTATACTTCACATAGGAATCATATCAACAGGGAAATACCAACGACATAATAAAAAACATAAATCGATTCATCATCAAAGACATCAAAAGTTCTGGAAAAAAATCGGAAGAACGAACAAACGATCGCTCATTCAAATAGCAGATAACAAGAAAATTATGTTGTATTTTAAAAAATAAAAGTAAGAAGCATTCAGAATGAACCAATGAAGAGGTACAAGTTGGAGGCAGAGATTGCCAGACAGCCACAGGCAAAGAAAGAGCGAAGAATGCGAAACCGAACCTGAAAGACAGTGAGAACTGAGAAGCTATAACCCCAGCAGCACGGAATGCAGTCAGCGTAGCAGAGCGGAAGGAAATGGGAAAAAAAAAGTGTAAGAGGGATTATATAATTATCGTGTTTACGAAAAAACCCTTGCTTTAATATTGTATTGACAATTAATTCCTTTCATTATGTGGCGGCTCCCCAAAAGTCAAAAGTAAACCCCTATCCCAAATAAAATAAAAGGGAGTGGCTATCGTCCACTCCCTTAATATCCACTGTCCGACCACTTCCTTAAAAATTGTGCCGTTTTGACACAAAATTGTAAAGATTGATCGTTTTTTTTTTTTTAAAAAAAATTTAGAACATTGACGGGTATTAAAAAAATACTTCAGAATACTAACCAGTACTTAAAAAATACTTCAGGATTTTGAAAAATATTTCAGGGTACTGCCCGGTATTAAAAAGATACTTTGAGGATACTGGGCCAATATAGAAAAAATATTTCATGATCTTGAAAAATTATTTTAGAATCTTAAAAAATATGTTGAAGTATATTTTTTAGTATCAATCAATAACCTGAAAAATTTTTTTCATGATCTTAATTTAATTTTTCAAGATCATGAAGTATTCTTTTAGTACTAGTCAGTATCCTTTTAGTACCCGTCAATAGTTTGAAATATTTTTTCAACATTCTAAAATATTTTTTCAACATCATGAAATATTTTTTTCTGTACCAGTCAGTATCCTCAAAGTAATTTTTAGTACTAGTCAGTACTTTGAAATATTTTTTTTCAGTATCAGTCAGTATCCTTTTAGTACCATTCAATATCTAAAATATTTTTTCAAGATCTCAAAATAATTTTTCAATATTATGGAGTAATTTTATAAGATCATAAAGTATTTTTTCTGTACCAGCCAGTATCCTCAAAGTATCTTTTTAGTACTGGGTAGTACCCTGAAATATTTTTCAAGATCCTAAAATAATTTTTCAAGATCCTGAAGTATTTTTTAAATGCTGGTCAGTATCCTGAAGTATCTTTTTAATACCTATCAGTACCCTAAAAAAAAAAAAAGGATCAGCCTTTGCAATTTTGTGCCAAAACGGCACAATTTTGAGGAAGTGGACTTGCAGTGGATATTAAGGCCCCGTTTGGTTTACGAAACTCGCGTGAGTTCCAGGGAACATAACACAGTTCCCACCCCCAAACCCGTTTGGCGTCACAGGTTCCGGTGAGACTGAGTTCCAGCCTTGCCCAATCTTCTCACAAACGTGGGAAATTGAGATCCCTTCAAAAATGGCGGGATCTTGAAAACGTTCCTGAAATCGAATTATGAGACAAAAAGCCCCTCCGAAATTAGAAAACCACATGCTTCTCGCCTTCTTTCCCAGTTCGGCGTCACCATTCTTCTTTTCTTCCTTCGGCCACCACAATCGACGCCGCCTTGTAGGCATGAGGGATCGAGCGCTTTTTGTGTTTCCTCTTCCTTCTAGTCGCATCGTGTGCGTGATTGTGGCATGGGTTTTGGCTAATTTTGTTTTTCTTCTTCATCATTTCTGCTAGATGTTGTGGGTATGTGTATCTGCGTTTTCCTTCCCCTATTTCGTTGTTGTGTGTGATTCAGGAGCATTTTTCGTTTACTTTTGCTCCTCGGCTCAATAGATGTGGGTGGGTGTGGAGGTAGATGGCTTTTCCAGTGTAACTTGTTGTCGGCGCTTTGAGACTTTGCAACAGGGGAGACTCATGGAGCAAGGTTCTTGTAGAAATTTGAGAGATTTTGTACATGTTTATTTTTCACTTACCTCCTTAATTTTACTGTACTGGTTGACATTTTGTGTTGTGAGTTCGAACTTGACTGTTTGGTTCGAACTTGATTATTTGGTTCGAACTTGAATGTGTTATTTTGCAACTTCAGTGTGTAACTGGTTTTATAAGTTATTTGTAGGCTATTTTCGCATATCTTATGTTTGTTTCATGGTCCAGATCCCTTCGAGGTCTCCAAAAATTTTCTTTCTCCATCAATACGCGATTTGGTTTGCCTTTGTTTCTGTACAATTCACAAAACAAAACAAAAAATATGTTTTTTTGCCTTTTTTGGGGGGCATTGTGGGAATTTTACCTAATCTTCTTACTTAACCAACACCCAATTCTTCTTACCAAACAGTTTATCTTCCCTCAACTTACTTAATTTCCCATGTCTACCAAACAGCTCAACTTTTTAAAGTTCCCTCTCAATCTTCCCTTCCCTTCCTTTAAGTTCTTTTCCCTTCTTTAAGTTCATTTCCCTCCTTAAATGTTCCCTGAACCAAACGGGCCCTAATGGAGTCGACATTAGCCACTCATAAAAGTAAAAACGGTACCGGGGATTTATTGAGTGCAGATTTTTTTTTTCAATTTATATGTTATTTTATTTTTTTGCCCCAAAATTTATAGGTTGATTTGTGAAAAGAAAATCTGATAATTTTTTTTTAAAAAAAAAATTATTTTTCTTTTATTTAGGGATAAGATGACTAAAACAAAAAGGTACTGATACATTTTTGAATAAGAGAGAAAAATAAATTTCACAATTAAGATAATGAACCAAATAATTTTAGTTTTGGAAGCAATTTATACTATGGTCCACATGGTTTGGATTAATCCACCGGTATCTAACTCTACTAGCTACCAATATTCAAAGAAAATATATATTAATATCACATTGAAAATGTCAAAAATGATATTATAAATGTAACCTAAAATATGTTTCTTAGTCCTTTAAATTTATATCAGGTTTCATTTCAATCCTTTACGTTTATAAAGTATATTTTTAATCTTTAAAATTTAATATAAATTATTGTTATAAGTTTCTTCACCCTGGTGAAAAAAAAAATGAGGAAGTTTTTGTCCATAGGTGTAAAATAAAGCAGGATTTTTGCAATTTCATGGGGAAATAATAAAATAATAAAGTAATTTTCTATTAATATTTAATTCAATTGTTGCAAATCTCTAACAATGTTAATCTGGGAGGTTAATGGCAACTAAGTTCTTCATCCTCTTCCTTCCTTGTTTCTACAAGATGCTGTGTGTGGGGTAAGCTCAACCCCCTCTCCTTCTTTATTGTTTGTGGATTAGTGTGTAGTAGGAGAAGCTACTTTGCCAATGTAATTTATAGTATATGAGTTAAGTTTGTGAGAGGAGTTTTGTCTCGACTTGCGTAAATATGATTTTCTAATGTCAACCCAAACAGGCCCGGCGTTTCTCCTTCCCTTGTAATTGTAATTGTAACTGGTCATTTGAGACAAGAATGAAATTGAGTTTTCTTTTTGAGTAAATAGCCTTTTTGGTCCCTAACAAAAAACACAGACCTCATTTTGGTCTCTGACAAAAAAACCGACCCTTATTCGTCCTTTTTATGGACTAAAAAAGACATTTTGAAAATTTGTGAGGGATCAAAATGTCCACCAATCGACCCTTATTTGTCCTTTTTATGACTAAAAATGACATTTTTTTTTGTTAGAGACTAAAATAGTGTCCGTGTTTTTTGTCAAGGACCATAAATGATATTTACTCTTTCTTTTTAAAGTGCATGTAGGGTGTTTGTCAAATTGCCTAGAAGAGGAATTAAAGTTTAAGTGAATAACTCGCTATAATTAGAGGATCATAGACCAAGTTATGGATTTAAGAAACCAATTTGTTTCTTGAAGAGTGATGATTGGTAAATTATAGTATATGACTATGGTGCTGGCTATTTTCCTTCTGTTTTTCAGACCAACAGAGAACTTAAAACTTATCTTGAATGTTAGATAATGCATAAAAAGTGCTCGTTAAAATGCCATTAAAAGAGAATTAGTCCTTGAATTTACTAATCCGATTAGTTAAGGTTGATATTTTGGTAATGAAATTGAGTGTACCTAATTGAAATAGCTCCGAAGATGAATCGATGCTTTAGATGGATTATTATAATATTAAGAGATGTTATAGAAATATTTAAGAAAAAACAAAGAGAGGGAGGAAGAGACAATTTCCCTTGTCTATTAGTATTGAATTTTAATGAAATAAATGGCGTTGAGAGGAAACTGGATGAGAAGAAAATTAAATAGAATAAAAAAGTAGTTATTAAAGAGAAGATTTTGCTAGACAAGGAAAGGATTTGATATTTAATTTGATTGTTAAAAATAAAATAAAATATATGTTGCTATTTCATAGCTTTTGTGTTGTTGTGTTCTTATTAAACTCGTATGTACTTGTGTGTGCGGGTGTGTGTGATGTCTTTGAGAATTGAGATGAATTTGAGATTTTGTTTATGAAAAGTTTATAAAAAAATTATTTATACATTTTCCCCAAGCAAACCTTCATAAATTGGAAGAGATAGTTTTTCTAACAAGATTATGAACATTTTTATCAGAGGAACTAGACACAGAACACCGGATTTATTACTTACCTTTATGGACTGTGTATCCACACCTGTTATTCGTAGCTTTTGAGTTGCATCTGTTATTCGTAACTTTATAGCTACGCATATTTCGTAGCCTTCAGGTTGCGTCTATTATTTATTACCTTCGAGTTGCGCCTATCATTAGTAACTTTTTAGCGGCGCCTGTTTTGTGACTTTTAGGTTGCACTTATTATTTGTGACCTCTTGTTATTGGTAGCTTTTGAGCTACAAATGTTATTTGTGAGCCTTTGGGTTGCTCCTGTTATTCATGGCCTTCAGCCAACATCTGTTATTTGTTTTTGTATTGGTTCCTCTAGTGAAACAAGTTTTCAAAAAAGGAAATGTTTTCATCATTATTTATTAATGAAAATAAATTACTTTATCAAATTTTTGTTTATATTGAACTTATGATTATGATTATTTTTTTTTTTTTTTATAAATGCAAGCATATGATTATGCTAAATTTAAAAACTAGTTTTTATACATATTTCAATGATAACATTTATATCCTATAGTATAACATTTTAAGGACCACTATAGATCCGTACAAATTTATTTAAAGTATTTTAGTAATAAGTTTTGTATGAGACTTCGTTTACGTATCAAGTTATTTGTATTTCAGATAGCAGAAATAAGCCTACTCCTTTATTTGAAATATTAATTGATATTGTAAGGTTAATTTTAAGATGAATTTGAATTATTCGCTTGTTGAAGAGAAAAGTGGTTCCAAAAATCTTGTAGACATGACATTTATTCTCTTATTGTGTGTGTATATTTATATATATAAAGTCTTAATATTCCTTAGGAATTGGTTGTTTGATTGTTGCAAATATATTTGGAAAGTCCAACATTCAAAGAGATATTTGATCCATATTTACACAAAGGTTCATGGATAAATATTATAATATCATTTGATACTATATTAACCAAGTATATCTTGCCGATTGTAAGTAGAGAATAGTAAATTAAATAGGATTACGAAGTAAATTCACCTTATATTTTGTGTCGGTCATACTTTAGTATGTTTGGGGCGTGACAACTTGTATATATGGTACTCCCTCTGTTCCTTATTATAGGAACACTTTTATAGTGCAATTTACACTGCAAAAGTATTCCTATAATAAGGACCGGAGGTAGTATATCATTTTCATGTATTGAATTTGTATAATAGATGGCAAAATTAACTGGCATGTGTCAAAGATAAGAACATTTCAGCTAATCTACCTGAATTAGATCGAATTCCTTTTGCTTTGGACGGCTCTGACTCGTTTACTAATAAAACGAAGAAAAAGGAAAAGAAAAGAGATCCTAAAACTAATAAGGAAAACCAGAGCTCAATCAGCTCATAATTAACTGAAGTTCCTAATTGTGTAGTACTATTATTTTAGGGAAAAAGAAAGAATTAAAAAACACCAAGAGTCTATTTGATTCAACCACATTGTATACCTGCAATGATGATTATGATTTCGTTATACTAAGAGAAGAGTATATGATTGCTCTTTAATATGGTAATAGGGTTTACCAAGGTAATGATGATTACCAAACAATTGGTAATCCTCATTTAAACCTCCCCTTATGAATACTTATTATCACCTCATTGCATGGTTTATTAAGTCAAATTTATCCTTTAATCTAATTTGTCTTTGTTTCACTTTCACTTGCCTCATTTCACCCGACATGCCACATCACAGTTGCAGCCTTTACTACCTTCTCCTCCTCCATCCCTGCCACCGCTGCCTCCATCGTTGCCATCGCCGCCATAACAACTACTGCTATTGCCCCCTCCGTTGTTGCTGCCACTACCACTACCTTCTCCTCCACTGTTGTCATTGTCACCACCGTCTATCATCACCACTACCTCCTCCTCCATCGACATTGCAGCCACCCCCCGCCGCTGCCGTGACAGTTGCTGCTACTGCCATTGCCACGATTGCGACCGCCATTACAGTTGATGCTACTGCCGTGACAGTTGCTCCTCTTCCACCGTTATTGCTTTCACCATCTACCATTGCCACCACCGCCACACCATAGTTACCATCGCCTCCACACTACAACCATCACTATCGGACGATCCTCAGCGAGGTAGCGTGACAATTATGATAAGGCAGCACGATAACTCTTAACTATTTTTTTACAAAGATTATATTAAGGGTAAAATATACTTTGTGTGATATTGTAATGTTAAATAATTATTTAAAAAATAACTTATTGCACCCTGCTTAAAAATCAAACCAAACATTGCTTTGTAATTAATATCGTATTGCAGTGCACTTCAAGGTGAAATGGGATCGAACCAAACATGCCTTAAGAATTTTCTAAGCTTGATTTCGATTTTCTTGAGTAATTCATAGCCGGTCATTCCAGGCATGCCAGAGTCGATCAAAATTGTCAAGAAGGAAACTTCTGGTCGTTGAGTCCAAGGTATTGTTGTCTGCAGAGCTATGTTTTTTTGCCTGAATGTATAATTTTCCATTAACAGGAAAAATAAATACTCTCTTCCGTTTTTTTTATAAGGAACAACTACTAAAATTTTGTAGTTTAAAATGTTAATTAAAAACAATAAATGCAAGGAGCAACCTTTATACCTTTTTTTCAATTATACCTTTGTTTAGAAAGAATGTATGAGATAAAATAGGTAAAAAATTATTGTAGAGAGATAATGAGTAATATATATTTAATGAGGGTAAAAATGCAAAAATTAGTTTAAAATTTCGGACAAACTGGATTTATTGTTGTTCCTTATTTTAAAGACCACCCTTATTATGAGAGATAGAGAGAGAATGTTAAGCGGAGGGAGCACCATGAAACACAGTTCAAAGCCAGAGTCCAAACTGGAAAATAAAGAAAAGAAATGACGCAAAGTTCAGGCCAAATAGAGTAGTAACCAATCCCACATTTGCAACATCGAATGAGATGCTCTGTATCAAATAAGACTTAGTGGAGTAAAATTGCAAGACGTTCATGGGGTTTTAAATCTGAGCAATAGGTAATACTGTTGCGTTGCTGTATAAAATAAGACTGACTGCTGACCTTTTTGTCAAATAGCAGTGACTGTTGTAAGTGAATTTTCTTCTATGTCTTCCGAGAGTGTCCAGAAGAATGAAGGTGATCTTTGTGTTCCAACTTCCTGGGGTGGGTAAAATTAGGCATTACAAGTACAACCCCACTCAGGTGTGGCTAATCAATTTATTTAATTTAACACAGCTCCTAAGGAACCGAAGTTGAGGGCCTGTCTGGGTTGGGGTCATGCAAGTCGGAAGAAAAAACTCCTCACACAAACTTATTTCGTATACCATCTATCACATTGTAAAAACAGCCTCTACCGCTAATCTAAATAGGCACTAAAAAAATTGTGCCGGGGTTTAGGATGATGAATCTGATGTAGAATCACATCTAGAAGACTAGAACTCAAAATGTTTGCCCGCGTAAACAGTTTATAGGCAAGTCTGTCTTCTTCAAGATGCATCAATAATTGCTTTCTTTTCTGAGAACATACAGGCACAGCTATTCCTAAATCGAAGATCAGTTCTATCTGAAATTCTGAATTCACATTCTATGTTTATCCCTTTAATTAGAGGGATGACCCCTCTAATTAGAGGGATGTGGGCATTTTTATTTCTTATATATCTTCTTTATTTAGATTAAATTAAATGTTGCAACTTGAAATTTTTTTTTACCTAATATCTTAAATTAATTAATTTTTAGGATATTGGTGTTACAGGAAAAATATTTCTGAATGTAAGATTAAAAATTAATTAATTTGAGATACTGGAAGCAAAAAAACCAAATTCAGAATGCAAACATTTAATTTAATCTATATAAAAAATAATAATGCTTTCATCCCTAATGAGCATGTAAGGAGCAACGTAAGGGAGAAATATGGAATGTAAACCCGTACCAGACAAAATTAAGAGGCTTTCACTGAGGTCGACGGGTTCGCTTAAGAATACCGCTAAGAATATTGGGTTGGATGGTCTGTTTTCTCTGAAATAGTAAATTTGTTACCTTCGGCCCAAGAAATCCTCATGATTGGGCTTCGGCCCATTATATTGATGAATGCCTTGACTCCGAGAGATCCGAAAGTCAGAACAGAAAATAACTATTGGTGAAGCCTTGTGTGATCATGCTCTTCGGATTAGGGAATTTTTTCCTCAAAGGAAATTATGAATATTTTATTTAAATAATAATGAAAATAGAATTAAATGAATGCGAAGGATTTAAATTGAATAAGTTGGTGTTGAATTAAGAGTAAATACCTTTTTGATCCCTAACAAAAAAAAAATCATTTTTAGTCCATAAAAAGGACGAATAAGGGTCGATCAATGGACATTTTGATCCCTCACAAATCTCCAAAAGGTCATTTTTAATTCCATAAAAAGGATGAATAATGGTCGATTTTTTTTTTCAGTGACTAAAATGGTGTTCGTGTTTTTTGTTAGGGACCATAAATGATATTTACCCTTGAATTAATTAATGAAAATATGGCGGCTAATTGCTTATAAGGTCATAAACTGTACGTTATTTATCACTATCAACCAAACTTAACTAAAATTTAAATTTCATTAATTGACGAATCAAATAATTCGGAGTAGTTAAATTATAAATTGAATATTAGTCTTCTTATTCATGTGAAAAAAAAATATATATATTAGTCGTTTACTCGGCCTAAGTGAAGGCTGCTACGCTACCATCGTGGACTCTCTCCACTACGAGACAACCAGAAAGGGCCGAATACATTATTAAAAATAGTTTATAGAAATAAAATTAATCAGAATGTCTTTATAGGTAAGAATCTTACCTGATTTTAATCACATTTTTGTAGTTTCTTGTGACTCATAAATAATTATAATAGTAATAAAAAAAAAAGTCTAGAAGGGAAAAAACGGAGAGAGAAAAGACTTGCATATCAAGGTGGATCCATGTTTAGATCCGGGTCAAAGTTATAATGCTCCCTAATTTAAGCATAATAATAATACTCACGCAATAATTAGATTACTAAACCCTAAATATGATTGGTACAACATTTTTTTTTAGTTGCCCACCCGGTTTAATGGAGTTTCGTCCCGACTAATCCGGATCCGACTAGATGGTACAACATCTAGTGATCAGTACAACATATCACTAGAACAAAAAAATGGTAGGAGTGAGAGAAATAAATAGTCCGACCCATTAAGGGCGCGTTTGGATCCAAAGTTCAACAAGTTTCAAGAAAAATCCAAGAAGTGAGAGAACGAAGAGAAATACTTAGTTACTTCTAAAGTATCGTATCATCTAAACTCTATCTACTAAAAATTCACCAGCCTAGATTATTTTAATTCTAATTGACAGAAGACTCATCTTAGACAATTCACATTTTATATTTTTTAAGAAAAATAAATCTCTTAATTCAAGTTAGCTAGGGTTTTTTTTTTCCAAATTAAGAGGTTTATTTTTTTAAAAAATAAAATAAAATGTAAGTTATTTCATATGAATCACTAGTAAACTGGTATTAAAATGATCGAAATCAATGAAAATAGAGTTAAGATGATGTGACACTCTTAAAATATCTAAATATAAACAATCCAAATATCAAATATTGCAACCAAGACATGAGCAGAGAAATTTAAGGCTTTGTTTGGGAGTTTGGAAGGAAGGGGAAGGAAAGGAATGCAAGGAGAATGAAGGGGAGGGGATGGAAGGGAAATGAAGGATATTTCCTCCCCTTGTTTGGGAGTTAAAAAAATAGTAAGGGAGGAAGATGATGGATTAATGAGTTATTTTTACCATTTTGTCATTTTCTTTAATAATTAATATAATTATTATACTTTACAAATAAATTTAAATTTTCTAAAAAAATTATTTATGTATTTTTTATATTCAAAAAATTATTTATGTGGTGGCGGCGGTGGTGTGGCGGCGATGGCGGTGGGGTGGTGGCAGCGGTGATGGTGTTGGTGGTGGTGGCGGCGGCGGCAGGGTGGTGGGGTGGTGTGGTGGAGGCAGTGGCGGTGATGGGGTGGTGGTGAATAAGGGTAATAAAGTAATTAATCTATTTCCCCTTTTAAAACCCGTCCATATTGAGGAAACTTTATTTTTTAGAAGAAGAATGGTTTTGGGGGATTTGTAAAAATCCGTGATTCATTCCCCTATTATTTTTTATTATTTTCTTTAAACTAATTAGTTTAACTAACAAACTAATGTATAATTTTTTCAGGATCTTAAAATAAATTTTCAAGATCATGAAATATTTTTCCAGTACCGTTCAGTATTCAAAAATATATTTTTAGTACTATTCAATACCCTTAAATATTTTTTTCAAAAAGAAAAAGGGAAAAAAAGTGCCAGTTATATGAAGCCATAACGACGCCGTACAGGTGCAGCGGAGGGTAATATCAAATGACCAAAGCCACATCCATATTTTTCCAGTGCAGGCGCCTCATGAATTATGATCCTTGACAATGGGCCCCACTATTTTAACCTTTTCCGCGCCTGCTCTTCTAGACGATTAAACTAAACACTTTCAAAGTTGAATCACTAAAACCTGCTACCGTAGATACATTCTTTATTCTCTTCATCTAGAAGATATCGTCACACTTCCTTTAAAGTCTCTTTCTATCGCCATCGCCTCTCACATAATCTTGTATATATATTGAAAACTATATTGCTCTGCTCTCTCATCAAATTAAACTTGAAAATTCACAAAATAAAGCTAATCGTTGGAATTACCTTTTGATTTGCTCCGAAGATGATGGGAGACAGAGAATTTCAGTTTGATCAAGAAGCACAAGACCCGTTTGAAGCAGAAGAGACTCTCTCCCTCTCCGACCTTCCAATTACCGGCGATTCAGCTCAATCGGATTTTTCGTATTCAAAGGATGGCGACGACGACTTCTTCGAGTTCATTAGCGAAGATTTCACAGCCTCGACGATGAACACAGACATAATCTTCTGTGGGAAAATCATCAACATTGAATCTTCGAAAGACGCAAAACAGAGCAATACTAACCAGAGCGACGATGATAGTAGTGATGTTCTTCTTCCATGGATTCTAAACAAACACACTTCGAAATCCACCATATCCGGCGATTCCGCCATGCGTAAGGTACGAGAATTGAAGGATTCGAAGGACTACTATTCCAGAGGGAGGGTTTCGTTGATGAGGTCAGCGACCAAGAGGAGGTGGTATTTTTTCATGTTTAGAATGCCGTCCACAAGGTTGCCGGCGGAGATGGAGTTGAGAGACATTAGGAACAAGCAGAGGCGGAGGAATGTTCCGGCGGCGGCGACGAAGCATCCGGTGCCGACGGGAGAGGAGGAGATGGTGAGTAAGAGCATAAAGGGAAGGAGGATCTGGTGGTTTGGCAAGATGTTCAGGTCGTTGGGATTGGGATGTGGAAATACAGTAAGCAAGCAAACGACGTCGTGAACAGCTTCATGTCGATGATGTAAATACAAGCACGTGCTGGCTTGGGTCTGGAGCTTGACCAGGCTCCAATTAGTCGGAAGCAATCCTCTCCTAATCTATTTTTCTCTTTATTTTTTATAAACCCATTTGAGTTAAAGTAGTATTATGACTTTTTAGAACTACTTTATAGAAAGAAAATTAATCAGAATGTCTCTATAGTGATTTTAATCACATTTTTGTAGTTTCTTGTGACTCATAAATAATTATAATAGTTCAAAAAAAAAAAAATAGTCTAGAAGGAAACAAACAGGAGAGAGAAGAGACTTGCATATCAAGGCGGATCCATGTTGAGATCCAAGTCAAAGTTTTAATGCTCCATAATTTGATCATAATAATAATACTCACGCAATAATTAGATTATTAAAGCCTAAATATGATTGGCACAGTAGATCACTAGAATAAAAAAGATGGTAGGAGTGAGAGAAATAAATAGTCCGGCCCATTAAGGGTGCACCTGGACCCAAAGTCCAACAAGTTTAAACAAACATCCAAGAAGTGAGAGAAATACCTACCTACTTTAAAAGTATCGTGTCATCTAAAAAAAAAACACACCAGCTTGGATTATTTTCATTCTAATTGATAGAAGACTCATCTTAGACAATTCACATTTTATATTTTGTAAGAAAAATAAATCTCTTAATTCAAGTTAGCTAGTTTTTTTTTTTTTTTAAATGTAAATTATTTCATATGAATCACCAGCAAACTAGTATTAAAATGATCTAAACCAATGAAAATAGAGTTAAGACGATGTAACACTCTTAAAATATCTAAATATAAACAATCCAAATATCAACTATTGCAACCAAGACATGAGCATCTGAGCAAAAAAAAAAAAAAAACCAAGACATGAGCAGAGAAATTTAGAGGAATATAATGAGAAGCGTATTATATTTTCTAACCTTTTTTTCAAAAAAAAAAAAAAAATATGTAATTTAGATCTACTTATTATTAGCCACATATTTAGCCGGCCTCACCACCCAAGTATCAAATGTCAAAAGCAAAAACAAAAATACGTCAAACATCTATCAAGGATTTTCCCAGTGTTTTAAAAATTATAAACAATGATACACGGTTTAATAATAAAATATAAATATTTTTTTTTTTTTATATGAAAAGGTTTTGGAGGGGTTCGGCATCAGTCCCCCACCAAGGCCAAGGCACGGCCCCGGGCTCTTTGAGCACTTAATGGGGACTTACGAGATCGCCTACCAAAGGAGTCTCAGCGACAATAGCGGGGATCGAACACACATCCCTTTAAGATTTAATCAAATCCCTTACCATCTATGTCAACTCTCTTTGGCATATAACTAACTTTTTAATTTGCCTGAAGCAAGCTTATACAAAGAATTAGAAAGAGTACTCTACCACATGACATCATTGATATATCATTGCGACAATCTTTCAAGATTAATCAAACTTTTTTTTTTTTGGGCCATGGCTTCCCATTGACTATGAAAAGTTCCGTCTCTGACTCTTTGGACGAAAAAACTATAATAACACGTGGTTTATAAGAATAAATTATACTTCCTCCAGTCCTAATTATAGGATAACATTTGGGAGTTTGATTTAGTCCTAATTATAAGACAACATTCTAATCTTTGTTAATTTTTTCCTAAAATGTCCCTATTGATATGAATGAAGGATTATGTAAAATCAATAAGGTAGTTGAAGTACAAAATTTATATAAAGGCGTTTTTGAAAAATGAGTAAAATAAACTAATTTAACTTTTATCATTAATTCCTCCAAAATCGGTTAATTATGTCCTATAATTAGGATAGGAGAGAGCAGTGGCGGAGCCAGGATTTAGAACTTATGGGTGCACAATTAGTGTAGGGGTTCAGGGGCAGCGCCCCTGAAATTTTTTTTTTTTTAAAGGAAAGTTTTAAATGCTTTAAGATTGTATCGTTGATATTTTCTGGAAGGAAAAAAGTTTGAAGAATGAAAGAAATCAAAGAACTCGGGGAAGTCATGAAGTAGCACTAAGAGCACCCTAAGTGTGCCTTTATAGAGAAAATGAACCTGATGAACAAAAAGGAAAGAGAAAACAGAAAATGTATACAAATAAGACTTATTATCATGCTTTCACCATAGAGCAAAGGAATAAGAGAAGGATAGTTACAAACCGACACTTCAAGTTCAACATGCCTCAAACAGGGGCGGAGGCACACTAGTTTTTCATGCTATTATGCTGTTGCAATTACAATTATAAGCTTCTTTTTTACTATGTTTAATATGTTTTGTTTTGGATTGGAGTTGTCGCAAAGGACATTGTCTTGTGTATACCCCACCTAGTAGGATGAGACATTGTAGTTGTTGTTGTCATTGTTGTTTGTTGTCTCACTAAAATTACTGTTGGCTGAGTCAGGTAATGTGAGCTTAATATAAGAAGAAATAGAAGACAATCCAAGTATAACACATAAAATCACGACACAGAGAAAAGCTATGCAACCACAACAATTATCTACCAAACAATAATCTCTTAGTACTATTTTTGATGATTAATTTGCATGTTAGTTGTCTGCCCTATGTAAAATATCAATCTTGCCCGGTATTGAAGATATTAGGCTAGAATATCTAAGTTCTGCAAATAATAAAAAACGCAAATGATTTTTTAATGATAATTTCAATTTTATGTTTCATGCCCAACAGAAGGGTCAAAAATAAGCTCAGAAAAATCAAACTTGTACATCCTAGTATCAAGCTTACTGATAAAAGTGTCTAGTCAGCTCAATCAATGGAACAGAGGAGGGCCTGCATCAACTAGGGGCCACGCAACCAAGGAAAAAAACGTCCTTAAAATATTATTCCAACGCATTACAGCTCAAGCATTCAACTTATTGCAAGCACCTAAATCTAAGTTCTCGTATAAAAAGGATGACATCGCATCTCATATTAATAATATGGAAATATAAATAAAAAAATAAAGGACACCATGCATAATGATTCTCCTTAAATAAATAAAACCGCTTGCCCTTTGCTACAAAATAACACATTCATATATTCAGCCTCAGCCTTCAAAAATTATTACTTAAACTGCATAGAGAAACCAACAATATCCACAAAATAATAAACCCAAACTGCACTCCAAAAATAGTCACACAGTAAAAGCAAAATTTATTTTCACTATCACAGAGAACCAGACAATTTAACAAGGAAAAATTAGCACATCTAAAATGCCCAAACAAAACATAGGACTCAACATAGACAGACGGTTACTTATACACAGAGTATCAAGCCTGTCCTATCCAGTCAGTCAAGCAAACTTTAAAAGACAGAACAAAGCACTAATCAACCTTTTGTAAAGACCTCATGCCAAGACACAAACAATTAGTTTTGTAAAGCACTAAAATTTCGTACTTTACCATTAGTTTTCGGGTCTACGAGCGTACGAGACGACAGATGAAATTTACACAAGACCTTATTTGAAGGTCATTTGCTACGCTTTGCAGGAGAGATTATAAAGTCAAAAAATAGATTATTTCAAATGAATTTTGTTAAGAAGAAAAGCAAGTGAAATCAGCTGTGAGATTATAAAACCATTCCCGGGTAATTTAAATTGTGAAACCTTTGGGTGCTTCACTGAGGCAAACAAGAGGAAAAAGGCTGGGAAGCTATCCAAAGCGGGGCAGACGAGCCAGCCTTCACGTTTGCCTCATTGAGATGATAACAGGTGAGAGGTGAGAAATAGATACGGCAAAACAGCTGAGGCAAGGATTTAATTTATATGAACTGGAATGTGTTGTAGGCGGGAGGTTAAACCCTTGCACAATCAAGAGTTCATCAAGATTCTGAAGTTGAAGACAAATCTAGAGTCGTGGCAAAAACATAAACCCCTGATGAGCATAAAAAGAAGATATATTGTGTAGACTTTTCTAATTAGAGGAAATAATTAGAGAGAAAGAAGATATGAGAAATTGTGTATATTGATAATAGAGCAATAATGCTCATACAATGGTGTAGTGTGATTGTTTTCAATGATGAGGGTAGGGATCCCTTTATATAGATTAGGGCCCCTAACTAACCCTCTAACTACTTTAACTAATCACTAACTAATCAATTGAACTACAACAACTAAGCCCTTAATCTAATGGGCCTTAACCAACCAATCTATTCCCTTATATTCTAACACGCCCCCTCAAGTTGAACACTATTTATCTTATATGTACTCAACTTGAACAATACAAAATAAGGGGATAAGGAGAATTAAATTGTTTACAATTAACAAAAATACAATACAAAACTTCTTCAATTCACAACAATCTTCCTCCATTCTTCTTTTGCTGATTCATTTTTGAACAGCTTCAATCTGAAGCTCTGAACTTTCTTCGCCGCATTCAAGTATGAAGTCTAAGCTTCGAACTTTCTTCATTGTTTTCGAGTCATGAAGTCTAAGCTTCGAACTTTCTTCTGCTACATTCAAGCATGAAGTCTAAGCTTCTGAACTTTCTTCTGCTGCATTCAGTCATGAAGTCTAAGCTTCTGAACTTAGCTTCTTAACTTTCTTCTGCTGCATTCAAGCATGAGCCCCATTTAGAGTTCCTATAAGAACACATCCATTCATTCCAACCAGGTAACACTATCAATACTCTTCGCCTCCATTCACAACATCCCATTGATTTACCACCAATCAATAACATAGAAACAGCATCAAGAGCAACAATGCCAACATGCGCCTATCAGGCCCTCACCACATTACCCGAACATAACAGATAGACCATTACCATATTTTGACTATTATTTTCAATTCTGGCAGAACATAAATCAGATAGACCATTAGAAGATACATTAGGTCCAAATATAGAAATTCTTTGCTTCCAATAGGGACAATAAATTGACCAAAATTCAGTGAAACAGAAATTGAAGCAAAACCATGATGACTTAGCAAAGTCCTTTGCCACCGCAGGGCAATGTGAACGGATCACCACCGCATTGATTCAAAGCTCTAATCACCTTAATAGCCAATTATGATTTTTCAGGAAACAACAAGAACTCAAAAACAACTTGAACATCAAAATAATGCATCCAACACCAATATCTCCTCAGATTTAAAAGGATGACAATAGGAATGAAGATGGGCTTCTACTCAATAATAAGATTTAATCAAACCTCTGAATGCAGATTGCATCCAACCTGCATGTTTCACTTTCACACCTCGCAAACGATCTATGTGCCTCTTGGCAGCAATGGTGCAGGCAGGAAACTTAATTGCAAAAACTTTCTCAAACCCTTGTACATGGCACTTTACATATCTCTCCAGAGTTGTCACTTGCATAAGTTTGTGCGGATCGACCTTTCCAAGTCTTTCAATATAAACTGGTCTTCCCTCCTTATCAACACCATGATGACCATGAGGGTAATAATCCAGAACATCATTTAACTCCTTATACTCAAAATCCTCCATTTGAGCATATCGGCCCACATGTGCTTCGCCTTTTTTTTTTTTTTACTTGCTTTTAGGAACCTTAACATCATATGGTAATGTAACTAGATACTAACTGATCCCAATGAAACCATCTCTGTAATTCAAAGATTTGAGCACTGCTGGATGAATCAACTTCTGGATCAACCATATTAAGCTCTTTCTCCAGAAACTCCACAAATTCTTCCCCTATTTCCGCCAATTCCTCCCATAGGCTCTTCGGCTTTCCTTGTGAAGTAGAGTTTGCTTCCCAGCTCCTGAATTCTTCTTGAAGATCTTTGAAAAAATCCTCTAATCCATAAAATTCTTCTTCCTCTATTGCAAATAAGAATTGGAACCACTATTTCCATAATCAAATTTTCTACTCGAAGTAGAATTTATCAATGTATTGTACGCACGTTTTATCCTCATAAACTTCTCCTGCGCCACCACGGCTGGCTTCAGAAGAGTGATGATGTCTCTTGTATATTTCCCTGTTCATGGCTGCTTTGGGGAAATTTCGTGCGTCTCTGGTACTCGCCCTGTCTTGAGGAAGGACTCTGCTTCCACACAACAATCGAATTTTAGCCAGCGATTTCTGTGTCTTTCAAATCTCAAGTCGCTTTGCAAGTCAAGAGGTCGTGTTTCAGTGGCAACGACGCTGGGGCAATCACCTGAAATTCAAGAATCCCAATCTTGCAAACATGGAACGACGTCCGACAAATCACGCTTTGGTATCTCGTCTGTGAGTCAATTGCATCGTGGATCTCGGCATGAGTCTTTTCCCTCTTCGTCGGCGTCGATCTTTCCGACGTGGGACTTTTGCCTCTTCGCCGGCGTCGTCTCTCCCCTCCTTCAGGGGTGTCGCGCCGTCTTCACCGGCGTCGATCTCTCCCCTCCTTGGAGGTGTCGCGCCGTACGTGGGGATGCTCACCGTCGTTTGCCCAACTCTGCTCTCCAAACCAGAAGGTCGCAGTGTGGCTTGATCTTGGTTGCTCGCCGGAACTTGAAGATGGTGTGATTATGTCGAGAGGATGTGCAAATCCTATCGGGTTGTGCAAATCAATCGGGTCGGACGCTCCACTGCATTCAAAGACTTGGATCTTGCTTATCCGGTTAGTTCTTGGGCCTTTTCTTGATTTTGGGCTTGGTGGGTTTGGCTGTATCTTGATTAATTGCTAATTCTTGGACCAAGACTTTATTCTGGGCTCGGTGGTAAACCAAGAATCACCATTCATGGACTAATTATTTGGCCTAACCAAAAGAAACCTAGGCTCTGATACCATGTAGACTTTTCTAATTAGAGGAAATAATTAGAGAGAAAGAAGATATGAGAAATTGTGTATATTGATAATAGAGCAATAATGCTCATACAATGGTGTAGTGTGATTGTTTTCAATGATGAGGGTAGGGATCCCTTTATATAGATTAGGGCCCCTAACTAACCCTCTAACTACTTTAACTAATCACTAACTAATCAATTGAACTACAACAACTAAGCCCTTAATCTAATGGGCCTTAACCAACCAATCTATTCCCTTATATTCTAACATATTGAAAGACACAATCACAGAGATGCAAATACCTGAATTTCCTTTGATGGTAATAACGAGCAGCTTTGCTCGACGAAATAAGGATGAGCATTGACGGAAGGAGGGATGGCCGTTGACGGTGGAAGGTTGGTCGAAATAGGGATAGCCGTTGACGGAAATAGAGAGAATGGCTGTGTCGGCGGAGGAGAGGTGATCGGAATCTGGATGTGAGGTTTGAATCGAACAAATGAAGAAAGGAAAGGATTTGGGGAAAATAAAAAAGAATCGAAGAAAGGAAGAAAGGAAAGGATTTGGGGAAAATAAAAAAGAATCGAAGAAAGGAAATGGAAGCGTTCGAACCCAGGACCTTTAAGGATTAAGGATTAAGGAATATGACCAAAGCATTAACCAATTAATCCAATCAGATTTATTAAAAATGAATTTCTTCACAAAATATATATTTTTATGGGTTCACTTGCCCCCAGAAAAACTAGTGTGCCTCCGCCCCTGGGAGGGAGTACTACTATTTAAATGCTGTAATTAGGGGTTTGGAAAAAACCGCCAGTCAATCTAAATAAGTCATATAATGAAATCAGACCAAATCTGTTGGTCGAATTGGATTGAGTTCTAAACCAAGTGATCAGACCATCTAATCTAGTCTAATTTTAATTCAAGTGAAATTTTTTATTTAATATTTTGTAATTCGGATTTTTTAATCATTGATTATTGTTGATGACCATTCCTAAGGATTTATTATTAAATTTTAATGTTTTGGGATGATTTTTACATGTTTATAGATATATTTTTATTGTCTTAATCGTGTTTTATCATGCTAAAATCTTACTTCCCATTAAAAAAATTAAATTGAGGTCCTGAACAAACTAAACCAGTTCTGGCAATCCAGTTTACCAAGTCTAATCCAACACAATCTCATGGGCGGCCAAACCCAACCTGTCTAGAAAACATACTAGATTTCATCTAATTTAGTTTGATCAGTCGTTTTTGCAGCCGTAGCAATCAACTAAAAGCTATGTGAACTATTCCTATAATATTCATTTTTCAAATACAAATACATCAGACAAAAAAAGGTCAAAGCATATTGTGAGAAAGTGACCAGAAAGGTGGTTCCACTCAGGGCGGAAACAGAAATTTACTGAAGTGGGGTACCATTGATGGGGGGATTTGGGGGCAGCGTCCCCAAATTTTTTTTTAAGGAAAGTTTTAAATACATTAAAAAACAAGAAAATAAAAAAATGTCAAAAAAAATAAAAGCAAGGCTAAGTGCTGTTAGAAATGCAATAACATAAATTACAATGAAGGATGGGCACTCAATATGTTCAAATACATATATTTTAATAATAAAAGTATATTACAATGAAAATAATTACAATGTCATCATTTTAGACATTATATTTTAGAATTATATAATAATTGCCTTATTATTAATGCTATCAAATACATCTTTTTCAATATAAGGCACTAAACAATCATTCAACCATCCATCCCCTATTTGATTACGAAGTGTAGTCTTGATGTATTAAGAGTGAGCATTTAATTTAAGGGTGGACAATCATTTAAATATGTATATATATATATATATATATATATATATATATATATATATATATATATATATATATATATTTTTTTTTTCTTTTTCTTTTTTCTTTTCCTTAAACATCTCAAATTTAGGGGGGGCACTTGCCCCCCTTGTACATAACCTGCGTCTGCCTTTGGTTCCACTGCTACTAGGCAAGCAGATACAAGATGAGTCCGGTTTCTCTGCCTATTAGTTTTCTACCTATCCCTCCTCATCTTCAGATCCTGGCCGTCGAAATCTTGATCCAAGCATTCAGATCATTTTTTGAATCACCGCATGCGGTAGTTCGAAAAATATGATCAGCTGGATCATTGGATCAAAATTTCGATTGCCAGATCTGAAAATGAGGAAGGATGGGTAGAGAAGGGATGTGGAGAGGATCTGCTTCTGATACAAGATCCAGTCTCCTTGCCTATCCAAATCTTTAGATAGCCAGTTGTAGTTCATCCATTTTAGACCGTTCATATTTTTTTAAAAAAAAAATTAGTTGAGAGATTATTTTTATTTTAAATTTTTTACGTATTAAAATATTTTTTAAAAAAATAAAAATAAAAAATAAAAAAATTATACCATTCAGATTTCATATTTCATATTTCATGTCAACAATCAAAAGCAACTCCACCTGCCTATCTAAATGATGGGCATGGAAACTAGGTCCACTATTTTAACCGTTTCCGCGCCTGCTCTTCTAGACGATTAAACTAAACACTTTCAAAGTTCAAACACTAAAACCTGCTCCCGTAGATACATTCTTTATTCTCTTCATCTAGAAGATATCATCACACCTACTTTGAAGTCTCTCTCTATCGCCATCGCCTCTCACATAATCTTGTATATATATTGAACACTATATTGCTCTGCTCTATCATCAAATTAAACTCGAAAAATCACAAAATAAAGCTAATCGTTGGAATTACCTTTCGATTTGCTCCGAAGATGATGGGAGACACAGAATTTCAGTTTGATCAAGAAGCACAAGACCCGTTTGAAGCAGTAGAGACTCTCTCCCTCTCCGACCTTCCAATTACCGGCGATTCACCTCACTCGGAATATTCGTATTCAAAAGATGGCGATGACGACTTCTTCGAGTTCATTAGCGAAGATTTCACAGCCTCGACGATGAACACAGACATAATCTTCTGTGGGAAAATCATCAACATAGAATCTTCTAAAGACGCAAAACAGAGCAATACTAACCAGAGCGACGATGATAGTAGTGGTGTTCTTCTTCCATGGATTCTAAACAAACACACTTCGAAATCCACCATATCTGGCGATTCCGCCAGGCGTCAGGTACGAGAATTGAAGGATTCGAAGGACTACTATTCCAGAGGGAGGGTTTCGTTGATGAGGTCAGCGACCAAGAGGAGGTGGTATTTGTTTATGTTTAGAATGCCGTCCATAAGGTTGCCGGCGGAGATGGAGTTGAGAGACATTAGGAACAAGCAGAGGCGGAGGAATGTTCCAGCAGCGGCGATGAAGCTTCCGGTGCCGGCGGGAGAGGAGGAGATGGTGAGTAAGAGCATAAAGGGAAGGAGGATCTGGTGGTTTGGCAAGATGTTCAGGTCGTTGGGATTGGGATGTGGAAATACAGTAAGCAAGCAAACGACGTCGTGAACAGCTTCATGTCGATGATGTAGGCTTGGGTCTGGAGCTTGAACAGGCTTCAATTAGTTGGAAGTAGATACTCTCATAATTTATTTTTCTCATTATTTTTTATAAACCCACTTGAGTTAAAGTAGTATTATGACGTTTTAGAACTAGTTTATAGAAAGAAAATTAATCAGAATGTCTCTATAGGTAAGAATCTTACCTGATTTTAATCACATTTTTGTAGTTTCTTGTGACTCATAAATAATTATAATAGTTCAAAAAAAAAAAAAAGTCTAGAAGGAAACAAACAGGAGAGAGAAGAGACTTGCATATCAACATGTTGAGATCCAAGTCAAAGTTTTAATGCTCCATAATTTGATCATAATAATAATACTCACGCAATAATTAGATTATTAAAGCTTAAATATGATTGGCACAGTAGATCACTAGAATAAAAAAGATGGTAGGAGTGAGAGAAATAAATAATCCGGCTCATTAAGGGTGCATCTGGACCCAAAGTCCAACAAGTTTAAACAAAAATCCAAGAAGTGAGAGAAACAAGAGAAATACTTACCTACTTTAGAAGTATCGTGTCATCTAAACTCTATTTACTAAAAATACACCAGCCTAGATTATTTTCATTTTTTTTTGGTAAACAACAGGGTTAAAACCCAAAAATACGAAAAATAAACGAAACGCAAACAAACCAAACTAAAAACTAAGAAACGCCACAGTGCGCTCCCTACTAACCGTCGCGAGGTCTGCCTGGTAGAGCAGCAGAATTCCTCCCGGGGCCTCCTCAAAGAAGATCTTGTCTGTTTGAATGTTTGGATCAAGCATGTAGTTGGCCATCCAGTCTGCACACATATTGCCTTCTCTATAAGTATGTTGTAGTTGCACCTCCCATTCTTTGTTCAACAGTGCGTATACGAGATAAAAGACGAATCTCATGGATGCTCCCCCTCCTCGGTGAGCCCGGTGATCGCTGTTAACGAATCACTTTCCAAAATTACCTTTCTGTACCCAGCCTTCCAGGCTTCCTCTAAGCCATGCAGAATTCCCCAGAGTTCTGCTCTGTATGCCGAGCAGATCCCTAGCCTGAATGCAAAGCCACCCAACCAGCGACCTTGTGTGTTTCTAACCACTACACCACGTGTTGCTAAACCAGGATTTCCTTTTAGATTGATTTAACGTACATGATTTAAAAATTTGAGTTAAAGTAGTATTATAACCTTTTAGATTGATTTAACATACATGATTTAAAAATTATGGGGATGATGAGAGAAATCTGATTCTAATTGGCCCTTGTAAAGAGATGATCTTTGTCTTTGGACTTTCTAAATCATTATTATTTTTGCCTTTGATATTAATATAAGGCATATTTGAGAGGTTGATTTTGATTCTAAATATAAAACATATTTTTCATATTTATCATCATTTTCAAATTCATCCCTATTAATGTTCTCTCGACAATGATCAACGAGAAGAGGGAATGGGGGAATTAAGGAAGATTACTATGATACTTTAGAAAATACATGTCATATTGACTAACTCAACCAACATCTTTAATATAATCTAATTAGGTAAATATGTATTATATTAAGGATCAGAATAAGAACAAGTATTTTATGTTAGGAGATTTACTATGAGATCCTAAATGTAATTACCAAATGTTCCTATATTTAGTGAGCAATATGAATATTTTGTCATTTTCAGGCTCACTTATGAGACACTTGAAAATTTACATTCTTTATTTAGAATCGTAATTCTTTCTTTTATTATTATCAATTTTACTATTTACAAGTACTTGAGAAAACAGAGAAAACTTAATCTACAAATTCTTATAATTTATTTCAATTTTAAACAAGGCCCTTTTTAAGGTCTTATAGTTGGATTGTGTGGTGAGTATTCGGTTTTTGGTTGGAATCGAAAAAACCAAACAATTGAATAGAAAGCATTTTAATTACCGAACTAAAACTGAAGTGTTGAAATAACCGAAGCCGAATTTATTGACAAATTTTGATTCGGTTTTCGGTGTAGTTTAGTTATTGGGCCTTTTCGGCCTTTTTTGGCTGCAGGCCTATCCAAAGCCAAAAAAATTGCAACCCAAGGAAAAATTCTAACAGCAAAGATAATTAAACAAACCTGTATCTAGCAACAAAACCCATGGACAAGACGACATTTGAAAAAAAATTCAACCGCTAGTATTTCAGTTGTTTCACCTAATCAAACTCATGTATCAAAGCATTTCAAGATCATTCGAAAACAGTGAATGACATTATATGTGGAAATACGTCAGGCTAAGTTAGACCTTAACAAAATATGTTTGAGTTTTTAATAGAGGTAAAAGGCTTAAATTTGGGCCTAAGTCTGAATGCAGACTTCTTTTTACACTCAAGTTGAGCCTTCATAAGGTCTAGTTGAACCTGAAGACTTTTTGAAAGTCTACTTACAATATAGGCCTTAAAAAGACTTTATATTGCAGGCCTTAAAGACTATAAGTAGGCTTTGAGCCTACCAAAATCTACATAAATTTAGATTTCAAAGCATAATATTTATAAATTGTAACCTTATTTTTTTAACAAAATTTTTGGGTACAAATTGTACCATTCAAATAAGCTTTTAGCCTACATATAATTAAAATAAATCGTATTATTATTATTATTAAAAATTGATTTCACTAAAATTCAAACCCAATAATATAATCATCCAAAATAAAACCTTATTATCATTAAAGAGAATAGTAATGATGCAACCATGAATTGTTAAGAGGATGTTTCAAAGAAAATTTCTCAGAGAATAGTAGGGTAGTACAGTAATCAACTAATTATAACTTGAAATTAGAATATAAGAATCAAAAAATATAAATATTATGTTATTTATATAAATATAAATATATTTATTTAATGTGCAAACATGCCAAGTATAAAGGCTTATAGGTCGGACCTTAACAAGATAAGTATATCCTATTCATTCATTTAGGCCTTTAAATATGCATTGTCAAAGTTTTTTAATAAACAGGCCAGACCATACTAGGCCCTAAACATATCAGGTCATAGGTTGCTTGATAGGGGCCTGATTTTTTCCCAACCCTAAATGACATAACATAATTTACAATTATTGGAGGTATGGAGCATCAAATGACAAATTTGAACAAGAATTTGATATCCATTTTTTGATGCCACCACACATGAGTAGGGGTGAGAAAATCAAAACTGAAATGTGCATTACTTTGGACATTAGTTTGAAATGTGCTCTGATCCGGTAATATTTTATTTAATAAGCAATTTTTTGGTAAAAATCCCTCAAATAGCCTTCACCTCTTCTATTTTCTTCTCCTTCTTCCTCACACCTCTCGCCTCCCAGTGTGTGGGGAGTGTATGTGTGTTGGAGTGTGGTTAGAAGTGGGTAAACGACTCCCTTTATTATCACAAAAAAATCAAATGGCGGGCAACACGTGCTGCCCTCCTTATAATATAATATAATATTATTATATGTTTTTTTATTAAATCCTAAAAATAAAATAGGATATTACACTCTGATGATCAATAAAAATTTATTGGTGTTTGATTATCTACCTCACCACCAAGCCTAACAAATAAATAAATGAATTGTTCTAGTTTAACCAAGGGTTTCGTGCTCAAATAATGTTGTCCATACAACCATGATAATTACTTGAAAATAGTGAGATTCCTCCATAGCGGGCATACAAACCAAACTAGTCAGTTATAACATCAAATAGTTGTAGATTAATCCAAAAAAATTATGCATCTCCAGTCAGGCCAAAAAGACTTTTTGTAACAGAAACACTTAGTAATACTCTGCATCAAAAAGACACAATGCAAAAAAAATTAGGAATACAATAAAATATTTATTTTTTTGAATTGAAAAGGGGACCAAACAGGCCCTGTGGGCATATAACCCTCCTCCACCTCTCCTATGCCAGGGATCTTTTCTAGCTACCAGCTCTATCAAAATTTCAACTCCATTTTGAACTTGTATTTGTTGAGTATTTCCTTTCAACATTTTTGGAATACACTAAACTGTAAACCTATAAGCGATGTTACAACAAAATATTAACTGGATCCTCTACAAAAGGAAATCGTTTATTCTTTGCCTTTCCGTTTTAAGTTACCTCTTTCATCAGTCTGTGTAGATTCAAATCGTGACATCAATTAATTCTCTAGTAATTCTTCATCGTAAATAATTTTCTTCCTCTCCCTCTTCAATTTCTTACTCCATCCATTGAAAGGGGTGCCATTTCCTATGGTCCATCAGCCACAGTTACCTCGAGCATGCCATTTTGATGTCGCATTTTCTTTGGCGAGTGAGAGAGAGAACCTGAAGAAATGATTCAACAGACTGCTGATCCTTTGGCGAGAAAGTCGCATCATCTCTTCTCCTCTGCACAAACTCAATGTTCAGCTCTACCTGCAGCCCCAAGCCCCACCCAAGCGGGGTTGGCTACGGTCCTCTTCCCTTCCCATCCACTTCCCATCCCCTTCCTCATCTCAGCCGTTGGATTGAAATCTTAACCGTTCAGATCTAATATTATATAAAAGTATTATTTTTATATTTTTTTTAATAATTTAATATTTTTTTAATATAAAAATAATATTTTTATAAAAGATTAAATTTGAACCGTTCAGATTTCAATCCAACGGCTGAGATTGAGAAGAGGATGTGAAGTGGATGGGAAGGGAAGAGGATGGGAGCCACACCTAGAGCCGGGAAATCGGGCCGAGCCCATCGGGCCGACCCGTTTAGGCCCTGGCCCGTCAAGGGTCGGGTTTGAAAAATAGACGAGATATTTGAAATTGGCCCTGTAGGGCCAGCCCTGGAGGGCCTCGGGCTTAAATGGGTCGGTCCTGTAGGGCCTCGGGCCAGCCCTGCAGGCCCTTTTCACTGTAGCTTTTTCTTTTTCTTTTTTCCCTTTTTAATTTATTAATTTATATATATTTTATCTTTGTTATAGAGTTATTTATCCATTTAACTACAAATACATAATAACTAAACTCTAATTTTATGATTTGGTTTATTATTTGTTGCAAATAAAATTACTCTTATGTTTAACAGATTAAATTATTTGTTACAATAATAGTCATCGTACTAATGTCTCTTAGTGGTATGTTTCTTATGTTTTATATGAGTTATTTGTGAATATAGTTTGCTTTTGATTATGAATTAGTGACTGTGCTTATTTGTTGGATGATTTGTGATGTAATTTACTAATTATATTTCTTATAAAAAACATAGGAAAATTAATTAAAATTTGGAATAATAATTTCTGGGCCCTGGAGGGCCGGCCCTGGCCCTGGTGCTCTCGGGCCGGGCTTTGAAAAACAGATGTTTTTCTTACCTCGGGCCCTGGAGGGCCGGCCCTAATTCCCAGCTCTAGCCACACCCCACCCAAGCACATACGAATAAGCGTGGACCAAACAAATGGAAAAAAAAAACATGGGCACATTGATTATTGTCTACCATCTCCATTAACAAATGAAGACAGAAAAAATAATTTGAGCAACATCAAGTTTCAAATGATTGATCCAGCAGTACTATGAGTGAAACAGACAATGTTAATCTATGTTTATTATTGGAGAGCTTACCCCAGGCCCCAGTGGCGAACCCAGGATTTTAGGTTTGTGGGTGCACAATTAGTGATGGGGTTCGGGGGCAATGCCCCGGAAAAAAATTTTTTAAGGGGAAAAATACTTTTACCTTTACTTTTTTTATTGCATAGGTCAAATGCCATATTTAGAGGCACTAAGTAACTGAAGCTATGATTTCCAACTCCAAAGCAATTTAAGTAAAGCTAATCAATGAAGCTAATGTAGAGCAATGAAATTTAAAGAAAGCTTTGTTACCTTCGAAGCTTTTGTCAAGACTACCAGTTCTTTAAAAAAGTTTGTCAAAGTGTGACTTGCAATAAAGAACTCCCTCAAAAGAATTTTGAAGTTGCTAAGCTGCAAAATACATTGATCAGTTGGTAAAGTTCCAAACAATGGAGAATTCCGGGAGATTAAACAACAAATAGAACTAAATAATACTTCCAAAGCAATAAAAGTTACTCAACACCGTGGCCTAGTAGTTGAATGATAAAAATCACAGTCTCATTTAAATCATAAGGTATTTTACCATACATAATTTTCAAGCTTCCATGAATAAAATTGAAACAAACGAGTCGTAGTGCTTTCTGTATGAACATTAGCTAGTTGGAAGCCGTAATAAAATCTAGTAATATCCAAATATAATGGAAATAGATATAATCTGATTCCTTATCCCATTTAATTAGGTATATGATATTAGAATAGATAAAGTAAGCATCTTACTGATTAGTTAGTTCTGATCTCTTTTAGGATGTTTTTGAAGACATATCTGATAAACCAGAAAAACCCATTCCCTCAAGAAAACATCGTCGTCTTTCTTTCAAACTTTGAGGTTCATTCACCCAAATCTCATAATCCAACTCGTTTGAACCTAAATCAGAAAGTTCTTAAGGTAACAAATAATCTGCTGAGTCGAAGAACACATCATCATCATAAATAATATCTCCTTTTTTTTAGAATTCAACATATTTTTAGACTTCCACACAAATTCCCCACATGAAAAAATTTCACTTTCTAAAACACCTGCTTCCCTCAGTTATCCGAAACCCAATAGAGGAATGCTTTTCTTGTTTTGTGATTGCAACTAATATCTGCACTTAGGGACCCGATATGGCCAGGTAACACAACGGAGAGACCACCAAAGTTGCAAATCGGGGTCCCAATAAAGGCTCCTTACTAGGATTTAATTAGGGAAATAGATTCAGCTATTTTCTTGTTTGAAAGAGCCAAGCATTTTCTTCTATTTCGAAAGTGAAGCCACAGAACAGAGATGGATTTACAAATATAACGCATTCAATAGATGGAATACCTGTGTTGCATCAGCTCTCTGCTTTAATTTGGGCGCTCAAGCAAATACCCATGACAGAAACTTGACTTAATCCCTTCACCTTGCATTTGCTTGTATATTAGAAATAGCAAAGCACAAAAGAAATAAGATGAGGGGGTTGAAGACAAAGAAGAAAATGGAAAGAATAGAAGAGATGAACCCTTGGCAGCTTTGAGCGACGGCGACAGAGGACGTCGGCCAGAGAGTCGGAAATTTGGGGGCAGGGGGTTTCGGAAATTTGGGGAAAAGAAAGACGATGGGGGCACAGGGGGTTTCGGAAATTTGGGGAAAAGAAAGATGAGAGAGGGCAATGGAAAGGGGAAAAAAAGGGGCCAAAGGATTCAAACCGTGGACCTTAAGAGGAGGAATTAGAGTTTTAGCCATCTGTACTATCTATACATATTGATAAAAATTTCTTTCAAATTATAAATATTTTGTGTGTTCACTTGCCCACATTGGCACTGATGTGGGTCCGCCCCTGCCAGGCCCTATAATCAAGTTGATTAGCACGAGAATTTCAGCAAATTAAGTTATTAGTTGGTTTTAGTCTTGGAGTACTCCTACATTCTTTTGGATGCCTGGCGTTTATTTGCATGTAGAAATTCCATGTAGCATGTACTTAGGTAACACAGAAAGAAACATTTGATTAGAACATGTACCAGATCAATAAATCGCTTTAGAACACGTCTGAAGTTCTCAAAAGAGGTTAGCTCGCAGAACTTTTTGAGGTAAATAGGCGGAATGGTTGCCAGCTGAGGAAAAGATATGTCATAACTCCACTGAGCAAAGTGTTCTGTAAGGAGCTCAATGGCAGATGAGAAGCACCCTTCTTGAAATTCTCGTGAGTTTAACCAATGCTTTGGCAGCTGCAAAAATACATTCGAAGCTTAATTCACCCAAAACAAAAAAAGGCAAAGAATATTGTGAGAAAGTGACCAGCCTCATCTAGAAGCTTGACAATGGCCCCCACTATTTTAACCTTTCCTGCGCTTGCTCTTCTAGATGATTAAAGGGTTAAGTAGCAAATCCATTTTGGAAGTACACACCTAGAAACAATTTTACCTTGGAAGTTCTTTTAACTCAATGTAGCCCCAGATGTTTAAAAACGCATCAGTGTTGCCCTTTTCCGTTAAAAAACTAACATTGACCGTTAAAAAGTGACATTGACAATTAACTTTTTAACGGAAAATGACAACATTGCTACGTTTTTAAACTTTTGGGCTACATTGAGCCAAAATAAACTTGCAGGGCAAAATCGCTTCTGGACGTGTACTTCCAGGGTGGATTTGCTATTTAACCCATGATTAAATTAAACACTTTCAAAGTTCAAACTATTAGAAAAGCAAGAATAGGAAGAAATTCTGATTGTATTAAATTCGTTATAATAATGTGTGAGAACAAGCTATTTATAAATAAATTGATAACCACTATCTCTAACTAATTCCTAAAAATAGGAAACTAATTACAAAGTAAGTAAGACAAGAAAATAGGAAACTAATTACAAAGTAAGTAAGACAAGAAAATAAGAAACTAATTGTAGGAAACTAATTACGATATACTCTAATACCCCTTCAAGCTGGAGCATGTATATCTATCATTCATAGCTTGGAAAGGAGTGTAAAAAAAAAAAAAAAGAGTAGGAACAAGAGCTTTGGTAAAAATATCCGCCAACTGATCTTGACACTTAATGGCTAGAAGCTGCAACAAACGGTCTTATAAGGGACCCAAGCAACAACGAACGTGAAGAACACCAAACAGTCTTATCAGGGACCATAACTAAACGAAACACCTCACCAGAGGAGAAGAACGAACAGGTTACACAAGGACCCCCAAACAACAAATAATTGTCAAACACCTCACCGGAGGCAAAGAACGAACATGTCACATAAGGGCTACCAAACAACAAATAATTGTCAAACACCTCATCGGAGGCAAAGAACGAACATGTCACATCAGGACCACCAAACAACAAATAATTGCCAAACACCTCACCGGAGGCAAAGAACGAATAGGTCATACAAGGACCACCAAACAGAACCCTAACTCTCTCTCACTCTTTCTCACTGTTGCCGAAAAATTGAAATTAGAAAACAAGAGAAAAAAGGAGGGAAAAAAAAGCCGAACCCAGGGAGGAACCCTAGGGCTTTGAAGCGAATTTGATGAAGGATTGACGAAAGAACCGTTAGGGTTGCCGTCACAAGAAGAGGAATCAATTGATTGAGGTGTCGTTGCCATGGAAGAATCAAAGCAATCGGCGAAATTGGTGAACAGAAGAAATCGTCGTGATGGATGGTGAATTAATTAGGGGTGAGCAGAAGCAAAATTGATCACGATGGACGGAGCAATCGAGAGAATAGGTCTCGAGAAAACAAGGAAAAACTAAAAATGACAGGGGAAGAAAGAGAAAACATAAAAAAATGTGTATAGAAAAAATATATTTCAGGGAGGTCAAAAACTCAGCTTTGGTACCATATTAGAAAAGCAAGAATAGGAAGAAATTTTGATTGTATTAAATTCTTTATAATAATGTGTGATAACAAGTTATTTATAAATAATTTGATAATCACTATCTCTAACTAATTCCTGAAAATAGGAAAGTAATTACAAAGTAAGTAAGACAAGAAAATAGAAAACTAATCACGATATACTCTAATACAAACACTAAAACCTGTTACTGTTACTTCTCCAGTCCTAAATATAAAACATAGTTGACTTTTTTTAGAGAGATTAAGGAAATTAGATAAATTACTTAATTACTCCTTGCGGTCTTAATTATAAGACAACATTTAAAAGCTGGTTTTGGTCCTAATTATAGAACAACATTCTAATTTTTGTCAATTTCATCTTAAAATACCCCTACTAATACTTTCTCAATAATAATGAAACACAATAATAATTTAATAATGCGCATATATATATATATTTATAAAGTAAGTAATAATTGCAACTCACTAATGCCACGTATACCTTAATTCTACTGGTTTTTAATAAAATAATTTTAAGCAATTTTTGTTATATTTTTCCCATATCACCTCTATTAATACTTCCTCTACGATAATTAATTTAATAACACGCTAATATTCTATCAAATGAGATATTCTACTTTTTTTGTTTTGTTAATTTAACATCAAGAGTATATTCTAATTCATTGTTTTACCTTGCCGTTTTTTTCTGTGCTAATATTCCCTTGCCGTTTTTGTTTTTGTGGAAAATGGGGAAAGAGCTCTTGATGTCATTTAAAATTTATACAAGGACATTTTAGGATAATGAGTAAAATTAACTAATTTAACTTCTTTCTTCAATCTTCTCAAATCGGTTAAATATTTCTTATAATTAGGATCGGGGTAGTATATCATATATTATGTATCCTTAGATTATATATCAGTTTATAAGGTAGGCAACATAATTCGGACAAAAAATGACAAATCTAAATATTTTATTGTAATTTAATTAGCTTTCTTAATCTCTTCAAAAAAAATTAACTTTACCTTATATGTAGGAGCTGAAAGAGTATCATTCTTTATTCTCTTCATCTAGAAGATATCGTCACACACTCACACCTACTTTAAAGTCTCTCTCTATCGCCTCTCACATAATCTTGTATATATATATTGAACACTATATTGCTCTCTCATCAAGTTAAACTTGAAAATTCACAACATAAAGCTAATCGTTGGAATCCTTGTGATTTGCTCCGAAGATGATGGGAGACACAGAATTTCAGTTTGATAAAGAAGCACAAGACCCGTTTGAAGCAGAAGAGACTCTCTCCCTCTCCGACCTTCCAATCACCGGCGATTCAGCTCACTCGGATTATTCGTATTCAAAAGATGGCGCCGACGACTTCTTCGAGTTCATTAGCGAAGATTTCTCAGCCTCCTCGACGATGGACAGAGACATAATGTTCTGTGGGAAAATCATCAACATAGAATCTTCGAAAGACGCAAAACAGAGCAATACTAACCAGATCGACGATGATAGTAGTGATGTTCTTCTTCCATGGATTCTAAACAAACACACTTCGAAATCCACCATATCTGGCGATTCCGCCAGGCGTAAGGTACGAGAATGGAAGGATTCGAAGGACTACTATTCCAGAGGTAGGGTTTCGTTTATGAGGTCAGCGACCAAGAGGTGGTATTTGTTCATGTTTAGAATGCCGTCCATAAGGTTGCCGGCGGAGATGGAGTTGAGAGACATTAGGAACAAGCAGAGGCGGAGGAATGTTCCGGCGGCGGGAGAGGAGGAGATGGTGAGCAAAAGCATAAACGGAAGGAGGATCTGTTGCTTTGGCAAGATGTTCAGGTCGTGGGGATTGGGATGTGGAAATACAGTAAGCAAACAAACGACGGCAGAAACAGCTTCATGTGATGATGTAAATACAAGCTCGTGCTGGAGATGATGTGAAAAATATCGTGTTGTCAATGAATAGAGTTTAGATGACGTGAAATTCTCAAAAATCTAAGTATTAACAATCCATGTATCAACTATTGCGAAGGTATATCTGAACAGTGAAGAATTTGTACCAAAGGTAGCTAAAATGAGAAGCATATTATATTTTGTAACCTTTTTTTTTTAAAATAAACCATATATTTAGCCGGCCTCACCACCCAGTATCAAATGTCAAACAAAAGCAAAATTACGTTAAATGTCTGTATCAAGGATTTTCCCAGTGTTTTAAAAATTATAAACAATGATACACGGTTTAATAATAAAATATAACTAACTTCTAAATTTGCCTGAAGCAAGCTTGTGTGCGCGTCGTGCGCGTGCTTTTACTAAGGAAAATTACACAGGGGATTGGATTCCAGGTTGTCTTGAGAAAACTCTGCCCGTACATAGTCTGGGCAAACATCTAAGAAAGCTGAGGAGGAGATTCCCCTCTTCGCTAGTGTGTCTGCTACTTTGTTACTGTCTCTTGGAATATATCGAAACTGTATAGTCCACCTCCTATTCAAGCATTCTTTAATACTCTCAAATAACAGACTGCCTTCCTTCGGCATGGCCTTATCATTTAGGAGATTAATAAGTTCCATTGTGTCAGATTCTATGGCAACTTTCTGAAAGCCCAAGTCCCATGCTAAATTCAGGCCTTTCACCATTGCCCACTCCTAAGCCTCAAAACTACTGCAAGTGCCAAGGGAATGGACGAAACCTGCAACCCATCTTCCCTCATGATCCTGTATGACTCCCCCACATCCTGCCCGACTCTCAGTCCTAGTAGCAGCTCCATCTACATTGATCTTAACCCAACCCAAGTCTGGGGGTTCCCACTTCAATGACATAGACAGTGGTGGAGTGTCTTCGAGAAGGTCCTGAATCTAAACAAAATTGTGCCAACTTCGTGTAAAAGCCTCAGCTGGGTTCCGAGGCTTTTCAAACTCAACATTAAATATTTCGTTGTTCCTCCAGAGCCAGAGTTTCCAGATTGCCACACCCTACACTAAGTTCCAGTCACTATTTCCCTGGATACCAAGTTCATTCTTTAAATTCATTCTCCACCAATCCCTCAAAGAAGCGGCAAAAAATTGTCTGTAGGCCGTGGGACGGATTAATGCATACTACATTTCTCTTGCAAATTTACAGTCTCTGAGTATATGCAGGATCGACTCTGCTTCCTCACAACAATATGAAGACAAGGCTGATGTTTGGGACCATTAGCTTCGCCACAAGTTAGTAGGCAGCTTCTCATGGAAAGCCATCCACATAAAAACCTTGATGCATTCCGCCTCTCTCCATCGCCAAATCCAGCGGAATAGATCATCATTGGATCTGTCAGAAATAGTTTCCAGCAAATTGTATGCACTCTTAACTGAGAATATACCAGAACTCGTTCCATTCCAAGCGAGTATATCATTACCAGCTCCCTGTCTAGTTGGTATTATGGGGATTAATTTACAGATCACCTGGGAATGCAAAAGTGATAACAACTTAGAGAAATTCCAAGTGTCGTTAGTTAGCCAATACGACACCTTACTACTTGCCTCCTCCTCCGAAAGTTATCTAAGGCACATATTCCTCAATGGTTGATCATGAAAAAGCCATTTGTCACTAAAAAATTGTACACTCCGGCCATCTCGAATGATCCATTTTGAACATTTTTCCACCAAGTCACCCTGCTGAACCAGGAATTTCCATAGAAGTGAATCAGTGGTCCGAGCATTTAGCAACTTCTCTTCATCTCTGCGCATATATTTTCTGCACAGTATACTTTCGCCTCGCAAGCTTTGTTCAAAGAGGATATTCGCTTCAATCTGAGACCTCCCTGATTCTTTGGTAATGTCAGGTGGTTCCAACTGATAGGATGGAATCCATTTGATGATTCACAACCACCCCAGATAAAATTACGTTGGATTCTCTCTATTTCCCGACAGATGGACAAATGAATTTTTGCCACTTGTATGGGGTACAAGGGGGTTGCCGTGAGAACCGATCTAGCTAATGTAATTCAACCAGCTGTTGATAGGCATTTCCCTTTCCATGCAGACAAATTTAATCTAATACTATCAATAACGTACTGAAATGTCTCAGTAGCATTTTTCTTCCTTGAAAGTGAGAAACCCAAGTATTTCCCAATCTCAGCTGAAATACCCATACCAGTAATATTAGCAATGCTCTGTTTTAGGGACAGAGGAACTTTAAGGGGGGAAAAGATGGAGGATTTGGTCTACTAATTTTAGCACCTGAAGCGTCACGTAACCTACTTATGCATGACATCATACAGTCCGTCTGTGCTTTTGATGCCTTTCCAAATAGTAACAAATCATCTACAAATATGCGATGGGAGATGTCAAGCGCTTCCTTAGAGACAAGAATCAGACACCATGCATGTACCAGTGTTCACTTCATCGCAAATGAGATGCGAAAGTTTAGCGAAAGTTTATCTATATAAAGCACAAATAGAAGGGGAGACATCAGGTCACCCTGCCTTAGACCCCTTTGAGCTGCAAAGTACTCAATATTTGAACCATTCCAGAGGATATTATAGGACACCAAGGTGACACATTCCATGATTAACTGAATAAATCTGGACTCAAGTCCTACTTCCACAAGAACTTGTCGCAAAAAAATCCCACCGTATCCTATCGTAAGCCGTCTCTAAATCTATCTTCATTGCCATTAAACTTTTCCTTCCTCTAGCCTTCTTCATAGTGTGCATAATTTCTTGGCCCACTATAATATTGTCGTGTATTTGTCTTCCTTTGATAAAGCTTGATTGGAATGGTGAGACAATTGAATCCATCAAGTGTCTGAGTCTACCAGTAATGATCTTTGTAATACATTTATAATGTACTGAGCATAAAGCAATTGTCTCTGGTTTATCCCGCTTAGGAATAAGGGAGATAAGGGTTTTATTATGGTTAGTGAGGCCTTGCTTCCCTTCAAAGACAGATTTAACAAAACTACACAAGGCGGGTCCCACAATTTCCCATTTAGACTGGAAGAAGAGCGAAGGAAACCCATCAAACCACGGTGTTTTGTAGGGCCTTTAATAAATAGAGCCCTTTTGATTTCTTCATCTATTGGTACATTGTTCAAGTGTTCAAGGGAACTCGTTTCCGAACAAGGAAATTTAATATTTATAATGAGCTCATTATTGGTATCCCTTTTGGTTCTATACAGACTTTGGAAGTATCTTACTACCCTGGACTTCAATTCAGATTCATCTTTAATCCATACACTTGTCTCATTTTTTAACATCATAATTTTATTCCTCCGTTGTCTCATTGAGTAGAGGAAAGCAGAAGCAGGGTATTTGGATGACTTTTGTATTCCTGCTAATCTGGCTAGCAAGGCTTTTTTGCTTCTTTCAACGAACCCAAAACAATTCCTGTTCCAGACAGTAAGTGCATCATGTACTACATGAAGAGACTCTACCATATCTAGATTTTCATTCCAGCTCTCATTGAGTATACAATCAAAAGTATCATGAAAAAGCCACATGGCTTCGAATTTAAAAGGTCGAGGTGCAAAACTAACCATCTTACTTTGAAATGTTAAAACCATGGGTTTATGATCAGAGAAGGATGTTTGAGGAAGTACCTTGATCTAGGCCTTGTTGAAGTCAACAAGGAACTGTACATTCGCAAGTCCACGATCCAGTTTTTCAAACAAACGGGGCAGCCGACGATCATCGGTCCCTGAAAACCTAGATCAGAGAGTTTGTATTCCCTTTTACGATCATTAAACCACTGGATCTTCTTATGGTTGCATTGCATTCCACCAGTACGCTCCGCCGGAGACAAGATATCGTTGAAATCTCCCAGCAAAACCCATGGTCTGGATATCATCGTTGCTAAGTCTTTCAATTCAGACCAAAGTAAGGTCCGGAGATTAGAGTATGGCAACGCATATACCGCCATCAATAGAAAAGGGGGTTCTCCTTGGATTTCACAGATTGCATGAATAAATTGTCGATCGTCCTTAAGAACATCAACTGTAATAACATTTTGTCGCCAAAGGAGACCTCCGGATCTTCCTTCACTGGGGATTAATTTCATAGCGTCAAAACCCCCCACGAAATTAACGGTCGAAAGGTCAATTCAGAGCTGGACTTCGTTTCTGCAAGGATGATTAAACTGGACTTAGGCCCAGTACACACAACCTTTAAATTGCGGAGGAGTGACCTATTACCCACTCCTCTTATATTCCAGAAAAGGATGTGATTCATAAGATAATAAAATAAATAGCAGGGCCTTGGTCTCCTACTGGAGGAACTGGCTCTTAGGGACCAAAGAACAATCCGCCAAGGTAATATCTTCATTGACATCTGTCGGGTCAGACAATAGCGACCCAACTTTGGTGATGCTTGGGTCTACTGTCATCCCTTGCTTCTCACTTGGATCCAAAACCACAATCTCCATTTGGGCCTCCTGTATCCGACCCACCTCATTATCACCCCTTTCATCACACTGCATAGCCTATTCACCTCCGTAATAGCTGCTGGAGAGATCTCGGGTATTATATTGTTTGTCGTATTGATCTGTCTCGCAGTCATCATCATCTCCCCATTCATTTTCTCTCTTGATCGTTTCTCGGCTCGTTTTCTCAACTCAGAGTCTTGTCCCTCTCTTAATACAGTATGGTCCTCACTGTCAGAACTTTTCACTGATTCCAGTACATTACTCTCCTTTTTCAATTGTTTCTTATTCCTCGCAAGAGAGCCCTGCTGCAAAGGATATTGCGGCACCACTTTTTGAGCCCCATTACCTTGTACCTCCTCATTGGTGGTCTTTGCATCTCCTCTATTCTTTGCGTCCATAAGGAATTCAAAACGAGACCCTTTTATTTCATTCTTCTGTGGTCCCTCCTTGCTTTGCTTTCCTTAACATGGCCATCTATTTTTCTGCACAGTACGCCATTCATCCTGGTAGCAATTCTGGTCCCCATCGTTCCATTGGTTAATTAAGACCGGCGAGTTCCTCCGTCCTTCTGTGAGTTTTTCACCATCATTACTTTGTTTCTTCCTCGACGGACATAAATCCCTAATATGACCATATATGCCGCAATTTTACAGAGCATATGGAGACCCCGTACTCTAAAATATAATCCACGCCATCTAACCGGAACCCAAACATAAGTTGCTTCTCCAGGTCTACAAGAACACAGATACGGGCATAGTAGACCCCCAGTTGACTGGAAGTATTTATGTTTATTTTGAGTGTTTCCCCAATCCTATCGCCTATGATAAGCAAAGCTTCACAGTCATAATACTCCAGAAACACATTCAATATTCTAACTCATACCGCTACCCTATTGATCTTTGCTTGAGCAAGAATGAAATTAGGTTCCCATGGTCTTACTATTAGATAATGATCATCGATCATCCATGGGCCCTTGTTAATGAATTTATATAATCATCTTTGTTTGATAGTTTGACAACATAGAAGCCATGGCCAATGTTTATAAGGCTCACTACACCCTTCTTAGCCCAGAGAGTCTGAAGCCAAGATAATAGGGCCTTGTATTTGATGCTTCTATCTAACAGTTTAACGATCACCGCCTTGCGCCATGCCCTATATTGACGCTTTTTCATCTTCTCAAAGAAGGAGAAAATGGGGAAGTTATGTGACAGGTCCTCCTTCATATTACACAAAGGTTCATTATCTTCAGCCCCTTGTTCGTCCTCCAACATGTTGTTCTCAGAGTTGTCATATGGCATCTTACCATCCTCTTCATCTGAACTGTCATCTTGTCCATTCTTGCCTTTCAACTTCTCAGCAAAAGAGGGACCTCCCTTACTGAACTCTATTCCTCTGCTCCCAAGCTTAGGCCAATCTCCTTGTAAAACATTCTTTCCACCTTCGTTGCTTCCATTCTTAATCTTTTTCGAGCTCCTCATAATCAGATCATCTTCCTCCCTAAAGAGAGGAAGCAACGAGCAGGTTTTTCCTTTTGTCATTAATGTATATTTGTATATATGTATATATGGGCCAAAAAAATTATATCATCATATTTTAATTCTAATATTTTTAAATTTCAATATGTTAAAAATTTATTAAATTAGATATTATAAAATCTATAATTTTAATTTTATCCCATATTTATTCAAATTTATTTATTTTTAGTTTCTTAAATGACTAAAAATATATACCAAACAAATTTTTTCTTTAAAATATAATAAACTGTATAGGTTTGAGACATTGTATAAGTGATTTAAATTTATAAATTCATGTTTTTTTCTACAAACATTTAAAAAGAACTTACTCGAATTTTTTAAAGTTGGGATTTAGTATTAATGGTAAATTAGAAAATAAATTTTATTATTATATAAATTTTCATTTAAAAATATATATATTTAGAATCTTTTTAGAACATTCTTAACGGAGTTAAGAATTTGGAATTAAGTGTATGTTTTCAAAATAGAGGGATGATCTGTATAATTAAGGTAAAACATAAGGGTAGTTAGAGTATCTTACTCAAAAAATAAATGTGTGTTTGCTTGGATTAGTGACATATTGTGATTAAACCTATAATAACTCTCGAACGAAAAAACTATAATTACTCGTGGGTAGGGGTGGAAACAAACTAGGCGGCTTGTTAGGGGCCTACAACCTGGCCTATCAGTCTAAAAAGTCAGGTCAACGCCTATTTCAAAGCTTGTTTTTTTTAAAAGGTCAAGTCTAATCTTACTGATAAGCCTTCTAGGTGTGTTAGGCTAGCCTTTTAAGATTTGGAAAAAAATGCTTAACAAACCCAACCTAACCCAAATCCAACATGTCTTCTTCCTCATAAAAGGTTCTCCCTTTTATGTTAAACACAAATGTGATCTTTTGTTCAGAAAAAGAAATCTCTTTTCTTTATTCTTCTTTTTATGAGATGCTCAGATCATGCATGTAAAGTTAAATGAGATTAAGATGTTTAGATTTCACATTTTTCATTCTTAATATTCCTGCAACTTGCACTATCCTGCGCTGCCCTCTTTATATTTCACCCCTTAACCCTAATCCCCCGCCACCTCTAGCACCACCATCTCAAGATCTGAATCTGAGCGATCCCCCGTTTTGTGTTTCCTCCTCCTGTTGATTCCCCCACCATTACCCTGCCCACAGGTTTGGATTCTCTCATAATCCTTTTTCTTATTTTCTTCTCAGTATCTGATCTCCACCCTCAGATTTAAACAAACATATTGTAACACCCCCAATTTCTGGCAGTTATGATAACGTAAAAGTGCAATGGTTTTTGTAAATAATTACTAAAATTCGAAATAAACAAGTTTGGGAAGTGTTACAGCCGCACTTGTACCGGGACAAGTGAAAGGCTACTTATTGCATTAACATAAATCCAACTGAAATAAAAATGTTTTATAAATTAAAAAAATAAAATAAAATAAAACTAGCTAGAAATAATCCTAGAAATCTCTACGTCGCCATCCTCACTTCTCATGCTAGCCCCAACCTCGAGAACCTGCTTCACTGAAAATCTGCTCCCCCGAAGGATCGTCGCAGCCCATAATACACAAAATCAGCAAACGCTGATAATCCCAATAAAATAGGATTTAAGTGGCTCAAATACCTTAAATAAATCAAGTAAAATAATCATATAGAATTTACACCAAATATCATTCTTTATCATTTTAAATTAATTTAGACCCGGGAAACCCTGCCAGCCTGTTTAGTGGGAAGAGAACCATGGTAGACCCGGGAAACCGTGCCAGTCTACCCTGTGACCCGGGAAACCCTGCCAGTCACAATCATCAAATTGGCCATCAAAATATTTCGTCCTAATGTGCACACCTCTTCCCAAAGTTGCTACTAGTGTCCCGAGGGAAACCCTGCCAGACACCACTTTAGGAAGAACGGATATAATCGGTTCACATCAAATACATATCGGAGGCATAAAGCCTAAATGTTGTGTTCATCACTTTAGGAGGTACCATCCCAAAGCTATCCTCCCACGATTTTAATTATTTCAATCACACATAATAAAATTTCAAATGCAATCATTGAAATCTTGTCTCTATTTTATCATGAGATTTCCTAAATTAAACTATTAAGTATATACTCATGGGTTCCTATAAGGTCGTCATGAGAAATATATTATCGAGATATTGGTTCATTTATTGACGAACCAATATAATCATAATATGTTATAGGATATTATTTTAAGTCAAAGGAAGGTTATATATATATATATATAAAGCACGAAGGCGCATCCGGCCAAAACAAGAAATTAAAAACAGGTTAATTCAATGAAAGGTTTAATAGCTAAGCACGAAAGCCGAGACGCACAAAAATTAACAGTACTATATAGGTATTGAATTCAATATAACTGTGATGTGAATCCGCAAGCCATGAGTTCGAAAGGCACAAAAGGTGGTTTAACAAAAGAATCCACAAGCATCAGGAAGTTGAATGGTAGATTGTATATATAATAAATTCAGTCACAAAAATCGAGAAGGAGGAATCAATATACATTAAATCTCCTAAATCGAAAACTGGACGCACAAAGACTTATAAGTTATAATCAATATTACATGTGAACTTTGAAGGCAAGGAATTTCACGCTCAGATCGAGAAGGAAAAAAGAATAATTGTAACCTATTCAATGTTAATTCCTACTGGGATTAGGATTACAGATTAGGGTTACATATAATATATATATATATTTCATGGAATTAGCCTAAACTATATGGGAATTAGGATTACCTGGTCTCTGTCTTTGCTAGCCTTCGAGAAAAACGCTTTGATAAGAGTGCGGGAGGAGGATGCCATAGCAGAAAAAAGAGTCGAGCGTCTTCTAGGTTTAGGCGGCTAAACCTAAGTTTATAATTAACATCTAGGGTTTTAGCGACAATGAGTTATTTAATTATTGCAAATTAATAAATTAATACTAAAAATATTATTAATTTCTAGATATTTTATATCTTATTATTATCTTATTATTTTAATCTATTATTATTATTATTATTATTATTATTTCTATTATTAATCAGGGGTATTACATTCTACCCTCCTTAAAATAAGTTTCGTCCCCGAAACTTAAAAGTTTTTTCTTTTTTTTATTTATTAATAATAATCTGGGGTATTACATTCTACTCTTCTAAAAACAAGTTTCGTCCTCGAAACTTAAATGTGTGTTTTTTTTTCAATGGTCATTACACATATGGTCCGGATTTAATATTTTATAAAACTATTATTTTGAACATGAATAAATAAATTTAAACCGTTAAATTATGATCTACACAATTTATACCTCTAGTACAAACAAAATTAATAAAAAAAATTAATTTATAAAACACTATCATCATCATTGTTTTAGAAAATATTAAATCTAAACCGTCCATTTTTTCATCTAAAAGTGGAAATGAGATTTTGAGAAGAAAATGAGAGAAGAGACTGTGAGGAAATCTGCTCCACCTCCCACCATTGTCCCTCTCACGGTTGCTATACCTCTAGTTTTGCCCTCTTCGCAATAGCCTTCATCTTCCTCTCGTTGCTTTCTGCCGCCGTGCTGGTCTTCTGAGGAGACTGTGATCTAGTTCTCCAACTCAAGACCCTCTGTTTTGGTCTCCAAGTCACGACCTTGTCTCTTTGCTCGAAGACTCGTCGTTGTGTCTGTCTTGTTGGATCTAAAAGTCACGGCCTTGACTGTCTTCTCAAGCTCTAAAGCTCGACGGCGAGGATAAAGGTGGATGAAGCGAGATGAAGGTGTAGGTGAGAGCAAGCAAGCTTCTCCGCCGTGCCTCCGAATCTATAATGTCCAGCTTAAAGAAGTTTGACCTAGCATTTTGAAAAAATTTAAAACTTTTTAAAATACAGGTCTCCTTAATAGGTCTCAGGCCAGGCCTAGTCTGTAGGCCGATAATAGGCTGCAGGTCAAGTTCATATCACCTTGTTGTAAAACAGGCCTGGCCTGTTAAGGGTAAAGTCTAACCTGGTCAGGCCTATTTCCACCACGAGTCATGGGTTAAAAGAATAAATCGTACTACTATTTAAATGTTGTAATCAGGGGTTTGGAAATAACCTGCCAGCCAATCTAAATAAGTCATATAATGAAATCGGACCAAATTTACAGGTCGAACTAGATTGAGTTCTAAATCAAGTGATTAAACCACCTAGTCTAGTCTAGTTTTAATTTAGATGAATTTTTTTATTTAATATTTTGTAATTCGGATTTTTTTTCATTGTTGATTAATGTTGATGAAAATTCTTAAGGATTTATTATTAAATAATGTTTTAGGATGAGTTTTACACGTATATAGATATATTTTTATTGTCTTAATCGGGTTTTATCATGCTAAAATCTTACTTCCCATTCAAAAAGAAAAAAGAAAATTGATTTCCTGAACTAACTGAACCAGTCCTGAAAATCCAATCTCATGTTCCTATTGGATTGGACCATATCATGGGTAGCCAAACCCAACCCGTCCAGAAAACATACTACACTCCATATAGGACTTCATATAGGGCTCTAATTTAGTTTGATCAGTCGTTTTTGAAGCCGTAGCAATCAACTAAAAGCTATGTGAATTACTCCCATAACATTCATTTTTTAAATACAAATACACCCAGAAAAAAAAAATAAATCAAAGCATATTATGCGAAAGGGGCCAGAAAGGTGGTTCCATTGCTAGTAGGCTAGTAACTACCGGATTCAGTTTCCTTATCAATCCAAATCTTTGGATAGGTATTTGTAGCTTGTTCATCTTGGACCGTCCATATGGTTCATATTTACTTTTTATTTTTTATTCTTTAAATAAAAAATCATTTTTAAAAAAAATATTAATTAAAAGATTATTTTTATTTTAAATTCTCTTAGATTGACGCGCTCCACCCTACTTATTATGGATCCAGTACCTCATCCAGAAGCATTTTTCCAGTGCAGGCGCCTCCATGATACTTGACAATGGGCCCCACTATTTTAACCTTTTCTGCGCCTGCTCTTCTAGATGATTAAATTATTAAACACTTTCAAAGTTCAAACACTAAAACCTGCTACCGTAGATACATTCTTTATTCTCTTCATCTAGAAGATATCATCACACCTACTTTAAAGTCTCTCTCTCTATCGCCTCTCACATAATCTTGTATATATATCGAACACTATATTGCTCTCTCATCAAATTAAACTTGAAAATTCACAAAATAAAGCTAATCGTTGGAATTACCTTTTGATTTGCTCCGAAGATGATGGGAGATAGAGAATTTCAGTTTGATAAAGAAGCACAAGACCCGTTTGAAGCAGAAGAGACTCTCTCCCTCTCCGACCTTCCAATTACCGGCGATTCAGCTCACTTGGATTATTCGTATTCAAAAGATGGCGCCGACGACTTCTTCGAGTTCATTAGCGAAGACTTCTCAGCCTCCTCGACGATGGACAGAGACATAATCTTCTGTGGGAAAATAATCAACATAGAATCTTCGAAAGACGCAAAACAGAGCAATACTAACCAGAGCGACGATGATAGTAGTGATCTTCTTCTTCCATGGATTCTAAACAAACACACTTCGAAATCCACCATATCCGGCGATTCCACCAGGCGTAAGGTACGAGAATTGAAGGATTCGAAGGACTACTATTCCAGAGGGGGCGTTTCGTTGATGAGGTCAGCGACCAAGAGGAGGTGGTATTTGTTCATGTTTAGAATGCCGTCCATTAGGTTGCCGGTGGAGATGGATTTGAGAGACATTAGGAACAAGCAGAGGCGGAGGAATGTTCCGGAGGCGGCGATGAAGCTTCCGGTGCCGACGGGAGAGGAGGAGATGGGGAGTAAGAGCATAAAGGGAAGGAGAATCTGGTGGTTTGGCAAGATGTTCAGGTCGTTGGGATTGGGATGTGGAAATACAAGTAAGCAAGCAAACGACGTCGTAAACAGCTTCATGTCGATGATGTAAATACAAGCACGTGCTGGCTTGGGTCTAGAGGGATTGCGGGAGAGGATCCTCTCATCACCTTTTTTTTCATTTTTCCTAATCAGCCTATTTGGATCGTTGATTTGGAACATGAGAAAAATGTTAAAGTAGTATTGTGATTAATTGGATAGATATGATTTAGAGATGATAAAGGATAATGAGAAAAAGATTATGAGAGAAACTCAACCCAGAGATTATCTAGTCCCAGTTGGCCCTTTAAAAGAGATGATCGTGTCTTTGTCTTTGGATTTTCTAAATCATTATTTCTAGTAATCCTCATTCCTCACAGGTGTTTCTGCTGGAGTACGTAGAACAAGCGGATTATTGTTCTCAATTGGGCTTCAACACATACGAGAGAGAGAGAGAGGTGTGGAGGTAGCGGGAGAGGTGAAGAAGTAATGTAGCATGTGGAGAGAGAGAGTTTTTGGAAAAGTAATTTGAATGCCAAAGTTGGCATCATCTTCTGCCGGGATCTCTCCTAACGGCTGTATTAGATTTCGAGTCCCTATTTCAGGAAGAGTTTTAGGGCATTCCACTTACAGCGACGAAGGGAAGATTAGTTATGAATCACTTACACCATCTTGGCTTTAAATGCAAATTCTGTCGATTAAATGCTCGAATCTTAGTCTCAAACCTGACGATAAGACTTTACAATGATTTGCCTTTATGTTCTGTATCCCGGTGCTGTAATGGGCTCCCTCTGAGGATGATTCTAAGAAACCACAACTGCTGTTACTTAACTAGTAGGCTAGAAGCCCTTTCTTTGCTGCCTGTCTGTGCGAATCTAATAGCCAAACAACCGGTTCATGCAACGCGAAATGAAGATAAACCCTTCCCGCTCTAACAATGTGTGAGCAGCCATGGCTCTCTCTTTGACGGTAACTTCTTGAGATAACTAAAAAAAGGCGTAAAGCCAGCCCTCCATTAGCATAGGAGAACCTGATTCCAGCCATACTATTAGAAAGTCACTTCTATCTTGAGACTTGTTAGGAGCAGACAGGCTTTTGGCATAGGCAACCTAGCTTACTCGTTTTGATAGTTTCCGCTATGACTATGTTATGTATCTCCGGTCCTAATTATAGGACATATTTAACCAATTTTGAGGAAATTAAGGAAAGAAGTTAAATTAGTTAATTTTACTCATTTTCCTAAAATGCCCTTATATAAATTTAGATATAAGTAAAAATGAATAAAAAACTTTTGCCACATTCCTTTCCGGTCTAGAATTTTCCTTTCCACACGTTATCTAATTGAAATAATGATATTACTATATATAATATATGTGTGTGTGTATGTGTAAATATAGATATATATACATATATGTATGTGTGTGTACATATATCTACACACATGTATATGCATACCATACACACACAAAGATATATATGATTATGTTTATATATGTACACACATATATTGACAAACTTACAGATATACATATTATATATGTACACACATTTTTTTTGTGTCTATATATTTGTGTAGACATACACATGTATACATACACACATATATACCTACATAGATACACACATACACACATATATATCTAAAAGTTTCATTAACTAGAAGAGTCTATGCATCCACATACATATACTCACCAAAAACCAAACACACTTGAGATAATAAAATAGAGGTATTTTAGAAAAAAAAAAAGATAAAAATTAAAATGTTGTCCTATAATTAGGACCAAAACCAACTCTCAAATGTTGTCTTATAATTAGGACCGGAGGAAATATTATTTTTTGAAAAATTAAAAAAATCTAATTTACAAGTACTTTTTAATTTTACATCCGTATACCCACTCATTATCAATAAAAATTTATTGGTAATTGATTATATATCTCATGAGCATGCAACTAACAAATAAATTGTTACAGCTTAAGCTTAACCAGTGATCTCGTGTTTGAGCCCAAGATATGCCGCCACAATAATTACTTGGAAGTGGCAAGATACCCCCACAGTGGGCATACAATCCCACAAACTGTACTAGTAAATTCAAATCGTGACATTAATTAATTATCCAATAATTCTTCATCTTAAATAATTTTCTTCCTCTCCCTTTTCAATTACTTACTCCATCCATTGAAAGGGGTGCCATTTCCAATGGCCCATCAGCCATAGTTACATCGAGCATGCCATTTTGATGTCGCATTTTCTTTCCACTTTGTTTGCTGGAACCCTGCAGCAAGAAACATGGCTGAGCTCAGGAAAAAAAAAAAAAGGATTGAATTGGAGAACATACTATCTCCACTTGAACCTTATTTTGGTGCTTTCAGAAATGTATAGTTCTTGAATTGGCCTCTACTAGATAGATTTTCTTTCTCATTTTGGTCCTCGTACTTCAGAATCTATTCAATATATTCCCTCCATCAGTGAATTGCTAACTTGACTAATGGACCCGGCTTTCCTCCGATTCATTTAATCTCCGCTGCGCTCCTTTTCTTCATGCAGCGCCATTTTGGTGCCAAAATGGCACTGTTCAATTTTTTATTTTTCAAAAAACATTTATCATTGAAGTATTTTTTAGCACCATTTAGTAAGCTGAAGTGTTTTTTTTAGCATCATTCAATATCTTGAAGTATTTATTTAGTACCATTCAATATTATAAAATATTTTTTGAAGATCGTGAAGTATTTTTTCAGTACTAGTCAGTATCCTAAAATATCTTTTTAGTACCCAGTACCCAAAAATATTTTTTCAAAATCCTATAATAATTTTTCAAGATAATGAAGTTTTTTCTTAGTACCAACCAGTATCCTGAAGTATCTTTTTAGTACTATTCAGTCAGTATCTTGAAGTAATCTTTTAGCACCAGCCAATATCATGAAGTATTTTTCCTCTTTATAAAAAATACTTCATGATACTGACTGGTGCTAAAGATCACTTCAAGATAGTGAGTGATACTAAAAAGATACTTCAAGATACTGACTGGTACTAAAAAGATACTTTAAGATACTGACTAGTACTGAAAAAATACTTCATGATCTTAAAAAAAATTAAGATCATAAATATTTTAGGGTCTTAAAAAAAAAATTTCGGTACTGACTGGTGCTAAACAAAATACTTCAGGATGGTAAATGCTTTTTGAAAAAAAAAAAAGAACAGTGCCATTTTGGCATCAAAACGGCGCCGCATGAAGAAAAGGAGCACAGCAGAGATTAAATGAATCGTAGGAAAGCTAGGTCCCTTGACTAATGGACTTCAGAAAACGACACATGTTTTGTAATGTGGCATCATACCTAGATCCATTGGCAAAGTTAGAAGTTCACCAATAGAACTAATTGGAATGATTTTGAATTAGGAATCAAACTGAGAACGAAAATCTATTATGAATAAACTTGACAATTGACCCAAGGTTGAAGAAGACTAAAATATGACTTCAACCCATACTATCCCCAACAGTGTCTTCGTCCATGATATAATTGGTTACTAGAAAATTAAATCGATTGTCTACCTGAGGGAAATTACAAATCATTACTCCGTTAAATATAAGGGACTTAAAAAGCAGATGGATGATAAATTTTAGTCATGCACAAGCAGCAATGATTAGATAATTATTAATTCAAGCAGGTGGAAATGGCATCATCCAGTGCTGAGCCCAGCATTTTACCCCCAAACAATAAATAGCATAGATAGGCCAAAACAAATATAAATTGGCGAGAGAAGGATGTGATTAAGTAAAACGGCACCTTTGTTTTTGAAACCAACTTTCTGGAAGCGGCCTTGTTCAGGATGCTCTTATAATAATGTGTAAAAGGAGCGATGCCACTTCGTTTTTCGATCTGCATAATTAGCCATAGAACTAGACCAAGTTACATCTGTGGCCAAAACATAACTTCAGCCAGGAAAAAAGAAGAGGGTAAGAGAGCGAGAGAGAGAACCTGAAGAAATGATTCAACAGACTGCTGATCCTTTGGCGAGAAAGTTGCATCATCTCTTCTCCTTTGCACAAACTCAATGTTCAGCTCTACCTGCAGTCCCAACCCCCACCCAAGCACATACGAATAAGTGTCGACCAAACAAATGGAAAAAAAAAAAAAAACATGGGCACATTGATTATTGTCTACCATCTCCATTAACAAATGAGGACAGAAAAAATGATTTGAGCAACATCAAGTTTCAAATAACTCCACTGAGCAAAGTGTTCTGTAAGGAGCTCAAATCATGTTAATGCATGTTTATTATTGGAGAGCTTACCCCAGGCCCTATAATCAAGTTGATTAGCACTAGAATTTCAGCAAATTAAGTTAGTTGGTTTTAGTCTTGGAGTTCCTACATTCTTTTGGATGCCTGACATTTATTTGCATGTAGAAATTCCATGTAGCATGTACTTAGGTAACACAGAAAGAAACGTTTCATTAGAACATGTACCTGATCAATAAATCGCTTTAGAACACGTCTGAAGTTCTCAAAAGAGGTTAGCTCGCAGAACTTTTTGAGGTAAATAAGCGGAATGGTTGCCAGCTCAGGAAAAGATATGTCATAACTCCACTGAGCAAAGTGTTCTGTAAGGAGCTCAACGGCAGATGAGAAGCACTCTTCTTGAAATTGTCGTGATTTTAACCAATGCTTTGGCAGCTGCAAAAATATATTCAAAGCTTAATACAGCAGTAACATGCATGAGCCTAAATATAAACTCTGGGTTTACATGCGAAGTGATAACATGTGACAATCACATTCCAACTAATCTAGTCTAGCAACACAGACGTCTGCTCTACAGCTTTCAATCTAATGCCTAACCTTTATGGCAGACAAAGGCTCAAACACTTTCCCAGGTTTCCCACCATCTTTAATAATCTTGTATTCCAATATATCCAGCAGCAACGATGTAACTGGGATGAAAACCCCACTAGAACTGGAAAGATGATTAAGCCATTGAATGCATCTCAGCCTCAATGGTAAATATCTAGGCCCAGGAAACAGGAGAGCAAATCCATTTATAATCTGTACAGTCATATACAGCAACGGTTGCAGATCATAGTCATGTACGTTTGTTGATATAAAAGCAACCCAGAGATCAATGCTATTGATATACTGCCAACTGCTTATCTTTTTAACCTCTTCCTGCCCAAAAGAAGCAAACCATCAGAATCAACATGGAAATATTAAGATTCCATAATTTAACACATTTACACAGAGAAGACAATATAGAGGATTATTTGAAGGCTTACCTTCCTTTTAGTTTGCCATGCCTTCTGCAATATCTTAGCAACATGTCGCATGCATATCATTGCTTTATTAGATGATTTCTGCACATCTAAGGAGCATAGCTCCACAAAGGAGTTCCTCAAAAATTGCATATGTTTTAACAACCTTGATTCAACAGATTGAGAGTGACTAATGAAAGCTTTGTAGGTTTTAACAAAGCAGTAGTCAAAATAATTAGAGCGGAAAACTGAAGCTATATCTCGTATGGTCAGAAAGGAGTGTGATGACAGAGACTCATCACCTGTTGCCCACAGATGGACAGCAATCTGCAATAAATTTGAACAAATGATGAGGCAGATCTTAGAAGTAAAATTCATGTAACTGAAAATCTGTTAATAAGTTACAACTACCAAGTTTTTAAGAGATAAAATGGAAATTATGCCTACTGAAGAAACTACAACCTAGAAATGAGTAATTTTTATCCAAACAACAGCTCGACAGCAGAGTTTTGCTTCTAGAAAAAGCACTTCTGCAAATGGCATTAAGAGCCCGTTTGGATAGCCTTTTTTGATAAAAAAAGCACTTTTTTAATGCAAAAAGAAATATTTTTTAATTAATTTATGTGTTTAGATGATATTTTTTTTTTAAAAACAAAAGTTACAAAAAAGTCAAAATGCTGCTTTTTTTAAAAGCTCCAATTTGGAGCTTTTAAAAAAAAAACACTACAAAAAAAGCACTTTTTTTAAAAACCCATCCAAACGGGCTCTATACAAACAAAGGTTTTACTCACAATCCAATCGTTATACACTTATTGGCAGCACATTCTTCCAAAGGAATACGTTCCACAGCTGATGAAAAGCAAACCCAGGACACAGCAAGAAAAGACTAATAGAGGAGGATTTGATTGTTCTTGGAAAAACTATTGTTTTCAAAATTCAATACAAACCAAGCAATGTCCAAACAACAATAAAGCCTTATCCCACCAAGTGGAGTCGGCTACATGGATTGCACGACGCCACTAAACAAACCAAGCAATGTTCAAAAAATGCTGAAAAACTTCCAGGAAGGCTGCACAGGCATACAGATAAGTCTAAGAGGTAACAGTAATTTTCATATGAATCATAATTCTTAAATCTTGACTACCAAGCACAATCATAGAAAATATGTGGCGATGGGAAGTGTTAATCACTAGCACTAAAGCTTAGAAAATTGAACATCGGGAAGTTATCTCTTAAACCATCATAATCAGCAAAACCCGATGGATTTTCAGAATCAAGATGTTAAAAGTAAAATACCTTAACAAGCCTGCGAAGTAAAGATGGATATGCGGCCAGAAATATGATTGAAGCTCTGAGCTTAGAAATTGAGAAGGCCAATATTTCAGAGTCGGTAACCTGGTTAAGGAGGAGTAGGGTACTCCTCAAGTAAGACTTAATAAGCGGCTTTATAGATTTCCATTTAGCTGTATTCTTTATCTCCAACACAGTTTCCTTTCTGATACTAGTACTCGGTATTCCCAAAATCTTCCTAAATATGTTGTCAGCCTCATGCAGTATAAACATCAATATCTTGCAGAAAATTTCACTCTTGTGAATTCCATGGGATGAAACAGCGCCAGAGACACGAGAATTTTCAGATTCATAGTGACAGGCTGCTCGATAAGCATTCAAGAGACAAGTAAGGGCAGGCACACTATGCTGCTTTTTGACCAATTTACACCAAGAGTCAACAGAAGCACTTGTCAACTGCTTGGCCACACATGAATGCATGGAGTCTTCATTCATTGGCAGTACCTCATCATGACTTCTCTCATCCTCATCAGAATCCTGGTAAAATGATTAAAAAAAGAGTCAAGTTTCAGCAAACACAAGGGCAATCAGGCTGAGTTCAAATTACCAAGTATTTCGCAAGCCATGTAGACACCACATGAATAAGTATCCTATTTATGAAAATTCAAATTTATGCATATGCAATTGACCCAATCACAGTGCTTAAATCAAATTATCAAATAACATCATATGCACCAATATAAATGATCAAATCAAGTGAACTGTCAACTTCGCCTTGCCCATTTACTCAAAATATTCCAAGAACAATTTTCCCAGTAACCCTCCAGATTCAAATCAAAGAGACATTGAATTCAACAACTCACAGTCTGGTCATCTTTGCATTGCTCCATTTTCTCAAAATAGCTTTCAATAAATTTTGAAAATCTTGCATCCTGGAAAATTTCAGGCAAAATGTTAAGTCAGAAAGATGAATGAGAAAAACTAACTGGAAACACAGGAGATCCAATTCTCCATTTATCAGAGTCTAACAAAGAGAAAATGAACATAATGTTAGAACATTTAAACTGTTTTCATCTTGAAGCTTATCCTTCCTAAGGAAAACTGTGCACAAATGGAAGGTTAATCATTCCTGTTTACTTTTTCCCTTTTTAAATATGAAAAACAATAGGTATTTTTAAGTGCAACAATCTAGACTATCCATGGCTAAAAAAAAAAAGGAAACTAAAGGAATTGTCCTTCGAACTATGATAAAGAACTTGACCGTTAGTCAAGAACTAGAATTTCTAGATCGCACTTTGCCCATTTATTAAAGTTATAGGAAAAGAACAAGATGCTGCAAGTGTTCAGATACAGCATATGACAAATTTTAAAAGAAAATCAAAGAGGCTTTCTCAGAAGTGAGACGCAAGAAGGAAGTAGGAAAAGGATCGCCCATCTGAAAACTGAATGATTTGCTATGGTGGTTCATTTTATTCACAACTGAACTTAATTCAACAGAGAAGCCAATATAATGAACACAAAAAACTCTCACTCGAATGGGACATTCTGTCAGAGTGAACAATTGATAATGCTGAAGAATGGCTCCAAATAGAAAATGCCCAGCTTCAGGGAGAGTGTTGGAGATTAAGTGCTTTCAAGCATCTATTTCAATTAAATAGATTTACTATTTGTTTCGTTTTAATTCAGGAGTATTTGTTGTCAGTTATTTCTAGGATAAAATTATCTTAATCTGGAAGTTATATCTTTTGAGTTAGAGTAGGAGTTTTTACTCTCCTTTTATCTTCTAACACATGTACACAGTTGCTATTCATTAATGAACCTGTTCAGAAGCACCTGCATGGTTATGATATAGAATGAATTACCTTCTCTTTCACTTTGTTCAACATTTTTGTCTTCTTCAAAAGTTCTGCATTGATATCTCTGTTCTGCACAGATAAGGCACTACGACCAGTGCTGTCTGAAAATAAATTCAATCAAGATCCAATTAGATAAAAAGCCTGTGAAACCATACTTATGCTAAAATCAGAAGCTAAGAATTTCCTTACTCTCAATAAAATTTTCATTTTCGCTTTCATTTCCAGTATCATGTGCAAAGCTTGAGTCCTGGTCACAAATACGCCCAGAGTGCATCAATTTTAAAAAGTTGATGCTAAAAAGAGTTTTGATGATAAATTATGATCCAAACCTCGGGAAGAAATCCATCACTGTCTGAATCATCTCCTATCATTCCACTATCATCTTCACTGAATATGGCATCGAGGGAAGCGTCTTCATTTTCTTCACCTCCAGTGTTTCTGAGAACAATTGAATCACCAGCAATTAGTCCAAGATCGACGGATGAACCACTGGTAATAGTTTAATAGTAATTCAGAGAGCATTATCCAAACTATTTTAAAACCTTCCTTGCCAATTAAGTAATCCCCTATTTACTTGACCATTCCTTGCTTCTAACTTTCCAGATTTAACATGAATGTTTAGGCAACTAATGATGCATGCATTGCTCATTAATGACATTTTCTTCTGTTCCAATATGAATATTAATAGAATTTTTTCAGTGTCCCGTATCATTATTTTCAAAGAAAGAGCTAGCTAAACTCAATTTAGAAGGGAAAAAAGAGGTGGAAGAAAAGGAAAAGAAAGGAAACATAGATAGATAAATATATGCATACACATAAAAACATACATGTAAGCTTGGATATGTGATATTGTGATAAAATATACGCAGTTAGGAAACCTTTTTACCTTCCATTTGATTGTTCTATCAAATCCTTTTCTTGATGTTCCTCAATATCTTGACCATTTCCTGTTTCAATAAAATTTGACAGAAAAATTGAAAGCTTAGTAAAGAATTAGAGAGTATTAATACATTCATCAGAGGGAAATATAGAGATCGATTGTGTTTTCTCTCAGCGCACCTAAAATTTTGCATTATGAAAATGTCTGAAATTATGATAAAATGCTTTGAAAATTAAATTGCTACTACTAAAAGAGGAGAGCAAGTCCTCCCAAAACAACATAAACAAAACAATGAAAATCCCCCCTCCCCATACAAAATAAAGAAAGAAATAGATCATTAGCTTAAAACAGCTCTGCAAAGGAGAGCTCCTCCCCCTTCATCAAAGAAACCAGGAGCTCACAACCATAGAGACTTCTTAAAATCCCTCCTTTAAACAAAAGTTTTAAAATTTCCCAAGAGGTTGTACCGCCACAATAATTTGTTTGCACAGGGAGAAATTATAAACACTAGCAAATAAATTATGCTCAATAAGGATGTTCATTAAGAAAAATGCAAATTAAAGACTTCCGATGTTGTCATAACATAGAATCATAACTTTTATATAGTAATGAAAGAAGAAATCACCAAGAGACACATGAGAATAACTGCGACCAAAAAAACTATACAGTAAGTGGTCAGCCTAGAATATAAAAAATAAAGAAAAATATCATATATAACCCAGAAATTGTGGGTGGCCTCAAGATAATAAATCCTTACTTTTAGAAGCTTTCCTTTTGAACTTAGAATTTGTCTTCCTCTTATTTCTTTGAACAGACTGTAAGTTCTTTTTAGCGAACTTCCTTGCCTTCTTCCCTAGCTTTCCCATTTTGCAACAATATGTGAGGGAGGGAAAATAAAACCGAAGTGAAAGACTACCAGAGGAAACACAGAGCTGAAGGACTAGGAGCAGAAGCAGCCGTCAGCAAAGCCGTTGCCTCGTTGGCGCCAAGGAAGAGGAGTATGAATAGTACGAACGGTAGCTTCAGAGAGAAACCGAAAACTGTGAGGCAGTAAGGTTATGTGCTTAAGACAGCGCCGATTCGCAAGGGAAAGCGGGAGGTGGCGGGTGGCTGCATTTTTTCTGAACGGCGGTCGTCAGTGAAGGAAACTAATGCGAAGGTTAAAATAGTAAATTTCGATCAAATCGTCCTGGGCTAAATGGCTTGGGCCCGCGTGATTCTCCTGATTGGGCTTTAGCCCATTAAATACGAAGGTCAGAATAGAAAATAACTACGGGATGAGTGAGGGCTTGCGTGATCATTTTCTTCGGATTAGGGCATTTTTTAACTGAAAGGAAATTATTAATATTTTATTAAAATAATAATACAAAAGGAAAATCCTTTTAAAAGATAATTAGATTATTCAAATTCTAATTTCATTTTTTAAATTTAACAAATTCTAAATCAGGTCATATGACCTAAAATAAGATTTTAGAATTCAATAATTTTACCTTACTACCCGATGAGTTGAATATACACATCTATGGTATTTTAATCCTTTTTATAATTACACTTCTCTCCTTTGCAGCAATTTTCCTTTTCCAAAAATCTCTTCCTTCCCTCCCAAAGAACATTTAGGGCCCGTTTGGTACGGGAAACATTTAAAGAGGGAAAAGAACTTAAAGAAGGGAAGGGAAAATTGAGAGGAAACTTAAAAAAGTTAAGTTGTTTGGTAGACATGGGAATATAAGTAAGTTGAGGGAAGATAAATTGTTTGATAAGAAGAATTGGGTGTTGGTTAAGTGGGAAGGAGGGGTAAAATACCCATAATGCCCCTGACATAAAAAAGGGAGAAAAAGACTTGACTGTTTTTTTTTAATATCAAGCAGAAACAGACCCACCCACATCGCGACTGTGTTGGTTGAGAAGGAAAATCAAAGAAGCTGCGGATCTGTGAGGGGGACGATGAGAACAACGGCCAAAAATTTATATAACATTGAAGACATTCTATTTAAAAAGGTGAGAACGGCTGTTGGAATTCTCGCATCATATCATATAGGTTCAGTAATTTGGATGACTTGGTTCGAACAAAGTTGACAAGTTTGAACGTAACACTTACCTAAAAGAGTCTGGGTTCGAACGCATAAACTGACAGTAGCTAAAACTGTGCTGCAATTAATTTTAGCATAAACTAAACCAGACCACTAGCGACTTTCTTGCATCTCCAACGAGCCACCACCGTTGTCCTCCTCACCGTCATCGTTGGGAACGAGAAGGCCAGAGAGCTTAGAGTTTGGATTACACCTTCTGAAGGAGAGCGATTTGGGGACGACAAACCAAGCTTGGAGAAGAGAGACCACCTTCTACCTCCACAGTCGCAGGTTAACCACCATCGTCTTCCCTTTTCCATTCTTCGTCAACCACCAACCATTAAGGCAGCCACCACCACTGGTCCTTCTATATTTTCCAGTCTGACCAGACATTCTTTCATGAGATTCAACAGACCCTTTGTTTCTTTTCTTATAAAACTCAACAGGCATAGGCTTTTTTGTCCACAAAATTGTCTTTCTCAGAAAGATTTTAAGAGCCTGCCATTTTTTAAAGGATCTCACTTTCCCACGTTTGTGGGAAGATGGCGCCAGACAGGAATTCAGTTTGACGGAAAGATGTGCACCAAACGTGTTTTCATGTGGGAATTCGTTTATGTTCCCAGGAACTCTCGTCAGTTCCATGTACCAAACGGGTCCTTATAATATTAACAAAACTAAAGTTCTTGCCAAAGATGTGTCATTAGCATTTCATATAAAGAATTTTTGCCACCGTACCAAGGCCATATGGCAATCGAAAACCTCCTGGCCCTTGAGTTTCATCAGCCACAACAACGTAGTGAAGAACGGAGTGAGACGCCAGAAGTCGAAGGAGATCATCGATCTAGAGCAGAAGGCGCTTCAGAGTTCTTGTTAGGAAGTTGTGACGCAATCTCCACAACAGAGAGCCTTGCACTCGAACAGGCTCTGGCTCTGTGAATGATGTCGAAGACACCAACTTGGTCATCGTTTGCACCGCCATGAACATGATGGTAGAAGTTGCGAGATGCATCACTTATGTGCTCTACGAAACTATAATGAAGGTATAAGTGATTCTTCAAAGGAATTTTTCCTAACCTTTTCCATCAGCAAGCATCACTTATGCGCTTTATGAAATTGGAGTGAAATTTTTGCTGCTTCAAAACAGAGGTGGGCTGCCCACATAACAATGCTCTTGAAGAATTATGATGATTACAATCCCACTTGAAGAATAAAGAGAGAGAGGTGTGGAGGTGGGGGAGAGATGGAATGTGTGCCGCTGGGGTAGTTTTTTCAATAATAATGACTAATGTTGATTTTAATAAATTATAAGAATTATGTTATATGCAGGGGCGGAGCTAGGATTTGTAGATGAGGGGGGCGAAATTATAAAGCAAAGTGTATAGGAGAGGAGTTAAAGAAAAATTTTATAGAGATGTGCAATTCTTAGAACAATTTATGACAATTAAAGTTAATCAATATGAACTTTTCTAGAGTCAACAATAAACAATGAATACACTTTTTAGTTAATGTTAAATTTTTCGGGAAGTGAAATATATAATACCATTAATAAGAAGAAAAATAATCTGATTTCTGTTTTATTATTTTCATTCTTGATGCATTTTACACCACATTATTATTATTATTATTATTATTATTATTATTTCTTTAAATTATATTGTCTCACTTATAAACTGATATAAAATCTAATGATACTATGATTAATTCTTTATTTAGCTTTCTAAATCTCTTAAAAAAAAATTGAGTCTTTATATTCAGATTTGGAGGAGGGAGTATAACCTCTAATGCACCTCAACGCATATCCAAAGATAAACAATTATACTTTTCTTTTATGCATCTCTCTATACAATCACATATGACATATGGAATTGCTTCAATATATTCCATTTTGTTTTCTTCTCTCCCACTATAGCTTCTTGCTGGCAAAAACTCAAACCACTCAATGACCAACCTAAACCAAGTTTTCGCCGGAATATCCCATTATTCCTGCAAGAGCAGTCCCACGTCCAACAACAACAACAAGCTCTTCTACTTCACTTTCTTCACATTTCTACTTCTTGTCTCCATTATTACCATCGCCATTGTCGTCGCCTCGTCGGAGTAAGCTCCCACAAAAACTCCAACAACAATGTTCCTTTCACTCGACCACACATACACCACTGTCAAACTCGCTTGTAGTTCCACAATGTACATGGAACTTTGCTTCTCTTCCATCGCCACCGTACCAAACTTCACTGAGAAAGTTTCTACACTCAAAGACATCATAGAACTTTCCCTTAACAAGTTAACATAACTATCAGAGCCGTACTCTGTAACCATCAAGAATCTCCAAAACAATTAAACAGAGCAGACCTCCCAAAGAGAGCGAAAATATCTTTAAAAGAATGCATCTCCAATCTTATTTTCTCTTCAATGACCAATACCCAACACCCCCATTTCATTAATTCATTTGGGCTCCCCATTTCTCATGTTTTTTTGCTTTTGTTTTTCAAATTTTAGGGGGGGCGGGGGCCCACCCTAGCCCCCCTCTGGTTCCGCCATTGGTTATATGGGGGTTAAATTATAGAGACTGAATTATGTAAGCTTTGAAATTACAAGGATTAATATAATTACTATTTTCTATATTATTATAAAAACGTCTGAAATCTATAAATTAATATGAAATATGGCTGCTAATTGCTTATATGGTTATAAAGTGTATTTGTGTCACGCAAACTTAAAACAAATCATGTTCTTAAAACAAATCATGTTAATCCTCGTGATTTCTTTTTTAAAGAAAATTTTAGGAAAGGGGTTAGGCTCACCCACAGTCCAAGAGCAGAACGCTTGGAGCTCACTTTGTAAGGAATTCAGGATTAAAAATACATATGTTTCTACCTTAGCATGAGTTACCGTTGCTTCATAGACCCCTAGGATGTCTCCCCTAGCGCCTTAACCAACTCCAGGATCAAACCCCCTCCCTTTTACCAGTTAAACCCAAAAGCGAAAGTTTTATCCTCGTGATTTTGATGTTAACGAAATGATGTTGCTTCCACAAGAGGCGCATTGGACGGCTCGTTGGGGCCCTCAATAAAGGAGGAAATCTAGCATCAACGTTGATAGGGATGGATTTCAGGTCATTTGACTTATATTTTTGTTTCAACATATCCATGCATACACAGTGGCGTCATTTGACTTATATTTTTGTTTCAACATATCCATGCATACACAGTGGCGTCATTTGACTTATATTTTTGTTTCAACATATCCATACATACACAGTGGCGTCATTTGACTTATATTTTTGTTTCAACATATCCATGCATACACAGTGGCGGACCCAGAAAATTATAGAAGGGGGCACAATTAGCGGGGGAGTTGGGGGTTCGGGGGCAGCACCCCCGAAAATGTTTTTTTAAGGAAAGTTTTAAATGCATTAAAAAAACAAAAAATATAAACAAGAAAAAAAAATATATATCAAAATAATATTTATGAAATCAAGTGAATATTGATATTGTAATAAGAGAGACAATTATTTTACAAACTTGTTATTTAGAAAAGTAAGGCTAAGTACTGTTAGAAATAAATGCGACTACATAAATAACAATGAAGGGTGTGTACTCAATAAGTTCAAGTACATATATTTTAATAAAAAAAGTATACTTCAATAAAAATAATTATAATGTCATCATTCTAATCCTTATTTTTTGAAATTTCATCATAATTGACTTATTATCAATGCTATCAAATACATCTTTTTTCAATATAAGGCATTAAAAAATCATTCAACCATTTACCCCTCATTTCATTACAAAGTGTAGCCTTGATGTATTAAGGGTGAACACCTAATTTAAGGGTGAACAATCATTTAAACATGTATTAATTTTTTTTATAAAAAAAATCCCAAAATAATTGGGGGGCACTTGCCCCCCAACCTACTACCTAGGACCGCCTCTGTGCATACATGCATGCAACTGTATACAAAGTAACGATCCGAAATATCTATTTATTTAGTTTAAGGAGATTAAAGAGTTAAATAATTTTTTTAATTATAGAAATTCTCCCTAAATACTTATGTGTAAGTGTGTAACATTAGATTATAACTAGGTTGGCCAAAAAAACATTAGATTATAATTAGGTTTGATGAAGATAATAAATATGAGAGATAAAATAAAAAATAAAAAAATCTTACATATAAAACTAAAATTCACTTACAAAATACTCGTAGGTCATTTATTTAGGAGCAGAAGAGAGACTAAAGATGTGTCTCTTTGGTTCAGCTATTAAATATGTCTTAAATTCATAAAATTATAAGTCTTCAGTCTTCTCTCCCTACGTTCACTGATCATTCTCAAATTTTTTTCTTTTTTCTATCTTTCCATCAATAATTAAATAAAGGTAAAATTAAAAAACAATCATTAATGAGTTTGGATTAACCTTTGGAGAATAACTTTTAAAGAGAAAGTGAAAAAAAAAATTATTTGAGATAATAGATTTTTAAGAATAACTTCTGTAAGGGTTAAAAAAAAAATAGCTTCTGAAAAATCATAATTTTAAACCCCACGAACCATAGTTTTCAGTTAAAACCATGGCTTTGTAAAATTGAGAGTGTTTGGGTAGTTTATCTGAAACCATGGTTTTGAGGGTTAAAACAATGAGTATTCGACAGCTTCACTTTTAAAAACCTTGTAAAGCCAAACACATACTAAATAAACTTATCTTTGGAACAAAAAATTTCTTCTATAAGTGGACTTATGATAAAACATGAGATTTTTTTTTGGGTTAAGGTGCAAAAATAGACATATGCTTTTCTCCGAGGAGTGCCCAGTAGCAAATGCTTTTTTCAGATGCAAAAGTAACTATATGGTTACAAATTAGGTGCAAAAATAGCGTTTGACCGTTAAATTTGACTTTTGATCGTTAAGTTTGACTTTTTTTTGTTGGACGATGACGTGGCATTTCAAATATTTTTCGATATCCTTTTAATACCGGTCAATACCGAAATATTTTTTCAAGATCCTAAAATAATTTTTCAAAATTATGAAATATTTTTGTACCAATCAAGATCCCGAAAATACTTTTTAGTACCCAGTCGGTACCACGAAATATTTTTTCATTATCCTTTTAGTACCGATCAATACGAAATATTTTTCAAGATCCTAAAATTATTTTTGCACCTTTGAAATGCCACGTCATCGTCGATCAAGAAAAAGTCAAACTTAACGGTCAAAAGTCAAACTTAACGGTCAAACGCTATTTTTGCACCTAATTTGTAACCACATAGTTACTTTTACACCTGAAAAAAGCATTTGCTACTGGACGCTCCTCGGAAAAAAGTACATGTCTTTTTTTGCACCTTAACCTTTTTTTTTTATAGGCACATATATCTTTTTATTGGAGGCAATCCCGTTTGAGGCACTAAATATGGTCACATCTCCCAGTAGGGATTCGAACCTTGATTCACCACGTTATGAAGGACTAGCTGTAAAATCTCTTTCTTAAAATTCAATTCTCTATATACTTAATCAAATATTCTGAAAATGAATAATATTATAGCATAAAAGAGAAAAGCTTAAACCCAAAGGTCTACCATATATAGCAGAAAAGATTACAACTTATCGTTCAAAAACTAACCATGGTAGAAAAAGAATTTAACTAACTATTTGAAAACACCACCATGATAATAAAGGAATTAAATCACTGCAAAGATCTATCCAAGATGGAAAAGAATAAACCAATCATTTAAAATTTATCATGGGTAGTAAAAATCTTCTCGTCGCTTCACAAACTAAACCATAATTACTCAACACACTTGGGCCTTACACTTCTCGAAGTCCAGAATATAATCAATCGACCATAAGCCCAATATCAAACCCAATTATCAAAACACTTAAGTAACAATTTTCTCAAATATCTATTTGAGTTGCCTATCCATGATAGAAAACGGTATAACTCAAACTATAATATCACATCAGAGTATGCAGCATGAGCCCTACAATGACAATACATAAGAATTCATCACATAAATAAAATGATAAGGCTTTACAAAGATTATCACAATGATCAAGCCTCTAGGGCCTTCCTCAATTGACTAGCAGAAGCACTATTACCTAAAAAATGTTAAATCAACGGGTGAGACAAAAGCCTCAGTAATCAGCTATCCAACTCATTATACATGCTAATATGTGCTCGTGAGGTGCCAAGTGAAACAATTTATAAAATAAAATATTGGTGATATAATTCATAAAATTCTATATCACAAGTTACACATCACAAATCATGTATCACAGTCTGTGTTATAAATTTCGTATCACCATTTCCATATCACAATTTCAACATCACAAATTTCGTATCACAATTTCAACATCACAATTTTCATATCACAAATTTTGTATCACAATTTCATATCAAGAATTCCGTATCACAATTTATATATCACAATTCTCAAGTTGTCTCCCATCAATCTAACCAAACCGCCTTAATTCTGCCGACTAGACCCATGAGCTAAGTTACTATCCATGTAACAGACCACTCAAAAGTTCACTAGTCATGTGATGAGAACCAACCAAATTTCACATAGCACATGCCCAGACCATGAGTCTTTTCCCTTTAATTTGTTGAACTAATAGGGTGTCGCAACCCCTTGTTGAACTAGTGGGGTAGTCTCTCATTGAACCGTTGGGACAATCACTTATTGAACTAGTGAGACAATAGAAAGCCAACCATCATTCATAATGGAGGCTATACCACGTGGTAGAACAAACTACTTTATATTATCTTAATCCAACCATCACAATAATTATCAATAAATAGCTCAACGAGAATTTATCAAGATTTTCACTTTCACATCATGCTATTCAAATCATTTTCATATGCATATTATAATATCTCAATTCTCAACTCATTTTATATATACTCAATAAACATTTCAAAGTACTCCTTGCAATATCTAATTAATATTGATATATCATTTTCATTCTTATAATCATTTCACAAATAACATATATACCAACACACATAACAAGTGGAAAGTGGTTACCTCTCGGCAAAGCCAAATTTACCACAAGAATCCAAGCTCCAAGTTCAATTAATCACAATTGACAAATCAATCTATAATAATTAATTGGAACCACAATTTAGTATTCAAACTAATTGAGGGTTTAACAAAAACAATTAAGAAACTTAAAGTCTCTATAGAAGCACCAACTCTCATCTTTGGTCATTCTTAATTAACCCAATTACCAAACCTCCTTTCTCATAATCACATTATCAATATCAAAACCACCAAAGCCTTACCCAAAAATCAAACCTCTAACTCAAATATTCATATAAACTTTAAATTGTTTACTTTAATATAAATTATCAATTTACTGTCATAACTCAATTTCTCTATCCCAACAATATTTCCATCATCTAATAACTTTATTTCATCCATTAAAATTATTGATAATAATATACTCTCCTCCATTCATCCTTCACTTCCAAAAATCTACTCACTTTAAATCTTAAAGAAAAATCACTTAAATAACTATTTCTCAAAATCATATTTCCAATTTCATTTCTTCCTTCCATTAACTCTTTCTTACTGGAAAGAGATTTGCCGTGTCTCCCAAAATAAACCAAGTTCGAAAACGATTTGCAGAATTAGGGAACCTGGGTCGTTTCCCAACGAATTTGCAGCGGGCTCGATTTAATAACAATAGTCAAACAGAATGGTGAAACTGGGGTTTTAGGGTTTTATGATTCAAATAGATTAAAACGAAATAAATTGAAATAAGCGATTAAAAACGTTGATGGACTTAAACAGATTAAAAACGACCAACCCAACGATCGATTCCGAATCATGCATCATTGAACGAAATATAACTAATCACGTTTGGTTCGGATGAATCGAGATCTCTCGCATTCATCCGGATAATCCTCGCCTAGACGATCGCCTAGAATTTATTCGAACAGTGGCGTCTCACTGTGCAATCGCACAGCAATACTAAAACCTAGTCCGAATTTAGTCCTTGGGATGAACCAAACCGAATATTAAATCTAATATTCGAACTATTTTCAGAATTCGAATCCGATAAGATGAAAACAGAATTGATTAAGTTACCGATTAGGCACAAGTTCTCCTGGACGAATCATGGAATCCTCATCGTTGGGTCAATCACAGGGGGTTTAGCCGAGCATGGCTGGAAAAACTGAAGAAAAGATGAAGAACGCGAAAAACCCTAAGAACATGCGAAAATCAGTAGAGAGAATTTGCATAAAATCATGAAACCCTAATGTCAAAATCGTGAATTCGTGAATGCCTAATGTTTTTGGAGGCTGCCTTACTTAAAAATAACCTAAAACGAAAATGGGCCCTAATAGTTTTAGCCCAAAACAGAAATAAAATAAAACTGGACTTAAATTACAAAATTCGGGTCCAAATAATATCCAGAATTGTGCATCCGACTTCGGCTCCAAAATCGACCGCCCTCTTGACCGAATTGGCTCTTGATGTCTTCATAACAATTGTAGCTCTCTGAATCATCTGAAATATGAGACAAAAATGAGACAAATCCGATGTCTGGTTCAAGAGTTATGGTAGAAATAGTGAAGTAATACAAAACTGGAATTTTATTATCAAAAATGGCTAAAATGCAATAAAAGGCCCAAGGCCCAAATAAACATAAAAGCCATTATTTATTAGATAAAGGGTCCTAAGTTATTACTCAAGAGACAAAAATAAGTGTATAAAATATTCAATTATCAAATTCCCCCACACTTATCTTTTTGCACTCCTGAGCAAAATCTAAAGAAAAAAAAACTAAAAGGAAGAACTCTTATTTACTAATAATTGCTACAATGCAAAAATCGAATCAAGGGACAAAAAGTTCCAAAAGACCAATCAATCAAGACCTAAATCCCTTCATCTCAAATTACAATTCATGGCGGTCTCAATCAATGATGCTGATCACAAAAGACGGTCTCACAAATGATGCGCTCAATCAATCGTCTCTCAAGTGTTTAAGGTAAATAAGTGTATCGCTCAAATTCTACTCAAGAAAATTGTTCTACCATAAGCTTGCTCAACTTCTATGTCTCCACTACTCACAACACATACATGCACAAATCAAGAGAGCTTGTAATTAAAGGTTGTAATGGGGCTAGGGTGAAGGTAGGTAATAGTATGGAATGAGAGGCTAAGCACCAAAGAAATCAAAAGGAAGAGCACTGATTAACACAATCATTCTCTATGTATGAAACTTTTATTCTACTAATGTATCCATTTCTTTCTATGTATTTTCTTTTCTTTTCTCTCTCTTTTTTTTTTTTTTTTTTCTTCTTCTTCTTTTTTTCTTTTTTTTTTTTTTTTTTTTTTTTTTTACTTTTCTTTCTTTCCTTTCATTGTATACGTAATGACAATGTCAAAATCAAATATCTCCCCCCCACACTTAAACTGTTGCACTCCTGAGCAACCCCACACTTAAACACAAAACAAGTTGAAACCAATGCTCAATAAATCTTCAAGGTGCGGAATAAAATGGTTTTACGCTTAGGCTTGTAATGTGGCTTAGAAAAGAATGGGTCAAAAGGCACAAAGGGGCTAGCAAGGGAATCATAATGCAAGGGAAAGCTATTTGGCCAAAGTGAGGAAAATAAAAGAAAGAAAACAAGCTTCCATCATACTTATGCACGTAAGTGAAAAATGTAGTTTCAAAAGAAAAGGAACAAGTTCTAGAGAACAAAAATCATGAGAGATGCACACATGAAAGAAAGAATGGCAAAAGATGAATTCCATTCATGCAGGCCCAAAACCTCACAAGGTCAATACCAACTTAGGCAATCAACAACATCAAATCAACTACCAAGATTTGTAATCGAAGAGTCAAGAATTGTAGACCAAACAGAATGATCCATTAAAGCCAAAATGTCCACGTTCATAATATGTAGCAATCATAGAAATAGATTCTTTTTTTTTTTCAAAAAGCAAAGCAAGGTAAAAAAATGAACAAACAAAAGAGAAAGAGGGAGAAGAAAGAAGAATACTCCCAAGGGTTTATGGAGAGTAGGTGGCATCAATGAGGTTTATGGAGGATAGGTGGCATCAATGAGGAGAGTCTCGCTTCCTCAGCCGTGGGGATCCCTCATGAAATGGCTTGAGGCGATGCCCATTGACCTTAAAGGTTCTTCCTGTGGGTGAATCACATAGCTCAACAAAGACCAAAAGGGAATATGTTAGTAATCACAAAAGGGTCATCCCACCTAGATCGAAGCTACTGTGCATAAACTTCAGACGGGAATTAAATGGGTAGAGTTAACAGTCTTCTGAAGGATTTGCTTAATCTCTCGATTTGAGACTTCAGCTTGACCATTGGTCTGAGGATGGTAGGCTGTGGAAACCTTGTGTAGCACTCCATACTTGCGTAGCAATGCACCCATGCTTCGATTGCAAAAATGGGAACCCTGATCACTGATAATAGCTCGAGGAATGCCAAACCTGCAGAAAATATTAGACCTAACAAAGTCCACCACCACAGAAGAACAGCAAGATGTAAGTGTAACCATATGAAGCAGGAAATGGACCCATGAAATCAATACTCCACACATCAAAGATCTCACAAAACAATATAGGGTTTTGGGGCATCTCATGCCTACGGGAATACTCCCGCCTCTGACAGTTACCACATGATTTGCAAAACAAATGGGAATCATGAAACAAGGAAGGCCAAAATAATCCACTGTCTAACACTTTCCTAGCAGTTCTTTGGGGTCCAAAGTGACCACCACAAGCAGAAGCATGAGCAAAATGTAATATAGATTGAAACTCACAATCAGACACACATCTCCTAACTACTTGGTCACTACAAAATTTCCACAGATAAGGGTCATCCCAAACATAATATTTAGACTCACTTTTCAATTTTAGAGTTTGGGCCCTAGTGGAATCTACAGGAAAACACCACTACCAAGTAGTTAACTAAATCAAGATACCATGGGGTCTTAACTTGCAACTGTAGAAGCTGCTCATCGTGGAAATCATCCCGAATAGAAGAGGGTGAGAGGAGAATGAGTGATACGACTCAAGTGGTCGGCTACCCGCTTTGTGCTCCACTTCTATCTCGAATCTCCACATCAAACTCTTGGAGCAACAACATCCACCGGATGAGTCGTGGCTTAGCATCCGCCTTTTCAAAAGAAACTTTAAAGCAGCATGGTCAGAGAAAACAATGACTCTACTAGCTAGCAGATATGACCTAAACTTATCGAAGGCAAATACAATAGCCAACAACTCCTTCTCAGTAGTGGTGTAATTAGACTGAGCAGAATCCAAAGTCTTGGAGGCATATGCAATGACATGGGAGGCTCTATCAACCCGCTGTGCTAAGATAGCACCAACCGCATAGTTGGAAGCATCGCACATTAACTCAAAAGGGAGGAGCCAATCAGGGGGCTGAATCACTGGGGCTGTGGTCAGGCAACGCTTCAAGTGATCGAAGGCCGCCTTGCATGCATCATCAAAGACAAAGTCAGTGTCCTTATGCAGAAGGTTGGACAAGGGTCGAGCAGTCTTGCTGAAATCTTGAATGAAACGTCGATAGAAACCTGCATGACCAAGAAAAGAGCGAACTTCCCGCACAGAAGCGGGGTAAGGCAAAGCAGTAATAACATCAATCTTAGCAGGGTCTACCTCAATTCCTTTCCTAGACACTATGTGCCCCAAGACTATACCCGACTCAACCATAAAGTGACACTTCTCATAATTCAGCACAAGATTAGACTCAATGCATCTATGCAAAACTCTAGATAGATTAGCTAAGCATGCATCAAAATCAGACCCATATACAGTGAAATCATCCATAAACACCTCCATGCAGTCCTCTAGGAACTCAGAGAAAATACTCACCATACAACGCTGAAAAGTGCCAGGTGCATTGCAGAGGCCAAAAGGCATCCTCCGGTAAGCATATGTCCCAAAGGGGCATGTGAAGGTCGTCTTCTTCTGATCCTCAGGAGCAATATGGATCTGGAAGTATCCGGAGTAGCCATCTAGGAAGCAGTAATGAGACTTACCAGCCAATCGCTCTAACATCTGATCAATGAAAGGTAGAGGGTAATGATCTTTGCGAGTGGCTTGGTTGAGTCTTCTATAGTCAATGCAAACTCTCCAACTATTTCGAACTCGAGTAGGAATGAGCTCATTCTTTTGATTGGCTACCACGGTGACCCCGGATTTCTTAGGAACCACTGGTGGACTAACCCACCGGCTATCGAAATGGGATAGATGATGCCAGCTTGCAGGAGCTTAGTGACCTTCTTCTTCACCACATCAAGGATGAGAGGATTGAGGCGTCTCTGGGGTTGCCTCACTGGCTTAGAGTCCTCTTCCAATAGAATCCGATGCATGCACACAGAAGGGCTAATGCCAACTATGTCGCCTAATGTCCACCCAATGGCTTTCTTGTTCGCCCTCAATAAGCTTAGCAGCTTCTCTTCTTGATCCGGCATAAGATTATTTGCCACAATGACGGCAACTGCTCATTCACCTCCGTAAATGCATACTTGGATGGTCCGGAAGGGATTTCAACTCTAGTTTGGGCGGTTGCTCGGTGGAGGGAGAAGCTTGGGTGGTTGTTGCAAAAACTCGTGTCATCACACCGGGAATACCGAAACCATATTCAAAGAAGCACAAGCGGAAGGATTTGTGTCTATACGGCTCAAGGTTAACATCGAATTCAGTTCATCAAAATCGAATTAAGCTCATCAAAATCGAATCGGGATGCACGTTAGGATCGGGATGAAGCTCAAACTCGTAATCAATATCGAGTCTACAAGTAATGTAGAATCATCAAGCAAATCGAATCACCAAACAATGCGGTCTTAACCAAATTAGTGCAAACAGAGCACCATTCATTATCATCGCATGCACAAATGGGGTATCACTCTCGGATGAAAAATAAGGATAATCAAGACACCAACCATTAAGAACATCATCCACAAGATCATCAATCACGTCAATACAGAAGACAGAATGCTCTTCCCTAGGATATTTCATGGCATCAAAGATATTGAAATTCACAGATATATCACCAAACTCCATGGAAAGAATACCAGAATGCACATCTATCTTAGTCCTAGCTGTTTTCATGAAAGGTCTCCCTAGAATGATTGGTGACCTACTACTAGGAGACTCACCCTCCATATCCAAGATGTAAAAATCAGCAGGAATATCAATTCATTAACTTTGACTAATACATCTTCAACTAAACCGAAGGATGGGCATTACTCCTATTAGCTAACCGAACAATTACACCGGTTGGACGCAAGGGACCAAGACCAAGAGATCTATAAACAGATGCAGGCATGACATTAATAGAAGCACCTAAATCTAGCATGCAATCATCAAATCTTTAGTTACCAATAAGGCAAGGGATAGAAAATGTCCCTGGGTCTTTGCATTTACGAGGCATGGTAGAATTTGGATGAGTGCCGACACATTCGATTCAAACTCACTCGTTCATTCCCCTTCGCCGCCTCTTGTTGGTGCACAACTCCTTCGAAACTTGGAATATTTAGGAATTTGTTTAACTGCATCTAAGAGAGGAATGTTAATCTCTACTCGTCTGAATGTCTCAAGTATATCCTTCTCTTGTGCCTTTTCTACCAACTTCTTGGATTGAACTCGCTCTCGAAGGAAAGGAAGAGGGATAGGAATGTCTTCCTCTTCACCTTGCTGCACAACCTTTTTCTTTTCAGAGTCAATCTTCACATTTCCTGACTCGTTTTCTGATGTGGAAGTCACATCTGCAGCTTGCTTAGGTTCCTCCAATTGCTTTCCAGACCGTAGTGATATAGCACTCACATTTCCCTTAGGATTGGGAATTGTTTGTGAGGGAAGGGAGTTGGATCCCTGAGGTTGAAGCTGGTTCAATGATGTTGCCAATTGCCCAATCTGTGTTTGCAAACTCTGAATGGAAGTGTCGTTTGTTGTTGGAACCGCATATTGGCTGTGACAAATTGCTTTATCATATCTTCAAGTGAGGAACCACCACCACCACTACTACTAGCTTCGTTGTGCCGCTTTGTGAAGGTGGACATATGGTCGGTCGAGGAGGTGGTGCTTGCAAAGGCAAAGGGGTGCAGACTGTTGCTGGAAATTCGTGGTCCGTACGGCCTCTGCCGGTAATTCCCAGCACTGCTGACATCTTGGTTACTCGGTTCGATTTTGATTCCAGCGAAAGTTGGGGTGATTTCTCCAACCATGATTGTATGTATTAGAGAAAGCATTATTCTCGTTGGTATTGTGGCCTTCCTGGAAAAACACCCACTGCAGCTACCGATTGGTCTTGATAGGCGGGATCATGCAAAGTAGGGCAAGAGTCGGTAGAGTGATAAGGGTCGAACAAAACCCACAAGAGTACCCATGCCGAGAAGGGCGACCGCACTGTCTCGTGTCACCGCCAATTGCCTCACAAGGAGGTCAAATCATCAAGTCGGTCTCTAATCTCGAGAATCATACTGGATGGGGCTTGAATATGGTAAACAGGAGTACTATTGGCCCTAGTGCCAAACCGCCGAGAGTTATCTCGCCATAATGGATATAAATTCTCGGGCTTCTTCAGTGTCTTGTTACTCATAGCTCCACCACTAGAGGCATCGACCAACCCTTTGTCTACCGGTGATAGACCATCATAGAAAGAGTTGATCAAGTCTTTTCGGATATCGATGGTGTGGACAGCTTGCACATAACCTTTTGAACCTCTCCCAATACTCATGCATAGTCTCCCAATGATCCGTTTAATGTTGCCAATCTCCTTCTTGATCGCAGCTTGCTCTTGAGGAAGGAAAATATTTCTCTAGGAATATCCTCGAATATCAGTCCAGCTCCCAATAGATGAGGGTGAAGGTACAAGAACCAATCCTTGGCTCCACCTTCCAATGAGAAAGGAAAAGCTCTCAACTTGATATGATTTTCATGAATGGCATGTGGCTTCATTGTGCCGCACACTACATGGAATTCCTTCAAATGCTTAATGGGGCACTCACCTGCAAGACCATGAAACTTAGGCAACAAGTGTATTAGACCAGATTTAAGCTCAAAGTTAGCAGCAAGATCAGGATATTGGATGCACAAAGGTTGATAATTAACATCAGGTGCACCCAATTCCTTCAAAGTTAGCAGCAAGAATTGTTCTCTCTATTTCAGGATCAAATGGCAACAGATCTTCTGGATTAGTAGTATTCCTGGTGCTCATGCAGCATATACACAAAGCAGAATTGGCAAATACTCAGAATGACAAAGATGCCACCAGAAAATCAGAATTACGAAAATGCCACAAGGGGTGGTAAAAAGTGGAAAAACACTAAGAGACACAAAGACAAAACACACAAAAGCGAAAACCTATGCTAGAAATTGACCTAAACAAGTCCAGAAACAGTATCAAATGATTTTTAAAATTTTTGGGACTTGGACATGAAAAAAAACTTCAAAAATTGAAAAAGTGGTCTAAACGATGGAATTTGGCAAAACGGAGGATAGCCCTTGGAAAATGAAACATTTTCAAAGGGGGTCTAATGATTTGCCATCTTCTATCACTGTACCAAATTTCAGCCAAATCAGAGATACCCCGAAAAATCGCCCGTTGGAAATCAAAAATCAGAACTTAAAGCAGCAAAAAAAGTGGTCTAAACGTTGGAATTTGGGGAAAATAGGTGAGACCTCACTTCCTACCAGGAAGTGACTCTTGCTTAGAACGCCCAATTCCTTGTGAATAGGACCTGGTTTGAGTGATTAGAGTCAGGAAAATTCCTATCCGACCACCCGAACCACGTAAACCCTAGCTGTTTACAATACTGTTACTAATCAAACCGATGCAAATTCCCCGGCAACGGCGCCAAATTTGGAAAGAGATTTGCCGTGTCTCCCAAAATAAACCAAGTTCGAAAACGATTTGCAGAATTAGGGAACCTGGGTCGTTTCCCGCAGATTAAAACGAAATAAATTGAAATAAACAGACAGAAAAACGTTGATGGACTTAAACAGATTAAAAACGACCAACCCAACGATCAGATTCCAGAATCATGCATCATTGAACGAAATATAACTAATCACGTTTGGTTCCGGATGAATCGAGATCTCTGCATTCATCCGGATAATCCTCGCCTAGACGATCGCCTAGAATTTATTCGAACAGTGGCGTCTCACTGTGCAATCGCACAGCAATACTAAAACCTAGTCCGAATTTAGTCCTTGGGATGAACCAAACCGAATATTAAATCTAATATTCGAACTATTTTCAGAATTCGAATCCGATAAGATGAAAACAGAATTGATTAAGTTACCGATTAGGCACAAGTTCTCTGGACGAATCATGGAATCCTCATCGTTGGGTCAATCACAGGGGATTTAGCCGAGCATGGCTGGAAAATCGAAGAAAAGATGAAGAACGCGAAAACCCTAAGAACATGCGAAAATCGGAGAGAGAATTTGCATAAAATCGTGAAACCCTAATGTCAAAATCGTGAATTCGTGAATGCCTAATGTTTTTGGCGGCTGCCTTACTTAAAAATAACCTAAAACGAAAATGGGCCCTAATAGTTTTAGCCCAAAACAGAAATAAAATAAAACTGGACTTAAATTACAAAATTCGGGTCCAAATAATATCCAGAATTGTGCATCCGACTTCGGCTCCAAAATCGACCGCCCTCTTGACCGAATTGGCTCTTGATGTCTTCATAACAATTGTAGCTCTCTGAATCATCTGAAATATGAGACAAAAATGAGGTAAATCCGATGTCTGGTTCAAGAGTTATGGTAGAAATAGTGAAGTAATACAAAACTGGAATTTTATTATCAAAAATGGCTAAAATGCAATAAAAGGCCCAAGGCCCAAATGAACATAAAAGCCATTATTTATTAGATAAAGGGTCCTAAGTTATTACTCAAGAGACAAAAATAAGTGTATAAAATATTCAATTATCACTTACCTATTAGAACCATTAAACTATAAGTATCTCCTCATCTTTACTAAATAACCCATGAACCCCACTGTGATTCCGATCTCTGTCTTTCCATGGACCCCATTGGAAAATAGAAATATTTACAAAATTTCATGGATAATTTGGTAAAAGTATGATGTCCCCTCCCCTTCCCTCAAACCAAACACATTTTAAAATAAGATGAGAGGATGAAGCTAGATCACTAAACCTAAGTTTTTGTAAGCTTCAATTATCTCTCTCTCTCTCTCTCTCGCGTCGCGAGCAGGAGCAATGGAGCCGAGAAAAATGACCAACGAAAGGACGGACCGTGTTTTAGTGCCTATCCTTTGGATAGGCACCGAGCGCCTGTCGCATCTGGACCGTCCAAATGCGATCTGGACGGTTCAATTTTTTTTTAAACCTCTACTTTTTGAAGAAAAAAATAATTTTTTGAAAAAATGTTAGTTAAGAGATTATCTTTATTTTCGATTCTATACCCATTAAAAAATATATATATTTTTTAAATAGAAAGTAAAAAAAATAAGATCTGAACGATCCCAAGGAGAGGAGATTTTCCTGCCTATCCAAAGGATAGGCAGGGATAGGCAGGGAATCTGATTCCACGAAAGGACTGAGTGGATAGCACTTTTGTGTACGGAAGTAAAAGGGGATATGTATATATTATGGGTTAAGGTGCAAAAATAGACATGTGCTTTTTTCCGAGTAGCGCCCAGTAGCAAATGCTTTTTTCAGGTGCAAAAGTAACTATGTGGTTACAAATTAGGTGCAAAAATAGCGTTTGACCGTTAAGTTTGACTTTTGACCGTTAAGTTTGATTTTTTTTGCAGACCGGACGATGACGTGGCATTTCAAAGGTGCAAAAATAATTTTAGGATCTTAAAAAAATATTTCAGGTATTGATCGGTACTAAAAGGATACTGAAAAAAATATTTCAGGGTACTGACTGGTACTAAAAAGTATTTTCAAGATACTGATTGGTACAAAAAAAATATTTCATAATTTTGAAAAATAATTTTAGGATCTTGAAAAAATATTTCAGGTATTGACCGGTACTAAAAGGATACTGAAAAAATATTTGAAATGTCACGTCATCGTCCAGTCAGCAAAAAAAGTCAAACTTAACGATCAAAAGTCAAACTTAACGGTCAAACGCTATTTTTGCACCTAATTTGTAACCACATAATTACTTTTGCACCTGAAAAAAGCATTTGCTACTGGGCGCTCCTCGGAGAAAAGCACATGTCTATTTTTGCACCTTAACCCTATAATATATATTATATTAAATGTTGTGCGAAGGGAGGCATATGAGAATTGTCTTTGTGTTGCAAACAATTTTGTTAAAATCAAGTTTCCATGTAGAAACGGAAGCGGGTGGTAGAGAAATAAATTATAGAAACAACATGAAATTTAAAGTTTTTACTATTAAGGTCAAGATACAAAATTATATATTTATATGCATGTAAAAAAACATAAATCACTACTCAAAATTTAATGAACAACTTATTGTTTAAAAGATATAAGTCACATAACTATATAAAACATAAGTTCAAAAACACAAAGAGTTTAACAACTTCTACAATCAAGTTCCAAAATATCAAAAGAATAAAATTTAATAATTCCTAAATTATATTAATTGATTCATATCAAACACATATCAACTTGCATGTCCTCTTCTCTTACTCTTATAACAAGTTCATTTGCAAAACTTAGAAGGTCCAAATCATGATCATCCATAGGTTCCCTCACTTCAACTTTAATCAAGTTTTTCTCATCATGGGCATCAACATCTAAGTTGTTGTATCTTCTCAATCTTCTTCATCTTCCACTATCATATCATCGTCAAATGGAAGATTATCAAAATTATATGCATGAAAGTTTTGAGCTTTCTTTTTCTTGTCCAATTTTGAATTGGTCATCACAAAAACAACATCATTCATAGTCTTTTAATTTGGGGGAAATGAAAATAGAGTTTTTATTTTTTGTTTTAAGTAGAAATGGTAAAAACGTAACTGTTTTTAAGTTTTTACCTGTTTTTACTTAAGACAGTCACTTCAGTAAAGACGTAATTAAGAATGTAAGAACTTATGTTCTTACGTTTTTATACTAGTTTTTGACAATAATGGATTGTGACCCATGCCATTAATGAAGCTATTTCCCTTTTTTCCAACCCCCCAAAAAAAAAAAAACTTGCTCTCATATTTTCTTCTTTAGACTTTCTAAGAAAATCCAAAATATTAAGTTAAATTTATGAATTTGCCCAAATAAAAGTCTCAAAGTGTAAATAATACTAATATTTTAATTTATAAGAATACTTTAAATACTGATATCTATAAAAGTTAATTCTATTTTGAGTCAATTCTCTTTATTCAAATAATAATTATATTATAATTTCGATTTATCAAGAAATAATTATATAAAATCGAAATAAATATTAAATATATACTTTTATTTTTACATTTTTTTCAAATAAATAATTTGATATATTAAAAACATAACGAGGACTCCTCATGATTAGGATTTCTCAATTATGTGTTTTCATACTTCAAACAACAAATTTAATTTACTCAAAATCTCAAGCTAATTAATAAATGCCAAACTCATATTACTTAAATCCCAAAAATAAAAGTTGGGATGTTATACTAACCCCTTTTCTAGACCCGACCCCTTTGGTAAAACAAGAGGTTTTAGGATCATAGTTGTTAAATTTGTAATTTGACTTTTCAAGCTTACCATTTTTACTTTTTTAGCTTACAAAACCATGTCAACTTGTTTTTAAACTCGTGTTAGCTATAAATTAAACTAGTGCTAGCTATAAATTTAGTTGAACTCACGAGTTCGCATATTGAGTTTACCATTTTTACGTTTTTACCTTATAAAATCTAGTTAGCTCGCTTTTGGATTCGTGCTAGCTTTTTCAATTTGATCATGTTTAATATCTTTCATATTGTTCACTCTATTTCTCTATTTTTCTTAGCCCTTTATAAATAAGGCTATACTTAAAAATAAGTTTATTTTAAAACATACTTATTACCATGTTCTTAAGTCGTGTGATTCAGTTATCAGGCTTTTGTAAATAGGACTAGATGATGTATTTATTAATAAAAATAAACTCTTATAGGTTTATAATTCAAGATCATAATCCGAATTTACATTCTTATTACAATATTGTTTTTTTTACTTGATTATCACAATATTGTTTAAACTAACATGTTTGACCAATTTGTTCAGTTTTAAGATCATGTAACTATAAACTCATCCGTAGACTACATAATTCCCTAAATCTAATATACTCTCTTCGGTTCTAATTATATGACAATATTTGAGAGTTGAGTTTGATCCTAATTATAGGACAAGATTATAATTTTTTTGTCAATTTCTTTCTAAAATACCCCTATTGATATTTTCTCAATAATAATTAAATACAATGATAATTTAATAATGAACTTATATATTCTATAGAGTAAGTAATTCTTGAAACTCATTAATGTCACATACACTTCAATTCTACTTTTTTTTTTAATGAAATAATTTTAAGCAACTTTTGTCATATTTTTCCTATATCACCCATACTAATACTTCCTCTACAATAATTAATTTAATAATAGGTTTATATTCTATCAAGTGAGAGATTTTAATTTTTTTAAATAAAATAATTTTAAAATTTCTTTAAAAACACTTTGCTTTAACTGTCTGTTCAAAGTGATTGATTTTTTCCCTAAAAATAACCTAATAAAATCAAAGGAAAACACGAGTTCTTTGCAATCCCGGCCATTACCATATCCAACTCTAATGTTTGTTTGGGTCTGACCAAGTATCTTTGATATAGTCCAATAAGGTCACGCTGTTGTTTGGGCCTCAAGAATGTCACCAAAGGAGAGAAGTTTGAGTGAGCTATCTTTTGATTGATTTCTTTAAATAAGGACATTTTAAGAAAATGAATATAATTAACTAATTTAACTAATATCCTTAATCTCTCCAAAATTTTGTAGATATATTCCATAATTAGGATTGGACCGATCGAGTACTATTCTATGATATAATGATTAATGAATTGCTTTACAACAACAAATTATGAGGAGGTTAGTATGGTGCATGCCCTGGTTAGAACTTTAGATGTCATTGGCAAACGAGACAGATCATGATTTTATCATCAAATATTCCAACTTCCAAATGTATTGATCAACTTCTAATAAATTAAAGTTTCAAGCTAAACTAAATATTTTAACATTTACTTAAATAATATATATATATATATATATATATATATATATATATATATATATATATATATATATATATATATTTAAAGTAGAAAATTTAATTAATAACTAGAAGAACTGTCTTACTTGTAAATAAAAATTAAAAAAAAATGGAAACTTAGTTCTACTCTTAGACATCTGTTAAAGTGTTAAACTTGTAAGCAAAATAATTAGACAAAACTACCAAGGAGTTTTAAACAAAGTAATAGTACGGCTGGCTTATTTTGTTAAGGAAAAATTCATTTCAGGGCCCTTTTAATAAGGGAAATTTTAAAAAAGGCCCCAAGATTCTGACGATCCTAGAAAAGGTCCCAGGGCCTTTTCTGAGATTTTCATAATCTTGGGTGAGTTGTTAACGGGGCTGATATAGTTGTTAACAGGTAGGTCTTTAACAACTAAATCAGCCCCGTTAGCAACACTTTGCTAACAACTATATCAGTACCTTTAACAACTATATCAGTACCCCGTTAACAACTATATCAGCCCCATTAACAACTCACCTAAGATTCTAAAAATCACAGAAAAGGCCCTGAGACCTTTTCTGAGATCGTCAGAATCTTAGGACCCGTTTGTTACAAAGAAAGCTTGGGAGGGAAAGGAACTTTAGAGGAAGGAAAGGAATGGAAAGGAAGATTTGAAAGATGAGGGAAGATGACTTGAGTTGTTTGGTAGGAAGAAAATGAAGAGGTGGTAGTTGGTAAAGAATTAGGAAATGTCTATTTTACCCTCAAAAGAAATTAATTCAAAATAAATAATTTTTTTTTTGCTAAAATATATTTTAAAAAAATATATTATTGTTAAGTTCGAACTTTTGAAGAAGAAAAAAATTCGTCAAATTTGAACTTTCCTGGCAAGTTTGAACTTTCCCGCCAAGTTCAAACTTCCCGCCAAATTTGAATTTTAGGGAAAAATCTGTCAAAAAACCATTTTCTTGGGAAGATGACAACTTTCCTTCCATTTTCGGATGGAAAGCATTTTCCCTCAAATGAGGGAAGATGGACCCTCACTGGAAGATGCTGACTGGACTTTCTGTGTAACAAACACCAAAATCCATGGGAAGATTGGGATCTTCACTTTCCCTCCCCAAGCTTTCTTTGTAACAAACGGGTCCTTAGGGTCTTTTTTTATAATTTTCCTTGTTAAAAGTACCTTGAAATGAATTTTTCCTTTTGTTAATCCGGTTGGAAAAAGTACAACCCAAATCCCAGAGAAAGACAGCCGAGACCGTTTGGATTGTTCGCTGTCGCGATTAATTGTTATCGTTGCTTAAAAATAGGAACCACTGTTCTCATGCAGAAAATGTTAAATATAAATTAATTAATTAATTCTTCCCTTGAAGTTTCATTCCTCAGAATCTTCTCCTCCTTCTTCCTTTCTCTTCGCCGGTCACGCCTGGTCTTCCTCTCCGGATTGCCCCTTCGGTCTTATTCCGGCGAGAGGAAGAAAGGTCTCGATTAAGGTATGGCGAAATTTCTCTCCTCATTTTGGCCTCTTTCTGATGCATTTGTTTGTTATCTTGTAACTTTCTCTTGTAGATGGACTTTCCGGATTTGTTTTTGGTTCTTTTGGTCATTATTATCTTTAGCTGTCTGCCATTTGTTCATTACTCTGGTAAATTAGCAGGAAGGCCCCCTTTGTTCTCATCTTATATAATTATAGGAGGAAGTTTCTTTGCATTTTCTGTTTCTGTTCATTCATGATGAAATTAGCTGTTCATCGCACTGATAAATTTAGTTATAGGACTTCTATATTTTCAAGATTTTCTTTACTCATTTGTTCATTAAATTGATAAATTGGCGGGAAGCCTCATATGACTTATTTTCTTTCGCGGTTCTTGTTTGTTTCAGTTTTTGGTCAGTCCTATTCAGGGGACTGTTTAATGTTGAAATTTAGCGTTCATTACATTGATAAATTAATATATGAGTTTTTTTTTTTCCCCTTGGGTTCTTTGCCATCATTTTGTTCATTACGTTGATAAACTGGCGGGAAATCTTGTTTTTTGACCTTTTCTTCCATGGGCTGGCGGATTCTTGGTTGTCGCTGTTTCAGATCATCTTATTCACATGACAGTTAATCTCTGTTGAAATTGGGCGTTCTTACATGCATAAATTAACTTTCAAGGACATTTCCCACTATTGCTTCTTTGTTTATTCACTAACAAATTGGTGGAAAGTCCCCGTCTTTCTCTGCTGGGTAGCAGGATTCTGTTTCTAGTTCTCCTTTCTATAGGATTGTTATTGATCCTATGCTTGTTTTCAGAATCTGAAGTTACCATTTGAAGATTCTATTTTTTGTGCACTTATGGAAGCATGAGGATTTAAAGTTATATAAAATTCATTATTTGGTTTGGCTTCCAAATCTAATCTGATATTTTTTTTTTCCATTTATTTCAAGGCAAGTGACCAGGACATGGGGAGGAAAGGGAGTTGGTTTTCTTCAGTGAGGAAAGTTCTCCTTCCTCGTTCCAAGAAAGATCAGGTTTCAAAATATATATAATATATTCATATATGCTTTGGCAATAGAATAACATATATTTTATGTCGCTGCTAGTGAAATCAGTTGCCAAGACAGATTCTAATTCAACTACCTTTTATTTTTCCTTTTTGGTGTTGAAAATAAAAGGACAAAAAGCTGAAGTCAAATGAAGTAGGTTATGACAATCGAAAGGGCTTGGAAGCAGCTTTGGAAAATGAAGGAGCAAAATTTGCTGTTCCTCCTGCTTTTCCATCCATAGAAGATATTAAATTAAATGGAACAGAGAATGAGCAGAGCAAGTATGCTTATTCTCTGGCTCTTGCCACTGCTGCAGCAGCAGAGGCTGCCGTTGCTGCTGCTCAGGCTGCTGCAGCAGTTGTTCGTCTTACTAGTGTGTCCCGTTTCCGTGGAAAGTCGAAGGAAGACATGGCAGCTACCAAAATTCAGACAGCATTTCGAGGATATTTGGTATGAACTTGTTTTGCTATTTAAGCTTGTTATACCAGCAAAGATGTGCTTTTCTTGTCATTGTGTGTATGTTAAACTCTGTTAGCAGATTTCTATCATGGATACCCTTTTTAAAGGGAAAATTTATAGGATAATGAAATATGTTTTGTATGACTTTTAACAACATGCAGCTTGCTGTACCAATGTTGGTAAGCTTTTGAATTTCCTGTATTAATTCTGATTAATTTAATAGGACCATGTACAATGCTGTAAGCATTTCGAAAGGCTTTCTTCCTTATATAATGAAGTGAACTAATTGATGAATTGTAGCAATAATGCAATGGCTTTGAGTCATTGTGCTTATAACAGTTCTTGTTTTGGGGCTTTTAGGCAAGAAGAGCATTGCGTGCCCTGAAAGGTTTAGTGAGGTTGAAGAGATTGATTCAGGGGAAATCTGTTAAACGACAAGCAGCATCTACTTTACACTGCATGCAGACCTTCACTAGATTGCAGTCTCAGGTCCATGAGAGGAGGACTAGAATGTCAGAGGAGAACCAAGCTCTTCAGTGGCAGCTGCCGCAGAAACATGTGAAAGAACTTGAGAAGTTGCAAGATGCTGTAAGAAGTCTCTATTTTTCATTTTTGAAATGCAGGCTTTGGTGCAATGTGTGCTATATGGTGAACTTTCATTGTGATATGGCTTAGAATGTGTCTTGTATCAATGCTTCTGTTTCGTTACTTGTGAATGAATTTGCATTTGAGCTCAGAATAATATTTACCTGGTTAATTTTGGATAAATCATTATTTGTCGAGCAGTTGGATTTTCTTAAAATCATCTTTCATTTGAAAAATATTAAAAATGTGAAGGTACTTTAGTTGAATTAAAGTTGTAATTGGCCAAAAAAATTGAAAATTAAAGGGGCAAAGTAATTTTTCAGCAGACTGTTGAAGACTGGGATGACACAGCGCAATCAAAGGAGCAAATGGAAGCAAGACAGGCTAAAAGGCAAGATGCTGCGGTTCGAAGAGAGCGAGCTCTGGCCTATGCATTTTCACATCAGGTACCAGGAAGTCCTCTTCTTTTGTTATTGCATTTGGGATTATATTGGAACAGAGGAATAAACATACAGAATCAAGCAAAATGGTCAGGTTTAAAAAATGTTTATCTATTTAGTTACAATTTTATAGTCTTATTTTTATAATTTTATTGAGTTTCAGAACAAAAATTCAGATGAGAGAGTGACATTTTCATAGTGATTTTTATGCAAATATAGAAGTTGATGCTAGTACGGGTAGTGTTCTATACAACTTACAATGAGTTTCACTTGAAGTATTAATATTAATTTGCATCATTATCTCATGAAATTCCTTGTGAGGTCTGGGTTTTACTCTGATGCTTGTTAATATGTAAGAAATAGTCATTGGACCTTAGAAATTTAATAGTTGGTTTCTGGTGAAAATTTTATTTTTTTACAATCATGACCTGGATGGTTTGAAGGTCCTATAATGTTCCTGATTTGACTTATCAAACACAAGTGCTTGTACACAATTTATCAAAGGCATTACACATGACCCTGTTTCTTAATTGGAAGCCTCCATGCTTATGAAAATAGTATTGAACTTCATATACTATTAGTCTGTATCTCTGTAGTTTTCTCCATGTTGATAGGTTCAATATTACTTTCTTGACTTTATTAACGATTTCAGTCTAAATGTTTTCTTAACAGAAAAAGTGGAGGAACTCTTCGAAACCTGCAAATCCCACGACATTCATGGATCCAAACAACCCACACTGGGGCTGGAGTTGGCTAGACCGATGGGTAGTAGCACAGCCAGGTCAGGATACCCAAAGTGGCATGGTTCACAGCCAGCATGCATATGCAAAGAGCATGGCAAACCAACCCATGTCTGTTGGAGAAATTACTAAACTGTATACTTCTCGCGGTCCTATTCATCTCAATAACAAGCCTTCTCCAGCTGGCAAAAACTCAAGCCGGCCCCCGAGTCACCGGTCTCTTTCAACGCCACCTCAAAAGGTCCCACCTGTCTCATCTACTTCTACCAAAGTAAGAGCACCAAGCCCAAAGTCATCTTCTTGGGGCCGTGATGATGACTTGAGGAGTGCAACTAGCTCTCAGTCACAACGGTACCGGAGACATACTATTTCAGGATCATCATTCAGTGATGATGAGAGCTTCAGAAGCTCATCTGCTATCTCAACTTGCACGGTTCCTACTAAATCAGCCAAGACCAAATCCAGAATGGAGAGTTCATCACTGAGTGCAGATAAAAATGGGACATCAGAGAAAGGATCCTCCAATGTGAAGAAGCGATTATCATTCACAGATTCTTCCCCTGCTCGTTTGAGGAATCATTCTGGTCCTCTTAAGGAGGATCTTTTGGCTTCAGCCACTAAAAAGAAAGTTGCCAATGGTGGAAGGTAGTGCTGGTAGGTGAAAAAGAATTGCCACTGGTACATACATAACACGAGCTTGGTGTTAGGATTGTGAATGAAGATATAAAAATAAGATGATGGGGATGTACAGGGCTTTGATAGTTGCTTGTGTGATCATATTCTTGATGCGGAAACAAGATAGGATAAAATTAATAGATGATTATTTTGTTCATAAAGCTGTATTCATATTTCATAATCACAGTCAACATCTTATTTATGTTCCTTGTTTTGATTTGATTTTGTAATGTAAACAGGATTGGTTTGTGGGTGATAATCATAATTTAATGATAGATTTATTTTTTGTTCTAATTATTCTTGGCAGGAACAATTTTCTCTTGTTCTTGTTGGAAGTCATTTTGATTTTATTTTCATGATGTTTTTTTTTTCAGGAAAAAAAAAAGGAAATCTGTGTAGTTGGTCTACATCTTTTTAAAATTTGGATTTGATTTTAATGGTTGACATTTTATCATTTGTATTTAACAATTTATTTTTAAAATATGTCAACACTTTTGTGGGAATATTTTGTATTCAGTCTATTTATTTGTAGTTATTAGCTAATCATCAGTAATTATTAGGTTTTATTAACCTTTATTATCATGTCTCTCCCCCTTGTAACTAGACGATTGTATGTCAACATTTTATATATGAGAAGTATTTTTTTTTCTTAGATTGTCTGCATGGTATTAGAGGGAAAAGCACCAAAGTATCAACTTTTAACAAAAATTATACTTAATTGGAGAAGTTGCAAAACATTTTCCCAAACTAAGGCAGTCAAAACTGACGCCTCTGACCGCGTCAGCAGACTGACGCCTTTGACCGGTGGCGTCAGTTGCCTGTGGCGTCAGTCCCCTGGCGCGCCCCCCCCCCCCAATTCCCCATCCACCCCCCACCCGTGACCCCCCCAACTCCCCACCCGTGACCCCCCTTTATTTAGGTCCTTCCCTCTCACACACCATTCACTCACTCTCCCTCATTCACTCCTTGCTTCATCTGCAAAACTCCATTCGTCCTCCATCTCCCTCATTATGTTTCTTCATTTCTGTTTTTGCAAAAAATGAATCAAATTCGTTCATTTGTATATTATAATGGTTCTAAAAATATTGTTGCAAACGGATTGAGCTTTGAAGGTGAAAGAAAAGTAATGTATATTATTTGAGGCATGTCTGTTGAAGATTTAATTCAAAAGATCCATCAAAAGTTAAAGCTGCAACAAAATCAGGTAATATCTTCAATGACGGGTAGAGTTCCGTGTGGAAACCGCAAATATGCGGGTTTTGAGATATCTGATGATGAGGATGTGGATGTTTTTGTGCAAACATTCGAGAAAAACCCTACGTCCCAATTTGCTGAGTTGTATGTGGATATTGAGACGTCAGAGGAGGGTATAGCAATACCGACTCAATCAACCGTTGTGCATGGAGAAGAAATTGACTATATGATAGATGAAGAACTTGACAATGAGGAAGAGGATGAAGACACTTTATTGGCTAATGACCATGATCATAATGATAGTGATACAAATGACAAATATCATGATAATCCCATGTCACAACAAACTGGTATGTTATCATTAGGTTAGTTACGGAGTTGTATTATTATTTAAATTATTTTGTTAATTACCTTGTTTTCGCATAAACTGTATTATGTGTGAATATACAGATGTTACACCGTTTTGAAATGACATTCCCCATTATGAGGCTGTTGATGAAGATTACCCGCATGAGGATATATTGGTTGTGGAAGGCTTGAGCCAGGGTTCGTGGGCAAAAGGAGATGGATTATATCTGAAACAAGAGTTCGGGTCCAAGAATGATGTGCAAGCCGCAATAAAACATTATTGCATGAAGGAACATCATGAAGCTCAAGTGGTTGAGAGTACTACAACCAAGTTCTCAATGAAATGTCAGAATCATTAACAAGGTTGCGATTGGAGAGTAAGAGCAATTAAACCGAAGAATAGCAACACTTGGGTGGTAACTAAGTGGGTTGGAAACCATAGTTGTATTAGCAGAATCTCTCACAAGATCACAAACAACTTGATTCTAAAATTATTTCCGAGGCCATAATAGGTACGATGCACAATACCATTTGATATTTTGTGAATTTATTTGTGTTTATCAGTGAACATAAATAACATTCCTAGTGTACACTTTTTGCAGACATAGTCAAGGAAACACCTTCGGTACCTGTGATCATGATACATGAAAGGGTGACTGCAGTGTTTGGTTATCATGTTTCGTACAGGAAGGCATGGAAGGCAAAACAAAAAGCAATAGCTAAGATTTACGGTGATTGGGAAGAGTCATATGCGTTCCTGCCAAGATGGTTCGAGTACATGTTGAAATTTGCCCCGAGATCTGTTTATAATATTCAAGATGGACCGTATATTGTTAATCGGCGGGTTGTTAATGGGATTCAGGTGTTTCAACGTACATTTTGGACCTTCAGTCAATGTTGTGAGGCGTTCAAATGGTGCAAACCAGTCATACAGGTGGACGGTACACATTTATACGGTAAGTATAAGGGGACATTATTGATTGCCACCGCCCAAGATGGAAATAATGAGATCCTGTCGATTGCATTTGCAATTATTGAAAGCGAAACTAAGGAAGCATGAGAGTATTTTTTGTCTTCCATACGACTGTATGTGACAAATAGGGTTGGTCTATGTCTTCTTTCTGATCGTCACAAAAGCATAATATCAGCAGTCCGCAATGAGGCCATTGGTTGGCAGCCCCCTAATGCGTACCATGTGTTTTGCATTCGTCATGTTGCAAGCAATTTAAATACCCGCTTCAAGGACCAGGAGTTGAAGAAAACTTTAACGAAATTAGGTAATATACTTGAACTGATGCACCTCCTTATTAAGAACTCTCCACTCTTTTGGGCCGGGCTCAATATTGTGAACATGTTGGTCATCCATTTGACTAATAAAAATTTACAATAATACAACACATTATTAAGTCACTAATTATTATTCTCTAAATAATTTATTACTAAATTAATTATTTGACTAATTATTATTATCTATTTAAACTTATCTAACCGATCTTAGGGTACTATAAATAATAATATACCACATATATTTCACAAAACCTTTTTATTAATTCACTAATTATTCTTCTCACAAATTTCTTACATCAAATTTAGCAAAGCATAGTATTTTACATTTTATATATGAAATGATTAATTTACAAAATATTAAATGATTAGTCATCTATCTTAAGGTTTATAATTAACATACAAAGTCACTAATTAATTAATTTACAAATTAGTCTTGTATCCTAAGGTTACTAATCAAATGCAAATATTTTAATTTCCTAAATTATTAATTATAATTATTATTTAATCATTTTATTATTTATCATTATTTAGCATCTATCCTACCGTTATACATTTATTAAGCATCTATAATAAATAAATGTACATAATTAAAATTTACATCAAATTGTTAAACAATAAACATAACAAAAAAATTAAATATTACTTGTGAAAATGTGAAGTCAAGAGTGTGAGAGAATTTGAGCCTCCTTCTTCTTCCTTCCAGTGATTCTCAAAGTTTCCCAGCCTCTCTCAGCATTTTCTTAGCTTTAGCAAATGAGGAAAAAAAATGAAGAAAACGGAGAACGGAAGAAGTTTTCAGAATGAAGAAAATGTGAGGAGTGAATTGGATGAGGAAGAGGAAAGGAAAATGAAGACGAAGAGGGAAGAGTAAATGGAAAGGGGAAATCAAATGAGTGAAGAGAGTGAATTGGATGAGGAAGAGGAGAGGAAAATGAAGAGGAAGAGGAAGAGGAAGAGGGAAGAGTATGAAATGAGTGAAGAGAAATGATTTTGGGGAGGGCGTGTGTGAAATGAGTGTTGGGGAGGGGGGCTGAGGTGATTTTTTTTGGGGGGGGGGAGGACGTGTGTGTGTGTGCCTTATTTTGGAATTTTTTTTTGAAACTGCTCCAATTAGGTATAATTTTTGTTAAAAGTTGCTATTTTGATGATTTTCCCGTATTAGAACATCAGGCTCGAAAGTGTGGTTAGGGTTTGTAAGCTATGTATCACATAAATTCTTTGGGGCATTCTTGTGTGTGATGATGGCGACCTCATTGGCTCTCATCGCCGATCCCATCAGAGCGAGGACGGTCCAATCAACCAACCACCAAAGAATGACGACCAACGGCGGAGCGCCACTACTTCTGACGACGTCAAAAGGCTTCTCGGCACACGTGGGAGCACATGACAAATCTGTTTTGACATCGCTTTCCATCATCGGTGACGACGCGATGATTCTCATAATATCCTGGCTTCCTATGAGTCTGAGTACTCTTTCCGGCGATATTTTAGTCCTTTATAGTGAGTTTACAGTGCTACTGAAACACGTTTGGAACGTTCTGAGGCTGAGTTAATTATAGGGCATTACAAGAGCCCTCTCCTGGGTAACACACTAGCAATGGTGATATAAGTGTTCTATTCTTGTATCCTCATATTGTTCAGCCAGAATCAAGCGGCAACGAAAACCTGTAGAAGTCAGAAAGAAATTGTCATGGTAATGCTTCTAGTCTATAGGTCAGTGTGTTTTAGCCTCCTAGATCTGGTATGCAACAATATTGTTACTCTATGCCGACGGCTTCTTACGAGAAATGGAAATTCCCAATATGAAGTTGAGGCATTCATCGGTCAACAGGTGTTTCAGCCTCGATCTTGCAGTGCATCCAATTCTACTCTATGCCGACGGCTTCTTACGAGAAATGGAAATTCCCAAATGAAGTTGAGGCATTCATCGATCAACAGGTGTTTCAGCCTCAATCTTGCAGTGCATCCAATTCAGAAACACATCTCTTTCTCCTCGCTGCTCTAATTTGGATAAAGTATGCATTCCCAACAACATCCAAGAGGCACTGGAGATATCAGAATGGAGAAAAGCGGTTATGGAGGAGATGAGAATACTAAAAAAGAATGGAACGTTGGACATAGTTGAAAAGCCTAGAGGTAAGAAACTTAGCTGTAAATGAGTGTTTACCCCTAAATATCTGGCCGATAGTACTCTAGATAAGTTAAAAGCTCACTTAGTAGTAAAAGTGTTCACTCAAACATATGATCTGAACTATCAAGAAACATTTGCACGCAAAACTAAACATTATTAGAGTTCTATTGTCTGTGGTAGCTAACCTAGAGTAGCCACTTCACCAGTTAGACATCAAGAATGCTTTTCTAAATGGAGAACTAAAAGAAGAAATATACATGACCTTACCTCCAAGTTTTGAAAAGGGCAGAATTGATCGTGTATGCAAGCTGAAGAAATCTCTGTATGGTTTGAAGCAATCTCTCAAGGCATGGTTTGACAAGTTTTCGAAAATCTTGAAGTCAAAGGGCTACAAAACAAGGACTATTATATCATATAATGTTTGTCAAAATAGAGGATGGAAAGAAGTGCATTTTCATTGTGTACAATGATGACATAATTCTTAAAAGAGATCATATTGAGGAAATATCAAGAATAAAAGTTGCATATGGGAGAAAATATGAAGTCAAGGATCGTGAAAACTTGAAATGCTTCCTTGGGATGGAGGTTGTACGTCAGGTCAAGACTAGGCATCTATGTCTCTAAGAGGAAGTATATACTTGATCTTCAAAAAGAAACATGCATGCTGGGTTGTAGTCTCAAGTAAACTCTTGTTGTGGTCTAAAAAAAACAGGAAGAAGAAATCTAAGCAGATTGTATGTCTTTGAGATAGCGGTGAGAAAAATGACTTATAGTCATTCTGGCTTGTGGAAAAGTCAGATTATGAAATATGATTTATATTTGAATTGGTGGTAACATAAGTAGCTTTTGTGAACTTGTTTGGAATGACGGTAGCATAAGTAACTTTTGAGATAATTACGAGAGAAAAATTAAAATTAAAATTACAAAAAAGTGAAAAATGCTAACTTACAAAATTTAGCAATTATAAAATACATAATTTGATCAAATAATATCACATAACTAACTGGATCATATGTCCCATACAATTTGATCTCTAATCATTTCACAAATTTAATTCATCTGGGTTGAAAATGATGTAACATAATTTATCGAAGAAGGCTCTTCATCTATTCTAATATTATTATCTACATCACCTATATTCCCACAAACCTCAAATTCTCTCTCTCTCCCCTTGCCGTGGGCCCTTTCTTCTCCTTCCCCTTCCAACCCTTTGATCTCCTTTTCAAAAGCTTTGAAATTGAGCTTTTTAGAAAAGCTCCTTTTGGCATAAAAGTCCTTCTAGGAAAAATGGGATATCAAACCTGTGAACTGTCTCAAAAGCCCAATTTGGCTACCAATCGACCGTTTTGGGTGACGAAACGAATACCAAACATGCTCAATAAAGAAGAGTAAGAAGAATGTGACTTAGAATATGAGATTGAAGAAGAAGATGATGAAGATCAAGAACAAGAACAAGAAGACAACGAAGCTGTTGACAAAGGAAGATATCAGAGGCTTGTTGGGAAGTTGATTTATCTTTCATACAAGACTTGATATAGCCTTTGCGGTAAGTATGGCTAGTCAGTACATAAGTGAGCAAAAGAAGAAGTACATGGACGCAGCCTACAAAATTCTGAGATATCTAAAGGGTAATCCTGGTAAAGGGTTTCTCTTCTAGAAACAGGAATAGAGAACTGTAGAAATATGCGCTGGTGTAGATTGGAGAGGAACTCATCCTGACAAGAGATCAACCTCTAGTTATTGCTCCTTTATATGGGGAAATCTGGTTACCTGGAAAAACTAGAAACAAAGGGTTGTATCTAAGAGAAGTGTTGAATCTGAGTTAAGGGCATTAACTCAAGGGATAATGGAAAAATTGTGGTTGAAACAATTTTATATGAGATACAAGTCAGCGTGGATTTACCGTTAAAACTCTATTGTGATAATAAGGCCGCCATAAGTATGGCTTTAAGTCCTATTCAGTAAGAACAATCGAAACATATGGAGATAAATAGACACTTCATCAGGGAGAAAATAGAAGAATGTGTCATATGTCTCACTTATTTACTGACAAATCTTCAAGCTGGAGATGTGTTGACAAAATGATTGTTCAAACTTGTATTTGAAAGTTGCATAAGCAAGTTGGACATGATTAATATCTATAATCAAACTTGAAGGGAAGGGTAGGAATATTGTGTATTTATTTTTAAATATTCTTTATTTATTAGTAGTTATTAGCTAATCAATAATCATTAGGTTTTATTAACCTTTATTATCATGTCTCTCTCATTTGTATATAAATCAATGTTATTAAACCTGAACCGGCGACTGAACCAGCCGAGGTACTTGGTTAAGGGTCAGTGGATTAGATCAGAGTCAAACTTGAGCTAACCCAGGGTTAGACCGGTGAGGAAGTAAAGATTTCAGGGTTATTTATATAAAATTTTGAATAAGATTTAGAAAAAAAAACAAATTTATTTATTTTTTAATTTTAATAAGGTTGCACCGATCCAACCTACCAGACCAATTGGACCACTCGTTTTGGCTCTAACCGGTTGGTTTGGTCAGGTTATGATGATAACAATGATATAAATAGGCAATTGTATTTCAACATTTGATATATGAATAGTATATTTTTTTCCTCAAATCGCCCGTATTTCAAGATGTGATGCATTTTCTTCAATCATTTATCTTATAATAAAAATACAAAGAGTTGATTACCAAAAAAAAAAAAAAAATACAAAGAGTTGTATTTTCAATTTCCATTGAAGTCCCATAGAAATAAATCTCCCAAAATAATTGCTAATTGCTACTACTGGTCATGGTGATAAATTATAAGGGAAAAGTATTTCTCCAGTCACTGGAGATAGAGTTATCTCCAGTGACCCAAAAACTACTTCGTTTTGAATTAATGAAGGGTGTGTTAGTAATTTTAGGTGAATTAATGAATGATGTTTCGGTAAAATTTATATGATTAAAAAATAAAAAAATTACAGAAACACCCTTCATTAATCCAAAACGACATAGTTTTGGGGTCACTGGAGATAACTCCATTTCCAGTGACAGGAGGAATCATTTACCCTAAATTATAATAGTTAGATAAGTGATTTACTTTAATTCTAAATATAAGAACTTAATCTAATTTATCTCCTCAATTTATAATTTTTTAATTAAACCATTCTTGCTAATTTTCTAATGGCACATAATTAAAAAAAGTATCCTAGCAAACATAAACACATTTATTCGAGCAAAAAATAAAACATAAACCCATTAGGAAAAATCAGGAAAAGAAAAAGAAAAAGAAAAAGAAAAAGAAAGAAAATATTACATAAAGTGCAAGAATGCCAATCGCGACGCTGCTACTGCGATTGGTTGTTCGAATCTATTTGAAGAAGATCTGATAAACTTGATAACTTGTCTCGGAGTCTCACACTTTGAAGTGTTAGAAGCATCCAGAAGTTCTGAATGTAATCCCGTAGATTCTTACCAGTCCGTCAGGTTCCGTAACGATGGTGAGTTAATTATCGAGCTCTTTGCTTCCGCAATCGTGCCAATTTTTCCTTTTCATTTGAAAATTGGACTTAAATTTCTGTTTTCTGCTCTCAGTCACGACCAATTTTAAATTGTATGATTTTCCGGCTACATTGCTCACTAAGTTTGAAGTTTTGATCAAAACATGAACGAAGAGCTTTGCCAAGGTGATACTTGTTCTGTTACAATTCATCGCCCATGTTGAATTGAATCTGTTATAGTGTTGTTTTACTCAAATTTATCTTTCAACTTTCGTCGAATGTTGGTTTATCTTAGCAAACTGAATCGTGTTGTGCGATCAATCCCTCTTTCTAATGATCGGGGTTGGAGTTGCTTCTAGCCAGTGCTATGATCTATAATCTATATTGAAATGATTGTATCGAAGTATCCTTAGTCCGTAAGACCTGTTTCTCTATGGATAAATTAATCATAAAGAGGCAGAGAAAACGATGCCGCCGCCCAAGGTTATGGTCTGTAAATCTGTTTCTCATCCCACTTTGTCCATTTTCTTATTTAGTCAACAAAGAAGGATTTGTTTCAAGTTCTGAATGGAAGCTGCATTACTAAGCACCAGATGTTTGTTTCTGTATTCATAATATTTACTTTGTCACTTTACCCTCGTTGCCAGCATTTTTGTTAGTTATCAGCATTAGTGTGCCCTAAGTTCTTAGAAATTTATGTGTGGAATTAATAAACTACATGCAGTTATGGTGTCCTCACTATCATCATCTGGAATCAATGTATAAATTCTGTCAGCATTCTCATATTTTACCAGCCTCATTCTATAAAATAGAAGATGAACTTGATGTGGAGGGTTTGGTCCTGGCCACTGCTTCTTTCCCCGTTCATTATTTCCAAGGCCTTCATCCCTCCTTTGTAGCAGAAAATTATTCCCCTCCCATTGGAACTTCATTTGATATTTGAAAACTCATTCGAGTGCATAACAAATAACTCTGGCTAAATCCATTTATGTAATATTGTCAGATATGTTGTCTGTCCTCTAATTAAGTTGAGTGATTGTGAGCTACTGTACTAACTGATATTTGTAATCTAATGCAGTATTAACATTGCAATTATTATTGGCAACTGTAATTTCGTTAGCAGCTTGCTTATCTAGTGCCGAACTGCATTGTATATTAGGCTACACCATTTCTAGCAGGACTTGCTGTAGCTGCAGCAGCTCTTGCTGGTAGATGTGGCATTCAAGCTTGGCAAGCTTTCAAGGCACGGCCCCCAAAACCCAGAATACGCAAGTACTATGAAGGTGGTTTCCAGCAAACTATGACAAGAAGAGAAGCAGCTCTAATTTTGGGTATCAGGTGAACATGATATATTGCTAATTTCTTCTTTATCCATTGGTAGCTTATGGCTGTCTTAGTTAAAAGTCATAGCAGTCCCAACGTGATTCCTTCTGTTCAATTGGAAGAATAAATTCAATCATCAATTTCATTGATAATGGGTGAAAGATGAATATTGAAATGAAATATTCAAGTAGATAACTATTTGTAACCATGACCTTTTGAAGTTGATGTTATGTGACATCTTTTTTTGGGCCAAAAATGTTGTGACATCTAGTGATACAATGGACAGCTATTTGATGGTCAAGGCTCTTAAGCAACAGCTCACAGATTTTAAGCATTACTCATTGAGAACATTTGCCTTTGTTTTAGTAATTTATGTGCGAGTCTGTTATAGAAGTTGTAGAGAAACTAAGAATTTAGAGGGTTAAGAGGCAGAATTCAGAGGGAGTGAGAAGAGAATAAGAGGGAGAGAGATTCGAAACAAATGTTGTTGCACTTGCTCATTCCATCAAACACAATATCAATCAATACATGCCTTACACAAGCCTAGCCTTCCATATATATAGTGATAGGCTTAGACTCCCAAGGCCAAGGCCCATTAACTAACCTACTGCCATAACAGATCCTAATACTAATATTCCTATCATCCTAACCGTACACTAACACCAGCAGCCTCATTGAATTAATATAGTGCTGCTGATTCCTACTTAACAATTGGCTTCATTGAATTAGTATAGCCACATCAGGTATCTATCAATATTTATGACTTACGTATCAAAGTCAAATATATTATGATGTTTAAGATATACAAAGGTGTTTTTCACTGTGTCTTACTGCTTTTATCTTTCAAAATAATGGTGGGGGAAGGTCCTAAGGCGAGTTATTTGTAACCATGACCGTTCAAGGCTATTGCTGTGTAACATTTTTTCAGACAAAAACTTGTGGCATCTAGTGATACAACGGACTGATTAATTGGTCAAATCCCATAACATATACTCCCTCCGGTCCTAATTATAGGAGCAAATTTTGGAGTTGGTTTTGGTCCTAATTATAAGAGCAAGTTTTAACTTTTGTCAATTTTTTTCCTATAATACCCCTATCTATACTTATTATTAGAAGCATTTATATATATGTGTGTGTATATAATATATATGTATGTATATATGTGTGTACATATATATGTATATCTGTGTTTGTGTGTGTATATATATATGTGTGTGTGCACACACACATATATAAACATATATATATCTTTGTGTGTGTGTAGATAGATCTATATGTATACATATATACACACATGTATGTTTATATAGGAAGACCATTATTTCAATTAGAAAGCGTGTGAAAAGAAAAAATGGTCGGAGAGTATGTGGTGTGGTTGTAATTCACTCTTACTTATGTCATTTTAAATTTATATAAGGGCATTTTAGGAAAATGAGTAAAATTAACTAATTTAACTCTTCTCCTTAATCCTTCCAAAACCAGTTAAATTGCTCCTATAATTAGGACCGGAGGGAGTAGCTTTTAAATTTCGAGTATTTCTTTGATCTATTACTGTAATATGGACCTTTTACTCGAGGCCTTTAACTATCTCCTGTGCATCTGTTAAGAGAGGACACTGCATTTGCCCCATGAGATGAATCCCATTTGCTTCTTCTGTGAAAAAAATCAAGGAATTATGGGGATTGCTTGAAGCAGATAAGTGAAAGTTCAATCCCTTTATGTGAGCATTGGCCAAAGCCATGAAGTCTTAGTTGTCATGGTTAATTACACGTACAGGCGCTCACAGTTTTAACTAAAGAAGATAATAATGGTCTGTTTTTGTGACCAAGTCATCTAAAGTTAACATGTTCTGTGGATGGATAGGGAAAATGCTACTCCAGATAAGGTGAAGGAAGCTCACAGAAAGGTAATGGTGGCAAACCATCCTGATGCAGGTGGCAGTCATTATCTAGCTTCCAAAATAAATGAGGCGAAGGACGTGATGCTCGGAAAGACGAAAGGCAGTGGATCTGCATTTTAACAACTCGCTTGGAATCAGACTGGAAACCAACAAACTGGTTCGGTCCATGCATTAACCTAGTGCAGGTTTTTTTTTTTTTTTAAATCTTTAGAATTTCATATTAATAACATTGAAATCTTTATTTTCTCACTAGTTTGGCCATGGATTAGCTCTGGTTTGATTTGGATTTGACTCACTGACCCTTAACTCAGTATCCGGTCAGTTCATTGATTGGTTTGAGTTTAATAACTTTACTTGAAACTGTCTTTTTCCTTGGATATGCCACTAACTGAGGTACATAACTACATAATCTCGTAGTTTTCAAGATTGCACATTGTAAACTCTCATGTGTGGCTCGACGGTTTGAACTATGCATAGTAATGGTCGCCAATGTGAGTTAATTATATGAATACATATCAATATCAACAATTATGGAGATGAAATCCTATACAACACAGTTGGTATCACAATCTTCCTGTCACCAGAAATTGCCTGCAGGCTAGAGAAAAAGGCTGAATTTGCTATATACACATGAAGGAGAAAGGTGCAAAGTGTGAATGCACATGTCAAAAATTAATTAGTTGGAGGAAAGAAAAAGATCAAGAAATAATAATGCATATCCCTTTACAAATTTATCTAGCAAAAATCTCAAGAAAATATCACTTGAATTTCAAAATGTCAAATAGGTGATTTTCTAACAAAATAAGTTGTCAATTGCTTTACTATTATTGTTAATCCATTATTGTTTTTGTCAATAGAATTTTGAAATGTAAGTAATATTTTTCTGTTATTTTCCCATTTATCTATAAATATCTTTGAAATTCTGAAAAGTGTTTCTTCATACTCCCTTCTTAACAATGGCGGAGCCAGGATTTAGAGTTTATGGGTACACAATTAGTGAGAGGGTTCGGGGGTTCGCCCCCGATTTTTTGTTTTTAAGGAAAGTTTTAAATGCATTAAGATTGTATCGTTGACATTTTCTGGAAGAAAAAAATTTTGATAAGATTAGGGAACATATTACATCCTATAAGCTAGCTCATCTTAATGCTTCCTCTATTGAAACCTATAAAATTGTATCTATGCACCAGAAGGAAGTAAAGACATAATCGAAAATGGTAATCGAGACAAATTGGTTATTAAATTAGAACAAAAGAGTTATGCATGCACATGTCTTAAAAGAAGATTTAAATTCAGTTCATATCAGTCAGCACTCAACACTACTCTGAGCTCGCCCAAGATAGGACAGAAACAGTTTTCCAATGGATAGAAAGTGGTTTGGGCAAAAAAAAAATGGATAGAAAGTGGTTGGAACAATACTGACATATAGTCCAATTATATATGTTAATGCACAATGGCTCTATTTGACTAATAATTAGCTAAGAGTCCGAATAAATACGACAATTTTTGGAAAATAATAGCAAAAAATTTGTGAACCCCACAACGTGGTTCCAAAAACATAAAAGTAAGACAAATCGCCCGAAAAAATTCTAAAAATTTGAACTCTAGTAAGACATGGAAATTTTGTGAACCCCACAGCAAAGCCACCATGAATAACTGCCCAGATTTGGAATCAAACGCCAAACCCAGTGCATATTAAGGCACACGCACACGCTGACTAATGAATTGAACCCTAGTGATAAAAGGATTGAGTTCCATGAGTGACCAATCTTGGAACTGTCATCCCTTTAGGTCTTATCTGTTATTGTGATCAGTGGAGTATAGGAAATTGGTTCTCAGTCTAAATTAACTTCAAAGCCAAACCCAAATTTTTTCTCACCACAATCTCTAAACAGATCTATGCACCAGCAGGAAGTAAACACAGAATTGAAAATTACATGTTTGGAGAGCAGCAGCAGCGAGATTTGGAGAGCAACAACGATTAAACAATAGAGGAGCTGGAGAGATTGGAGAGCAGCAACGGCGAACAACAACGACGGAGGAGCTGGAGAGATTTGGAGAGGCTGCACGATTTGGAGGTGGCTACACGATTTGGAGGACGAATCGATTTGGAGAATGAAATAGAAAAAAAAAGGATAAATGGATGGGAGGACATTCGAACCCGAGACCTAGGTGTAGATATGTAAAGTTATAACCAACTACTCCAATCAGACAACTTGTACGTTATAATAATTCTTCACTATATATAAATTTTATCAACTTTTTGTGTCTGTATTTGCCCACATAGGCACTAGTGTGGCTCCGCCACTACACACACATATGTATGTGTGTCTATATATATTTGTTTGTGCGTCTATATATATTTGTGTGTAGACACACACACACACATCTAAAAATTTCACTGACTGTAAGAATCTACGCACTCACACACATATATACTCACCAAACACACTTGAAAGAATAAAATTGGGGTATTTCAGGAAGAAATTGACAAAAATTACAATATTGTTCTATAATTAAGACTAAAACTAACCCCCAAATATTATTCTATAATTAGGAGTGGGAGGAGTATATCTTAAATTGATGGCTTTTCTTAATTTTACTCTAATTTATGAATGATATTTTCAATCCTCTCTATCATGTTTTTCTCTTTCCAACATGAATTAATTAAATTTTTTATATATTTAATAGGGAAAAACTTGTAATATTGTCATTAATTACTCTTTAAGTGAATTTATAATAAGAATTCATCCCCAAAAAAATTTTTTTTTAAAAAGAACAAGAGTGACAATATATTATAGAGAAGAGGGAGTAGGATACAATGTTGTTCCTTCATTCATTGCATAATTGTGTAGATGGACAAGCATTGGACTTCTGGATGTTTTATTAAGAAGGATGAGATTATTATTATTATATTATTAATTGCATCGATAATTACAATGAGGTTATTAATGGCCCTAAAACATGTCCCAGTACTAGAGCCGGTAAATCGGGCCGAGTCCATCGGGCCGGCCCGTTTAGGCCCTGGCCCTGCAAGGGCCGGGCTTGAAAAATAGACGAGATATTTGAAATTGGCCCTGTAGGACCAGCCCTGGAGGGCCTCGGGCTTAAACAGTAGGCCACTGGAGGGCCTCGGGCCACCCTGCAGCCCTTTTCACCGTAGCTTTTTCTTTTTTTTTTTTTTTAATTTATTAATTTATATATTTTTTTTGTCTTTGTTATAGAGTTATTTATCCATTTAACTACAAATACATAATAAATATACTCTAATTTTATGATTTGGTTTATTATTTGTTGTAAATAAAATTACTCTTATGTTTAACCGATTAAATTATTTGTTACAATAATAGTCATCATACTAATGTCGCTTAGTGGTATGTTTCTTATGTTTTATGTGAGTTATTTGTGAACATAGTTTGCTTTTGATTATGAATTAGTGACTGTGCTTATTTGTTGGATGATTTGTGATGTAATTTACTAACTATATTTCTTTAAAAAACATAGGAAAATTAATTAAAATTTGGAATAGTAATTTCCGGGCCCTGGAGGGCCGGCCCTGGCCCTGGTGCTCTCGGGCCGGGCTTTGGAAAACATGTATTTTTCTTACCTCGGGCCCTGAAGGGCCGGCCCTGATTGCCAGCTCTACCCAGTACACATGGCCCTTACGTCAGCTATTATCCACTCAGCAACCACAGCATTATCCAAATAAATAATCTTTTTTTTTTTTGCCGCAAATAACCATTTTTTTATTGTTTTGGAATGCCACCTTTAAAAAAAAAAAAAAATTAAATACTAGGAATTGGAATATTTTTGAGAGAAATAAATGATAGGCTTCTCTTCGCTGCTTTCTCGCATTCTTCTTCTTCCTCCTCTGCCACCCATATCGGGCTCAGCAGAAGTTATGTCCGAAGTCGCCGCTTAACGCACCTTATCGAAGGGGAATCTTATCCGTATAACTCCTTTTGTATTTGTCTCACTCTCTCTACCTCTCCCCCCCTCTCTCATTCAACTTTGTATCGTTCACTTCATCGTAGACACCCACCATTTCTTGAACCGAAATGAGCTTAATCCTGAGCACCTCAAATCTGCAATTTTCATCGGTTACCTGTTCTGATGACTAGAATATTTCTTGTTTTGTGATTGATAGGTTTCTTTGTTTTTTTTTTCACCGGATCCTTTTTTGGCAATCTCGTACCAGTTCCTTCGACTGTGCGTTTGTCGATTTGAAATTTGTTCTTTTTTAGAACGCAGTGGAAATAGAATTGCGTTGAACGCTTTGAATATCGAAGTTTTAGTCAGTAATGGTATCCGCGAACGATCCAGTCGAGTCTTTCTTCAATTCGATTGAAGTTGTTAAGGAAGCGCTTTCACCACTCGAAATAGGTATTCGGAAGGCAACGAAAGATCTTGAGCATTGCTGGCCAGCCTGGCCGGGGTCTAAGAATAAGGGAAATGGTGTTCAGTTGATTGCCGAAGAGAGTGAAGCGGGCAAGTTTCAGATCTGTAGTGTGAAGAAGAAGAAGAATGGTCAGTGTGTGGTTATTGATGAGAGAAAGAAAGGGTTATCAATAAAAGTTCCTTTGAAGGCTCTCTTGGGTATGTTTTCTCAGAATTCCGGAAGTGGGGATAAAGCTGGGGTGTTGGGTAGAGGGTCAAAAGAGGAGGAGTCTGCCAAGGAAGATGGGCCTTGCACAAATTGCTTCCGGTTTGCAGTTACTTGGTCTGTGCTGTTTAATGGGTTTTTGCAGGCTTTGCCAATTCCTTTTAAATCAAGCAAGAAGCGGTTCCAGAAAACGGGTGGTGAAGATAAACTGTGCTCGTGCATGAAGCCTAGTGTTTCATGTGAATTGAAGCAAACTGAATCTAAGGGCCACTTCGTTAGAAAATTCAGGGAAAAGGGTAGGACGCAGAAGGAGGGAATTCATATTCCACTTGAATGCCTCATAGGTTTTGTTTTTGATCAATTAGCTCAGAGTACTCTTCAGAATCATGACGAGGGAGCACTGGCAAATGATCGGGACTGTGATAAAACTACTCTTCCCCCACCTATTCCATCTCACTCTAATCATTTGAAAGCACTCAGTAACATTTTGGAAGGGCAAAAAATAAATGTAAATGGTTTCTTGGGAAATTTAAGATTTGCAAAGGTGGGTTTGCCATCAAGTGTCATAGTAAGCCCTTCAGCTAAAGAGGGTGATGGTAGTGCCACTGTTGAAAGCAGGGAAGAGGCTGGTGGAAGTTCTGCGCAGAAGGTTGCCACGAACTTATTCAGTATTCCTCTATCAAATGTGGAGCGTTTAAAGTCCAGCATTTCCACTATTTCTTTGTCAGAATTGATCGAGCTTCTACCGCAGCTTGGGCGTACATCTAAAGATCATCCAGACAAGAAGAAACTATTCTCTGTCCAGGATTTCTTTAGATACACAGAGTCTGAAGGTATTTCCCCCCCTTATAGAGTGGAAGATTTTGCTTGTTGTATGCATTGCATGCATCGCAAATAAACTCTTTTTTTAAAGTTTAAATTGCTGGTATTACAATTTAGAATCGATTTGGTTATGTAAATATTTCATATTCTGAATGCATGGACGGGCAGTGTATGTTTTGTCGACAACAGCGATGGAAGGGAACAACAGTATATAAAAGGTCCAATACTTGAATGTTGCTTTCCACTATGACCAGTATCATTATTGACGACAGTATGATTTCTCAACGGAATTTGTGCTTTTCCTAGATTATGCATATTGCATTTATGCAAGCTATGAACCTGAATACTGATTGGGATTTAGATTTTAAATTTGTTATGTTACTACTTAAGTTCATCTCGTTCATGTTCATTCTGTCTGTAATGGGTTGAGTTGTTTCCAAAATTAATGAACAGCTGATGTGTAAAGTGATAAAGGAACTTACTAGTTCTGCGGTTCACATAAGGATCAATAAATGACACCTAGCCTATAATTTATGTTCCAAGGAGTATGGTTGGGCTGCACTAGAACTGGAGGACGCCATAATTGGAAGGACTGATAATGTTGGTTAGTTTAGAGAACCTGGCTTTGGCTGATACATGCAGGGCTTGAATTCCTAGAAAACAATATATAGTTTTTTAAGATTTGGGTTTGTTAAGGTTGAGTGAACAACAAAAGGTAATTGATTTCAATAAACTGGTTGTTGGAACATCCTGGCAGATTGAAAAGATCTAGATCTGCTTCTACTGATTAAATTAGGCCATGCAAGGAGTGAGAAGTTAGAACAGTATAGAATACGAACTGTATAAACCTCTGTTTGAATTTTGATGTTGACTTGTATGTTTTATAAGGAGCTTCAGGAAATAGAAGATTGCTTCTGAGTTGATGGAAGTAACTCTTAGAAGTGGAGTGGGCTGTGTGGACTGCTCTAATTGGAGAAAGATGATCATCCTTAAGGCAGTGATAAATCATTCTAAATTGGCTTAGTTGTATTCATGGCCGACTTAATCTAATTCTAATGTTGCCCACAGTATGTTACCATCAGGCGTGACACATATGTAGCATTTCATATTTTGATGTAATATAATCTGAGTTTATGATTGACTAATCAAAGTCCTGGATTGAAGACTCAATTTAAGATACCGTCAACACTAATGTAAAAATATGTAATGAAGAATGTTGGACCAGTAATTTCAAATTTAGTTATCTGGAGACAAACACCTAGGAGAACCAGTAACGCACAGTTGTTCTAGAATTTCAAGTATACTTATAATTATCTGCATCCCTATTATTGGGTCCTTTTGGGATTTTCATGTAATATAATCTCTGAGTTTATGATTGACTAATCAGATTCCTGGATTAAAGACTCAAATTAAGATACCGTTAACACTAAAGCAAAAATATGTAATGAAGAATGTTGGACTAGTAATTTCAAATTTAGTTATCTAGAGGCAAACACCTATGAGAACTAGTAATGCACAATTGTTCTAGAATTTCAAGTATACTTATAGTTATCTGCATCTCTATTATTGGGTCCTTTTCTGATTTTCATGCAATATAATCTCTGAGTTTATGATTGACTAATCAGAGTCCTGGATTAAAGACACAATTTAGGATACCGTCAACACTAAAGTAAAAACATGTAATGAAGAATGTTGGACTAGTAATTTCAAATTTAGTTATCTAGAGACAACCACCTATGAGAACTAGTAATGCACAATTGTTCTAGAATTTCAAGTATACTTATAATTATCTGCATCTCTATCATTGGGTCCTTTTGTGATTTTCATGTAATATAATCTCTGAGTTTATGATTGACTAATCAGAGTCCTGGATTAAAGACCCGATTTAAGATACTGTTAACACTAAAGTAAAAATATGTAATGAAGAACGTTGGACTAATAATTTCAAATTTAGTTATCTAGAGACAAATATCTATGAGAACTAGTAATGCACAAGTGTTCTCCGAGTAATAATTATCTGCATCTCTATTGTTGGGTCCATTTGGGATTTCCGGTATATGCAGTGGTCATATTTCAATGTGAATTTTCTCCAGCATAGGTAGATTGGCTGCCTAGAAGTGATTTTGCCAATGAAGGTTATTTTACTATCAGTTGGCATGTGTGATTCATCTTTTGAAACATATGCTGATTTCATATTTTTGGCGGGATTTTTTTTTTTCTCACAGGAAGAAGGTTCTTTGAGGAGCTGGATACAGATGGTGATGGCCAAGTGACTTTGGAAGATCTAGAAATTGCAATGAGAAGGAGGAAATTACCACGGAGATATGCTCATGAATTTATGCGCCGTACCAGAAGTCACATATTTTCTAAGTCTCTTCGATGGAAGCAGTTTTTATCTTTGATGGAACAGAAAGAGCCAACAATTCTTCGTGCATATACTTCTTTGTGTCTAAGCAAGTCTGGGACACTGAAGAAGAGTGAGATATTGGAGTCATTAAAGAGTGCTGGACTTCCTGCTAATGAAGACAATGCAGTTGCTATGATGCGATTTCTTAATGCTGACACTGAAGGATCCATTTCTTATGGACACTTTCGCAATTTTATGCTTTTGCTTCCCTCTGATCGTCTTCAAGAGGATCCTAGGTAAAATAAGCTTGATGATTTGAAGTACTGTTGGTTATAGAGGTTTTATTTTTTTTATGTGTTACTCCTCCGATCCTTAATATAAGACATAATTTACTTTTTTTGGGAGAGATTAAGAAAGCTAAATAAGTTAGTTAATCATAACATATATCATGTATCATTTGATTATATATTAGTTCATAAGTCAAACAAAGTAATTTGGTATAAAAAAGATAAATATCATTATTTTAAATTAATTTATTTAGCTTCCTTAATCTTTCCAAAAAAGTCAACTATGCGGATATTAAGGACTGAAGGAGTATTTATTTTATTTTTGTGGTGCCTGTTCGAATGATCACTTTTAGGGCATTACAAAACTTGAAATGTGCTCAGTTCAAATGACAGAAATAGGCAAAGGTGTGATTAGGCCATAAGGACAGTAGACAAGTTTATATTTTGGTTGTACCAGTAATCACCATTTAGTGTGTTGTCAAAGTGTTGTGCCAAAAGGGTGTCTGGTAGTAGTTTTAGATATTTCATATCCTTTTGTGAAGTAGTTATTCTACTGGGTATTTGGTATATATTCTCGTCTTTTGTTGCATGAGACATTGGCCACAAGAATTTTTCCTACCCCCTCTGATTCATCTAGAATACAAGTGTTTGGTTGTTGTCAAATGATGTAGTTCATGTTCTTCTCTATCTGTAGTATATAAATAAACCATAAGTTCTGGACAGATCCTTAGGAAGATTAGAGAATATTTGATCATCCATCCTTGTTGGAGCTAGTGCTTTTATTTTCTTATTGCATTGCAGTCAACAATAACTATTTATCCTCTGTTATCAGGAGTATTTGGTTCGAAGCTGCAACTTTAGTTGCTGTTCCACCACCTGTTGAAATTCCTACTGGAAGTGTTCTAAGGTCTGCATTGGCAGGGGGGCTTTCATGTGCTCTGTCTTGTGCATTGTTGCATCCGGTTGATTCCATCAAGGTAAATTCTTCTAACTTATAATTTCTTGTAGGTGCAGCAAGTAATTCCACATCCTCTAATGATGTCTGATGTTTTTGGCGCCTTCCTGTAACTAAGGTCTACCATTGTCTTGTTTCATATGATAGACCCGAGTACAAGCATCAACCATGTCCTTCCCTGAAATCATTTCCAAGCTTCCGCAGATTGGAACAATTGGTTTATACAGGGGATCAATCCCTGCAATTCTTGGACAGTTTTCAAGGTTATGATCGTTTCATCTCCCTCCCTCTGTCCCTTGTTTCTTCCTTTAACAAGAAAAATAAGGAAAAAGATGAGGAAATTGCTTGTGCTTTCTCTAAATGATGTTGCTATTATCTTCCTATTGAGCTCATGCTAACTTTTGGTCTTGCAGCCATGGCTTGCGAACTGGGATATTTGAAGCAACCAAACTAGTGATGATAAATGTTGCTCCAACACTGCCAGACATCCAGGTTAATGATTAACTTTGCTGTGATTCATGATCTGGACTTGTGATTGTGTTTTAATTTATTTTATCTTCCATTTTGTTGGGGATTCAAGAGAGCTTCCAAGTGAATTGCTTGGTGCGTCAGCGTTTAGATTACTATCATGGCCTTGTTCCATGAACTTGTCTTTTATGGATTGGAAATCACTTGCTTCTGAGGGATAGGTTGAGGTTATTGATTAGACTTAATGTTGAGAATAATGGTTGAGAATGTAGCTAAATACTGCTATTATCTTCTATGTGTATTTAAGATTACACTCTGTTTTCAAGCTCTTTTTCACCATAAACAAGAAATTCTTAACCTATATTTTACCCAGTAATGTTTCCAGCATCCTGAATGAGTACACATGTGTATTATGAGTGCTTTTGTGTTTTATGAGACAAAACTTTTCTTGCATATTTATTTCATCTAGCACAAAATCACTTAAACGAAGCTAATTCAAACAGGCACATTTATTTTCAGTGGAACAAGCACATACCTATGCATGTGTGAAAGTGATGTGCACTCTATTGACAGTTGGAGGAGCAATTTTTTTTACCTGATATGCTTGACAATGGATTGTCTTTAAGATTTGGATCTATTTGCTAGTACAATTTTCAAAATCCATGTAGCTAACTGCATTAGCATATTGTGTAGGTACAATCTATAGCATCATTCTGTAGCACATTTTTGGGTACAGCAGTGCGCATCCCATGTGAGGTGTTGAAGCAGCGGCTGCAGGCGGGGCTTTTTGACAATGTGGGGGAGGCCATAGTTGGGACTTGGAACCAGGATGGTCCTAGGGGTTTCTTTCGTGGGACTGGAGCAACCCTTTGTCGTGAGGTTCCTTTTTATGTGGCTGGCATGGCTCTTTATGCTGAGTCTAAGAAGGTACGATTTTAACAAGTTATGAAAAGTTAACTATTATAATATCTTGCAAATGCATTCTGCATCGCAGCATGCATTCACATTCATAAACGTAGTAATTATAATTGTGACTAGCAAATTGATATGTAAACTATAAATACATATCAATTAGTTAGTTAGTTAAGACTGTTAGTATTAGTAGTTAGCTGTTATGACAGTTAGGAAGCTATTGGGCCTTGAGTCTAAGCCTAGTAAGTAATATACTATATATAGGCCTATAGACTAGTGAGGAAGGTATGTTTTGAGATGTATTGTATCTGAATATGATGAATAAATGAGGAGTGCAGCAGATCTGCCTCTCTCCCTTCTTGTTCCCCCCATTTCTTCTAATCTTCTACAACCTTCTTATCAGTGGTATCAGAGCGAGTCATCCTCGGCTCTCCCGCTGTCATCTCTGCTATTCTGACCAGTTCAGAGCCCTCCTTCTTCTCACGGCTCAGTTCTGATCAAGAAGCAACCAAGAACGTTTAAAAAGAAAAGGTTGACCCAACTGCAACTCTTGAACCAGCCAAGCAGAGTCATTCTCTTAGTGGTTCTGGTTCAGTCCCGCACCCAAGTCACCAAGAAATTCCAACAGGCCTAAAGACAATAGCAAAGGAGTCTACCGATCAACCAAGAATCAATCAAGACAAATTCTTTTAGGCCAGAATCAACCTTTTAAGAGTTTTATTAATTGCCCAGGACTCCACAAAGCCGAGACACCCTACCAGTGATAGTCAGAGTTCGACGAAACAGTGAGTAGAGCAGTCTCGGTCATATATCGTCGTTCTTGTACAGTGGGAATTGACGGTATCGTCATTTTGGTGTGGGGTATCACCGGTCTTGGAGTAAGGAAGTGTTCGTTAGTGTCGACTGGTTTAACATCATCACCGAGTCGTTCTGCTTCTTCGTTAGGTGGCGACAGGTCCTGGATATTGAGTACGTCAGCGACTGCGTCAAGAAGCAGATTATTGCATGCACTGTGGGGTCGGCACGTCATTACGGTGCGATATCAGTCCTTGTTGCAGCGCCACGTCGTATGTCAAATTCTTCGCCAGTGCCGACCGTCCCTGTTTGTAATTCGGCCTAGGAACCGACACGTCCTCTGCATTTGGGATTATTGTCGACACGCCAATTCTTGCAAAATCAAGGCTCAGTTGCTGCCTCGTCACCATCGACAGCACCGAACGAAATTCTGGAAAGAAGCGACACCCAGAATCTTTTTAAGCGCCAAGCACCTGAGTGTCGCGGGATTGGGAGTGTCATCGGATCGGCTTACAAGCGTAGTAATTTTTTGGTGCATGGAGACACGTTCCCAGACAGCCACAAAGACAATGTCGAATGAGGTAAATGAACGTATACAGGCCTTGGAGTCGACTATTGCAGAGCTCCCGAATAAAATTCAGGCAGCCATTACCAATCAATTTGCTGACATCACTGGAGCTATTCAAACAGCCATTACCAATCAGTTTGCAGCCTTCACCGCCACACAGGAACGCCGTCAGCAGGGTGAAGATGTCCAAGAAAATAATGGGGATCATTTCGGAGGTCCTCAATGCCAACGACCAGGGGCAGAGTACACTCCTCCATTGTGGCAGACCAAAATTTACTTCCCACAGTTCCAAAGCCATGACATCGATGGGTGGCTGTATAGTTGTGAACGTTACTTTGAAGTCGACAACACCCCAGACAATTGGAAAGTCAGATTGGCAAGTGTCAATCTAGATGACAAGGGATACATATGGCACCAGTCCCTTATGGATGAAGAACATAACAGATCCATTTCTTGGAATGATTACAAAAGGGCTATCAAGACTCGATTTGGAGCACCCTACGAATCACCGATGGGTGAGTTGAAACGATTATGCCAAATGGGCTCATTGGACAATTACAAGGATGATTTCAAGAAGGGCCAAGACTCGTACATTGAGAGTGTCTGCTCTTCACCATTAGACTTGAAGACCTTGAGCGTTCCGAAGTTGAGTGTAATGGGGTCTAGAATCGAAGCACATAAAGAGACAAAAATGATGTCAAATAATTCTTTTCCGCCGTTGAGTTGTCTTCCTTCATCGCTGTCTCTATTCGATGCAATCGTTCCAGTTCTGGATTGTTCGGTAGCCGAGAGAAAGAGTTGTGCTTCAAAGGAAAATTTGTGTGTCGAAGCTGAGTGGCAAGAGTTCAGGAGTGGACGTGCCTCAATGGAGGAGGATGAGAGAGTAGCCGAGTTTGGATTCACGTGGGTGAAGAGAGTACAAGTTGAAAAGTCAAATCGCTTTACAGCTGTCTTCCCTCTTCTCTGAATTGCAAGCTGATGTTCTGGAATTTCTAAGTCTAGATGGACAATTGAGCTTAAGAGAAAATGAGCCAAGTGTGTTGTTGCAATTGGGTCTTCAAAGATCTGAATATATAAATGATGGGCTGCTACCAAAAGGGCTCTCACTTGTTCAATATTCTCCGCACAAAGCTTGCTGCAAAGCTGGTTCCGGGGCAAGTTAATTGCAATGCTTTATGGAAGAAGTTGTCCGCTGAGTAGGAAAGAAAAGAAAGGAAAAAAATGGCTGTCACTTGTTCAATATTCTCCTACACAAAGCTTGCTGCAAATTTGGTTCAGGGGCAAGTTAATGAAAATGCTTTATGGAAGAAGCTGTTCGCTAAGCACGAAAAAGAAGAGAGGAGAAACACTAGGTGGCTCCAGTACTGAAGATCAATCTGAAGACAAGTTCTGGATACAAGATTGAAAGCAGCAATCCTTCAAAGATCCTTTGCTCCAGTACTGAAGATCAATCTGAAGACAAGTTCTGGATACAAGATTGAAAGCAGCAATCCTTCAAAGATTAGTAAAAGTCCAGAATTTGGCAACTTAGGCTTATGTTCTATTATTTCTGTTTTTGTTGCATCAGTTCTGTAATTTTGAGTTTCAGTTTTGTGTTTTGTTATCTTCCATCCTTGAGGGCAAGGATGTTTTTGGGAAGGGAGTATTGATATGTAAACTATAAATACATATCAATTAGTTAGTTAGTTAAGACTGTTAGTATTAGTAGTTAGCTGTTATGATAGTTAGGAAGCTATTGGGCCTTGAGTCTAAGCCTAGTAAGTAATATACTATATATAGGCCTATAGACTAGTGAGGAAGGTATGTTTTGAGATGTATTGTATCTGAATATGATGAATAAATGAGGAGTGCAGCAGATCTGCCTCTCTCCCTTCTTGTTCCCCCCATTTCTTCTAATCTTCTACAACCTTCTTATCACAAATGGTATCTGCCGTATAGTTTATGTTATTAATGTCGAAAATATACCTTCTCTAAAAATTGTCCCTTTTAGCACTGGTAGGCGAAGTAAAAAAAATTCTTCTCCTTTATGCCCACAAGAAATAAATGCTTCAGAATATGCTATTAACATAGGTATGTTCGCCTATGCTTGTTCGTTTATGGCGTCTGATTGGAATTCCGGTACTAAAATATACTAAACAACATAGCAGTACACATTAATGCTGGTCTTGATGCTCAAGATGCTACAGACAAAAGGGTATTATACTCCAAACTCAATATTCTACTAGAGGCAGCACAGAACTCAAAATACTTCTGATATGGATTATAGACATAAATACTTCACTAGACACAAGAAAGAGCACTCAAACCTCCAACATCGCTGGTTAACATGCACAATGAAACTAACAAGCACCAAAATAGATACGCAGAAGCAGAAACAAGTATATCGAGATGTACAAGACAAAAGCTAGCATTCAAGAGGTAGCTTTCTTTCAAGTTCCTTTCCAGAAATTCCCCTCCTCCTTTACTTAACCTTCATACCTTCTACTGGACATTGGACAATCAGTCTTTCTTTCCTATTCAACAGCCTTAGCTTCCACAATCTCTTTCACTGCCTTTTGTCTCTTGCTATGTGTTGGGGCTACGTAGGTTGCGTGTCCCATCATCAATGATAGAACCCAACACGTGAGGATCTCATCATGAAAAGCGCATTGCCAAGGGTAAAGAACCACTCGTATGACTCCCAGCAATTCATTCAGTTTGCCACAAGTTTATGCATCTCTTTAGTTGTTTGATTAGAACCTTTTGCTGGTGGCTCTTTCTGTGACATTTGCCAATTAGCTTTACCTTCGATGCCAAATAATAGGGACCAAGGAGGTTTGTGGAATATATGCTCAGAAGTGTGCTATCAAGGGGGGAGAACCTTTCCCACTAAAAGTGACACGTACCGAATATCTCGTATTACCTTGTGTGAGACTTAGACATCCTATAATACCCAATTCCTGTCAGTTTCACTTCTGACTTTTATAAAATACATTTGCTGTGTTCCAAATGGCTAGATATGTATACTATATCTGTCGACAAGGGTTGGCTTATTTGTTAGAATTAAATTTTGTCAACTAAAGGGTCTTTAGTTCGTTCCCTAACGGTAATCTTTGTTAGTAACCTTTCACCAAATGCTCTGTCCCTTTTGATCGGAAATAACTCATCTGTCTACCATTTTTTTAATCCAAAAGCAAAGTATGCTGTATGTTGGATTATAAGGGCCATTGTGTTTGAATTTTGATCTCAGGCTGTCCAGCGAGTTCTAAGACGGGAACTGGAGCCCTGGGAGACAATTGCTGTAGGGGCCTTATCTGGGGGCTTGGCTGCAGTTGTCACAACTCCCTTTGATGTTATGAAAACTAGAATGATGACTGCACAGGGACGGTCTGTGTCGATGACCTTAGTAGCCTTCTCGATACTACGCCACGAGGGTCCCCTAGGCTTATTTAAGGGAGCAGTGCCAAGATTCTTTTGGATTGCTCCTTTAGGTGCCATGAACTTTGCAGGGTATGAGCTAGCAAGGAAGGCCATGAATAAAAATGAGGAGCTAACGGGGGACATTTTGTCTCAGAAGAAGGTGGACAGTTCTGATTAATGTGTAATCTACAGAAACCCAATACCAGAAAAGGAAAATCTGTGTTTTTGAGTTCACAACAGCATTTTCATTTTCAATCTGCCGACATCTCTTTTTAAATACCATTATGTTTCCTTGGTCATTCTAATAACTTTTTGGTTCTGCCAACTATAGCATTATAGTTGTAATCCATTTTGTATTTGCCCTTGTAAATTGACTCAAGGAAAGATGTTCAACTAATTTCTTTCACCTTTCATCCTTTGAATTCTGTTTGAGCTATTAACGCATTCTCAATTGGTTTGAATCTGCATTCTATTTGACCGACAAGTGTTTAGTTAGCAAGTCATGATAGACATTGTATAATTTGACAACGTTGCTAGTTGATTGTGAATTCAATTCAGGTTGATAGATTTTTTTTTTTTTTTTGGTTGATGAATACCTAGCTGGCAAAATACGTGACACCTTAATCGCAATGTTGTTTGGATAAATGAAAGTAGGTGTGGAAATTGCTCTACATTGTTAAATTTTAGGGTATTAATTACTGTTCCATGATACTTTAGGGGCAAAAATACTTTTTAACCTTAAGTTAATTTGAAATTGACTGTCTATGTTCATTAATCAAAAAGTGATTCTAACAATTTTGACATTTTAAATCATTTGTGTATACTTTAATGAAAAATGGAAGATAACTAATGGGCAAATCCTAAGCATTTACTCGGTCCTTATTATAAGACACCAACTAACAAGTTTATTTGGTCATTTTTATAAGGCACTTGCTTGTTCCCAATGAGCATTAATTATTTGTTTTCATGTCTGCTCATAATTAATGAGGGTAGTGAGTGAGAGTAATAATTAATATAATATTAGAGTTTAGTGCAATTAGTAGGGGCTATATTGGGAGTTACTTAAATTGTAGGGCAACTTTATTGATTTTAACTATTTTTATTGGTTTGTGAGATTTGTTAGTTGGTGCCTTATAATAAGGACCAAAGGGAGTATTTATTAGTCAAATTTTTGCTGTTAATATTAAACCCATATGTTTGCATGTAGTATAACATGTGAATAATTATTAACCTTTAGTCTTTCTTATCTGGGACTTGCATGTAATTTTTCTTAAAAAGAAACTCTTTCATGAGTTAACCCATTAATTATTTGATACAACAAGAAATTGATCATTTCAATGCAAATATTTACTCCATCCAGTCGTTTTTATAAAGAATATTCTCTCTCAGGTAATTCTTAACATAAGGTATAAACTCTATTTATTTGAAATTTTGACTGTCTTTTTATTTTTACCATCATTAAATATATGTCACTCCCGTACACACTCTTTCTAAGTAAATGTATAATTGAAAAGAAAGGCATATGAGTTACATATTTATTGCTTTTAACTAACATTTTGAATTTGTTTTATATTTAGTATATCTTAAAATACTAAAGATAAAACAAATTCAAGTCAAATGACAATGTAAGAAATTCTACTTTATTTAATTTCATTGATAATTTCAAACAGAAAAGAAGTATATGGATGGGTTTCAAATTTAAACCTAATGTGTGGTTCACGGACTATAGCAAAATTTCAGCTTCATGATCTTCCTACCATCATTGTACCCGAAAAAAAAAATCTTCCTATCATCAAGTGATCAAACTGGCTGCCGAAACAGAAAACTGCAATTTATGCGTCCTTCGAAACTTCTGAACTTCATTCATTTGAAAATAGAAATTAATTTTTTTTTTTAAGAAATTACAATTTCAAACAATGAACCCTCTTATTTCCAAAGAGAGTGATAATTACAACCAGGTTTCTTATCCAAATGTGGCTATAATGCATATCTTGCTGCGTCCTGTGTAATACGAGTATCAAAGCTTCTCCACAGTTGAGGAAAATGCGAGTGTGGACACACAATTAGCAGAATCAAGAGAGATTAAAGATTCTTCATACAGGTAACAAATTTTATTAAGGAATCGGCAACACGACATTTTCCTTGAAATGGTGCATGTGAAAACCATAATACACATCATTTTCTCTTTTAAGTACAGCTCCACAAAAATTCCAACAACTAAGAAATTGGTTATATGAAGATGCCTTGAAGATTGAAAAAGCACTGCATTGCAAAGAAATTGATAACAAGTCACTAGAATATTATTAATGAACCCAGCAAGGAACACACAGCAATTTCTGATGTTTTTGCTGCTTTCTTAAAATTTAGCGACATTAATAGCCCCAGTAATCATTCCTGATCTCATCATCAAACTTCTTCTTCAGTTCAGGATGCTTCGCAAAGTATTCATCTGCTGTCATAGTACTGATCTTTTTCTGTTAAAAAAATTATTGTATTAGAGACATTTCATTGTTGGAAAGGGGATAAAAACTCGGCAGTTATTTCAATTTTTTTACCTTCAACTCTTGTACTTCAGCAATCTCCTTCTCCAGTCGCTCAGACTCCTTTAGAGATTTCTCCTCTGCTTCTTTAAGTTCCACTAACTACATCAGGAAAAGCTCGAGTATGTTACTGAGATCAGATGTTATGTATTTGAATGAGTACTTCAACCAGGAAATGAACTAAGGATATGACAAGGGTTCTCACTAGTGCATCAAATTTGGGCTTATATTGAGGAGTTACATTGTCGACATACTTGGGGATCTCAATGCCTGCAAAGAGACACGGAAAAATTAACCATGTATAAAGACAAAAAAGATGATTATGGTTGGTAAAGATCCAAAAGAACACTGCACAGTTTGAACTCATATTTCGCCCATTAAGAGTTTGAAGGCAAAATCTATTATTAGAAGGGTTTGACAGCAGGATCCATTCCATCTAATTAGTCATGGTGGCGGTCTAAGGAATAATAAGGATGAAGTAATTTGCATTGCAGAAGCAATAAAGACCCATGAGCTTATATGGAACTCTACAAACTATTCCTGAGTTCACAAGCCTGCTCCTCAGCCAATTCATCCTATAGGGTTTATAACTTTATATCAGCAATCTTCCACATAATATAAAAATTTCAACAAAATATAACAGCAGAGGGATAGTAAAAGGCACTGGAGTTAACTTAACTGCCTATTCTCACACCATTAAAAAGTATTATATCAAGGGAACTTGCCAATATCAGCAATATTCCACATACTAAAAAAAATTCACCAAAAAAATATTACATGAAAAAATGCACTGGAGTTGTGTCAGCTACCTATTCAGACACCACAGGACAAAGAAACAATGAAGGGATCAAGGTCCAATCAAAAAAGAACTTTAAACTTACTTTCATAATGCTCCTTGTACATATCCACCAAGCGCGAGCCAATATTTTTTCTGTACTGATCCCAGTTTATGGGTTCAGGCTCCTGCATGATGTGAAAATGAAGAAGCAACAATAAGGATGCGGGGAATCTGTTGTATGAAGTATACGCAAAAGCCTGACTAGTTTGCATGCATGATCACTTTCAATCACAAGATGATGGAAAATGGGAAGAAAATATGAGATATAAGAAATCATATTTTAATTAAGATTAGTGTTAAGAACTAATCTTTCAATTGCTTTAATTTTATTTCGAATAGAATACAATATCCTCTAATTATTTTTATGAGGAATAAGATTTAATATTTTTATTTTAAGTTTAAACTATCAGGAGTCATCATTGAGGACCAAGAAAAACATTAGTAGTTTGTATTTTCACTTCTCCCCTTCATTTCTTCTGCATCTCCCAATTTCCTCTTCTCTCCCCATCTTTCCATACTATATTGTTGCAACATTACTGCATATAACAGTGTTGTTAAAATGTCGTTTCGAAACGTTAAAACGTACGTTTCTACGTTTTTCGCAGGAAAATCGTGTCAGAACGGTGGTTGAAACGGAAATTGAGCTGAAACGGTCAAAATGCCGTTTCAACTCAGTAGAATCGGTTGACACGGCGTGTTAACTCGCAGCGCTGCTGGACGCCGGATTTTGCGGTTCTCGCCCCTCTATTTCAGGTCGTCGGCGTGAGGGTGGAGGCCGGCGGCGACTTAGAGGAATGTGGAGGAAGGAAGGATCGAAGGTCGAAGCTCGCCCCTCTCTCGCCTCTCACCTCGCGGCTCTCTGTGATCTCAGGTGATCGAGTCTGTCTCAGCCTCTCAGGTCCCTGGAATGAAGATGACCTAATTAATCCCTTGGTCAAAACGTGCGTTTTGACCAAGGGACTAAAATGCAAGAATTCAAAGTTCTGAGGAGGGAATAAACTGAAAAGTTTGAAATATTTTTGGGGCATAACTACACTTTCCAAGAAAATGCATTAAGAATCCTAATTTAATTATGAAAAATCACATTAAATTATGAACTTAATTATTTCCTTAAGTGTTTGGACTTAAATTTGTGATGACTTTAATGTATTGGTGTGTTTTGGTTTTATATATGTTGGATTTATTTTTTTTTTTGTAGTATATAGTAAACTCTTACGTTTCGTTTACGTTTTTGCTCACCCTTACCGTTTCTACGTAGACTCTACGTTTTAACAACACTAGCATATAAAGCTCGTTCAGAAATAAAAGAGATGTGAGCTCTCTTGTACTATGAAATGTTCTTAGATTAATACTATCCATGGAAAAACTACGCAAAAGAAATTTTTAAGGAAATTTTTTTATTTCTTTTTAGATTTTAGATAGGAAGTAAAATTGTACGAGTTGTACCGAAAAAATTATATTTATGGAATCTTATATAAAATCAGTAAGATCTAGATTGCATTTGTTGGATCATGCAATCCTGTTGTGGAATAAAACTGAATGTAGAATACGGACCCATATGTAAAGTAGGGATAAGGACCTATATGTGTAAGGATTAGTTAGTTAGTTGGTCCTAAGATGACCATTAGGATGATTAGGCGCTAGAGGAAGACATAAGTTAGGTTATAGCATTATAAATAACCCACTGGACCTATTGTAAGGAAGTCTGTTCAGTTTGTGAATCAATAAGAGAATTACAGGACATTATTCAGAATTCATATCTCCTCCTTCTCCTCTCTCTACTTCTGTCTTCTCTCTCTAATCCTTTCTTTCTCTCACTTTCATCTTTGATACCAAAGAGGAGTAAGTGCACGTGATACCAAAGAGGAGTAAGTGCACGTTTGCTGCCAAGAGTGATGAGTACCTTGGCCACATTATTAGTGAGGGCAAGGTGGCTACAGATACAACGAAGATTCAAGCTGTTGCAGCTGGCCAGAACCTAAGACAGCAAAGCAGTTAAGGGCTTTTCTTGGCTTGGCTGGTTACTACCGACGGTTTATTAAGGGGTATGGATCACTAGCAAAACCCCTCACCCTCTTGTTGTGAAAGGATGCTTTTAAGTGGACAGAATCAGCAAGTGAAGCCTTCCAAAAGTTGAAGGAAGTGTTGGTTTCAGCTCCTGTTCTAGCGCTACCAGATTTCTCCAAAGAGTTTGTAGTGGAGACTGATGCATGTGGTGTAGGTATTGGAGCTGTGTTGTTGCAACAAGGCCAACTACTAGCCAATTTTAGTAAAGCTCTAGCTCCTAAACACTTGAGTCTTTCCATTTATGAAAAGGAATTGTTGGTGTTGGTGCAAGCTATTGAGTATTGGCACCAATATTTGGAGAGTAGCAAGTTCATCATTAGAACCGACCAGCAGAGCCTCAAGTATTTATTGGGGCAGAAATTGAAGACCCCATTTCAAATGTATTGGATAGCAAAGCTTATGGGTTATGACTATGAGATTCAATACAAAAAGGGGAATGACAACACAGTGGTGGCCGATGCTTTATCGAGGCTACATGGTTTTCAATTGTTGCAAATTTCTTTTGATACTAACTCTCCTGAATTGATTGAAGAGATTAAGAGAAGTTGGGAATCGGATGTAGAAGTTGCAGCTATCCCAGCTGAAGTGAAAGAAAAAGGTGGTGTGCTCAAGAAGTATTCTTGGGATGGCACTTATTTGAGGAAGAACAATCGTTTGGTTGTTGGTAATGATGCTGATTTGAAGCAAAAGCTGCTGGAATGGATTCATGCTAGCCCTCAAGGTGGCCATTTGGGCATCCAAGGGACCTATTACAAGGTTCAGGGTCTGTTTTGGTGGAAACATCTTCATAAAGATGTTGAGGATTTTGTCAAAGGCTATGATACATGCGCAAGGCGCAAGTATGAAACTGTGGCTGCACCGGTGTTATTGAGTCCATTACCAATTCCAAGCAAGATATGGGAAAGCATATCAATGGATTTCATAAAAGGATTGCCCAAGTCCAGAGGTAAAGAAGTAATTTAGGTGATTGTTGATAGAATGAGTAATTATGCTCATTTTATCCCTCTTACTCACCCCTATTTAGCTTCTACACTTGCACAAGTATTCTTAGATCATGTTTATAAATTGCATGGTGCTTCGATGGAGATTGTGAGTGATTGAGATCCTCTCTTCCTTAACAACTTTTGGAAAGAGTTTCTTAAGGTTTTGAAAGTGTAGTAAAGTCTTTCTTTCAGTTACCATCCGCAAACTAATGGTCAAACCGAGGTGCTTAACAAATGTTTGGAGTCTTACTTGCAGTGCATGTGTTCGGAAGCGCCTAAAGAGTGGAGTCAATGGTTATCTTTGGTCGAGTGGTGGTATAACACCAATTTTCACACTTCAACCAAAGCAACTCCACCTGAGCTTTTGTAGGGTCAAAAGCCTTCGTTTTATGTGCCTCGATCAGATATAGTTGAGGCTGTGGATCGAAATTTTCAAGCGAGAGAAAGGATGATTGCAGTTTTGAAGCATCAACTACATAGATCAGCTAATACTATGAAGCAAAGGGCAGATTTGAAGAGGTCCGATAAAGAGTTTGAGGTGGGACAATGGGTGTTTCTCAAGCAGCAACCTTATAGACAAGTATCAGCAGCTACAAGGAGCAATCAGAAGCTGGCCCCCAGGTTTTATGGTCCATATAGGGTGCTGGAAAAGATAGGGCCAGTAGCTTATAAGTTGGATTTACCCCTAGAGACAAGAATCCATTCTACTTTTCATGTCTCTTTATTAAAACTGTGCCCAGATCCGAGTGTGAGGCAGTGCCATCCTCCCATTGAGTGGTCAGCAGTCCCAAGTTCATTGTATCCGGAGAAGATACTGACCCAACGAGTTGGAAGGAAAAAATGTCACATAATCACTGATGTGTTAGTTCAGTGGCAAGGGTATCTAGAAGAGGAAGCTACTTGGATCTCATTGTTCAACTTGAAGAAACAGTTTCCTGAGTTTCAAGTGCCAAACCCTTGAGGACAAGGGTTGTTTCAGGGGAGCAATGTTATGAAATAAAACTGAATGTAGAATAGGGACCTATATGTAAAGGAGGGATAAGGGCCTATATGTAAAGTAGGGATTCGTTAGTTAGTTGGTTCTAAGATGACAATTAGGATGATTAGGCGCTAGAGGAAGACATAAGTGAGGTTATAGCATTATAAATAACCCACTGGACCTATTGTAAGGAAGTCTGTTCAGTTTGTGAATCAATACGAGAATTACAGGAAATTATTCAGAATTCCTATCTCCTTCTTCTCCTCTCTCTACTTCTGTCTTCTCTCTCTAATCCTCTCTTTCTCTCACTTCATGTCAATACCATAGCAAATCCAGTCAACCCTGACTGATAGCCTAGCCTCCAGAACAGGGCATTCTAGTTGAGGGATTTTGAAACCCCCAAATCAGGACCTATAGCAAGGTCATCTGCCCCAGCTGCCTCCTTCAATGTTCCCTCTTTCAGCACCCATCTTCCGAGTTTCCACCATCTTGTTCTCAATCTCCACCTTCCTTCATATAAAATTTCCAACTCCAATATTTCCTACTTCCAACTTTGTCCCTAACTTGAAATTGCTAGTGAGCTTGATAGTTACAGTGGTGATTATAATGACAATGAGATCATGGCAGATGAGGATGATTCAGATGGACTTGATTATAGAAGGAGCTATGAGCATGTGTCTAAATTTAGTGATTTATTGTCATCTTGAGGAATGACACTTTGATGACTTATGAGTAGTTAACATATGGATATGGTCATTTCGGTGACTGAGCTGTTTTTGTTACTGAGGCTGTGTCTTCAGCGACATATGGTCTGTTTAGCTAAAGTATAATGAGATTTAGTTAGTGTTATGCCTATCCAAAAAGTTATGTCACACCATTATTTTTTCATAAGAATGATTATTCAATCCCTAATCTGATATCATTAGCACCTTGGCCAAACCCATATAAGATCTTGATATTAATAATCTTGCTAACAATCACATCTGATGCATTTGATTTAGTGATCTTTCACTCCAATCTTGATGTTCAAGAGTGCCACACTAACATATGACCCAATGGACATTTGATAGTTAAAGGTCTTGAAATGAAAATAAGAATATTCTCTAACTATAAACCGAATCCTCTTTCGGTGACAAAGTAGATTACGTAAACAGAATGAGTCAAATATTACGAAGTCTGGGTATAAACACCCCATTTTGATCAGTTAAACTGACTATTTAGCATAACTTGTCAAAGTAAATGGCTCTCATTCTATTCTCGTACAATCAATTCAGTTAAAAATATAAGGAGAACGGAAGTTGTCACTTGAAAGGAATGTAGGACATAAAATTTTTCCAATAACAGTAAGATGAAGATTATGCTCAACCAAATTTTAAAATGAACTTAACTCCAATACCTTCGCCCTAGCTCCCGGATAGTACATTAGACTAATAGAGAACAAATAAGAATTGAAGCTCTATAAAAGATCCCTGTGACAAACACCCAAGCCACATGGCCAAAACTGTAGAAACCTTGCCCAACCAAATAAGTACAGCAAAACAAAGTTTCAAACTTTTTACTCTGTTTACCGCAGCCCAAACTGATGAGAAATATCAAGTGTGCCCACTGCCCAATAATGCCAAATTTTCCAGCTTTTCGGTATCACAGTTAAATTTCAAACTTGGATTGTTATTCCACACTCAAATTACGCATCAAATCAGACATAGAAAATAGTATATTCACTAAATAAAAGTAATCAAAGCTTGTTCAGTATCATGGCTATCACATTTTCAAGTCCATTTCACCATGAACCCAATCCAACTCTCGAAAGATGTAAACAATAGATCGCAAGCCATTCTAGGAACTAAAAAGCACCGCTCAATCGATAATATTCGGAAATGAATACGCTCACTCAACAAATCGAAAACTTAATAATACCCGTATTACGGGTACATAATCATATGTAATAGGAGAAATAAGAGAGATCTAGCGAAGAAAGAAGCACAAATCAGGATAAATAACATTTAAAAGAAGAAGGAGAAAAGATCGAACCTGGCTGAATTTGGTTTGGAGAGCGTGGTTAACATCGTCGAAAGCGCGACGAAGTGTAGAAAACTCTTTGCGAGCCTCATCGGAGACGATGAGCGCGGCCATTCCATCCCAATCAATGGTCCTCCCAGCCTTGAATGCTACATCGGCTACTTTCTTCACTGTTCCGCTCATGTTTTCCGATTTTCTCTTCTCCCAAAGACAAATTCCTCTTCGCCACCAACAAGAAGAACCAGCTTCCCTCTGTCTCTGAAAGCCAATGCCCTTAAGCTCACTGTGTAATGGGCCGGGCTGGATATAGATGTTCGCTTTAGTCGAGTTGGGCCAATTTCTCTCATGATGGGCCCAATATCAGGTTTTGGGCCTAAGCCCATTGTTTATGTGAAGGAAAACGAGACCATCATTATTTGTCCCAAAAATAATACCATGGATCCAATTACCATGGGGAAAGTAAAAAAGGCCATGCCCAAAAAAAAGTTACTATGATTTTGAAAATATTTTCTTGCTATAACTCTAGTAAACATTATACTTCTGACCTACCAACGGGTGTTGGTACAAGTGGTAAGCGGTTTGTGTCACTTAAGCAATGTCTCGAGTTCGAGCCTTGTGAATGCAAAAAAGTTCCGCTGGGAGACTCTCCCACCATAGCCAGGTGCGCGACGCGGGTCGGATCTGGATTAGTCAGGGCAAAGCTCTGGTGAACCGGGTGGGCAACCAAAAAATGAATAAATTATACTTCTGACCTTTTTCATAAGGAATAATTTTTTTATAGGGTGGTCATTGTTATAAGAACAGATTCTTTTTGTCTCAAAATTTACACTAATCTTTTCATTTTTACCTCAATTAAATATATGTCACTTATTATTTTTCTACAATAAATATCAACTCATCAATCATCATCTCTCATATATATACACACTTATTGTTTTTAACTAACATTTTAAATCTCATTATTTTAGTAATTATTCCTTATAAAAAGGACCATATAAAACATTTTCTAGAGACTTCAAACTCACAACCTAAGAAATGAAAGTAATCAATATTAAAAAAAAAAACTTCAAAAATGTTTAAAAATTATAAACAATGATTTAAGTATAAATTGTTATGTAAAGATTAGAGTGAATCTTATATATTTGTACAAGTGCTTGTTTGAAAACTAGAGAAAAGTGATTATCCTCGAAACAACTCCTCTCACATTCTTACATAAAAAAAAAAAAAAGTGCTTTCTATGAATTGTTTTCAAGTTAAAAAAAAAAAAATTACATTATTGTTCAATTCAAGAGACCCATAAATGTTAATTCTCTTAATTTTTTATAGTATGAACCTTCACATAATTCCTAAAGAAAAAATAGAAGTCAAGTTTTTTTTTTTGGTATCTCACCGGGTTTATCAGAACCTTTGGTTCTAACTAATCAAGATTTGGATTCTGCAGTGGCAAGGACGACCCTCCCAACAATGGTAGCTCCATACAAGGCAGATTACAAGTGCGTTACCGCAGTTCGAACCCTGGACCTCTTAAGGGAATCCAGCACCACATTCCACTGAACCAACCACCTGTTGGTAACAGAAGTCAAGTTGATTCATGTGAGATTACGTTATACCACACGATTCATATATTGTCATTACGTTATACCACACGATTCATATATTGCCATCTAGCACATTGGCATTTTGTAACAAATGTCAAAAAGGCCTCCCTCTTGACCAAAAAAAAAAAAAAGGCCTCCCTCAAATGTTTTGTAAAAATGGACTAGTTACAAGGCATGCAACTTGTACAATAAAATGATTGTGACAATAAAATGATTGTGACATGAGTACAAATAGAATATAAGGAAAATCACAGTGAGGTCTCAAGATACAGAAATAATCACAAAAAAAATCTTATACCAAGTTTTTCTAACAAAAAGTTGTAAATAAGATACTGAATTCCGCTCACAAAAAAGTCTCGTTGCCAAAATAGTTTTTCATGTTATCAAAATGATTTTATTAGTTATTAAAATGTCCATATGAAAATATCGTTGTCAAAATGACTTTTCATGTTACCAATTTTTTTTTAAAGCTCTACACGTATGAAAACCTCAGAGAATTTTTGACAACATGCAAAGTCATTTTGACAACCAGATTTTCATAGAAAACATTTTAACAACTAATAAAGTCATTTTAATAACATGAAAAACCATTTTAACAAAGAGATTTTTTTGTGAGCGGAATTCAGTATCTTATTCACAACTAATCACAAAAAAGTCCCTGAGGGAAATTTGGTATGAGACTTTTTTATTATTATTTCCGTACTTTAAGACCTCACTGTGATTTCTCCTAGAATATAATGTGTCATATCCAATAAGGCATCTAAGATAACAAACTAATCCTACGTATATGACAACCAAGATAACATTAAATATGGTAGTCATCAGTTGATTCAAGAGACCCATAAATGTTAATTCTCTTAATTTTTTATAGTATGAACCTTCACATAATTCCTAAAGAAAAAACAGAAGTCAAATTGATTCATGTGAGATTACGTTGTACCACATGATTCATATATTGTCATCTAGCACATTGTCATTTTGTAACAAATGTCAAAAAGGCCTCCCTCAAATGTTTTGTAAAAATGGACTAGTTACAAGGCATGCAACTTGTACAATAAAATGATTGTGACATGAGTACAAATAGAATATATTTTTCTATTTACGAGAAAAAAAAATCACCACCCGTTACCACTAAAGTCTAAAGCCAAGAAAATTTCTAAAATTCTACGCGAATGAAAAACTTAGAGAATTTTTAACAATATGCATAGTCATTTTGATAACATGAAAAGCCATTTTGACAACAAGATTTTCATAGAAACATTTTAACAACTAATAAAATCATTTTGACAACATGAAAAATCATTTTGACAACGAAACATTTTTGTGAGCAGAATTCAGTATCTTATTTACAACTAATCACAAAAAAGTCCCTGAAAGGAATTTAGTATGAGACTTTTTTGTTATTATTTCCGCACCTTCAAATCTTCCATATTTTAAGTAATTAAAGCAAATTAAAAGGAAGTCATTTTCCATATTTTACAAAGCATACTTGTGAGAAACGTTGGGGAAGCCAAACTTGACCTTCGACAGCTAGCAAATAGGCTACTGAGCTAATCCCTCTTTTGTCTCTTTCTTAATTGAGTCATTTTAATTTAAATAGGGTAAAAATCAAGAGAAAATCTCAAAAAAAAAAAAACAAAAAAAAAAAAAACTACTTGAGTTTTAAAATCTTAAATAATTGATTTTCCAACAAAATGAGTTATCAATTATTTTATTGTTCTTATTAATCTTATTATTATTGTTGTTCACGGGATTTTGAAATTTAAGTAATATTTTTCTGTCGTTTTCCTAAAATCAACTTACATTTGCATTGTCCATATTACAATTATGGACATTTTATCATATCAAATTGTGATACTTCAAGATTGATGATTTACCTTTTTGTATTTGAACGTTATAAGTAAGGTTGTCAAACTCACGAGTTTAAACAAACTCGTGACAGTAATGTAAACTCGTATCGTGAACTCGAATCGTAAATTCGTAAGAGTTTACTTTTATTATAAAATAGGTATTAATAGTGTATAATTAAATAATTAAAATTTCAAAAATTTGATTTAAATATATTTTAAATCCAGATAATTCAAATTAAATATATCAACATTCATAATTTATTATATTTAATAAAGAAATTTCTATAAAATTCATATATAAAGCCGTTGAGGATGACAAAATTAACACAATTTTGTAAGTTGGAAACGTAAAAACGGTAAATTCAGTGTGTAAACTCGTGAGTTTAACTGTAATACCCGGATATTTATCTGGCATATTATAAATAAAAGTTGGATAATTCTGATAAGTGAAAATTCAATCTCCAGTCTTGTATAATTATAGCATATTTTCTAGGTAGAATTTCTACAAGAAATTAGGGAATTTAAGGGCCAAAGAGCCAAAATGACCAAAATGCCCCGGAAAGGGTAATCAACTTAGGAAATTATGGAAAAAATACCAAAAGGCAGTAAAATGACCAAGTGAATTAGGAGAGTATATTATCCATAATTATGGTAATTTAATAAAATATGAACTTGGGAAAATTGTATAAGAGTGTTCAAAAAGTAGTAAAAAGACCAAAAATACCCTTGTAATTATGGAATAATGTTAGAGGTATGAAAATACTAATGTAAATACATGAGTATGAAGATAATGAGACATTGTAATTAAGAAAATTATCAAGTTATGATAATTAAGTAATTAAGTAATATTGGGCTAATTACTTAAGCATAAGTGAAGGAAATTCACAAATAATTATATGAAACCCTAAAATTGGTGGTTTTTGTTTTAAAATTAGTAAAAATGTATTTACTAATTAATTGGAAATTTTTATGAAAAATAGTTGAGTTTAGGTATTTTTAGGCCTAAATACAAGAATGGACCAATTAGGGATTTTTGTGAAATTTTTGGGAAAAAGTAAATAAATAAATTATTAAATAATTAAAATAAATTAAAAAAATAAATATTAATTAAAATTGAAAAGGGGGCAGCCGAAAATTCAAGGCAAAATAAAAGAAAAAAAAAATGAAAAATGAAAGAAGAACAACTTGGCAACTTGCACATATAATAATAATATAATTGAATTAAAGCAAAAAGTATGAATAGTAATATTTAAATTAGGAAACGGATCCTATCTAGAGATCTAGGAATAGGAATCCCAAGGTCAAGGTAAAATATTGATCAGTGAGTTTTTACCTTTAAGTGACCTCTTAGGAAGTTAATTAGAAGTAGTTTGTGCATTTTCCTAATAAAACAAAATAGGGAAAAATGCATATAGGCATATTTTTGAAAAGAGGAAAATAAATTCTAACTCAATATTTAGGAATGGGTTTGAATTTATTTTGACATATTTGGAATCGGTGAATTTTTCGAAGAAGTTGGCATTCTCGAAATGCGTTCAAACCGGACGCGATCGGACACGTTTTCGAGGAAACTTCAAGCTGACTGTTGGAGGCCTATATGGAATAAAAATAAAGGTTGACTTGGACATTTCTACTAAGTGAGAACATGTTTGCAAAGTTGTAAATCCAGAATTTTGAGATTTTTCCGAAATTACGCGAATCGGGTGCCGATCGGAGAAATTCATCCGGGTAGGCTTCTAGAAGGGCCACATGGCCACTTCCTATTGGCCAATTGGTGCCACCTCAGCAAGAGGGCAGGTCGGCCAAGAAGAAGGAAGAAGAAGAAAAAGCTTTTGAAAAAGTTGCTTTGGACGGTCCAGATCGATTCTCACAAAGTTGATCCGACGGCCGAAATCCTACAACTTTTCTTATAAATACCCCCCCTCCTTCACTTTTCTTCACACCAATTCCATTGCTTCCTTTGGCCGAAATCCTAGGGAGAGAAAGTAGAGAGAGAAGCTCTGGGGGAAGTTCTGCCAAAGTCTTCAACGGGTAAGTCTTCCGGTCTTTAGTTTTTAGTCTTTAGTTCAATAGTTAGTAAGGCTAGAATAGTCTTTATTTTTATGATTTGGGTATCATATGGGAGGGCTATTTTAGTCTTTATTTTCAAGCGCCGTAGGATTCTTGCACGTTTCTCCGTAGAAAGTACGTTTTCCGCCGGTAGTACCTAACGTTGCCAACGAAGGTACGGACGCGTACTGTAACACTAATCTTGCACATCTTAAATACTTATATGTCAATGATATGTTCGTAGACCGTTATACAGACAGTTATACGGGTTATAGTTTTGATAACGCCGTTTTGTTTTCCTAGCGCTGAGGACACGACTAATTATCGTGGCACTGGTGAATAGTGCAAGCTGTTATTGTTGTTTTACATTGTGGGGCTTTCATACTGCTTATTGCTTATGTTTGTCGGCATAATGATCATGCATCTGCTATATGCTTTTGTAGTGATGTCTTGTTGTATTAGCTCTAGAAATATCTCATTGTCTCGTATCTTGTATTGTTTGGGTATGAGGTTAACTGTTACACGAGATTCAATATGGTGAATTGAATCTCATTTGTAGCTTCAGTCGAGTGGACCCCGGTTCGTGAATCGAGGCAAATACCGGAGTAGGCATGCATGGTGAAGACTGTTTCTATCTTTATCGCTTTACGCATTCCTTTCCGCTTCTGTTTCTATCATTGTTCCTTTCTAAACCATAGGACTACTGTAATCTATACAATGTTACACAATGGTTGATGTTTTGGCTAAGAATCCAAATGCTCTTTCGCTCTATTGCTCCACTCTGATTGTTTGTTTGAAAAAAAAAAATTTCCGCATTTCAAACATGGGATGTTACATTAACTAAGTTTACAGCTAATACGAGTTTACTAGAAACTTGACTCGATTTAATAAGGTAGAAACGTAACGGTAAACTCGGAGAGTCAACTCGCGAGTTTGACAATAATGGTTATAAGTATGTGTTTTTATTTTTATATTACATTTGTCTCAAATTAATGTTCCGCATGATGTCATAAAACTAAGAGAGTCAGAAATCAAAGTAAACAAAATATTTTAGATTTAAGAAACCTTCCCTACTATATATCATCAGTTACATTACTTGAGTTCTTAGTTTTAGTTGTTGTGTATCTTCTGTTAAATTGGCTAAACAGATGGAACACTTAAGGAACAACCATATGGATTCTCAAATCTTTAAAAAAAAAATACATCCTATATATTTTATATTTATATGTTGATTCATATTGATATTGATTTTAGATTGATTGACTTGGTCAATTAAACTTCTTAATAATTTTTTAGGCTTGATAAAATTTGTACGATCTCTTAGTATGTTGTGTGTTTGGTTTGAGAGGATAGGAAAAATGAGAGTTTCTGTTCTTGGTGTGAAAAATCAAATATGACCATGATGTGAAATGCTTATGCGGAAAATGATGCTAAAAGCCATATAATTTATAGTCATACTTGACTTTTCATCCTAAAGAGGGAGACTCCCCTCCCCCCTCAAACTAAACACACCCCAAGAGTCAACACATTGGTTCCTAGATAACTAATAAAATTATAGAACTACTTAAAATGACCTAACATCCTAGTGTCATCCCTTATCTAGATTATCTTTCGTTCCTCTCCCCAGTTGATGAGAGACATAACATAATACATGACTAATATAAGTACATGAGGAAAAATTACTTATATATAGGTTCCAGATAAAAAATTTAAATTCAGAAAGATCTTAAAAAATTCATATTTATTAGTCAAACTTGTATATTTACTTGTCAAAATTAACTACAACTTTTTATAAGTCAAACTTTAAAATTTATAAATCAAGTGACGTTATTTACAAATTAAATTTGTAAGAAAATTATTTTAATTTTGTGAGATATTTCTTTCTTTATTCTACCTCACGACCCTCATTCATCTCTTTTTTGCCGGCGGCTTGTGGCACCATCACAGGCCGCTGGCGAGTATCATTTTATGCCACAACTGCGTCAAAGTGGTAGATCGGTTCCCAAATCTTTGATATGTGGCCTTCTCCCTCTGATTTCTAGCGGTTGTCGACTTCTTTCGTTCTTGTGGCGAGTTTTTTCCTCTCCTTCTTCAGATCTGTTATGCGGCGGTGAGAGCTATCTTTCTTTTGTTTCTTTTTTTGTGGTGTTGGGTTTTCTGGTGGTGTTGTTGTTTTCTCAAGAAATAAATGATCTGTGAGATCTGAGTATAAATTCTCTTGGTTAGATGGTTGTTTGAACGTTATTAGATTTGACTATCACCTAGTGGCTCGGATATGCGTTTTTTGGAGAAGATTTCAAGAGGTGTTGTTCGGTGTGTGGTTAAGGTCACCATATTTGCTTGAACGGAGGAGCATAAGTGTTCTTCAGGATATCATGGGTTTTCTTCCTTCTGAGGTTGAGTTTTCTTTGATCTTTACTCCAAGACGGGGTATCTATGCAGCTGCTCTAATTGCAGCTAATGCTTATAAGAATGTGTGCCCATTAGGGTGAATTTTACAACTAACACTTTCTTTCACGTCACTTCTAACCTTGGATATCGAGGAGGTCAGTTTTGTCCATACTTCTACTTCTACTCTTAAATCTTTAATATACGGTGATTGATTGTTCTTGTATGACTTATTTTGTTGTCTTTGATTTGACTTTGTTTCTATTTCATCTTTAGTTTGCTTTCATGTATTGCACCGATTTGTAGTAATAATATAAATAGCTTTTGAATAAAAAAAAAGATATTTCTTTCTTTATTTAATTTCTTACTCTGGGTTCTATGAATAATTTTTCCTTATTAAATTAAATATGGAAGCACCAAATTAATCACTAGTTAATGTTTTAAATATGGCCGCAGATCCTTTCTTGTTTACGCACTACTTATTTGACGGGGAAGATAGTGACAAAACGTGGATATATAACTAACAATTTTCCACACATACACACATATAAAACGATGTACATTCATTTTTTAAAAGTCACCATCTGGCTTGGAAAATATGCATGTTCTTCACATACATTAATGTCTTACGTTGACAATCTACACAATCCATCAATATCATTATCAACTGGAACAAACACTATTACAAAATGTGTGCATTATTCCTTAAACTATCCTGATATTTCAAGGGTTTCACACATAGAACTGGTTTTAACATTGGAAGAGTGTAACAAGAGACTAGTAAAAGGTTTGAGTGTGAAGGCTGCTTAGCTTAAAGACAAGGAAAAAAATAAAAGCAACAAGGTCAAGTCGAAGTACACCCTCCTTAGGTCCTAAAGATAAAAGAAGAATAAGAGTTTTACTTTGATTCTTTGATCCTGAAAATAATACATTAATCCATTTTATCTTTCAAATATTATCTTCAGATTTTAATATAAGATCTCATCCATGATATAATTTACACTATGGTACACTACGGACGATGTCTTATATTAAGGACCAAAGGTAATATATAATTTTGTCCTTAAAGTATCCATATTAATTACATATATAAAGAGAGTTTATATTAATGTTAGTTCCAATGCATATGATAAAAGAGGACATTTTAAGGAAATCGAAGTAGATTTATTACAAATAACTAACTTAACTAATTATTTTAATATTTGCAAAAACTTTAAAGACTTAATGTAGTATTGTTAATCACACAGTGACATTATGCTTTTTTTTTCATGAACATCTGGTATCTTAGACCTACCTCCTTTTAACTCAGAGGATTTATCAGGATCCAGACTAATCTCAATCGAGCCAGGTTGGACCACAAGGGCGGAAAGCTTTACCACCAAATATTGTTTCATTCTCAGAGCTCGAATTCAAGACCTTTAGTTAATTCTGAAACAAATACAACCAGTTAATTTAGGTGCTTGGTGGTACAATGACATTATGCTTTATTAAACCAGTCAAGAAGTCTCGTTTAATAACTTCACTTCATTAAGTGTTTTTTTTCCCGGTATTTTCCTAATTAACCCTTTTTCAGAGAACATAGAAGTATTGTTAAAGAGTAGTTAAGAATAGAATATGGTAAATAGGTCCGGCTTTAATAGTAATTTAGGTAGTGAGTGACATGAGCGAACATGGGAGAAGATCATTTCATCGTTCATTTTCTCATGAGCTCATCTGAAACGTTGATTGAGAAGATGAGTAAAAAATCTAAAGAGTATAATTTGATGATATAACCTTTTAAATTAATTAAACAAACATAGTTTAAAGATTACGAGGGATGATGAGTGAAACTTGTGAATATGCGTTGAGAATAATTTCCAATGATCCCCCAGAGTTGTTGACGATGGGGTGGCTAAGTTGTCATAAGAGTTTTCAATATATTTTTTTTTGATAAGAAGAGTTTTCAATATGTTCCTGTGTGTTGACTAAATTACGACGCCGTACCAATGGGGCCGCCGACGCACATGCTCAAGCAGACGCACAATGATCCAAAGTGGGTTCTAGAAGCCGTACTCAATGGTCACATTTACATATTACTACTACAGTTACCGAGTCCATCAAGCTACACAAAGACTCTTATACACCTTATTTAGAAGAGTTCAATAATTGAATTATGTGGTTTTAAAAAAATTTAAAATTAGTTAAAAATAATATGTATATCTAAAATAAACTTTAATTTTCAAATATCCTTCATTTATAAGGGGTAAGTAAGAGAGAAAAATAGAATTAGTTTGTAGATGGGATAGGGTAGGAAAAATAGATTATTTGCAATCTGATTTATGCATATTTAAGATTGAGTGAAATTAGATTGTGTAATATGATTTATGTTTGGATTGACGGTAGTATAAATGACTTTTATGAAACTGAAATTTGTTTGGAGGATTATTTTGAAAAGCTAGTTTTAAATGGAAAATAATTGAAAAATACACGAATCTTATTAAATAATATTTATATGTGTGTGTGTGATGTGAAAAATAAAATAAAAATTGTTTATATGATTAATGTAAAAGCAAGTTTAAAGGTAAAAGATTGAAAAATACATAAATTTTATAAAAATAAAAATAGGTAATGTATTATTGGGAAAAAAAAATTTACAATACTAAACTACTTAAATATTTTAGGAAAATTGGGGAAAAGTCCACAAAAAATTTAATTGGTGAGAATGATATAAATCAAAGTATTGTCATGATTTTTATATAAAAAATTATCAAATAATTCTCACTAATTAAATTTCTTATAGACCTAAACCAGAGTACTATCATGATTATTAACTTTTTAAGTGAATTTATATTTAGGACAAAAAATTTCATCTACAAGAATTTATAATAAGGACCATATATAATAGTATTTCAATTCATAAAAGTGGGACGCAACATTTTTTCTTTCATAAGCTACTTTTCTTTCTTAACGGTGGAAAAGCCAAAAGCAAAAAATTTTAACTTAGGACTTAAACATTTTTTTTTCAAAAACCCAATTGAAGAAAGTCATAACAAATATCTTCAAAAAGCCAAAATCAACCATAAACACATTTGTGCATCCAAAAGTCACTTTTGGGATAGCGAAACCCCATACCAAACACACCCTGATAAGTACAACAACGTTCTAGTTAATGCAATATCTATAATTAATAAAGGATAAAAATTGAAAAAAAAAATTATTAAATGTTCAGATAACTCTTATTGGACTATTATTTAAAAAAAAACTAAGTCAATTTAAATTTTAAACTATTATAAAAGGAATTAGATGGAGTATCTCATCCATTAGTGGCCAGACTCAAGCACTAGAGTCTTGGGTTAGTGTAAGTCACTTCACATGACCTAGGCGGCTTTCCATTGGTTAAATTGTATGCAACTTTCATAATAAACTTTATGTCAAGTAAAGATATCCCCCCCCCCCCCCTAATTTTTTAAAACTTTATAATATTTTACTGATAAAAAAATTTAATATTACCTCCGGTCCTAATTATAGGAACACTTTTGTAGTATAAATTGCACTACATAAGTATTCCTATAATTAGGACCGAAGGGAATATATCAATTCACATTTATTTATTAATTTTTTTTTAAAACATTCTTATTGATTACATGTGTTACATGAGAATTCCATTTAATGTATGCAGAGGTAATAATTAAATAAAGTATTTTATGGAAATCAACATAATTTATTACAAATAACTATTTTTTTTATTATAAATTAATTATCTATCTCCTACATTTAGATGTGGAGAGCGAAGAGGGTATATATAAATTATGCTAGAATTAAAGTAAAATATGAGTTAATATACTAAATTTAGTGGGGTAGTTAGTGATGGAACTGTGCAAGTGAATTTTGTGGTGGTAATTTTTATTATTATTGTATTGATAATTTTAATGGGTACACATTATTTTAATGGTCCTAATAATTCCAACATATAAAAGGATCGAGCGCGTACAAAATATGTGCTTTGGGAACACAAAATTGCACAATCTGAGGTAAATACTTTATTACAGTTAGAAATAGGGTTAAGGTGTAAATTGGCTAAAAAAGTATTACGCTGGGAGCATCGGGCACAGAAATGTTTTGAAGGGAGCAAAAATACCAATTAACAATTGAAAGGAAGCAAAAATACTACTGAAGAGTTTAAAACTTCAGCAAATAGGCCAAAATGGGGATTGTGTTACTTTCACAAATTTTAAATTCTTCATTGGTATTTTTGCTCCCTTCAAAATATTTCTGTGCCTAGTGCTCCTAGCGTAATATTTCGTTAGCCAATTTACACCTTAACCCTTAGAAATATAAAAACGTTGAGGTAATCTTGAAGGTTTTTATTACTTTTTAGGATTTACTATACATTTTGATGGCGGCTTAAACTAGTGGAACGATTATTCCTCTCTTTGAACACTTTAATTTGTTGTCACATCTAACATGATAACATAGAGGATTGGTATTTCAACTTTTAACTATATATAGCCGTATTCAACAAGGGCAAAGAGCTAGACTCGTCTTTTATAAACACACACGTATACATACACAAGAAAGATTGAGGTGAATCAGGTCCCGAGAAGTTATTAGGATTTGAATATATCTCTAGACTCATAGAACACTTATAGAAATACTTATAGATTATCTATCAATAGGATCCTCACATTAGGATTTGAACTCACTGTAATACCCAGATAAATAAAATGACTATTTATGATAAGTGAATATGTGGTATCAATTTCTGTATTGAATTTATCGTATTTATGAGGGAAAAATCCCTTAGAAATTAGGGAAAAATAATAAGGAGTCAAAATGACCGAAATACCCCTGGGATGCATAAATAGCCTAAGAAAATTATGAAAAATCCTAGGTGGCGGTAAAATAATTATTAAAATTTAGAGAGTATATTGTCTCTAATTTTGGTAATTTAATAAAATATAACCTTGGAAAAATAAAGAGGGAAAAGTCAAAAAGTATTATAATGATCAGAATGTCCCCGTAATTTTCTAAAAAATGCAAGAGGCATAAAAGACTAATGTCAGTGCAAAAGTTGAAAGGTAATGAGTTGTTCTAATTAAGAAAATTATCAAAAATTAGTGGGTAGTTAATTTAGTAATTATTGGCTAATTATCTGAGCTTAAACAAAGGAAAATTCAAAGATAATTATGTAAAACCCTATAAATAGTGGTTTATGGCTTGAATTAGCATAAAATATATTTGATAATTAATTGGAAAATACGAAGAAAAATTGGTGAGATTAAGTAATTTTAAGCCTAAATACAAGAATGGACCAATAGGAAAATTTTGTAAAAAAATTATTTTATATATTATTAAATAATTAAATAATTAATTAAAACGAAAATTAATAAAATAATAATAAAAAGGACAAAGAAATCTTAAGAGGATAAGATTATAGGATTTTGTAATATAATAATATTATATGAAAAGCAAACACGATAAATGACCACCGATAGAAATTAAATCCTATCTAGAAAACCATGAACAAGATTTCTAAAGTCAGAGAAGAATATTAATGAGAGAATTTTTATCTCTTGATGGACTGTTTCGAAGTCAATTCCGAGATCGGTGGAATATTCAGAGAAAAAGATGGAATAGGGTAATCTGTGAAAGATGCAGATAGTCACAAGTTGGAATTTGAAGAAAATAAATTATAACTCAACATCTGGGAATGAGTTGAGAATTTCCTGGACATATTTGGAATCAGTGAATTTTTGTCCAGAGATTGATGATTCCGGAAGTTACTTCCGTAACTGGCACGCTTTTCCGTAAACTTCAGTAGGACCGTTGAAACCCTGGATGGAATCAAAAATTAGGTTAACTTAGACATTTCTAATGAGTAGGAAAAGGTCTTCAAAGTTGTGATTCCGGATTTTTGAGATTTTCCGAGATTACGCGATTCGGACACCGATCGGGAACTTTATCGGTGCAAGACCATAAAGCAAAAATTGGTGACATTGCAATAATGACCTTGGGGGAGGGGGAGCACGGTTTTGGAGGAGTTTTTGTGGTGGAGAAGTGGCTTGAGCAAAAAAAGATGTGTTATGTGGCCAAAATTAAAAGTTGGAAGATTGGAAAAAGACCAAAATGCCCTCACAAAAACTCTATAAATAGCAAGCTCCTCCCTTTGTATTCTTCACACCAAAAATCACTTCTCTAGTTGAAATTTCCTAGAGAGAAGAGGGAAGGAGGAGCTCTGGAGAGGGAAGGAGTCCGGGGAATTTTGCAGCGAAGCTCTGGGTAATTTTTCCGGTCTTTAGTCTTTAATTCTTTCGGTAGTTTTAGTAGGAATGCTAGATAGATATTTAGTTTTATTTTAAGTATGAAATTCGAAAATCATGGTAGGGTCAGAGTTCTGGCAAAATTTTGGAAAGTTGGAGTCAAAGTAGCGAAGCTCTGGCAAAATTACGCCGATTAGGGGAATAGGGGCAAAATGATAATTTTTACCTAAAATGCCCGTTATAATGTCAAATATTGATAATGGTGATATTATCATTATAGGATATCAGTAATCTTGATCTGTTGTCGTTCGTTACTGTCCGACGTGCCGCCATTGTCAACTCGCTGTTTCGTCAAAACGCACGCTTTCGTCAAACGCGTCGGAAGTACCGTATATCGTCAACGGAGGTACGTTCGCGTACTGTAACACTGACTCTGATGTTTATGGTATGCAAATATGTGATGATATGATGTGTGAATAATTTGGTGCCGAAGGCAAGGCTAGTCTACGTGGGTGTGCCAACCAGTCACCGTTAACCTCGGTGAGACCCCTATGGTAGACACTTACCTGGCCATTCTATTCAGTGCTATATGCACCGAATCTATGGAATTGTACTTAGGTGAACCATATGTGATAGATACAACCCCCGGATAGAGATTCTGTTAGGAGTCACCGAGATACATTCACGGATAGAGATTCTGTTTAAGGTCACCGGTTATACATTCACGGATAGAGATTCTGTTCGGAGTTACCGAGATACATTCACGGATAGAGACTCTGTTTAGGGTCACCGATAATACATTCACGGATAGAGATTGTAATACCCTAAAAATCACACTTATGGTAAATATCAAAAATTGGGAAATATACCTATTGAAAATAGGTGAATATGAGGTCTCAAACACCTTGTATTAAGTTTACCTTGTTGTTAGGGTAATTTCTCTTGAAATTAGATAATTTGCAAATAGGTCCCTAAAGCAGTTGACCCTGTGAAAGCTATAAGAGAGGCAAGTAAATATCAAATTGAAATAGGGAAGGATATTTCCCCTAATTTAGGTAATTTATTAAGTTACAAACTTGGAGAAATTGTAGAAGAATACTTAAAAAGTAAGGTAATGACCGAAATACCCCCGTAAATGCTAAGATAATGCAGAAGACATGAAAACAAAGATGTCAATACAAAAGTTATGAGGTAATGAGGCATGCTAATTAAGAAAATTATCAACTATTGATAAGAAAGTAATTAGGTAATTATTGGCTAATTACTTAAGCTTAAGCGAAGGAAATTCAAAGATAATTATGTAAGACCCTAAAATTAGTGGTTTTTGGCCAAGAATTAGTAAAAACATATTTGCTAATTAATTGGAAATTTTTGAGAAAAATGGATGAGTTTAGGTATTTTTAAGCCTAAATACAAGAATGAGCCAATTAGGGATTTTGTGGAATTTTTGGGAAAATTTAAATAAGTAAATAATTAATTAATTAATTAAATAAAAAATAAATATTAATTAATAATAATTAGGATCCAGCCGAATTTTTGCAAAGGAAATGAAGATAAGATCAAGTTAAAAATATCATGATATTTCTTGTAAAGTTGTATTATTATATATTATAATTAAATTTAGTGAATAGTGATCAAATAAATAGGAATCGGATCCTATATAGAGATCTAGGAATGAGATTTCCAAAGTCAAGGTAAAATATTGATCAGTGGATTTTTATCTTCCGTTAGGCTTTTCCGGAAGTTAATTCTTTCCTAATAAAACAAAATAGGGAAAAATGCGAGATAGGCACATTTTTGGATCCGAAGAAAATAAATTCTAACTCAACATCTAGAAATGAGTTTGAAATTATCTGGACATATTTGGAATCAGTGAATTTTTGTCCAGAAGTTGATAATTCCAGAAATTCGTTTCGTAACCGGACGCGTACGGACACGTTTTTCGAGGAACTTCAGACTGACAGTTGGAGCCCTATATGGAATCAAAATTTAGGTTAACTTGGACATTTCTAATGAGTGAGGAAATGGCTTCAAAGTTGTAAATCCATAATTTTGAGATTTTTCCGAAATTACGCGAATCGGGTACCGATCGGGGAAATTCATCCGGGTAGCTTCTGGAAGGTGACACTTGGCCACCTCCCATTGGCCAAACCCTTGACTTTTGAGGCATGGAGGACGTCCAAGAGCAGAATGGGAAGAGGGAAAACTTGTTGAAAAAGTTTAAGATTCAACGGTCCAGATCGATTCTCACAAAGTTGATCCGACGGACGAAATCCTACACCTTCACCTATAAATACCCCCTTCTCTTTGGTTTTTCACACCATTCCTTCTTGCCTATTTCAAATTCTAGAGAGAAGTTAGAGAGAGGAGCTCTGGAGGAAAATTTGCAGCGAAGCTCTGGGTAAGTTTTTCGGTACTTAAGCTTTCGTAGTTCTTTCGCCGTCAATTAGGGGGTCAGGGGTAAAATGGTCATTTTGACTAAAAATGTCCGTCGTAATAATAGATCCTTAAAAAGTACGTTGTTATGTTGATAGGATATCCCTGATTACGTTTTGACCAACCGTCGTGCCGAAATACCGTAAAACGTCAACGAAGGTACGTTCGCGTACTAGTAACACTAACTCTGATATTTATGGTATGCGTGTATATTGTTTGGTGGATTGTATGAGTAGAGTTGTTATGTTGTTTGAGTATATAGTGTTGTTAGAGGATGATTGAACATATGCATGCACTGGGAGTAGTATATTTGTGTTCACTGGGAGTGGTATGTCTGATTCACTGGGAGTGGTATATCGCATTCGCTGGGAGCGGTACATTCACGTTGGTTAGGGATGATTCGTTTGTTGTGTTTATATACTGTATATGTAAATATGAGGTTAACCGTTACACAGGGTTCGATGCATGGACTCGGCCCTTAACATAGCGTCGAGTTCGGAGGATCGAGGACCGAGGAGAGAGGCAAGCGGCCGAGTAGAAGACCCGACCGAAGACTTCCTTTTTGTTGTTCAGTGAAGCCTTTCTTTTGTTATATACTTTTGAACCACGCGGTTTCTGTATCGCTGTTGTAATTAGCCAGACTCACGGCATTCTAAATACAAGTATCAGTTACTCAATTGCTCCGTTGCTCTACTCTGATGAAAAAAAAAATTTATACTGCTTTTGAAAAACGGGATGTTACAGAGATTCTGTTAGGGGTTACCGAGATACATTCACGGATAGAGACTCTGTTCAGAATCACCGATTATACCTACTGCTCTATGTTTATGTTGTGTCATTATTGATCATGCATCTGCTGTTATGTCATGAATATAAATCATTCGTATACTGTTTTATTTGAGCATAAGGTTAACCGTTACCTGAGATCCAATGCGGTAAATTGGATCTTAGCTGTAGCTTCAGGGTCTGGAGGACCGAGAGTTGGAGACCGGGGGAAGCAGCATGAATAGACCGCTAGCCGGAGAATTTATATTCCGCTTTTTGCGTTTACTTTTGAAACAGTAGGATGACTGTATTATCCATACTATGTTACACTCTGGTTTATATTTGAATACGTATCAGTTACTCTTTCGCTCCAATGCTCTACTCTGATCGATTGAAAAAAAAAAAAATTCCGCTTGTAAATTGGAATGTTACACTCACGACTTTATATCTTAATTATATATGTGTCAACTCCTTACTAATTAAATTAACATTTGTTGAATTGAAGCTAGGGCCAAATTTAAAATCGAGTATTATTGTCGAGTATAATTAAATATGACTTTCTCAATTTTATTTTTTTCCCATAAAATCTGTAATACTCGTATATTTATTTATCTGAAATATTATATTTTGATAAATAAATTGGCTATTTCTAATATGTGAAATTATGATCTTAAGTCTTGTGTTAATATAGTCTATTTTTCTAAGTTGAATTCTGTAGGAAATTAGAGAATTTAAGTGCCAGAGTGCCAAATGACGAAAATGCCCTTGTAGGACATAATAACTTAGAAAAATTGTGAAAAATCCAGAAAGGCAGTAAAATAATTATTAAAATTGAGAGAATATATTATCTCTAATTTTGGTAATTTAATAAAATATAACCTTGGAAAAATTAGAAGAGGATAAGCAAAAAGTATTGTAATGACCAAAATGCCCCCGTAAATGCTAATATTATGCATGAGACATAAAATACTAATGTAAATACAAAAGTTGTGAGGTAATGAGTTGTTCTAATTAAGAAAATTAGCAACAAATATTAAGAAATTAATTAAGTAATTATTGGCTAATTACTTAAGCATAAACTAAGGAAAATTCAGAAATAATTGTGTAAAACTCCAAAATTAGTGATTAATGGCTAAAAATTAGCATAAATATATTGGCTAATTAATTGGAAATTTTTGAGGAAAATAAGTGAGATTAAGTATTTTTGAGCTTAAAAACAAGTATGGACCAATAGGAAAAAAGATATGAAAAATTATGTAAAATAATTAAATAAATAATTAAATAAATAATAAATAAATAAATAAATAAATAAATATATATATATATATATATATATATATATATATATATATATATATATATATATATATATATTAAAATTGGTGTGAGGGCCGACATGAATTGGGAGAAAAGAAAAGAAAAATAATAAAATGAATTAAGAAGGAGTGTTGGAATAAAACTCTAATTAAATATTAATTAAAATAAAATAGTGAAAAGTAAATAATTACCTATAGGAAACGGATCCTATCTAGAGAACCAGGAACAAGATTTCTAAAGTCAGGATATAATATTGATCAGTGAATTTTTATCTTGAAGTGGTCTTTTCCGGAAGTTAATTCTGAGATCGGTAGAAGAAGTTAGTAATAAGACGAAATAGGGAAAATCTGAGAAATAGGCAGATAGTCATAAAATTAGGATTTGAAAAAAATAAATTATAACTCAACATTTGGAGATGAGTTTATGATTATCTGGACATATTTGAAATCAGTGAATTTTTGTCCAGAAGTTGATAATTCCGGAATTCAATTTCGTAACTGTGCACGCTCTTCGAGGAGTTTCAGACTGACTGTTGGAACTCTATATGGAATCAAAATTTAGGTTAACTTGGACATTTCTAATAAGTGAGAAAATGTCTTCAAAGTTGTAATTCCAAATTTTTGAGATTTTCTGAGATTACGCGATTCGAACACCGATCGGGAAAACTCTATCGGTATGGTCCATAAAGCAACCATGAATCATTACATTGAACCAAGCATTGGCTGCCACCTTCTCCATGCATGTCGACCAAGAGCTTCAATGGACAAGATTGTGACTTTTCAAACAAGTTTGATCCAAGGGCTTAGATCAAATGGAAAAATGACATTTGTATACCTAGAATTTTCTATAAATAGGCTTCAATCTTCATTTCAATTATTCACACCATCTTTGAGAGCCAAGGCCGAAAATAGAGAGAGGATTTTAGAGAGAGAAGCTCTGGGGAAAATTGCAGCGAAGCTCTGAGTAAGTTTTTCGGTACTCAGTCTTAAGTTTCGGTAGTTAGCGTAGAAATGTTAGAATAGTCTTTAATCTTCCGAGTATGATTGGATATCATATGATAGGGGTATTTTAGTCCTTAATTTCGAAAATCATGGTGGGGTCAAGGTTCTGGCAAAATTTTGGAAAATCGGAGTCAAAGTAACGAAGTGTTAGCGAAATTCCGCCGATTAGGGGTATAGGGGCAAAATGGTAATTTTTACCTAAAATGCCCGTTATGATGTCTGTAATACCCCGAAATTTGAATTAGGGAATTTAAGGGCCAAAGTGCCAAAATGACCAAAATACCCCTGGGAAGGGTAAATGACTTAGGAAAATGGTGAAAAATCTTAAAAGGCAGAGAAATAATTATTTAAATTGAGAGAGTAGATTATCTCTAATTGAGGTAATTTAAATTGTAAACTTGGAGAAATTGTATAAGAATGTGCAAAAAGTATTGAAAAGACCATAATACCCTTGTAAATTTCTAAAAAAATGCAAGAGGCATGAAAAATTCTAATGTTAATACAAGAGTATGAAGGTAATAAGGTATTCTAATTAAGAAAATTATCAACTAGTGATAATAAAGTAATTAAGTAATTTATGGCTAATTACTTAAGCATAAGCAAAGGAAATTCAGAAATGATTATGTGAAGCTCAAAAATTAGTGGAAAATAGTTGAAAATTAGTAAAAATATAATTATTAATTAATTGGAAATTTTTGGGAAAAATAGTTGAGTTTAGGTATTTTTAAGCCTAAATACAAGTTTGGACCAATAGGAAAATTATGTAAGAAATTATATAAAATAATTATTAAATAATTATTTTATATTAATTAAATAAAAAACGAAAATATAAATTAAAATGGGGTCAGATTTTGACCGAAATTTGCTCAAGCAAATTGAAGATAAGATCAAAAGTTTAATATCATGATATTTTCATTAAAGTGGTATTATTATATATTATAATTTATTGAAGTGAATAGTAAATGTAAAAATAGGAAACGGATCCTATCTAGAGAACCAGGAATAGGATTTCCAAAGTCGGGGAAAATAATGATCGGTGGAATTTTGTCTTCCGTTAAACTCTCCGGAAGTTAATTCAAGCCGATAGGGCTTTTTCCTAATAAGACGAAATAGGGAAATTCGAGAAAAGGCGAGATAGCCGGGTTGGAAGTAAAGACTTCAAAATTAGAGTTGTGACAACTGAGAAAGAATTGGGAATTTTTATGGACATATTTGAAATCGGTGCATCTATGTCTATAATTTGGAACTTAGGATTTTCGTTTCAAAGGACACGTTCGGACACGTTTTCGAGAAAACTTCCGTCAATCCGGAAATGGCCTAGGCAGAGTCAGAAAAATAGTTGGAATAGACATTTCTAGTATGGAAGAGAAGGTCTTCAAAGCTAGTTAACCAGAATTTTGAGATTTCCGAGATTACGCGTTTGGACACCAATCGGAGACTTTATCGGTATAAAACTTCTTGAAGAAGTAAGTGACATCATCAAAGTACATGGATGACATCATGGGGATGATGTCATATGGAGGAAAGAGAAAGGGTTGGATGGCCAAGATTGTGCCACCTAATCGTGTGCGATCCGACACGGAATTCATCCGGTAAAGTGTGAATAGTAGCACAAAATCCTCTATAAATAGGACCTTGCTCCTTTGGAAATTTCACACCACTTCCTTTGAGCAAAAACCGAAAATAGAGAGAGAAAGAAGAGAGAGGAGCTCTGGGGAAATCTGTAGCGAAGCTCTGGGTAAGTTTTCCGGTACCGAGCTTTAAGTTTTCGTAGTTCTTTCAGTAGTTAGTAAAGCTAGAGTAGTCTTTATTTTTATGATTAGATATCATATGATAGGACTATTTTAGTCAATATTTTTGAAAATCATAGTTGCGTCGAAGTTCTGGCAAAATTTCGGGAAGAAAATTTGTCAGAGTAACGAAGTGCTGGCGAAATTCCGCCAATTAGGGGTAGAAGGGCAAAATGGTAATTTTTACCTAAAATGCCAGTTATTGTATCAAATCACTAATGTAAGTGATATTACTCTTATAGGACGTCAGAAATCCTAATTTGCTGCCGTTACGCTGCCCGACGAGCCATTTCACGTTTTTCCGTAGAAAAGTACGATTTCCGACGGAAGTGCCGTCTATCGTCAACGAAGGTACGTTCGCGTACTGTAACACTAACTCTGATGGTTATTGTATGAATATGTGTGTTTCCTCTGTCATGTGTGTACTCTGATTGTACTTTTGTCTGTACTCTGATTGTACTGTTGTCGTATTTCGACCGTATCGTTGTCCATTATACATCCGATCGTATTATTCTCTGTCATGTCATACATCCGATCGTATCACTATCCATTATGCCTTAACCTTACATCCGACCGTATTGTTCGGCCGTGCATATCCGATTATGTACATTCCTCATTGTGCTTTAACCCTACATCCGATTGTATTGTTATTGCCATACATATCGATTATGTATTCCCTATGTCCGATCATAGTAAATGTTGCCAAGATATTTGAATGTATGTCGTACATATATGTTGTATATAAACATGAGGTTAACAGTTACCGAGATCCAATGTGGTAAATTGGATCTCGGCTCTTAACATAGCGTCGAGTTCGGGAGGACCGAGGATCGAGGAGAAGGACAAGCAAGACGCTTAGGAGTAGCGACCGAGGACCTCTTTCTGTTATACTTTTGAAACACTCTTGTACCATTGTTTAAACAAAGAAGACATGCTACCATGGGTATTTTAATATATATATATCAGTTACTCAATCGCTCCGGTGCACTACTCTGATCATTTTGAAATGATGTTTTTAAAAAAAAAAAAAATTTATACTGCTTGTGAAAAGTCGGGATGTTACAATGTCAAATCACTAATAGATATTATAGAACTTTTAACAACATTATGAAATTTATTACTAAACATGGACATTATAGAACTTTTAACAACATTATGAAATTCCTTATTAGGCCTCATGGCCTGATTAGGAATTTTTTGAAAGTGCAGGCTCAATTTAGATTTTGTTATTTGGAAATGATCGATTTAATTAGATATTCTCCCTTTTTTAAAACCCCAAAAAATGAAATACTTTTACCAATTCAATGACGGCTATAATTTTAAAGCTTAATTAATTCTAAGTTTAAACGCTGTAATCATGATGGGCATAGTTGATTGTTAATATAATAGGGGTGAAAACTAATACATTTGGCGGTAAAAGAGTGATGTATTTCATTAATTCTGATGTAGATGGTATTTATACAAGTGGTCCGCACCTAACTAAAATAAATTAGTTACAGCCATCATCTGTACAGTAACTAAATAAATTCTTCCTCCGGCCCTAAATATATATAATACCCTAAAAATCCGTATCAAAATATACCTATTGAAAATAGATGAATATGAGGTTTCAAGTATAAGTTAAAGAGTAAATACCCTTTTTGGTCCCTGGAAAAACACATTTGACCCTTTTTCGTCCCTGAGTAAAAGAAATGTCATTTTGGTCCTTTTTAGGGACTAAAAAGGACCTTTTTGGGAATTTCTGAGGGATTAAAATGTGCAAAAATAATGATCAAAAGGACTAAAAGGGACCTTATTTTTCCATTTTAGGGACTAAAAGTGACTTATTTTTTTTCAGGGACCAAAAAGGGTATTTACTCTAAGTTAAAATTATCTTATTTTCTAAGGAAAATACTATGGGAATTAAAGGGAATAAAGTGCCAAAATTACCAAAATGCCCCTGTGGGCATAAGTGGCCTAGAAAATATTATGAAAAATCCTAGGAGGCAGAAAAATAATTATTAAAATTAGTAGAGTATATGTAATGCCCGGATATTTATCTGGAATATTATAAATAAAAGTTGGATATTTCTGATAAGTGAAATTTCAATCTCCGGTCTTGTATAATTATAGTCTATTTTCTAAGTAGAATTTCTGCAAGAAATTAGGGAGTTTAAGGGCCAAAGTGCCAAAATGACCAAAATGCCCCTGTAAAGGGTAATTAACTTAGAGAAATTATAAAAAAAATACCAGAAGGCAGTAAAATAATCAAGTGAATTAGGAGAGTATATTATCTCTAATTATGGTAATTTAATAAATTATGAACTTGGAGAAATTGTATAAGAAGGTTCAAAAAGTAATAAAAAGACCATAATACCCTTGTAATTTCTAAAAATGCAAGAGGCTTGAAAATACCAATGTTAATACAAGAGTATGAAGGTAATGAGGCATTGTAATTAAGAAAATTACCAACAAGTGATAATAGAATAATTAAGTAATATTGGGCTAATTACTTAAGTATAAGCAAAGGAAATTAAGAGATAATTGTGTAAAGCTCAAAAATTAGTGATAATTGGCTTAGAATTAGTAAAAATGTATTTACTAATTAATTGGAAATTTTTATGAAAAATGGTTGAGTTTAGGTATTTTTAGGCCTAAATACAAGAATGGACCAATTAGAGAATTTTGTGGAATTTTTGGAAAAAGTAAATAAATAAATAAATAATTAATTAATTAAATAAAAAATAAAATAAAATATTTATTAATTAAAATATAGGGCCAGCCGAATTGGGCCAAAGGAAAAAGAGAAAAAAAATGTATATATATATGTATAAAGGTTTTTGCAACTTGATATTATAATAATATTATAATTAATTAAAGTTAAAAAGGATGAATAGTAATTTAGAAATTAGGAAACGGATCCTATCTAGAGATCTAGAAATAGGAATGTCAAGGTCAAGATAAAATATTGATCAGTGAGTTTTTACCTTCAAGTGACCTCTTCCGGAAGTTAATTCCGAGGTCGTTTGTGCATTTTCCTAATAAAACAAAATAGGGAAAAATGCATATAGGCATATTTTTGGAAATGAAGGAAATAAATTCTAACTCAATATCTAGGAATGAGTTTGAATTTATCTGGACATATTTGGAATCAGTGAATTTTTCTGAAGAAGTTGGTGATTTCAGAAATACGTTTTGAAACCGGACACGTTTTTCGAGAAAACTTCAACTGGACAGTTGGAGCCCTATTTGAAATCAAAATATAGGTTAACTTGGACATTTCTACTAAGTGAGAATATGTTTTCAGAGTTATATATCCAGAATTTTGAGATTTCTCTGAAATCACGCGAATCGGGTACCGATCGGAGAAATCGGTCTGAAAGCTTCTGGAAGGTGACACGTGGCCACCTCCCATTGGCCAAGACCCTTGAATTTTCAGCCTAGTGTGAAAGCAAAAGGGGGAGAAAGGGTTTTTTCCAAAAGTTGTGTTGGACGGTCCCGCATCGCTTCTCACAAAGTTGATCCGACGGTAGAAACCCTACCACCGTTTCTATAAATACCCCTTCTCTTCATTTTCACACCATTTCTTCCCTCTTTGGCCAAATCTAGAGAGAGGATTCTAGAGAGAGAAGCTCTGGAAATTTTGCAGCGAAGCCCTGGAAAATTGTTCTAAGTCTTCAACGGGTAAGTCTTTCGGGCTTTAGTTTCTAGTTCGGCAGTTAGTAGAATTGTTAGATGGTTTTAGCAAGTAGGGAGTGAGATTCCTACTATTGATTTTTAGGCCTCATTGCATTGAAAAATATGCGTGACGAGGTAAAAACATAGTAGGGATTGAGTCCCCGAAAGTTGAAATCTTCGTAGTTCTTTCAATAGTTAGAGTAGTAATGCTAGAATAGCCTTTAAATTTTCAAGTATGATTGGGTATCATATGGGAGGGCTATTTTAGTCTTTATTTTCGAAAATTGAAATGGCGTCGAAGTTCTGGCAAAATTTCGGGAAGAAAATTTGTCAGAGTAACGAAGTGCTGGCGAAATTCCGCCAATTAGGGGTAGAAGGGCAAAATGGTAATTTTTACCTAAAATGTCAGTTATTGTATCAAATCACTAATGAAAGTGATATTACTCTTATAGGACATCAGAAATCCTAGTCTGCTGCCGTTACGCTGTCCAACGTGCCGCTGTCGGACAAACTGCTGTTTTCCGTCAGAAAGTACAGTTTCCGCCAGAAACATCTACGTACATCAAACGAAGGTACGGACGCGTACTGTAACACTAATCCTATAGTTCTCATATACATATATGTCATAGATAGGTTCATATACCGGGGCTCTGCTTAGGGTCGTCGTTATACATACAGCCTTGTACGGGTTATAGACATGATAATACCGCTTTGAGTTTTCCTAGCGCTGAGGACACGTGATCGTGGCACAGGTAATGTGCGAGCTATATTTGTGTAGGACTTTACATACGCTTTATGCTTATGTCCCGTCTCGTGTCACAATGTTGTTGTGTAGGACCTTACATATTGCTCCATGCTTATGTTCTGTCTGTGTCACACTTATCTGATAAGATGCTGCTGTTATGTCATGAATATGTGTTGTCTGTATACTGTTTTATTTGAGCATAAGGTTAACCGTTACCTGAGATTCAATGCGGTGAATTGAATCTCAGCTATAGCTTCAGGATCCGAAGGACCACGGATCGGTTATAGGGGAAAGCAGCAGGAGTAGGCTTCCGGCCAGATTTATCTTATCGCTTTCTGTACTTATCTTTTGAACAGTAGGATCACTGTAATGTCATTACTCTATTACACTATGGTTCATATTTTGTTATGATCAGTTACTCTTTCGCTCCCATGCTCTACTCTGATTGAAAAAAAAAAAATTCCGATTTAAAAATTGGGATGTTACAGTATATTGTCTCTAATTTTAGTAATTTAATAAAATATCACCTTGGAAAAATTATGAGAAGGGAATGAAAAAGTATTATAATGACCAAGATGCCCCCGTAAATGTTATTAAAATGCATGGGACATAAAATACTAATGTCAATGCAAAAGTTATGAGGTGAGGAGTAATTCTAATTGAGAAAATTATCAAAGATTAGTAAAGGATTAATTAAGCTATTATTGGCTAATTACTTAAGCATAAACGAAGGAAAATTCAGAGATAATTATGTAGAACCCTAAAATTAGTGGTTAATGGCTAAAAATTAGCAAAAATATATTTTCTACTTAATTGGAAATTATGAAGGAAAAATTGATGAGATTAGGTAATTTTAAGCCTAAAACCAAAGAATGGACCAATAGGAAATTTGGAAAAAAAAAAGTTGTAAAAAAAATTATGGAAAATTAATTATTAAATTATATAATAATTAATTAAAAAATAAAATAAAAATTATATATATATATATATATATATATATGTGTTTTGGCCGACATCAAAAGAGGAAAGGGAGAAAAAAAAATCATGATATTTTGTGATATTTTGTAGTATTTTAATATATAATTAATTAAAGCAAATAGTAAAAAAATAAACAGGAAACGGATCCTATCTAGAGAACCAGGAATAGGATTTTTAAAGTCAAGGTATAAAATTGATCGTGGATTTTTATCTTCATTAGACTTTTCCTAAGTTGATTCCGAAGCCGGTAGAGCATTTTCCTAATAAGACGAAATAGGGAAAATGCAGATAGTCACATTTTAGGATTGAAGGAAATAAATTCTAACTCAACATCTGGAGATGAGTTTATGATTATCTGGACATATTTGGAATCAGTGAATTTTTGTCCAGAAGTTGATAATTCCGGAATTCAATTCCGTAACCGTGCACGCTTTTCGAGGAACTTCAGACTGACTGTTGAAGCCCTATATGGAATCAAAATTTAGGTTAACTTGGAAATTTCTAATAAGTGAGAAAATGTCTTCAAAATTATAATTCCGAATTTTTGAGATTTTCTGAGATTACGCGAATCAGGGGGAAATTACAAGTTTAGGAAAGTAAAAATTACAAAATTGGCACTATTTTTGCCTATAAATAGGCATGACCTCCTCTTCACATTTCACACCATTTCCTCTTGAGATTTTCGAACTAGAGAGAGGTTAGAGAGAAGGGAGAGCAAGGGGGAGTCCGGGGAATTTTGCAGCGAAGCTCTGGGTAAGTTTTTCGGTACTTAAGCTTCCGTAGTTTTTTCGGTAGTTAGAGTAGAAATGCTAGAATAGTCTTTAATCTTCCAAGTATGATTAGATATCATATGCTAGGGGTATTTTAGTCATTATTTAAAAAATCATGATGGGGTCAAGGTTCTGGCAAAATTTTGGAAGATTAGAGTTAAAATAGCGAAGCTCTAGCCAAATTCCGCTGATTAGGGGCATCAGGGGCAAAATGGTATTTTTTACCTAAAATGCCTGTTATGATGTAAATCATTAATTAATATGATTTATATTTCGAAAACTATGTTGGAGTAGGAGTTATGTTGAATTTTTGGAAGATTAGGGTCAAAGTAACGAAGTGCTGGCGAAATTCCGCCAATTAGGGGGTCAGGGGTAAAATGGTCATTTTGACTAAAAATGTCCGTCGTAATGATAGATCCTTAACAAATACGTTTTTATGTTGATAGGATATCCCTGATTACGTTTTGACCAACCGTCGTGCCGAAATACCGTAAAACGTCAACGAAGGTACGTTCGCGTACTGTAGCACTAACTCTGATATTTATGGTATGCGTATATGGTTTATATGTGATATGTGTATTGTATATGTGGTATGTCTATTGTATGTATGTACGTTCGCTTACTGTAACACTAACTCTGATGTTTACTGTATGCATGTATGTAGTATGAGTATTGTATGCGTATATGTGGTTGATGGTCTGTTGATATGTTGTGAGTATTGTTATGTGCTTTTGGATACATGCACTCCGTGTGATACATTTACATGCACTCCGTGTGATACATCTATATGCACTCCGTATGGTACATTTATATGCACTCCGTGTGATACTTTTACTTGCACTCCGTGTGATACATCTGTTATGTTGTTATTATGAATGATTGTGGTCTATATACTGTATATGTGAATATGAGGTTAACCATTACCTGAGATCCGGTGCGGATCTCAGCTCTTAATATAGCGTCAGGGTCGGGAGGACCGATGACCGAGGAGAGAGGGAAGCAGCAAGTTCAGGGATCAGGCTGAAGACTTTCCGTTGTTGTCCTTTTCTTTTTGAAAACTCTCGGTTGTTGAACCGTTTCTGTAAATAGCCAGTGGGCATTTTATATCAATATATCAGTTACACTCTTACTCCGATGCTCTACTCTGATGAAAAAATTTTATACTGCTTTTGGAAAACGGGATGTTACAATATAGGATGCGGTTTAGGTTTATAACAAAGTTTTAATCTATAATATAAGTCGCTTGATGGGTCATTAACAAGACTTGTTTTTTTCTTCAATTATTACCCATATTACAATTTACTAGTAGAAAACTTCAAGTGTTTTTCTATAGTCTTAAATATGGACAAAATTGAAAAAATGTTACATTTTTAGAGAAAATGAGTCAATTGTTATGAAAATAAAGATATCCAAGATAAGAGAAGATAGACATTCAAGAGAGAGAGAGAGAGAGAGAGAGGAGAACAATTCCCATCGACTTGTGTATGTCCAATGCTTGTACAATGCTTCTATTTACAGGCAAACTTGGAAAACAAGTATGTTGGTTTGGAGAGCAAACTTGTTGACTTGGATCGAAAGTAGAAGAAAATATTAAATGCAACTAAGTAGATGTTGATTAGGATATTAATCAATGAACATACACATAATTAATATTCATAACATTAATAACCACTTTTTCTTGGTTATGCTAAGGTATATAGTTAGATGTTCTTCCTCCGATCATTAATATAAGACATGGTTCATTAATTTAAAGAGATTAAAATTCCAAAATAAATTATTTCAAAATATTTATATTTATCATTTTTCTATAATATAAAGAAGGGAAGTATCTATCGTGGAAATTAAAAGTCTAAACTTAAGCTATGTTCATACTGCAGCAAACAAGTTGAGGGTCGTGGGACAATACCTAATTGAGATAATTTTAAATATCGATATGGGTTACGTACTTATGTTCAACTTGAAGATATCATCGTTTATCATCTAAATTCAGTGATTCTACCTCTTTTAAAAAAGTTATTATACCACTAAGAGCCATAAAAGATCATCCAGTTTAGGGTTCAATGCATAGCTATTAGCATATATACACATATATACTAATAAAATTCAAACCATATATAGCTTGTTTTCTCACTTTGATGTCTATATATTGAATGTAATGAGTACATTGTACCAATCCACGTCTATTTCTTGACTTTGATCAATTCAAGCAGTTTGACCACTTCTTGATTACTTTCAAGCGTCCTCCGTATTTGAAGGAAGTTTAGGATAATATAATATTGTACAAGACTCTTTTTAAATAGTCTTTTAATTATCATTATTCAATAAATATTGTGTGTGTGTCAGTGTGAGAGAGAGAGATGTCTCTGGGATTTCTATAAGATCAATACCATGGTTGGTCTTTCTTTACCTTTTGATCGAAATTTTATTTAGTCTTCCTATAAATAGAGACTAAAATCAAAACTCTTTAAAGTACGGGACCGTCATTAAACTTGTATCAAATCTTTATGAAACTATAGCATTCAAAATTAAAGATTTAAAGTCACTATGCAGTGCTTTCATGGAGCTTATAATAAAAGTTGCATAAACCCATTTTAATTGGGGTTTCATTGCAAGCTTCTTGTTTAAATTAAAGGAAATAATCTTTTAATCCTTGTAGCTTTGACTTGTTGTAATTCAATATCTGAATTTTGACTTGATATAACTTAATCTTTATAGTTTTGATTTAGTTAAAACTCAATTTCTAAAATATAACTTACCGCAATTCAACCCTTATTTTTTTTTTTTAAAAAACACCTGGATTCATAAGTGTTACGGACCTAGTCTAAGCCCATTATCTCACTGGCTAGTACAGGGGGCAACCCACTATCCGTTGGACCCAGCCATGACCTTGGACATGCACACACGATCACGGACACGCACAGCACGATCCCAGGACATGTACGGTGTGGCAGCCAAGGAACTAACTAACCAGGTAGACTCTATATATACGAGAGGAGGAGACGGCGCCTGTGTACACAATCTCTTAACCTTGACTAATCTACATTCAGTCACACGGCACACACAAGACCCTTAGGCGAAACGCCTGCTTGTGTACCGTGATCATACCTTCTCCTGAACGCTTGTCCTATAAGCATACAGGAGGAGCACACAGATCCTATATCAATCTCCGGACCTTCAATAGGCCGGACATCTGAGTTCTGGACCAGAACAGTGGCGCCGACCGTGGGGATCAATAAACTTCAATTCCCGTGACCATGAGGATAAGCACTCGTGCTTCAGGCCAAAGACAATCAGAGGCGGATCAAGCGGGGACAACCGTCAACCACCACGTCAACCACCCCGTAACGAGTAGCCGATTAACCAATACGATGGAGACCATCAGAAGGAGAAGATCGGCTATCTCAGCCATAAGACCCTTTGATTCCCAACAATGAACGACATCAAGAGGACAACCTGTCCAACACGGAGTCCTCGGCTCCACGAAACCAAGACCGTGGACCACAGAATTCCAATTCTGGAGGCGGCCGAGACATCCCACATGCCGAGCCAGACTTTCGATCTCTTCAAGCCGGGATGCTTGCGATAATGAGACGGGTGGACAACATAGACAAGCGCCATACCCTTCACTATCGCCGAGCGGAAGAGCGGGAGAAAAGACGGACCCACACCCTTTCCAGCGAGGACTGGGAAGATAAAACTTGGAGAGAGGACGACGATGACGAGAGCTCGGCTCATCGCACTGACAGGCAGAAGGCGGAAACCGTCAATAGCAGGAGGGCCAATAGGAGGAACCTAAACCGAGATGAAGAAGGTTGACCTCAGGCGAGGAACCATCGAGGTGACAGGACGATTCCTCCAAGTGGGTTCCAGCGACGGAGATATGTCAGCCAAATGCACAATAGCTTTTTCTCGAAGGAAATCCAGAACGCCCGATTCCCCGAAAAGCTGAATTTGGGCGAGTTGACAAAGTACGACGGCACACAAGACCCGACGACTCATTTAGAAGACTTTGACGTTCACATGTCGGTTAGAGGTCTCAAGGAACCAATCGTGCCGCGAATCTTCGCCGCGACGTTAAAAGGGCCGGCGTTGAAATGGCTCCACACTCTTCCTTTTGGGTCAGAATCTTTCTTAAAGGAGCGGGCAAAAAATCTCAACGACTTCATAACCCGTTCAAAGAAATACTTGGACGTCGAGCAGATGCGAATGGCAAACAATCCCATTTCGAGGCGGGACCAAGATAGAACCTCCCCTCCCAGAGGTCGAGACTTCTCTGATAACAGAAATAGGGATTCCCGCAGGAGGGGGAACGAAAACAAGAGCCGAGGTGGCAAGTCTGATCAGCGGAGCAAGTACGAGAAATATTCAGCCTTGACGGTACCTCGGTCTCAGGTATGGAAGGAAGTGTCAGCAACCGAGATGAAGAAGGTCGATCGACCTCGTCTGTCTTACCGAAGATCCGGGGTAGACCAATCTAAATATTGCTCGTTCCATGATGGTCGGGGTCATACAACTGATGAATGTTATGAGCTCCGTGATGCAATCGAACGATTTGTTCGTGAAGGCAAACTTCAACAGTATGTCATAGAGCATCAAGGAAAAGGTGGCAAACCAAAGACCAAGAACCGCAGCAGGACCCCCGAAAGTTCAAAAGCGGGAAGATAAGCGCAAGGCCCCCAAGTCGATGACGAATTTCCGAAGCTGAATTCGACCGTAACGTAATCGGCGGAGCAATGGGCGGAGGCGGAGATACTATGAGCCGCCGAAGGAAATACCTTCGAGAAGTCCTATCCGTCAGAGACCGACCAAAATTTAAGGAACATCACACTGAGGTAGCACGATCGCCTTTGTTTTTCACAAGTGACGACCTCAGGGATGTTGTCCCCGGCCATCAAGATGGGCTAGTGATAACCGGGACAGTCGTCAACTGCCGAGTTAGGCGGATATTTGTGGATGCCGGTAGCTCGGCCGACATACTAAGTTGAGAGGCGTTTAAAAGAATGAGCCTGGACCGGGACGACTTAAAGCCTTGCAAGACAACCCTCATCGGGTTTAACGGAGAACAATCGCGTCCGAAGGGGTTTATCGACCTCCGGTTCACCCTCGGAGTCAAAAACGCCTTCAAGTCCGAAAGAGTGCGGTTCATAGTGGCCGACTTCGTTTCACCCTACAACATAATCTTGGGAAGGCCAACCATTCACAAGTGGGACATCTTGGTATCTACTAAGCACCAAAAACTCAAGGTGATAGGCAACCAAGGAACCGTGGTCACGGTAACGGGCGATCAAAAAGAGTCTCGACAGTGCTACTTCGAAACCGTCAGAATTGGGGAGGGCGGATCTTCGTCCCAGCCCCAAAGAAGCAGCTATCCGGACCGTTCGGACCGGGATTCACCAGACGACGAAGTTAATACTGTGGAGTTAGACATCCACGACGAAGAGGTACGCCCCTGTGTCGCAGAGAAAGAGGAACCACGGACCAGAAAAAAGGAAAGCATTGGAGATTCACATCCAAGAATTGCTTGAAGCCGGATTCATTCGGGAAATTCAGTATACAACCTGGTTATCAAATGTGGTGATGGTAAAAAAGCCAAACGGGAAGTGGAGAGTTTGTACAGATTATAAGAACTTGAACAAAGCATGCCCAAAGGACTCCTACCCAATGCCAAACATCGACCAACTGGTGGACAACGCCTCAGATTCCAGCTCCTATCCTTTATGGACGCATATTCGGATATAATCGATAGCGATGTACCCAGAGGATCGTGAAAAGACGGCCTTCATTACTGAAAGAGCTAATTATTGCTACAATGGCATGCCCTTTGGATTGAAGAATGCTGGAGCTACATATCAAAGGATGATGAATAAGGTCTTTGCAGACCAGATCGGTCGCAATGTGGAAGTGTATATAGATGACATGATCGTCAAAACTTTGGACCAGTATACAAGACCTGGAGCAGACATTTTCCAAACTCAGAACCTACAGAATCCGACTGAACCCGGCCAAGTGTGCTTTTGGCGTCCCCGCTGGAAATTCCCGGGTTTCATGCCGACTAACCGAGGCATTGAGGCCAACCCGGACAAATGTAGGGCGGTGATGGAGATGAAGGCTCCAAGTAATAAAAAGAAGTCCAATAGTTAACCTAAGGTTGGCCGCCCTAACCGAGTTTTTGCCAAAGTCGGCAGAGAAGGATTTGCCCATGTTCGAGCTCTTAAAGAAGGAGGCATCGGTGGAGTGGAATTCAAAGTGCGATGACGCATTTGAAGAGATAAAGCAATGTCCGGCCAATCCTCCCGTCCTCTCAAAACCCCAACCCGGCGAGAGTCTTTTCCTTTACTTATCCGTCGGCGAGGAGGCCGCCGGCGCGGCCTTAGTAAGAGAGGCGGAACACGGACAAATTCCTCGTATATTTTGTCGCAGAACCCCGCGAGAATGCCGAGGTCCGATACCAAAAGCCGGAGAAAGTGGCATTCGCTCCGCTTATTGCGGCCCGTCGATTAAGACCTTATTTCCGTGGTCACCATATCATTGTTAGAACAAGCCGACCAATTCGACAAGTCCTACATAAGTTTGGACTTAGCGGGAGGATGACTAATTGGGCGATAGAACTGTCCGAGTTCGACATCACCTATGAAGCTCGTCATGCAATCAAGTCACAGGCGTTGGCCGACTTCATCAGAGAGCTCACCCCGGCTATTAGGACAGATGATACGATGGCGGGCGAATGGAAGGTGTATGTCGACGGATCGTCGAACACGAAAGGAAGTGGAGCCGAGTCATCATTGAGAGTCCGAGGGGGTTACAATTGAGCATTCGTTGCATCTTAATTTCCCAACTTCGAACAATCAAGCGAATACGAGGCCTTGATAGCCGGGCTTTTTCAAGCCAAGGAAAATGGGGCCACAAGAGTTAAGGTTTTCACCGACTCCCAACTTGTGGCGGCTCAGATCGAGGGTACGTATCAGGCTAAAGGCCCACTAATGGCCAAGTATCTCCTAAAAGCCAAGGACTTAATGTCGACTTCGATGAAGCAACCGTTACCCATATCCCTCGAGGAGAAAACGCAAGAGCCGACATTTTGTCAAAATTGGCGAGCACTAAGCAGACTGGTTGTCACCGTACGGTTGTCCAAAGAAAATCTCGAAGATCCGGTGTGCATGATGGCTATTTCGGTTGAATCGATTGGAAAAAGCCAATAGAAGACTAACGATGCAATGGAGGCCAAAATGTTGGTTCGAGAAGCGGCCAAGTATACAATGGTGGAGGATCAACTCTACCGAAAGGGATTACATTCTCCCATGCTAAGGTGTTTGAACCCAAATGAAGCCGGGTATGTCCTGGCCGAGGTGCATGGAGGGGCCAACGGTCAACATATGGGGGCTAAGGCGCTTGCCGAAAAACCCTTCGAGTAGGTTATTACCGGCCAACATTGGAGGCGGATTCAAAGACCCTTGTAAGACAAAGGCGATAGTTGTCGAAACATGCCGAGTTATTTGGGCGCCCCACCGAGCTTCATTCCATCACGGCCCCTTGGCCATTTTACAAATGGGGCATGGACATTCAGGGCCATTCAAGACAAAGACCCGGCAACTACGGTGGCTAATCGTGGCGATAGACTATTTCACCAAGTGGATTGAGGCCGAACCTCTCACAACGATCTCCTCAGCACGTGTGCAACGGTTTGGAGTCGGATTTCGTGATTTGATTTATGAATACAGAATACAGCATCACTTTGCTTCCGTGGAACATCCGCAGTCCAATGGGCAAGCTGAAGCCGCCAATAAGGTAATCCTTGAGGGTTTGAAGAAACGTATGCTGGAGGCCGACACCTTTTGGGCCGATCAACTACCCTTTGTTCTTTGGGGAAACCGAACAACTGCTCGACATCCACTCAAGAAACTCCTTATAGGCCGCCTACGGATGTGAGTCTATGATTCTGTCGAAATAGGGATGATGTCTTGGCGCAGAAGAGCATTTTATCACAAGGAGAAACAGACCAATAATGAGGCGTTAGCAATCGAGATGCATCCGACCGATGAGGCCCGGTTACCGCCCATTGTCAGGATATTGCAATGAAGCAGTTGATCGCGGCTCGTTATAACAAGAAGGTTAGACCACGGACTTTCCAACCCGGTTGCTTGGTCCTTAGAAGGGCCGACATTGGAAACAAGAATTCCAAAGACGGCAAGTTGGCGGCTAATTGGGACGGACCATATCGCGTTCGGGAAACTCTTGAGAGAGGAGCCTACATTCTGGAGAATTTGGATGGAGCCCCAATCAAGCGAACATGGAATGCGGACAAGTTAAAGGTGTATTTCAGTTAGGCTTATCTTTTGTTTGTCTTAAAGCATCTTTTTCCATTATGTTCTTTGTTCGATGTGGGCCTCGCGGCTCTTCCCGCTTTGTCGAATATGAATGAAATTCTCGTTGGAGAGTATTTGTTGAATTCCAAACATTGTCGTTTTCAAGATTAAATGGTTACTAGCTTTTCAGCTGAAGAAATTAGGTCTGGATAGCTATCGCACCCCGCACACGCTTATTTACTCCGTGGTATCAATAGAAAATGTCATGCACTCGATCGTGTCAAAATGCTCGGACGCTATCGGGACAAAACCGAACCCGGCAGCGGCAATTTTCGTTTGCCTTTGGATGACCGGTTACAATACCAGAATCTTATAAGACAAAGGCAAACACTAGCACTTTAAAACATTATGGTCTTATGACCAAGAAGCGCGTTCGCAGATTCTGCTTACTTTCATATGACCTTGGCCCGGTCGACCGCAATAACTGGTAAAGTTATATTCTTATATGATGCATATGATTGCTAGATTAAAATCTACTATTAATTGTAGGCAAAAATTGCCAGATTGGCCAATCTGTTCAATAAAAGTCAACGCCGGTAACACAACCGGACAGAATATACAAAGTACAAATAAAGGAAATCAACCCACGAGCTTGGGGCGGTTGAGACTTCCTCACCCTGCTCGGCCTCCAAGACGGCCGCATCGCCATCTACTCGGGTCTCGGAGTTAGCAGGAGGTTCCACATAGGGGACAAACTGCCCGTCATCCACATAAGCCCGAAAATGATGCCCTGTAGTGTTGAGCTCGACCCCTGGGTTCAGAGCCTGGATCTGGGCAAGGGAATTCTCAAACGCCTCCACCACGGATCCCGTAGCAACTCCTGAAGCCGGGTTATCTCCGCTGTCAGATGCGCTGAAGACGCCTCCCCTTAGGCTTTGACCTTGTCCCTCTCAGCTGTTATGGCTTTCAACTGCTCTTCGCTGTTAGCTTGAGCCGCTTTAAAGCCCTCAATTATTACGTTGGAGTCGGCCAAGAGACCCTGGGTCTCTTTTAGTGCAAACTCCACTTTCCCCAGCTGAACCTCACGAGCCTGGAACTCGTTCGAAGCGATTTGCCATTGCTTCAGAGCTTCATCGCGTTACGACGGCACGCTTGCCTCCGCGGCAATCTCTGCATATTTATGGTGGAGGGTTAGAAAAGATTGAGTCAAACCAGCACCTCTTAGGAAAGCATTTCCCAATTCCTGGACGTCTCGTACATCGACTTCCCGCAAGGGTACTGGCTCTTGATAGCGGGTAGGAGGCAGGAGGGCGATGCTGAGCTCTTCGGTAATTCCCTTACTCCACAAATGGGAACGGGGAATGACAGTTGGAGGGCGAGGGGGAACCGGGGTATCAGGCGATGAGGAGGGCCCAACGTTGGTCGACTTGGGAGGCGGCGAGGCCGCGGTAGGGGAGGCTCGGATAGACAGACCGTCCCGGCATCGCTGCGGGCTTCGAGGACTCTCCGCCTTGAGCTTCTTTGGCTCGGCCTGCTTCGATGACTCTCCGACCTTCGACTTGCCCGAGTCATGGGCCGACCTCTTTCTCCCCTTAGTTGTTGGCACTGGGATCCCAGAAAGATATCGCGGCTCTTTCATTTTGAGACCTGCACGAAACACAGACACCGTGTTAGCTACTAGGAAGGCAAAAACGATGAATACTTTACTAAGATGCGGAACAACGCCGATATTTAAATAGCAGAAATATCATACTCGGCCTTGACACCATCTCATGTCGACGCTGAGCCTCGGCCCGATATTGGGCTACCAAGGAGCCGGCCCCAACAGTGCCGTTCGCCCTCACATGGTCTATTATAGCGTCGATGGCTTTCCTTTCAGGCTTCAGCAGATTGGACCGCTCTACCTTATAGGCGCTAGGGGACACGTTGTGGTGATCTTGACACCAATACAAATTAAATTCCCGCCGACTTTCGCGAGTCCGGCCCTTTGAGGAACCAAGGAGTTGTGCCGCTTTAGCGACAACTTTAAAAAGTTGCTCTTGAAGCGTTTGAAAGAGTCAGAGACTGGGGTAAACAAACGCCGGTTGGCTATTCCCCGAATGGACGTCCAGCCTTGAGCTCCGGCGGCTCTTTCCCTAACGAGAGGTATGGGGGGTGAAGAAATAGAAGAACATAGAGGTGGTGCAAGGCAGACCAAGGCTCATGCAAAACCACTCGAAGGCAATCAGGTAACCCCATCCATTGGGGTGTAATTGCGAGGGAGCTACACTAAGGAATTGAAGGGTGGCCATTTGAAATTCGGAAAAGGGAAAGCGAATACCAAGTCTGGTCAGGTAGTCTGCATAGAAAAAGAAAAAGGAGTTATGGCTCCCCTCCTCTCTGAGCACACAGCTCTTCCTCTTCCAGGAGACAGAGAGAGTAGGTGTTAGTATCTTGAACTGGGAGACCTTCCAAGTCTTCTATGGTCAGCTTCGACCGATAGGACAACACTTCGCGGGTAACCCAAGGGAATTGTTCAATTAAATCCTGTGGGGGGCTAGCGCGGTTTGCATTTCCAGACTCTGACTCAGCCGCGTGAGAAGAAGAAGACGACGCCATTATACCTAACAAAAAAAAAATATAAACAAGATCAGAATCTTCCTAGCATACCTGATGTCAAAAATTGAAGGCGAGATTCCACAGTTGTGGAAAGATTAAAATCCAAGTCAACAGGACCCGGCGATGAAGCTTGAGGAGCCGGGACAAGATTGTGTCGGCGGGAGCCTAAAATCAAGTCGGCTGTAGAGGAATCCCCGCAAGAAATAAGTCGTGAGCATTCGTACAAGCAGTCATAGCAAGGCCCGATGTAGGAATCAACCTCGGCCCTAGGACCCGAACTGGCCACTTCGTTAGACTGGCTATTCGGAATGCCCGGAGAAGCGGACACATGTAATACCCTAAAATCTGACTTAGGGTAATTTCTCTTGAAAATAGGTGAATATGAGGTCTCAAACACCTTGTATTGAGTTTACCATGTTGTTAGGGTAATTTCCCTTGAAAAAGGATAATTTGCAATTAGGTCCCTAAGACGTTTAAAGATTTGCAAATAGGTCCCTAAACACATTATGGGTTATAAATACCCTGTGAAAGCTATAAAAGAACCCCCGTAGATACTAAGATAATACATAACACATGGAAACAAATGTGTCAGTGTAAAAGTTATGAGGTAATGAGGTGTTATAATTAAGAAAATTATCAACTATTGATAAGAAAGTAATTAAGTAATATTGGGCTAATTACTTAAGCGTAAGCAAAGGAAAATTCAGAGATAATTATGTAAAGCTCAAAAATTAGTGGAGAATGGTTGAAAATTAGTAAAAGTATATTTACTAATTAATTGGAAATTTTGAGAAAAATAATTGAGTTTAGGTATTTTTAAGCCTAAATGCAAGAATGGACCAATGGGAAAATTCTATAAAAATTATGTAAAAATAATTATTTAATTAATTAAATAATTAATTAAATAATTAAATCAAAAATAAATATATAAAAAAAATGAAAAAATGGGCAGAAAATAAAAAAAAAATGAAAAAGGAAATGAAAATTATTGTTGCAAGTTGCATATATTATACAATATAATTAATTAAAGTGAAAAAGGGTGAATAGTAATTTAATAATTAGGAAACGGATCCTATCTAGAGATCTAGGAATGGGATTTCCAAAGTCAGGGAAAAATAATGATCAGTGGAATTTTGTCTTCCGTTATACTCTTTGGGAGAAAATTTCAAGTCGTTTGTGCATTTCCTAATAAAACAAAATAGGGAAAAATGCATATATGTATATTTTTGGATATAAGGAAAATAAATTCTAACTCAACATCTAGGCATGAGTTTGAATTTATTTTGACATATTTGGAATCAGTGAATTTTTCTGAAGAAGTTGGTATTTTTAAATGCGTTCAAACCGGGACGCGATCGGACACGTTTTTCGAGGAAACTTCAACTGGACTGTTGGAGCCCTACATGGGATCAAAATTTAGGTTAACTTGGACATTTATACTAAGTGAGGAAATGGTTTCAAAGTTGTAAATCCAGAATTTTGAGATTTTTCCGAAATCACGCGAATCGGGTACCGATCGGAGAAATCGGTCTGAAAGCTTCTGGAAGGTGACACGTGGCCACCTCCCATTGGCCAAACCCTTTATTTTTGGGCCTGAATTTCGTTCAAGTGTGAATGCAAAGAAGGGAAAAAGGGTTTTTTTGAAAAGTTGCTTTGGACGGTCCAGATCGCTTCTCACAAAGTTGACCCGACGGCCGAAACCCTACCTCCTTTTCTATAAATACCCACCCCTCCCCTTTGGTTTTTCTCACATTTGAGAAGCAAGAGCTGATTTAGAGAGAGAAATAAGAGAGAGGAGCTCGGGAAATTTGCGGCGAAGCTGGGTAAGTTTTCCCACCGAGCTTTTAGTCTTCGTAGTTCTTTCAATAGTCAGAGTAGTAATGCTAGAGTAGCCTTTATTTTTCAAAGTATGATTGGATATCATATGGGAGGGCTATTTTAGTCATTATTTTCGAAAATCATAATTGCGTCGAAGTTCTGGCGAAATTTCGGGAAGAAAATTTGCTAGAGTAACGAAGTCGCCGCGAAATTCCGCCGATTAGGGGTAGAAGGGCAAAATGGTAATTTTTACCTAAAATGCCGATTATAATGTCAAATCACTAATGAAAGTGATATTACCCTTATAGGATATCGAAATCTGATTTCTTTCTTGCCGTTACGTTGCCCGACGAGCCATTGTTGGAGATTTCACGATTTTCCGTAAAAGTACGATTTTCCGTAAAACGTGCTAGAAGTACCGTAATCTGTCAACGAAGGTACGTCCGCGTACTGTAACATTAACTCTTATGTTTATGGTATGCATATATGTGCTATGTGTATTGTTATGGTATGTTTATTGAATGAAAATATGTTAGAACAGTTTGGTGCCGAAGGAAAGGCTAGTCTATGTGGGTAAGCCATTAAGTTGCCGTGAACTCGGTGAGGCCGGGATCCGGCTGAAGACTTCCCGACGTTGTTCTTTTCTTTTTGAAAACTCTCGGTTGTTGAACCGTTTATGTAACTAGGCAGTGGGCATTTTATAACAATATATCAGTTACACTCTTGTTCCGGTGCTCTACTCTGATGAAAAAATTTTATACTGCTTTCGAAAAGTTGGGATGTTACACGTCGAAGCTCGGGTTAAACACCCTTGGATTGGGAAGAAGCGGGAAGGAAACATTCGGACTTCCCCTAACCGATAATGTGCCGTCTCGAGTTTTCGCTGGCCCGCCACCAGAAGTTTTTCCCTTGCCTCCACGGTGATCGGTTAAAGCAACGGTTTGCGACGTTGGATGAGAAGATTCATCGCCCCAAAGCCACCAACGGCTTTTTCCCTTGCTGATTTGGCGTAGTTCACCGATTCTTCTGGGGTCATATCCTTTATGTCCTTCGACATTGGGAGCCACTCTCTTAAAGGTATTAACGATCAATGAACCGAAAAGGAAACGGCTCACTCGAAAACAGGGGGATTTTGCACAAATGTGGGAACTGAAAACAGGACTACGCGAAAACTCACTCAATAAAGAAATCTACCCAGAACTTCAACTAAATACAGACGCGATCTTATAGGAAAACAGCAGATCAGAGCAGAACAAAAGAAAGAGGCAGGGAAACAATAATACCTACCTAAAATATGGAGATGATCGATGAAAGTTGTGGAATGAAGATGGTTCACAAGACAGATTATCCTCGGAAGCGAAAATCGTCGGAGAGAAGTTCTTTAAAACAACTTGGGTAAAATGGCGAAGGAGGCTGGCGGGTATAAACCTTTCGAAACCCAATCGACGGGGCAAAAGCGCCTTTTCATTCATTAGCAAGGATGACGTGACCTTTTCATTTAATGCGCATCTGTCAGGCATTAATTACGCCAGGGCCGTATAGGCGGCACCCCCTGGTCGGCTTCACGACGGTCGAGGGACGCCCGGTGGCAGAGGCTAATGATGACCTAGAAGAGGAATCGGCAGTAGAAAGCGCCGGGCACAAGGGCGCGCTCACGATCAAGTATCCGGCTCACCGGTTAGGCTAATCAGCCCGAGAAAGGACCCACACTTGGAGGTTTCGGACCGTGCAAGAGGCGGCCGGACTCCGGATGGTCGAAGAACAACGAAATTTAAAAGCAAACATAACCCGGACCACGTGTGCGGGGGCAACTCAACCGAAGACTTATAACTCCGAGGTTGTTTGGAAGTTATGATAGACACCCTATCAAAGTAAAAGGGGGTGATACCAGCTCCGATACAAAATCAGGATTCAGCAACATGTCCACCGGTTGACCGAGAGACTGGACAACCCTTTAGGGGGCAAGGATATCAAGTTACTTCGCGATCAACAAAGACTCGGACTTCCGTACGTCAGTCAAACGAACATCTAAACTCGGTAGTTCAGAGACCTGAGCAACCGAGCTTGGGGCAAGCTATTACGGACCTAGTCTAGGCCCATTATCTCACCGGCTAGTACGGGGGCAACCCACTATCCGTGGGACCCGGCCATGACCTTCTGCTTGTGTACCGTGATCATACCTTCTCCTGAACGCTTGTCCTATAAGCATACAGGAGGAGCACACAGATCCTATATCAATCTCCGGACCTTCAATAGGCCGGACATCTGAGTTCTGGACCATAACAATAAGTTTTATGAAATATATAATTTTATTTTCTAAAATATAAGGATTGATATTTTTTTAAAAAAAATATTATAAGGATTAACTTGAATTGAGTTAAAGTTTAAAAACTAAATAGCAACAGAGTTAAAATTATAGAGATTAAGTTATATTGAGGCAAAGTTACAATCGAATTAAAACTATATGGATCAAGAGATTATTTTTTTCCCTTTAGTTAAATGAAAGTGTAAGTAATATTAAAAAACAATAAACTTTCTAATTAATTATGTTACCCTTTTGACAAAATTAGTAAAGAAGGGAGGCACTCCATTTTTACCAAACGAAAGTCATTAATATGTCATGGGCACCTATATATAATGAGATCTAATCTAGAGTTTTGACTAGCAAATAATTTTACATAGTCATCATAATTAACTACTTAATTATAGTTATTGGATGTGTACGCCAAAATCCCTAAAAAGATATGCCTACCAAGAGAGATTTTGACATTTGAATATAATTTTTTTTTAAAAAAAAAAATTGTTAGAATATTTAAATTATGAGGAGAGATATAACCTGAGGTGGAAGAACTCATAAACTCGAGTTTTAAGATTTTGAGTTAGAAATGTGATCCACTCATTATCGCCTATTTATTCTTTGCTCTCGTATTTGGCCATCATTGCCCATTATTCTGTCTTTAACTCTTTATTCCTAACATATCATCATAGGTGAGGTGATGATTTTTGCTTAGTTAGCTTGAATCATTAGTAATTTGCAATAAGGTCGTAAAACTGATGAGTTTAAGCAAACTCGTAACAATAGGTAAACTTGAATCGTAAAATCGTAAGAGTTTACTTTTACTATTAAGTAGGTATTAATAATATATAATTAAATAATTAAAATATAAAAAAATGATAACAATTTGATTTAAATATATTTTAAATCCAAATAATTGAAATTAAATCCATCAACACTCATAATTTATTATTTTAACAAAGAAATTTCTATAAAATTTATATATAAAGCCGCTGAGGCGAATGATCAAATTGAAAAAAATAACACGATTTTATAAACTAAAAACGTAGAAATGGTAAACTTGGTATATTATCTAGTGAGTCTAACTGAATTTACAACCGTCACGAGTTTACTAGTGACTCAACTCAATTTTGTAAGTTAGAGATGTAAAAATGATAAACTCAGAGAGTCAACTCGCAAGTTTGATAACAATAGTGATATTGATATGTATTCACTCACATATTAGGCACACTATATACTATATAGATATGTTTTATCTTTTAAGTCTAGGTCTTACAAACTAAAAGGGAAATATATTGGTCATCTACTATCTCTCGTGAAATAAGGGCATTTAATTATATGATCAGATGCTCACTAAAAGCCAAGAAGTTTTATGGACCTTTGAATGAAAAGTCTTGTAAATCTCTTAATTTCAGAACAAACTACTTATATATATTATTCTTCCTCTATTTATGCCATAAAACAAGGTAATGAGTTTATGTGTGTGTGTGTGAATATGTATTGTATTGTGATGAGATATTCAGAGGTCAAAATAACTAGAAATGAAAGCCTCCATCTGGTTGATGCCTTTGCAGGACTGCCACATAGAGTCATATAGTGAACCAAAAATAGAGTCCAACCATGAGAATGGAATTTAGACTATACGCACATGTCCCAACTCATACACAAACTAGAACAACACAATCTCTCAGCGCCTCACTCTTGTTATTATCTACTTTGAGTCCCACTACCTTTATGGTTTAGAAGACAAAATAGATTGAGATTATATATGTAAAACCAAAACAAACCCATTAAGACAGGAGAAAGAATCTATCTTTTCAAAAACATTCATGCATGTCTTCTTTTTATTTGAAATTGAATATAATGACTTGATCCAACGATTGATCAAAAGTTCTAAATGATTGTGTAGTAGTATATCTATTACTTGCACAATATTGAGTTTTCGATCATAATAATAGGGAAATAAGCCAAAGATGAATGGATACAATGAATTGATGATGGGAATAAAAGTAGAAAAGGGTGTGAAGTTGGTGAGTTTGACTCATGAGCTTTCAGTGTCAAGTGATGAGAAGAGTATCGACTGGGACTGGAGAGGCACATGCTTCTCCAAACAATATATTCCTTTTTTAGCGTAAGACTTAAACAATGCAATCATTCATACCCCTTCACTGTTACTTTCACTTTCTGTTTCTTCCTCCTTTTATTATTGCTTTTTCACCTTTTTCCCCCCTTTATTTTCTGTATATTGTTTTGTTAATATATTAAACTTTTTAGTGCAATATAATATACCCCCACATAATTTTTTTTTTACGTACGTCTCTATTATGGGTGTGTTTGGTGAACAACACAACTTTGTATCATGTACAAATAATTACCTCATTCGTCTTTGAAACTTTATAATACATCTCGCTAAACTCTTACATTTATGCAGATAAATTCTTCTATTATTGGATTTTTACGTGTATTTAGTATTTACCTGCACATAGCTTAAAATTTAAGGGAGTTATTATATACCTATAACTCAAAATTTATGAGAATTATTCATATAAAAATAGGTTAAAGTACAAATTTGCTGCGGAAATTTTAACTAAGGAAGCAATGTTACCCCGAAAGTGTTAAAATAGAGAATTTTTTATCATTACCACTAAAAAGTTAATAGTGGATAAATGTTAGTTTTTAACAGCATAAAGCGACATTGCTACGTTTTGAAACTTCTAAAGTGACATTGAACCTAAAAAGCCTTTTGGTGCAGCATTGCTCCTTACGGAAACATTTCAGAACAAATTTTCATCTTAATCCTCTATAAAAATAAATACAATATATATAAAAATACAATGTATATAAAAATAAAAAAAATTACATGCTTATACCTCAATTTGAGGTATAAGCATGTAATAAGCACATAAGGTCTCAACACCTTATGTGGACTCCAATCGATATTAATCTGGATGAAATTAATTAGGGTACAAGAGAATGAGATGCTAAATTACTCATTTGTCACTTTATGATTTGATGCATATTTAATTTTACTACAAAATAAATGTTAAATAAAAGCATTCGAATTACAAAACTATTTTTTATCATTATTTTTTATTTGTACTTAAAATTATATTATTTAAATTATTAAACATTTATTATTTTATTACATTGGCTTAAAACATTTTAATCAAATAAATTTCATTAATTAAAAAATTATTAAGGATGCTATAGACAATTGATCACCCCTCTCGTCTTACATCATACGAGTACTCTTTATCTCATGTTTAATTTGACCAAATATAAATAGCTAGAAAATAACAATTCTTTATTGTTACATCAAATCAAAACTTATTTTTATTTCTACTTTCATCAAATCAATCTTACGTATAAGGTTAATAATTTTACTTCTAGTAACAAATATTCATTTCAGCAACCAAATGTGAATTAAATAATTAAGTATGTAAGTCCAAAATTATGATAAAAGAATGACTTTCTTACCTCGTTAATGAGTTGTACACACTAGCTAGCTAGTTGATCATTGAAATGAGAATGAAATGGGCAATTGGGTGGTTGAAAATTTCAATTATTGATATGATGTAATAATTCTTTTTTCTAAGTTGATTTTGTGGGATTCTTTTTTAATTTATTTTTAAGATAGAACTTTAGTCAATGTTTTTGTTATATTTATTATGCTACTTTGTAACTATTCTTTTTACCATCTTAATATCATTTTGTCTTCTAAATTTTTTATGCGTCTCCCTTTTATTTTTGTGTTATGTTTAATATTAGGATTAAGTGGTAAATTTACCGCGGAAGTTTTTTTATGAGAGCAATATTACCTGAAAGTTTTTCTTGTATCGATGTTGCCCCGGAAGTTTCAAAATATAGCAATGTTGCTCATTTCCGTTAAAAAGTTAACGATAAATGTCAATTTTTTTGACAATCAACATTAGTTTTTTAAAGGTATAGGGGAACATTGCTACGTTTTGAAACTTCCGAGTCAACATTAGACAAGAAAAATTTTCAGGACAACATTACTCTTTGGCCTATACTTCTGATGTGGATTCGCTACTTAATCCTTGATATTGAGTCATATTTAAATACTAGTATTAACTAGATATAGAAGAGGTATAGCTCTATTAACCTATTTTTCTTGTTAAAAATGTTTAAATTCACAATCATAGTTAAGGGTCAATACATTGTATAATTCCTTATTACTTTGACAAGATATTGTTTTCAAAGTGAATTATACTAATTTTCAATATTAAATTTTAAATCGAATATGCATATGTGTGTATGAAAAATTATGTAATATTTTTTTTTTCATTTATTGATTAATGTGAGTCAATGGAGGACCATATGGATTGCACGTGAGATAAGATAAGAGATCGTAATGTCAAACAACAAAGATAGGAATGTGCAACGCGTTTTTTGGGTTACGAGAAAATAAAAGAAAAAAAAGGTTACTTTTTTTTGTCGTGACAGAAAAGGGTAACGACGTACTCTCTTTGGTTTTTATTATAAGGCATCAACTAACTTTTCTCATAAACTAATAAAAATAGTTAAAGTCAATAAATTTATCCTAAAGTTTAAGTAATTTTCAATATTACCCCTACTAATTGCATTAAACTTTAATATTATATTAATTATTACTCTCACCCATTATCTTTATTAATTAGGGGTAGACATGGAAAAAAGTAATCAATGCTCATTGGAAACAAGCAAGTGCCTTATAAAAAGGACCAAATAAACATGCTAGTTGGTGCCTTATAATAAAGGCCATAGGGGTACGACATAAATAAAAGATTATTAATATTAAAAAATCATAATTAATTATTAAGAATACCCTCATATTTATCACTTATATAATATTAATTTACCAGTTGAACCACAAATATTTACTATTCATGTAAAGAAAATTTAGAACTAAAAAAAGTATGTAGCATTATTTACTTCTAAAAAACATAGATTTATATGTAAAATAATGAGTATTTATTATTAATTATTTTTAAAAATAAAAAAATTGTGAATGTACTATGGTTCTCTCATTAAAAAAAGTAAAACAAAGCGCGTTAAATTTACTTAAACAAATGATTGCAATGTTTTATCTACCTTGTCCTTTTTTGTGTCCTCTCAATCAAAAAGAAATGTTCCCTCACTTATTGCCTTATATTTTTAATATTTTTTATCAAACACGTTACTTGTATAGCTAATATTTAAATCATTTAAAGTAAAAAAAAAAAAAAAAAAAACTAATAAATATAAGAGAAAGCAATACTCCATTTGATCCTAATTATAAGAGCTAGTTGACTTTTTTGGAGAGATTAAAGAAACTAATTAAATTACTTTAGAGTATTTTTATTTTTATTTTTTTCTTCAAACTAATTAATTTGATTAATAAACTAATATATAATCTAAGGATACACAACATATGAAATGATTAAGTAACTTATTTAGCTTCCTTAACCTCTCCAAAAAAAGTCAACTAGCTCTTATAATTAGGACCGGAGGTAGTAGTAATTAGAAACTAACCATTCAAATGCTTACTTATTTTCCACCCCAAATAATAGAAAAGTGGTCTAATTATAATTATAACACTAAGTTGATTTTTTTTGGAGAAATTAAGGAAGTTAATTAAATTACTTTAGAGTATTTTTATTTTTTTCTCCAAACTAATTAATTTGACTAATAAACTAATATATAATCTAATAAGGATACACGACATATGATATGATTAAATAACTTACTTAGTTTCCTTAATCTCTCCAAAAAAATCAACTTGATCTTATAATTAGGAGTATAGGGAGGCAGTAATAATATATAGATTTCACATATAATAATGTTTTTACTACTTCTTAAAAAATACATGAATGTGAAAGCACCCAATGCGATCCATCCTAATATGAAAACGTCTATTTTGTAATTTGAAGATAGAAAATATATATATGGCTTCAATTTACCCATAATTAATTAATAAATATATGTTTATATATTTTCCTTAGTTTACATGTTTGGGGTCAAATCAACTTGTTCTTGAATTTGTCAACTTCTGGAGTTTTCTGGTCATAATACCCTAACAAGTTGAATGCTTTGTTTAGCTTATTAGTTAGTAGAATTTACGAATATTGACCCTGAAATTTAAATATTCCACAGATTGCTATTATTATAAATCCAACACATATAAGTATAATATTAAAATTATATTTAAATCATATCACACGAGTCTATATCTCTTGTTCTAACTTCTAACACTGAAAACAAAACCGAAAAAGAATTGTACTAAAAAAACCGAAAAAGGAAAAAAAAAAAAAAAAAAAACGAGAAATAATTGTCAATTATCAGAGTTGTTTCGACAAGAAACGCAAAATATATGTCAAGTCATTGCTGACTCAAACTAAACCAGCTTTAATTTTCTTGATCGATCCTCCTTTTTTTTTTTTATTCTTTTTAAAATCATTGCATTTTAGGGTAGACCCATCAATTAATTTATCTTTTTTGGGTGAATTATTTTTGCCGTCACCTTTTTTTTCTCTATTTAGAATTTAGTTTCCCAAACTTTTCAAAGGTTTGGCTCCCAAAAACGACTAATAAAAATTAGCACTAAAAGCATAACACAGACCGTCATTTATCTACCAGTCTACCACATAAATAAACTAATTGATATTATATATATTTATTGAAAATTTACTCGCTATATAATATATATAATTTTCCATTAAATTAGTCTCTCTAGAGATAAATTATATATATAAATATAACCTAGGAAACAAATATAATTTTTTTTTTTTTCAGCTCATGTCCAAAGAGGTTCCCAAGCCCCCCAAGCCGAGCCGAAATTGTTGTTGTTGTTATCATCGAGCAAGCAGCTCATGTCTTCAAGCTGTGGCGGCTGAGCCGATGACTGATGAGCTGCTGCTATCATGGAGTGATGGGACTCTGAAGATAATGGGTGGTGACATTGGCTCATTTCCATGCAAATGAGAGCAACCAAATTGGCTTGCTGACACTGCATGTTGACCAGCTCGGCTTGAGCCTTGGCTAGCTGACCTTGCAGCTCGCTCACTTGCTTCTGAAGCTGACATATGGCTCCTGCACAACCGTATACTGGGTCCCTTATCCTTGCATTTGCTTCGTACACCATGCTGCTCACTGCATCTGCTCTCTGTGATTCTGGAAGTTCCTGAAAATTATTCATCCAATTTTCAATTTTATTTATATGAATATTAATTCATTATCGGCTAGTTAATGTTATTTTCAAAATTAAATATATATTTTTTGGTAAATAAAATTTAAAGTCCTTGCATTGAATTTTACTATAACTAGAGTGTAGGGGCAGAACCTGAAAATAAGTAATTGTATATTAACTAGAGTGCAGCTCATGACAATTGTTATATATTAATACATTAATAAAATGATTCCAAACGAATTATTCAAATAAAAATATATAAATTAAAGTAAAAAATAATTTTTTAAGTCTCTAAATTTTTTTAATTATCCGGGAGTGGTACAAAGTCATTGAAATTTAGAAGTTAAATAAATAATTATTTTATTTTCCTAAATAAAAAAAATTGGTTGCTAATGCCCTATGGCCCTAATAGTAAAACAGAAAAAATGAGGGTTGTGTATAAGAAATTCTGTTAAGCAGAGTTTCTGGTTTGTTAAGCAGAGTTCGGTAGAGAAAGAGAGAGAAAAGGAAAAATTATTGAGTCTATTCAGAGAATTTGATGTGTTGGGAAGATAGAAAACAGGCCATTATGACTCTCAATTAGGTAAAGCTTGATGGCTTTTTCCTTCTACTTTTGACCAATAATCATAATTCTGTTCCTCTAAAATGATTTTTAAACCAATAGAAAAAGAAAAATTAAAACAGAGATCATGTGGATTCTTCTGAAACTGATTTCTAGAGATTGAAGAATTGAAGGTGTTGGAAGAATGTCGCGAAAGAAAAATGAGAAGAAGAAGAAGACGAAGACGAAGACGAAGGAACACTTGTTGGTTACCTGCAAGAACTTGATGATGTTGCTGGCTCCGAAGACTCTGTGAGCAATGGTGAACTTGATCGGATCGGTCGGCGGGAAATACGGAGCCAGAACACACTTCTCGACGCAGCGACGGCGGAGGATCTTGCAGGCGGCGCAAGGTGAAACAACCACCGGCGACGGCGGCGATTGTGGTTGTGATGACGGAGGCGGAGGTGGTGGAGGAGGGGAGGAGGAGGAAGATGGTGAAGTGGTCTTGATTTTGTAGTCCATTTCCATTATCATAAGGTGAAGAAGAGAATGTTACAGAGAGAGAGAGAGAGAGATCAGAGGAAGGTTGAAGAAGAAGAAGAAGGTGATGATGAGTCTGAGATCTGTCTGCTTAACAGAGCACGAAAAAAACAGGGGATGTGTGGGTCTTTATATAGAGTCCCAACTCCCAAGCACTCAATTAAAAAATAAAAATAGACGGAAATAATGGTTTCGGTCTTTCGTCTTCGCGAGTGACTTCATAATACGTATTCTACAAGCAACCATGGCGTAGTATTTCATTTTTCTTGAATACACACACAAGTCAAAATCTAAACAAGAAAAAATAATTAAATAAACTTTTTTAAAATTTTCTTTACACGCACATATTTAAGAATAATGCAATATATATTATTTATCTAATAAATTATATCACTGCTACAAAAAATAGATATTATTTCGTTAAAGAATATCCTTATTTTAAAAAGGGAAGTAAAAAGTGTAGGTGGTAGTATTCTAATAATAATTTACCCAAACTTTAAGACTTAAGCATCCTAAAAATAATTTTAGGGCGCCTAAAATTAATTTAGACGCCCCAAAATATATTTAGGACGTCTAAAATTAGCTATTTGGCTCAATTTTTTGGCCAGTGAATTTTTTAGCGTCCCAAAATATATTTGAAATGCCTTAAATATCATTTTTGACGTCCTAAAAAATATTTGGGACTTCAGAAATCATATTTAAGGCGTCCCATATATATTTTGGAACGCCAAAATTCATGATGTTGAATTTTTGGTAGATTTTGGACAATTTTTTAGCATCCCAAATTTTGGGCGCCTTAAGGGTATGTTTGGTTTGAGGGAAGGGGAGGGGAGGGGAGAGAGAAAAAAAAAAGAGAGGAGGGAAAAAAATTTCAAAATTGAGTGTAGTGGGGTCCACAAGTTTTCCCCTCCCTTCCTTTTCTTCTACCCCCTCCCCTCCCCCTCCATCCCCTTCCCTCAAACCAAACATACCCTAAATATCATTTATGAAGTCCTAAAAAATTTTTGGGACGCAATAAAACATTTTTAAGGCGTCCCAAATATATTTTGGGACGCAAAACATGCCCTCATAACACAATTCTTGTGACTTTATTTTTTTTCCCTCTGCGCACATATCCCATCCCGTGAGCAGAAGGCAGAGACTCTCGCACGTCTACATCATTATCTCTCTCTCTCGCACATCTTCATCATCGTAGACTTCACTCATATGTCCATCCTCCTCTCTGCCTTCAGTTGCCGACGCTCGTCGTTCAGTATCCGTCGTCGTAAGTCTTCGCCATCGCTCGTCGTTCAATCGAAGAGAGATATCTGGGCCGTCGTTCTTAGTTCAGTCTTCACCGTCATCCTCCTCATCGAATATAGTAATTTGTTTTAAGGTCGACTATAATCACCATGAGAAAGCAATCTGCCACCGTCGATTTCAGATCTGCAAAATCCACCTCTATTGATCACCTCTGTTGGTTTTTTTTTTTCTCCAGGTTGTTTTCTCTTTCTAGATTTGTTGAGGGCATGGATGGGTTTGGTTGATGATTTGTTGAATAATCATGTTTGATTATTTGTTAACGTCAATTCTTTGTTTGATTCATTTCTGTCAGCGATTCCAATATGATTAGGCGCAGATCTACGTCACGAGAGCGGGGTTTGCGCCATCGAGAGTGCCGAGACGCTGCTCTTCCTCTGCCCAAATCGTGGCTTGCGCTTTGCTCAATAGCTCCCCGAACCTAAGGTTTGGGTTTTTTTTTTTTTTTAAAAAAAAGAGTAATATGGCGTCCCAAATAAATTTTGGGACGCCTTAACTCTGGACTTTTTATTCCTCCTGCTTAGACGTCCTCTAAATTAAGGACATAAAAAAGGTAAAAATAAGGACGTTATAAAATTTTTTTTGTAGTAATGTATAGCCCTTTATAACAATCCTAAAGTTTAATGAAATACCTTAGACTAATAAATCATTTTTTTATTAAAGAATCACATGCTTATTACTTGTCGTGTTTTGAAAATATTTTGAATTTTCTCCAAGTTTTTCAACAAGTTGATTAACTTATTTAAAAATTAGTATAATTGATAATCCTGTTAATTCTGATTTCTGTATTAAACACAATTTTATTAATTTTTCATAATTTAAATTGTATGAAATAAGTTTTTAATATAAGATAAATTAAGTATTTGATATATAAATTATAAAATTCATTTACCTTTAATTTTCCAAAATTTGTAAATCTACATGTTCAAGTTTTAGAACAATTAATTCTCTGCATATACATGTTATTGTAATTTTAATTATACATCAGTTTTTTTAATTAATTTTTTTGCTGGTATAAGGTAAGAAAGGAGTTGTATTTTTGAATTGAGACCAATATAATTTATAATAAATTTTATAAAATATATAATTTATTTAACTATTGTACAGGTTATTATTTGATAGCCTTTAACTCATTGCATACAAGGTCACAAACGGATAATGGTTATAATAACTGAATTAGTTAGCAGCACCTTCAGTATTTTAATGATGTTAAACAAATTACATAAATAAAAACGTGTTTTACTAGTTAATTTATTTTAATGGTTACATGAAATCTCATGCTTAATTAAATAAGACTTAAGGAGGTGCCAAGTCTCAGATGAGCCAAATGATTCCGACAAAAAAAAACATGTTATTTGGTACAAATAAAAATTAAACTATTTATAGTAAAATGAAAAGGGTTAAATAGCAAATCCGTCTTGGAATTATAGATTCTAGAGCAATATTACCCTGGATTTTTTTTTTGTCTCAATGTTGCCCCGAAATTCTTAAAATGTATTAATGTTGTCTTATTCCATTAAAAAACTAACGTTGACTATTAACTTTTTAAAAGAAATGGGCAACATTGCTACGTTTTGAAGCTTCCGGGGAAATATTGAGACAAGAAAAATTTTCAGGGTAACATTGCTACGTTTTAAAGCTTCTGGGGAAACATTGAGACAAGAAAAACTTTTAGGGTAACATTGCTCTTCAGTGAAAACTTTTAGGATAAATTTGCTACTTTACCGAAAATGAAAATATGCACATATCCTAAGAAATTTACCATGGTTTTTTTTAATCTGATGAGGTAATTAATGGCATAATTAAGATGAGATGTGAAGGAATGATAATTTCCTTGTCATTAAGTTATCTTTACTGAAACAATAATGATAAAGGTAAATGTGATAATAATAAGTTGATCGTGATATGTTAAACAATTATGATCTATAATAATAATAGTGGAATATTCGTGACCATAATAACAGAAGAAAAAATAATAATAACAGTGACGAACTGTTGGTGACAATATGGAAGGTAAAAAGGTGAAATAATATTTTAACCCTTTACTTTGGAGAAGATATATATAATATCATGTTCAATATAGTATTTTATCAATATAATTGTGAAATCATATTGAAAATGTGCTACGATTTTATTTTAATACTAATTAATATCCTTACCAGTTACCAATCAACACGTAATTAATTTCTTGAGAATATATATGTGAATTGTGAACACGAAAAGCCTTAATTACCAGCGTTTGGTGATTTAGGCATGCTAGAAAAAAAAAGTGTTATAACTATAATATTTGTTAATAAATTGGAAAAATAATGATGAAAATAAAAAATATTAAATTTGTAAAAGTATTTTCAAAAACACAAAGGCTAAATTATAATATGATTAAAATTATAGGGAGTAAGTCACAATAAATCAAAATTTAGGGATTGAGTTTAAACAAAATCAAAACTATAGGAATTAAATAACATCAAGTCAAAATGTATGAACTACATTACAACTAAGTCAAAGCTATAGTATCCAAAAGATTAATTTTCCCTTCTAAATTATTTTAATATTAATAAAGGTAAAAATGAAATCTTAAATTTTGTTCGGAAAATTTAACAATATTCATAGATAATGTTATTTATTACATTATTATATTTTTGTATTATATATAAATATCAATCAGAAATATAAATATGAATAGCTACAATCAAATATTTAAAATAGTTCTCATCCCTCAAGTCAATCGAATTAATTTTGATAATTCCCCTAACATAAAATTGTTGCTCTTTTCAATAGGATTGGAGATGCCTTCACTTTTTTTTAAAATAAAATTTAGGGTTAAGGAGCAATTTTACACACGAGCTTTACCCCCGGGAGCGCCCAGCACCACGAGCTTTTTTCTGGAGCAAAAGTACACACGTGGTTACGTTTTGGGAGCGCCAAAGACCCCTGACTAGTTAGTTGACCAACCGTTAAGTTGGATGGAAATGAACAGTAACTTGGGTGAAATTACACTTTTACCCTTAGTTTTAAATAAAAATTACCCTTTCGCCCTAAGTTTTTTTTAAAAAAAAAAAAAACTAAAAATACCCCCTCCCCGGTGGGCCCCACCATCGGCCACCCCACCGCCGACCGTCGCCGGCGGCGGTGGTCGGCCACCGGCGGACGTCGGTGGTGGCGGTGGCCGGCGGTGGGGTGGCGGTGGTAGCCGGCCGGCGGCGGTGGGGTGGCCGGTGGTGGGGCCCACGGGGGAGGGGGTATTTTTAGTTTTTTTATTATTTAAAACTAAGGGCAAAAGGGTAATTTTCATTTAAAACTAAGGGCAAAATGGTAATTTTCATTTAAAACTAAGGGGCAAAATGGTAATTTTCTTTTTTTCTTACCATCAGCGTACACGTCAGCGTGTCAGTCCAAATAAGCGCCACGTCAGCGTTCCATCCAACTTAACGGTTGACTAACGGTCAACTAACGGCCGTGATGCTGGGCGCTCCCAAAACGTAACCACGTGTGTACTTTTGCTCCAGAAAAAAGCTCGTGGTGCTGGGCGCTTCCGGGGTAAAGCTCGTGTGTAAAATTGCTCATTAACCCTAAAATTTATCATATGTGTGTGTTTGTGTGTATATAAATATATACAGTTTTCTCATATTATACAAAAATCCAATTTTCTTTATGATCTACATATTACTTCCTTCGGTCCTAATTATAAGACTTAGTTGATTTTTTTGGAGGGATTAAGAAAGCTAATTAAATTACTTTAGAGTATTTGTATTTTCATTTTTTTCTTCAAAATAATTAGTTTGACTAATAAACTAACATATAATTTAAAAATGGGTTAAATACCTAATTATCATTTTTGCCCTGGAAGTTTACAAAATAGAGCAAATATGCCCTGGAAGTTTTTTTTCGGAGCAAATTTACCCCGGAAGTTTTGTTTAGGAGCAAATTTTTGTAAACTTCCGGGGCAAAAATGATACCGATCCAACGGTCAAGATCAACTGATGGGCAAAATTGCTATGTTTGTGAACTTCCGGGGCAAAAATGATACCCAAAATACTTTCGGGTGCTGGGCGCTCCCTTAGCAAAACTTTCGTGCAAATTAGGTCTTTAACCCTTTAAAAATATACAACATATGAAATGGTTAAGTAACTTGTTTAGCTTTCTTACTTTCTCCAAAAAAAAAATCAACTAAGTCTTATAATTAGGACTGAAGGTAGTACTAAATAATGCAATAACCACATAACTAAGTGAATGAATAATAGTAAATGATCTGTGGTTTTTATATTTATAAATTACATGATATAGAATTTTTTAAAAAAAAAGTGATAAACAAGTTTGATTATATATAGTAATAATTTAAAAATAGTAACATTTGTAAGGCGTCTGTATTTTACTATTTTTAGAGAATATTATTTATAAGTGATGACACTGTGGTAGTACAGTTAATTCCAAAAAAAACTGACAAGAAATGCCGAAAATATTGAATATTTGTTTTCTAATTCAGCCAGCTGCCCTGCTATTTACAAAATACTTTTATGTTAAATCACATGCCATTTTCCTAAGCTGACCACATACAAGCACTCACAAAATTAGGTTAAAATTATTTGATCCCCGTTATTATATTGTCATAAAATCAAATATTTTTTGGCTAATAATGTTAATACTTTCTAGTATAAATATTGAAAATTAATAATTTCTCATCAATTATTAAAAAAGAAATATAGTATCCAGAATTTAGACTTTTGTTTTACCAAATCAATAATTTTTTACTTCTTAAAGGAAAAAGTAATTGTGATCTTATAATTTCACCTGATTTTTAATTAAGTCAGTGCAGTTTTTTTTTTTTTGATATAAAAAGGTTTTGGAGGGGTTCGACATCAGTCCCCCACCAAGGCCAGGGCACGGCCCCGGGCTCTTTGAGCACTTAATGGGGACTTACGAGATCGCCTACCAAAGGAGTCCCAGCGACGGCAGCGGGGATCGAACACACATCCCTTTGGGACTTGACCAAATCCCTTATCATCTATGCCAACTCTCTTTGGCTTTTTTCCTTTTTATCAAGTCATTATTTTTTTCTCACTTATAGCCATTAATTAGTCCATATACTCATATTCTGTTGATTAGGTTAGGACGATATTAAATTAATTAAGTGTAATTTTTTAAATAATAGGAGTACAAAATAATAAAAAAAATAGCTTTTTAAAAAAAAAAGTTAGAATATAATTTATTTATTATAAAAAAAAAAAAAACCATGCTCATAATCGTCTCATATTGTATAGATATTCATAATTCGGGTTAATTTTAATTTTATTTACACCCATATGACAAAATTGAATATATATATAGTGTAAAAGCCACATCATTAGTCACTCACATTATATTTCTTTTACAAATTAATAGATCATGAGTATATGAACTAATATCTATAATTATAAAGACCCAATAAAAAGAAAAAGATATAAGGATCTAATAATTATTGGTTACTTTCACTTTATCCAAGCACGATAGGTCATTTTTTTATATTTGAAAGACAAGTATCAAATTTGTTTTATTGAAAAAAACAAGGATTTTCTCAGTGAACATATTTCTTTCAAAATTCATGAGCTCGATGAATCCAATTCAAATTAAAGAAATATATTACCGCACATGAGAACCGGCCATCAAGCTAAGTTTGAATTGTTCACAAAAGTACAGAAAAAAAAAATCTCAAAAAATACCACTTGAATTTCAAAATCTTAAATAGGTACTTTTCTAATAAAATAAGTTATCAATTGCTTTATTATTCTTGTTAATCCTATTATTGTTATTGTCAAATGGATTTTAAGGTTGAAGTGGTATTTTCTGTTATTTTCCCTACTTTTAATTACTCAAGAATACAAGGTAATAATAAGAAGCAAAATTAGTAACCACTTATTTATAAAATGTTCTGAAAGCGAGCCCTGCGAGCGTGCACACACATATATATTGAATTACTTCATTAAGATCAGTTGGATTAAAGGGCAATTTTATTCTGGAAATTGTCACTGAGGAGTAATTGTAAATATCATAACAGGAGCAATTTTGCCCTAGTCATTATTCTAGTTAATTTTAACGGTTAGTTAACCACATATGTTGAGCTGATAGTCCATATGTCATTCATGTTATTTTTGCTAAGGCACAAATTTGCTCCAAAAATCCATGTGTCATCTGCTTTATTTTTTAAAAAAGTTAGATTTAAAACTTCGGTGATAAATTTACACCTTAACAAAAATAATGTAGATGTCATATGAACTGTCAATTTAGTATATTTAATCAACTAATCGCTAAAATTAACTGAGATAATGGTCAGGGAAAAATCGCTCATTTTTTGACACTTCCAAGGCAAAATTGCTTCTCGGTAATAACTTCTGGGACAAAATTGCCGCTATTAACAGTTCTATTATTCAGTTTTGCTATATTTTATTTTAAACATAAATGGTAAGAGGTTGTATATATTTGAATTATCCCCAATCATATTTAGGTTGATACTGTAGGACTAACTACAACTTTCCCCGTTTCGAGAAAAAACAAACAAACATTTTTCATTATATATATACTCTACCCAAAACAAGTAATAATCCACGTTAAGATTAATTTTCTCCTTTTTATGAAGGAGCTGTACTGTTGGAAAACTTTAAACTAAACACAATGACTTTGTTAAAATAATTATTATTCTATTTATTTGATTAACTAAATCATTATTTTTTTTCATTGTTAAACAAATTGACGACAGATAGTTTCTTGATAATCTTGGTTTAATTATTTCTCCAACATTATGATTAGGGTTTTATCTTTGAACTACAACCACCCAATTTTTGCAGCTTAAAGTCATAAATATCATATATCATCACATTCACATGCAATTACTTGAATTGATTAATGGGAATGGAATCTAATTACTATCCAATTGTTGTTGTGCTTCCACATGTAATTTTCGTAATTAAAATGGGTTAATAATGGGAATTGAATGTTAGCTACAAAGTTATTGTTGTGGTTTATATTATGTACTACCTCCGGTCTTAATTATAGGAACACTGTTGTAATGAAATTTGCACTATAAAAGTGTTCCTATAATTAGGACCGGAGGGAGTCATTTTTTTCTTAATCAAGACAGCGTATTGTGTATATTTGTATGGAATTTAAAGAGTTACGTTATTCATTATAAATATTGAATATGATGTGAACACATGGGTAAAGGGAAAACTTAATCCCAAAATACTAGCGTATTATTATGTAAGACTTATAAACTCATCTTTTCTTATGAGGTTCCCTAATATGTGACTCATAACAACACACCACTATTTGAGAGATGATGGCTTCACTTCATGACACTTCACTAAACTTCCTGTCAATCAAAAAGTAGCCTTCTACATAGATATCAGTCTCAATAAAAGTACCAATGTTACGAGCACAAATCCAAAAGGAGAATTCAATCCTAAAAGACTAACATGTGGGGGAAAAGGGGTGTTAACTTTTTTATTGTTGCATATGGTGTATTGCTAGTGGCAAAGTGATCTCATTTTATAGGGGAGGTGGTGGGTTCGATCCCCTATAGCGGCAGCTTGACCACAATACGTCACTTGATCTTTGACGGTAGGTAGTCATTTTCATGGTTATTAGGTGCCCTCGTCCAAAAACTAGCTTATTGAGAAGGAAAAATGAACCCTTGAATTTATAAACCTCACTTCTTTTGTGAGGCTCCTTGATGTGGTACTTAACAAAATAGTCCTACTTCATAAGCTTTTTTTCTTCTCTTTTTTATGATTTGATTGGATGGGAAGAAATAAAAAGTGGAAATAATTATTTTCTTTCTTCTCATTATATATATTTGGATGATCAAGAAAGAAAATGGAAAAAGGAAAATTGATTGATTACCGATTAACAACAATATCCATATAATAGGTACGCAAAATGTGAGTCCCAACCTATATATATTTTTGGTAGGGTCTTTTTTAAAATCATGTTTTTTTTCTCTAGAATCTCTCTACTTTGAAAAAGAAAACTTTAAGGAAAATAATGCGGGCCTCAAGCATTTTTTTACACTTTTCTTTCAACCATATGTTCCTATATTATCTAAATATGGAAAAATCTATATTTCTCTTTTATTTTTTTATAGTTTTTTTGATATTTCCCTTACTTTTGCACTGTCCCCATTCAACCATCCGATAAAGGCAAAGGCTTCCTAGACTTTTCTATATATTATATACATAAATGAATGATTTTATAGGCTTACAACTTTTTTTTGGCCAAATATAGGTTTACAACTTTACATTTATATGAAGAAATGAAAAACATTAGGATTAAAATAGCATGCAGTTGCGTAATAGCTGAGATAACTTTCAGACAAGGAGGGTACAAAAGTCCATTACTGGTCCTTTCTTTTGTTCCCTTCTTTTCTTCCTTTTCGGTGTTCATATGTGGTGCACATTTTAAGTGTTGATAAATGTAGAATAAAATATTTTTTGGTCTATATATATGTAAAATATTTTCTTAATAAAAATTAAATAATTTAGATAACTTTGTCGATTAGCAAGAGAGGATTTGTCTTGTACCTTCAAAATCTTATTGGGGCTCAACCTGTTCTGTTTAAAAAAGTATAGATAATTTTTAAGAAAATTGCTAAAAAGTTCCCCCATTATAAATTTATTACTCAAAATATCAAAATAATAATAATTTACACTTGGATACATAAACAAATTTCAGTCACTTTTTGAATATTGAATTTAACAATGTGAAACTTTACAGCAATGTTCCGATTATTTTCTAGTCTATGAATTTTAAAACAATAGAAAAATACAAAAAACAAAGCTCTCCGATTTTCTTATATATCCATTAGATAATAATTAATGTTTTCTGTGTGTGCAAATATAGAAAAGAAAGAAAAAACATGCCAATACCAGAAACAATTCACGTTGTTCAAAGTCAAGAAAACATACTGTATATATAGTGTAATATATATGTGTGTTGTATCAACACGACACGTGATGAAATATCCTCTTGCCAAAACGACAACTATTTCCATTTTAGGTTTTCGATCTAATTTACGAACACGAACCTTGTAGCTTCAAGTTGTCGGAAAGTCAAAACAAGAGAAACTAATTAAAACCATGTGTGTGTGTGTGTGTTCTGTGTTTGTATTGTATATATAGGTAGGAATAAACCGTTATATAGTTGATGAGAGGAAAGGTGGCTGGCTAGCTAGATTCATCTCCCTTAACCCTTAAACATATAAAAAAGGATTTTTTTTTTTTTGGTCAAAATAAAAAAGGATAATGATTGAGTAGCTTTCAATCATATATATATATATATGTGTGTGTGTAATGTTCTTTTTTTTTTTCTTTTTTTATTAAGTTGTTGAGTCTCATAGTTCAAACTAATGAATTCTTCTATCACTTACTGTAACAGTACAACCTGGGACTTTTTCATCTTTGACCTTACCTATAATTTACATCATCAATAGTTTTTCTGGTTTTGTTTCCTTTCATGTGGGAAAAATCATGAACCCTTCTCATCATTTCTTCATGTGCATAGAACTTAATCTGATTCTTTATTCTGTGTTCTCACTATATCTGTGTGCTACAGCTACACAAAGCCTAAGCTTTTTCTTTCTTCTATCAATTTTTATGGTATTTCCTAAAACTTAAGATTCAATGAATTAAATAAGTAGCTAGGGAGAATAAGATAAAAATAACTTTGAAATCGCATAATCTTAAATAAGGTATTTACCACAAAATGAGTTGTGAATTATTCATTAAATCTCGTAATCACTTTACCAATTCTTGATAACAAATCTGATTTGAGATTTTGCTATTTAAAAAAAAAAAAAATATGTTATTCTCCCTAAGTAGTATGTTAAAATTAATTAATATTTTTTAAATTATTTCATCTTTCTGAATACCCTTGATTAAATCTATAATAAATTATAATTCAAATTTCACTCTTCTTTTTCAATTCGATCCTTATTTCTACCATAAACGGTCGACAATATCCATATCACAGGTATACTATTAGAAAAAAGATTAATTATTTCATACTCCTCCAGTCCTAAGTAAGTATAGGAGTTTGCTAGAGGACTAGTCTTTTCCACCAAAATTAATTTACTTAACTTATAAACCGATATATAATCTAATTACAGTACTTTAGAGGGAGATCATGTCACATTTGTTATAATCAAGTCTTTTATCTCACTTTCTTAATCTACCCACATTAATTAAGTAACTCTTATATCAAGGACTAGTAATCATCAGTTTTACAAAATGACTAATTATAATTAAAAGCATGAACAAGTTCTAGAATGTGAGACATATAATATATAATAGGAACACAGGCAGAGTACGTAATTAACATTTTTCTTATTATTATAATGTAAATATAAGTAGAATAATAACACGTCATCCTCATAATATTCGTCTCGATTGTTGACCGAGGAGGTTGAGAATTTGTCTTAGTATTACTTATATGCATGCATGCGCATGTGTGTGTGTGTGTATAGATTATAGGAGTAGCTAGCTGGTAGATTCTGTTATATGGCTACCAGCAAGCTGGTGTGTTGAATAGAGAAGAAACAAACATGCATGCATACTTCTATATAATAATGGCTATACATGTCTGGAGATGTGTGTTACACATTATTCTCATTTGCTAATGAGAATGGTCATTATATTTTAAAAGATTGTGTACTTTTACCGCATTCAAAAATCAATTATGCATGTAAGATGCTCATGGCAAAAGTTTTCATAGCTAAAACTGTACATTAGCCCTAATCTCTCTTAATATTAGATGGGATTTGTAAATCTTAAGGTTGGGATAGCATAGGACGTCGTTTCTTGTAGATTAATTATGGGCACTCTTATAACTTGTATATGTTGTTGATGATAATGTTGTCTTGGGTCAATGAACAAACACATTAATTTAAAAAGAAAAAGAAAAGCTTGTATCGGGAAATTAAATGGGACTTTATAGAAAGTGGATATATATATTGAAATGAGAGAGCACATAGGATGCTAAATATTGGAGAAGGAATAGTAACAAATGTTAGGAGAAGAGGAACATGAACATATTGAAGATATATAATAATAATATTCTTTTAGAGCAACAACCATATATTCACCTCTCAACAACTACCCTATAAAATCCCCAACCTACTACCTATTTGACAATGACTTTACCCTAAAATCACCTTTTGGTAGGCCCTCTCTTAATATCCTTATTCTCTCACTTCAACAAAAACAAAATTTGACATGAATTTTATTGTCTATAGTTCATGAATGATAACAAAACTTCATTTTTGATATTTTTTTGTATTTTTTTTTACTTGATTTAATTCGTTATGATATATAAATCCAATCTTGGGGAAACGACCACACCTATGTCAAAAAAGATCTTTTAATGATAGTGTGAATCTAAAACAATATTATTAAAATTTGGGTTTGCAAATATATTTATTCACTACTACAAAAAAGCCAATTAACGTTTTAAATTAGAGGCAATTAACGTCCTTTTTTATAGGGACGTCTCGACGGGGAAGCAAAAAAAATTATATAAGGCGTCCTGATTTTATTTTAGGACGCCTTATATGATATTTTTTTATATATATACCTGCTTCATATTTTTTACTGAGCATTTGAAGAATATTGTAATACCCTAAAAATCACACTTAGGGTAAATATCAAAAATTGGGAAATATACCTATTGAAAATAGGTGAATATGAGGTCTCAAACACCTTGTATTGAGTTTACCTTATTGTTAGGGTAATTTTCCTTGAAATTAGATAATTTGCAATTAGGTCCCTAAAACGTTTGAAGATTTGCAAATAGGTCCCTAAACACATTATGGGTTATAAATACCCTGTGAAAGCTATAAAAGAAGCAAGTAAAAATCTATTTGAAATAGGGAAGGATATTGTCCCTAATTTAGGTAATTTATTAAGTTACAAACTTGGAGAAATTGTAGAAGAATGCTCAAAAAGTGGTAAATGACCAAAATACCCTCACAAATTCTAGTATAATGAAAGAGACATGGAAACAAAAATGTCAATGCAAGTGTTATGAGGTAATAAGATATTCTAATTAAGAAAATTATCAACAAGTGATAATTAAGTAATTAGGTAATTACAATTACTTAAGCATAAGCAAAGGAAATTCAGAATAATTATGTAAAACCTTAAAATTAGTGGTTTTGGGTTGAAAATTAGTAAAAGTATATTTACTAATTACTTGGAAATTTTGGAGAAAAATAGTTGAATTTAGGTATTTTTTAAGCCTAAATGCAAGAATGGACCAATAGGAGAATTTTGTAAAAAATTATGTAAAAAATAATTAATTAATTAATTAAATAATTAATTGAAAAGAAACGAAATAAAAAAAAGGCAGAAAAAAAAGGAAAAAAAAAATATAAAGATAATAATAATAAAGTTTGCAAGTTGCAATTATTTTATTAATATAATTAATTAAAGTGAAATATGATGAATAGTAAATAAGAAATTAGGAAACGAATCCTATTTGGAGATCCAGGAATGGGAATGTCAAAGTCAGGATAAAATATTGATCAGTGAGTTTTTATCTTCCGTGTACGGAAGTTAATTCTGAAGCCGTTTGTGCTTTTTCCTAATAAGACGAAATAGGGAAATTCTGAGAAAATGCCAGATAGCCAAGAGGACGAAAAGGTTATGTTGTGACATTTGGAAAAGAATTGGGAATTTTCATGGACATATTTGGAATCGTGAATTTTTCTCTAGAGATTGGTGATTCCGAAAACGCGTTTAGAATCAGGACCGTCTGGACACGTTTTCGAGAAACTTCGGCTGAACACGGAATGCCCTATATGGAATCGAAATTTAGGTTAACCCGGACATTTCTAATAAGTGAGAAAATGTCTTCAAAGTTGTAATTCCAGATTTCTAAGATTTTACAAGATTTCACGATTCGAACACCGATCAGAGGATTTTATCGGTAAAATCCCATAAAGCAAAATGAAAGGAGCAGAAGAGGCCAACAAGGCCATACTCTTGGCCAAGTATTTTGCATGGAGGAGAATTAGCCACATAGAAACCCTAGAATGTGTGGCCACAATTGAAAGAAGAAAGTTGGAAAAAGACTGTTTTGCCTCGCGTATTTGCCTATAAATAGGCATGCACCCTTCTTCATATTTTCACACCAAGAGCTCTTGCTCATTTCGAAATTAGAGAGAAGGTAGAGAGAAGGAGGAGTCCGGGGAATTCTGCAGCGAAGCTCTGAGTAAGTTTTTCGGTACTTAAGCTTTCGTAGTCCTTTCGGTAGTTAGAGTAGAAATGCTAGAATAGTCTTTAATCTTCCAAGTATGATTAGATATCATATGTTAGGGGTATTTTAGTCATTATTTCTAAAATCTTGGTGGGGTCGAAGTTCTGGCAAAATTTTGGAAGATTAGAGTTTAAATAGCGAAGCTCTGGCAAAATTTCGGCGATTAGGGGAATAGGGGCAAAATGGTAATTTGTACCTAAAATGCCTGTTATGAAGTGAATCACTAATCAATATGATATATATTTCGAAATTATGTTGGAGTAGGAGTTATGTTGAAATTTTGGAAGATTAGGGTTAAAGTAACGAAGTCTTTGCGAAATTCCGCCAATTAGGGGGTCAGGGGTAAAATGGTCATTTTCACTAAAAATGTCCGTCGTAATGATAGATCCTTAACAAGTACGTTGTTATATTGATAGGATATCCCTGATTACGTTTTGACCTACCGTCAAACGCCGTCTCGACGTCTTTGGTTTCGTTTTCCGTCAAAAGTACGGTTTTTCTTAAAACGTGCTAGAATAACATCAACGAAGGTACGTTCGCGCATCGTAACACTAATCGATGTTTATGGTATGCATGTATGTGCTAGGTGTATTGTATGTGATAGCTTATAGCTCGTGGTATTTCTATGTCTTGTTTATATGTTCATGTTTGCTATGGGCGATATATCTGCATGCTTTTGGGCGATATATGTATACATGCTATTGGGCGATATATGTATGCATGCTTTTGGGCGATGAGTGCACATATACTGTTGTTGATATGATTGTATGTGGTCCATATGTTGTGTCTGTAAATATGAGGTTAACTGCTACTCGAGATCCGGTGCGGATCTCGGCCTTAATATAGCATCGCTCCCGAGGACCGAGGAGAGAGACAAGCAGCTCGCATAGATGTTCCGTGAAGACTTCCTTTCGATGTTTCGGCGGAAGCCTTCCCTTTTGTTATTATCTGTTTTTGAAATACTCGGTTATTGTACCGTAGTTGTAACCAGCCAGACTTACGGCAGTTTATAAATATATATCAGTTACTCTTCCGCTCAAATGCTCTACTCTGATGATTTGAAGTGATGTTTTGGAAAAAAAAAATTATACTGCTTGTGAAAAGTTGGGATGTTACAATTATCATATGAGAATAATTGTTGTATATTCAGATGAGAGCACGATTACATTTATAGACAAAATAGAGATGTAGATTTGAAATTTGAAAAACTAACATCCTAACAATAATCTCCTATAATCTCTCTCTAGGTTTAGTTAATCCCTATAATTATGGGACTAATAAAATATTCTAATAATAACAGATTCTACAGCATTCAAACTCCGGTGATCGGAAAAATATTATGAGACTAACAATAGCGATCTATATTTTTTATATTTGTTAATATTTAGAGAGAGATGGAGAATAAAATATTATGGAAGTGAGGAATCAGAAAAAAAAAATTAAGGGAAAGGGAAGAACAGATCGGACCTGAAATTGAAAGTGACACCAACAGTGAAGCCTGAGATCGTCATCCTTTCAAACTCCAGTGCCAACATCTCCTCTCCGTCGTCTCCTTGGTGCCGTCTCCTCGCCCAGCCAGATCGAAGAGTGTTGAAGGAGTAGGAATAGATCGAAAGAGAAGACGGTGAGCAATGGCGACAGTGAGCGACAAAGACTTATCTAAGATGTGGAGACTTTGGCGTGCGAGGGAGAGCGATGGTGATAATGCGTGCGAGAGAGAGGGACGATTAACTAATGAGAAAGGTGAGAATATTCATCAGATACTTGCAAATATCGTAATCTTAATTAGTTCTAGATCATTACTAGGAGAGACTTATTGTGAGACTTAAATTCTCGATTTGTAATTAACTCTCACATTTACAATATTGTTTGAATACAAGTGTTTTAGATGTGACTTTGCCAATTGAGAAGTCTAAAGATTGTGACATAAATTGGTTAATTTGGTAAGAAGCTAATTCCTCCTTCAATTAATATAATCCCCAAATTTTTCCAGATTCATTTGGAATTTTTTTCAGTTTTTCCTCAAGTTGGAAAATTATTCTAGTTGGGTAACATGGGTTTGTATTGATAAGTCTTTAGTCTTTATGTATTAGAAAGTATTTGATCCATTTTATCTACCATATGCGTAAGTATGTTTTGTCTTTATGCTTTACCAAGTCTTCTATACATTAATGATATTTTCTTGCGTTGTGAATACAATTCTATAAGGTGAGAATTTATCGAGTGTGAGAGTCTCTTAAACTTATAAACCACGTAATTTACTTATGATGATGCTCTTTGAAATGAGACTTAATTATAAACCACACTTGTGAGACTTGTTCTCTTTTTTCTTGGTCAACCAGACTTCTTGTTCTTGGCATAGAACTTATAAATCACATTCCGGTACTTGTAACGATTATTGATATGAGTCCTTACATCAGGAAGCCTTATAAGTAAAGTGTGCTTTGTAAATTCATAAAGTTATTCCCCAATAAGCTATTCTTTTGAGACGAACTCTTCTTTTGGACTTATACTCGTAACAAGTTTTCATTAATTTATTATTTAGTTTTTGTGACATAACCATAAATGGATATTTGACTGGGACATGGTTCTCAAGTCTTTCCCTCGTTGATTTTTAGTTTTCGTTTTCAAACAACTGGATATTTGACCATAATATATAAATGATTTTTCTAAGGAAGATAAATAACGTTATTTAATTTTGTTCCTTAATTAAATAACCATGTATAATGCTGTTTTCCTTCCTGGATGTGGAAATCTAAACCCTTTCGATTGGATCATAATTATTTTAAGAATAATTGATTACGCTTTGTAATTAATTGCCTCTAAGATAACGCCATACAACTGTTTTTTGAAAAAGAAGAAGAAGTCCATCTATGATTCACATTCCAAAATGGTTTTCAAATTTCAATGTCATAATAGTTTTCATACTTGCTGGCCAAAAAAATAAATGTCATGGTTTCATACGAATCCTCTCTAATAAAGAGTGTTAAATATTTTCTTTATTTTTATTTTATCCATCTTATGATCCAGATTAATAAATAAATAAATAATAATGTTCCTCCATTTTTTAGAAAGTTCAATTTGTGTAGGAAACGGTGCGTTTATGTAATCTCTTGAGATGACGTTTGGGATAAAAGCTTTAGGTTCATAACTAGAGCGAGAGAGAGAACTGAGATTACTTAATGGCGATATTGATGACTAAATTAGTTATGTGTTATGGAAAAAATCAGCATCATTGGTTTACTTTTGGTCTCATAACAAAGTCAACGAAAAATAATTAAATTCCAAAGTTAAAGAACAAAAGTTAATTATACTAAAAAATAAGTTAACTCATCATTTCTCTCCTACCGCTGAACAACTCTTGCTTTATATATATATATATATATATATAGGTTTATCGTTTGTCATGTCACTTGACATAAAGTTATGTCAAGTCACCCAAAAATTACGTCATTTTGGGAGTTAGGGGAATTAATGAAGAGTATTTTAGTATCTATGTTTTTTTTATTTATTACATGAATTTTACTAAAAAAAACATAGATACTAAAATACTCTTCATTAATTCCCCTAACTCCCAAAACGAAGTCGTTTTGGGGTTAGGGGAATTAATGAACTCTCAAAACGATGTAGTTTTTGGGTGACATGACATAACCTTATGTCAAGTGACATGACAAACGATAAACCCTATATATATATATATATATATATATACCACTCTGGTCCTATTTATAAGTCCAGTTTGACCAAATCTCACATACTAAGGAAAGTTAAGTATCTCAATGATTATAGAGTAAATTTCCAACTTTACCCTCATTTATGAATGGGTACTTTTTAAAATTTATTGTCAGATCTCTCTCATCTTTTTCTCTTCCCAACATAGCTAGTCAATCTCTCTCATCATCATTAATATGGGTAAAATTGTCACAATCTCATTTAGTTTGTCAAAATGGACTTATAAATAAGACCAATTTTTTTGGTCAAACTGAACTTATAAATAGGATCAGAGTGGTATATATATATATATATATATATATATATATATATATATATAGAGAGAGAGAGAGAGAGAGAGAGAGAGAGAGAGAGAGGAGGGGGAATTGCATAGGTTCCAGACAAGAGAAAATACGATAAAATGATCTTTTAAAATCTCAAGATTTCATTAAAGTCCCGAGAGACTTTTTTATAATAAATTCCAATTGTTAAATGCCTTGTTAATAGACACCCATGAATTTGTCAGTGTAACGTCCATAGACTTGTCAGTGTAGTGCTCTTGAACTTGTTAGTGGACGCTCATGGATTTGTCAGTGGAATTAGATTTTATTGTAAAAAAGTCTACGAGACTTAAATGCAATTTTGAGATCTCAAAGCATAATTTTAACATATTTTCCTCATGCACATACATACATACAAAGTCCAAAATCTCATACATATGTTCAATGATTAAACAAAGAAGCGTATAATCTACAAGCATTATTCAATTAACAATTTGTGAATTTCTTCGCTAAATTATTATTATTATTCAATTGAAAAGACTGTTTTGTGATGCATTATGTGTAGACTGAGATTTCTAATGCGTGACTTGGGCTTCAAAGTTATAATGAGACACCCAATTTCTATATGTCTACTTATTCTGCATTGATATATTCACTCCTCTCCATATTATATAAGATGTGTTCTATAAAAAGCGTTGTTGGTATTTTTTTTATAAGATATTTGTTAATTGAAAATACTGAAATGTCCCTAATGAAATCTTTTGCATCCCCTCATATATTCTCTCCCACATTCTCTTTTTAAAACTAATAAAAAAATCCTAGATTTCACTCATTTAAACAAAAATTTTCTCAATTTTCATTTTTATAACTTGCATAGATATCTATGGAAAACAAATACACATTCTTTAATTTTCTTAAAATTATAATCTTTCAAAAAGTAACAAAAATTTTGATCTAAAAAATTATATAGTTTTAAAAAAACTCAAAGTATTTTATAATTTATTATATATTTAAACCAATAAAGTTTATACGATTTTTTTTTAGAAGAAAATTTATGTATGTTAAGAAAATTCATTTAATGTTAATAGAATTAAAAAAATATAAATATTTTATTATATCTAAATAATTCAACGATATATTGATTAAAAGAATATGGAGCTTAGGGAAACATTAAAAATATGACTTTCATCGTTGTTAATTAAATATTGTATTGATTACGTAAACATAAAATTTGGTGGGAAAAAAAAAAGACTTGATGATGTGACATGTGAATGATGAGTGATTTTAGTTATTTTTTAATGGGTTAAGGTGCAGATTGACCAACAAAATAATACGCTAGAAGCACCAGGCACAAAAATATTTTGAAAGGAGAAAAAATACCAATGGACAATTAAAAGGGAGCAAAAATACCAATAAGAAATTTAAAACTTGTGAAAGTATGCACAATCCCTGTTTTGGTATATTCACCGATGTTTTAAATTCTACATTGGTATTTTTGCTCCCTTCAAAATATTTATATGTCAGGTGCTCCTAGCGTAACACTTATTTGGCCAATTTGCACCTTAACCCTTTTTTAATTATGAATATAAGAGATATTGGAGGAAGTTTAGTTATGGACAATTTCGTAATTTTAAATTTATATTATGATGTTTGATCCTTTTAAGTAATAACAATTTTTATAGTCTTTTATAATAAATATGATTTTCTCTAGGTCCTTTATTTTATTTTTTCCTATTTTAATAAGGGTAATGAGAAAAATGATAAATTAATATGATGTTAAAGTTTAGTATAATTAATGAGGGTAATACTAAAAATCATTTGAATTTATGAAAATAACTTTGAATGCTTTTAACAATTTTTATTTCTTTGTGTGAATTAGCTTGAAGTGGCTTATATTTAAGACCATGAGGAATATTTACTTGAAGAAATCAAAGTCCAAAATGGTAATAGGATTTCAAAAATAGGAGACTTAACTAAAATTAATTATTGTTAATTATTATGATTATTATAGAATTTCAGAATTGGATGCTTTTTAATTTCAGCAGAAAAGTCAATATGGTTAATGACTTGGCACTTGTAACATCCCATGTTTGAAATGCGGATTTTTTTTTTTTTTTCAGACAAACAATCAGAGTAGAGCAATAGAGCGAAAGAGTAATTGGATTCTTAGCCAAAACATCAACCATTGTGTAACATTGTAATGATTACAGTAATCCTAAGGTTTAGAAAGGAAATAACAGAAAGAAACAGAAGCGATAAGATAGATAAATCTTCACCGCACGCCTACTCGGGTACTTGCCTCGATCCACGAACCGTGGTCCTCCCGACCACGAAGCTACGGTGAGATTCAATTCAACGCAAGAGCAATATGTAAAGCCCCATAGGGTAAATAACAACAACAGCCTGCACTATTCACCAGTGCCACGATAAACACTCGTGTCCTCAGCGCTAGGAAAACATAACGGCATTCCAAACATAACCCGTTTAAAACTGTCTGTATAACGGTCTACGACATATCCTTGACATATATGCATTTAAGAAGCACAAGATTAGTGTTACAGTACGCGTCCGTACCTTCGTTGGCAACGTTAGGTACTACCGGCGGAAAACGTACTTTCACGGAAAAACGTGAACTTCAAACAGCGGCTCGTCGGGCAGCGTGACGGCAAAGAAATCGAGATTCGATATCCTATAAGAGTAATATCACTTCCATTAGTGATTTGACACAATAACTGGCATTTTAGGTAAAAATTACCATTTTGCCCTTCTACCCCTAATCGGCGGAATTTCGCCAGCACTTCGTTACTCTGACAAATTTTCTTCCCGAAATTTTGCGAACTTCGACGCCATTATGATTTTCGAAAATAATGACTAAAATAGCCCTCCCATATGATACCCAATCATACTTGAAATTTAAAGGCTATTCTAACAAATTCTACCCTTACTTTTAAAAGAACTGCGAAAGCTTCAACTTTTGGCGACTCGATCCCTACTATGTTTACACCTCTGCATATTTTTTCAACGCAAACAAGGCTCTAAAACATTTGTAGGAATCTTGTCACCTACTTCCTAAATCTAACTAACAATTCTACTAACTACTAAACTAAAAACTAAAGACTAAAAGACTTACCCGTTGAAGACTTTAGGACAATTCTACAGGGCTTCATTGCACAATTCCCAGAGCTCCTTTCTCTTCTTTCTCAACCAAAAATTTCGGCCAAGAGAAGGAAGAAAAGGTGTGAGAATTATGAAGGAGGGGGTATTTATAGGGTTTTGAAGGGACAATGTGGGAATTTCCAAAATTGTTACTTTATGCCCTATACACTAGTTTTTCCCCGATCGGTACCCGATTCGCGTGATTTCGGAGAAATCTCAAAATTCTGGATTTACAACTCTGAAGACATGTTCTCACTTAATAGAAATGTCCAAGTTAACCTAAATTTTGATTCCATATAGGCCTCCAGTATTCCAGTTGAAGTTTTCTCGAAAACGTGTCCGAACGCGTCCGTGTCGAATTCGTTTCGGGACTACCAAACTCTTGGAAATAATTCACTGATTCCAAATATGTCTAAATAAATTCAAACCCATTCCTAAATGTTGGGTTAGAATTTATTTTCCTTATTTCCAAAATATGCCTATAGGCATTTTTCCTATTTTGTTTTATTAGGAAAAAGCACAAACGGCCTCGGAATTAACTTCCGGAAGAGGTCACTTAAAGGTAAAAACTCACTGATCAATATTTTACCTTGACCTTGGGATTCCTATTCCTAGATCTCTAGATAGGATCCGTTTCCTAATTTATAAATTACTATTCACAATTTTCTACTTTAATTAATTATATTATTATTTTAATATCCACTTGACCACTTGCTTCTTATATCATTTTTATTTTTTCCTCTTTTTTTTTTCTGCCCATTTTTTATTTATTTCGTTTTTTTTATTAATTATTAATTATTTAATTAATTATTTAATTAATTAAATAATTATTTTTACATAATTTTTACAGAATTTTCCCATTGGTCCATTCTTGTATTTAGGCCTAAAAATACCTAAACTCAACTATTTTTCACCAAAATTTCCAATTAATTAGTAAATATATTTTTACTAATATTCAACTAATTTCCACTAATTTTTGAGTTTCCCATAAATTTTCTAAGTTATTTATGTCCCTTAGGGGCATTTTGGTCATTTTGGCACTTTGGCCCTAAATTTCTCTAATTTCCTACAGAAATTCTACTTAGAACATAGACTGTATTTATACAAGACCGGAGATTGAAATTTCACTTATCAGAAATATCCAATTTTTATTTATAATATTCCAGATAAATATCCGGGTATTACAGCACTTGAAGCACCATTTCAACATTATGCATATGCATGTGAGATTGATCATACACACATCAAGACAAACCAATATTAATTTCATGTAATTATTATGTAGACTTCATCTTTTGAACTAATTATGCATTAGATTCTTTATTTTAACCCTCCATTTTTATTTCATTGAAAAATTTGTCTCATGCAAATTAGCATACTCCCTTCATCTTATTATTTCTAGCATGAAAATAAAAAAAAAAAAAAAAATTAGCAAAAAAAAATTCAATAGTTCATATTTTGTTTAAATATACAAAGTATTGATCCTCCTTGAAAATATTCTTTAAGTAACGACTGTTCAGATCCAAATTCATGTTTTTGGCAAATACTTCTCATATACATGCTATGTAAAAGATATCATGCCTAATTCAGATTTTGGTATACCATAAATTGTATGAGTCCTCTCGATTGATGAAGGATCAATATTGCCTAGGTGGAAAAATCCACATTCATCATTTTTTTTCACTTAACTCAACTATCACTAGCTATTCGTTGAGATTAAAATATAGGGAGGATTTCAGTTAAGTCCTACAAATTAAAACCAGATTTATTTATGTTAAACCCCATAACATTATGAAATTTCACTACACATCGAAAGACCAAAATGAAAATAAGTTTTGTGGGTAAATGACAATAATTCCCCTTGCTCTTTTTTTTTTTAATTTAAAAAAATAAAAAAGGTTTGATCGTCACTGAAGCTTTGACGATTGATCACTGGTAGCTGCTAAGCCAGAGTGGCCACCGCCGGCCCAGTCAGAGCTCTGGCCATCGGAAACTAATATGTTGTTCATGTGCTCTTATTCCATTTGTTCAAAAGGAGTAGAACACTTGCAAATTAAATGAGACTTGTTCATTTTGTATTGTTCATATGTCTCCATTGGTTCATAAAGAGTTGGATACTTACAATTGAGACTTGTTCATGATCCTATATTTTCTTGTTAACCTATTAATCTGTGTTGTTCATAAGCTTATTTCACTTATTCATGAGGAGTTTGACACTTGCAAATGAACAATACAAATTCAACAAGTCTCATTTGTAAGTGTGCAACTTTTTATGAATAAGTGGAATAAACATATGAACAAGTGGAGCTCTGACCGACCAGCGGTGACCGCTCCGACATGGTGGCTGTTAGTGATCGGTCGCAGAAGCTCTGGCGACGAACAAACCTTATTTTTAAGAAATAAAGTAAGGGCGTTATTATTTTTTTACCCATAAAACTTATTTTCATTTTAGTCCTTAGGTGTGCAGCGAAATTTCATAATGTTACGAGGGTTTACTGTAATAAATTTAGTCCCATGGAACTGAAATTCTCCAAAAATAAATACACACATATATTCATGAAGCTTTAGGTTGAGGTGGCAGTGATCTCATCCCTTAGGAAAAATAATAAAAGTTAAAATTTTGAAAAATGCATTTGTTCCCAAGTTTACATATATATATATATATAGACACACACAAACACAGAGGGAGACATAATCCAATTCTCATACCAATATCATATCCGGATGACTTAGTGACGCACTCAAAACGTAGTTTAATCTTGTGGGAAGTAGCCTCAGTTGCTTCTCTTCTCGTGGAGAGCGTTTGTTAAAACATGTTATTGTTCAACTTGGCCTTTTTTTTTTTCCTAAAAAAATGATGTGTGTGTGTTGGCACATTCGAAACTAGCTAGAAAAACAAATAAAACCTTCATGAAACAAGAACGCTGCAAAAGCATATGGTTTGATTTTTGTCCACCTTAGAAGAAACAGGGAAGATGATGCATGTTCATGTTGATCCTCGAATTAATATATATATATATATACACACACACACATATATCAGTGCAAGAAAACTGGCTTCCAATATCATTCTGACATGGATTGTAAGGTCCACGCGTCATTGCTAAGTTGGATTTTGATTCTTTTCAAACTATGAGCTCACACGCTTTCTCTCTTCAATTATATATACGAATTTCTGTCTACATACTTCTACTTTTGTGATTCATACATATTTGTTGCTTTTTTTTCTTTGTTTTTTCAAGAGATTCATCTGTATCTTGTATTGTAGACTTGTAGCGCCAGTTCTAATTTTTAAATGTGAAGAGTTATGCGTGCAATTCATTAATATTCTTTTAAAAAGTAAAGCCAAAGTAATATATGTGTGGAACAAGCATCTTTGAAAAATAAGACCAAGAAATACATATACATATATACTCCCCATATATATGAAACTAAACTTGACAGTTTATTTAATGATTTTGCTTCTAAATATAAAATTTATTTTTATATTTGTCATTTTTTAAAAAAAATTATTATTATTAACGCTCCATCAACAATAACCAAGTCGAAAAAAGATTGAGGGAATTAAAAAGGATAATAGGGTGTTTTAGGGGGAAAAATATTATATTAACTACATTGACTAACTTTCTTAATCTAATCAAATTAGATAAATAAATCTTATATTAAGAAATGGAGAGTGCACTTTATATTTGCTTCTGAAACTATTTTGAGAAATGTAATTAGTTAATTGTTACAAGGTAGAAAAAATTACTACAAGGTCTCAATAAATGAATTTAATCACCTGAAAAATTGATAACAACTGATGAGCATACAATAATAAGTTTTAATATAAGAAATAACAATAAAATTTTGCTACTCACTTATTATTAAGACTTTTTGGTAATTAAATCCCTTCTTTAAAATTTCATAATAATTGTCTAAAAAAAGTATAATGCCTCCACTGAAGTTTTAAAAACAGTAAAACTCTCTCAAGCAATCTCGGGCAATGCCTTCAATCAAAATATGGGAATACAAGCAATTATGGAGCATTGATAATGAGTTATTAGATACTTCTAATTTGAACATTGATAAACCAAAAACATTGTGCCAAATGAAAGTTTAGGATCCTAGTTACTACTTTGATCCTATTTATAAATCCATTTTAACAAAAAAAAAAAAAAATTGATCCTATTTATAAGTCCAATTTTATGTAATAAATGAGATTGTAACAATTTTACCTATATTAATTGTACCCATGAAGATAGAGAAATAAGAAATAGTTGAAAAATACTCAATCATAAATGAGGAAAAAGTTAAAAACCCCCATAATCATTGAGTCAATTACCTCTGCTTAGTATTGAAATTTGGTCAAAATAGACTTATAAATAAGATCAGAATGGTAGTTCTTTTAAAAAAAAAAAAATAGAGCGAAATTGCGTTGTAATTGTACAACTAACTATATAATTTAAAACTTTCATAAGAACATTGATTGCATGGATTGAAAGTTAAAAATACCAATTACACTTAACAAACAAAAAAATTCAAGCAAATTTATCATTTAACTCCTACGACTATTAAATTAAATATTAAAATTATTAAGTTAGTTAGTCGGCTAGTATCAAATATATACTATCAATACTTGACAAATGTCTCATCAAAAGAAGATAATGCGTAATGAGTTAAGTTGACTGATCGATGATCTGATATTAAAGTAAAAGAAGTTATCATAAAATCAGTTACCCAATGTCAAAGAGAGTTACGTCTGGGATATTTAAACTATGATCGATCTAAGAAATCAGTAGTGTGCAACTTTTTTATATGATGTTGAAGTTTTCTTCGATTATATGATGAAAAACTTTGAATAAATATTCAGTGTGCAAATGCATGCAGGATTCTTATCAAGCACAACAATTTTCAATATTGGCAATATATAATTGCAACACATCTTTCTCTTTTAAAAAAAAATAAAAAAAAGAATATCATGATACTTTAATGATAATATGTATTGATGAAGAAGCACATGAATTATTATATCGATCCTTTCCAAATTCTTGAAGTATTTGCCAGAAAAAGTAGGGTTTGATGGTTGGATGCAACTCAAACCACCAACTTCCCCTTATCATTGAACAGTAGCGGACCCTAGATGCCAACTGACAAGAGAGTGCAGAACATTGAACATAAAAGATACTTACACAAAAACAACTACTACAACCACCATAATCAACAACCAAATTCAAACCTCCAACACGTTAAAAAGTAAAAGTATACAACTAGACAGCGCAAGATGAAAACCATGTCCAGCCATAGACATAAAGATGATGATCCGTCAATAAAACATAAGCAAGTAGTAGATTTTTTTGGAGATCATCCTCATCCTTTGTCTTGTGAGTTGTGACGCCGCATAATGAAGAATTCATCAACAACAAGTTGTTGAAGAAGCTTAAATTGGGAATGAAATAAGCACAAAACCAACTTTAAGTCTCGGGAGTCCCAAGCGCTTGTAATATTTGGAAATTCCACCAAAAATTGTACTTGATCTTGCATGTGCTTTCATACTCCCTTATCTATAAATATACTCCCTCTGTCTTTATTTATAGAGTAAAATATATGAAGTGTCACTCTATTTTATCTAAATTACACAAGCTTTATTATAAAATTTTCAAATTGTCAAATTTCTTTATCATATTTATTGAAACTTATTTATTTAGTGTTCTTTTAAATGACTAAAAACATATTTATTCCTTTTTTTTTCACGACACTATAATTGAAAATATATTTGAAAGGCATATTTTTATTCACCATATATTATTAATAATGTAAATCTGAGATATTATATAACTTATATTATTTTTAATTTTTAAATAATTTTTTTCACAAAACATTTATAAACACGTTTATTTAAATATGCATCTATTAAAAGAATTAATCATATTTTTAATTAAATTTTCTATGTATGCATTAATTAAATGAATCAAGTCTTTATCTCAATATGAAAAAAAAACAGATAATTATTTGCAAAAGTAACAAATAAATTAAGAAAAGAAAAGAAATCTTAAATCACTTAAATAATTTGAGCCAAAATTAAGGAATTAGTAATGATGAAGGGTAAATTAATAAATAAAACTTATTTTAATTAAAAATAAAAATCCTTACCGTAGTTAAGGATTTAGACTTAAGTGTCTGTTTTCAAAATAGAGAAAATATCCGTATAATTAAGACAAGTAAGAAAGGTTAAAGTATCTTACTCTTATTTATAAGATCCTATTTTTATGAATAGTACGTCCCTTTTATAAGGTTCTCTTTAGTTTTCTCTAAATAACAAAAGTTTTTTTTACCTATTTTGACATTCATTAATTTCATATATTACATTTATTACCCATACCCGCTCATAAATAAATGTATATCTATATTAAAAAAAATGTATATTCCTTACATATTTATTAGTTTTAACTAATTTTATATGTCGTCTTGAGTGATGATACTTTATAAATTGGGACGGAGGGACTACATTAAAACACACACTATAAATTGAAACGTGGATGATTTGACTCTTTTTATTTTTATTTTCCCTTTGGATTGAGTGATTGAAGTGTCTAGAAGTTAATCTTTTTTGGGCTAAAAAAAGAAAGAAAGAATGTGGTTGTGCTCATAATTTTGCACTTTTAATTATCACTACTTTTGTCGGTTTTCTTATAATATTCTTGGTCACTGCATATGGATGATTGCAATATATATAAAGGGGATAGGTATGAAATTTAGAGATCATTGAATTGCAACACTTTTAGATATTTATAATTTTTTTTATTTTATATTAATGTTAATTATATATATCTCATGGAAACTGAAAAAAAAATATATGAGTGGAAATCCCTTACTTTCATAAAACTAAACAAATATGATAGATTTAAAGAGATGGAAATAATATGATGAAAAGTCTTTGTCTGAAAATTTTGGTTAAAAGGGCTTGATTTTTTTTTTGTACAATTAGTAATTAGTAATTTGTATTTGAACCCCCCCCCCCCCAAAAAAAAAAAAAATTAGTACTTTGTAGAAATTTATATGTAGAAAGTACTGATACTTGAATTCAGATCCTAAAATTTTTAAATAGGGGATTTTCACTGATTTCCTTTATATGTATTGTTGTCAAACTTGCGAGTTAACTCTTTGAGTTTACCGTTTTTACGTTTCTAGTTTGTCAAATCGAGTCGAGTCATTGGTAAATTTATGACCGTTGTAAAGTCGGTTAAATTTACGAGTTTATATACCGAATTTACTATTTTTACGTTTCAAACTTACAAAACCGTATTAACTCACATTTAAACTCATGTTAACTTTTTTTATTTGATCATTCTCAGCAGCTTTATATGTGAGTTTTATAGAAATTTCTTTGTTAAATATGGTAAATTTTGATATTGATGATTTAGTTTCAATTATTTGGATTTAAAATATATTTAAATCAAATTGTTGTCATTTTTTTCTATTTTAATTATTTACCATACACTATTAGTACCTATTTAATGGTGAAAGTAAACTTTTACGAGTTTTCCATTCAAATTCACGATACGAGTTTACGTCATTGTTACAAGTTTACTTAAACTCACAAGTCTGACAACCTTGCATATATGAATTTCAAGTTTATGAATGTTAATTTTTTTTTTTTTAAATATACATAGACAATGTTCTTGACTTAATTAAGAGAATGGAACCCACCTTAATCCATGATTAAATTAAAAAAGTTGACATTGGTGATGTAGTTTGAAGCAAGAAGGCTAATTTAAGGGTAATTAATAGAAAGGGCATGTTGGAGACAGAAATGCAAACACTTGAAAGCTTTTTAGAAGAAAAAGGTTTCAAGTGGGATTAAGTTCGGCAACTAATTAAAACAACAAAAGGAAAGTGTCCCCACTTTTGACAAAATTTAGATTCTTCTTGTCTTTTTTTATTACTTTTTTATTTATTTTTTTTCTTTTGAGAGAGATGATGCATTATTTATATAAATAGTATTGACTTGCTAGTTGCTACTATGCTCCCTGGCCACATGATAAAATGATAAGATCAAAATATCTTTGCCTCCAGTCCTTTATATATATTATATTATTATTTATATATCACTGTGGGACAAAACAAAAAGGCAGAATCTAAACTAATGTCATTGGGAACCTAATCATTAATTAATTAAAAAAAATTAAAGAAAAAGCAGTGAGACCAACCGAAAAAAGAAGTTGGGTTAATCATTCATTTCCCCCTTCATTTAGGTGAAACTATTATATCTATTTGCTTTACATCACCCAAAAAGATTGCAAGATAGTATTGCAAATTATAAACCATTCCTAACTAATTGTTCAAAATTAACCATGCTATCATGTTAAGAATATGCATATCTAGCCAACGAGGTGTAGCACAGTTGGCTAAGGCGTCGATTTTCACCCTAAAAAGGAGGAGGTTCGATACCTGCTGGTCGATGTGAGGGCCTTATTGGAGAGAATCTGTAAATACCTCTATAAGTGCTCTTTGAATCTAGAGGCGTGCATTGACCCTAGTGAGTTACCAATGTCTACCCCCATCTAAACTTTTATATATATATATATATATATATATATATAACAATATCTCATGCATTGTTTCTTGAAATTTTTCATTATAAAACACCCCAACAATCAATATGTAATTTTTTTGTTTTTTTGCGTGAGCATCTGGTATCCTGACAAACCCCTTGGAGAATTACAAACCATCACATATGGGGTGTGACTTTGATTAAGTTAAAACAACTCTTACCAGTTAATTCAAACGATCGGTGGTCAATCAATATATAATTTAAGTTCATGATATATTTATATTGGGTAAGTCCATTTTAATTTAATGGGGTAAAAAAAAGCAAGAAGATGCAGAGAGTGATTTATGATTAGAAGCACAAGTTATGAAATGATTGTGCCGACAAGGGATTGTCCCTTTTCTTAGAGAACAAGTGAAGGGAAAATGATTGAAGTGATTTAAGGAAGGAATCAATTTGCCATAGCCAGAAAGCCCAATATTCTGGGTTTGTGGTTGTTTCTAAATCCTAACAGAAATAAGGTTAATTCAAGATTTATGTCAGATTACTGGGTCCTAACTCTCATATTATACACCATAATGAAGAATCTAACAATAGTGCTTATCATATAAAACCCCTTCTTTTCTCTCACATAAATATGCCTAACTTACATTTTTAAAAATAAAAAATAAAACTCAACAAAAGTAGGTTTCATGAAACATAGATGTATAGATTATGCTAAAGTGTCAATTCAAATATCTAATTATCAAATCAATTGAAGAATTTTTGTTAAGCTTGCCAACCTATTAATATAATTTTTTATTAATGATATATTAATGGGAAAATTAATATCATGATGTGATATCAGAGTTATCTTTAATACCATTACATGATTATTTATAATTAATTTTTGAGTAAAGTAGTATAAGTCCAGGAGCAATGTTGCTTTGAAAGTTTTTTTTTTTTTTTTGTTTCAATGTTACGCCGGAAGTTTCGAAACGTAGGAATGTTGTCATATTTCATTAAAAAACTAACGTTGACCATTAATTTTTTAACGGAAATAAGCAACATTGTTACTTTTTGAAACTTCCGAGGCAACATTACTCCTTAACGAAAATTTATGAGACAAATTTGCTACTTAACCCTTAATTTTTTTCATTTACATATAATATACTAAATTTACTAATATCATTATCATTTACTTCTTGGCAAGGTGAAATAACTTTTCATATTTTGTTTGTTCTATATATATATATTGAATAGATACACAAGTTACTTTTTTATGTCACAATTATTTTGAAATTATATCAATTAATTCCAAAGACAACCAATTATATTGACAGAAGAAAAAAACAAACGTTGAACTTTTTATGGGCAATGAACTTAGTTCAATTATGAAGAAGCGTCAAAAAAGCACATCAGTAGATGCTCCTATAAGTAATAGTCACATCACATCAAATGAATGAAACTTTGGTCACATAAAGGGGAACAAAGTTAAGATTCCAAATGCACTTTCTTATTACCACAAAGGAGGGGATTAATAAATTGATAAACCAAAAGCACACATTTATCATGAATTATGCAGCTCCTAAAGATCCTGTTTGTAGGATAAAAAACCAATCACATACATATCTCAAGGCTAACTTATGGAGAGTTAACTATGCATACTGAATCTGTACACTAACAATTTTGGGCACACAAATTCAAGTTATATCGATTGTTTCAATTCTGACACATAATGCACCATAATTACTGGTAGTTAAAAACTATAATTCACCACTAAAAACCGAAACAAATATCATATGATCATGCAAATTGATTTTAATGGGTCTGCATTGTCTTTCCACTAACAGATTTGTTAAAATTCCAAATTTTACCTTCTATTGCACTAAACAAAGCAGCCTTTTCCCTAAAAACAAATTGTTTTAGAACCTGAGTCCTGATTTAGGTGACCATTTGATTCACACTTCAATATAGAATCAATATCAAAATGAATATCAAATATAAAATTTACATCATAGGCCTTGAACTCTCTGATTCATTTTGAAGATATCCTGTAAGAGCATAAGGCCTGGCAAGTAAAAATGAATGGCAACACTGATTTGTTTCCTCATTCACTTTAAGTTTTCATTGGCTTCATCCTAATTCTTGTAGGATAAGAATTTAAACATAATTTGAGATTAGGGATAAGTCTAAAAAGTTAGTCATCCACATGAATTTTTAACCTCGCTTGTGCTGTCAAAAAAAATTATCATGAAATATATAGATAATTGGAAAAAGCCACAAAGGCCTTTCTAGCCGAGTGATGAACATTTGAAAAGATATAATATCTTCATGTTTAGAGTATTAAAGAGCTACTCACTCGGAAGCAAAGGCAATGAGCACAATATATTTGTGTTTGGATGCAGGCCATAATCACTTATTTGATAAAAACTAGGTTTTTTTTTTGGGGGAACCCAAACACTCAATATTAGCCATAATCTATTTTTCCACCAAAAGCTTGGTTTTGGTATAAGCAGGGGAGAATAACTAATATCTATTCCAATAATCAATTTTTGTTTTCCACAATCTATTCTTAGAAGCTAAACCAAACACTCTTGACCAAAAAACTTATGGGGGCAATAAGACATTAAATTCCTCGGAAAAAGCAAACATAAAACACCAAAGGGAAAGAGAATCATCATTTCTGGTTATTTTCCAACCTTAAATAAGCCAGATTTTAGAGGCCAACTAAAATGCAAACTTCAATGTAGACGTTTTGCAGGAAAAAAAATCTAGCAGTTGAATAGTCTGCAAAACTGCCGACCTTTACAACAAATTCATTAAAATGAAACCTAGTTAAAGAGATTATACAAAGATGTTGCTCAAAAGTAGATAAATTCACCAATGATTCTTAAACAGAAGAAATAAATCTTACAGACCCAACATAATTTTATATTGTCAAACAGGTTTACCATTTGCAGTATATGGGATGCAATTCTTTCGGTATCTAGATAATTAATATCATCAATCAGCCCCCATCAACTGCATAGAAAGAAATTAAAATCAGTGTTCGAGTTACAAATTGTTCCCCAGAAAATTACATTGTTTGATTTATGCTTCAGCTATACAATTTTGTAGACAATATGTTCACTTCTTGCTTATATTATTCACAAATTAAGAACACATTCATTTCATGATAACCCTAATTCTCTAATGCGTGAAATAATTAAAACTTTTAACTTCTCAAAAAGAAAAGTTTCCACAATTTGAGCTGCGAATGAAGTGATTAAAATGGAAATGAAAGCAGGATATATATATATATAGGTGCAACCAGCACCTCAAACTATTTTTGAAGGTGCAATCAACACGCTAAAATATTTATGGGTGCAATTTTGCCCCTCAACTATTAAAAATGGGGCAATTATCACCCCCAAGTAACAGACCCATTAACCTCTGTTAATTTATTATTCATCATTTTCATTAGACGCCGGGTTCTTCTCTCCTCCCTCACTAAAATAGACCACAGCTTGTTCAACATCCAAGCAAATCCTTTGATTTTAAAACCATTTTCAATGGAACAGAGGAAACATAGAGTGAAACCAACAAATAGAAATGAAGTAGAAGAAAAGGCAAGCACAAAGGCCCAGTTTTAGCGTGCCCCCAACTTAGCTTCTTGTATGACGGCATCCCAAATCAGGTTAGCCCCACCTGAATCATCTATGGAAGAGGCCAGAACAGAGTTGGGATCTCGGTTGAGAGTCCCCATAGCATATACAGGAAAATCTCTCGCCCACCAATCAACTGAAGAAAAGAAGGCGAAGCTATCGGGTTAGTCGATATTGTTGTGGAGTTGTCAGCCACTGAGAGGCAGAGTCCCGGATAACATTGAGGGGAGATAAACCCAACTGGCATTTTCTTGGTCTGTTGTAGTGAGGGAGGAGAGAATAACCTTGCATCCGATGAAGATGATGAATAGTAAACTAACAGAGGTTAACGGGTTTGTTACTTGGGGGTGATAATTGCCCCATTTTTAATATTTGGGGGCAAAATTGCACCCATAAATACTTTAGGGTGTTGATTGCACCTCCAAAAATAGTTTGGGTACTGGTTGCACCTTAACCCTATATATATATCAAGAACCATCTAAGACCAGTTTATTTTTTTTCCTCATAATGGATATGATTCATATGTTAGCTTCAAATTAGGTCTTCAAGAACTCAAGTATTAAACCAAAATCCTGTGTATCAAAAGAAATTATACCATAACCCTGTGGAGTTGTGAATTTCAGTCTTTTCTGAGAAAAAATGTGTTTATTTTCTTCACAAGCAACTTAAAATGATGAAAAATAAGAGAAATTGGAAAAAAAAAATAGAGATTAAAACTATCAAAGCTTTGTAAGGAAATTTCATTGTGAAGCATATAAAAAGCATTTTCACAAGTCAATTTACTAAATAGAACTTTTAAGTTTATTCATCAAATAATTATTTTCAAAGTTATTTCTTTAACAAAATCAAGAGAGATAAGAATAAATCTGAGAACATATAAACTTCAAAAAACTGAAAAAACAAAGAAAAGTAAGGATTTACATACACCAAGTTTTTAAACACAATGTCATGACTTAAACAATAAACTAATTAACAAATTAGTTGAACTAATCTACTAAATTAAAAATTCATTTACTTGACCAAGGAATAAATAGATGGGAAAAATAAAATTGTAGTTGATATGATTTCCAAAGCAATTTATAGAATATCAATTAAATTGGATATCTAATAGTTTGTTAAATGTCCATGTCAAGGGGGCTAGTATGAAATATAAAAAGGTGTCAATGGCCTACCTTAAATATATCTCCAAACATTCCCATAGGATTCTTCCGTTGTACTCCGTAGAACTTCTCTGCTATATCATCCAACATCTAGATCGAAGTTTTTCAAGTCAAATGATGATGAGTCTCTCTTTAATGCAGAGATGTAAATAATTAAAATATAAGTACATAATAGAGCTCACATATAATTTAAAATCATGGATAAATTAGGTAACGACCAATAAAAGTGTCAACACACACAACACAGACGCAAGGATTTGTAGGTGAGCTCACCTCGTTGAATGCAGGTTCTCTGTCAATACTTGATTTATAATTTGATCTCAACATATTAAAAAGAGGCAATGCATCTCTCTCCAGCCTGCAAGAAAAGTCGGAATCAGTTATCCTCCTATAAAGGGTTAGAAACTACAAAGAAACCATTAAAATGAGGCTGAAAGGCTCAAAATGCTATAAAGCTGACAAATCCCTTTTCACATCAGACAACAAAAGTACCTTAAAAGCACTATGCATGAAACATCAAACTGAAGCCATAAACACAACCACTAGACCATAACGTTTGTAAAGGCAAAGACATTGCCTTGAAATTAAAAGATTCTAACCCGTCCAAAACAATTACTAGAGAATGTGTCGTGAATTCAAACAGAATTGCTAGAAAAATTCTATAAAGCTACTTGGTACTTTTCAAAAGTCAGTACACGCAGATGATTGATAAGGAGAAGTCAGGAATACAAATTTGATCAATCAATCTATGAAGCAAGACAGCTTACGTTTGCAATAGAAAGCTGATGAACTGCATTAAATCTGTCTGAGGAAATTTAATCTCTTTAGATGCAACTGCATTCTTTATCTCTTCCATCAATATGTTAGCATCTCTCAAATTGCCTGAAGATAAATACCTGTGATACAAGAAAAGAAGCAACTCCTGAGTCTAAAACCCAGTTGTCATATACAAGAAAGTACTGGAGAGCGGCATAAGCAGGGAGAAAAGTATTCAAAACTCCAACAAATATATCAACATAAACAAAATAGAGGATAGTGCATCTAATGCTATCCTGAACATTCACTCTAGGATAGTGGCAGTGTATTTGGGTTAACAAGAAAAGCACCAAGGGAAGCTTCCGCAAAATCTCCAGTCAGATTGGTTGGCAATGGTAATTTTGACACATATAGCCTGTTTGACATTGGTTAATTTCCAAATTAAGCAGCTTTTTTCTTCAGAAATAAAAAGGTACTCATTTCTAATTTTGATAATGTTTGCCAATTTTCAAAAGTCTCATAATTTTCCAATTTTTTATTCTGCTGCCTTCGTATACTTTTTTAATATATAATGATATATTAGATACACGTATTGCGATTTTATTTTCAATGTTCTAACCAAATAAAACATTAGTAATATAATTAAAATTAACCATAGTGAATATTTTAAAATTATTTATTCATACAAGTGATATTAATTGAAAAGAAAATTATGTGTTAGTAATTCAATAATTAATAGTACAAAGCATTATTTTGAGAGATTTTTCAAACCCAGCAATATTGATAAAAGTGCTTATCATAATATTTTGCCAAACACAAACTGCCTCTTTATTATCATGCTCTTTATGAAAATCCTTTTGTCAAAAACGAAAGTTCCAACATAAGTAGAATCCACAGCAGTCCCAAACGTGATCTTAATCGTCCTAAAGACAACGAAACCCCTTTTTCTATTAAGAAAATATTATTTTCATGTCTGTCATTTATATGAAAGCGCTCTTGCATATGAAGACTTGGATTGGAAGACTTCAAGTGAGACAAGGAATCATAGCAATAGCCCAAGCCCAACAGTTAAATTTAAAGCCAGAACTATGTCAATGAAAACTTGGGCGCTAAAACATTCTGCTACACAAACAGCTGTCTAAGCAAAGTCAAAAGGCATTATAAGAAAATCCCAAGAATAATCTATATTTGTAATGCAATAGACAAGAACGGCCAAAATCCTATAGGATTGACATTGCAAAACATTTTGATGAGTTTGCTGCAGCTAATACTACTAAAATATATAGTTGTCAACATTATCAAATGAGAGAGGAGGAAAAGAGGGAGATTGGACCTGAACGATGTGGCCCGACTAAAAGGTTGAAAGTGCAATCTAGAAAAAGTAGAGGAAGGTGGGGTGGGAGGGCAGAAAGGGAAATTCAGGGTGATATACTTTGCTACCGCTGCCAATGTATGGCAAGCTAGATGACTGAGTATGAGGCAATAAAAAAGTAATTTTGACCATGCTTGGGTAGTGGGTAGGTGTACAGATTTATGTAAAGGATTCTGTGGGTGAGAGCAGACCACTGAAATGCGATCATTACTTTTCTTTCCTAATCTCTGCATTTTCTGCAGAGTTTATGGTTTTTTTACTGTTTTGTAACATAATCTGTCTTTGTTACCATAGGATGAAAGATTATTATCCAGCATTGATGCTGATCAAATTTCCTAGTTGTTTTGTGTTTGATTTCAATTATAGGAGCAGAAGGTTTCTATCACTTTCCTAAGTGAGCATTGGGATGATAATTGCTTTTACCTTAAAACTGCCCTAGCAATGGCCAAGTCATCTTCACCTGGATAACACTACAAAAAGTAAGAGGCATATCAGTTGAACCTTCTCAAAACAAGGACATTATGAAAAAAAGGAAATTCTCAATTACCTTTTTCCATATCAGTTATAGGACCCAATAATATAACACAATAACTCATAACAATACAACTAGATCATCATTGAACGCCTCAGCCAGATTTTAGTTAAAGAAGGGAAGAATTCTTTGGCACACCACACAGGAATTTGGTAAATTTGAACAGACAACAAGGTATGGGAATAAACAAAGAAAAAATGGAAAATGTAACGAGGCTAACCTTGCCCATAAAATCAACAAGAATAGAAGCAAACTTCTTTGGATGATTTCCTCTCACAAAATGGTTCGTTACTCTAGCCATATCCTGCATGTCAGAAGTATACTGTGTTAAGGGACCAGGAATAATGATCATATTACTTTCAGGGTTAAGTCAAGCCTTTCAAAATGCAAAACATAATCTCCTTTCCAAGTCATCTTAGACAAACTGTAGCATAAGGAGTATAAATTCAAAAGAAGCAGTAACAAAGAACATATACTTGAAGAAATTTTGATACATACCGCCTCAGGAGATTCATAATAAATGTATTCAGCCAGCATAATGTGCAATTCTGGAGATCCATAATTATTTGCTCCAAACTCTGCGGACCACCTGAACATAATAGTAATAACCACATTAACATAAGTTTAAATCAATAAACTTAGTAAAATTGTCATTTAGATTTCAATGAGCATTGCAATTCTTCTGTTATTGGGTAAAGTCAAGTAATTCAGATAATGGAGTGTCGCTTCAAGCACAAGTTCATTTTAATGAGATTCATTTGTGATTGGCTTATTTCTGAAATTCTTTCCTTATATATTGGCCAAACGTCAAGGAATTATAAATCCCCTTCTGATTCTGCTCATGGTATATGTGTGTGTGTTGCCCCTGCTTCTAGTTGATTAGTAGATCAACAAGAGAACTATCCATTACACTGTTTCTTCATCTTTTGGCACTATTTCTTCAAAACTGATTATAGGATATCTTATAACTACGAGAACTTCTGTAGACAAAGTAACTGTTTACTCATCAAAATCATTGGCACCAAAACACAACTTCTTTTAGGAGGCTTATTAACAGCAGAATTCAATTACAAACATCTTATAACTATAAATGGTGCCACCTGATAGCAGCTTTTAAGAATGAGGAGCAGCCCTCCACACGTGTTTTTGCAGCTCCAAGGGCTTCAGAAATCTGTTGCATGTCGTCATCAACTCTCAAGTTTTGTGGAAGTGGAACCCGAGGAAAAGCTTTGTAGATATTCTCAAGGCGGTCTGCCAGATATTTTTTTGTTTTTAGTTTGTAAAGAGCGAGGTTAGAACCAAAACGAGGAGTAAAAACATTTACAAAATCATGCAACAAAGACCCCACATGACAAATTTTCTAACTCTTCGAATGCATGCGGCATATACTAGGAGCATGCAAATTATCAAAAGTATGAAAAGCATAAAAGAAAAGGAATTATATTGCATCACAGATGGAAACAAGAAATGAACTGCTGGTATCAATAAAAATTTAAAAGACAGTAAAAGGGCTCACCAAGAGTTTCATTATTGTAAGGAATTTTTGCTTTCACAAGTGTCTCCACAAATAATAAAGCAAGCTCTCCCCCACAGGTGACCTAAAGAACAGAAACTATGAGTTTCTTACATGAATGTTCTTGCCACAATCAACGCTGATTAAATGTTAATTTCATTTCTAGAGATATTAAAACCTAGATTTCATTATATCAAATCAAATTAATTTCTGATAGAAATTTCTGTCATCTCATACTCGCAGGCTCGCGCAGCTGTGCCATCGCATTGTCCAACTATGGACAGCAGAAGCCAAATATAAAACCTCAAATGTTTAAAAGCAAACTCTGAAACCATATAATGCCTGATCAAGATTATAGTGAACTTCAATTTTGATTGAAGAGAAAGCTAAGCATACAACTCTATATACAAGATAATAGATTCAGCAAAATATGCATATACAAAGTAAATTACAGCACACAAAAACAATTAGATTTACATTCCCTTCAGTATTGGCATGCTTAAATTGAGTGAGCAAGTGACAATACACACACTAACCACAAATAAGGAGGAGGGAAACAAAAGTTGAAGTTCAAGGATGTCGAAGATTTTATTATTATTTTTTCCAACAAAGATGTCTAAGATTGGTTTTGCCATTATTTCTAGTGTCCCTTCTCATAAAAAGTCCCTTTAAGCTTGAAATATGGATAAAGCATAGGCAGTTCATCTGTGTTGCAAATTAATTGCAATTGAATAAATGGAGAGCTTTGACCAAAAAAATAAAAAATAAATGGAGAGGGACAAGAATAGAACTCTTGAATCTCGATCATATCAACTTATAAGCTTAAGTTGTTAACCTAAGGCCCATGATTGGTTTGATGACCATATCTAACAGAATCCATAAAAGTTATTACAACACAAATGGTCTGTATATGTGGGGATAAATATTTTGCCTTCCCGCAATCTCTGAACTTGTCTCTGCATCATTTTCCATTGTTAATAAATGGGGGGGAAGTTTTGCATAACTAACTGAAAATGGCTAAGAACCTCTTAATTTAGAAGAAATGCATTACATGTAAATAATCATTTTCCATCATCCCTAAATAGAGGCTGTTAACATGATAAAAGTTTGTGCAGAAAAATATTGCAATTAGAACTGTGCAACCTGTCCGCATGCCAATTGAATGCATGCTCCTGATTGTAAGAGATCTAATGCTTCAGAATACCTCTGAGCAGATACATATCTGCAGTTAAGTAGGAATGCTTCGTTAGTGTCCCCCTTTTGATGAAAATAAATTTATTTTATAAATCACGAGATAAATTCATTTCAAGATAAAGTGATCCTTTTAGATTAAGAGAAAATAACTACAACAGATCGACTGATCATTGAAAATTTCATTCCCATTGCAGACCAAATAATTAACAAGTTATATGGGATGGGATGTACACTTCTCTATAAAAATAAAGTACAAAGCTTTAATGAGGAGTATCATGAGAAGCTGCTTCAACCTGGCGCTGACAGATTTGTACATTTGTTGAGCTCCATAATAATTGCCCTCATTTACAACTTTCTGCAACTTATCAATATTCTGCATTTTGCCAAATGATAATAATAACAACAACAATTCATATTAAATCGAAAACATTTGAAGAAATGTCAAATAATTACGAGTGGCAGGAGCAAATCATACTCAGTGCAAGTAAGAAATTTTAAATTTGAAAAATGTTGAAGATGCAAGAATTCAGAAATAAATGTCCTTCACAATCTCTTACGCTGTATAAAGATAATCATATATCCAACATATAAGAAACAGAAAAACTCCTCGGCCATGGCAATTACACACCATTTGCTTAAGATGATCGTATAATGACCAGACTCATCCTTCACATATTCACTACAAACCAACGAAAGCACTGCCTCTATGGTGGACACTCGTCAGAGAAATTACAAACAAGAGACGATCATGCAAAACAATTCAAGAATATCCTTGTCAACTGAGAAGCGTAATATGGTCCTACTCAGACAATCCACATAAACCCATCATCTATAACATTATACTTAAGGCGTTAAGGTTCCAGACAAGTAATTTCCAGTGAGCTGAATCTAAAAATAGCATAAATTCTTTAAATTTTACATTCACTTCCTATTAATTTCACATGCAAAATTGCGAGCCCGTAATTTCCTGAGAAAAAGGAAGATACTAAGGAATCGCATATTCATGGATCGTACCTCTTGGACCGGAGGAAGAGCACCTCTTTTGAGTCTCTCTCGCGACATATGGATTTTCGATGCTTTAGTCAGTCTTTTCTCGTCTTCTAAAATGGCAGCGATCTCGATCGCACCCGTTGCTAACTGCACATCAGGACCAGAAGTGAAGTTGAGAACGAACCGAAGCAGATCCCAAGTTGAGTTTGATAGTGACCAGGCTTCTTCTACCAACTACTCCCTATAGCCCTTATTATAAGTCACCAACTAGCAAGTTTATTTGATCTTTTTTATAAGGCACTTACTTGTTTTCAATAAGCATTGATTATTTTTTTTTCATGTCGGTCCCTAATTAATAAAAGTAATGGATGAGAGTAATAATTAATATAATATTATAGTTTAATGGAATCAGTAGGAGTAATATTTAAAATTACTTATATTTTATGATAATTTTATTGACTTTAACTACTTTTATTGATTTGTGAGAAAAGTTAATTGGTGCCTTATAATAAGGATTAGAGGAGTACGATGGAATAAAATTGAGTTTGATATCTAAACAGCTCTCAATGGATTATCGTGAGAATTTTAGCGGCGAAATGGCGAGTCTTCTCACTGGGCTGGGCCTCTTTGGATTCACTTTAATTTAAGTGTTAAAGGTTAAAAAAAGTGTAGTAGTTTAAAACCCAACGCTCACACAGTGATCAAAAGAAAATGGAACCTATTTAGATTGCCCAGAGCGTTAGCTTAACTTTAAGTCAAAAAAGCTCAAAAAGTCAGTTAAGGAAATCTAGTTTTTTCTAAAAAGTTCTCAGATTTTTTATGTGGGTCCCGCCACTTCTACCATCATCAATCCAAACACAAATCATTATCTATAACCTGACTTTTTTCCTACTGAGCTTTTTCAAAAGTCAACTAGTTTTTAAGCCACCACTCCTACCGCCAATCTAAACAGGCCCAGAATCACCAGCAATTCCATTTAGATCCAAAAAACCCAAAAAGAAAAAAACATTGGCAATGGAAAATTAAACGGGAAGAATTAGGAAGGATTTAATTTTCCCAAAGTTTTAACAAGTTGTGAAACCCTCGTTAAAGCTGGAAATCAATATTTTGTCATGATAACAAGTGATGGTTTTTGAATTGGAACTAGTATAGAAAAGACATGCGTGAGCACACAGAGAAAAAAGAAAATTACTTTCAGTCCTAATTATAAAACAAAATTTATAATATAAATTATACTATAAATTTTGTCCTATAATTAGGACCGGAGGGAGTATAATCTTTAAAAATTGACAAAAATCTCATGGTAAAAAAATAGAAAAATAGTTATATGGTGTACCAAAAGTCTATTAAGAAACTTTATATTTTTCTATTGATTTTTTATCTTTCAATTTAAGAGAAATAATTGATCATAGCTATAAAGTTATAATATATCAATTTTGTAAAATTCTAAATTTCAATAATAAGTGGAAAGTTAAAAAAAAATTTATGCTAGGTCTTTTTATTGATTTATGAGAAATTTGCAATATCTTTTTTTCCCAGGGCCATGAAGTCATGGGTTTTTACTATTTTTAAATTTTTATTTAAGAAAATTATAGGAAGCAATAATTTATTCTATAATTTCTATTGTTGTCTTTTGATTTCAGATAAATTTAAACTTTAATATTTAAAGTTATGATTAAAATATTCAGATTTTTGGATTCACATTGGTGGCGAAAAAAAATTTAGATCCCAAATCTTTAATTATGAAACTAGCCTTTGCACAATGAATGATTATTTTAATCAAGGCACCATCACGAGCAACCTTATGTTTACAAATCATAAAGTTACATTAGTCGAATGGATGCAATAAAAGCAAGTTTTTATAGGGAACTTTGAGTTGGTTACCAAGTCCACAATAGAAGACATGAGGAAGCTAATGGGGTTGAGGAGGTGAAGGGTGTGGTGAAAGGAATATGCTAAAAAATTAGTTTATGAAATATAAAAATAATTTTTAATTTCTAAAAAGCATTAGTAGTAGAATCGAGAGGGGAGAGGGGTGCAACATGATAAGAATTCAAAATATTTTGAAACTACCTTTTCACGGCCTCTATTTTAAAAATATTTTATTTTATATTTTAATGTTTCAAAATATTTTGCTATTTGTAATTATCTTCCGGATATCTCTTTATTTTTTATCTTTATTTTAGTTGTTATGATATTCATGACAAAAGGAATATGTTTGAGGAAGGACTCTCAATGTAAAATATTTTATTTTATATTTTGAATTGTGAAATATTTTGTTATTTGTGTTTTGTAACTATATCCTAATACATTTCCTTATTTTGTATATTTACTTTAGTTGTTACATTATCTGTGGCAGGAGGAGGGACTCTCAACGTCCCTCCTTTTTAATAATCAATAGATTTGTGAAAATGTTATTAAAACTTATTAAAACCTTATATAAACTTGTGAAACCCTATTAGAAGTGGAAATCAATATATTATCATTATAGCACGTAGTGATTTTTAAAATTGAAATATGTGAAACTTTTATTAGTATTTGGTAAAACCTTATTTGAACTTGCTATGCCCTCATAAAAAGTGGGAGCACGTCTTTTAAATTCAATGAGACATTTATGTCATTTCTATTTAATTTTAAAAATGACAAATCAGGTACATACACCTCTATAATATTATGAATATTCAAAACATTTTTTTATTGTCTTTTAACATTTTTAAAGTTCTTTTTTAGGGAAAATGTGCAAATTCATGATTCTAAGTATGAATAAATTTAAGAATTTTTTTCATTTTTTTTTTAAATAATTAATTAATGACCTCTTAATTTTGATGAGGTGGTTGGGGATACCTTATAGTAATAAAAATTAGAAGGAGTACTAGTATAATGTTGTTTATGATAAACTAGTCCATTGGATTAATTAGACTTAGACCCCACCCCATTGGTTTGTGCAAGTCATACATTATCATTTTTTTTATTACGAAAATCAGTGAAAAATGTCTATTTTAAAGTTTTGATAGTGAGAACTCGATATGTTTTTAAATAGGGCAAATGTGCAAAAATACCACCAATAATTCTCTAATGTGTGCCTAGCATAATATAATTTTGTTGTTTGATGGTGTGGAGTGGTTAGAGGAGGTGATTGCTTCTGTCAACCGCCACCGCCCCTCTAACGATTCAACGATCTTCTCCTCCAACCACTCCACGCCATCAAACAACAAAATTATAGAACACTGGTAAGAAAACCAAAAATTACATAACATCATATCTTAAATAGGCAAAAGCAATCATCCATAACCTATTCAAACAACAACCAAATACCATATTCAGATTTTTAAAAATTAAAAATTACAAAACACAAAGGAGCAACAACCCAAATGTAACAACATCGATGTTAAGGGAGGATGAGGAAGAGATGATGTCTATGTTGAAGGATGACAAAGGAGAGGAAGCAGTGGCGGATCCAGGATTTTAGGTTTGTGGGTGCACAATTAGTGGTGGGACTCGGGGTGCCCCCGAAAATTTTTTTTTGGGAAAGTTTTAAACGCATTAAAAAACAAAAGAATATAAATAATAAAAGAAAAAAAAAACTTCAACTTAACAAAGAAAAATAATAATTAAGAGTCAACTAAATTCACATCAAAGGATGAAAAGACGGTATTTATAATTAATAAATTATGGATAAGTAAACTAAATGAAAGGTGTCTTTTTATATTTTTTTTGCGTCTCCCCTCAATGGAAGTTTGCTTAGCTCAACTGGTAGACTGCTAACTCTCAGGCGGCAGCACACCCATAGGTCTCAGGTTCGATACCTCGTGGTGCTGGTTTTGTGCATTTGGTTTTAAAAGATGCGTTTTCACTGTTTGAAAAAAAAAAAAATTATGACAGAAACGGACTGAAGGAATCGAACACGAGACACCTTGCAAATTAACGTAAACTTCTAACCAACCAGCCATCTAAGCAAGTTGATGGAGGATTCCTTCACAATATATATATATTATCAAAAGTTTAGTGTCTGCACTTGCCCACACTGGCCCCAGTGTAGGTCCGCCACTGAGAGGAAGGAGATAACCGCATCAAAGAATATTGATGACATGGGAGAAAGGAAAAGGATTATGGTGTGGAACCTAGATATGTTCCATGTGAGGACAACGGCCAAATGAGAATGGGGAGAGGAAGAAGACAATGCCATGGTGTCGTCAGAGGAGAATGGTGGTTGAAGAGGTTCGCCAGAGATGAAGAAGTTAAAGCCAATTGAGGCCAAAAGAAGGCAAGGCCAAAGAGGAAACTAGTTAGAGTGGATGACAAGTGTGAAAAATAGCAGCGCCCACAACTTAAAACAAACGGACGTTTGATGGACTAAACGCCCTTGACATTTATGCACTCCTTTATAATGATTATAAGCAATTTTGCACCTAAGTATTGTATATAATGTTAGACACATATATGCGAAATATATATGGTTATTTTTGCCTCCTTTCCCTTTTATATAAAAAAAGTATGGTACTCAAATTTCAATCTTTCTCACTAATGAAATTTTTAAATGGGGTTTCCCTCGCAATTTTTATTTTTCTTATTTTAAGAGGTGGGCTAATTCGCCAGCCCCCTCATGGTGTAGGCTGGACTAGGAAAACTTTGAGCCCACCAAGAGGCTATTGATTCAGCCTGTCTCTCTTGACCCATATATAGTTTAGTTGTTGTTTAGATATTAAGTGAGTGTTGCCAATGAGGATTGACACAGTTGGTTAAGGCGTCGGCCTTCACCCTAAAAAGAAAGAGGTTCGATACCTGTTGATCGATGTGAGGGCCTCATTGGTGGGCGATCTATAAGTATCTCTGTAAGTGCTCTTTGAGCCTAGAGGCATGCTCTGGCCCTTGTGGAATATCGGTGTCTACCCCCACCTAAACATTTTTTTTTATAAAAAACAGTAAGTGTTTAGGAAACCACAAAATCATAGTTTAGAAGTTTTTTTCGCAAGTCGAGATAAAACTCTTTTTACATATTTACCTTATAAATCATAAAAGTTATTTTTCAAAAACTAATCCAAATATACACTAAAAATTCTCGTGCATGTGACAAAGTAGAAGTATTCAACTCTTTAGCAAGCCAAAAATAATGGTTCATTCGATATTTAAATCATATTAATGCATGTATTTCTATTAAAAGATTAAAACTCCAATTTAAATGTTGTTCACTGATTTTTCTAATATTATTTGACACGTGTTAGCTACTGTTCTCATGAGCAAATCATGTGACTTAAACTTGTTTAAGATGACAATATGACATCACCTTAACTATATGAAACAAAACAAAAACATAAATAATTGCAAGGCCTTTTTGCCACAATTTCCTCAAAATGCAAGAATTTTTAAGAAGCAATAACATCAAATGTGAACTGAAAATTAAATTGACCCAATTAAATATTGCTTACAATGCAGTAAACTGAGAATAACAATGCAATGTAGTAACTAGAAATGGACATACTTTTTTGAAGTTAATTGACAAAATTTCTAACGTATTGGACACGTGTATCATGAACGTATTGGAAATGCTATGTCAAAATCAAGTATAATAATCAAATTAATATTATTTGAAGTAATGTATCAACATCCCATATTGGGAATGTATCGAAAAAGCCGTATCAAAATCGGTGTTTTATAGATTGATAATGATAGCTGACAAGTGCCCAAATGAAGATTTAGCCAAATATATATATAAAAAATAGTTTGTTGGATGCAAATGAGTAGTGAAAGAATCATCACTGAAAGGGAAATTGATTGCAATGTAGGAGATGCATGATCTTTTAGAGAGTTGGTAGAATTGAAATGATTAATTGCTGGCGTTATGATTACATTTTTTATAGGTAGGGACATCGTTTTATTAAGAGTATTCCCATTGTCTCAGACATTGTCTTGCCTCTAAGTGCCCAATTTTTTTTTTTTTCTAGGCACATATGTTAGAATATTTTAACGATCTAAACATGTTATTCATGGATTAACATATAGATCAATGCGGAAAACTGAATAAGAGATCACAAATACCTCCCGCCATTGATTTGTCTCCAGAAGCAAATAGGACGAACTCTGAGTCTCCAAACAGGACAAATCCAAGCCGCAAGAAGGAGAGCAGACTCGAGTCTCACTCTTCCGATCCTTCTCTGAAACTGCAGATGGTGTGCTTCCTCAAAATCAGAGCAGGTTCAGGGGACCAGACAAATTTCACACGTTCGTTTCCCTCTGACCATCGCAGAGCTAAAAAATGAAACGAATTCAATACGCACTTATTACGTATTAATTAGGCCGTTACGGTATTAATGGACGGTTATAAAACCGGTAATAATGTGGGACATAAATAGAATTAATTGGAACATTAATATGGACGGTTACAATATTAAATTCCAACAACATATACCTTTTTATTAAAAAGTAATCATATTTGAGACACTGTTAAGTATTAAATATGAATATCTTACTTAATAAAGATTTGAATATATGACGCCACATTATAAGAAACTACTCCCTCCGATCCTAATTTTAAGAACACATTTTGGAGTTGGTATTGGTCCCAATTATAGGACCAAGTTTTAATTTTTGTCAATTTCTTCCTAAAATGCCCTTATTGATACTTTCTCAATAATAATTAAACACAATAATAATTTAATAATGCACTTATATATTATATAAAGTAAGTAATGCTTGCAATTCATCAATGTCACATACATCTCAATTATACTGTTTTTTTTAATAAAATAATTTTGAGCAATTTTGTGATATTTTTCTCATATCTTCCCTACTAATACTTCCTCCACAATAATTAATTTAACAACATTCTTATATCCTACCGAGTGAGAGATTCTACTTTATTTTCATTTTAAAATAAAATGATTTTAATATTTCTTTAGAAATATTTTCCTATCCGAAGTGATTGATTTTTTAGTAATTAGTTAGCAGCATTTTTAATTGACGATAGGGACTTGAAGTTCAGCACAACATGTGCCTGAAGAGACTTGCTCTGACAGCCTATAGATTTTGGGCTCGTAAGGGAGAATGAAGAGCATGTGGGGAGAGACAGCTCAGAGATGTGGTTCCTCCCTGTAGCAATTCTTAAATTTTAAGTAAGGGTATTTTAAGAAAATAAATATAATTAACTAATTTAACTTCTCTCCTTAATCTCTCCAAATTCTGGTAAATAGTTCTTATAATTAAGACCGGAGGGAGTAACTCTTTTCGCTAGATTCAACCCAATTAGTTTCATATTTGCATTTTTAGTCCTTATTTTCTAAATGCTTATTTGGAGCTACTTATCATAAACATATTTGTATAAAGTTGAGATAAAAATTTTCTCATATATTGTAAATCATAATGAAAAAGTGCTTTTAAAAAGTTATGATTTCAAACACGTTGTAAGGTGTTGGTACGCCACTTGGTAGGGTAGCCAAGTTCATTGGGCAATTTTTTTAAAAAGAAATTAAATACCTAAAAGTTTACGTTATTTCTTGAATTTTTCTTGAATATGAACAGACATTTTTTTTCACTTAAAATAGTAAGTGCTTTTTAGAAACTTTATTTGATTTTTAGTTAGACGAGTACAGATTTGAAGTTTTGTAATTTTTGGAATATTAGTTAATTGATGAGTTTGTTTTGAATAAGATCCAAATTAAATTAAATAATATCTAAAAAATCTTATAACTTATAGGCTTAATGTTTCTGTTTTTACTGCAGAAATATTTTTTCTGTCACACTCACATAAAAGTGAGTGGGTCACATTGTAAAGAGAAGAGAGATAATATATTAGTGGGACCCACTCACTTTAATGTGAGTGTAGTAGAAAAAATATTTCTGTAGTAAAAACAGAAATGTTAAACCCATAACTTATTGAAAGTGATACCATTTAGGCATTAACAAGTGAAAATGACAATGTGACATCATTGACAAATTATGAGAGTTTTCATATATTATTTTTCTTTATTGAGACCTTGGTGCTATTTTTCTTCAAATGTTCTATGTTAATTTTACTTACTAAAAATATTTTAATTGAGGTATAGTCTTCAATACAAATAAGGAAACATGATAAATAAATACTATTTGAATTTGTAAAAACCTCAGAAATCTCCCGAATTTGTAAAAAGACCGAGATGTACTAAGGACCTAAGAGAGATATGCAAATTCGGGTGAAATTACCCTTAATTTTAAATAAAGTTTTTTAAAAATAAAAATACCCTCACCAGAGGGCCGCAAACGAGGGGGTGGGGTTTTGTTTTAAAATAAAAAATATTCTTTGAATGGGGCCACCCCCCAAGCCCCACACATCCATGGAAGCCAAGTGACCCACCAGTTGGGTTACTTGGTTCCTTTAATATATATATACATTAATAAATATATATATTCTTTTTAACATTTTCTCAACGATATTTACAAAACTTGCAACGGTATTTACAAATCCTGTAACGTCATTTACAAATTTAATAACGCCATTTACAACGTTTTTTTTTTCAAGTTTACATTTTTTCCTCTTTAATGCCTCTGAGTGAAAAAAAAAATGCATATTTACAAAACTTATAACGGTATTTACAAAACTTGTAACGGTATTTACAAATCCTGTAACGTCATTTACAAATTTAGTAATGTTATTTACAACGTTTTTTTTCAAGTTTACATTTTTTTTTTCTCTTTAATGCCTCTGAGTGAAAAAAAAATATGCACATTTACAACCGTATTTACAAATCCTGTAATGCTATTTACAAATTTAGTAATGTCATTTACAACGTTTTTTTAAGTTTACATTTTTTTCCTCTTTAATTCCTCTGAGTAAGAAAAAATGCATATTTACAAAACTTGTAACGGTATTTACAAATCTTGTAATGCCAATTACAACGTTTTTTTCAAGTTTACATTCTTTTCCTCTTTAATGCCTCTGAGTGAAAAAAATATATATGCACATTTACAAAACTTGTAACAGTATTTAAAAATCCTGTAATGCTATTTACAAATTTAGTAAAACCATTTACAACAAGTTTTTTCCTCTTTAATGCCTCTGAGTGAAAAAAAAAAAAGAATTTTAAAAAAACGTTGTAAATGTCATTGCTAAATTTGTAAATGGCGTTGCAGGATTTGTAAATATCGTTACAAGTTTTGTTAATGTGCACTTTTTTTTTTCACTTAGAGGCATTAAAGAGGCAAAAAAATGTAAACTTGAAAAAACGTTGTAAATGGCGTTACTAAATTTATAAATGGCGTTACAGGATTTGTAAATACCGTTGCAAGTTTTGTGATAGTGCATATTTTTTTTTTCACTCAAAGGCATTAAAGAGGTAAAAAATGCAAACTTGAAAAAAAAAAACATTTTAAATAGCATTACTAAATTTGTAAATGATGTTACAGGATTTGTAAATACCATTACAAGTTTTATAAATACCGTTGAAAAAATGTTAAGAAGAATATATATATTTATTAATGTGTATATATATATTAAAAGAATCAAATGACTCTATGGATATGTGGGGTTCGAACCCCCCATTCAAAGAATATATATATTTTTAAACAGAACCCCACCCCTCACCCCTCTCACCGGCGGCCCTCTAGCGAGGGTATTTTTATTTTTAAAAATTTATTTAAAACTAAGGGTAAAAGAGTAATTTCACCCGAATTTGCATATCTCTTATAGGTCCTTGGTACATCTCAGTCTTTTTATAAATTCGGGAGACTTCTGTGAGTTTTGCAAATTCAAATAGTATTTATTTGTAATTTTTTCTACAAATAACTAAAGAGACATTTAAAAAAAATCAACATATATTTATTACATATAACTAATTTAACTAATTTATTTATATTTATAAATTAATTATCTAACTCTAATCTTTATAAGCAGAGGGAGTATTATTTTAAATAAAAATTAAAATATACTCTAAAATATTGAATTTTATTGTTCTCATGAAAAAATTAATAAAAATAATTTAAGCCAATTTAAATCCAACCAAACCTGTCAGAAACAGAGTAGAAGGTATTATTTTTTTTTAAAAAAGTAATGAGATAGAATATTATCACTGCCATTTTTTTGTCACTAGTTACTACCACTTTTTCATCGTTAGACTAGAATCTCATTTATATTTATCATTTCTCTCCTCGGATTAGTAGTTAAAATAATTTACCAATTTTCGAAGGTTTGGTGAACGGAACATTTTGGCATTACGTTCTGCAGCTGCAAAATGGCAATGCCCGTTCTTACATTTCCTTCTCTGTTCTTCTCCTCTGTTTAACTCCGGTATCGCGATTTCTATAATTCCATCTCCTCTGTTCTTCGATCTTGGTTAATTGCTGAAAAACTTTGTTGTACAGCATTGATGGCCGGGAAAGGAGCTGGTGAAGGTTGATCTGCTCGCCAATTAGAAGGAAATTGGCGTTGAATTTGAGAAGAAATTGGGTGTGTTCTAGCAGGATATAAGGCGGAGAGATAAAGCTAGGGACAATCCTGTGCATGCCCTAAACCTCGAAGTCCGTTGTCGCATTTGTTGCCTGACCTCATAGACCCTCCTTTGGGTCCCTCTTCATTTCTAAAACCCTAGCCATGGCTGAACCAATTTCATCCTCTGATTTGACTTTCCATGATTTATCATCCGAGTTCGATAACCTCCCTGTTCCATCCATGGATCCGCTCTTTTTCTCCGGCGACGACCATGCCCTGCCCTCTGAAGCATTCGCATCAGATTTTGACTTAGCTATGGAGTTCGGAAATGATGGAGAATTTGAGATTTCCTTTGACGATCTTACCGATCTCCATATTCCTGATGAAACCGATGATTTCCTACTCCCCGATAACTACGGTCAACCGCCTGGATCGCATGAGTTGAATGACCATGATAAGCAGTTGAACTACTACAGTTCCAATTCTGGGTTACCTCACCCGGATAGTTGTTCAGGTTCGGGGAATCGGAATCCTGATGTTGCAGAGTTTTTGAATACACAATCACCTGAGTCTGGTAGTTGCGAGCATTCTGTGATACACTCCTTGGATAATTCTGGTGATCGGAACTCGCATCATTCACTGCATGTCAAGGCTTCGAGCTTCAAATCACCAGATTCTGATTCTTTCGACCGGGAATCTTCTGGTGGGTCTATTTCATCCCAGGGTTCAGGCAACGGTGGTTTAGGTGACTCGCGTGCTTCTGAAGTGATGAATAAGTCTTCACCGGATTCTCACTGCGACGACAGAGACATTTCTTCTCATCGGATTGCTGATCAGAATTTAAAATTGGAGGACATGGGTAAAAATTGTGATTTGAAAAGGAAGAAGCAACAGAATGAAGGAAATACTGAATCCAGAACTACCAAGTATCGAAAGTCGCCGATGCCTACAGTGGATACCGCTCAACAGCCTGGTCTCAATGCCGTGGATGAAGAGGATGGGCGAAGGAAGGCTAGGCTGATGAGGAATCGAGAAAGTGCCCAGCTCTCCAGACAGAGAAAGAAGCACTATGTGGAGGAGCTTGAGGAGAAGGTGAGGTCAATGCATTCAACCATAACTGATTTAAGCAGTAAGGTATCGTTTGTTATGGCAGAAAATGCTGGTTTGAGACAGCAATTGGGTGCTGGTGGAATGTGCCCGCCACCACCAGCTCCAGGGATGCACCCTCATCCTCCAATGGCACCCATGACCTATCCATGGGTGCCGTATGCACCCTATGTTGTCAAACCGCAAGGTTCTCAGGTTCCTCTGGTTCCAATCCCCAGATTAAAGTCTCATCAATCGCAATCTGCACCAAAGGCCAAAAAGTCCGATAATAAAAAGACTGAGGGAAAAACTAAGAAAGTTGCCAGCATTAGTTTGTTAGGTTTGCTTTTCTTTTTATTTCTTTTTGGTGGACTCGTTCCTCTTGTTAATGTTAAGTTTGGAGATATGGGGGACAATGTTCCTAGGAGGTCTATTTCAGCTAATGATAGATTGTATGGTCAGCACCAAGGAAAAGCTTGGGAGGTTGGTGGTCATATAAATAAATCTGAAGGAGAAAAGGGAGTAAGATTCGCTAGCGGGAATTTGAGTATTTCTGATAGAATGTTATATGAGAAAGGTCACAAATTAGAAGAAACACTGAGACAGCAGGACTCACCATATAGAATGAACTCAGATGACTTTGTTCATAGGGGAAATGCTAGTGAGCGCGAGCCTCTTCTTGCTTCTCTGTATGTTCCAAGGAATGATAAGCTTGTGAAAATTGATGGTAACTTGATAATTCACTCTGTTCTGGCTACTGAGAAAGCCATGGCATCTGATACTGCTCACACAGAAAAGAATGTGAGAGAAGATGGATTGGTGATTTCTGAAAATTGGGATTCTGCACTGGCTATTCCTGAAGTTGGAAGGAACAGGGGTCAACATCCTCACTCATATAGGAGCCCACCCGAACAGCGGAAGGCTCTTGCCTCTGGTTCTGCCGAAACATTGAAGAACCATTTAAAGTCAACTGCGACTGATGGTAAAATGCAACAATGGTTTCGTGAAGGTCTTGCTGGTGAGATGCTTTTTCTTTGTCTCTTTCTGAGATTCCCTTTACATGTAGATTGCTTGGTAATGCTTTTTTTTTCTCACTGACTTATGTCATAGTTGTTATCTAAGCTGGTAGCTAGCCTGTGCCATATAGATTGTCCAAGTACACGTCAAAGTTGTCAGAACAATGTGAAAAAACCATCATACTGTTTGGTGATTGTGAAATCGTTTTTCTTACTTGTATGTTTGTTATGAGTATTCTTAAACTTTTGAGGTCTTTTATTTTGTAAAGCACAGTTCTGTGGCCTATTTTGAAGTGTTGACTTTATCAAATATCTTTTTCTATTGGTATTCATACAGTCAATAATACACTCCACTAGTTAATGCATTTGTGGCTTTTCTTCCAGAATGCTTGCCAATCTTCCTTATCCTCCTTTGTGACATTTTTCCATTATGAACTTAAAAGGGGGCAGCGATGTTTCCTTTGTCCTTTTCCCAGTTTTGGTAGATTAAAAGAATTTTATCCAGTAATAATGTCAATGATCTGTGTAAATTCAGTGTTTACTTTTTTCAGATAGACATCTGTAAACTCACAATTAGAGTTTTGCATTTTGCTTGATCATTAAGCAGTTAGATTGTAATATATATCCCGTTATTCAAAATACTTATAATGCAACCTAAGAGAACATCTGGAATTTTATAGTAATCTTTTATTGGCAGTTGCTTGTCATTTTCAATAATACTGACTAGTATGTAGCAGGGCTAAGTTTGTTGTAATGCTTGGCTACACTTACTAACAGGCACAAGATTGACCTTTTAATTGGCACTATTCATTTCCCATGGTCTAAGTTCTTAGTAAGGAAGATGCCTCATATTTTAAGTTAAACCACAGTCGGGGATGACTTTGATTGCTAGTTATTTTCTATCTTGTGATGTAACATTTTTCTAAGCTATGATTTAAGCATCCTTATATCTCTCAATTACTGAAGGTTCTAAGTTCTTGATGCAGGGCCAATGTTGAGTTCTGGGATGTGCACAGAGGTTTTCCAGTTTGATGCCTCACCGAAACCAGGAGCTATAGTTCCAGCATCATCATCAGTTGCAAATGTTTCCGCTGTTAACCGTCAGAATGATACAAGCATCAACAAGAGAAGGAATAGAAGGTTCCTTCACAAGCTACCACATTCCTTTGCCAGATCTTCTGGTCTCAACGCAAGCGAAGAACATGTTATGAGAAATTCCCAGAATGAGAACCTCCATGGTAATGAATCATCATCTTCCATGGTGGTTTCGGTTCTTGTTGATCCCAAGGAGGTTGGAGACGGCGATGTGGATGGTGTGATGAAGCCTAAATCACTTCCTCAGATTTTTGTGGTTGTGCTCATAGATAGTGTCAAGTATGTCACTTACTCGTGTGGCCTTCCACGAGCATCTCACCATCTTGTGACTGCCTGATCGTCCCTAGGTTTGAGAAACCTTTAGCTGGGACGACAATGTTTTTGTGAGAGATATCTAACCTATACATCATTTTCTCCCTCAAACAAGAAAAGAGGACAATGAGAGGGAGAAAATGAGAAGCTGAGCTCCTATTCTGTACATAAAATGGTTTTTTTTTTTATATACTAATTTTACTTTACCGTATTGTGCTTGTATTCTGTAAAAGACTTTCCAGAGACCTTAACTTAAAGCGGGAATCCTGTGTAGTAGTACTAGTATTTTGAACTTAGGACCTTGAGGTGATACTTTTTTCAACTTACCAAGAGGTCTACAAATCTGGTGATAATATGCAATATTTTAGATCTTGAAGAATTTCCCTCGCCTTTTTTCGGATGCACAAGAATTAGCTCTGTATTAGTAAGACCTATTAGTTTTAAATATTATTCTGGTTAATTTTGTTCATTAAATCTCTATTCTTAGGACAGTTATTCTAGAAAAGTGTGTTTATGTATAAATATAAGGGGTAATGGGCAAAAATACTCACAAGTTTTGTTTAAAAGTTTATCCACTACTATAAGGGTTTTTTTTTTTTTTTTTTTGTAAAAATGACTGGAAAGTTTAAGAAAAGTGTAATAGAGACAATTCCGTTAAATTATTTCACTTTGACCGTTAAAGATGGAACGTTTGACTGTTGATGGTGATATAGAAGGTGACTTGGTTGGGTTCACGGAAGTGCTCATCTGTATATGCTCATTCTTCTAATTTTGGGGGTGGGGGCATTTTTTTATTTTTATTTTATTTTATGTATATAGATTAAATTATATGTTGTATTCTAAAATATTTTTTGTACCCAGTATCTTAAATTAATTAATATTTGGTCTTGCATTTAGAAATAATTTTCTTGTGACACCAGTATCCTAAAATATTTTTCTAGTAGCATCAATATCCGAAATATTTTTTTAATACTTAATATATTAAAATAATTAATTTTTAGTGCATGGAGTATTTTTTTTTTAAAAAAAACTTTTACTTGAGGATGAGTATGTGAGAAGCACGAAATGGAGATTCGACTTGGGCCACTTAAATCCACGTGTCACTCCCTATTGCCAACCAAGGAGCTGACATGTAAAGATGTGTGCCTAAAATAAAATGAAGGAAAAATAATAAAAATAAAATAAAATTGTCAAATATAGCGACACCGTCAAGCCTGAGCTCAATTCGACAGATTGAAACGCGAGATCCAAGAGGAGCGAGCGATAGCGACTTAGGAAGGCTGATGGTTTTCGAATCTGGGATAAAATAATCGGACCCCCAAAAGGAACCCTAAATTGCAGAAGATATCGAGACCTTCAAACCAGAGACCACGTCGACAGCTGTAAACGCAAGAGGGAAAACCTTTTTCGAGTATTGGGTTCGTTGTGAAAGTGGTCAAATCCATTCATTATTGCAGTCTATCTGCTATTTAAAACGATGTCGTTTTGTTTAATGAACAGATCCTAATCCTTACTGTCCAATAAACGAACACTCAAACAGTATCTGTCAAATTAATCAATACAGCGTCGTTTCAATGCTTGATGCAGACATGAAGCGCCATTAGCAGATGCAAGTTCAGATCGTGTTGGGACCTTATCCGCTTCATCGGAGGAGCGTTGCATTTCGAGTGGAGAGGCTGAGTTAAATCGGCAAAGCATCGTCTAGGGTCTGCAACAGGTTGAGTTCAAAATCATGTGCAAGAGATATTTGTTTCCTTCTCTTCTCTCTCTCTCTCTCAATATACTGCTCTTTTTCATGAGGAAATGGTCTTCTGGAATGATTGATATTGAACTGAATGTTTTATCTGGTGAATTGTTGGTGATTGCCATGGCTTTGATGAAAACTATAGTTTGAATTGGAATTGGCCTGAATACTTAGAGCGTGAATTGTGGTGTGTGAGCCCGTGATGTGTTTGCGGGAGCAATTTTTTGTTTTCCTCAACTGTTAATGAGAGATCGGAATGGAGAAGTTCAGCTCATTGGTTAAGTTTTTCTTTTCTAAAGGCGTTGAAGAATTGGATTCGTACTTGGAGTTGTTTGCGGAAGAAATTCACATGCTAGTTTGACGGTCCAACTATAGTCACTAGATGCAATTCAATTCAAGTGTTTGATAAAATGCTTGAAAAGAAAAAGAGTTATGCTTAGTAGTGTCTGATCTAGATCCTCTTATTTTCAACTTATCGTTTTTTTATAAGCAGAGAAGTTAGGCCAAACAAGTTCTTATAATAAGAAAAACTTATTTTACACTGAAGAAAAAAGCAAAAGCTAAAAGCTCATCGTCTCATCATCGATTGCGTCTCATCATCTCTCGTTTGCCTTCCACCGTCGTCTGTGTCCCCCGCCTTGGCTCTTTCAGCACCGTCATTCTCAGGTTTGTTTCCCTTCTCTCCCTTCTCAGTTGAACTTAGTTACTCGCCGCCGACCCTCCAGCTTACTTCTGCAACTTTCAGAATTTCCATGAGCGTCTTCTAAGCAGAACTATATCTATCGTGATTGCGTGTTCCCTCTCATCTTTTCCCTCATTTTCATCGCAGTATCAATATGTCACTGTTTGTTTATATGCGGCTGTTTGAAGTAAAATTCATCGCAGAAGTTAATTTCTGTGTTCGACATGAAGTAGAAAGACGCATTATGCTTCAAGAATTCATAGTTGAGCTTTCTCACTTGCACCTGCAAGGAACTTGCATAAAAGAGCTGATTTGAGTCAAAGTAGCTCATACATTAGGTTTCTTTGGGTTCTGGATGGGTTTTTCTAAGGAAAATAGCCAATTAACAAATTTTATTTCTGAACCATTTTTGAAAGCTTCTGTGTAATTGTTGTAGTAATATTGTTTAGTTAACGCACAACTTATATTGGGTTCTGCAGAAACCAGAACCTGCTGCCCTCGATTTTTGTTTTTCCTTGATTCAGTAATTGTTCATTTTGCTTTGCCCTTTATTTTGGAAGTCCAAATCCTTTTGTGATCTTGTTGAGCCAGGCAAACCATCTGGCATTTGATTGTTCGGTTAGAATTTATTGCAGGCTCTGTAATTGGTTTCATTTAATTTGTGGTCTTGCTAAACTATATTGGGATGTTACAGTGGTATTACTTTGAAGTTTCACTTCTCAGTGGTGCAATGAGTTGTTGACTTTTGAGTATGAGATGCTGCATATGTGACTTGGTTGAAACTCACTCTGATTTCTTCTTAGCCTGGAACTGTAGTGTTAATTCATTGTGTTATCTTCACCTTTAAGAGGCTAGAGGCTAGAATTTTCCTTTTGTTCAGGTAATTGCCACTTCATATCAGCAGGATAAATAACCTGGCATGTGTATCTATTGTTATAGTGGAAATCCAGTTAGATGATACAGTCATTGTTGTTTTTTATTTATCGGTTGAATTCGGAATTGCCCTGAACATAGTAACTTGTCCATATAGCGTGGGAGTCAGAAAGTCTCCAAACTTGTCCATATTGGAACTTGTTATAGTGGTATTGCAACAAGCATGCTTAAAACATTAGACCGAATGGCCAATGCAGCAGAGAGCCATAATGCAACTAAAGCTCAGTAATCCTGATTATATTCCTAAGAGTCAAGAAGAATGTAATATTGATGAAGAAATGTGTATCCATAGTCATAGAAGAATAGCAGATAATAGTTATATGGATGGAGCTCGAAATCAAATAGCATCAACATTAATGGAAAATAGAAATAGGTGATTTCAAGTGAATGGAATACTGGTTGACAATTTGTACGCAAGACTGTTGATGATTTCTTGATTGTGCTCCACTATTGGCAAATCTATTCTCATAGTATTTTTATTTTGTGAATATATTGATAGTTTAAAGGTTATTTTATCATATATCTTTTATGATAATTTTTATTTGAAAAAGTGCTTATGACAAAAATGTTGTCAAACAGCTTATTTTTAATTTGAGCTTTTAAGTAACTTTTAAGCTAAAAAATTTATGTAATTATCAAACAACTTTTAGCTTTTTTAAAAAATTCTTTTTTTAGCTTTAGCTTAAAAGTAGCTTTTAGCTTAAAAAAAAGATGATCCAAACAGGCTCTTAAAAGTTTGTAACTTGCTATGTTAGATTGTTAGATACAACCTTGACTAGACTTAACTAATGATGCACTCAATCTTCATAGGAGTTTGAGAATAAGAGACATGGCTTTGAGGCTTCGTAAGAATTATCAGTTAAGAGTTAAATTTCTTGAATAAATTGGATTTTTTTGAGTTATGCCATTGTTGCTTATTAATGTTGAGTGTAACTTTCTATTGGGTAATTATTGAATCTTGTTTATGAGAATTACTGTCTTTGAAATGAGGAATTATGTGATGTAGTTGCTGAAAAGGGCATTGAAGGGGAAGTTTTAGGTTAGATAGGTGTGAATATGAAAGGAATTCTTATTGCTTCCATTGGATACATGGTTACTGTTAAACTTAAACCAATTGGATTGTCATGGTTTCTTTAGGTTTATTGATAGATAACAACAGTCCTTCTAAATTTTATGTTCTGTTTACTATGAATGCAATTACTGTCTCTGTCTTTCTTTTCATGTTATGCTTACACCTTCACCCAAACATAAAGGCCAGATTGTTTCTGTTTTCTATCACATTTTCTTGATAGTTATCAGGTGCATTATAAACCATTTCACCTTAAAAAAATATATGAAAGGAATATTATTCTCGGAAATCATTTTGTAGGCAAAACACTTCAGGTTTTACCTGTTTCCTTGTCCAGTGAAGGTCAAAACTTTTGTGCTCTCCTTTATAAATTTTCTTCTTTCATAAGAAAACAGGACATAACTTCTATATATTTAAAGGCCAAGATGCAGAGTCCCGCTATCTGATAGCTAGAATTAATGCAAAACTGAAACAGATGGGAAGCAGAGTCTTTTTGCTCAAAGGAGTGTCATGCTCATCAGCAATGTGTAATAGCTTCCTTTCCAACTCCAAGAGAAGTTTCAACTACTTTGGTTTCCCAAGAGTTACTGTTCATCACAATAAAGTTCGAAGCTGTTCATCAACAAAAACTCTGTCCTCTCTTCCACCTCCAGATGTAACTCGTTTGGCAGAAACAGCTCGAATTGCTCTTACATCAAATGAGGTGATTTTAACTTGATAGACATGATGATTTATTGCAAGGAATTTGAGTAGTTTTGCTTATTCTTTTTTCCTTGTTATTTATTTTGCTTTTACAGTATTTTTTTTTTTTTTTCGCAGGTGGAAGAATTTGCTCCTAAAATTCAACAAGTGATAGATTGGTAAAATATTTTATTATCTACGCCAACTCCTTAAAAGGACTCTCAAATTTCAAACTCTACGTTGCACAGCATTATGAACGTTGCAAAAAAGTAACTGAATTATTTGCGTGCTTTAAAATTTAATTGTTCACTGTTTATTGAACTATCAAAATTTTTGTTTTTCTCCTTCATGTTGCTTCTTCAATAGCATTGTTATGACTATTACTTTTCTTATAATGTAAACTTCAATGATCAATCAATTGGTTTAAATTGGCTCTTGTGGTAGGTTTGGACAGCTTCAAGGTGTTAATCTCGAAAGCATTGAACCCTCTATCAGAGCAGGTTCTCTATGACCTTTTTGACATACATCTACTAACGAAAATGTCATCCAAGTTCAGCTAGTAGTTATTCTGTCTCCATATACCAGCAAAATGTATTGAAAATTCTTCATAAATCAGAAAATCGTTCTATTGCATCAGCTTGTGGTTATTTCCCCTTATTTGCAAGAATGGTTTTTTGTAGTACTATAAACTTGTCCTGTTCTTTCATAAACTACGATACATCCATGTTTCAAAATTGCTTTGTTCCTACTAAACTTGGAGAAATAGGGTATGGTCGCTGTCTCACTCACCACATATTGGCAACTGAATCAAGCTATCTTCTTTTTTACTGATTGCTTTCCTAAGTTTCATCTTTGATCAAGCCCGTTTTGTTTGAATGATAACTATAAGATGAATATTAACATATTGTGGTTCTTGTCTTTTCCCTTTACTGTTTCATAAACAGATAAAAAATAGGAAACACAGGATAATACATGTTATGCTTCTTGCTTCGGGTGGGACTGATTGATCTGTCATATTATCTGCAGATACTGAAAACAACAATGTGCGTGATGATGTTCCTGAGACTTTCGACGATAGGTAACTAGGGTTATTCATTATTTTTCTAGTAAACATTATTGGAAAAACTAATGGTACGAACTGGGTAATAATGTGTTTGATAGGGGCACCATGGTTGCTTCCATTCCAAGCTACGAGGAGCCTTTCATTAAAGTTCCCAAGGTCTTAAACACGGAATGAAATTGAGTAGCTGAGTTTTGAAGGATATGCAGACAATTATTTTGTAATGAATTTGTTGTTAATTTACATGAAGTGGCCAATTATATTGCATTTCTTATGTGGGATTCAGCTTTACCAAATTCATTTGAGAGATCAAGATGATTGAACAGCAAATATAATGAATAAGACTTCTCTATGGCACAACCGATGAGATGAGGAGGATTTCACTATTACCTCTTCTTGAAATTTGGAAATATGATCAAGTCCCATTAGTTTTAGGAAAAAATAGAGAGAATGACTTGGAGAGAATAATATTTATTAGGAAGGACCGTAAAAGTTGTAATTGTTTAAAATGATCAATTGTCAAAATATAAATTTAAAAATATGAAATTGTCCTTGATTAAACTTCTTACACTCTCTCATTGAATATTATGGGAGATTACGAAAAAATGAGTCATATTATTTACTTGTATAATTTATAGTTTTATAATTAAAGAGTTTGATTTGTTATCATGTGCCATAACATTGGAAGGCCACGCTCTGAACAGGACCTTATCAATTTTTTTTTTGTTGAAAAAATAGATACATATAACATTTATAACAAATTAAAAAAAAATTGAAATTTCCTAAAAGTATATAATATTATTTTCAATTAAATTTTGTGTAAATTTTAAAATTAAAATTAAATTTTTAACCAAACTGAAAGATGTTTGTGTTATTATTTTTTTTTATAAATATCTACATAAACGGTAAAAAATGAGAGAAATTGTGTTAAATGTAATTAAATTTAGAAATTCTTATTAATTTTAAACCTAGAATGTGGGAGAAAATGTAAGAGGTTTGATTAGGGGCAATTTAATATTTTTAAATTTTTATTTTGTTCATTAGTCCTAAATAATTACAATTTTTACGATCCTTCCCAATAAATATTTTCTACTCTAGATCCTTTGTTCTAATTTTCCTTTAATTTTATCAATTTACTTGAAATTTTTAAACCCAAAAATGATTAAAATAATGGTGTTAATACTTTTTTTATATTTAAAAAAAAAAGCCACGCAGCATAATGGTGCCTAAAATTAGTCCAAGAGGGGAAATTATCTGATAAAAAGGAAAATGTGGGTGTATGGTGATTAGGTGGTTACAAATATGAAGTTAAATCAAAATAATGGAGGCATCCATCACACCTAATCAGCACAAATAATCAACATATATTAACATATTCAAGCACTAGACTCGTCGTTTGAGCCTTCATTACATTTAGCATACAATCGTTTTTGAGCTTTGTAGGAGTACATTGCATATATATATAAATTTAAATATCAAAACAAAGGCATCCATTTCAATCAAAATATTGTTATATCATATATCTAAGCCACACATGCTATATAAAAGGATATCTGATAATCATGGGTCTAGAAGGGGTGTGGATCAAATCTCCTACGACTTTGAGGTCCACTAGAATGAATAAGATCCACACCCCTCTTATACTTGGGAGGGTATCATTTCCTCTCTCTTAAAGGAGGTCCATCCTCAAACCTTTTGATAGAAGTAGGATTTGAACCCGTGCTAACTTTGATATCGAAATTAGAAAAGAAGCGCTAACCAACGTATCAAAAGTTTAAACTAGTTTAGCGGCACATCTCAATTTTTTAGCCTTATATCAGACACAAGTCCACCAATCTCTAACGACTTTGTGATTTAATAGACCAAACCCGATCTACACCCCTCTCAAACCCAAATGTATCAGTTCAGTTCTCCAGGTACGCATATAAGGAATATAATATTAGGGTAGCATGTCAACTTCATGCCTCTTAATCAATCTTAATTTTCCCACATTCATACATGAGTATTCAAATAAACCATCATATGATTCAGCTATTAGATTCAGGTGAGTAAGGAGGAGTTATTTCATGAATTATCCCTTCTTTTTCACAAAAATTATTTAATAATAAATATTCCCCTCCTCTATTCGACATGACCCGCTTGATCTTTTTATTCAACTGATTTTCTACCTCTACCTTGTACAAAAGAAATGTTTCAAAAGCCTCATCTTTATTCCTCATCAAATATACTTTGGTATGTTTTGAAAAATCATCAATAAAAGCAATATAATATCTTTTACCACCTATGGTATCAATTTGTTTTAAGTCTCTAAAATTAGTATGAATTAAAGCTGATAACTTAGTTTCTCTTTGAGTAGAAAAATAAGGTTTTTTTGTCGGGTTAGTTTCTGCACAAACTTCCTGTTTTTTAAAATTATTTTTAGTTTCAGAAACCAACCCAAGATTTTGCAGTCTTTTAATATAAGATTTATAAACATGTCTTAATCTAGCATGCCACACATCAAAAGAATCACCCAAGTAAGCAGAAGAAGATGTATTCTCATTTATTTCAGCAACACTCAGAATAAAACAGATCTTATTACAATAGCCCTTCCCAAAATGAGAACATTGTTCTTGGTCATGACAATCTTGTTAGAATCAAAACACTCTCTAAACCCAGCTTTCCCTAACAACGCCACAGAGACAAGTTAGCTCTGACTTCAGGTACATACAGTACGTCGTTTAGCACCAAGGTCTTTCTAGATGTGAGCTTTAGTACCACTTTCCCTTTTCCCTAAACCTTAGAAGTTCAGGAGTCAGCCAGATAAATGTGGTCTTCCCCTTCTTTAAAAGAGGTAAACATCTCTCTGTTTGCACAAATGTGGCTAGTAGCTCCTGATAGGATAAAACGGATTCTTCCTGCTAATATAAGGTGAGCAGAACAACAAAATACAATACTCCCTCTGTTCCTTATTATAAGAAATGTTTAACCAAATCTCCCGGTTCGAAGTGGCAATTAAGAACAATAAGTGTGCCAAAATTGTAACCCTTTTTTACTAAAATGTCCTTATTTATTAGGAGATATAAGAGAGAGAATAAGAAAATTATTATAATAAAGAGTATTATAGAAGAGAGGGAATAAGAAAATAAATATGGTAATAGGCTTTGGACAGTTGTGAAAATTTATTATATTGACATTAAATAAGAGTAATTAAATAAAGTCAAAATAGGAAAGTAAGAAGTAAAAAAAAAAAACATTCTCGGAATGTTTCTTATAATTTGGAACAGAGCATGGCGGTTGTTTCTTATAATATGGAACGGAGGGAGTAGCAATTAGCAAGTATAAAAAAGATGAGAATGAAGAGAGAACTCAAAGGAGGAAGAGAGTGTTCGAGATTTCCAAAATGGGGTGCCTTGAACCTCATCAAACTCTGCCTTTTATAGGTGGTGAACCAAGCCATTAGGCAAATATCTAAATCCATTAAACTTGTTGATTACAATTTAATTTCTGGTTATAGACGTTTGGTGCAGTGAGGGTTTATCCGGTAAGCCTTTTAAAAAAATATTTGATAAAAAGTGCTTATTCTATATTTAACTCACACGTAGGGGGAATTCGTCGAATTTCCACTATGTTTGCCTCTTGATAGCCTGTTGTTGTGTGTATTAGTCCACTCCTCCTCTTCACCTACTAGCCCTAACTTACAAGAGATATATATATACTTGTATTCTCTATCTCAAAAGCAATGTGAGACTTAATTCTTATGTGACACATCCACATGCAATACATCTCCCCAACTGCCTTAGGGGTCTATTACCCAAAGAAAGAGCATTGTTCAACCAATTCCTGGTCCAACAAGCCTTGAAAAAAAGAGTCTTGAACATTCACAAGAATATTGATAGATATAGCCAAACAAACTTCATTTGAACTTTTTGTGGAATCTAAAAGTTTTAAAGAATCCAAAAGGAGATCCAATCTATTAAAAAAAAAAAAGATGCACATTTAAATTTTGATTAAACTTCGTGGTTGAAATTGCTCTTGAGAATGACTATCTAATCTCTCTTTGTAAGTAGGGTTAAGGTGTAAAAATATACATGTGACTTTTTCAAAAAGTGCACCAATACCAAGTGATTTTTTTGGGGTACAAAAGTGACTATGTGGTTACAAGAGTGGAGCAAAAATACCCATTAATCATTGGTTGACCGTTAGTTTGACTTTTTTGTTTTTTTAAGGCTGATATGGTTAATGACTCAACTAAATTTCATCCCAGCTGGCAGTAAAGAATTGGCGAAAATTACATAAAATGGCATTGATATTTTGGAAATTACAATTCAGCCATTCTCTTTCTAATTTCTCTTTTCTCTCCCAATCTCAATCTTACCTGTCGGGCCGCCCATCTTCACCTTCTCGCCGCCATTGCCGTCTTTCTGTAATTTTCAAAACTATATGGACCCTTTTCTATAATTTTCTCTAGTTCACCACTGCTAGCTGGGATGAAATTTAGCTGAGACATCTTCTATGTCAGCTTTAAAATACAAAAAATTCAAATTAACGGTCAATGGGTATTTTTGCTCCACTTTTGTAACCACATAGTCACTTTTGCACACAAAAAAAACACTTGGGGTTAGGTTCACTTTTAAAAAAAAAAACTATATGTGTATTTTTGCACCTTAACCTTTATAAGTAATGTTATACGGTTTATATTGAAAAGAAAAATTGCCCCTTTTAAATTTTGATGGATGGAACTCGTGCTCCTTCTTGTCCTTATTATAAGATACCAACTAACAATTCTCACAAAACAATAAAAGTTAAAGTCATTAAATTTGTCCTAAAATTTAAATAATTTTCAATATTACCCCTACTAATTATATTAAACTCTAATATCATATTAATTATTACTCTCACCTACAACCCTTATTAATTATGGATATACCTGGAAAAAAAATTTAATGCTCTTTCGAAATAAGTAAATGCCTTATAAAAAAGATCAAATACATTTACTAGTTGGTGTCTTATAATAATGACTAAAGGGGATAACATGGTACTTTTTTTTCACTTATATCATATTTATTTTCTATTTTATTTTTTTGGCCGCCGGACCATTGATGGGAAAAAACAATGGGAAAATCATTGTCAGGTCTCAAGGACCATAAAAAATGACAAAAAAGTCTCCCACCTAATTCCCCTAGCAAAAAACCCCGCACCTATTCACTGTCATGTGAAAGGAGTTGGCTTACATCCTTTGCGTTGTTGGTCCGCTACCATCCGCTGCTTGAAGCGGCAACATTTTTTGCGCTAAAAGTTGACCTGGTCCCTTCTTTTAAAAAAAATAAATAAAGAATTTCAAGGTATTGTCGGGTAGTAAAAAAAATAATTCAGGATACTGAATGATATAGAAAAAAAATCTTCATGATCTTAAAAAAAATATTTCAGGGTATTGGCTGATATTAAAAGAATACTTCAGGATAGTGACTGGTACTGAAAAAATAATTCATGATTAAAAAAATTATTTTAGGATTTTGAAAAAATATTTCAGGTACTTACTACTACTGTTTTTTCAAGATCCTAAAATAATTCTTTTAAGATCATGAATTATTTTTTCACTAGCAGTCAGTATCATTTTAATACTAACAGTACCCTGAAATATTTTTTCAAGATCCAAAAATAATTTTTTAAGATCATGAAGAATTTTTTTATGTATCATTCAATATTGTGAATTATCTTTTTACTACCCAGTAATATCTTGATTTTTTTTTTAAAAAAAAAAGGGACCAGGTCATCTTTTTACGCAAAAAACGACGCTGCTTCAAGCCGCGGACCAACAACGCAAAGGATGTAAGCCAACTTCCATGTGAAATGGAAGACTTGGCTTTGGTTCGATTATGCTTCCCGTCTGCTGCGTCCTTTGCGCCAAAACGACGTTGTTTTGGCACAAAGGATGCAACTTTTTTTTTCTAAAAAATATTTTAGGTACTGATTGGTACTAAAAAGATATTTCAGGATACTGAAAGGTACTGAAAAAATACTTTATGATCTTGAGAAATTATTTTAGGATTATGAAAAAGTATCATGAATTATATTTTTAATACCTGTCAATATTTTGAAATATTTTTTCAAGATCCTAAAAGAATTTTTAAAGATCATGAGTTATCTTTCTAGTACTGAGTCAATATCTTGAAATGTCTTTTTTAGTACTACTATTCAATACCCTGAAATATTTTTTTCAAGATCCTAAAATGATTTTTTAAGATCATGAAATTTTTTTTAGTAGCGGTTAGTATCATCAAGTGTTTTTTCGTACCAGTCAATATCCTGAAATATTTTTTTAGGATCCTAAAATATTTTTTCAAGATCCTAAAGTATTTTTTCAGTACCTTTCAATATCCTGAAATATATGTTTAGTACCAGTCAATACCCTAGCTGAAATATTTTTCAAAAAAAAAAAAAGCTGCATCCTTTGGCCAAAACGGCGCCGTTTTGGCGCAAAGGATGCAGCGGACTGGAAGCATAATAATCGGACCAAAGCCAGGTCCTAAAATGGCAAAGATCCTAAAATAATTTTTCAAGATCCTAAAGTATTTTTTCAGTACCTTTCAATATCCTGAAATATATATTTAGTACCAGTCAATACCCTAGCTGAAATATTTTTCAAAAAAAAAAAAGCTGCATCCTTTGGCCAAAACGGCGCCGTTTTGGCGCAAAGGATGCAGCGGCCTGGAAGCATAATAATCGGACCAAAGCCAGGTCCTAAAATGGCAAAGCTGCCCGAAAAGATTTGAACTCTTTCTCTGCGTCTGAAAAGCTTCGGACTCTTCTTTCTCAGCGCTCGCGTCTGAAACGGCGGAGAGTCACTGCGTGCTTCGGTCGTTTTCAGCTCAACCCATAGTCGCCGGTGGTCGTCTTGTGGTTGACGGTTGCCGTCTTCATCAGCGGATTTTTCCAATACTTTTTTTATATGATCCGGCGGTATTTTCCAATACTCGTCTGATTGTTTCCCTCTATCTTGACGGCTACCAGGTACCCCGGATGTGGAGTAACCACCCACACTTTGGCACATCGACAAGAACAGGTTAGCCTTTTCTCTCCCCATTCACCCTCACTCGTGTCGCTTTCAAAGTAGAGCAGTTTCGTGATTCATATTGAAGTTTACATATTTATTCAGATAGATTTTTCATTCTCTTTTTCTTGATTTGGAATGCTTCGTAATATGCTTAAAATTTTCCCATCTATTTCTGCCTTTTGTGCGTTTGATAAAATGCCTCTTTCAGAATTTTAATATATATATATAAATTTATGCATGGTAACATTCGGAAGTAGGAATTCTGTGGCTTTGCAAGCCTGTATAGACATGTTTTAGGTCTTCAGCTCTTCTATTTTCCGAATTACTTCAAAAATTAGTGCTAATTTAATTTGATATAATTTTCGTAAACACCTGTAGCTGTCGGTTGTTGATCTGGTAGTTCTTATAGTAAAGTGGGGACTTATCCTTTTCAAATTCTCCATTATCATATAATTTGTGGGATAGTCAAAGGCCGATAATTTCTCATGGTTTTTTAATGGATCAAGCTTTCTGTTCAATATTGCTTAATCTAATGCTTGGGTGAGATAATGGAAAAACCAAAAGTTTTGAGTGAGATGGTTTTGTGAAAATGGCTTGGCAGAACTTGTCTTATTGGTTTGCAATACGTGAGTGCTGAGTTGAGTTTGCTGACAATAGTTTTTCAGTAATTCAGGTTGTAATGAAAAATGATTTCCTATATAAATACCAGATGTATTTTGCACCAAGCAACTTGTTAAAATGCATTGCAGGAGAAGATTTTTGCTTGAAGTAATGAAATGAATTTCGTTAACAGGACTTTAATATAGTCATTCTTCTACCTTCACTTGGTTTTAGATTTCTTTGCAAATTTTAATCAGTGTTGCTAAAGGTGCTAAGTTGAGGTGCAGAACACCCTCACTCAGGTGCTTGCGTGCGCCTTGCTCGGCACCTTTTGGCTCCTGGTTTGAGTTTCATATAGAGAAGTAGGTAACAATGCCAAAGTTTTTCTGGCTTTGGAGGTCAATGTCAACAATGTTTTGTGGTTTGGACTTGGCCGATGAGGCTTCTATCAATTTATCGATGCGCCTCTGGACTCCTGTGAACATGTCGAAGTGTCTGGGTCATGTAGGTATGCTGGTCAAAATCATAGAAGATGAATGTGTCTGCTTCTTCTCTTTTGATAATAGGAATCCATTTGAAGTTGAACTATTTTATAAAATATGATATGGAAATTTAAATGATAAAGTAGGACTTTTTTGTGAGGGGAATTTGATATGAAACTTTTTTGTGATTATGTTTGTACCTTGGGACCTCACTGTGATTTTCCCAAAAAAAATCCCTAGGTCCCCAATATTTTAAGTGACCTCCATGCTCAACTCTGGCCTCCTTCCATCGCCGTCATAATCGTTGGCTGAAGCATCTCCTTCTCTCTCTTCCATCGGTCTGGGCATCTCCTTCTTCGACCTTCGCGCCACTCTGCTAACAAGAAACAAGTAGTCACTTTCTCTTCCGTCCTCGCCCTGCTATTGTTGGTCCCATACTCCCAATTGTATATATTTGTAGGCATTTCTATCCTTTTGAATGAAGTCGTCTGCCAAAATCTATAGAAGGAAGAACTAATATAGAGAAATTTAAAAGGAACTCTATTTGAACAACAAGAACTAATATAGGAGGAAGATGGCCTAATAGTGTACGCTCAACGCCAAACAATTTATTTTTGTAGATATGGAAGACATTAATGACTGCTTTTGGTTCAATTGGAAATGGTTTCTAGGAGTAGATGAGTTTGTGATCACTTTTCTCTTACAGTAGAGTAATGTGGGTGTTTTTGGTGCTTTTAGCGTTCTTGCGTTATTTTCCCACTGATCAAGGGTTAATTTCCTTACTAATTAGAGATACTCATGAAATCTATTTTTCTAATTCAAAAGGCACTAGGGAGATTCACCATTTTCCCCCAATAGGATTCATTGTAAAAGAGAGTGAAAGTCATGATCAGATTCCTCAAAACTGAGGATTTACCAGAGATCATATATCAAAATCTCAGTGCATTCTAATTGGGTTTTATACTGTTGTGATGTAGAAGCCAATCAGGGATAGTCTGGGTTTTGCTTTCCATCCTGTTGTATAATTAGAAATGATTTCACTATGAGCCTATTTCTTTTCTTTAGCATTGTTTACTTGGCTACTTATTGTAGGTTTTTATCTTGCACTTCTTGTTCTTGGCATGTCCTTTGTGTTTTTCTTTCTTTATATTCATTTTCATATGCACATGAAAATGTGAAAAATCTTGTCTATATCTGCATCAGCAAAACTTAATATTTGACATTATTAGTTATCTTCCGTTTATGACCACAACCAATCTGTCAAACGTCCTAGATGGTGTAACAATTACGCTCCAACAAATTGTTGCTAGAAAAAAATCTTTTACAAATCTTGCTTGGAAGTAGTGTAGTACAATTTGAAATGAGTTCCCTCACCAAGCTAACTGGAACAGTGAATTAAATTCCATTTTTGACATCTATTTTAATGTTAGCAAGAATTGGTAATTTGGTACTTTATGCCAATTTTGAATAAAGAAAGTAGTTTGTTGGCACAAATTCTCATTAGTTTTTCTGGTTTATTAGAAAATTTTTGGTTGTTTGAATGTGGCCTCTAATGCAGGAAGTAGATAGTGAATATTGATTAAAACAAATGGGTTCAGAAGCATCCTTCCAAACAGCTAAGATTTATCGCCACCTTCTGAAGGCTGTCCAGAAACACATTGGCAAGGAAGACAACAAGAGGCATTTCCGGGAATTCATAACATCTGAGTTTCGCAAAAGCAGTAGTGGTGCGGCCATCCAACAGAAAATCAAGCTTGCTCGGGACTATACTTTTCTCCTTAACAGTGTGCACCATCAGAAGGCATTACTCTCTCTCTGTTGCTATTTTCTTTAAACTTTTCTTCACACAGACATGCAATTAGATGTTTGAACAGCTGAGCTTGTTCAAATGAAAGTTAGAACTACTTATTCAATGTAAAAGTTAACCATTTAGATGGCCCCATCCTTATTTGCTGTAATGAGGTAAGAAACCAAAAGATTGTTGTTACATGGCACAAGTGTTATAGCTATACGTGGCAGAATATCCCACCGTAACAACTATTAGTTAGATAGTTGAAACTGAAAAGAGATAGTCAAATGATATAAATAAGCACACAAGTATTCATTTGGACTTGAATAAGAAAATGCCCAATTCCTTCCTTTCTCTCTTCTCTGTACACTGTACCAATTGTTGTCTTTAATACTCTTTGATGGTTTATTAGTCAGATTTTTTACGTGGATTTTATTTGCTTAATATTAATTGTAATTTTTTTCTCAGAGAAATTTATTCTCTTGTTTATCTTGGACATTCTAAACATTGATTGGTGGTTTTTGCAGGATCTCTTGTTCTCTTACAATATTGCTGTGGACAGAACTGATGAAATGAAAAGGGTCATTGGAAAATCTGCTGCTAGTGTGGGTCTTCGTCTTCCTGAGGCTTATCAGCCATAATGATTTGCAGGAATGGACAATATATGCCTTTTGTTCCACTGGAGACATGGCAGGCAAGTGTGCTGGTCAAGCATATTTTTCTTTTACTGTCACCACTTTCATTTATAGTTATGATTTTATTTGAACAATAAAATAAATGTGACATTAATTGGACAGGATGATGAGGAATGAACTCCTTATATCAATTGTGATTTATCTTAAATAATTTCGAGCTGTAGTTTGGTTGGAAAATCACCATTAATTTTAGTTCAATGTAAATGGAGAATGAAGAGAGATGATTGAGGAATAGGTTTTTTTATTTCCATCTGATTCCAGAGGGCAGAGGAATTTGATGCAGATCACAAAACAATCATATTAAATGTTATGCTAATTCAATTGTATATAATTGTGGCCAAAAAATAATTGTAAATATTCAATCTTTGATAAAGATATGGAATAATTAATTGAAATAATCCATAATTATGCATAGCTATGTGCATATGATTTTATGGTATAATCAATATGGTGAGTATTCATATATTTTGCTTCTCAAAATAGTTCAGAAGTATTTTTTGTCGGAAAACATGTAATAGGAATTTACTTATATAATACTCTCTCCGGTACTAATTATAAGACCAAATTGACTTTTTTTTTGGAGAGATTAAGAAAACTAAATAAGTTACTTAATCATATCATATATTTTGTATCCTTAGATTATATATTAGTTTATTTGTCAAACTAATTAATTTAGAGAAAAAAGATAAAAAAGATAAATGCTCTAAAATAATTTAATTAACTTCATTAATTTTTCCATAAAAGTCAACTTTATTTTATACTTCCTTTGGTCCTTATTATAAGACACCAACTAACAATTTTCATAAACCAATAAAAATAATTAAAGTCAATAAAGTTGTCCTACAATTTAGGTAATTTTCAATATTACCCCTACTAATTGCACTAAATTATTAATTATTATTCTCACCCACTACCCTTGTTAATTAGGGACATATATGGAAGAAAATAATCAATGTTCATTGAAAACAAACAAGTGTCTTATAAAAGAAACTAAATATACTTGTTAGTTGGTGTTTTATGATATAGAGCAAAAGGAGTTTCTTTTTGTTTTTTTTTTTTTTTATATAAAATGGTGGTAAGTGTGCAACCACTCCGGGTTCTGCAGTGGCAATGACGACCCTCCCAACAGTGGTAGCTCCATACAAGGTGGATTACGAGTGGTTTTACCGCAACTCGAACCCTAGACCTCTTAAGGGAATCCAGCGCCACATTCCGCTGGACTAACCACATGTTAGTAAAAGGAGTATTTAATACTGGAGGGAGTAATTTAAAGTAAAGAGATCATATGATTGAGCCAAATTTGACTGCTGCTTGGGAAGGAATTTTTTGACGGTGTCCCTAGTGTGTGTAATTTTATATTGTTAAAAAGTTAAATAATGTCAAATTATATAATTAAACCATACATTTAGTCATCCATTGTAACTTCACTACATAAAAATGAAAGGTTTTATTAAATCTGTACTATTATTTATTATTTTTATTCAAACAATTTAAAAATGAAAATATTTCATTGTGTAATTTTTAGATAGTCTTACTTAATTAATTAATTAATTAATCCATGTATAAATGAATAACGTGATCTTCTTTGTATGGAAGTGGGAGTTTTTCGTTTGGCCTGCCTTTTGATAGACGAAATCTAACGAATTTCATTTCGAATAATAAATTATTTCTATTAAATTTTAGAAATTATAAATTTGAATCTCCTCGTGAGTCGTGACCAGAGAACGAATTAATTGAATAAGATAGACTTTTAAATGAATTATAAATGTAAAATAAAAAATCTATAAACCTTGAATAAGGTCATATATCTTTATATGAGGGAGAGTTTTGATAAATTGGGTCTCAAAAACTTGCCAAAAGGTATGCTCTTTTACAGTTGGTGTTTATAAATTGTCCTCCAACAAAATTATTATATATAACCAACGAGGGTTGAGTATGTTGGGAGAAGTTAGTCCCTCATAACTTGACGAATTAAGATTTGAATTCTTACGTTACGTATCTGGCTATGTCTTGAATAGAAAGATACATATACCTAGAAAAAAATTGAGCTCATGTATTAAACAAATATGAATGGTATTTTTATGTTTTCTCTGGTTTTAAATATAAGACAAAGTTAACTTTTTTTGAGAAATTAAGGAAGCTAATTAAATTACTTTAAAATATTTTTATTTTTATTTTTCGAACTAATTTGTCCGACTTATAAACTAATATATAATCTAAGGATATACAACTAGGGGTGAGCAAATCAAAACCAAAACCGAATCGATTAATTCGGTGTTCAGTTTTTTTGGTTTGGTTTTTTTATTTTTCAGTTTGGTTCGGTTTTTTAAACTAGCTTAGTTTGGTTTTCGGTTCAGTTGTTGCAAAATTTATTTCGGTTAAAACCAAAAAAACCGATTTTTTTTTTTTTTGTAGAAATAACCGAAATTAATTAAAACGACAATGCATATGTATGAATGATGAGTCAGACCCAACCTTATGAGTTGACCCTTGACCCACCTCAACTGAAGACCAGTATCAGACGTCCAGACCCAACCCAATTCCTCTTTCCACCATTATTCCATGTTTTGATTTTAAAATCTGCAACCTATTGTCATACAAGTAAAAATCGATATATACCAGGTGTTTCATGTAAAGTATACTATAGTCAGGTTGCACTCAATAGTCAATATTGTAGATTGATTCAGCAAAGAAAAAAGAAAGTAGATTGGCCATCTTACAGAATTAACCCAAACAAGAAGGCCCAACTTAAGCCCACAAACCGAATTAACTACAAAACCAAACTGAAATATTTCGATTTTTTCGGTTTTAACTGAAAACCGAATGCTCACCTCTATATACAACATATGATATGATTAGGTAACTTTTTTAATATTTCAAAAAAAAAGTCAATTGTACCTCATGTTTAGGATTGGAGGGAGTATATTAGACTAATTTTTATTGGTAAGGTGACGTCTAATTAGGAACAGAAATAGGATGAGTTTTATGTGCTGTCACAGAGGGCACGTGCATCTGCTGAAAACCATAAGTGTACCCATTCTAGGACTCAAATTTAGGTGGCATCTTCCTTCAAAATTTTATTTATAAATCGACAATCTAGAAGAAAAATTAGGGTAAGCATAAACTAACACAACATTACTAAATATAAAACCAGTTGATTTTTTTTAGAGGGGAACTAATTAAATTATTTTTACCTATTTTTTTTTTTTAAACTAGTTTGTCTGACCTATAAATTGATATACTACTCTGGTCTTATTTATAAGTGCAGTTTGACCAAAAAATTTGGTCCTATTTATAAGTTCAGTTTTATGTAATAAATGAGATTATGACAATTTTACCCATAATAATTACACTCATAAGATAGAGAGAAAAGAAACATTTAAAAAATACTCAATCATAAATGAGGGTAAAGTTGAAAAATTACCCTATAATCATTGAGTTAACTATTTTTCCTTGGTATGTGAGATTTGGTCAAAATGGACTTATAAATAGGAACAGAGTGGTATAATGTAATGATATACAACATATTCCCTCTGATCCTTATTATAAGACACCAATTGTCAATAATTTTTTGTCCTTATTATAAGGCACCAACTACCTCTAACTGACTGATTTATTAGGTTTTCCCATTATGCCCTCATTTATTGGGCCAATATTTTCTCTTTGACTATTGTATTCTCAATCCGTTCACTATGTTTCTCTCTCTCCTCCGATTAAGTTTGAGTATTTTCAATCCAATCAGCATGTTTCTCCCCCCCCCCCCAATAAAATAGGGGTAAAGATGGAAATATTTATCAACTGAACACAATTTAATGACTTAACTGTCTTTCCTTAGTATAAGAGAAATTACAGTTGGTGCCTTATAATAAAGACTAAAAGAGTATGATATGATTAAATAACTAATTTAACCTCCTTAATCTCTTCAAAAAGAGTCAATTAGATCTTATATTTAAAACTGGCTGCTAAGAATATCACTAACTATACTAATCTCAACCCAAAAGCTTATTATGGCTTGCTAGCTGTAAGTCTTCTTCTTTCTTGGTTCTGCTAGCTGTAGTCATCATACACACACACAACAAACAGTATATATACACAAACCCACACGCATACACAAACATATATATATATATATATATATATATATATATATATATATATATATATATATATATATATATATATATATATTAAAAGTAGCCTCGACGCATTAAAAGTACTCATGTAGAGGGACACCCTTGATTTGTCCATGGCTATTTTTGACCCTGAATCAGTGGTTGCCACCGCTTCCTCTGCCGGAGCCGCTGCCACCACCATAAGCGCCGCCGCCACCCGTGCCAGACCCATAACCATACCCGCTTCCAGACCCTGACCCAGAGCCTGAACCGAACCCATAACCAAAACCTGTACCGAAACCATGTTGAGACCTCCCAGACCCGGATCCGTAGCCCCACCCGCTTCCAGGCGCGGAGCCCCAACCCCAACTGTAATCCCAGTTCGGACCATGACCTGACCCGGAACCTCCTTCTGGTGTTCCTGCAGCCTGAGGCTCCCCATTAGAACCCATTTCTAAAGAAAGAAGCTTTCTTCCTCCGGCGGAGGCTACGGTGGCTGATGTAGTGATTTGGAAGAAGAAGAGAATGAGGAGAGCGAAATTGAGAAGATTGGAGTTGGATCCCATTTGTGAGATTGTTGATTTGTGAGGAGAGACACGAGGATGTGTAGTGTATATATAATGCACGAAAAGTGGATTACATTCATTGGATATTATAATACATGAAGAAGACCCGTGATTGAGTTAGTGCTGGAGATGCACTACACACTAATGTATATCGTATTCGTAAATATAAGGCCGACATGATTTCTTACAAGGGTTAATGAAATTAATTAAAGTTTTTTTTTTTTCCGGTCGCTCATCCGGTATTTAGAGTTTCGCCCTGATTAATTCAGATCTGACCCAGGTCACGCACCTAGCTATGGTGGGTGAGTCTCTCAACGGGGCTTTTCTGTATTCATAAAGCTCAAACTCAAGACTTTGCTTAAGCGACACAAGTCGCTTACCACTTGTGTCAACCCCAATTGGTAATTAATTAATTAAAGTACTTTAGTGTATCTATATTTACGTTTTCTTATTCAAACTAATTAATCTTACTTATAAACAAATATATAATATAATATATAACATATGATATAGTTAAATATTTTTTTTAAATTTTTTTGGACTTTAAAAAAAAATCAACTAAATCATATATTTATGATTGGAGGTAGCATTACTTTTCATTTTTCCTCTCCCAAATATTTTATATAAAAATTAAAAACACTTGTTTTTAAAGGTGACTTTAGGACCCATCATCATGTGTGAAGTACTCACGCCTATAACTAATTTACATGGATCGATATCAAAATTATAGTATTTGTAATTATTAATATAAATTTCAGTTGGTTAATTTGTGGAGATTAAGGAAGTAAAAAAAAATATTTTAAATATTTATATTTATTATTTTCTCCAAACTAATTTTTCTAATTTATAAACTGATATATGATCTAATAATACACATAAGTATTTCAAAGATATCGTATTACATATGTTATAATTAAGTATTTCCTCGGCCTTATAGAATATAATTGAGGAGTTGATATTGATCATAAATACTGCTATAAAATATATTTTTCATATTTGTTAATCTTTTCCTAATTTACCCCATAGTGATGCCCTCTCAACAATAATCAAATGAGAGAATGATTGAGGGAATTAAGGAAGTTAATTAGGGTGTTTTAAAAAACATATTATATTAACTTACTCAACTAATTTATTTAATCTAATCAATTAGGTAAATATGTCTTAAATTAAAGACAAAAGGGAGTAATTTATTTAGCTTATTTAATCTGTCTAAATTAGTCAATTAGGTCTTATATTAAGAAGTAGATGTAGTATTAATTTATAACATCTCTTACTACCTTGATGTTTGATTTTTTTTTTTGGGGGTTAAATAGCAAATCCACCCCAGAAGTATAGGTCCAGGAGCAATATTACCCTGAAAGTTTTTTTTTTTTTGTCTCAATGTTGCTCTAGAAATTTTAAAACGTAGTAATGTTGCCCTATTCAGTTAAGAAACTAACATTGACCGTCAAAAAAATTAACGTTGACTGTCAACTTTTTAATGGAAATGGGCAACATTGCTACGTTTTGAAACTTCTAGAGCAATATTGAGACAAGAAAAACTTTCAGGGCAATTTTACTCCTCAGCGAACACTTTCTGAGCAAATTTATTACTTAACCCTTTTTTTGGGCCTAAATACCTCAAAACTTGATTAAATATGAATATATGTGAAAAAATAAAATAAACTAATAAGATACGTAGATACACCTGCAATCAAAATAAATAAAAAGATTGAATTCCAGGATTGGATTTCATATTTGAATGAAGCTGGGTTTTTTAAAATACTCTACAAAACTAAGCAATTCTCTTATAAAAAAAAAAACACACCTGTTAAAACAAAGGGAAGGAAATTTTTTTGTAATATTTAATCCTCAAAAAGTTATTGAGTGGGAAAATGTGAATGTATAGTATTATCAGTATTGGGGATAGTCAAAAAGCCCTTTTAAAATTTAAAGTTGGGTTAAGCGGTAATTTTACTTTAGAAGTTTTCATTGAGAGGCAATTTAACCCCTGAAGTTTTAAAACAAGAGCAATTTTGCCCTAACTATTACTCCCTCTGGTCCTAATTATAGGAGCAAATTTTGGAGTTGGTTTTGGTCCTAATTATAAGAGCAAGTTTTAACTTTTGTCAATTTTCTCCTATAATACCCCTATCTATACTATTATTAGAAGCATTTATATATGTGTGTGTATATATGTGTGTACATATATATGTATATATGTGTTTGTGTGTGTATATATATGTGTCACACACACACCCACCCTCCCACACACACACACATAAACATATATATATATATATCTGTGTGTGTGTGTATATGTGTGCGTGTGTAGATAGATCTATATGTATACATATATACACACATGTATGTTTATATAGGAAGACCATTATTTCAATTAGAAAGCGTGTGAAAAGAAAAATTGGTCGGAGAGTATGTGGTGGGGTTGTAATTCACTCTTACTTATGTCATTTTAAATTTATATAAGGGCATTTTAGGAAAATGAGTAAAATTAACTAATTTAACTCCTCTCCTTAATCCCTCCAAAATCGGTTAAATTGCTCCTATAATTAGGACCGGAGGGAGTATATTAGATAATTTTAACCGTTAATTGATCAAATATACTAACCTGACAATCCACATGTCATCTAGGTTATTTGTGTTAAGCTGCAAATTTTCTTTGAAAGTCTATATGTCATCTGCTTCATTTTTTTTTCCAAATTAGATTTAAAACTTTCACGGTACATTTGCATCTTAATAAAAATGACATGCATAACATGTGGATGTGGTCTATCAGCTCAGTCAACTGACGGTCAAAATTAACTAAGATAACGGCTAGAGCAAAAGTACTCCGTTTCTTAAATTTCGGAGCAAAATTACCCCCGAAAAATTTCCAAAACAAAATTAACCTTCAACACTTTAAAGTTTGTGGAGAAACTCACATGCAATATGTAGATATTAATTTAATCATATATTAAAGTTTAGAACTCAGTGTTTGTAATGATGATAATAACAATAATAATGGAGTATTATCTTACAATCTTATTATCCTAGAAAAATTTGAAAAATTTTGTAACTTAATATACAATAATAAATGTCATGAAAAACAACTAATCGCTTTGAGGTATATAATTTTAACTAGTGATTTACTGTTGAATTTTTCAAAAAGTTATAGCTTGTGATTTAGCATTTTTATGATTTGATATTATATTATTATATTCTATAAAAAGGTTTTATTTAGGTAAAAAGTCAATAGCAATTTAAAAATTTTACTAGTTAGAATGACTTGAATTCGAGTATGGGTACTTTTTGTATATGGATCCCTACATAATCTCGATGCTTTTTATGTTTAAAAGCATATCAATTGTCAGGTCCTTATTATCAATAACAAACATAAATTTTCTTACCAATTTTCTCTACTTTATTTTATTTTTGGTCAAAAGATATATATATTAATATTGCAATCCGGTACAATACATAAAGATAAATACAAACACAGCTAAAACAAATATAACAAAATAAATTGGATACAATATTAACCGAACACCGTACATTAAATATATAAGAATAGAAGTAGAATCATGGACAAAATCGTCCTCCTCGATATCTAATCTTATAAGTGACGAGCAAGAAAGTGTTGGTTGGAAAACTCACCCCAAAAGGCACACAATCTTATAAGCAATAGCTGCAATTAAGTCAGCTAAATAGGTACCTCATCCTGGGGTAAAGAGCACAGAAAACTCAACCTCAAAAGAAAGAAGACCATTGATGTCCTGAAGAACACTTCTACTCCTTTGATCAAACATATCCGGTGACCTCGACCACACACCAAACAACACCTCTTTAGATCTTCCCCCAAGAACGCAGATCTAAGCTACCAAATGATAATCGGATCTCATAATGTTCAACCAACCAACCAACCAAGAGGATTTGAACGCAGATCTGACAGATTTGTTTATTTCTTGAGCCAAAAACACCTTCACAAAACCCAGTAACACAAAACAGATAAATCTCACCTCTACAGATCAGATCTGGAAAATGAGAGGAGAGGACTCGCCACAAGGACGAGGGAATGCCACATCTGACAAAACACTGAGGGAGAGGACCATATCCAAAACATCAGGACCGCAGATCCAAGATCTGGATACCAAACTACCACTCAGACTTGTCTATGGCACAAAAACGGTGCTCGCCAAACGGTGCTCGCCGGCGAGGGAGCATAAGCTGCGGGACTGGAAGTGCAGAGAGGAGAGAGGTTGGAGAAAAGAGAGGGGAGGGGAGCACCCTCTACTTTATTTTAAGAAATTAAGAATAAAATTTTACCTTATATAAATTCAAGTTAGGGAAAAAGAGGCACAAGTCGTCCAAATTGGATGTGACATAAACATATAATGAGGTGGGGAGGGTCAAAGAGCGACCCTATTCTATCTTCAACTGACCGACCTTATTACTTTACATTTATTTAGAAAGCTCCCTAAATTCCTGCAATTTGTTTTAAAGTACCTTTTTAAGTGTATGTTGTTGTTTGTTATTATAATTAACATGGTGGTGACAGTTTGATTCTAGTTTGTTTATAATATGCATTAGTGGACAGTGGTAGAAGTTCAAATTCCTCAAAATATAAAGTTTATAAAATAAAGAGAGAAAAATTAAAATAGTTCTCATACGTGCCTTATTTTATAAATATCCTGTTATTATATTCAATAACTGTTTTTAAGAGTTAAGGTACAAATATATTCATGTTGAAAATTTTCTAGTGGGGCAAAAATGTCATTTCTTTTAAATTTTTAAATTTTTCCTCTTTGTCAGATAAACCATTTAAGTTGCAAGATTTAATGAAGGTATTCCTTCCGGTTCTAATTATAGAATAATATTTGAGAGTCGATATTGTCCTAATTATATGACAAAGTTTTAATTTTTATCAATTTCTTCCTAAAATATCTCTATTGATATTTTCTTAATAATAATTAAACACAATAATAATTTAATAATAAACCTGTATATTCTATAAAATGAATAATACTTGCAACTTATTAATGTCACATACACCTCAATTCTATTATTTTTAATTTTTTAATAAAATAATTTTGAGAAATTTTTGTCATATTTAATAATAACATCACTTTTAAATTAAACTTCCAACCTATAAGAGTAAACCGGAAGTTCTTGAGATCGACTGACAACGCCAGACTGTGTGAGAGCCTGGAGAAGAGTATTTATGGATAGATATGCATGTTATACCTTTATTTCAATATGAACTTTTGTTTCATTTTTATGACTTGATCCATCAATCTTTATTCAACGAATAGTGAGTCCCTTCTAGATTAGTTATAATTCAGATACTTTATTATTTAAATTATATAATATTTTAGTGGAGACACAAATTTAGATCTTTATGAGTGTAATACCCAAATGTAGATAAACGAAACTATAAGCCATTGCTTTATGAAAGGTGGAAGGGTGATCATTGCTCTACGTTTGTTGGGCAAATATCTGATGGTAGGTCCCACAGTTTTTTTTTTTTTTTTTGAGATAAGGAGACATAAAAAACAGTTTTTTTTTTTTTTTGTTATGTGAAAATCCTGGAAAAATATAATTAAAAATGAGAAAAGACAAATTGGTGCTACCAATTTATTAAATCTTATGTCAAAATTGAAGTAGGAATATGAGATTTTCAAGTCTGATCAAATTAATAAACTATCTGAGTTAGTTGTGAAACTTAAAAGTGAAGTCGTTAATGTAAAATATGATATTAATATAAATACAAATATTGTTATTGACCCCTGAAACTTGTTGATTTCAAAATTATCTCTGAGCATGTGTTGGTTTTTGGTATATGAAGTTATGAAATATGAAAGTGAAGTTGTTAGTGTAGAATTTGAATATAAATACATATGTTGTTATTGACCTCTGAAACTTATGCCTTCAATTCAGGATAATTTGGTCATTTTGTTAGAATTAAAAATCTCATATTCTTACTTCAATTCTAATATGAGATTTGATAAATTGACAGCACCAAGTTATCTTTTCTCATTTTTATTTATATTTTTCTAGGATTTTCCCTTTACCTATGATTATTTTTATTTATTTCTCTCTTTTTTCAATTTGCAATAACAGGAAAAGCACAAAACCAGGCCAAGTGCTCAACAGATAAAGTGTTTGCACGCCCCACACAAATTGTCATAAATAGTCAAGATTAAAATATCTCACCTTCTGTGTATGAAGAAGGTTATTTGGCCAACACTAATGCCCCTTCGAGACGACTACGATGTGAAAGAGGATTAGTCTCTACTGTCGGCAGATGACACCCCCTGATTTACATCAAAAAAATATCTCACCTTCTTTGTGTGTGTGAATTTCAATCCTCCTAAATGTTTAAGACTAGATACCTTTCTATTATGAGATACTAAACGTGAGCACCTCTCCATACTCAAATCCAAACTTTTGATCCCTATATTGTGAGGAATTTTTTTATCTGTTAAAGAAACCTTTCTAAAAATTAGTTGAATAGCTACGAATATAAAATAAAATTACATGAGCGAGGCCATATTAATTTTTTATTTTTTATTTTTTTAAAAAAAAAAGATAAGTGGTTTTGATTTTTATAGGAACCTTGCCTATTAGAAGCGCCTCTTATTACTAATGGGGTTAGGTCTAATAAATAAATGAGATTAATCTTTCACAATGTGATAAATCAAGATTCTAATTTCCACCTCGTTTAATGCCTAAAAGTGTCTTGAATTTGAAATTTAAACATGATAAAATGGTATTAAAAAAATAAATCATGAGAATAATAAAATTTAAATAATTTGAACATCGAAAAAGAAAGACCATTTTTTCCTAAGATTAACTTGGTATCTAATAATATTTAATCAGATTTGAGCATTATAAAACTAAATTAAAGGTAACCCTTCTAGAATGATTTTTTTTTTTTCATTTACAAAATTAGATTTTTCAACCACATGCAAGAATAATTTACTCAATGGCCTACTCATCCATTATGATTTCAGTGGTACCTTGAAAAAGATATTAATCCACTACTATATTCTTTTTCTAGTCACCCCCTATAAAACTTATGTTCTATTAATTTTACATTCCTTGGATGTCACTATACCACCTCAAGTTGTACAACTGCTTTTTTTATATGTTTGATCATTTTATAAAAGGGAAAATCTTATTTAAGTATCATCTTGAAATTTTAAAACCTCAAAATGTTTGTTAACATTTGGAAAAGACATACATAAAGGTGACAGAAATCAAATTGAGATTTTAAAATGTTGATGAATTTATCATTATGCCGTTATTTTTGAATAAAAAGGATTCAAAAACCCCACGATATTTGTCGAAACCATTACAATTTTTGTCAAAATCATTATTCAATTGGTCATAACCCAAAACTCTTAGTCAATCATTTTACACATATTATCTGTACTTATCAATTTTGTCAAAACCATTATGGATTTTGTGAAAATCATTGCTATTTTAGTGAACCTCATTAGTCAAATATTTTACACATCTTGTTCGTACTTACCGATTTTGTCAAAATCATTCCTATTTTAGTCAATCTCATTACTCAATTGGTCACAACCTAAAACTCTTTGTCAATCCTTTTACATTTATTTAGTACTTCTGGATTTTGTCAAAACCATTACTCTTTTAGTAGACTGGAAAAGCTCGTTGGAAAATTTATAAGCTTGCTGGAAAACTCATGAGCTCACTGGAAACTGCAGAACTTTGCCAAAAACTGGTTTCTAGGTGTTGTGATGGTGAAAGTGAAGAAAAAGAATGAAGTTGAATGGAAAAGAAGAAGATAACGATGAAGAGAAGAAGAAGCTCTACCTGGTTCAGATTGACGCAAGTAAGAATAAGAGGAGCTTCGACGGAGAGAGCAAGACTCATATCAACGCATTAGTAGGAGGAGGGAAGAGATGAAAGGAGAGGAGAGAGAAAGAGAGCATGAGAAGAGAAAGAGATGAAGAGATGATAGGAGAGAGAAAAAGGGGTGTGATTTTTATATTATGTAATAAGCATTTTAGTAAAAACACTTAAATTTCAAAATCTCATATTCATTCCAATCACCTCAGTGTCCTTTTAATTTTTTTAATAGACCTTTTGGGATTTTAAAATTTCAGATGGTATATAAATAAGATTTTCCCTTTATTAAAAGCCTTGTTTAAAAATTTTAGCAATAAAAAAGCCCCCTTGTTTGGAAAGAAACAAATCACTTGAGTGAAACAGATTTTTGTTGTGATTCCTTTCAGTGATTTTGGGCCCATCAAACGTGGCACAGTTGCCAAACCTTAGTGCACCGAAGATCATTCAGTCCACTCCCAAAAGGAAGATCCAATTTCAGAAGTCAATGCGTATCAGGACCCAACCATGTGGCCAAGTTGCAGATATTTTTTCCCCATCTTCAACAGGATTATATTTGCACACAAAGATTAATTCAATTGGTAAGATAGTTGACTTATAACCATAAAGTTATAAATTCAAATTTTACCGATGTGAGAACTTTATTAATAGATGATCTATAATTACATTTGTAAACACTTGCCGAGTCGTGGCATGTCCAGACCTTAACGAGACACCCGAATCAACTCGCCTAAACTTGTCAGTATAAAAAAAAGTATTATATTTCCTCTCCTTTTTTTTTTTTGACCTTATATTTCCCCTCCTCCAGAGGTGGGGGGACTCAGACTTTTATCATGCTTGGTTACAAAAATGAGCAGCTGGGAACGTTTTTTGTATAGCACGAAAATAAAAATGTATTATTTCCTATAAAAGAAATAATAATTGTTAAATAACAAAGGTTTTAATAATACCCCATCCAGTCCTTAATAAAAAAGCTAGTTGACTAATTTAGGGAGATTAAAAAAATTACTTAATTATAACATGTATTACATCATGTAATTTACATGATTTCTTTTAAATACTTATGTATATCATTAGATAATATATCAGTTTATTAGTCAAATAAGTTAATTTAAAGAAAAATTATAAATATAAGAGATAAAATAAAATAAAAAAAAGACCTTACATTTAGGAGAGAAAAATCCACTTTTAAACTAATTATCATATTTATGATCGGATCGGATTTTTTTCACTCTATCACACAAAAACAAGTAGGGATACATTCTAAATTTTCAGAAAAGAGGGATGTCCTGCACAATTGCAGAACTGTTTATCTGATATATTCAAATTCAAATACACAATAATATACTCCCTTCAGTCCTTAATATAAAATATAGTTTACATTTAAATTCTTTCATTGAAGTAGATCTTATATTAACTATGAACTTGTTTTCTTAACAGGAATACTTCTTTCAATGTCTACTACAGACAGAAACTATGAACCTGTGTTGAAAAAAAAATAAGGAAAAAAAAAACTCTGCACTGGCTCTAAGCAGCAAGGTCAACGGATAAATCAGAATAACCCCATCATCAAGTGGAGTGATGGCATAGAATTTTTTTTGAAAAAAGAGCCGAATTGTTCTTTCCTTATTTGGGAAAAGCAGAATGCTAGTCTCAGCAGCTGCTATTTTACAATAACCAAACATCCAATCAAAGCCTAATAAGAGGAAGAAGGAAATTACCAAGAATAATAGTGCCGTATTGAAATAACACAATCTCTCACCTTTTTGGTTTCTGCTATTTAAATATCTTTCTTAAACTTCTTAGCAAGTCCAAGAAGATGATCTTTTAATCAATGGCTTCATCTGCTTGTCTTCTTCTAGGGAAATCATGCCGAGGTGAGAGGGGTCCTCAAGCATCATCTTTGCCACCAGATAACCTGCAATAGACCACGTTTGGTATTTTCTTGCCTGCTTGCCAATATATCTACCAAGTTTTCCATCATAATACTCCGGCCATCCATCCTTCAATAATCGGCTCTCGGCAAGCTCAATTGCTCGTCTTGCTATTTGCGGTCTCCCCGTTTTGATGCAGGCAGCCGTTAGTAGCCACAAGAGCACTGCAATCAAGAGCATGAAGCCAAAAGAAAACAAAAGACCCAAAGGAAAACCATCAATGCCAAGCATTTCATTGCAAAAAATAATGATAAAATGTAATACAAACGACATGGCTTCCTTTTGCGCCGCCTAGTATGACCAAAATATATTCATCATGTAGCTAAGCTGTGGTTATATATATGTATGGGGACATGAATCTTGTGTGGCCTATTGGTAGAGCTGGGAATTAGGGCCGAGCCGGCCCTGTAGGGCTTGGGCTAAGAAAAACATTTGTTTTTCAAAGCCCGGCCCGAGAGCACCAAGGCCAGGGCCAGCCCGCATGGCCTGAAATTTACTATTCCAAATTTTAACTATTTTTCCTTTGGTTTTTTCTAAAGAAATATAATTAGTAAATTACAACAATTAAAGTTCTAATATATCAAATAAATGTTGTCTACATTAATATCCAAACAACATGAATCATTCAACAAATAAACATATTCACTAATTCGTAAAAAAAAAACAAACCATTGTCCACAAATAACTCACATAAGACATAAGAAGCATACCACTAAGCAACATTAGATAACTCACATAAAACATAAGCATACCACTAAACTTAACCCCACAATACAGTATACAATAAATTTTTATTAAATTGTGCAGAACTCAGGTAAAGTTTGAATCATATGCAAATAACCCTTTGATCTTCAAAACTTGATAATTAATCCTCTACTTATAAGCAAGTTAAAATTAAGTAAATAATCTCCTTACTGAGATCATTATTTCACAAACAGCAACATTAGTCCACTGAAAAGAACCTCCACGAACTTCATTTTATACAAATAACTCCCTTAAATTTTAAGATAAGTATGTATCATCCTCATAAACTTGAGGTCTTATTTTTCCAATTGTTCTGTTTAAGCTGCTCCAAAGGATAATACATGACAATCACCATCAACAAATTGAACCATTAACATCAGCCAAATGATAATACAACAAATTCAATCAAACAAGTGAAATACCAAAGAATTGTGTCAAGACTTTTGTTGTGTGTAACTCTTCATTTTTTGTTGTCTAAGTAATTTTTTTTTTTTCTATAAAAAAAAGCTACAGTGAAAAGGGCCCAACGGCCGGCCCGAGGTCCTGTAGGGCCAATCTCAAATTTCTCGTCTATTTTTTAGGCTCGACTCAATTTCCCGACTCTACCTATTGGTGAGTGATAAAAATTGGTATGTCACATGTCCTAGAAAATTGATTCCTAAATCTAATAATAATGATGCTTCAAACAATGATCAAGAAGCATGATAGTTCAAAGCCACGCAATGCTCTCAAGGTCAAGGAATTATATAGAATGCATGAATGATTAAAGAGCAGTTATGTAATCAGATAAAAATTGTACAAACGGATAACTCCATTCCAATGATAAATGGAAATATATAGTAGGTGAATTGAGACAATCAACAAAAATTACAGATTATAGAAAAAGGCTCTTCTTGAAGAGACATCAGCTGAACTTGAGAATGGATTAAGTTTCATTAATTTTAACTTAGCAAGGCAAATAATGTATAAACGATCAGGGTAGTGATGGTTAGACATTCATGGGAAACACAAAATTTTTGTCAATTATCATTCAAAACACTTTAATTCCAATAATATCTCCTAAAATAAACCAGATCAATATTCCATAGGGAAGATTTGATAAATCCAAAATTAACAGGTTAACCTGACTGCACCCCAAGCTAAATTTATTTTGCAAGATTAAGCATATGATGAAACAAGGGAAGAACCTGGCCAAGATCCTCCGTTATGGTAACTCCATCTGGTATTTTTGGGATCACAACCAGTAACAATTTGCCACTCATGACTCTCTATTGCAGGATAACATATTTTTAAGGGCATTTCTCCTACCAGCTCATCCCAACGGGCTTCAATAAGATCCATTATAGCCATTGATTGCTCTGGAGTAGCAAGAGAGGAAAGGATTGCAACACAATTGCCCAAAGCAAACCACCGGAAATCCATCCTAGCAGGACTAACATTTCCAACAAAGTAGCCACCTCGTGTTGGCATAAAATCAAATAGCCATTCTGGGATTGAATCAGGAATAACATTAAACTTATTTACTGCAGTATGTGAGTATTCCTCAGTCTTGTACCGGTAAATGCCATTTAGTTGTTGGAAGTCAAGCCAAAAGTAGCTCCTCATGTGATAACTTAGAGCATGCAAACGCTTTACAATAAGATCAATGCATTCTTTCCCTTCCTCATCATGTTTCAGCATCACCAAAGCACACCTCAGCGCCATAAAGAAAAGTGCTTGAATCTCTATAGGATAGCCATAAACACCCTGCACAAAAGGAGTAACTTATAAAAATTTGCAAGTCAATCAAATCTCCAGAATTAATACAAAATCTAAAAGAAGCTACATTATACATAAGCCTCAACAGTATAGCTCGCCTATGAGCACAAGGCTCACAATTTAGTTTAAGTGAAAGTTTAAATTGAAGCACTTGTAAACCATATATGTATGATATCTAATAATGGAATAAGAGTAATGATAGAAACCACGAATTAAAGATCTGAAGGAAGAAGCTTCAGCCCTTGCGTCCTCCTTTATTTATATAATTAAAAACTGTAGCCTTTGAGCCCACGACAAACCCCTAGAAACAAGAGAACCCTAACTTCAAGAGAAGAAGTCAAAAAATAAGACAGATAAGATAGAACTTCTAAGTAGTAACTCAATAATAAGAGGCATATCCACTTTCCATGGCATGGTCTCTTTCTGATGTTAATGACATAACTATAAATAAGAGGCATTTTTCATAAACCAAAATCTATCCAAAAGGTGGGGCAAGTAAAATGTTGAGAAACCTATCTAAGTTATCGACTGCCCTCCAAATGCTTTTGGAGTTTATCTTCATCTAGAGCACAGGTTCAACATTTAGAGTCCCGGACTTCATTAGTTTTTTGAAGGAGTCTTAGTTGTCTTGTACTGTTATCTAAAGGATTTAATCTATTAGATAATCTCCATAGTGATATTTATAGTTCATAAATAGGGAGAGGGGCAGCCACCATTTGAGGATAGTGTTTGCATGCATTCCCATTGGTCATATTTCTATTGTTAAATAATACAGATAGTTAACATCAATCAACAGCTAGTCAGAACATTTGAACCAACCCTAGTCACACTCCATGACATTACTTTATCACAACCTTCATACCAAATTGTAAAAAGAAAGAGCATATGTCTTTTACATTTTACATTCAAGAAAGAGGCCAGCAGACTAAAATCATCATTATGAGAAGGAAATGCAAAATTGTCAGAAAATGAAAATGAAACACTTTCATCAAGAAAAGAATGCACAAGACAGGCAAAGATGGATAATTCATAGAATATTGTGTAGTTCCACATAAGAGCAAAGAAAAGGAAATGGCCAAGATATAAATCTACTAAAGCAGTTCCGAGAAATGAGCTATTATTGCCTTCTCAGCTTAAAAACAGTAAATCCTTTCTATCACTCAGGACAGCTGCCTCCACTTCATTACATCTCTGCATTAAATAATTGTTTGTTAATTCCTTTCTGTCACTCAGGACAGCTGCCTCCACTTCATCACATCTTCACATTAAATATTAGTTTGCTACTTCAAAGGAACACTAAATACCTGTTTGGAATCTCTCAAAAAAAGAACATGCACCTTACGAGACAACTCCCCTAACATTTATTTCGTACAGCGCAAAATGACTTAAAATAATCTATCCGAAACAAGCAATAATATACTACTAAGACAGTAAAAGAAAAAACCTCCTTAATTTGTAATTATAGTTTTGGCTGAAAAAAGTTGTAATTATTGTAAATCATCACATTGCGATGATGAAAACAAGAGTTCTATAGTTGAGCATGTAAGCAATTTCACACCACTACAAAAGACATCATCAGTTAAGTCAGATTAATTTGATGACATTTAAAAAAGGGGTAATTCCTAATCTATTACGGAAATGGGAATTCAACAGCTAGAATCCTAAAAGCTTAATTACATCAATATATTGAGAAACAACTGATTGGAATCTGGCTTACCATTCTTCGATCAATCATGGAGCATCCATCAGCACAAAGCAGAGTAGGGAACGTATCAAAGCCCTCTGACAAACATAGAGTCAATATAAGTCTCATCCCCTTTTGACAGTCTGGTGTTTCAGCCAGAGTTATATCCCCTGTAGACTTTGTGTAGGCACGAAGCAAAATGATCCACCAGAATCCAGAGTCAACTGGAGCAACTCGTCCAATAGCACTTTCACCAAAATCTGCAATCAGAGTGTCTGTTTTCCTATCAGGATCATGAAGGACTTTGAAACTGGCAGGCATTACACCTTCGCCAAGCTTAAACCGATCTACTCTTTTTTCCCAGCCTTGAAGATGAAGTGTCTTCAGTAAGAAGTTCTTAACTATATCAGGTTCACCATTCATCAAAAAGGCCAGAGCACTAGGCACAAAATCTCGAACAAAAACCTAGAGAGAAAAAATTATGTGATCAATAAAACATTTCATTGAATACCCTTCTAAATTTTGCCAGTGATCCTGCATCAAAGTGTTATTGCAACAACAACAACAAAGCCTTATCACACAAGGTGGGGGATCAAAGTGTTGCTACAAAAGTGAGCATTATTCAAAAGCCAAAAGTCTCTTGACTAAACCTTATAACAGTCAACAACAATCTATCAACTATCAAGTACATTTACAAAGATGCACTATCACCAAAAAAAAGATACAGCCCATCATATACATAGGCAATTCACAATTAATTAAGTATAAAGACATGATAAGAGTTAAACTACTTACAGACAACATGGATTCATTATGACTTATAAGAATTAGACATGCAGAAACATATAGGCAGTTGAATGCTGTCTTTCAATTAATCTCAGCCGCCTCCTTGTTTGATCTTTGCTTAGCTAAAATTATCACTCCGAATTTGTAAGAGATTGTTAAAACACTAAACTGAACTACACACTTTATCATTTAAAATCTTCAGTTACGTTAATTGTTTATCTCTAATGGGTTTAGAGCAGAAATTCAAAAGACAGTGCCAATCAAACTTATAATAGCGCATACACATCCGAACTTCTTTTGTTAAAAGGAAGTTTTGGTTATCATATCTCAATCAAATTGTTATTAATCATATGCCATGTAAAGTTGGCAGCCAGTCCTACAAATTATGATATTCCAGATAAAGTGACAACTTATTACTTGTCAAAAATCAATGCAAATGCAATTCAGTATAACTGGAGAAATTTACTTGATCGTAGTTTAGAACTTCCTCTGATTGATGATCAACAGCAGCAATTGTTCCAACTGGTTGACCTCTGAAAGAGACTAGAGATTTTCGCAGGGCTTCCCAAGCATCAGCAACCATAGGATGAGGCTCAAATGAGTTCCGCATTGAAGAAGCAGGTGTGTCTAGACCAGATCTTCCTCCAGGTGAATAAGTGTCATCAAAGCAACCTCTTGTGAGACCAATTGACAGTTCACTAAGTGACCTTTCATCAAATGATCTCTGTCTCTCTACGTTCAACCTCGGCTTGTCAAGGAGACGAGAGAGATCATAATCATCCATCTCAGAGATAGAGCAATGTGAGCCAACATTTCTAAGTCCCACAGGCCCATCCATCTTCTACACTCCTCCAATAGCCAAATATTTTATCACAAATACAGATCTACAGCCAAAATATAAAATGCTCCAAAGTCAAACATAAAAATATCATAAAACAAATTAACAAAGTCTAAACCTAGAAGGTATAAAACCAATGATAGCATCAGAAACATAAAGCATACCCACAAGTAAAATGCCCCAATCGATCACAACTATTCTGCTTGACATATCAGGACAGGCAAATAAAGTGAAAAGACGGAAATATTTAATGCAGGGTAAGTTTTGGATGCAAAATAGGCTACATTACCAACCAACAACAATACATTCAAATTCTAGACATACTATTCATTAAAACTGTGAACAGTATCATCATATATGATATATTTAAGAAAACAATGAAACCACAAATGACAAATTAGGAGGACACCTTATTTGGGAATAAGAAAAAGCCCAATGCCAAAAATAGAAGGTTCCAACGTCTTTCAGCAAGATCAGAGCTGAAAAGAACTGTACCAATCAAACTAACAAGGCATAAAGCACCACCGGACGACAGAGAAATTCACTAACAGAGACGCTGAAGCAAGGAAAACACATCAAGATCCATTAGACGCAATAAATACCGCCATTATCATACCAGCTAGACGAAAAGAAGGCACAAAAAACTTGCATCAAACTGTCAAACAAGCAAACTATGTCATAGAAATGAGTCCAATTAATCAATAACCGAAAAAAGGACAGATCTGAAGCATTATACACAAGCCATGAGAGAAAAATGCACTGCAAAGTTGGCCGAGGAACGAACCTCGAGGAACAGGAATGGCGGCGGGGGTGATTATCCGGTAGCTGAAACTACGGCTGTTGGCCGGCGATTTGGCCAGGAAAGGCTATCCAGGAAGATAGGGAAATAGGGAAGAAGGATCGAAAAAATGAACATCGCTACCAAAGCATATATTTATAATGCGAGACGAATGAGAAAATAGGTAAGGGAAGTGTAGAGAGTAGAGAGAGAAGATCTTCGTCCAACTCCAACTAATCAATGTAAGAAAGATTACCTGATATTGCCGGTTAAGGGGGCAAAAGTGACCGGTACGGTCCCGATGGTTAAAACGACACAGTTCTGACAGCTAAGTTTCTCTCTCTTCTTCAGTTTTTTCTCCCGCCTCTGTATCGGCGTATCCGTGACGTGATATGGGAATTCGCAGTTACGGCATGTTTTGTCCCTAATGGTCAAATTATGGGAATTTGGGAATTCATGGGGTTTTTTCTGTAATTAATTGTGCAAATTGAGTGATTTTATATTTTGGTCAACAGAAAATTGAGTGATTAACTGATTATTGTCCCAACAAAATTGAGAATTAAATTAAAATTTAAATTGAAAATTTAGTAATTAACATACTCCGTCCGTTGCTGTAATTAAGAATTTCTTGGTATTTGAATTTCTAATATATTTTTCATGTTTATCCTAATTTCATTAATTATTTACTTATTTTCTTTTGTTCTCTTCCTCCCTAAATATAGGACATTTTTAGAAGAATGACTTAATTTAAAATATAAATAGCTTGTAAGATATTAATATTTATTTGTATTAATTTCTTACTTATTTTATCTCACTCTTTTCCTCCATAAATATAAGGTATTTTTAAAAAATTAATTTAATTTAAAATATAAGTCACTTGTACGATAATTAATGCTCATTTTTCTAGTTTGATTTTTATAATTAACGCTCATTTCTAATTTTACTCACTCGTTAAATTTTTAAATACATTTTTAATAAGAATAAAAGTGAAAAAAAATAATTTAGAACTTATTTAATGCATTAGCTTTCACTTCTCATTTTCAATCAAATTTTTATTTTTTTACCAAATCCAATGAATAAGTTTTTTTCCCCAATTTCATTTCTTCAATTCTTTGTTCTTTCTCTTAAAATCAAATGTAGTTTGCATAAATTAAGCAACAATTTTTATTTTATTTTTTTCGATTACATAAAATTTTTAAATTTTAAACTCTTAATCTTTTATTTTTCGTTCAGGTAAAAAAAAATTAATTTTCATATTAACTAGATTCTTAACCACATACTATTTTTTTTTTTTTTTGGCCAAGTGGTCGTATGATATAATCATGAAGTCGTATTGAAAAAAGTATATCCCATATGCCAAATTGGAGTAACCGTTGAAATTTGTGATACTTTTTTTATATACCATTTTTTATTTGCCTAATAAAAATAATAACAGTAACACCTTACCCGTCAAAAAATTAAATATTATTATTAATAACATCAATAATATAACCACATTTCCTTACCCCACATCCAAGACTGCAGGAGGGAGGAATCTGCAAGAAAGATTCCAATACAATTACAAAATTGCCATTTTTTTTTTATTTGATTACAAAATTGTCATTTACCCAAACTGAAAAAATATTGATTCTATAATTTTTTTTAAAAAAATTTAATCCGTAAATTCTTAAAACTTAATTTAATTTTTTTTCAAAAAATACTTAAATCGAATTCCTTATATCCATTCCGTTAAGTTCTCTAATGGCATGTAGTCATCTGTCTTATTTTTGAATTATTATCATCTAACAATAATCCATATGAAAAAATACTGTAATTGGAGAATTTTATGTAATAGATATGAAGAACTTGTTGTAAGTATGATTTTTTTTTTTTTCGATGCATTACAATAGCACATGCCACTAAGTGTCTATATCATAAGTTAATATAATTTAAATCAAGTTTATGTAGTTTATTTTGTTCCATGATCGTTATTTATTTATCTTTGAGGGTAAAACTTATTAATTTTAATTATAGAATTTCATAAACGTTATAAGATTTACTTCATCTCATTTAACACCATTTTGAAACTCATGCATTTTTATAAACTAAATTTCATAAAGATTATAATTAAGGGTTAAGGTGCAAAAAATGTACATGTATTTTTTTTTCGATGAGCGCCTAACACCAAGTACTTTTTTAGATGTAAAAGTGACTATATGGTTATAAATTAGAAGCAAAAATATCATTTGACCATTAAGTTTAACTTTTTGTTGACTAGATGATGATGCAGCTTTCAAGGTGTAAACTAGACAATGACGTGACTTTTAAGGTGCAAAAATACATATGTGGTTTGACCAAAAGAGCGTCTAACACTAAATGTTTTTTTTAGGTTCATAAATACCGTTTGACTGTTAATTTGACTTTTTTTGCTGACTGGATGATGACGTGACTTTCAAAGCAATTGTGTGGAAAAAAAATGATAATTGGTCACAAGAGTAGGGAAGAATTAATATCACCATCCCTATCACTCTATTCGCCCATGTAATAACATCGTACCTGAAAATTACAACCTGTCCAATGTGGATATATCACCCTTCGCCCTGCTGAAAAATGTCATCGATGACTGCCAATATATCCTCTAGCCAAAAATCGGAGACCTTGCCCAGACTAGCGTTCTTAATGCCTTTGTCGCCTCCAATCCATTAAAATTGAACTGTCACAGCGTTGGCTGGAGCGAGTACGCATCAAACATTGCGTACCCATCGTTGCCTCAGAAATAACCCCATAAAACTCATATAGCTAAAGTGGCGTGTGGATGAAAAATATATCCGCATTGGACATGTTGTAATTTTCAGGTATAGTTTTGTTATAGAGGGATAGGGATAATGATATTAATTCTTCCCAATTCAAACTTGCAACCAGTCGGCATGCTTTTTTTTTCCCACAAAGTTGCTTTTAAAATCACGTCATTGTTCAGTCAGTAAAAAAAAAAGTCAAACTAACGGTCAAATGATATTTTTGCACCTAAAAAAAAGTACTTGGTGTTGGGTGATCTTTTAACCAAACCACATACGTATTTTAGCACCTTAAAAACCATGTCATCATCCAATCAGATGTCACTACCCGTCATTGCTTTAGAAATAACCCCATGAAACTCATACAGCTAAAGTGGCGTGTTGATGAAAAATGTATCCACATTGGACAGGTTGTAATTTTCAGGTACAGTGTTATTACAGAGGGATAGGGATGGTGATATTAATTCTTCTCAACTCAAACTTGCAACCAGTCGGCATATTTATTTTCTCACACAGTTGCTTTGAAAGCCACGTCACCGTCCAGTCAACAAAAGAAGTCAAACTAACAATCAAACGGTATTTTTGCACCTAAAAAACGTATTTTTGTGTTGGGTGTTTTTTTGGTCAAACCACTGTAATACCCGGATTAAGAATAGGAATAATAATAATAATAATAATAATAATAAATTAAGATAATAAAATAATAATAATATATCAAATCTAGAAATTATAATGTTTGTAGTATAATTTAATAATTGGCAATAATTAACGAGCCCAGCCCATAGCTAAAACCCTAGATTTTAATTATAAACTTAGGTTTAGCCGCCTAAACCTAGAAAACGCTCGACTCTTTTTCTCTGCTACGACATCCTCCTCCCGTACTCTCATCAAATCGTTTTTCTAGAAGGCTAGCAAAGACGGAGACCAGATAATCCTAATCCCCATATAGTTTAGGAATTAAGTATGAAATTTGATAGGTTAGTATGAATCTATATCGCCTCGGCCTTCATGCTTCAATTATATATATATACACCTGGGCGTTCCTTCCTTATCACTGCATTTGTATTCCAATTTCGGTTTATGTGAGCTCTTACGATCAAATTATGGATTGAATTGGATATACCTGATAATTTCAATTTCAATTACTTTGGACGCCTCGGCTTACATGCATGAATTATATATGTACATGATTGAATACAATTGCCTCAATTGAATTATACCTTGTCCGTCCTTGCATCTCCTTTTGTGATTGAATACAATTGCATCGCGGGTCCCACGCCCTTTTATTTTCCTCTAATTTGACCTTTGGACCAATTCATATGTAGCATCAGATTACAGGATTCCATATTCCCCTTCTTGAATTACGAGATGAACATTTTGCAAAAGCCATTACCTTTCAATATGCATATCTGTAAGCAGTCATTGTGATCATTTCGGTTTTTTTTTTTTTTTTTTTTTTTTTGTGATTGGAACAAACCTATATATCCTTCCATACATATAATACCTGTATGTTGTTGTTGCTCTGGGCTTTCTGAATATTGTCAATTATAATATATTATGATAATACAATATACTATATTATGCCAGTTGTGCTTTATACTATATTATTTGATATTTCTTTTATTTATTCTTTCTTTATATAATATTTTTTCACAATAAAATAGGATATGAATAGATTTTATGTTAAAATACCCTTTTATCCTATATTTAATTAAATAAAGAAAAGCATATAAAAGATAATTAAATAAGTATAGATTCCAAGATATATTGGATTGACTATATGCCTATACGTATATATGTTTGATTACTCATACTGGAAATACTCTGGGAATTTTATTATGTGTGTTTAAAATAATTTAAATCGTGGGAGGATAGCTTTGGGATGGTACCTCCCAAAGTGATGAACACAATTAAGCTTTATGCCTCCGATATGTATTGATGTGAACCGATTATATTTGTTCTTCCCAAAGTGGTGTTTGGCAAGTTTCCGAGACACTAGTAGCAACTTTGGGAAGATGTGTGCACACTAGGACGAAATATTTTGATGGCCAATTTGATGATTGTGACTGGCCAGTTTCCGGGTCACAAGGGTGACTGGCCGGTTTCCGGGTCTTCTCGGTCACAGGTAGACTGGCCGGTTTCCGGGTCTCAGGGATGACTGGCCGGTTTCCGGGTCTTCCGGGTCTACCATTGTTCTCTTCCCACTAAACAGACTGGCAGGGTTTCCCGGGTCTAAATAAATCAAATGAATTTAAAAAGATATTAAATATATTTGGTGTGATTCCTATATTATTATTTATAATTGATTTTATTAATATATTTGAGCTAGGTAAATTGTGTTTTATTAGGATTACCAGCATTTGCTGATTTTTTTGTGTTATGGGCTGTGACGATCCTTCGGGGGAGCAGATTTTCAGTGAAGCAGGTTCTCAAGGTTGGGGCTAGCAGTGAGAAGTGAGGAAGCACCTTCAATTTATTTTATTTTATTTTATTTTATTTGTTATGAATAAAATACATTTTGTTTAAGTTTGGATTTACTCATTGTAATAAGTTAGCCTTGCACTTGTCTCAGTACAAGTGCGGCGGTAACACTTCCCAAGGATGTTTACTTTGAAATTCAGTAATTATTTATAAAAACCATTGCAATTTTATGTTATTATAATTGTTAGAAATTGGGGTGTTACAACCACATTGATATGTTTGCACCTTAAAAGTCACGTCATCGTCCAGTTTGCACATTGAAAGTCATGTCATCGTCCAGTTAGCAAAAAAAGTCAAATTTAACAATCAAACGGTCTTTTTGCGCCTAATTTGTAACCACTTCGTCACTTTTGCACCTAAAAAAAACATTTGGTGTTAGCGCTCATCGGAAAAAAACACATACGTATTTTTGTACCTTAACCCTAAATTAAAATGGGTTACTTTTCCTTGAAAAATCAGTGCATAAAATATCCTCTCTTTTTTTAAAAAGAATCTATATAGGTATTTGATGTGTATATAAAAGGCAAAAGAAAGTGGCGTTTCACTATATAGATCACTTGATTGGATTTTACGTAACAATTATTAAAAAGGTTGAAAAGGTGGGGGATCCACAAGATATATAGTATGAGAAAGGAAGCAAACCAGCACCATGTGTTACTAAAATAGATAGGAATAATTTCATCTCTCACACACACACACACACACACACACACACACACACACACACACACACACACACACACACACACACACACACACACACACACACACACACACACACACACACACAAGGAAGCAAATCAGCACCATGTGTTACTAAAATAGATAGGAATAATTTCATCACACACACACACACACACACACACACACACACACACACACACACACACACACACAAGGAAGCAAATCAGCACCATGTGTTACTAAAATAGATAGGAATAATTTCATCTCACCATGTGTTACTAAAATAGATAGGAATAATTTCATCTCTCACACACACACACACACACACAAAATATCACTAAGCCAATAATGTTGACAGTGGAAAAAAAACAGGGAAATAGGACGAATCATGGAATTATTATATCGTAGTTAATTCTAAGATAGTTCCTATGAAATACCACATAACACTATCCGATTTCAAATGTCAACTTCAAACCAATTATTCTATATATTATATAAGAGAAAAAGATAATAACTACACATTATTAATCTTTATTCTCTTAAAAATTATATAATCATTCTTTATTCTTTACCTTTTAAAATCTGCACAAAACGTCTCAACAACTAGCAATAAAAAATAAATCTTGACTATTCATTTTGAATTTGGTTATATTTAAACATGTTTGTGTGCAGTGTATCCCATATTATTTAAATAATAATAATAATAATAATCCACTCCTAAGGATATTAAAGAGTAACCCTTTCTGATCCCTGACAAAAAACACGGACTCAATTTTGGTTCCTGAAAAAAAACGACCATTATTCGTCCTTTTTATGGGACTAAAAAGGACCGTTTGAAAATTTGTGAGGGATCAAAATGTCCACCAATCGACCCTTATTCGTCTTTTTTATGGACTAAAAATGACCTTTTTTTTTGTCAGGGACTAAAAAGGGCCCGTGTTTTTTGTCAGGGATCAGAAATTGTATTTACTTGATATTAAATATTTATGTCCAGTTGGGCGGTTGCTTCCGGTGAATAAAACCAAAAAAAAAAAAAAAATCAAACCAAAATCAATGAGGTGAGAAGTTTATGTTTGATCGTTGAATTCTGAATATATATTCAAAATATTAAAAAAAAAAAGATGAAATTCAATGATGGTTTTTTGTTATACTCCCTCCTACTTTTTATTAGAACCCAAAATTTGAATTGATCTCATCCTTTTTATAAAAGTCTGATAATAATTGTTTTATTATTTACTGAGTTTTTTTTTTCTCATTTTTACTCTCATTAATTATATATATTGTACTAATTAAAAGGATGATACTATGGCCAAAGAGGGTTTATCTAGATCAGAAGTATTGAATGTGTGTCCTGATAGTTTAAGGACTGTGTTTTCAAAAAATTGTATGGGATTTGATCCCCTTTCGTTTCATATTCCTACTAATACATAAGGCCTAGCATACTTAAAAGGATGATGATACATTTATTTACTCTATTACTCTCTCTTACTTGTTTCTTATAAATAAGGACATACTTAAAAAAAAAAAAATTATATCGAATACAATTATTATCTTTAATTAATTTTAACCATTTTCTAAAACTATATAATTCAGTTATCAGGCTCTTATAAATACAACTGGGGGGGAGTATTTGATTGGCTAGAAAGAGTGAGGTGATGTGATTAATGTGGATTAATATTTGATTAGGTGGAAAGAAGAGCACAACTAACAAGAAAGTGAGATGCCAACTGCCAAGCTTCAAATGGAGCAGCCTAAATCATGTTAGGCTATTAAAGATGGTTGGAATATAAAAAAAAAAAAAAAAATAATGACATATAACTCACGTGGCAAAAAAATGACATATAACTCACAAGGAAAAAAAAAAAAAAATCTGTCTATCTTCACCTATGTCATTTATAAGGTTAATGTGCTTCTCGCATATATCATATAGAATTAGAAAAACCTAAAACATCACTAATTCTATTTTAAAAATCAACAACTCTTTAATTTTATCATTATCTACCACTATGGTCCTTATTATAAGTCAACTTTCAATAATAAAAAAAATTGATTCTTAATATAAGTCCATTTACTTGTTATCAATAAATGTTTTCCAAATTTATCCTTAATTAATTCTTGTCGGAAAGAGAGAGAGAATAGAGATATGTGAGAATGGTTTGTAAATGATGAGAGAGAGAAAATTTTAACAAGGGTAAATATGGAAAACTTTAAACATATTTAATTACTTAACTAAAAATATTTGGTATGTGAGAGTTACTAGTTAAAATAGATTTATAATAAGGTTTAGAGTGGTAGCTACGCACTTTCTAAGAAAATAATTCCTTTAGTTCTTATTATAAAACACCAACTAACAAGTGTATCTGATCATTGATATAATATATTTATTTGTTTCCAAAGAACATTAAATATTCTTCTCCATGTATTCCCATAATTAATAAGGTAGTGGGTGAGAGTAAAAATTAATATGATATTAGAGTTTTGTACAATTAATAAGGGGTAATATTGGAAATTAATTAAATTTTAGGACAAATTTAATGAATTTAATTGTTTTTATTGATTTTGTGAGAATTGTTAGTCGATACCTTATAATAAGGACCAAAATGAGTAGTACTCCAATTGGTTCAAAATATAAGAATCAAACTTGTAAGAGTATGTGATTTTTTATACAAGAGCCACTTTGTTTTTGTCTCATCATTTAAGACTTTTTCTAAAAAATATCTCTAATTAATTATATGTCTCTTTCATTTATTTTTTCCGCTAATTCTCTCTCATATATATTTCCACTAATTCTCTCTCACTCTCTCTCACCCTCTCCATAAATAGGGACTTTTAAGGAAAGTATGTTATATTTTTTTACATATTATTTAATTTAACTAATTTTTTCAAATTGCGTAATTTAGTTATTTGACTCTTATATTTTGAACAGAGATAGTAACAATCTACCAAATAATAAATTAAAAGTAGAATTGTACATTCATGCAAAAAAAATTAAGGATTAAGTAGCAAATCCGTCCCAGAAGTACACGCCCAAAGACCACCTTCCTCTCCTTGCTCAGTGACACTTCCAACAAGCATCGGCCAAAGCCCTTAGCCATCTATATTGACTCTCTCACTATCAAGACTTCAAGAGACCACAACCAAAGACCCTAGTTCGATAATGTAGGAGAAACCCTAGACCTTCACACGCAAAGGCAAGTTGAAGAGGGAGAGTGAGAAAGAGGGGCATGGAGGAAGGAAAGGACGGAGCACGGAGAAAGAGACGGATAGAGGAAAGAAGGGATTGAGGAGAGAGAGGGAGAGGATGATGAGATATAAAATAAGAATACATGTAGCTGCATAGTAAGCAATTTCAATCAACATAAACAACGGTGGTTAAAGGAGGGGCAACATTACTATATTTTAGGATTTCCGAGGCGACATCGAGACCAAAAAAAACTTCTAGGACAATATTGCTCCTAAGCGTGTGCTTCTAAGGCTGATTTGCTACTTAACCCAAAAATTAATGACATGCTTATAAATATGATAATAAAAAAATACATTATTTCTCTACCTTCTAAATGAAACTAGAGGTTGTGGTAAAAGAATAGGGATTAGAGGAGCATATAAAGTTCTTTTAATCAATTTGTAGACTGTAAAAGAAGTATGCAAGTTGGAAAAAAAAACAAAATGACTATGAAATACTCCATCTAGTCTTTTTTATACGCAATTTTTTTCCTGATTGCTCAAAACGAGTTGGCTGTTAAAATTAGTTAAAAACAATACATATATAAAAAAAAATGTCATATTTCTTCTAAATATGCTCATATTTATGAAAAGAGCATAGGATAGAGAATTGATAATAAATGACTAAATGAAAGAGAATTAGTAGTGAGTCGGAGATAATTAATATAAAGATATGTATTTAATAGGGATAAAAATAAAAATGTAGTTTAAATTTTGACACACAAAAAAAAAAAAAAATATTTATGGGAAGGGTTAACCCCAAAAGTGAGAAAAATGCTTGTAAAAATGACAAAAGAGAGTAGATTCTTATATTAAAAGCCTGACTAAAACCCTCAACCAAACCTTTAAGCGATGGGGGCAGTAGGTCGGAGTCGACAAAAATTCATACACACTTCTATAAATGCAAAATCAAATACTCAAAGAAAAAAAAAAAGATAAGTAATTAAGTATAGAAAAATATGTCTTATATTCAGGATCATGATTAACTCCCTAAATATCTTCTAGATTAAGAATAAAACCGACGCCCCAAAGTCTAATACTCCCTCTAGTCCTTATTATAAGACACCAACTACCAAGTTTATTTGGTCCTTTTTATAAGGCACTTACTTGTTCCCAATGAACAGTGATTATTTTTTTTCATGTCTGCCCCTAATTAATAAAGGTAATGGGTGGGAGTAATAATTAATAGTCCCTCTAGTCTTTATTACTCCCTCTGGCCCTATTATAAGGCATCAACCACCAATATTTTTTGGTTTTTATTATAAGGCACCAACTTACTTTAACTAACTCATTTATTACTATTTTTCCATTATGCCCTCATTTTTAACTAACTCATTTAAACCTACATCATTAAAGTAGGGGTAAAGTTGGAAACATTTATTACTTTTTAGACCTCATTAATTACTTAACCTCCATTCCTTGGTCCGCGAGAAATGGTTAGTTGGTGCCTTATAATAAGGACCAGAGGGAGTATAAGGCATCAACTAACAAATCTCACAAACTAATAAAAACAGTTAAAGTCAATAAAGTTGTCTTACAATTTAAGTAACTCACAATATTACCCCTACTAATTACACTAAACTCTAATATTATATTAATTATTACTCTCACCCACTACCCTCATTAATTATGGGCAGACATGGAAACAAATAATTAATGCTTATTGGGAACAAACAAATGCCTTATAAAAATGACCAAATAAACTTGTTAGTTGGTGTCTTATAATAAGAACCAGAGGGAGTATAATATTAGAGTTTAGTGCAATTAGTAGGGATAATATTGGAAATTACTTAGATTATAGGACAACTTTATTGACTTTAACTACTTTTATTGGTTTGTGAGAAAAGTTAGTTAGTACCTTATAATAAGGATTAGAAGGAGTATTAGAGAGAGAACCGGACTTGATGTGCTGGTGGATTGGAAATAAATAGTGGAAATTAGTCAGCATTGAGTTGGAGATCTTATCCAGTTGGTGGAGTTGAAAAGTGTGAATCCGAAGACTACCCACTATAACAATCGATACATATATACGGTCTTCAAGGCACAGTGAAGCAAAAGCTTGAATGAGATGTTACGTTGGAAATGAACGTTTCCATTGGGTTGTGTTGTGTGGTTGGACTTTGGGTTTGAGAATTTCAATTCCAACTTCTTGGATTCCTCACCCTTTTTTCCACCTTTGAATTGAATGCTTCAATTAAATTAAGGTTGACCTCACTCCCTTTCCTTTCATCTTTCCTACGTTTCCGGTGCCATCACACAATTTCCCTCTCATTTCTATATTTTTTTAGGCAAATTATGGAGGGCTACACAACTACCCTTTCACTATTAGTTTTGTTTCAACCAACTCACCGAGAAGAGTAGCAAACTCATTAAATCTATTTTAAATTGAGTTTGTCCAATTTTATCAATATTAAATCTTAATTGTTGAGAGTCAATATATTTGGTTTTGTTGGATTCTGTGTCTAAATCTCCTGGGCTATGAATAAGAAGTCGCGTCAATTCGCTATCGCCGGTCGCATCAGTTCGCTGAAAGGAGTCAATCTGGCCGTTTCGTCGTCTATAAATAAGCATGCTTGTGATAGAAAAATTAACTCATTTTTCTAACACTACGCTCTAATACATATAGCTAGTTTAATGCATTCTACCATAAGTCTCATCCGTGCGATTCTAAAAGCATTTCGTTGTGTTCGTTGGAGTTCCTGATTGATAGTGTCATCATTCTGGAGGTGTAATTCGTTCTATCCTGGGAAACAATTGTTCATGATCCTTGGGCATCCTTATTGAGGGAACAAATTCTCTTAGGGTCTGTTTGGTTCGACGGAAGGAGGGATTTTAATGAAGGGGAGGGGATATGAGGGATTTTAATATTATATTGTTTGGATTAATCAGAAGGAAGGGGAAGGGGAAGGGGAAGGGGAAGGATTTTAATGTTACCTTGTTTGATTCAGTTGGGGAGGTGAGGGATTTTTTTTTTTTTTCAGATTGACAACTTTACCCTTTATGTTATAAGTAGGATTTTAATGTCAGTTGAAGAAGGAGAAGTGGGTCTATCAGTGGTGAATCTGGAAAAAGGCTATAGTGAAGGAGAAGGTGTAAATGGTGGTGATAGAGTAAGAGAGATAGATTTCACCAAAAAAAAAGAGAGAGAGAGAGAGTAAGAGAGATAGAGCCTATCGAACTTGACGGTGAAAGTGTTTTCCTTTCATTCTCTTGAATGTGAGTTCGAACAAGGCAACTTCACACAAAGTAAGAGAGATAGAGAGACGATGGTAGAAAGAGAAGTGATAGTGGTCAGAACAGAGAAAGATTTGCAGCTCCCCTGGTTGCCAAGCTCGACGCCAGCTTTAATGGAGGAGTCGACGAAAGTTATGACAATGAAGGTGGAGTTGATGAAGAGGCTGTCGACTCTGAGCTCTGGTGACTATAAAGAAGGGTGAAGGTCGATAATGGTGATGGTGGTGCGGCGGTGGTAAGAGCGTCGGAGGAAGGGAGGAAATGGTGAAGAAGTTCAAGGTCCAATCTTCCGTCCTTGTCGCGGCTCCTCTCATTCTTCTAAGCTGCCGAATAGGAATTGGTTTCCAGCGCTGCATAGAGTTGGAACTATTTTGGGAATAATAAAAAAAGATTAGGGGTATCTTTGTCTATTGACATAGAAATTTTTATAATCCGTCCGATTTGGGGGGAGGTTTTTGAGAGGGGAGGGGAAAACTAAAAAAAAATTCCCCTCCCCTCGTAAAAAATGTGATCTGCCAAACAATTGGAGGGGGCTAAAATTCTTCCAACCCCTCCCAATCCCATCCCTTCCCTTCCCTTCCAACCAAACAGACCCTTAAGGAGACAATATCTGTTGGGCTCGGATTTCATCAATTTAATTATTATTATTTTTGGCAGTCATGTGAGTTTTTACTGTTTTTCGTCTTGTAAGAAGTGATGTATGTTTACAGATTATGCCATACTAATTGCACATATTCTTACCTTTAAGAAAACTCTATTTCTAAATTATTTTCAACAACAATCTTAAAACAATTTGTTAAATCTATGTTCAGTAATTAAATGGATTCTTGATTTTGAAAATTTAGACTTTCTAAAATTATAATTTCCGTGGGATACTATGAATTGTTGGATTTTGGTCTAAATCTCATGAGTTATGAATAATAAGTCGCATCAGTTCGTCACCGCTAGTCACGTCGGTTCGCCGAAGGGAGTCCATTTGATCGTTTCGTCGTCTATAAATAGACATGTGTGTGGCAGAAAAATTAACTCATTTTTCTAACACTACGCTCTCATACATATAGTTTGATGCATTCTGCCATAAGTCTCATTCGTGCGATTCTAAGAGCATTTCGTTGTGTTCGTTAGGGCTCCTGAGTGACAATGCCATCATTCTAGAGACGCAATTCGTTCTATCCTAGGAGACGATTGTTCGTAATCCTTGAGCATCCGCATATAGGGAACAAATTGTCTTAAGAAGACAACGTCCTTTGGGCTCATATTTCATCAATTTCATTATCATTATTTTTGGCAGTCTTGTGAGTTTTTACTATTTTCCTTCTTATAAGAAGTGTTGTATGTTTATAGATTATGTCATATTGATTACGCAGATTGTTACCTTTAAGAAAAATCCACTTCTAAAGTATTTTCAACATGTTTCACTTTTGAAACCATGGTTTGGATTCAAACCACGGTTTTAAAAGTGAGCGTGTCAAACACCATATTAAAATTCAAAATAACTTTTAACCCTCAAAACCATAGTCCGGTATAAACTACTCAAACAATATGATTTGGCAAGAAAACCATGGTATGGGAGAAGAAAACCATGGTTTTCCATAAAATTGCTCATTTGGCAAAGGGGAAAAGGTGCTTTTTTAAGCAATTTTTTGCAAACTGATACAAAACTCTTCACACATACTTATTTTGTAAATTGTAAATTTTTTAGAAGTTATTCTCTAAGGGTGTGCATGACAACCATTCTGTTCCCCAGCACTGTTTCTGAGATGAAACAGTTTTTTCTGATTCTGTGCCTTGGAAAAGTTTTGAGAATCAGAATTACGTTTGTTAACTCATTTTATTTTTACTCTGAGAATCAGAATTACGTTTGTTAACACATTTTATTTTTATTTATGTAATTTTATATTCAAAAAAATTATTTATGTGGTGGTGGTGGTGGTGGTGGCGATGAGGTGGGGGTGGCAGCAGCGGCGGCGGCGAGGGTGGTGGTGGTGGTGGCGGTGAGGTGGGGGTGGCGGTGGGGTGGCAGCGGCGGTGACGGTCGTGGTGGTGGTGGTGGTGGCGGTGGCAGCAGCGGTGACGATCATGGTGGTGGCAATGAGGGCGGCGGCGAGGGGGTTGGTGGCGGTGGGGGTGGTGGTTGTGGCGGTGAGGTGGGGGTGGCGGCGGCGGCGGCGGTTGTGGTGGTGGTAGTGGTAGTGGCGGTGTGGTGGTGGTGGTAGCGGCGGCGGCGGCGGTGGTAGCGGTGGCGGTGGTGGTGGCGGTGGCGGCGATGGGGTGGGGATGGCGGCGGCGGCGGTGGCGGTGTCGGCGGTGCGGTGGGGGTGGCGGCGATGGGGTGGGGAGGGTAGTTGACACTGCCAAAGGTTTTCGAGAGAAAGAAGAGAGGTTGTACGTTGAGCAATAAATTCTGATTTTGTGCTCAGAAATAGAAAAACATGAATTTTCTGCTTTTTTTTCTATTCCCCAGCACAAAAGTTGAACCGGTTCATCCCGGGAACAAAAAAAAAACCGGATTTACCAAACAGATTTCTCATCCATTTATGTTCCGGGGAACCGAAATTAACAAAAAACACATTTTGGGAGCGTTACCATGCACACCCTAAATCACTTTTTTCCAAAAACTATTCTATAAAAACTAATTTAAACAAACCTTTAAAGAATAAAAAAGTGGAGGAAAATAGACGATAAGGAAAGTGGAGAGGTTCACTTCCCCACTTTAATCTTATATCACATCTCTTTTGTTTCTCAATATTTCATGCCTACCACTGATAAATAGGGTAAAGTTTTGAGGATGGTCCCTTAGCTTATTCAGTAGGGAGGAAAATTCTTCCAATCCATAAGTGTATCATCAACATTTTTGGAAAAGGATGTCGGAACATGATTGAATACAGTGGCGGAACTTAATGATGGCCAGCTGGGGCCAAGGCTGATCTTATAAAATCTGTTAGTATATATATATATATTTATTATATGATATTTTATTTGGCCACAAATATGGCCCAAGCTAATTTTTTATCTTCTCTGTGAACATAATGTTTGTTTCATTACTCATTGGACTGTAAAAGGAAAATAAAATTATTATTTGAGATACCGAAAATGTTAGTATCATCTTATATATTGTTTTGATTTATAATTATCGATTATTATTTATTTGTATTTTTAAGGTTATTTGACACTATTTAGTAGATCCTTATTTAAGGAATCAACTAACAATTCTCATAAGTCAATAAAAACAGTTAAAGTCATTAAATTTGTCCTAAAATTTAAGTAATTTTCAATATTATCCCTATTAATTATATTAAACTCTAATATCATATTAATTATTACTCTTTTTTTGCTTGAAAAAAAGAGTAATAATTAATTTTTATTAATTACTACTCTCATTCACTTCCTTTTTAATTATGGGTAGACATGAAAAAACATATTTAATGTTATTTGGAAGCAAACAAGTGTCTTATAAAAATGACCAAATATATTTGTTAGTTTATACCTTATAATAAGAACTAAATGGAGTAGTTCAATATGTTTATTTTTTGACCCGGGCTAAAAAAATTTCTGGTTCCGCCACTGATTGAATACCAATTTAGGAGCATTCAATATAGGGGAAAAATTCATTCTTGCTTTTCTTGCTTTTGAGAGTGTGAAGCACGTAATGAATTTATATTAGGGAAGCGAGTATCCTTATATTAAATTTTTTATATCCATTATATCGAATTCTTCAATCACAGAGGACCATGTGTCCTATTTTTTTCTTATATGGTTTATTGGTTAAATGATAATAATTTAAAAATAAAACACATAGTCAGATATGATTGGAGAGCTTAACGAAATGGATATGAGGAATTTGAGATAAGTATTTTCCTTTGGGAAGTTAATTAAATTACTTTGAAGTAGTTATATTTTTATTTTTTTTCTTTAAACTAATTTTCTTATTAATAAATTGATATATAATAAAATAATACACAACATATAATATGATTAAGTAATTTATTTAGCTTCTTTAATCTCTAAAAAAAAGTCAACTGGATCTTATATTTAGTAACAAGAAGTATCATATATAAGTCAGCAATCAAATTTACTCACATATCCAACTCTTATCTTCTTTAGTCCTTAGACCTCACATCCTTATATTTCAAATTTTAGATCTGACTTTTATTAAAAAAAAAAAAACCTTTAGTTCTTTTTTTTTTTTTTTTTTGATGAACAAATGGGCACTTAGCCCATTATCATTCCTGAATCTGAATCAATGCTGGGGTATGAAACACCCCTACAATCACTTGACAAATGCGGAATTAAAAACTGGGGAGGATTCACAAAAACAACTTGGTCCTCCTCATACACTAAAGCGTAATTGGCCAGGGCATCTGCACAATTGTTACCCTCCCTATATACATGATTAAAACTAACTCTACTAAATCGTTTTAATGCAGTACTGATATCAACCATCAGTCTCGGCTCAACAGCATCTTCCACCTGCAATTTATTCAATATATGAACAACAGAGACAGAATCGCATTCAACAGTGATGCTGTCAAAACAGAAATTAGCAGCAATCTCCAATCCAGTTAAAACAGCCATCAATTCAGCCTTGATAGCTGAGTTCACGTTCAACCTTTTAGCAAATCCATACAGGAATCTACCATCAATGTCTCTGAGCGATCCGCCACACCCACCGATACACCCTCCTTTAAAAGTCCCATCCACATTCAACTTCACCCATCCCACCCTTGGTGATTCCCACTTGATCAGTTTTCCATTCTCGTGACACAGGCATGCCCGAAATCCAACCTTGCCTGTTTGATCTCCTTTATATACCATTCCACAATTCTACTTCTATTTGCAGGCATGGAAAATCCTTCTTCAAACCGGCTCCTATTTCTCCAACTCCATAACAGCCAGCATGAGATGCCAAAAACCAGATTCCAATCCTTCTCTACATTCTTCAGGTTACCACCAAACCATTCCCTGCCCTGCAATCTCACAAAATCAGGAGGCAACCGCCCTCCATTTAACTCCACCCACAGCTCCCTAGCCATGTGGCAGTCTCTCAAAACATGCATCAAGCTTTCACATTGTTCGGAACATTGTATACAACAAGCATTAGCCCCCAAAAACCTGCAGAGCCTTTCACCAGTGGGTAATTTATTATGCATAGCTTTCCATAAGAATAGTTGGATTCTTCTTGGACCCTTCCACCTCCACAATGTACTCCACACTTTCTCCCCTAACCCATTCTCAGCTCTCAAGGAATGGTACAAGTCAGCTACTTGAAACTTACCATGTAATGACATTCCCCATTTCATAGTATCCACACAACTCAGGTTGTTAGGTGGCGCCACAGACAATACCTTCTGCACTCCTTCTGCATTGACCCAATTCTTTATCCTTTGGACATCCCAGCAGCCGTCCACTCTAACCATCCCACTCACAGTGTTATTTTTAACTTCCTCAGATAAGTATCCACTACACTGGTTAGCTAGCAAGCTTCCATCTTCTAGCCATTGATCATACCAAAAATTCACCCGCTCCCCATTTCCTACCTCCCAATGGATTTTTTCCAGCACTTTGGGCCAAATTCTTGTCAAATGCTTCCACAACACCGAGTCTGTCCTCATAGCAACAGCCTCTTTAGACAATTCTTTACTTCTCCCATATTTCCCAACCAGGACTTTGGAGCAAAGGCTACTAGGATCCACAAGGATGTTCCACGCAATCCTTCCCAATAGCGCATCATTCATGGTCTTAAGACTTCTCAAGCCAAGTCCACCATTTCTCTTATCTTTACAAATCAGCTCCCAACTCACAGCGTGCATCCTCCTCTTACCTTCTTCACTACCCCAAATAAAGTCTCTTTGCAACTTCTCTAACTGATTCCTAACCCCAACAGGAATATAAGAATGTTGCATGCAAAATACAGGTAATTGATTAGTGACTGATTGCACCAATGTCATTCTACCAGCAAAGGACAACGTCTGCCTCTTCCAACTACTCAGCTTATTCTGCATTTTATCAATCAAGTACTGAAATTTACCCTTGCTCTCCCTTCCTCTTGTCACAAAAGCCCCCAGATACCTTCCTAATTCCTCCATCTTCCTAAATCCAGAATAGTGACAAATCTCAGTCTGCCTTCTTCTATCTACATTTTTAGAAAAAAATATATTTGTCTTCTGAATATTTACCTTCTGGCCTGACATTTTGCCAAAATCCTCCAGAACTCCCATGACAGAAACGATGTGATCCATGTCTGCTTCACAAATGAGCAATAGATCATCAGCAAAAAGCAAATGTGACACTTCCACACCATTCCTTCCCAGCCGCATAGGTTTCCATTTACCATTATTCACACAATCAACTATCAAGTGAGTTAATTTTTCCATTCCTAGCACAAATAGGTATGGTGATAGTGGATCCCCCTGTCTCAACCCCCGAGTAGGTTCAAACACCTCTCCTTTCACTCCATTCCACATAAGAGCCATGTTAGTTGAGCTTATACAGCCCATAACCACTCTCCTCAAATGTTCCTCAAGCCCAATTTCTTCCAATACATCTCCGATGAATCTCCATCCCATTCTATCATAGGCCTTTTCAAGGTCGATTTTAATCACCATATACCCTTTTTTTCCTTGCATTTTGCTCATAGAGTGAACTAATTCCTTTGCAATTATTATATTATCATGGATACTCCTTCTTGGAATAAAGCTTGATTGGAAAGGGGACACCAAACTATCCATTATCGGTGCTAGCCTATTCACTATCAGTTTCGAGAGTCCTTTATAGAGGACATTACACAAAGAAATTGGCCTAAATTGACTCACTCCTTCGGGATGTTCAACTTTGGGAATTAGGATCAGCAAGGTATCATTTTTTCCCTAATCCTCTCCGGTTTACTCCATAATTCCTTGATGAATTGAACTACTGAACAGCCAACAATTTTCCAGTTCTGCTGATAAAAAACAGCAGGGTAACCATCACTTCCCGGGGCCTTAAACCCTCCCATTTGGAAGAAAGCTCTCCTAATTTCTTCTCCACTTGGTACCCTACCCATATTCCTCAACTTTTCCTCACTAACCGCACCCCATCCTTGCCTTGTGATAGTCCATTCCCTCTCCCTCCTATCTTCTTTAAACAGATCATTATAAAATTGGTGAAACATCATCACAATCTCCTCTTCATCCTCGGTCCAGCCCCCATCACTCTTCTTAAGCATTTTAATCTTATTTCTCCTTCTCCTACAAAGAGTTTTCATATGATAGTATTTCGTATTGCGGTCGCCTTCCTCCAACCATCGTCCCCTAGACTTTTGAAACCATAGCACCTCTTCCTGCCTAAGTGTATGAAGCAGTTCCTCTTCCAATTCCATCTCCAAATTTATTAAGAAGGGATTCCTTCTACGATCAATACTTTTTTGGATGCCATTAAGTCTACTAAGCAATCTTCTCTTTCTTCCCTCGATCCTCCCAAACACCTCCTTATTCCAACGTATAAGAGACTGTTTTAGGCCACCAACTTCATATGTGCCTCATCCTCTCCTTTCCAACCATTACGCATAACCATTTCAAAATCATCATGCATGTGCCATACTTGCCGTATCTGAATTGTCTACCTCTCCTACCCCCTTCAGTCCCATTCAAGTTCACAACTAGAGGGTGGTGATCGGAGCTCACTCTTGGTACTACTTTAACAGCAGCATTTACAAATTTTTCTTGCCACTGGACGTTACACAGGCACCTGTCCAGTCTCTTGAACACTCTCTCTAGGCCATCCCATTTCGGTCCCCTCCAAGTGTAGTAAGGGCCATTTGCATCAACGTCAATTAGATTGGTGTCCTGAATCCAAGAGTTAAATCTATTGCATCTTGCCTCATTCACTCTTCCTCCCCCTGATTGTTCCAAAGGAGTCTTAATTTCATTAAAGTCCCCTGCCAACAACCACGGGCCAGTAACTTGGCTTCCAATATCACACAACACCTCCCAAAGACTTCGTCTACGATTCTCATTAGGGCTTGCATAAATGGCTGAGAATAAGAATTCATTTTCACACAATTTCAGGTTGCAATGTATAAATTGCTCCTCTAACCTTAGAACCTCCACTTTAATTTCATCCATCTCCCAAAGTAACCAAATTCCACCTGAAAACCCTGCTGCCTCCTTTCTTATTGAGTGCTTGAAACCCCATTGTTTGATTACTTTTGAAGCCTGGACCCCACTGATCCTTGGCTCCAAAATAATCATCAAACTCAACTTGTATCTGAAACGCATATCCCTTATTACAGATGCTACTCCTTTACTTGCAGCACCCCTACAATTCCATACTGAGATGTTCATCATCATAACCATATGAGTTAAATGACCACCATACCAACCCACATCCTAGGACGTGTTCGCAAGTGCTACACACTCCTCCTCCATTCTCGTGTCTAGGCTCCCAATGGGATCCTCATCACCCACAGGATTTGCCACCCCTGGTTGAATCCGTCCCTCCTTACCTCCACCCTTACCATTGAATTCACCAGGATGCCCTTTGAAACTCTCATACTATCTCCTTGTTTTATCTCCGAGAGCACATTCACCCTCCTTTCTTCTTTATCCACTCTCCCCTCTAGATCTGTCCTCCCCAAACCTCTACCTCTGCCCCTCCCAGCTCCCTTATTACTCTCTCCCAAGCCCCTCCTTTTATCAGAGTTATTATGTATACCACCAGCACCACTTCCCTGCCCCCTTATAGGAACTTCCTCCTCATGAGTCCCCTCCATTTCCTTCCCAGCCACCACCTTTTCAACCTCATCTCCAGCTTGCCCATTTAGGACAGAAAATCTCGAACCCAGATTCTGCTTTTGCATAGGCATAACATTTCTTCTTTGCCTATAAGGCCTCTGGACGGTTTTCCATAGCTCCTTTCCTTCTATGTTGTCCGCCACTTTCTCATTATTCTCCTCTACTCCCTCCACTTCCATACTCACTTCAGTTGGCTTTTTATTAAATGTTTCGCACCCTTCCTTGTTATGCCCAACTCTACCACACTTCTTGCACAGCATCCCTAAGCTCTCATAAACCACACTCAGCACCTAGCCTTCAACATTAAACTCAGGCACTAATGGCTTAGTGAGGTCTAACTCAACACACATTCTTGCAAACTTGCCCCTAGCCCTCTGAGCTGTGTGAATATCCAACCGAATTGCTCTCCCAATAGAGTTTCCCAGGTTTAGCAGGAATTTTTTATCAAACAGCGGCGCTGGAAGGTCTGGAAACCTCACCCAAGCCACTACAGAGTCAATTCTTTCACATTTCAGATTAAATTCAAGTTTCCATCTAGTAACACTCAGATACGCATCCGTAATCACCCATGGCCCCCCGTTAATGCTTCCATATAATCCTCATGAATTTGAAAGCTAACCAGATAAAAATCATTTTCTAAATCAAGGATGTCGATGTTACCTTTCCTTGCCCAAATTTGCCTCAGCTTCCTTGTCATAAATCCATACGAAGGCTGTCGTCCCATGAGTTTCACCACCAGAGATCTCCGGAACGGTCTAATGAGCCTCTCTTTTTCCTTGTCTTCAAAGCTGAACATAGGACACAGTGGATTGGTGAAGTCCACGCTGATTCCGTCTCCAGGATTTAGAACTTTAGCGAAATCTGTATCAAGGCCATAATCTTCCGTTTCATCGTCTTCATCGTTCTTACTCCATTCCCACCAGCACACTTTCTGATTCACGTTTTGCAATAATGTTTCCCTATACGACATCGGAGCTTGTTGTTTTGCCTCTGGTTTCATCCAGTGTTCCTCCCGAGGCTTCAAAGATTCTTCACCTGAGAATGTTTCCGCTGCACACCGGACCTTTCTCTTCCTGCGATTCCATTCCTCCTGATCCTCCTCCAGTAAATCCTCACTCGCCCCTCCGCGCAAGACACGATCGGAGGAGCCACTCATTTTCTCCGCCGCAGTGGGCGACGGAGCTCACAGATGCGATGACGAAAAGATGCGAGCCCTAGCAGAGCTCAAGAAAGTAAAACATATGAGTCGACATGCATTATCTTTTTATTAAAAGGTACGATCATTCTCATCAATACTATTTAGGATAAAACCTTTAGTTCTTTACCATCGTAATATTCTATATAAGCATGACATGATTTTTTATTTTTTTTTGGCCAACGAAGCATGACATATATAATACATTAATACCTAGGCTTAGCGTGGGGAAAAGGAGAAAAGATAGAAGAAGTATATTATACTCTGTCCGGTTTTAAATAAAAAATAAGATTGACTTTTTTTTTTTTTTTTTGATATTAATGAAGTTAAATAAATTACTTAATCATATGATATAAGAGTACTAGTATCTTTAAATTATATGTTAATTTATAAGTTAGGCAAAATAATTTGGAGAAAAATTGACAAATATAAATATTTTAAAATAATTTAACTAACTTCCTTAATCTCTTCAAAAAAAGTCAACCATATCTTATACTACTTCTGGTCCTAATTATAGAAACACTTTTATAATACAAATTACACTATAAAAATGTTATAATAATTAAGACCGAGTGAGTATTTAAGATCCGAAAATATTCAAAACGTGGAAAGAGAAAATGGAATATTAATTGGGGGTAGATGGAACGTTGTCAATAAAGAATTAGGTGATACTCTAACTATATGTGTGCCTCATATTGACCAATAACATCATTTTGCATATCTTTTTTTTTTCTTTATTGCCAATAATAAATCATTTGCATATAAGACTACTCCTTCCCGTTCTAATTATAAGACAACATTTAAGAGTTTATTATGCTCTTAAATATAATATATAATTTATATATTTGTAAATTCTTTCCTAACTTACTTTTATCGATGTTTCTTCAACAATAATCAAGGAAGAAAGAGATGGATAGAATTAAAGAAGATGCTTAGAGTATTTGAGAAAATATGTTATATTAACTAACTTCATTTATCGAATTAAATTAGGTAAATATGTCTTATATTAAGGACTAAAGAAATACTCCTATAAAAGTATAATTTGGTTATTTTCTAAATCATAACTCATTTTTATTTCAGATATACTCGTGTAACATCTTTCCCAAACACTAAAATAAAAAAAGGTTTGAGCTGCATTTAACATTTTAAGATATTTTTTTTAATATCAGTCAATATATTAAAATAATTTTTGGTACTGTTATGGACCTAGTCAAGGCCCATTATCTCAACCGACCCATGCAGATCTAAACGGCAAGACCTATTCAATGGGGAGGTTACCGAGATTCATGGACACACGATCTCCCATCTTCTACACACGATCTCCCATCTTCTACACACGATGCGGGAGATCTAACCCGAAGGTACACTCTACAAATACAAGTAAAACCCTAAAGGTTCAGAGGATCCCGGTCTACGCTCCAGGCTATTCACATACGGCCGTCACAAGAGCATACAGACCCCTTTAGGCGAAACGCCTCCATCAATACTCGAACTACGTGGACTTTGATCCCTCTTCAGGGTACGTAGGCCCTAGGAATCACTCCTAGGTCAAGTCCCCATCTACACCAACATCCTAGCCCCTCAAGGCTAGACAATCTGTGTTCTACACCAGAACATATATATATATAGGTACATATATGTGTGTGTGAGTATATGTATATGTGTACATATATCTACACATATATATGCGCACACACACACAAAGATATATTTGCGCACACGAGCAAGGGATCATATGCCTTCACAGACAACCCGGATGAGCTGAACATATCTCGGCCAAGTCTGTATTTCACAGTCAAGCAAACAATTAACCTCGGTAGCTCAGACACCTGAACTACCGAGCTTGGGGCATCTCGTTATGGACCTAGTCAAGGCCCATTATCTCAACCGACCCATGCAGATCTAAATACACATGATCTCCCATCTTCTACACACGATCTCCCATCTTCTACAGAGAATGCGGGAGATCTAACCCGGAGGAACACTCTACAAATACGGGTAAAACCCTAAAGGTTCGATTCATTCGATCATCTATCTTCTACAACGGTCTACGCTCCGGCTATTCACAGACAGCCGTCTCAAGAGCATACAGACCCCTTTAGGCGAAACGCCTCCATCAATACTCGAACTACGTGGACTTTGATCCCTCTTCAGGGTACGTAGGCCCTAGGAATCACTCCTAGGTCAAGTCCCCATCTACACCAACATCCTAGCCCCTCAGGGCTAGACAATCTGTGTTCTACACCAGAACATATATATATATAGGTACATATATGTGTGTGTGAGTATATGTATATGTGTACATATATCTACACATATATATGCGCACACACACACAAAGATATATTTGCGCACACGAGCAAGGGATCTGAACATATCTCGGCCAAGTCTGTATTTCACAGTCAAGCAAACAATTAACCTCGGCAGCTCAGACACCTGAACTACCGAGCTTGGGGGCATCTGTTATGGACCTAGTCAAGGCCCATTATCTCAACCGACCCATGCAGATCTAAACGGCAAGACCTATTCAATGGGGAGGTTACCGAGATTCATGGACACACGATCTCCCATCTTCTACACACGATCTCCCATCTTCTACACACGATGCGGGAGATCTAACCCGAAGGTACACTCTACAAATACAAGTAAAACCCTAAAGGTTCAGAGGATTCTGGGCTATCTCCTATCTTCATCTTCTACAGATCATCTACAACGGTCTACGCTCCGGCTATTCACATACAGCCGTCACAAGAGCATACAGACCCCTTTAGGCGAAACGCCTCCATCAATACTCGAACTACGTGGACTTTGATCCCTCTTCAGGGTACGTAGGCCCTAGGAATCACTCCTAGGTCAAGTCCCCATCTACACCAACATCCTAGCCCCTCAGGGCTAGACAATCTGGGTTCTACACCAGAACAGGTACATCTAGCATTCTAAATCATTTTTCCAAGGATTAGTATCATAAATTTAAAGTGTTCCTTGCTACTAAAAAATATATATTTGAATTGTAAAATTTTACCAAAAATTACTTCAACATACTGAAAACTATTAAAAAAAATGCTTTAAAATGTCTGATGCATGAAAAGTTATTTTAGAATACTAAATATTATTAGGAAAATAATTTAGGAGGCTGAATACAGAATAAGAAAATCTATGCTCACCGATATAGAAAACAAATCTAATTAGGAGAGAGTTAGCTCTTTGCTGGGGCAGGTCAAAATCCTAAAATGATACTACCCCTGATCCTAATTATAAGAGCTAGTTGACTTTCTTTGGAGAGATTAAGGAAGCAAAATAAGTTACTTAATCATTTTATATGTTGTGTATCCTTAGATTATATATTAGTTTATTGGTTAAACTAATTAGTTTGAAGAAAAAAATAAAAATAAAAATACTCTAAAGTAATTTAATTAGTTTTCTTAATCTCTCCAAAAAAGTCAACTAGCTCTTATAATTAGGACCGGAGGGAGTATAGTACAACAAAATAATGTAACGTAGCTATAAAGTAACAAATAAAACACATGATGAAAATGTTTTTGAAAAAAGATGAATTAAAAATTATGAAAATCTCAAGAAAATACCACTTAAATTTTAAAATCCCAAATAGGCGATTTTCTAATAAAATCATTTGTATATTGCTTTACTGTTGTTGTCAGCCGAATTTTAAAGTTCAAGTGATATTTTTCTATCACTACCCCTAAAAAATAGGATTGAGTAGTAAATCCACCTCTAAAATATAAGGTGAAGAGTAATGTTGCCCTGAAAGTTTTAAAACGTAGTAGTAATGTTGCCTTAATCCGTTAAAAAACTAATGTTGATGGTCAAAAAATTGATGTTGACCATTAACTTTTTAAGGGAAATGGGTAACAAACATTACTACATTTTGAAACTTTTAAGGTAATATTAAGACAATAAAATTTTTAGGATAATATTGCTCTTGAACGAAAACTTTCAAAGTAAATTTCTTACTTAACCCTAAAAAATATTATGACTGAAATTGGGAGGTTGGAGTGGCGTGAGACACTACGTAGAGAATGTGCTTGATTCGGCCTGTACCAGCACTCACTGCACCAGCTCATATCTGTTTATGGTGGCAGTGGGACCCTGTTTGGGTTTTTCTTTTTCTTTTTAAAAATAAAACTTCACAAGTCAATATGAATAATTCATTTTCTCATGTGCATTATATTTTGGGTACATTTAGCATCATGAAATATTTTTTCATGTGCATCCATCACTTTAAAATATATTTTTAAAACTCGTCTAGCATATTAAGATACATTTTTTTTGGGTGCATACAGCACTAAGGCAAAAAATATATTTTACGATGTTGAATGTACTAAAATAAATATTTTAAAATATTAAATGTACCACAAAATATTTTACGACTCGATGAACATGAGAAAATATTTTATGATGCTTTATACACCTTAACTCTTTTTTTTTCCTAACGATGCCCCTTAACCCATATTATCAAAGACCCTATAATATAGATCAAATTTTCATGATTGATAAGAAGATAAATAAAGAATCAAATATACATAACATTAAAGAGAAACCAACCAAAAAACACAAATAAAAATACCAAACATTTCATCGGCCCTAAATATATAATATTGGGTTGAATTTTTTTTTAGAGATTAAGAAAGTTAAATAAAATACTTAATCATATATGTTGTGTATCATTAGATTATATATCAATTTATAAGTCAGACAAAATAATTTGAAGAAAAATCATTAATATAAATACTTTAAAGTAATTTATTTAGTATTTTTAATATCGTCTAAAAAATTCAAATAAGTTTTATAGTTAGGGCCGGATCTAGTAATATAGTTTTGGGTTATTGCTTTTTTTTTTTTTTTTTAAAAAGTGTGTATATATATATATATATATAAAGATAAAGATAACCAGTTTTAATCGGATTTTCACAAAATTTGGACCAGTTCTCTTGTTTCAAGATTCAGATAGTTGTTCGGATTGGACCATAGACTAGTCTTGATTGGACCAGCCCATTTGGTTAGAGTATTTTTTGGATTCACCATGATACAAGTGACTTTTTAAATTTGATTTTTACTTGTAAACAAAAAAAAATTGATTTTTACAATCAACGGGGTTAGCACAAGTGGCAAGCGGTTTATGTCGCTTAAGACAACATTACTCGATTGTGATTATTTTTAAACGGATTAAGCAGCTTTCAGCACGTTAAGCACATCCAATTGTGTATCCAAACACACACTAATTGCTCGTTTGGCAAAGGGGAAAAAGTGCTTTTTTAAACATTTTTCTGTGATACATAGCTTTTCTCACATACTTACTTTGTAAATTATAAGTCTTTTTAGAAGTTATTCTCCAAAATCTATTTGAAGCACATAATGTATTTATATTAGGGAAGAGACTATACTTATGTTAAGTTATTTATATCTATTACATCAAATTCTCCAATCACATATGACCATGTGTCTTATTTTTTTTATATGAGTTTATTGGTTAAATGATATAATTCAAAAATAGAACATATAGACAGATATGGTTGGAGAACTTGACGAAATAGATATAAGAAACTCGATATAAGTATTTTACTTAGGGAAGTTAATTAAATTATTTTAAAGTATTTTTATTTTTTTCCTCTAAGCTAATTTTTCTGATTAAGAAATTGATATATAATTTAATACTACCTCCGGTCCTAATTATAAGACTTAAGTTTTTTTTTGTTGGAAAGATTAAGAAAGCTAAATAAGTAACTTAATCATTTCATATGTTGTGTATATTTAGATTATATGTTAGTTTATTAGTCAAATTAAATAGTTTGAAGAAAAAAATAAAAATAAAAACACTCTGAAGTAATTTAATTAGCTTCCTTAATCTCTCCAAAAAAGTCAACTAGGTCTTATAATTAGGACCGGAGGGAGTAATACAAAACATATTATATGATCAAGTAACTTATTTAATTTTCTTAATCTCTATAAAAAAAGAAAAGAAAGGAAACTGAGTCTTATATTTACTAACCATGAGTAGTACTCCCTCCGGTCTTAATTATAAGACTTAGTTGACTTTTTTGGGGAGATTAAGGAAGCTAATTAAATTAGCTTAGAGTATTTTTATTTTTATTTTTCTTGAAACTAAATAGTTTGACTAATAAAATTATATATAATTTAAGAAAACACAACATATGAAATGATTAAATAACTTATTTAGTTTTTTTAATCTCTCCAAAAAAAGTCAACTAAGTTTTATAATTAAGACCGGAGGTAGTATATAATAGGTGAACCATCACAATTAGAATTGACTCCTATTAAAAAACAACAATCTTTAACATCGTAATATTCTATATATTATTTAAAATTGGTATTATTTGGGCGTGCGAAGCATGACATGACTCTCTCTCTCTCTTTTTTTTTTTTTTGCCAACGGAGCATGACGTATGACGTATATAATACCTTGGCTTTGCGTGGAGAAAAACAGAAAAGAAAGAAGAAGCACGACATATTATACTCCCTCCCATCTTAATTACAACCTCTGATCTTAAAACTAAGATAAAATATGTAGTATAAATTGCATTATAAACTTTATTTTATATTTAAGACTGAAGGTAAGGGTGGAAACAGACCAAGCCTCACCCTTAACAGGCTAGGCCTATTATGCAAGGAAGTGGCTTGAGCCTGGCCTGTGGCCTGTTAAGAGGCCTGTATTTTTTCTAATGACCTATTTGGAGGCCTAGACTTGGCCTGTTAAGACAAAACAGGCTTTAAAACAGGCCTTGGCCTAGCCTTTTAGCCTGACAGGTCAAGCCTGACCAGGCTTTTAACAGGCCAGGCCCCTGGCCTATTTCCACCCCTAATTGAAGGTAGTACAAAACAACATTTGAAAGTTGATCTTGATCTTAACTATAAGACAAAGTTCTAATTTTTATCAATTTCTTTCCAAAATACTGAAATACATCTATGGATACTTTCTCAATAATAATTAAACACAATAATAATTTAATAATACACCTGTATATTCTATAGTATAAAGTAAATAATACTTTTAACTCATTAATACCATATATAACTCAATTATATTGTTTTTTATTTTTTTAAATAAAATAATTTATTTTAGAAAAAAGTCAACTCTGACCTAATCCAGAGGTAGTATTCAGAACGTGGAAGGAGAAGGTGGAATATTAAGTGGGGGTAGATGGAACGTTTTCAATAAAGAATTAGGTCAAAATCCTTAAACGATATAGTACAACAAAATAATACTACCTCCCGTCTTAATTATAGGAGCTAGTTGACTTTTTTTTTTAGAAAGATTAAGAAAGCTAAATAAGATACTTAATCATTTTATATGTTGTGTATCTATAGATTATATATTAGTTTATTAATCAAACTAAATAGTTTGAAGAAAAAAAAAACTACTCTAAAGTAATTTAATTAGCTTCCTCAATTTCTCTAAAAAAGTCAACTAGCTCTTATAATTGGGACCGGAAGAGGGAGTACTAAATAATGTAAGTGTAAAGTAAGAAATAAAATACATGAAGAAAATGTTTTTGAAAAAAGACGAATTAAAAATTATTTTGACTGAAATTGAAGGCATACCATTTATTTATTTATTTATTAAAAGGAGGTTGAATGGTTCGATGAAGAGAACATGGAGGATTTGGTTTGTTGCGTTGGGAGGTTGGAGTAGCATGGGACATTCCGCAGATAATTGGCTTGATTCGGCCTGCACCAGCAGTGCACCAATTAGTAGGGGTATGTAAAAATTCGGTGGTCCGGTTCAGTCTAGTCTGATCGAAACTAATCCAATCCAGTCTAAATAAACAATATAATAAAATTTGATCAGATTGACTGGTTGGGTTAGATCGAGTTTCGAACCAGGGAACCACAGACCACTTGGACTAGTCCAGACTATTTCAGGTCAATTTTTTTTTTTAAATATTTTTATAATTCAAATGTTATTTTTTTATAATTTAATGTTTTTGGTTTTTTTTAAGGATTTAGAATTTATTTTTATTTTTTTATGATGATTTTTATATGATTATAGGTATTTTTATTATCTTAATTGTATTTATCATGTTTAAATATTTTTTTTTCAACATATACTTCTTTTTATTGTTGTTGGATGTTCATGGTGTTTTAATTTTTTTGTGACACGTTTTATTAATTTAATGTTGTTGAATTTTTCAACATATCCTAATTGTGTTTGATAGAATTTTACTTTCCAAAGAGGTAAAAAAAAAAAAAAGGTCCAAGTGGTCCACCAGACCCAATCTAGTCCAACATAGCCTCGGGTTGGTGCTGGACTAAACTAGACCACAGATCATCTCCAGACCAGACCTCGGGTTGATGTCCAACCCAGTCCGGTCCATTCCATGCTCATCCCTGCCCACTAATATCGGTTCATGGTGGCAGTGAAACCCTGTTTGGTTTTTTTTTTTTTTTTTTTTAAATAAAACTTCACAAGAGTCCCATGAATAATTCATTTGCTTGGGTGCATTATATTTTGGGTGCATTTAGTATCCTAAGGTATTTTTTCATGTGCGTCCAAACGTCCAACCGTCCACCACCTTAAAGTATTTTTTTCTGCATCCAGTTCCTGAAATATTTTTTTCAAATATGTTTTAGCACATTAAGATATTTTTTGGTGCATACAACACTAAGGTAGAAAATATACTTTACGGTATTGAATGCAATAAAATAAATACTTTAAGATGTCATATGTACTACAAAATACTTTACGGTGCTTATAAAAATATATTTTATGGTGCATGATGCACCTTAACTTCTTTTTTCTCCCACGGTGCATCTTAACTAGTAATTATTATCAAAGACCCTATGATCAAATTTTCATGATTGATAAGAAAGATAAATAAATCACCAATTATACATAACATTAAAGAGAAACCAACCAAAACACAAATAAAAATACAAAATACTCCATTCGCCCTAAATATAAGACCGGTTGGCCTTTTTTCGAAAGATTAAGTAAGCTAAATAAGTTACTTAATCATATCATAAGTTGTATATCATTAGATTATATATCATTCATAAGTCAGATAAAATAATTTGAAGAAAAATTATTAATATAAATACTTTAAAGTAATTTATTTTGCATTTTTAGTATCTTCTAAAAATTCAACTAGATTTTATATTTAGGGCCAGAGTAATAATATAGTTTTGGATTATTGCTTCTTCTTTTTGTAAAAAAATAAAATAAAGATAACCAGTTTTAATCGGATTTCCACTAATTTTGGACCAGTTCTCTTTTTTAAAGATCCAGATAGATGTTCGGATTGGACCATAGGCTGGTCTTGATTGGACCAGCCCATTTGGTACGTTATGAGTGGTTTGGATTCACGATGGTATAATTGATTTTTTTTTTTTTTTCATTTCTTTTAGAAACATAAGATAAGATAAAAGTTAGATAATACTCCTCCGGTCCTAATTAAGAAAGAAATTAAATTAGTTAATTTTACTCATTTTCCTAAAATGTCCTTATATAAATTTAAAATGACCTAAGTAAAAGTAAATCAATAGCTCCTACCACATGCCTCTCCAACCTAATTTTTTTTCTACATGCTATCTAATTAAAATAATGGTCTTACTATATATACATATATATGTGTAAATATATAAACACACACATGTGTGTGTGTGTGTATATATATATATATCTGTGTGTGTACATATATCAACAGACACATATAGACACACACACCCCCACCCCCACGTACATATAAACACACACACACACAAAGATATACATGTATATATGTGTGTACACACACATATTGACAAACACACAAATATACATATATGTACACACACAGTACACACCCACATATATATGTGTGTATGTGTGTGTGACTATATATATTTGTGCACACACACACACATAAAATATATTAGACACACACACACATACATACATGCATGTAGACACACACATATATGTGCGCACACGCACACACACAAAATATATGTGTGTAGACACACACACACATACATACATACAGACATATATGTAGGCACACACATCTATGTGTGTGTCTATAGATATTTGTGTGTAGACACACACATATATACATACATAGATACACCACATATATCTAAAAGTTTCGTTGACTGGAAGAGTATACGCGTCCACATACATATACTCACAAAAAATAAAAGAGTAAATACCCTTTTTGGTCCCTGAGAATATGTACGGACACCTTTTTGGTCACTGGGAAAAAAAAAACTCGTCCCGTCATCCCTGAGAAAGACAAAAACTTCTAACGTTAGTCCTTCCGTCAGGTAGCTCTTAACGGCATCACTGACGGCGCTGATGTGTAACGTTAGTTGCTGATGTAGGACATGATGTGGAAGGACAAAACGACGTCGTCCCCACCTGTGACCATCTTCCCTCCATATTGGGTTTCCTGCGCCAAAGTTGGGAGAAAACCCCGTTAGGTTTAGGTTTGAGAAGATGAATGTTTCTTTTGGGATGAGTGGCTCAAGTGGAAGCAGCTCAAGTGGAACCAGAAGTCAAAGAAGGACAGCTGCTCCAAGGTGCAAATGTGGGAGGCCAAGTGTTGTGTATACCTCGAAAACTCAGAGAAACCCAAACAGAGAATTCTTCGGATGCCACAATTTCAAGGTTCCCATGTTTACTTCACGCATTGTATATTTTCCAGGTAGGTCACTCTGTGGATAACTTGTATGAATGTTTTAATGAGATTGTTTTTATTTGGTTGTAGGAGAAGTTGTCGTATTGTGATTTTTTCAAATGGGTTGATGATTCTGGTAATGATTCAATGGAACTGGAAGATTCGAGGCTGAATAAGCTCGAGCTGAATAATGCTGAGGTGGAATTCAAGTTGAACTATATGGAGATGAAGCTGAATGATGAATTGCAAGTTAAGTTGAATGAGCATGGAATGAAGATAAGGGAGCATCAAAGAAAGATGATTGAGCTGTCAATGAAGATGGTTGCAGAGTTTGATAGGGTGGAGAAGGAAATCAGGCTCTTGGGTAGGTGGGCTAGGGTGTTTGTTGTCATTGTAGTTGTGGGAGCCATTTGTATTTATTTTGGGGGTAGGCTAGAATGAGAAAGTTCTGATATGTGCAGTTATTTTCAGCCTTGGTAATGCAGTAAAAAATCCTTGATGCATGTACTAATTATCGTTGATGTATGTACTCATTTTGATGAATGATAAGTAATAGTAGCTTTATTTTAGTTGGTACAACATCAATCCAAGGACAAAAATTGAAAAGAGAATCTGCATATTACATTTGGGATGAACCTCTTTTGTGGAAAATGTGTAGTGATCAAATTATAAAGAAAATGTGTGCATGATGATGATTTGGTTCTGTTTGTGTGCATGATGCACACTTGGTTCTGTTTTGGAATTTCTCATGAACCTCACTCATTTTGCTGCATGATGACAAAAAAAATCCTTGATGCATGTCTTGAATATATGCCTTAAATGTAACTTGAGACTGCATAATGTAACCAAAAACAAAAACAGATCCAACAGACAACATAATGGCGGAAAAAAAGAAGAAGCTGTTATGGTGAAATTGGAAAATCCAGATCCAGCAAACTTTCATAGTGTATACTGTTAGTTCTCCATAAGTTTTGATGATAACTGACAATTGGAAATCAAAAAGAAGATTAATGATCCAAGCTAAAAGTCATATATATCGACGGAAGCTTCTGGTTTAAGATTTTCTTGAAATGACTCGAGTCAAGCAAGATGACTCAGCCATTTTATCACCTTTCGCCTCGTTTGATTTGATCTAAAATATGACTCGAGTCAAGCAAGATGACTCACCATAATATCGCCTTTTCGTCTCTGTCTAATTTTATTTATCGATATGACTCGAGTCAAGAAAAATGACTCATCATCATATCGCCTTCTCGTCTCGTTTGATTTGATTTATAATATGACTCGAGTCAAAGTAGATGACTCCACCAACTTTTCCAAGTTCTTCTCTGTTTGCAAAAAAACCCAAATATGACTCCAGTCATCAAGGATGACTCGAGTCGTCTCAGTTGAATTTCAAGACAATGACTCCAGTCAAGTAATATGACTCGAGTAAACTTTTGCAAGCACACTAAGCATGACATTGCATAATCTGAAGTAAGAAATATAATGTCAACATAACATGGCCAATATAAGTAAACATCAGCTGTCTTACAAAAGAAGAAGAGCATTCTGCTTAATTACAGCAACCCAAAAAAGGTCATAAGTCGCCTAATTACAATTTCTAAACATGGCCAATAACAAAGAGCATCCAAAAAAAGACCATAACTGTCCTAATTACAAGTGGCCAATCTCCAGTGGCCCTACTGTTTTTGAACACCCTGCAGAAAAAGGCCATAAGTCGCCTAATTACAATTTCTAAACACGGCCAATAACAAAGAGCATCCAAAAAAAGACCATAACTGTCCTAATTACAAGTGGCCAATCTCCAGTGGCCCTACTGTTTTTGAACACCCTGCAGCAGGTGTGTTTGTCTTCGAATGTCTTGATTTGCCAAGTGTGACATATGTTGTTCCAACCACAATAGATCAACCATTCACACTCTTTCACACTGCATCTTGCCCTTGCTCTCGCTTGTCATTCTTCAACCATATAAATTCCCTCCCAAGACTCGATATTATAGTCTTTGACAGCATTTTTAAACTGCTCTAGACTGACAAATTCCATTCCAAGTTCCAAATTAACATGCCCGAATTCAGCCTTCTCATTAAACTGTGCCAACGTTTCACTATCATGCCCCTCATCATCACTTGAACGAGGGGTCTTCAGCTCTTCAGAATCATATTCATACCCATTTTCATCAAAGGAGTCATTGGCCTCCTCCTCATTAGTTTCCTCCTCATTAACATCCTCATTGCTATCGTCATTGCTCTGTCTAGCAGGCTTCTTCTTCTTCGGCCTGCATTGCTCCTCAGGATCTTCAGCCTCATCATCTTGAGCCTCATCATCTCGAGCCTCATAATCTTCACCTCCTTATTATATTCCTCCGATAGGTCCTCCACACTGTGGGGAGGCTTATATGCCTCATCTTCAAGACTTTCATATGAATCGATTCCTCCTCGGGAGAAAACATCCCATGATCCTCCTCTCGTTGGAGATATGATGTCGTGCACCGCAATACAATGGTCAAAGTAAATATGTATCCTATTGCCATTAGCCAAGGCATTGCAGTCTTGCACACATGGCATTGATGTCGGAATCTAAACACAATGGTTGTAACCCATGCTCCGGATCAGAGCACCAGGCTTGAGCCACATAATCCTCTCACATTTTTCATATCCATAACCTTTGAAAATTGACTCAAGGTCCTTTAAGTTAATATAGTCTGCGTCCACCTCAGTCAACTCATCAACTCTGCCATTTATATACTCCACGACCCCATCGTCATTCCTCAATAACAATCCCCTAAAGTGATACACAATCACTATATACCCATCCATCTGTAAAACCCAAATAATAGCAATCTCGTTAATCCAAATGCATAATGCAAACCAACACACCATAATACCGGATGTTTACGAGAAAAATAATGGAAACCAGTCAATCCTAACAAAGGGGGCACCAAACAGGGCCCACCAACATTCAGAAGCACTTTTCAATTTTTTTAAACCCTAAACACTACGAGGACCACCTTTGGCATAAAAAGGTCGACCACTACACTATGAGACCACGCACCACTACACTATGGGACCACGACCACTACACCGCCATTGCCATTGTACATGGGACCACGAATAAAAAATTTGTTTCGATTATACACTACAAGAAGAATATTTACCTCCAACGGATGCTGTGACGGTCTTCTCTTTTGTTTCTGAACACAATCTTGCCAAAACTCCAGTAGTTATCACACTCACCGCGCAGAAATCAAACGAAATACCCAGAACGGCCCAGAGCTACACAGTCGCTTTCCTTCACCTGCGGAATTCGTCGGCAAAATGGAGGGAAATAATGGAGGGAGAAGGGTTTTGTTGTTCTCAGCGAACGCAGTCGTTTTATCCCATCCACGTGGGTTGCAACTTGAAGGAAGATGGTCACAGGTGGGGACGACGTCGTTTTGTCCTTCCACATCATGTCCTACATCAGCAACTAACGTTACACATCAGCGCCGTCAGTGATGCCGTTAGGAGCTACCTGATGGAAGGACTAACGTGGGAAGTTTTTGTCTTTCTCAGGGATGACGGGACGAGTTTTTTTTTCCAGGGACCAAAAAGGTGTCCGTACATTTTCCCAGGGACCAAAAAGGGTATTTACTCAAAATAAAACACACTTGAGAGAATAAAATAGGGGTATTTTAGGAAAAAATTGACAATTATTAGAATGTTGTCTTATAATTAGGATCAAAACCAACTCTCAAATGTTGTCTTATAAATAGGACCGGAGGGAGTATAATATAATCTATGTTTGGATTAACCGTAGAAGAAGTGATTTTCTTAAACTGAAATATGATGGTTAATTTGCTGACTAGGAAAAATATTAGCAGCCTGTCTTTCCCAGCATCAACAACGTGTGTTTTTCTAGTGATGAAATATATACAAGAGCGGCAACAACACCAACAAAGCCTTATCCCACTAGATGGGGTCAGCTACATGGACCACATGATACTATCGTGATCGGTTAAAAATCATATCTTTAAATATATTATTAATAAAAAGATCATTCTCTAAAACTTCATTAAAACAATTTCTTTATTGATCCATGTTAAAAAAAAGATTCGACAAAGTTTTACGTTGGTTATCAAAAGCCCAACACAACCCTCCTCCTTTATCCGGGTTTGGGACTGGCTATAAAACATAGGTGGAGTTAAAAAATGGAATGGACAAAAGTATTGGGGGAATAAAATATTATTTAAATACAATCAAATCGGGAATCACTATGCTTGGAAGAATAAAAAATATGATAGGAAAGAAAAAGATATAACAGCAATTTACCAAATTTTCCTTAATACATGGTGGAATGACTTGTAAAAAATTAATATAAAAATAAAAAGGGCAAATAAACCTCAGTTAAACGTGTTTAGAAAAGAAAACCACAGAATTAAAATTAAACCTGTGAGTTAAACTAGAGAAACATTTTCTATAGCTCTCACAATCCAGAATTATCCAAATACAAAAGCATAATTTAACACTAACAATGAGAAATTTGTACTTCATCCCAGAGTTTAACCTACTTAAGGAGTGTTCTTCCCTAATGAGGAAGAAAATCAAAATAATTAAACTGATGAATAAATACCTAGCCTTCCTTAATGAGGTAGTACACAATAAATATATATCAGGGGCACCTACATTGATGGCTTTACTAATATAAAGCAGTATCTTCTAATAACTGAATATTTTCCATTTACATACATGGTACAAAGATGTACAAGTAGTCAAGTACCACTCATACTAATTACATTTAGGGGAGAGAGAACTTTAACTCCCCACAGATCTTTCCAGGAATATTAGTAATGTGGGAAAGAGATTGGGTTACTTGTATCATAACGGCGTGACCTATACCGGCTAAAGCTGTCCAATGTTGGCTGACTTGGCTCAACAACTCTCCGGCTGTATTCATAATTGTTGTTATTGTAGAGAGATCCATGCTCACTAGATTGGTCAACTACTCGGCGGGTAACTGGAAATAAAAGTTGAAGGAATTTAAGGGGGAAAACAGTAGTTTGATAATCTTGAATTATGTTCTGGTAATAAAACTTCTCTGTGAAAAAAAAGTCTACCAAGAAAAAACATGAGTTGGGAAAGTAAAGCAAACATATTACCTTGGGAGTGATTTACAGGGTAATCTGAAATTCTGCTAGGTGTTGGTAACCTAGCAGAGTGCGGAGAAATTTCGGTAGTATTTATTGGCACAGGGTGGGGCCTTGATCGGTTAGAAGAATTGGACGACGGTGTAGCGATTGCAGAACCATTTGGAGTAGCTTTGTCTTGGCCAGATTTCTGTACATTAGTAGACAAAACATTTCATTCATGAATCCAATCAGGAGTTATGAAAAATCACAAGCCTATGGAACTGTGTTATAAATTCAGCTGTAGCTAATACTATAATTTCACATGACAATTAAGGTTTTTCTGAGGTTCCCATCAACTATGACAAATTCGAAAAATGCAAATAAGTTAACAAAATCCAAGTATCAACAGGAGGTAAAGAACGGACCGCAAACTTCAGTGTTCTCTTGTAGAGTGTCACAAGGCCTGAGAAAAGCTTGATAGCATAATCTGCAACCTCCTCACTTTCATATTCTGCAAAAGCGAATCCTTTAGGTTTCTCAGATTCCTTATCTCTAGGAATATACAGGTCCACCACTTGTCCTGCTTGAATTAATATATCATATAAGATCCTCTCCGTGACCCTCTCATCTAGATTGCCTGAGTTGAAAAGAAGGAACCAAATCAGCTCTGCATATGTATAAGTTGGCTATACTTTCAGATAATCTGAAAGCCCTTAACTCTTGTATTGGCAAAATAATAAAGTCTGAAAAGGTTCTTGAAATACCATGTTTCAGATACACTATAATATCTCTCAAATTACATGCTACTTAACATCCAAGAATTAAAACATAATTAAATAAAAAGGAAACTTTATATGTTAATAAATAACAAAAGTTACATTCTGAATTTCACCAAAGTTTTCTTGACAAAGCTGAACCTTAAGCTTGGAGTGTTAATTAGATCCAAATTCAAACCATACACGGATAAAAATAATCTTTCAAGCCAATATCACCCATGTTAACATCCAGACGGACAATATAAAAAGACTTGCAATTTATTTGGCAGGCAGCACACACATCACGTGCAAAGTCTCTTTTAATATCAAAAGAGAAAAAAAAATTTAAAGTTATTTCCTGATTAAGAAGTTCTTAAGACTAGAGAAAGGAAAAGAAAACACACGGTATTTTCAGACATGGCTGTATATGGTATTATTCAATGGTGTGAGGGCAAAAGGAAAAGAAATAGGGGCCTCACCTATGTAAACAGCGCAACTTGCGTTTCCAGACATGGCTGTATATGGATCTGCAGTGAAGCTGTACCACCAAGGAGCCTGAGAGCTGGAAAATTTATTAAAAGAAAGGAGAGAAAGGAGAAAGAGGGAAGGATAGTAAGTAATAGAAAAGAAACTGGAATTGCTAATACTTCATGAGTTCAAGCATGAGAAAATAAGACTGATTGGTGATTACCCTTATCTATAAGTCACGGATAATCTAAGATTATCTTATTATACTCTTTTTGTCCTAAATATAGACTTTTTTCGGAGAAATAAAGAAAGCTATATCCTTAAATTAAATATCAGTTAATAAGTTAACCTAATTTGTAGAAAAAATGACAAATATTAATATTTTAAAATAATTTAATTATTTACGGATACCTTTTTCCTCTCTCCTCTCACCACGCCTCATCTTTTTTTCTTATACCCCTTCCCTCCCCTCTCAACCGTCCATCTTCTTCACTCTCTTCTTTTCCTAACCGTGAAGGAGGCCAGTGGCTTCCACGTTACCGTTGCTTTTGGGCAATAAGACCTTCCAACAGATCGCTAACCCAAACACTATCCACCAGCTTCACCGCGGCTTTTAATATTAATGACATACTCAAAATATTTCTAATTCTGATGTTTTGCTTGTTATTGTATTGGGGAATAGGGTTTTGGACACATTAAACGAATCAGAAGACAGTTCCTAAGGAATCAAAGACCTAATCTCTATTGCTAGAGAGTTGCATAATCGAAATGTGATCCACGAAAAAATCCAAGGGCAAAATACGTTCAGAGTCCCATAGTTGGGGGAAACTGGATGACAAAAAATTAAAAAGTTCCTAAGGTTAGAGATAGGAATTACCTGAAGGGTTGAAGCCTCTACCTCAAGAACCGCGACAAGATCCGACGACGAGAGATCGTTCGAGAAAAGAAAAGCACGCTCGCTGTGCTCAAACTGGCGACGATTAGTTCCGGATCTGACCTCCGGTTTAAAGGCCTTCTTACCATCTAACCTAAGGCCCATAACATATCCCATAAGCCCTATATAATTATATATCAATATTTTTATATCAAAAAACATATATTAATATTTTTTATTTTTTATTATTACCCATCCGGTATCTAGAGCTTTGCTCGGACTAATCCGAATCCGACCCGAGTCGCGCACCTAGCTATGGTGGGTGAGTTTCCTGAGGGGCTTTTTTGCATTCAAAAAGCTCGAACTTGAGACTACAAGTGATAAGTGACTTGTGTCACTTAAGTAAGGTTTCGAGCCTGATGAATGAAGAAAAACCCGTTGGAAAACTCTCCTACCATAGCCAGGTGGCAACAAAAAAAAATTGTATATAAAAAAAACATATATATCAATCTCCAATAATGATAGGATAACTTTTTCTAGTTAAAATAAAATTTATAATATTGAAAACAAATTACTTTAATCACCTGTTACGGACCTGTACCAGGCCCAATAGCGGTGAAGCCCAACAATATAGATAAGACACACCTAATCCTATCTAATATCAAGGAGGATCCTAACTCCCCCAATAATCTAGGAATATCTCCGGATATGATAGAATAGGTAGGATCCTTGGGCCGGAGATCACACCAGGCCCAAAATATCCTACCTAAGGTACACTCTATAAATACTGAGGTCAAACCCTAAGGTACATACGTTCTAATATCTGAACTATTTACATACAGTTACACTGTGCACACACCCCACCCCCTTGGCGGATAGCCTGGTTGTGTACAGTGATCCTACTTTCTCCTCGGTGCTTTCCTCATAGGCATTCAGGAAGAGACATTTTATCCAATATTAAAGCACCAGCCCATCAGGCTGGACATCTGTGTTCTACACCAGAATAGTGGTGCCGACCGTGGGGACTATAAATTTCGATCCCTGTGACCAATGAGGGTTAATACAAGAAGCACAAGCCAAAGGCAAATGGAGATAGGACCGCTGCCTAACCAACCATCGCGGCAGCAACAACATGCTGAGGAACCGGTCAACCCCGTCCATGACAATGGGCACACTGGGGAAGACCAGCACTCACCGCCGTAGCACGACGAACCCATCAATTCCCCCCAAATAATGGACACCTAGCCGACGACCCGTCATACACGGAGTCCTCGACAGCACGAAACCCTAAACAAACAGACATCCACCAAGGACCGCTGGACGTAATCCCAGAAGCTTTCCCAGTCGAACACCCCGAGATCTGCCGCCTGCAAAACACTCTGACCACACTGCTGAGACGCATGGAGACCTCGAAACACCGAACCTCCCTGCATATGCAGCGACTTGAAGAACGATTCAGGCGGAAGGAATCCGTGTCTAGGGAGTCTGCGTCGAAGGGGTCCGCGTCCTCCAAAAAGGGCCGGGACGACTGGACCCGAGAAGAGGTCCGAGATGGAGAGCCTTCACACGACCGACAGGAGAAGGCCATGCCGGAAAACGGCCGAGGTCATAGCCCGGAGTACCCTGGCAGGAAGCTGAACAGAGAGGATAGGAACCAAGAAGGTAGACCTCCTCGGCGTCCACCAATAGAGGTACCACGGAGAAGGTACGTCGGGGAGGACAATACCAGCCCTTTCTCAGACGATATATTCAACGTGCCTTACCCGGACGATTTCGACCTGGCCGACCTCACTAAGTATGATGGAACCCAAGACCCGACTACCCACGTCAAAGACTTCGAGGTTATTATGTTTGTAAGAAGACTCAGTGTAATACCCCGAATTAATAATAGAAAAAATAATAATAATATTATTATATTCAAATAATAAGATAATAATAATATATAAAATATCTAGAAATTAATAATGTTTTTAGTATTAATTTATTAATTTGCAATAATTAAATAGCCCAGCCCATAGCTAAAACCCTAGATTTTAATTATAAACTTAGGTCTAGCCGCCTAAACCTAGAAAACGCTCGACAGTTTTTCTCCGCTACTGCATCTCCTCCCGTACTCTCATCAAATCATTTTTCTAGAAGGCTAGCAAAAACGGAGATCAGGTAATCCTAATTCCCATATAGCTTAGGTTAATTATATATGAATCTTGATAGGTAGTCTTAATCCCTAGAACAATATAACTATGATCAATTTGTCGAGTTGCTTCTTTATGAATTGAATACAATTATTCTGCCTCGGCCTTCATGCTTGAATTATATCCATATACCTGTGAGCCTTTTCATACCTGTGAGCCTTTTCTTTTGGTGATTGGAAACAATTGACTCGTCTCGGGCTACGTGCTTGAATTGTATATGAATACAATTGCTTGGATGAATTTCTCTGTGCGTCTCTGGATTCTTTTCGTGTTGAATACAATTGCTTCGTGGGGTCCATGCCTTCTTTGCATTAATTGCAATATGTTATAGATAATACAATATACTATATTAACCTAGATACTAGTTGTATGAATCTTGGTAGGTAATCCTAGTACCACTAATGTATTAATGTATTTTAATAAGTAGATCGTGGGAATTTCTCATGAACGAGGTAATTCTAAAGCCAAAAAATAGGGATAATGAGTAAGAGTAGAGCCACAAATTTAAATGATGGTCATGAGAACTTCTCATAACAACCTTATAGGAACCCATGAGTAAAATGGATAATGAGTAGAGCCAGAGATTTAAATGATAGTCATGAGAACTTCTCATAACAACCTTATAGGAACCCATGAATAAAATGGATAATGAGTAGAGCCAGAGATTTAAATGATAGTCATGAGAACTTCTCATAACAACCTTATAGGAACCCATGAATAAAATGGATAATGAGTAGAGTCAGGGATTTAAATGATGGTCATGAGAACTTCTTAGGACAACCTTATAGGAACCCATGAGTAAAATGGATAATGAGTAGAGTCAGGGATTTAAATGATGGTCATGAGAATTTCTCATGACGACCTTATAGGAACCCATGAGTATATACTTAATAGTTTAATTTAGGAAATCTCATGATAAAATATAGACAAAATTGCAATGATTGCATTTGGAATTTATTATGTGTGTATTTGAAATAATTTAACAGTGGGAGGATAACTTTGGGATGATACTTCCCAAAGTGATGAACACAACCGGGCTTATGCCTCCGATATGTTAATTGATGTGAACAGATTATATTCGTTCTTTCTAAAGTGGTGTCTGACAGGGTTTCCCGGGACACTAGTAGCAACTTTGGGAAGATGTGTGCACATTAGGACGAAATATTTTGATGGCCAATTTGATTGATTGTGACTGGCAGGGTTTCCCGGGTCTACCATGGTTCTCTTCCCACTAAACAGACTGGCAAGGTTTCCCAGGTCTAAATACATTTAAAAAGATAATGAATGATATTTGATGCAATTCGAGGAATTTTTTTTTTGATGCAATTACTATATTATTATTTATATTTGATTTTATTAATATATTTGAGCTAGGTAAATTGTGTTTTATTAGGATTACCAGCTTTGCTAATTATTGTGTTATGGGTTGCGACGATCCTTCGGGGGAGCAGATTTTCTGTGAAACAGGTTCTAAAGGTTGGAGCTAGCAGTGAGAAGTGAGGAAGAACGTTCAATTATTTCTAGCTAGTTTTTATTTTCTTTTAATAAAACATTTTTATTTCAGTTTGGACTTATGTTAGTGTAATAAGATAGCCTTGCACTTGTCCCAATACAAGTGCGGCGGTAACACTTCCTAAGGTTGTTTATTTGGAATTTCAGTAATTATTTATAAAAAAAAATATTGCAGTTTTATGTTATTGTAATTGTTAGAAATTGGGGTGTTACACTCAAAGAGCCTGTCATCACCCGAATATTTGCTGCAACTCTCAAAGGAGCAGCCTTAAAATTGCTACACACCTTGCCGGTAAGGTCGATACCCCGTTTCGAAGAATTGGCGGAGGCATTCGAGTTGCATTTTGCAACTAGCAAACAACAACCAAAGTCCCAATACACTTTGAACAAAATTAAGCAGCGGCATGGGGAGACCCTCCAAAGTTATCTGGATCGATTCAGGGACGCGGCTTTACAAGTGCGCGGATTAAATGAAAAGGTACATGTACACAACGGCTAGTTTACTGTTTCTGCAGATAAAGGAGCTAATAAACAGAGATTGGCTGGTGAATTTGTGCTATATTCAGCGTGATTACAACCGTATCGCTGATGCCTTGACTAAGATAGGATTATCTAAATCTGCTATTATGGGTGATTGTCCTATGTATTTAAGGGCTTAGGTGGATCAGGATTGTATGGGATTTATTTCCCCTGTGACTTAATCTTTCTTTCTTTATTTGCTGTACTCTGGCTTTTTAGCCTTCCTTATTATTAAAAAAAAAAAAAAAGATCACTTGTGTCATACATGGGATTATCTTTTAAAAACATGCTAGACTGTCTTAATTAAATTAACAACTCAAGAAATTTTTCAGTCGTTTGACTCGTTTCCACTCATATCAATAAAAATAGGTATATTCAGTGTCAGTCTTTCTGTCCTGTTGTGCGAGAAGACAATTTCCCAAACTGACAGCAATAGCAACGACGAGGTAGATTAGGACGCTGTCTTTTAACACGACTCCTTGGACTCGTTCTCATGCATCTTCTGGTCCTTTCTCTCTCATTTTCTGCTTTCCAAAGCAAAGAGAAGGCATAACATTTTCCAATTCCATTCTCGATCTTGCCCTCGCCACCATGTCGCAGAAACCCATTAACACCATCACCGTTTCATTAATACTTGGTTTCAGTTTCTTCGTAATCTTCTTCGGTTTCCTCCAGTTTCCCTCTCTATCATTTTCACGCCAATCTCTTAACGATCCCGTAAATTCAGAGATCAAATCCTCACCGGAAGCCTTTTCCGATCTGGTTGGTGCCTTCAGAAAATGGGATTCTCGAGTGGGTTGTTCTAGGTTCAGGGAGAGATATGATAATAAGTCAATGGGTCCTTCTCCTTTTCAAGAGATTGGAGGTGATTCGAAATGTGAGGGCTTGAAATTGAAGCATGTCAGCGTTTTGGTGAAAGGGTGGACTTGGATTCCCGATAATTTAGATAATTTGTACTCCTGCCAATGTGGATTGAGTTGTTTGTGGACTAAATCGACGGTTCTTGCGGACAAGCCTGACGCGTTATTGTTTGAAACCACTTCGCCTCCGTTTCTGGTAGGTCTTTGATTGAAAACGTTTTTTTTTTTGTTATATCAGTTTAGCTGAAAGTAGATATGCTGGGTTTCTTTGCCAGCAAAATATTTTGATGTGGAATAAGAATATCGAATGTCTAACAAGAGCAATAATCATGACTTAGTGATGGTGCAATCGACGAAGTGATCTCTTTAGAAAATAAGCTTGTGGACTTTTGGTTGTTTTACTTGTGGGGGTCTAACATGTGTCCAATGCTCTACATAACACGATCCTTTAAACTGTATTCTTTAATTATATGCATCTTGTTTTCTGCTTCCCGTGTCAGAGTAGGATCAGTGGTGCTTCTATTGAAACCAGTTCTTGCTGATCCTCAGATTTTCTTGAACTATACACATTCAGTTGTTGTCTAATGATTTTATCTTTAGAGTTCATATTTAAATGAGATTTGTCCATACCGTACTGTTTACCCATATGAGTCTATCAGATATTGGTACTTCTTAGTTCCTAGGTCTGCTGGACTCCTATTCTGGGTCGGATGATGATTTTTTTTTTTTTTTGAGCTGAAGAACACATGCAGTTGTGATTCTAATTTTATATTCTTGTAGATGAAGTTTAACTTAGTGTTGACAATTTAGAAGCTTGTTTCTTCATCCGGGTCCCCACTCACTGGAATTACATTGCACATAATTATCCTGGCATAATCACTCTGTAGATGCTACTGTCATCAACCCCAAATTTCTCTGTGTATTGCATGTATGTATAAGATGCAGGAAATTTATTGGCCAAAAAACTTGATGCAGGACATCTTGATGATGATGATTTATGACATGAACCTTATAGGAATTGAGGGGATAAATATTAGTAAAGTTGATGTATAAGTTGGATTGGAATTGAGTATTAAGTATTATATTTATAATAGAAAAGTGAAGGAAAATTTTAATGAAAGTGTGGATTACTTGGGATTTTAATTAAGGGTTAATATCAATTTTGCCCCTGAAGTACGCGCCCAGGAGCAATTTTGCCCTTGAAGTTTTCGGCGTAGCAAGGTTCCGTTGACCGTTAGGGTTGTTAACGGAGGGGCAACATTGCTACATTTTTATACTTCGGAGGCAAAATTGCTATGTTTTTTTGGAGCAATTTGGCCCCCGAAGTATAAAAACATAGCAATGTTGCCCTTCCATTAACAACCCTAACATTAACCGTTAGGGCAGTTAACAGAGGGGCAACATTATTACGTTTTTATACTTCGGGGGCAACATTGCTACGCCGAAAACTTTATGGGCAAAATTGCTCTTGGGCGCGTACTTCAGGGGCAAAATTGATACTTAACCCTTTAAATTAATTAGAGAAATCAAGTAAAAGAGTTTACAGCTGCTATGTATCCTTGAATTCTTTTTGAAAGATGTTGCTGCTTTAGTTATACTCATGAAAAATGGAGTTCTAAAGCAAACTGCCAGGTACTGAATGTTTTGTCAATGAAATTTTAAGAGCTGTGGACCCAATTGTTGTTCAATAACAGCTATCTATCTTTCTAATTGCCATAGGACGTAACTATGGATAGTGTTGTTTTACTTACGAATGTCAGGCTTTTGTTGCCTGCATTGGTCATCTTCTTAACCAGAGATTATTGACTGATATTTAGAACCGCTATAAAGTTACTGGCTTATCTAAAATGCTCGCTTCAGCAGGTGTGGAAATTGCAATAGTAGAAATTCCTTTCTGTTGTCTGTCACATGATACATGCATTCTGATGATTGAGAATATCCTAGAGGTTGAGCCTTTATTTATTTAAGGTCTTAGTTTTGCATTTATTTATTGATTGATTGCCTCCTGATGGAGTAATTCTGCTGTTCTTGCTAGTTAGAGATGTTTAACATAATCACTTTCCTTCATAAATGCTTCTCCTCATTTCATAGTGGGCTTTCAGGACTTTATTTTGTTGATGATAATGCACTATATGAGATTCCACTTTCTTCACTTTTTCATGCCTACTTTTTTATTTCAGAGACGTAGGGGAGAACCACTTCGTGTGTACATGGATCTTGAAGCTGGGAGGAAGCGATCAGGTCGAGAAGATCTTTATATCAGTTACCATGCTGGAGATGATGTCCAGTCAACCTATGCCGGTTCTCTATTTCACAATGGTCGAAACTACCATGTCTCACGTCATAAAAACAATGTAAGTAATATGCCATATGAGACTGAATCAGAATGTCAAGAATAGGATCTTGTTGTAACTTGGCCCAATTTTTCATTTCTAGGATATACTTGTCTATTGGTCTTCATCGCGATGCCTTTCTAAAAGGAACGAAGTTGCCAAGAAACTCTTCAGTTTGCTACCTCACCATTCATTTGGGAAGTGCCTGAATAATGTTGGTGGTCTTGACATGGCTCTATCCCTTTACCCCGAGTGTGCAAATGATGCCAATGTTACCCCAAAATGGTGGGATCATTTACACTGCGCCATGTCTCACTACAAATTTGTTCTTGCAATTGAAAACACTAGGACTGATAGTTATGTGACGGAGAAGCTATTTTATGCCTTAGACTCTGGTGCAGTTCCTATTTATTTTGGCGCACCAAATGTCATGGATTTTGTCCCTCCACATTCGATAATAGACGGTACAAAGTTCAGGTCGTTGGAAGAATTGGCTTCTTATGTGAAGGTCCTAGCTAATGACCCAGTGGCATATGCAGAATACCATGCATGGAGAAGGTGTGGTGTGTTGGGTAACTATGGAAAAACTCGAGCACTGAGCCTTGACACGCTACCGTGTCGGTTATGTGAAGCTGTTAGCAGGAGAGGAGGAAGAAATGCAAGGGGCTAGGTTGAGTTTTTTTGGCAGAAATTGTAGGACTTCATGTTAGTGATGCCTTGAATTCTGGTTGGACAGGCAGTATAGAGGCTAATTTCTTGTTTTACAAAGGAAAGTTATAGAATTAGATCACATAGCAGGCTCAACTCACACGGTAAAAAATCATAAGGTATTTCTTTTAGTTCCTTGTTTTACCTTTAACCCCTCCTGGTGAATCCATCTTTACACTATAAAATTTGTTGATGTTGATGATGTATCGTTTTCGAAGTGTACATATGAAAAATTGGGATATGTGGAAACTTTTTGCAGTTTTCAGATGAATGTAATATTAACTGCATTTCTAATGTAATCAAGTAATATTTAAAGTCGAATATTAAATTGTCAATGCTTTAGATCTTCATACTTTTAATTTAGAGAAAGTTACATGGAAGGACTCAAACTTATTTTAAAAAAAATAAGTTAAAAGATCTTAAGGACTGTAATTACTTGCAAGGACTAAATTTCTGTTAGGTTTCACAGACTTACAAGGTTTTAAGATTGTTGCCATCAAGTTTTAATAATGTTATAGTTATATGTAACTTTGCTTAAATTTACAGTGACTCTCCAAAACCTGATAATAAACTTTAGTTCTTGACTTCTTGCAGTAGTTATAATTTTTAAGATCTTTTGATGTAATATTTTTGTGAATTTTGAGTCCTGAAAAGTGACTTTCCCTTTCACTTACCCCAGTTCTGTTTAAACCTTAGACTATATATAGCTTCCTGCTTCAACTTTAATGTCATCATTATATTGCCACAATTTTCTGTAACCACCCTTAGTTTATCTCTATTACGAAGTGGTATGAGGATCGTGGGGCCCCGAGTATTTTTTCCATAATTTATTTATGTGTTTATTAATTAGGTAATTTTCTTTTCTGAAACTTTTCCCTCCTTAAATTTTTTGGGTGAATGTGGCCAAGTGCAGAAAACTTTAGCAGACACCTAATGCAGCAGATATCTAAGCTATTACTACAGTCATGAAAAAGACATTTTTGGATAGATTCAACCGAAGAAAGATTATTAGTTGATCAATAATCTTGAATGTAGGAGATCTAATGAAGAGAGTGAAGATATAAGAGGTGATTGATTGCCTTATGGATCCTAGTCCTTGTGGAACTTCCAAACTGAAGCCAATATCCCACTATAAGCTGAAGATTTGGACTTCCCAGCACACTGAATCTGCAGTATAAAACTCATCTGATTGAACATCTATTGCAAATAAAAAGGGAAAAATGACAGAAAAATATCATTTGAACTACAAAAATCCCAAAATGTCTACTAAATTAGCAAAAGGACAAATAGGTAATCTGGTAGGAATCTGAGATTTTGAAATTTGGGTGTTGACAACTTAAGTATATGAATTAGCAACATGGGTATAAAGATTAACAACATGAGTTTCCCAAGTTGTCACTTTTATATCCAAGTTGCTAATTGCTATTATGAAGTTGTCAAACCCAAACTTCAAAATCCTATATTGCTACCATATTACTTATTTGTCCTTTTGCTAATTTAGTAGACATTTTTAGGGGTTTTTATATTCAAGTAGTATTTTTCTGTCATTTTCCCAATAAAAAAAAGGCGGCCTAGAGCACGCAGCTTCCATCAGGTGAGATCTAGGGAGGGATAGAAATATGCAACCTATGACCACTATCTTGACGCTCACCCTCATCTAGTGCATTAAAAGGGCCAAAAAAAAATTATACCCTACAAATTTGTAATCCTTTCTCTTACCTTTGTCTTATTCTTATGGCTCTTTTGGCATGTTTTGATCTTCTTCAAATCATCAGGTCTGTTCTGGAGATATTCCTTCACCTGCTGATTGTTCATGGATTGAATCATATCAACCTGTGAAAATAATACAGAATCAAAAAAGTTTTCTTGAGTTCTTGAGAAGAATCATGGGTTTGTTCAAAAAGCCTATAGATTATTGAAGGAAACTTGGTAGTTAGAAGAAAGCAAAAGGGAAGTAAGTACCCATGTCTTGAGGTTTTCAATGTCCTTTCTTAGGTCATCTTCTTCCTTATCAGCAACTTCCTTCTTGTCCTTCCATGACTGTACCTTGGCCTCTTTTACTTCTCTCTTCTTGTTCTTTCCTCCACCACCAATATTCATTGTTTCAGAATACAGGCCAGAAAACAATTCTATGCAGTTAAATAGAATGAGAAAATTTTTAATTATTATTTTTTTTTCTGGGGGAAAATTAATGAATGTAGTCTTTGGAAATAGAATAGTAACAAACTGAAGTCAGTCATTTTTTATCATATACCACTCTGGTCCTATTTATAAGTCTAGTTTGACCAAAAAATTTGGTCCTATTTATAAGTCCAGTTTCATGTAATAAATGAGATTATGACAATTTTACCCATATTAATTGCACTCATAAAGATTAGAGAGAAGAAACATTTTAAAAAAACTCAATCATAAATGAGGGCAAAGTTGAAAATTTACTCTATAATCATTGAGTTAACTACTTTTCCTTAGTATGTGAGATTTGGTCAAATTAGACTTATAAATAGGACCAGAGTGGTATAAGTTACACATGAAACTTTTTTACTCTAAGAATATTGAATGTTTGTTAAAGTAAATCAAATTATTAGTTTAGGTGATTAAACAGAAGCCTTAGCCAATGAATTTGATTACTTGGTCAAATGGTAACTGAAACAGCAAGTGGCTGAAATACTTGCAGCTTCCCAATACATGCGTTAATGGCAAAACGACTCAAGTGAATGTATGAGGACACGTTTTCTTTGACAAAACTGAACTAAATATATACACACTACACTCAGGTGAATCCAGATCATTATCATCAATTTTTTTTTTTTTAATGATAAAAGCAGCAACAAGCTTTATTTCGCCAAGGGAGGTCGGTTACATAGTTTGCAATTGCATGATGTCATTGTACTCTATTAACATCCAAATCTTTTAATAGATTAACTAGAAAGTTCTGTTTAATAGCTTCATTGAGTATTTTCTTTAGTGTTCATCTGTCTCTCTTTAGAAGACTTCATACTATCTTATCTACCGTCATCATCAGCGCATGATAATAGTATCAACAAGCCTTATTTCATCAAGTGAGGTCGGTTACATAGTTTGAATGATGTCATTGTACTTTATTAACAACCAAATCTTTCAAAATATTATTAATTAAAAAGTTTTATTCAATAGCATCATTGAGCGTTTTCTCCGGCCTTCATCTGCTCCTCTTCAGAAGACACCATACTATCTTATCTACCCTCCTCATTAGCACCTTCAACAGCTTTCTCTAAATATGTATAAACTATTTCAAACGATTTTTTACCCTTTTTTTTTTTAAATATGTGCCACTCCTACTCTTTCTCTTATGACAATTTCTTAAAATTATAACAATCACAAGAGAAAAAAATGTTGAACTCGAATACTTATTAACCCTATATGATAAGTAGCCATTCATCAATCATTCTATCCTTACCATAAATTACAATATCAAGTAATTTTTTATACAAACAATATCTAAGTTAATCACAGAGAAACCCAAGACGATACATATCATACACATAAAAGTCTGAAATATTCTCGTACTTGATATAGAAGCAATCTCAATTTCCAACGATCTCAGATCTCATGGCCTAGTAACATGAATACTTTGAAGTAAGTGAAAAGTCACAAGTTGGGTCTCATTTGTAACATCATGTCGTAAGTATGTCCTGAAAGCAATCTCAATTGGACTACGACTCTGCATTTCTTCCTCCTTTTCTGCTAACAAGTTCACAGAGCCTACAAGGCAAAGAGTCAAGGCTAAGCCCTCTGGTTCTTCCATAATTCCCCAAAACACCACATCTTCTCCAAGCATGATACTCAGCATAAGCCACAGGGTCATTAGCCAAAGCCTTAACGTACAAGGCCAAATCCTGGAGGCTGCTGAACTTGGAGCCGTCGATGACGGAATGAGGCGGCACGAAGTCACCGACGTTGGGGGCTCCGAAGTAGATGGGGACGGCGGCGGAGTCGAGGGCGTAGAAGAGCTTCTCGGTCACGTAGCTGTGGGTCCAGGTGTTTTCTATGGCGAGGACGAACTTGTAGTGGGACATAGCACAGTGAAGGTGGTCCCACCATTTTGGGGAAGAAGATTGAGCACAATGAGGGTAGAAGGAGAGAGCCTTGTTTCTGCCATTAACGTTGTTGAGGCACTTTCCAAAGGAATGGTGAGGTAACATGGAGAGAAGCTTTTGAGCTATCTTGTTTCTTTCGGATACACAGTGGGAAGATGACCAGTACACAAGTGGGCCCTGAACAATAATAATGAACTCCCAAATCATGAAAAATGTAATACACTTTGACCAAGTCAATACATAAACACTACCCCGTTCGTAAATATAAGAGCTATTTAAGTAGTTTATTTTTATCCTAAATATAATACCTCACTTCATCTCTTAAATTTATAAGTTTTTTTCAAAGTATCATATTGATTATACATGGTAAGGGGAATGCTTATGATTAGAAAGGGTATTTTATAAAAATCATTGGTTTTAATCTTATAGAGTTTCATAAAAAATTGGTCTTTGTTTAGTGAAAAATCCCTATATTTTTAACGAATTTTGATTTTGGTCTCTATACTTAAACTCAAGTTAAACCCTTATAAAAATATAGTGATCAAAACCAACGATTTGAAACTTTAGAGACTAAAATCAAAATTTGATAAAACTATAAAAATCATCAACAGTATTTACCCTATAAAATTTATTGCAAGTTATATTTTGTTTTTTTTTTTAAAGAAAAAAAAAGAATCAATTATACATTAAAAGCAAAAGATACCTGAAGTCCAAAACAAGCATACACAAACATAAAATACAAAAATAATGGACAAGACTGCTTCATATATACATGGAGGTCTAATTGCACAGTAGGAAGTAGCCCCAACAAGCACCCATCAAATATATCAATCGTATGGTAAACTAACAACTACGAAGTGAACATATATCGAAGTTGTATATCATTGGGTTAATGTGTAAATTTGTTCAGAAGGTTTTTGCAGAGGAGTAATAATGTTGCCGTGAAAGTTATTTTAGGTTCAATGTTGCCCCTGAAGTATTAAAATTGAGTAATATCACCCTTTACCGTTAAAAAGTTAGTAGTTAATGTCAATTTTTTAATGGTATAAGGTAAGATTGCCATGTTTTGAAACTTTTGGATTGACATTGAACTTAAAAAAACTTTTGGGGCAACATTGTTTTTCAGCGGTTACTTCCAAAACAAATTTGCCCCTTAACCCTATATTATTTATAGATATGAAAAATATCACCAATTTCTCAAACTTCTATGTAATGAAGAACCCAACTACCTGGCCTAGCTCTAAGTAGCTACTTGGTTTAATGGATAAGGGATTATTATTATTAGGATGAAGTGTATATGTGTGTGTGAAAGAAGACTTACAGTGTTCTTGTGAGAGGAAACATGGTAGTTTCGATTGTTGTGGAAGAAGGCACCAGCATAGGTAGTCTGAATATCATCATCAGCATGATAACTGATGAATATGTCCTCACGCCCTGTTCTTTCTCTCTCTGGTTCCAGATCCATATACACCCTCACTGGTTCTCCCACTTTCCTCTGTTCAACATCAATACTCTATCGTAAATATCGTGTAAAAATGAAGAGATGTGTTTTAAGAAGTCATGTCTTTATAGATTAAGGAATTTTTGTTAGTTCATGAATCAACATGGTTCATAAATTTAATAGATAGTTATGAATTTTTAATTAAAGTGATATATATGCATCTATTCATTGTACATAAATAACCCACTTGTAACAATATTTGAAAAGAGAGAATAAGAAGTCTCGCTAAAATCTTGTTGAGTTATTTTATTTTCCGCCAATTCTATAACCCTATATCCTTATAGAAAGGGTTCGTTTAATCTTGAGGAGGAGATGCCACTTCCTATTTATTGAGGATGCTACAAAATATTTCTTTAGAACAATGTCTTTGAATGCGATTCGAACCAAATATTTTATTAATTTTTTGCAGATTTCGCCAACATATTCATCATCAAACCATCCTTTGATCAATTCATTATTATTATTTCACTTACTCTTCTTTTTCTTCTTCTTAATCATCATAATATATTGTTATACTCCCCTCTCATCCTGTTTGTAAGTAAATTCCAATATATTTCATTAGAATCAAGAAGATTTTTAAACCTCGTTAGTTCTACCTTAAAATTTAACGACTTTACCCTTATTTAATGTGACCCATCCCCTATATATAAGAACTAAGTTTACACAATAATTAACGAAAGGTAAAATTGTATATTCATATGAAAAATTTAATATAATTTGAAAATTGGATAAAAATATCCTCTCTTCACTTTATAAAGGGTAAAATTGTACGTACGTGCATCTAAATAGGACTAGGGAAGTATACTTTTAGCCACCTTACACAGTCTTCAACAACAAGCAAATGTACCTGTGTGCTTGTGTGTGAATAATTATTATTCTAGCCAAGATGTACTATTGTATATTCAACTGTCATATTTAATTTGGTGGTTCATAATTCATACCCTACTCAGGTCTGATCCACAAACTGATCATTCAGGTCATTTAATTCTTTCTCTCAAGCCTTGACTATCAGTACATCTTATCTTATTGTACAACAAGTGGTCTTGCTGGAATGGTGGAATGTTCCTCTTTGAATCACTCAAAGATCAGACAAGTGTAGATACAAGTCTAAAGTATTCAATTTCCTGCTAATAAGGCCAATACTGGCTTTCACTTGGTATAAACAAAAAAAAAGAAGAAGGGAAAATGACTCTTAAATCCCAATTAAGGGAAATAATATCAAAAAATTCATATAACTTGTTAATGACAAGTGAAAGAGCAATCACCATTATTAACAAGTGGAGGATTTATCATTGATAAGTTGAGACTTTTCTAATATTATTTTCCTTAATTCTAACATTAAAAAAAAGAAAAGAAAGATATATCAAATTCTGATATATATGAATAAGATTTAGTTTCATCAGCTTATCCAAGAGACATCAATTCTTAGTTTCATCGAGAAGACGCTTGGTTCTGATCATTTTCATTGGGACGCTATCACTAACAGGATACAGAATCAGCATATATATTTTAGTACTGCTTCTTTCTTTAAAAAAAAAACAAATCTAAACAGCACAATAAGCTCCTAAAACACAATTATTGTATATAGTAATCAAACATATATCTTAATCACAAACTAAAGAAGCCATTTCAAGTAGAATACACACACACACACACATACATACCTTAAGTGGAGGCCTAGTGTTTTCAAACAAGAGAGCATCAGGTTTATCAGCAAGAACAGGAGATTTAGTCCACAAGCAGCTCAAACCACAACGACAAGAATACAAGTTATCCAAATTATCAGGAACCCACGTTGGCACTTTCACTAAAACACTCACATGCTTCATCTTTAAACCCTCACACACTTCATCATGACCACCATGAATCTCTTGTTTCAAAGAAGAAGAAGAAGAAGAAGAAGAAGAAGAAGAAGATTCTGTATAATTCTGCATCTTCAGTTTCTTCTTAAACCCCTCACAACCCACCTTAGCATCCCACTCCTTAAAGGCACCGAGCATATCGCTAAAGCCATGACCCTCATCGTGATGATGAACATCGGCGTTGTTGAAGATGGTGAATGAAGGTAATGATGATGAATATAAATATATCGACGAAAAAGGAAACTCGATGATCCCAGAGATCATCAGAATCAGCACAACCAAACACACCACATTGACAATGGTTATGAGTTTATTATAAGCAGGGCAACAACGTGTAATAATCACTCTCTTTCTCTCTATCATCTTAAATATTAATTCCCAGGAAGAAGCAAGCACATATAGAGAGAGAGAGAGAGAGAAGTCAGTTAAGGATTGTTAGAACGAAAGATCAAGTGGTGAGAGCCTCAATAATAATGCAGGTATATAGATACAAAGAAAATGGGGTCCAGATTTGTGAATTTTCAGAGGAAAGTAATGAAGGGAAATACGTGTTGACTGGAAGCATGCAGAAATTTTTGAAGAAGATGACACACGCGCGCGTCGATGGCGATTTAAGGCACCGTGCCCGCGTGCGTTCATGCATAATGCTACTCCAAAGAAAAAAAAAAATCAAGGCCTGATATTTATATATGAACGGTGTTGTGGTGTTCTGATTTTGGAATGATCAATGGAAAGAGACAATACTGATCGATCGAGAAGAATATTCAAACAATGAAGGTTTGAAAAGTCACATATAGAATTGTCCAATGGCCTAAAACCCTTTCGACATCAATGCTCGGATCTGAATCGATCAGATGGTCATATATATCAAGAATTGTTGAACGCCTTATTAAAATTGAGGCTGTATGTATGAGTATATGTTTGATTTGTTTGGAGATATAATCTACAAACCCAGAAGCGACGTTTTGAGAGCAAAAAAATCATTAGGGATTATGGAGAAGAATTAAGGTGACGATCGATAATAGTCGTGACTCGTGAAATGAAGAGGAAAGGAGATGTACGTAGACAGAGTCTAACGTTAAAAGACAAGGCTGTGTCAGCAATTCTAGGAGTAGGTGTGGTGCAGAGAGATCCGAAATTAAGGCTGCTAAAAGAGTTATGTGATCATGATTATGATATATTATTATTATAAGTTTATAACATGCTGGGGCTTTATTGTTTGGTTCTTGAGAATTGATGAGCTTGATTATCTCTTAACATGAGAGTAAGAAAATTTATAACTATTTATGACTTACTGTTTCAAAATATTTGTTGGGGTTATGTTGCAAATCTACCCATAAAGGTTTTTCCAAAATTGTACCTGACACTATAAAGTTGAAGGGAAAAACACTTCTCAAGTTGTAGAAGAAGTGTATTCTCATGTCACATACATAAAATGGTGGGACCCACACATATATATATATAATGCTAATTATATATATATGTAGGTCTCACCATTTCATGTGTGTGTAGGAATCTTCTTCTTCTCATGCAACATGATAAGTTTAATTGTGTATAAAAGTATACATAAACTTTTCAAAATGGGGAAAAATGACAAAACTGTTAATTTGGGCAAACTCAGTTACTTGACGGGGAGAGAAACCCTGTAACTAGCACCACATACATAAAAGCAATGGTGTTTGCTTAAATAACGATTTTGTTATTTTTATCTCATTTTAAAAAGTTTATGTGTATTTTTGCACTTAATTAAACTTTATGGTGCTGGTAATTTTGGAAAAACATTAGGGTAGATTTGCACTTTAACTCATATTTTTTAAAATTAATTTAGTGCTAATTGTTTTCTCAATTTTGTGTGATTAGTCCTTTTTTGTCTTTTTAATATAACTACTCTCTTTGGTCAAAAATATAAGACATAATTAATTTTTTTTCCAGAAAGATTAATGAAATTTAGTGAGTTACTTAATCATATTTGTGTATCATTAGATTATATATCAGTGTATAAGTTAAGCAACATAGTTTGAAGAAAAAACGATAAATATAAATATTAAAATAATTTAATTAGTTTTCTTAATATTTCTAAAAAAATCAACTATATCTTATATTTAGGACCGGAGGGAGTATTTGTTATTGGTATGACATGATATTGGGCCTCATCCAGCCCCACTTTATTCGATTTATTGCCAAGTCGAGCCCAGTCGGTTGGCCACTTCCTTAAATGATCCATAAATCTTGGCTTAAAAACAATATAATAGCCTTTTTGGAATAGTGGTGACAAAAGTATTTTTTTTTTCCAATATGACTTTTGTAATGGATAAAAATCAAATTGCAAATATGATTTATTTTTGAATTGGTGGCGGTAGAAGGGATTTTTTTTTTTTTTAACTGAAACTTGTTTAGATAATTATTTGAAAAGCAAGTATAGATGGAAAATGACTGAAAATGACATAAATCTTATTAGCCACATATTCTAATTAATGTCACTTGTGTTTTTCCAATGATTTCTTAACAAGTCGCCAAATCTAAATTTTGTTAATAATTTAAAATTGTCAATAAAAAAACAAAAATTGTAAATACAAAAAAAAAAAAAACTGATTAATCCAGCAAGCCTATTTGTGTTTTCCCGATTATTTCTCAAACAAACGGCCAAATCTGATTTTTTTTAACAATTTAATTTTTTTTTCAAATTTTCCTTATTATTTCTTAGACAAATAGCCAAATCTGGAAAAAGAAAATTCTCCAGAGTAACAAAGAGTCATTACCATATGCCAAGAGCACTCCCATTAGCCTTTTTTTTTTTTCTAATGATCATTGCTTTCTCTGTCCACAGTGCCACCATAAAAGCACCAAATTTCAGCTTATAAGGTACACTGGTTTTTGCAATAAAAGCTTATTAGTGTAATCATGAACCCCAAACACCTGTTTAAGCCTTGATGTGCTTTTTTCCCCCTCTAATAGTGCGTTAGGGGCTCTCCCAACGCTCTGTCAAACAGACTCAATAAATCATAATTGTCACCTGAAAAACATATGCTATCCTCTTTTCTTGAGCTAAAAGGGTAGATTGAGGTTATAAGTGAGATCAAATTCGCAACCTCTCACTAAGATTTGTTTGGTATGAGGGAGTTGGAGTGGAGGGGAGGAGATTTTCTTACCAATTAGATTTAATAAAATTGGAGAGGTGGTGTTATAAATTTTTAATAAAGAGAAGACCGTAAGATAAAAGAATAATAAAAATTAATTAAAAACTTTTAACCCCACTTTTATTATTTTATTAAATCTAACTCCAAAAAAAAAAAAATCTCTTCACTCACTTTAAAGAAGAGTAGAGAAGAGAAAAGAGAGATAGAAGAAACATAACCAGATTGAGAGAAGAAAGAATTCTAAAAAAAACTCTTGGGATTTACTAATCAGTCCATAGTCAAGTTTTGGTACAACAGATTTGGGACTATTTGGGTGTGCATGATAACCATTCTGTTCCCCATCATTATTTCTAAGATGAAACAATTTTTTCTGATTCTGTGCCTTGGAAGAATTCTAGGAATCAGAATTACGTTTGTTAACTCATTTTATTTTTACTCTGAGAATCATAATTACGTTTGTCAACATTTTTTTTTTTATTCCGAGAATCAGAATTACTTTTATTAATACATTTTATTTTTATTCCGAGAATTAGAATTACCTAATACAATACAAATCTATTTCTTTAATTTTTGTTTACAGATTTTATCAACGGTATAAAATAATAAATTGTAATAAATTTTAACCAAAATGTCAACATTTCATATTTTAAAAAAATATATAAAAATATAATATTTTATTGTGTAATTTTTCTTACAACAAATACTAAAATATAGTCACATGAATAGAAAAAAATTTCAATCAAAAAAAGTTTAGGTTCTCACTGCACTTTCAATTTTGAAGACGTAAAATTCACCATGCTATTATCTTTCCTGAGTTCAAAACCTAAAATTCAAAATGAAATTGAGAAAGAATTTGACACAGTACAACATATCTTTCACTAATTTACGGTATGAGCAAGAAAAATTGAAACACAAAGCACATGATAACCACGGATCCTTTTCCAGCAATTGCTGAAAGAGAGCTAGCTCTCAGAGTCTCAGTAACAAAACAGTTTGCTTTATGCAGATGAGACAAAAATGTATACAACAGCAACAATGAATTATGTGACAATTGATAAGTGATCAAACAGTCAAAATACCTCTCAATTAGATAACACCATGAACTGTTTGTTCTTCCTCTAAGAAATGCAAATCCAACGAGGGAGGTGTGAGAGAATATAAGGTAAACTGCAAACGTACATATGGCCAACATTTGCAGATCATGATTGTGAGTCAAAAACACATCAATTCAAGAGTTGTAGCTTATAGGATTATGAATGGGGATATTATACGATCAAGCTCATTCCATTTGTGGTGGAATATCTTTAAATAAAGTAATTCTTTTTACCATAGTTACATAAGTAATATCCACACAAGATGCTAATTATTTTGATGAGAATCCAAACCATACATGACAACGAGTAATACTAAACAAAGTGAATTCAAAAGATGAAAACTAATTACAAAAGTTGGGTTCCCATCATCAGTTGGAATTGGCCAAACTGCTATTTACGTGAACCAAGATATAACTTGAAGCAAAGATACAAATTAGCAACTACAATGCAAACTCAAAAAGATCAGGAGCAGATTCATGAGCAGATCCATAACACTTTTAGCGGTAAGAGGACTACCCTTTAAGGAACTCTCATTTTCCATGAATTGTTCAAAAAATATATCATACTTAGCTGTATTCATATAACCATCCTGAACAGTTAGGAAGGAGCCTGCAATGGCGCCATGATCCAAGCTTGAATTCCTCTCTAAATTGTTGACCGCCAACAGAATTTCCCATTCAAGGTATCTCAATGCCTCTTCACCTGACTCTTCTCCATATGAAAATCCAGATGCTATAGATTGATCATCAACCTCGCCAATCATCACGCTCAAGTCTTCTCCATCATTGACTCTTTCCTCTAAATCCTCCCACTCAAAATGTTTATTGAGAGTCCTTTGATCATCCAAGCAAAGGCTGTCCCAACAAAAATGGACATCAGAATCGTCAAAGCACTGACTCTATTGCCATCATTTTCACCAGAACTGAATTCTATAGCCTTATCAAGCTCTTCATCATGTATTTGAATCTCATTCCGGGAGCGTTACCGTGCACACCCTTCATAACCTGCAGAGTATTAATTTGCCTACTGCCTACCCCAACGACTAATGACCTACTAACAGAATATAACAAAATAACAACATTCAAATTCTAATATGGCCGGCTTGTTTGAATATACTCCTAGAAGATCCAATATGATTAATAATATTATTATTTCAAAGAAGAATCATTGTAGCAAAAATAAATACTATTTCATTAATGTAACTCCTAAATATATATTAGGCGCGTTATGCAAAATGACATTTTGTTACCTTTTGACATTTAAGTAACATGTAAGTTGTATTGGGTTTAGTCCCTTTTTGTTACAAAATACTTCTTCTGGTCCTAATTATAGGAACAAATTTAAGAGTTGGTTTTAGTCCTAATTATAAGAGCAAGTTTTAACTTTTGTCATTTTTCCCTATAATACCCCTATTTATACTTTCTCAATAATAATTAAAGACAATAATAATTTAATAATATACCTATATATTTTATAAAGTAAATAATGTTTGCAACTCATTAATGTCATATATACCTAAATTATACTTTTTTATATAAAATAATTTTGAGCATTTTTTGTCATATTTTCTCATATCACCCCTACTAATACTTCTTCCACAATAATTAATTTACAACACGCTTATATTCTATCAAGTGAGAGATTCTACCTTATTTTTTATTTTTAAATAAAATAATTTTAATATTCCTTTAAAAATATTTTTAAATTTATTTATTAAGAATTTCTCAATATGGTTTTATTTTTTCGTACAGGTGTAAATGAAGGGCTATTATATAAAATCATGAGAAAGGCGCTATATTGTCATGTTGTATAAACAAAGGAATTGTTTGGTCCCTTTGAAGTAGATAGACAGGAATGTTGAATCAAGCATCTTTCAGGGTATTTTTGGAAAATACACATAATTAACCTCATTCCTTAATCTCCCCAAATTCTGGTAATTTACTCCTATAATTAGGACCGGAGGGAGTATATAAAAAGAATAAATATGGTGACATAGAAAGTGTATTTGGTTTTATTGGAAAATAATGCCACGACCAAAACTCTGAGTCATGACCATTGCATAGGTTAAGCGAGATACTCCATTTAGCCTACTGAGCCTTAAATAAAGTACATCCACACTCAAACAAACATTTACACAACAATAACAATACTTATAACTTCCATATTAGCATCATAATGTGAGCACAAACCCACAACAATTAACTTTAAGGATGCACATGCTATCCCATTTACTATATAACACAGTGACTCTAATATCATCATAACAGTCATGACATTACGGGATCTCATGAAGCTCACCGATATATTCCATATTGACTACAAAACAAAACCTCACTAACTACATTAGGGCTGTTTGGTGTCTGCGTTATCAGAGTGTTGATGGCAAAAAACACGGCTGGGTGTTAGAAAAAAGCTTCAGTGAAAAAAAAAAAAAAAAGCCCAGTGGAAGGTGTTTGGGTTGAGTTTTAAGTTTACTGGACTTTAAGCCAAAAAAACTCAAAAAACCAGTTAAGGAAAAAGTTTCACTATGGAGCTTTTTCCAAAAAGCTCTCAGCTTTTTGACATGGGCCCCACCACTTCTATCACTATCAATCCAAACATAAATTATTATTTACAACTTGACTTTTTTTCTACCGAGCTTTTTCTAAAGTCAAATAGCTTTTAAGCCACCGCTCCTACCGCCAACCTAAACAAGCACTTATCTAAAGAAAAGAAATATAGAGAGAATGAGTCTATCACTAATTTAGTGAGAACATAAATAACAAAGTGTGCAGAAGGGAAGCAAAAGATGCATAGAATTTGTCACAAACGGCTTTCCTCAAAACAAATAAATGTAAGAAAATTGAAATGTTGAATTGAATTAGTAATGAGAGTAAGGGTTCACTTAATCCTTATCTCAATAAGTTATAAAAAATAATGATAGTCAAATATTCAATCAACACGATCACTTAATATTAGAGTTGGGAATCAGGCCGACCCTCTAGGGTTTGGGGTAAAAAAAATATCTATTTTTCAAAGCTTGGCTCGAGAGCACCAGAACCAGGACCGGCCCTACAGGGCCCATAATTTACTATTCTAAATTTTAACTATTTTTCCTCTGTTTTTTTAAATAAATATAATTAATAAATTACAACAATTAAAGTTTTAATTTATCAAATAAATGTTGTTAACATTAATATCAAAATAACACGAATCATCCAACAAATAAATAGATTCATTAATTCGTAATCAAAAGCAAATTATTGTCCACAAATAACTTACATAAAATATAAGAAGCATATCACTAAGCAACGTTAGTACGATGACTATCATTGTCATCTTTTTCGTCACTATCATCAATTTCAAAGACATTTGATTGTGCTTCAAGTTTGTGAGTGTGAGTGAGATTTTCGAAGAAAATAAAGGAAAGAGAGATCGAGATTGAAATTTTTAGGATTATCACTTCTTAACTCTCAAGTCTAGGCATCCTAGATAATTTTTTTAAAAAAATTAAAAATTAAAAGGGCCTAATAGGCCTGCCTGAGGCCCTGCAAGGCCGGCCCTTTTAAGCTCGAGGTCCTGCAAGTCCAATTTCATTTAACTCTTTTAATTTTCAAATTCGGCCCTTGAAGGTTCAGGGCTTAAATAGGCCAGTCCGACGGGTTCGGCCCGATTTCCCAGCTCTACTCAATATTAATCCTAGTGGGAAATAACCGTCCCACCTATATTATATTTCACATACCATATATTATTCATGGTAAGGAATAATCATCTCACCTATACATATATATCATATACTATATACATATAACCTTTGATGGGGAACTGTCCCATATATATTTTATTTCATACACCATAATACCATATATTTGTTGTGATGAACAACCATCTCACCCATATATATCTCACACACACCACACACATATATAAACATTCTCAATATATAATTCCTTAAATAACACACACATAACTCCCAAAAATATGTTTCCTTCATAAAAATAAATTAGTCAAATTTTTTGAAAACATAAAGAATGTTTGGAATTAAATTGATTAATAAAAAAGAGAGATTGAAAGAAGTTAAATAAATAAAAAATTAATTGAAAAACATTTTTCTTTTTAAAATTTAAATCAATTTAATATTTGAAACCATGAAGGAGGATTTGAAAAACTGCTAATAATCAAGACAAAAGTAAAAAATATATATTTCAACATAAATTTAAGAAAAAAATTAATCTTTTGGTCCTTCGACTGTTGACTTACTTATAACTTAGTCACTCAACTATGACTTAGTGTAACTCAGTTCTTGAACTTTTGCTTTGCTTAAAACTCAATCCCTCATTTTTTTTTTCATTTCATAATTTAATCCTTTTCATATATAATTTGTTTTGAGTCATCACTTGATTATCCTATGTGGCAAAAAATATCACTTTAACACAATAAAAATTATAATTGTGGCATCCACATCAGATCATGTATATATAATAAATCAGAAAAAAAACACACACACACATTTGTCTTTCTTCACATTGCATCTCCCCCCCTCTGCTTCTTCACCTTCACAATCGGTGAAATCCTCAGCTATGCTCCAGGCTGTTAGAGATACAAAGACCGAAGAACCTGAGGGGGGAGACGCCGTGGGGAAGAAAGCTAGATGTGTGTGTGTATTTTTTTCCTGATTTATCATATATACATGAGCTGACGTGGAAGCCACAATTATAATTTTTATTGTGTTAAAGTTGTTAGTATGAGTAATTGGTAGTCTTGTATTAGTGAAGTAGTCTTGTATTATTGTATTAGTTGTATATTGTTGGATGGACTTGAGCCTCTATATAAGGCAGAGAGAGTCATTGTATATGAGACTTAATAATGATGAATAAGATACATTCATTAGTTTAACATGGTAACAGTGCCAAGGTTTTTGGTTCAATAATTCTGGTCAAGTTTTCCGACCCGGTTGCGTATCTTGAATTCCCGATCATCATTGCGTATCTTGGATTCAAGAGGCTTGGAAGAGACAGAGCCCGATTAGGGCCTGGAAGAGACAGAGCGATGAGCGATAGGTTAACAAAGCGATGAGCGATAGGTTATGTTTCACACGATTTGATCAACTGTGGCTCGCGGTGGTTCACTGATCTTCGCCGGTGGCTCGCGGTGGTTCGCGGTCGTGGTTCTTGGACAGATCGAGGTCTGTTTTTCCGATCAAACTCTGGTGTTTCGACGGTGAGAGATCGAGGTCTGTTTTTTCTGATCAAACTCTGGTGTTCCGACAGTGAGAGGGAGAGGTTTTGCTCTCGATTTTGTTTATGAAATGGGCAATTGTGTCAATTTCGTTTGAGCCCCAGTTTTGCACTGTTTCAAACACATAGACCAAGCATGTCAATCTTTTCTTTGAGCCTCAAGTCTTGCAATATCGATTTTCACACAAACAGACCAAGTGCAATTGATATTTCAAGAACACAGTGAATAGGTTTCAGGCGGAAGATCGACGATGGATCAAGAATCGACGGTGGTTCGCAATTCTTCTCCCAATCTCAAATTAGTGTTACGCCTGTGAACGATCGATCTCGATCGTGGATTTGGCTGGAAGATCCTCTCTCTTTCTGGTGTTCCGACGGTTAACTCGAGGTCTCGAACTCAGCAATGAATCTCAACCGGAGAAGTTGGTAAACGTCTTGACTGTTCTTGGCGTCTTGGTTGCAGCGGTGAATCTTGGTGATGTTATTCCATCGAAGGTTTCTCGGTGATGTTATTCCATCAAGGGTTTCAGATTTTCTATGATTACGGTGTCAATCTATTCTCGGTTGTCTCGGTGACGTTATTCCATCGAGGTCCTATCAAAGCGAGAACACAGTGGATGTGCGATGGATGTTTGCAGTTTGATTTGAGGTTTTGAGAACACAGCGGTGCTCCAATGGTAAACTTGGAGGTTTCAATAATCGACGGTTTTCGCGGTTCTTATTTCGATCATGGGTTAGTGCTTTTGGGGATTGGTCCTGCTTTTAGAGCTGTAGCATCTATGAGCAGGGACGATTGGGCCAAGAAACTTGTTCATTGGAAAGGGGAGTTTCTATCAACGTTGCAACACTACTGATTGGGTTTCAAGCTGTTGTGGGCAGATGTGAGAATCAGCTCAAGATTGTTGTTGAAACTTGCTGGTGGGAAGAGTCTCTCTAGAAGGGATAGGCAACAACTGACACGGACTAGGCTTTGCTAAGTTGTTTAATGATGAGCTTACTCTAGATAATATTAGCAGGCCTCGATTGATTAATATGTGCAAGTACATGGGAATCAGTCCTTTTGGGACTGACGCATACTTGCGTTACATGCTATGAAAACAGTTACAGAGGATTAAGGAGGATGATATGTTGATTCAAGCAGAAGGTGTGGATTCCCTTTCAGAAGCTGAACTTCGTGAAGATTGTAGAGAGCGAGGCATGCTTGGATTGCTTTTTGTTGAAGAAATGCACCAGCAGCTTCAGGATTGGTTGGATTTATCACTGAATCACTCTGTACCATCATCTCTTTTGATACTTTCTAAGGCATTTACTGTTTCTGGAAGGTTGAAGCCTAAAGAAGCTGTTCAGACTACGCTTTCTTCTCTTCCTGATGAAGTGGTAGATACTATTGGTGTTACTTCTTTACCCTCTGGGGATTCAGTCTCGGAAAGGAGGAGGAAATTGGAGTTCCTTGAAATGCAGAAAGAACTTATTAAGGAGGAGGAACAAAGAGAAGAGGTGGAGCAAGCAAAAATGGAGTCCAATTCTAGTCAAGACAATATGGCCTTGGAAGAGAGAAATATTTCCACAGCTTCAGAAGCACAACAACTTGCTAGAGCTAGGACATTGGAAAAGCAAGAGCAACTGTGTGAAAGCAGTCATGCATTGGCTGTTTTAGCTTCAGCATCTACAATTAGCAAAGAGCATGAAGAGTTTCTGAGGCTTGCTAATAAAGAGATAGAACTTTATAACATCATGGATGCTACCAATGTGTTGATGAGATTGATGGCAAAGTTGCAACAGATTCATGTACCTGATAAAGAGAAGTTGAAGCAATGCAAGAGCATGATGATAGAAAGAACGATGATGTTCATGTACCTGATAAAGAGAAGTTGAAGCAATGCAAGAGCATGAGGATAGAAGGAACGATGATGTTCTATCCTGGATAAAAGTTGAACCAGCAGATTTACAAGTATTTGCCTAACAAGTTAGGTGACATTGATACATATAGCCCTAACTTGAGGGGGAGTGTTAGTATGAGTAATTAGTAGTCTTGTATTAATGGAGTAGTCTTGTATTCTTGTATTAGTTGTATATTGTTGGATGGACTTGAGCCTCTATATAAGGCAGAGAGAGTCACTGTATATGAGACTTAATAATGATGAATAAGATACATTCATTAGTTTAACAAAAGTGATATTTTTTGCCACATAGGATAATCAAGTGATTACTCAAAAAAAAAACATGTACATATGAAAAAGATTGAATTATTAAATGTAAAATGATGGAGGGATTGAATTTTAAGGGGGCCAAAGGTTCAAGGACTGAGTTGTGTCGAGTCATAGTTGGAGTTATAAGTGAATCAGTAGTTAAATGACCAAAAGATTAATTTTTCCTAAATTTATTATAAAAAGTACAGGAAAGTGGGACATAAAAGTATGAATTGAAATATTCACACTAGCAGATATCATGACGGTATTTATCTCCAAGAAACTATAAAGTTTTCAAACAAAACGAATATGAAAAATGTATTTATAATTGATAAAGCGATTAGGAATTTGCGTCCCCCAATAAACTAGAATAAGTTATATAATCATATTATATCATATATAAGATCGTGTTGACTTCTTTTAAAGATATTAAAGATGCTAAATAAGTTACGTAATCATATAATATGTAAGGCATTGTTGACTTTTTTTTTTAGAGATTAAAGAAGCTAAATAAGTTACATAATCATATCATATATTGTGTATTCTTAGATTATATATTAGTTTATTAGTCAAACTAATTAGTCTGGAGAAAAAAATAAAAATAAAAATACTTTAAAGTACTTTAAGCTTCCTTAATCTCTCCAAAAAAATTCAATTTGGTATAATCAGGACTAGATGAAGTATTAAAGAAGTCTCATAACTTGTCAATGATAAGTAAAATAACAATCATTAATAAGCCGGGGCGGAACCAGGAATTGAAATTAAAAGGGGTGAAAATTACAGAATAGAACCTAGGTGTTCATGAAATTACATTCAGCCCTATAAACGTTTGAATGTTTTCATTGTCCTTTCACGAAACTTTTAATGAAGACTAAAGTGAAGAAATTGAAAGTCCTATGAGGTTGAAATATAATTTCCTAAAAATTTGGGTTATTCTATAATTTTAGGGGTATGGGGGGCCTCCCTTAGCCCCTAAGTTTGTCCCTATTAATAAGTGAAGAGTTATTATTAACAAATTATGAGATTTTTTTTGATATTATCTTTTTTTAATTCGGACCTTGTTATTTTCCTTAAATTTTTTTGAAGCCAGCCGTATGAGCTTTTGTGGGGGCATTAATGAGATTGAGGATGTTTTAGGAGTGAGCCATAAGGAGTAGATTTAGAAATTTGGGATTTTGCAAAAATTCAAATAAGATATTACTATCATTATTGTTGCTGAAAAATACTGTTAGAATAAATATAGATCTTTTTGTTAATTCTATAGGGTAACTTCAGATATGATATATGAGATTTATTATTATCTATAAAATATTTTATGATATACATTAATTTATCTTAGTATTTATATTTCAAAATATCAACCAGATATTCATCTAACAACTAAGCAATCAACTAGAAAATATCCTAAATAATTATCTAGTAACGTAAATTGAATCTTTATAATTTCTTAGGGTATAACTGAGGAGTTGAAAGTTATAAAAATTTGGATTTTCTATCCTTGAGCCTACTAAATCTAAGTAATTATATCTTTATGATTACCCTTATAAAAATTAAAATTTAAAGAGTAAATACCCTTTATGGTCCCTGATAAAAAATACGGATCCCATTTTGGTCCCTGACAAAAAAAATGTCATTTTTAATCCATAAAAGTACGAATAAGGGTCGATTGATGGACGTTTTGATCCCTCACAAATATCCAAAAGGTCATTTTTAGTCCCATAAAAAGGACGAATAAGGGTTGGTTTTTTTGTCAGTAACCAAAATGGGGTTCGTGTTTTTTGTTAGTGACCAAAAAGGGTATTTACTCAAATTTAAATTATAGTAATTTAAGCATTTGTTTATTATACTAGAAATATTTTATTAAATTTGAATATCTAATATCATGTTTAAAATATTTTCACTAAACAAATTTAAGTTGGAATGAATAGTGTTCTGGTTCAGAACTCAGATGTCCGGCCTATTGAAGGTCCGGTGATTTGATATAGGATCTGTGTGCTCCTCCTGTATGCTTATAGGACAAGCGTTCAGGAGAAGGTATGATCACGGTACACAAGCAGGCGTTTCGCCTAAGGGGTGCTGTGTGTGCCGTGTGACTGAATGTAGATTAGTCAGGGCTTAGAGATTGTGTACCTGGCGCCCGTCTCCCTCCTCTGTATATATAGAGTATACCTGGTTAGTTAGTCCCTTGGCTGCCACACCGTACGTGTCCTGGGATCGTGCTGTGCGTGTCCGGGATCGTGTGTGCATGTCCAAGGTCATGGCTGGGTCCCACGGACAGTGGGTTGCCCTATGTACTAGCCAGTGAGATAATGGGCCTAGACTAGGTCCGTAACAGTTGCCCCCAAGCTCGGTTTCTCAGGTCTCTGAGCTACCGAGTTTAGATGTTCGTTTGACTGAAGTACGGAAGTCCGAGTCTTTGTTGATCGCGAAGTAACATGATATCCTTGCCCCCAGCCATGGTTGTCCAGGTCTCTGGTCAACCGGGGTGGACATGTTGCTGAATCCTGATTTTGTATCGAAGCTGGTACCACCCATTTTACTTTGATAAGGTGTCTATCATAATTTCAAACAACCTCGGAGTTACAAGTCTTCGGTTGAATTGCCCCCAGACATGTGGTCCGGGTTATGTTTGCTTTTAAATTTCGTTGTTCTTCGACCATCCGGGAGTCCGGGCTCGCCTCTTGCACGGTCGAAACCTCCAAGTGTGGGTCCTTTCTCAGGCTGATTAGCCTAACCGGTGAGCCGGGATACTTGATTGTGAGCGCCCCTTGTACCCGGGCGCTTTCTCGTCGATTCCTCTTCTAAGTCATCATTATCCTCTCGCCACCGGGCGTCCTCGACTGTCGTGAAGCCGAACCGAGGGGGTGCTAGCCTATACAGCCCTTGGCGTAATTAATGCCTGACGGATGCGCATTAAATGAACAGGTCACGTCAGCCTTGCTAATGAATGAAAAGGCGCTTTTGCCCCCGTCGATTGGGTTTTCGAAAGGTTGATACCCGCCGAGCCTCCTTCTGCCATTTTACCCAAGTTGTTCGAAGAAATTCTCTCTGACGATTTTCGCTTTCGAAGAAGATAATCCGTCTCGTGAGCCATCATCATTCCACAACTTTCTTCGAGCATCTCCATATCTTAGGCAGGTATTATTGTTTTCCTGCCTCTTTCTTTTGTTCTGCTCTGATCTGTTGTTTCACTATAAAATTGCGTCTGTACTTAGTTGAAGTTCTGGGTAGATTTCTTCATTGAGTGAATTTTCGCGTAGTCCTGTTTTCAATTCCCACATTTGTGCAAAAATCCCCCTCTTTTTCGAGTGAGCCGTTTCCTTTTCAGTTCATTGATCGTTAATTCCTTTGAGAGAGTGGTTCCAAATGTCGAAGGACATAAAGGATATGACCCCCGAAGAACTGGATGAACTACGCCAAACCGTCAGGGGAAGAAGCCGTTGGTGGCTTTGGGGCGATGAATCTTCTCGTCCAACGTCGCAAACCGTTGCTTTAACCGATCATCACCGTGGAGGCAAGGGAAAAGCTTCTGGTGGCGGGCAGGCGAAAACTCAAGACGGTACATCATCGGTTAGGGGAAGTCCCAATGTTTCCTTCCCGCTTCTTCCCAATCCAAGGGTGTTTAACCCGAGCTTCGACGTGTCCGCTTCTCCGGGCCTTCCGAATAGCCAGTATAACGAAGTGGCTAGTTCGGGCCCTAGGGCCGAGGTTGATTCCTACATCGGGCCTTGCTATGACTGCTTGTACGAATGCTCACGACTTATTTCTTGCGGGGATTCCTCCACAGCCGACTTGATTTTGGGCTCCTGCCGACACAATCTTGTCCCGGCTCCTCAAGCTTCATCGCCGAGTCCTGTTGACTTGGATTTTAATCTTACCACAACTGTGGAATCCCGCCTTCAATTTTTGACATCAGGTATGCTAGGAAGATTCTGATCTTGTTTATATTTTTATTTGTGTTAGGTATAATGGCGTCGTCTTCTTCTTCCCACGCGGCTGAGTCAGAGTCTGGAAATGCAAACCGCGCTAGCCCCCCACAGGATTTAATTGAACAATTCCCTTGGGTTACCCGCGAAGTGTTGTCCTATCGGTCGAAGCTGACCATAGAAGACTTGGGAGGTCTCCCAGTTCAAGAGACTAGCGCCTACTCTCTCTGTCTCCCGGAAGAGCCTGTGTGCTCCGTGAGGGAGGGGAGCCACAACTCCTTTTTCTTTTTCTATGATGACTACATCACCAGACTTGGTATTCGCTTTCCCTTTTCCGAATTTCAAATGGCCACCCTCCAATTCCTTAGTGTAGCTCCCTCGCAATTACACCCCAATGGATGGGGTTACCTAATTGCCTTCGAGTGGTTTTCCATGAGCCTTGGTCTGCCTTGCACCACCTCTATGTTCTTCTACTTCTTCACCCCCCATACCTCTCGTTCTGGGAAAGAGCGCCGGAGCTCAAGGGCCGGACGTCCATTCGGGAATAGCCAACCGGCGTTTGTTTACCCAGTCTCGACTGGGAATTTAATTTGTATTGGTGTCAAGATCACCACAACGTGTCCCCTAGCGCCTATAAGGTAGAGCGGTCCAATCTGCTGAAGCCTGAAAGGAAAGCCATCGACACTATAATAGACCATGTGAGGGCGAACGGTACTGTTGGGGCCGGCTCCTTGGTGGCCCTATATCGGGCCGAGGCTCAACGTCGAGATGAGATGGTGTCAAGGCCGAGTATGATATTTCTCTTTGTTTAAATATCGGCGTTGTTCCCCGTCTTAGTAAAGTATTTATCGTTTTTGCCTTCCTAGCAGCTAACACGGTGTCTGTGTTTTGTGCAGGTCTCAAAATGAAAGAGCCGCAATATCTTTCTGGGATCCCAAGGTCGGAGAGTCATCGAAGCAAAGCCGAGCCAAAGAAGCTCAAGGCGGGAGAGTCGTCGAAGCCCGCAACCGATGCCGGGGCTGCTGCGTCCTATCCGAGCCTCCCCTACCGCGGCCTCGCCCTCCCAAGTCGACCGACGTCGGGCCCTCCTCATTGCACGATACCCGGTTCCCCTCGTCCTCCAACCGTCATTCCCGTTCCCATTTGTGGAGTAAGGGAATTACCGAAGAACTCGCATCGCACTCCCGCCTCCTACCCGCTATCAAGAGCCAGTACCCTTGCGGGAAGTCGATGTACGAGATGTCCAGGAATTGGGAAATGCTTTCCTGAGAGGTGCTGGTTTGACCCAATCTTTTCTCACCCTCCACCACAAATATGCGGAGACTGCCGCGGAGCTGAAGCGTGCCCGATCAGAACGCGATGAAGCTCTGAAACAATGGCAAATCGCGAACGAGTTCCAGGCTCGTGAGGTTCACTGGGAAAGTGGAGTTTGCACCGAAAGAGACCCGGGGTCTCTTGGCCGACTCCAACGTAATAATTGAGGGCTTTAAAGCGGCTCAAGCTAGCAGCGAAGAGCGAGTTGAAAGCCATAACAATTGAGAGGGACAGGGTCAAAGCCGAAGGGGAGGCGTCTTCAGCGCATCTGACAGCGGAGATAACCCGGCTTCAGGAGTTGCTACTGGGATCCGTGGTGGAGGCGTTTGAGAATTCTCTTGCCCAGATCCGGGCTTTGAACCCGGGGGTCGAGCTCAACACTTCAGGGCATCATTTTCGGGCCTATGTGGATGACGGGCAGTTTGTCCCCTATGTGGAACCTCCTGCTAACTCCGAGACCCGAGTAGATGGCGATGCGACCGTGCTGGAGGCCGAGCAGGTGAGGAAGTCTCACCGCCCTAAGCTCGTGGGTTGATTTCCTTGATTTATACTTTGTATATTTTGTCAGGTTGTGTTACCAGGCATTGACTCTTATTGAGCAGATTGGCCAATCTGGCCATTTTTGCCTACGATTAATAGTAGATGGTAACCTAGCAATCATATGCATCATATAAGAACATAACTTTACCAGTTATTGTGGTCGACCGGGCCAAGGTCATATGAAAGTAAGCAGAATCTGCGAACGCGCTTCTTGGTCATAAGACCATAATTTTTTAAAGTGCTAGTGTTTACACTGTCTTATAAAATTTCTGGTATTGTAACCGGGTCATCCAAAGGCAAATGAAAATTGCCACCTGCCCGGGTCGGTTTTGTCCCGATAGCGTCAGAGCATTTTGACTCGATCGAGTCCGCATGACATTTTCTATTGATACCCGGAGTAAATAAGCGTGTCTGGGCTGCGATAGCTATCCAGACCTATTTTCTTCAAATTGAAAAGCTAGTAACAATTTAATCTTGAAAAAGACAATGTTTGGAATTCAACAAATACTCTCCAACGAGAGTTTCATTCATACTCGACAAAGCAATTGTTACGAAGGGAAAAGCCAGCAGGCCAACATCGAACAAAGAACATAATGGAAAAAGATGCTTTAAGACAAACAAAAGATAAGCCTAACTGAAATACGCCTTTAACTTGTCCGCATTCCATGTTCGCTTGATTGGGGCTCCGTCCAAATTTTCTAGAATGTAGGCTCCTCTCTCAAGAGTTTCCCGAACGCGATAAGGTCCGTCCCAATTAGCCGCAAGCTTGCCGTCTTTGGAATTCTTGTTTCCAATGTCGGCCCTTCTAAGGACCAAGCAACCGGGCTGGAATGTCCGTGGTCTAACCTTCTTGTTATAACGAGCCGCGATCAGCTGCTTCATTGGCCGTAGGCCAGCCTATAAGGAGTTTCTTGAGTGGATGTCTGAGCAGTTGTTCGGTTTCCCCAAAGAACAAAGGGTAGTTGATCAGCCCAAGAGGTGTCAGCCTCCAGCATACATTTCTTCAAACCATCAAGGATTACCTTATTGGCGGCTTCAGCTTGCCCGTGGACTGCGGGTGTTCCACGGAAGCAAAGTGATGCTGTATTCCGTATTCATAAATCAAATCACGAAATCCGACTCCAGTGAACTGAGTTCCATTGTCATTATTATCTCGGCTGGTGCTCCGAACCGCGTAATTATATTCACTTCAACAAATCGTTGCACACGTGCCGAGGAGATCGTTGTGAGAGGTTCGGCCTCAATCCACTTGGTGAAATAGTCTACTGCCACGATTAGCCACCGTAGTTGCCCGGGTTGGCCGATAATAACTCCGCTCGAAGGGTTTTTCGGCAAGCGTCTTAGCCCCCATATGCCGACCGTTGGCCCCTCCATGCACCTCGGCCGGGACATACCCGGCTCATTTGGGTTCAAACACCTTAGCATGGGAGAATGTAATCCCTTTCGGTAGAGTTGATCCTCCACCATTGTATACTTGGCCGCTTCTCGAACCAACATTTTGGCCTCCATTGCATCGTGCGGGATGAGTCCACGTTCAAGATAGTCTTCTATTGGCTTTTCCGATCAGATTCAACCGAAATAGCCATCATGCACACGGATCTTCGAGATTTTGCTGGACAACCGTGCGGTGACAACCCTGCTTAGTGCTTGCCAATTTTGACAAAATGTTGGCTCTTGCGTTTTCTCCTCGAGGAATATGGGTAACGGTTGCTTCATCGAAGTCTGACATTAAGTCCTTGGCTTTTAGGAGATACTTGGCCATTAGTGGGCCTTTAGCCTGATACGTACCCTCGATCTGAGCCGCCACAAGTTGGGAGTCGGTGAAAACCTTAATTCTTGTGGCCCCATTTTCCTTGGCTTGCAAAAGCCCGGCTATCAAGGCCTCGTATTCTGCTTGATTGTTCGAAGTTGGTGTTAGTTCTCTATGTGTTTTGATGATTAATAACAATTGTAAACAAGTACGAATGCTTTTAAAATGACAAAAGAGTCAAAATCACTCTGTCACCGCAAAACTCGAGCCTAACTAAGCAAACTCGAGTTTTACGCAAACAGAGAGCTCATCAGATATATTCAAGCATAACGAACTCGAGCACGAGTAAATAGACTCGAGCCTAAACCCTCATGATATAATAATAAAGAGTTTACAAACAAGTAAACTCGAGCACATATAGACAAGCTCGAGTTTTCCCATGGCAGGAAGTTTTCTAATTAAATTGTATCTCTTTAAACTCCGAGTTTATTCTTTTTGAGTAGAGTTCACTTGTTTCTATGGCTATAATTTAATGAACACTCGAGCCCAAGTATATGGACTCAAGCCTAATACTTTTGTGTAGAGTTTACTCTATGGTTTGACAAACGAAGAAGAGTTTACAAAATAGGTAAACTCGAGCCTCGTTATTGCAAGCTCGAGTTTTCCCTTGTGAAGAGCTCCCAAGTTTTTCCTTCTTTACAAACTCCGAGTTTAAGTTCAAACCTCCGAGTTCACTTCAATAAGCCATGGAATAAACTAAGCTGAACTCGAGCCTAAGAATATGAACTCGAGCCCTTCATCTGAAGAAAGAAAAGCAAGTGTACAAACCCGCAGTTTGTACTCATGCTCCAGTCCACTCTAATCGAGCAACCAAAACTCTTAGGAATGAATAGTGTTAAACTCGAGCCTAATCACTAATGGACTCGAGCCTGCTTATCTTGTGAGATATTACTTCAGGTGCTCGCCCGACAAAAAGCTTGGAGAGTATTCGAACTCGAGCCTACCTTCGTGAACTCGAGTTCACATGGTGAAACAAAATACAAACTCCGAGTTTACACCAAACTCCGAGTTTGCTCTCTCGAAGATAAACCGAGATACTCTAAAAGCCTTACGAACTCGAGCCCGACTTAGAGAACTCGAGTTTAAGTCGGAAGCAAATATGATCGTTTACGATTTCATCCCGATTCTTTTGAACCGCAAAACTTACCATGTTTATACGAATTGATTGCATTCATTTAGTATATTCAAACGTATTTAACTACTCTATATTGAGAATGTTTCGGTATTAAATTGGATCAAACGAATCATTGAATAAACGCGAAGAATCGAAGGAGAATGATTTCACGCGTCCAGAATTGAATCGGTGAAATTCAGGACCCAACGGCTATAATCCTCATCAAACTGAATTTCAAATGAAGAACATGCTAAATTGAGAAGTAACGGTCACATAGCAACTCAACACTATATAAGGAGCTGATTACAAACTTAGAAGAACAACGAAAGATTAAGCAGAAACGAAAAGCAAGCTCAAGAGTTCTTATACATTCGGTTTTCTTTACGTATTGTATTTTGATATACAAAGAGCCTCGTGTTTATCATTATCTTCTCGTGAGAGAGCTTTTATACAAATTATTCATTCATTGTAAAAGATCTCAAGTCAAGGGGACTTGGAGATTGGGATTTGATTACAACTTGTAAGGGGAGTGTATCCTGAGAGAGGATAATCCTTGAGTACGAGTGTGTATACGAGTTAAAGTGATAGTAGAAAAACCCGAGAGATCGGGACTGGACGTAGGTCAAGAATTTAGACCGAACCAGGATAAACTTTCTGTGTCAAGCTCTTCTTCCCTATCTCTTTACGTTTAGCTTCAGCTTGGGTGCAAAGTTATTATAAAAGTTTTAAAATCCCCAATTCACACCCCTCTTGGTGATTTCCTTTCGTTTTCAGTTGGGAAGTTAAGATGCAACGAATGCTCAATTGTAACCCCCTCTGGACTCTCAATGATGACTCCGGCTCCACTTCCTTTCGTGTTCGACGATCCGTCGACATACACCTTCCATTCGCCCGCCATCGTATCATCTGCCCTAGTTCTTGGGGTGAGCTCTCTGATGAAGTCGGTCAACGCATGTGACTTGATTGCATGGCGAGCTTCATAGGTGATGCCGAACTCGGAAAGTTCTATCGCCCAATTAGTCATCCTCCCCGCTAAGTCATGCATGTAGGACTTGTCGAATTGGTGGCTTGTTCTAACAACAATATGGTGACCACGGAAATAAGGTCTTAATCGACGGGCCGCAATAAGCGGAGCGAATGCCACTTTCTCCGGCTTTTTGGTATCGGACCTTGGCATTCTACAGGGGTTCTGTGACAAAATATACGAGAATTTGTCAGTGTTCCGCCTCTTACTAAGGCCGCGCACGACGGCCTCCTCGCCGATGGATAAGTAAAGGAAAAGACTCTCGTCAGGTTGAGGTTTTGAGAGGACTGGAGGATTGGCCAGACATTGCTTTATCTCTTCAAATGCGTCATCGCACTTTGAATTCCACTCCACCGATGCCTCCTTCTTTAAGAGCCTAAACATGGGCAAAGCCTTCTCTGCTGACTTTGGCAAAAACACAGTTAGGGCGGCCAATCTTAGGTTAATAGCTGCTGAACTTCTTTTTATTACTCGGAGCCTTCATCTCCATCACCGCCCTACATTTGTCTGGGTTCGCCTCAATGCCTCGGTTAGTCGTCGGCATGAAACCCGGGAACTTTCCGGCGGGGACGCCAAAAGCACACTTGGCGGGTTGGTCGGATTAGTAGGTTCGAGTTTGGCAAATGTATGCTCAGTCTTGTATATGACGTTGTTGGTCCAAAGTTTTGACGATCATGTCATCTATATACACTTCCACATTGCGACCGATCTGAGTGCAAAGACCTTATTCATCATCCTTTGATATGTAGCTCCGGCATTCTTCAATCCGAAGGGCATGACATTGTAGCAATAATTAGCTCTTTCGGTAATGAAGGCCGTCTTTTCCGATCCTCGGGTACATCGCTATCCGATTATATCCGAATATGCGTCCATAAAGGATAGGAGCCGGAATCTGAGCGTTGTCCACCGGTTGGTCGATGTTTGGCATTGGGTAGGAGTCCTTCGGGCACGCTTTGTTCAAGTTCTTATGTCTGTACAAACTCTCCACTTCCCGTTTGGCTTTTTACCATCACCACATTTGATAACCGGGTTGTATCTTGAATTTCCCGAATAAATCCGGCTTCAAGCAATTCTTGGATGTGAATCTCCAATGCTTTCCTTTTTCTCGGTCCGTGGTTCCTCTTTCTCTGCGACAACGGGATTGAGCCGGATAGACTTCTAGTTTGTGACAACAAAACTTCGGATCTATTCAGTACCGAGATGAATTCCAGCGAAGACATTCGGTTTCCTTCAGAACTCCACCAAACCGCTTTTAAGTTCGGGAGATAGGTGTTTGCCGATCTTAGTGGTGCGGAGAGGTCTCCTACCACCGGATCTTCCAGTCTCTCCCCGCTGCCCGGGCGTACCTCCTCATCGCGGATGTCTAACTCCACGGTATTAACTTCGTCGTGCGGAGAATCCCGGTCCGAAGCGGTCCGGATAGCTGCTTCTTTGGGCCGTGACGAAGATCCGCCTTCCCAGTCCCAAGCGGTTTCAAAGTAGCACTGTCGAGACTCTTTTTGATCCCCCGTTACCGTGACCACGGTTCCTTGGTGCCTATCACTTTGAGTTTTGATGCTTAGTAGATACCAAGATGTCCCACTTGTGAATGGTTGGCCTTCCCAAGATTATGTTGTAGGGTGACACGAAGTCGGCCACTATGAACCGCACTCTTTCGGACTTGAAGGCGTTTTGACTCCAAGGGTGAACCGGAGGTCGATAAACCCCTTCGGACGCGATTGTTCTCCATTAAACCCGATGAGGGTTGTCTTGCAAGGCTTTAAGTCGTCCCGGTCCAGGCTCATTCTTTTGAACGCCTCCCAACTTAGTATGTCGGCCGAGCTACCGGCATCCACAAATATCCGCTTGACTCGGCAGTTGACCTGCTGCGGTTCTTGGTCTTTCGTTTACCACCTTTTCCTTGATGCTCTATGACATACTGTTGAAGTTTGCCTTCACGAACAAATCGTTCGATTGCATCACGGAGCTCGTAACATTCATCAATTGTATGACCTCGACCATCATGGAACGAGCAATATTTAGATTGGTCTACCCCGGATTGTTGACACCTCCTTCCATACTTGAGACCGAGGCACCAGTCGTGGCTGAATATTTATCGTACTTGCTCCGTCGATCGACTTGCCACCCGGCTCTTGTTTTCGTTCCCCTCCTGCGGGAATCCCTATTTCTGTTATCAGAGAAGTCTCGACCCCTGGGAGGGGAGGTTCTATCTTGGTCCCGCCTCGAATTGGGATTGTTTGCCATTCGCATCTGCTCGACGTCCAAGTACTTCTTTGAACGGGTTATGAAGTCGTTGAGATTTTTTGCCCGCTCCTTTAAGAAAAATTCTGCCAGGCGGGACTCTTTATCAAGGCCGTCCACCAATAAGTGAACGTGTACGTCCTCGTTGAGTCCGCGCACCTGTAGTACCGCATGATTGAAGCGGTCAAGGTAACTTTGGAGCAGCTCTCCTGGCCGCGCCGATTTTGGACAGAGAATGGGATTTTGGTTGCCGTTTGCTAGTTGCGAAGTGCAACTCAAAGGCCTCGGCCAAGTCTTCAAAATTGTGGATCGACCCAAAAGGAAGAGTGTGGAGCCACTTCAACGCCGGCCCTTTTAACGTCGCGGCAAAGATCCGCGGCACAATTGGTTCCTTGAGACCTCTAACCGACATGTGAACGTCAAAGTCTTCTAAATGAGTCGTCGGGTCTTGTGTGCCGTAGTACTTTGTCAACTCGCCCAAATTCAGCTTCTCGGGGATCGGGCGTTCTGGATTTCCTTTGAGAAAAAGCTATTGTGCATTTGGTGACATCTGTCTATGCGACGAGCCGAGCTCTCGTCATCGTCGTCCTCTCTCCAAGTTTTATCTTCCCAGTCCTCGCTGGAAAGGGTGTGGGTCCGTATTTTCTCCCGCTCTTCCGCTCGCTGATAGTGAAGGGTATGGTGCTTGTCTATGTTGTCCACCCGTCTCATTATCGCAAGCATCCCGGCTTGAAGAGATCGAAAGTCTGGCTCGGCATGCGGGATGTCTCGGCCGCCTCCAGAGTTGGAATTCGTGGTCCACGGTCTTGGTTTCGTGGAGCCGAGGACTCCGTGTCGGACGTGTTGTCCTCTTGATGTCGTTCATTGTTGGGAATCAAAGGGTCTTCGGTGAGATAACCGATCTTCTCCTTCTGATGGTCTCCATCGTATTGGTTAATCACGCTGCTCGTTACGGGGTGGTTAACGTGGTGGTTGACGGGTGTCCCCTGCTTGATCCGCCTCCGATTGTCTTTGGCCTGAAGCACGAGTGCTTATCCTCATGGTCACGGGAATTGAAGTTTATTGATCCCCACGGTCGGCGCCACTGTTCTGGTTCAGAACTCAGATGTCCGGTGTAATACCCCTGATTAAAATAATAATAATAATAATAATAATAATAATAATAATAATAATAATAATAATAATAATAATAATAATAATAATAATAATAATAATAATAATAATAATAATAATAATAATAATAGAATTAATATGTGTACATATATAGAGAGAAATAATCTAAATTGATTTCTAGAGTTTCTCCTAGAATCTAGGCACAATAATTTGAAATTTAAAAAAAACAAATAAAACAGTTAAGATCACATAATCAGATCTGATTAGACTAGGTCACATAACAGATTAGGGTTTAAGTGATAAAGGCCCATTCCAACAAAAGATAATAATAATATATAAAATATCTAGAAATTAATAATGTTTTTAGTATTAGTTTATTAATTTTCAATAATTAAATAGCCCAGCCCAATCGCTAAAACCCTAGATGTTAATTATAAACTTAGGTTAGTCGCCTAAACCTAGAAAACGCTCGACTCTTTTTCTCTCGAATCTGTTTCTCTGCTACGGCATCCTCCTCCCGCACTCTCACCGAATCGCTTTTCTAGAAGGCTAGTAAAGACGGAGACCAGGTAATCCTAATCCCCATATAGTTTAGGAATTAAGTATGAAATTTGATAGGTTTATAGGAACCTTAATAGGTAATCCTAATTCTCATATAGCTTAGGTTAATTCATACTATATGTAACCCTAATCTCATAAACCCTAGGTTAATAGGAATCCATTGTTATATGGCATAATTCATTTAAATCCCCAAAAATTGCCATCTCACTTTTTCTCGTAAATGCCTCTGTGAGAAAATTGTTTCCTTCATATGATATGATTCTGCATGATCTAAACTAGCCTTAGAGTGTGTACACTGCTAAATAAGTGCCTCGGTTTTGTTTTTGTAATTGAATATATATATATATATATATATATATATATATATATATTTCTTCTTCTCGTTTTACGCGATTTACTTTTTCTAAAGTCACTTAACATTGAATATAAAATAACGTACGTATTTTATATTCAATGTTAAGTGACTTTAGAAAAAGTAAATCGCGAAACAGAAGAAGAAATATAGTATTATATATATATATATATATATATATATATATATATATATATATATATATATATATATATATAAAATACCTGTACGTTTTGTTCTGGTTCTATGTTCATTTTCCTTTGGCTTAAAATCCTATCTTATTTGTTCGTCAATAAATGAACCAATATCTCGGTAATATATTCTCATGACGACTTTATAGAAACCCATGAGTAATATGGATAATGACTAAAGCTGAGGATTTAAACAAGGTCATGAGAACTTCTCAAGATAACCTTATAGGAACCCATGAGTAAAATGGATAATGAGTAGAGTCAGGGATTTAAATGATGCTTATGGAAATTTCTTATGAGAACATTATAGGAACTCATGAGAATTTATTTTATGGTTTAATTTGAGAATTTTATTTTGTGTGTGATTGAAATAATTAAAATCATGGGAGGATAGCTTTGGGATGGTACCTCCTAAAGTGATGAACACAACTAGGCTTTATGCCCCCGATATGTTACCGGAGTGAACCGATTATATCCGTTCTTCCTAAAGTGGTGTCTGGCAGGGTTTCCCGGGACACTAGTAGCAACTTTAGGAAGAGGTGTGCACATTAGGACGAAGTATTTTGATGGCCAATTTGATTGATTGTGACTGTGGGGTTTCCGGTCACGTGTAGATGCGCAGGTTTCCGGGTCTACCATGGTTCTCCTCCTACTAAACAGTGGCGGGGCTTCCTGGTCTAAATTAATAAAGAATTATATTTAGTGTAAATTATATAGGATTATTTTATGTGATTTATATAAAGTATTCGAGCCACTTAAATCTTTTTTTTTTTTTTTTCTTCTATTGGGATTACCAGCGTTTTCTTTGATTTTGTGTATTATGGGCTGCGACGATCCTTCGGGAGCAGATTTTCAATGAAGCAGGTTCTCGAGTTGGGGCTAGCAGTGAGAAGTGAGGAAGAATATTCAACTATTTATGGCTAAGTTTATGTTATTTTGCTTTGAATAAAACTATTTATTTAAGTTTTGGACTTATGCCATTGTAATAAATTAACCTTGCACTTGTCCCAGTACAAGTGCGGCGGTAACACTTCCCAAGGATTTACTTGAAATTCAGTAATTATTTATAAAAACCATTGCAATTTTATATTATCATATTTGTTAGAAATTGGGGTGTTACATCCGGCCTATTGAAGGTCCGGTGATTTGATATAGGATCTGTGTGCTCCTCCTGTATGCTTATAGGACAAGCGTTCAGGAGAAGGTATGATCACGATACACAAGCAGGCGTTTCGCCTAAGGGGTCTTGTGTGTGCGTGTGACCGAATGTAGATTAGTCGGGGCTTAGAGATTGTGTACCGCCGCCCGTCTCCTCCTCTGTATATATAGAGTATACCCGGTTAGTTAGTCCCTTGGTGCCACACCGTACGTGTCCTGGGATCGTGCTGTGCGTGTCCGGGATCGTGTGTGCATGTCCAAGGTCATGGCTGGGTCCCACGGATAGTGGGTTGCCCCCTGTACTAGCCAGTGAGATAATGGGCCTAGACTAGGTCCGTAACAAATAGTAAAGGCTCTCATCACTTAAGCTGGGGGTGTAGTATTTGGCTAAATATAATTTGGATGAATTATATTTTTAATATTACTAAACTAATATATAGATATTAGGAAAAATAATAGAAAAATATCACTTAAATTTTAAAATTCTATTTAAGATTTTGATATTTGAGTGATATTTTCCGAATTTCAACGGGACCTGAGCGAAGAAGTTGGGTGAGAATTCAAAAGCCTCATGAGAACCGCTCTGATGAGAAGTACTATAAAGCTCCATCAGCCACTTCACCGTCTACTTCCCTCGTATAGTAGCCTTGAGGAATTCTCAAAGTTCGTTTCTTTCTCGCATTCTCTCTCTCTCTCTCATTCTTGGAAACCCGCCAAATCAAGCCTCACCGCCAAAACCCTTGGGTTTCTCAGTTTCGCTTCAATGGCCACGAGCTCGCCGTTGCACCATCAAGTGAGGGACAGGATTGAACTTTCCGATACCGAGAAGAAGATTTTCGATAGGCTCTTGGCCACCCTACGCCGGTTCGGTTTTGAGACTCAGCTTCGAGTTGCTGGTGGATGGGTTCGGGACAAGGTCTGTTGATTAACTGAGGCGTTGTTGTTTTTGTTCTATTTGTAATGTAAAAATCCATTTTTTTTAGATGGCGTTTAATTGACTGTGCTTGTTTGCTTTTGCAGCTTCTGGGAAAAGATTGCTATGATATTGATATCGCTCTGGACAATATGATGGGTACTGAATTTGTAGATAAGGTGAGGGAGTACTTGTTGTCAGTGGGTGAAGATGCGCAAGGAGTATGTGTTATTGAGAGGTATGTAGTTTTTGCTGAATGAGAAATTCTTTCGTCTAAATGATTTTGAATGTCTTTTATATAATTAAGGGAAAATTATGATAAACCTGAGTGTTGAAGATAGGAATTGAATTTGAATTATTATTTGGATTATTTGAATTTGAATTATTGTTGCTATTTAAATTATTGTTATTAGATGAGAATAAGTTATTTAGAAAAGTATAATATTTAAAAGGTTGTTATCTACTATTGTGCTCAGGTTGTTAACTTGGCTTGTATAAATTTACCTCATTCAAGAGGAAAAATATAAATGAACGAATGAATGAAAAAAGAGGAAATACTCTTCTGGATTGAATTTTAACAATGTATCAGAACATTTCGATCCAGGAAACCTAAAGTCCTATATTTTTTTTCTTGTTACCCGACTAAATCCCTAATTTTCTAAATTTCCTATGGAGAATCCCGACTTTACTATCAATTCCACCTCTCCATTGAGCTCCGCCTCTGGTCGACCTTCCAATATCATCATCCAGCAAGATAATTCCTCCTTTCCCATCACCGTTATCCTTGATCACTCGAAATATCTCCTTTGGTCCTAGTTAATGGACATGCGTATCAGTGCTCAGAAAATAATCTGGGTACCTAAATGGTGCAACGAAGAAGCAAAAACGAATGAAAAGCAGGCTTATCGAATTCATGAGCCACCCGTTAATGCAGCGGTTCATCCGCCTTGAATTTGCCCACGAAATCTCACTCCATAATGGCTAAAAGCCACCGAATCTCTTATTTCTCTCATTCTTATTATTGTGTATCATCTATTGATGAATGTACTCGAATATGTATCATTTATTGATGAATGTACTCGAATGCTTTGGATCTCATTACTCAAGACCTTTGCAGAAGAAGAACTCTAGTTGTCTATCTCTATGTCTCCTGTTCCAGCATCTTCTTAGGAAAAGTGTAAGTTGGGCATGACCGACATTCATGCACCAACTTAAGGGGGAGTGTTGAAGATAGGAATTGAATTTGAATTATTATTTGGATTATTTGAATTTGAATTATTGTTGCTATTTTATTGTTAGTATTTGAATTTGAATTATTGTTATTAGATGAGAATAAGTTATCTAGAAAAGTAGAATATTTAAAAGGTTGTTACCTACTATTGTGCTCAGGTTGTTAACGGAGGATAGTTTTTACTTATAATTTCAACTTTTGCAGTAACCCGGAGCAATCCAAACACTTGGAAACAGCAAGGATGCGTCTGTTTGATATGTGGATTGATTTTGTAAACTTGAGGAGTGAAGAGTATGCTGAAAATAGCCGCATTCCTACCAAGGTATGTGATTGGTAGTTCTTTTGTTTTTGAATAGATTATTTGTTCTACTAGGATTTCAAGTTTGCTTTACATGTTTAGTTTGGCCTGGAAATGAAAATCATTGTAGTTTTCTTGTTTGGTTGAGGGACTTTGTTGGGATGAAACTTTGCGCCTTTATTCTCATAATTAGTCACCTGCTTTAACTAAAAGGTGTTGTATGTGCAATTGTGCCCTTCTTTCTTGTTTTGCTTGTTACTACGTGTATTTTTTGCAAAGTTTAATATGTATCTTAGAAATCGTTTTAAATGTACAGTATTCAAGTCAAATTCCAGGATTAAAATTTACCTCATGTCTAACAGCAAAGATTTGGCACTGCTGAAGAAGATGCGTATAGGAGGGATTTGACCATAAACAGGTATCTTTCTTTACTTAAAAATTTGATGCACATGGCATGACACAATTAACAATCATAAGATCCAGTTCCTTCTATTCATCTTTTGGTCACATGTGCATTTAAATTTATTTTGCTCCTGCTCATATTCTGGAGGATAGTCTCATTTTCTGGTTGTGCTTGACAGCTTATTCTACAATATCAACACTGACTCAGTTGAAGATTTTACTAAAAGAGGTGGGAACAGATCATAATTCCCCAAATAAGTTTTTTTTTTTTTTGGGATATGCTCAATTCCCATTTATCTATCAATCTGATTGTCTTTTTGGCGCCCTGCAGGGATATCTGACCTGAAATCTGGAAACATAGTGACTCCTTTGCCTCCAAAGGAAACCTTTCTTGATGATCCATTGAGAGTTCTTCGAGCCATTCGTTTTGGTATGGCATAATTTTCATGAAGTTTTTGTTTGCTCATAGACATCCATGTATATTATTAGCCAAGGAGGATATAGTTGTATTTGTACCTCATGTCTATTCCATTCCATCCTTGATCCCTCAATTAGGATTTAGGAGGGACACAACAATTGGGAGTTTGGATGATGAGCAGTGTGGTCTTGGAGGCCGTCCAAGCCACTCCACTCCATCCTTAAAAAATCTATCAAACAGTGGCCCAGTCTACTTTAGCTATTTCACTCTGTTATAGATCATCCCCAACCATTAGTTCTTGACACCATCACAGAAACCTTTTTTGTTTGCTTCTGCTTATATTTTGATTGCTATCTCTTCTAAGCTGATGGACATTGTTTATTATCGTTTTAGGTGCTAGATTTGATTTTACTCTTGATGAAGACCTGAAGAGAACTGCAGCATGTGATGAAGTGAAAGACGCACTGGCTGCTAAAATTAGCAGAGAGCGAATTGGAACAGAAGTACTTTTGCAATCCTGCTTTTCACCTGTTTTGGTTCTTTGAGATTCCGTCTGGATTTCTTATAGAAAGTTGCTCTTATCTACATTTTATTAGAGAAGTTAGTTATACCTTTTTGTCTCTATTTTGTAGATTGATCTAATGATATCTGGAAACCAACCTGTCAAAGCAATGACTTATATATGTGATCTCACATTATTTTGGGTTGTCTTCAGTCTTCCTCCTGGGTTTGGGCCTCCCATTATTGATGGATGTGACAGGTATAGTTTATAAATTGGAGACCAACATTTATTCATTTATTATGTTTTAGAATTTTGTATATTAAGATACTGGTGAAAAATATAGGTACTTTATTTTGGAAATAGGAAAAATATAGGTAGTTTAGATGTCAGATAACAGTGCAAAACTATTATTTTTTATATACTCTAAAATAAAATTGGTGAAAGCGCCGCAAACCCTATACCCATCTATGTACATGAAGCAGTTGGAATGACTTGCAATAAGAATATAAGATTATCCTTCTTTGATGTCTGAAGATTTCAAGTTCCATTGAGGTTTGGATATTTTGGCTGGTCATGATGATCAAATTGATAATTCTTCTCTATTCAGGCACTGCATTACTTACCTGGATACTGCATGGAATCTTATCCATTTAGTTGGAGAATCAACCTTTACTGTAAGTAATGGTCTAAATTAACCATTTTTGTTCCTTATTCTTGATTTATTATTACCCTTGTAACTCGGGAGTTGTATTCAAGGCCATTCCTTTTCCTTTTAGGTTTTCATGATAGTAAACATTTCTTTTCCGTGTGTTTTAGGATGAACAAAGGAGATTAACCCTGTATGCTGCTTTGTTTCTCCCCCTGAGAAGCACCACTTACAAAGATAAGAAAGCTAAGGAGGTACTTGCTTCTTCTTATTTGATGTTGTGCACTTGTGCTATAGTAGCTTGGAATGCTAAGATGCAAAATGTATTTCTTGAGGCTTACTGAATTGTTAACGTAGCATAACCTGTTGAAGTGTATGTTACACTTATAACTTATTTGTTTATTTTCTTCTGGCATCTAGTTATTGTGCTTAGTGTTCTTTTCTTCTTGCAGCTATTATTTCAAGTAAATTGCTTGTTTGGCTGCCTAATATTTTTTTTAACTGCAGATTCTTGTTGTCAATCATATCATCCGGGAGTCTCTCAAGAGAAAAGCTAAAGATGCAGAAAAGGTCAATTCTTATCTCTATCAAGTAAATTCTGAATGACTATACATGTTGCAACTCTGGCTAATATTTGAATTATTTTGTTTGTTTGTGTTTGTTGTTCTTGATGCAGGTTCTTGATTTACACCAATCATCATATAAATTGAAGTCATTAATCCCTTGCCTCACTTCAAATGAGGATGTCAATCTAGATGTTGATGGGATGAGGGATTTGACTGATGTCCCTGTATCTTCTAGACTCCGTGTACTGACAGGTACAATGTTCTTGGTTCCTTGATGCTGCATCAGCATTTTGAAATTTCTTGAGCAACTGTTGAATATAAGCCTCTGCTAATGCCTTGTGATTTGGGTGATAGTTTCTTATGGTTATGTTGATACGTTATAGTTTTGATTGAGTCAATGGATTTCTGTTGCAATATAATATATGGCTGGGTATGTACATGGAATGTGATGCAAATAAGATTTGGGTGAACTGGCTGGCATTTTCTATATGTAGAGTGCCAATATAATATATGATTGGGCATGTGAAGGTTTAGCAAAATATTGAAAGAAGATTAATAACATTAGCTATAACTATTAAAATTTTAAAACTAGTAGGACCTCAATACAAATTCTTAAACTATAGAAACCTAATTCAAAAATTAAAATTTGAGTAAAACTGTAGGCACTGATAGTATGCTCACTCTCCTCTTGCCCTGAAGGCTAAGCTTTTATCTTACCTGTGAGCATTTATACAGGATTTCTCTTGAGAGAACTTAAAGATTATTGGCGAGTTGCACTTTTAATATCCACATTAGTACATCCCATCGACATTGGTGATGCGGAGGATGAGCACTCACAGCTGTGTAAACGAAGAGATCTATTCAAGACACTAGAGAATTCCATAATCAAACTAGGTGAGCTAAGTGCCTTCTCTTTTCATTCTGCTATATGTGCTTATCTGGCTGTCTTAATAGTTCTTGTCTACTTTGCATAAATCTTTGGGAGAATTACTATCAAGTTTCAAGGAAGGGATTTAATTACTAAAAAGTCTCAATGACAAGTGAGCAGCAAATGTTTGCTGTCACTTCCTGTAGTAGAACTTTTCGTTACTTGCTTCTTAGCTGTGATCATACTTTTGAATGATTAAATCCATTCCTTGGGACTTTATAGTAATTCCCCTTAAATCTTTCAAGGTGGTAGATTGACACTTTTTGGTGAATTGTAGGTCTGGAAAATATTTGGGACGTAAAACCATTGATCAACGGGAAAGAAGTTATGAGTGTCTTTCAGCTTAAAGGAGGACCACTTGTGAAGGAATGGGTAAAAGCTATTATGCTGCTGCTACCATATTTTTTGAAACTGTTCAAACATGTTGTATACAATTGCTCTCACACGGGGTTTTTTTTTTCCTTCTTTTTAAACTTTTGGATTCTTTTTCTTTTGGCTTACAGCTTGACAAGGCAATGGCTTGGCAACTAGCAAATCCTTCTGGAACTGCAGAGGAATGCATTGATTGGTTGAAGCAAAGCAATTCTAAGCGTGTAAAGATGGAGTCTTGATCATTATTCTCTACAGTTTATGGACTCAATTGCTGAGACTGAGATAACACAATAGAGGAAGCAAAGCCAAGCTAGTCCCTTGATGCTGATACAATATATATAGTGTATTATAATTTATAAGAGGGGCAAAAGAGAGATATTTAATCTAGATGGGGCCTTAAATGTATCACATCGAACTTATTTATTTATTTATTTTATTCTCTTACTGTGGGGCTACTGTATGGGAGCTATAGAATGTAATTTGAGGCAAGTATAATCAGACAGAACTTGAGGGTTTTGTTAGTTTATTAGGCTTAGATTTGGTTAGTCTTCATCTTTTTTGTAAGTTTCAAAGGTTCGTTCTCCTTGGTGATTTCACAGATGGCGTTTCATGATCTCAGACTTTTTTTTTAGCTTCTGAACATATGTTTTGCATTCTTAGCTTGATAAATAATTTTTAATAAAAGTTATCATTTAATTCTTGTAGTTTGTCTTCGTTTTCAATTTCAATGGAGTACTTGTATTTTATCTTCAGAGTATTACAAATAGACTGGTCATTGAACTGATCAGAGCATTAATTTATGTCAAATTGTGTTTAGAAATATTGGAGTGTGTGAAAAATGTAGATGAGAAGGATATTTCACCACTTGAATACCATTCTCCATTCAATTAATTAGCCGGTTGATTCATGGAATGGATGGGAATGTATTGTAATGGAGTGAAACTGGAATTACAAGGCATTTGTTTGTCATGTTATCGATAAATCATGAAACGAAATTTATATTTTATCTAGAAAAAAATAAAAATAATTGTGAAATAATATTTTTTAACTCTATTAAGGCAAAAAAATGAAGGGTATAAATGCCTAAATTTTGATTCATAATGGGTATAACTATCCATATGATAATTTATGTAAACTTGAAATTGGATTATATAGTCAACCCTATCTAGATAGGGATTACCTGATTTGTTGTAGTCCGTTGTAATCAACATAGCATTGGATTACTCCTCGTCTGTGTGTTCAGCATTTAGAGATTTGAAAACTCTCACAAATGGAGAGGGTTCGAATCCTGATACCGTGGCGGCATTGGGGGAGGCATCCCAGAACTTGGGAAGCAGGGGTAACCTAGGCTGAGGTGAAGTCATGTGTGGTCTCAATCCTGAATTCCCGTGTAGAACAGGCTTAAGTGTCGTGCCCTTGGACTGTGGGTGAACCTAACTCATTTTCTAAAATTTTTCTCATACATATATATATATATAAAGCATTGGATTACTTTATATACCAACCAAGCATCTGGATTAGCATATGAACTTTGTATTAAGGGGGTTGGATTTAGTCCTCACATTGGAAAAAGAGTGTGTATTAAGATTAAAGTAAGTAGAGTATTACCAACGGGGTTGGCATAAAATGGTAAGTGGCTTGTGTCGCTTAAGCAAGGTCTCGAGTTCGAGCCTTGTGAATGCAGAAAATCCCCGCTGGGAGACTCACCCACCACAGCTAGGTGCGCGACCCGGGTCGGATACTGACTAGTCAAAGTGAAGCTCTAGTGAACCGGGTGGGCAACCAAAAAAAAAAAGTAAGTAGAGTATTACCAACGGGGGTTGACACAAGTGGTAAGCGCCTTATGTCGCTTAAGCAAGGTCTCGAGTTCGAGCATTGTGAATGCAAAAAATCCTCGCGGAGAGACTCACCCACCACAGATAGGTGCGCGACCCGGGTCGGATCCGGACTAGTCAGAGCGAAGCTCTGGTGAACCGGGTGGACAACCAAAAAAAAAAGTAAGTAGAGTATTCTTCCACTTAGATACAACTTTATATTAGGTGGATTTCCACTTGGTGTTAGTGGAAAAAGAGCATGTAGCATTCACATAATTCAACTTAATTTGTTTAGACATATTTAGATATGAATGGAGCTTAAACATGAGTTCTTGAGTTTGAGTTTATGTGAATACAACAAATGTGTTTGGGAGAGCTATCCACAATTGGATTTTAACAATGCTCAAATATGAGATATGTTCGGTCATAGAACATAAATCTCTAGCCCTAGGTGGGCTAGGATGTCGATGTAGGATCAAATAGCTCTCTCCCAAGCATCCATGGATTGGATACCTAAGAGGATCAGAGATCACAAAGCACAGGGACTTGACCTAGGTGCGATACCTAGGGCCTACGTACCTCGAGGAGGATCAAAGTCCACGTAGTTCGAGGATTACCGGAGGCGTTTAGCCAAGGGGGTGGTGTGTGTGCAGTATATGCAATTGAGAGAGAGCTTAGAAGATGATCTGTACCTTTAGGGTTTAACTCCTATTTATAGAGTGTACCTGGTAGGTAATCGTATCGGCCTCATTAATATGATTGATATGATTGGATCCTCCTTTATGACAGGCAGATCTCGATATGCAATATGCTCCTTGTTGGGCCATATATGGGCCTAATATTTATTCCATAACAGTTGTCCCCAAGCTCGGTAGTTCAGTCTCGAGCCGCCGAGATTAATCGACCGCTTTCCGAGATCCCTTGACTCTGAATTTGCTTTCGTAGCAATTTTCCCGGGCTAATTGTCTGGTTTATATTCCTGCATTTAATAACATGTAAGCAAATCACAATAAATGGAAAATACTTACTGTGGCGCAAATCGTTCAACGTGCTCATTTCAGATACTTGTCCAAGCTTGCATTAAACTTTCTGGTTTGCCTTAATGCCTATTATTGATGACACACTTTTCCACTCAACAAATCGTTGTCCACTCTGTTGCCCCCAGCCTGGTAGTTCAGGTTCCTGAGCTGACAGGATGTGTTATTTTCCAACTCGGGCCAGGTGTTGTCATTGTTGGGATTCCATGCGTGTTGACCAGAGATTCTGGGTTTATATACTTTAAACCGAGATTTCGGGTTTATAAACTTTATCACCGAGATTCCGGATTGATATACTTTAACACCGAGATTCTGGATTGATATACTTTAACACCGAGATTCCGGGTTATTTACTTTATCACCGAGATTCCGGATTGATATACTTTAATACCAAGATTCCGGATTGATATGCTTTAATATCGAGATTCCGGATTAATATACTTTAACATCGAGATTCCGGATTGATATACTTTAATATCGAGATTCTAGATTGATATACTTTAATACCGAGATTCCGGGTTATTTACTTTATCACCGAGATTCCGGATTGATATACTTTAACACCGAGATTTCGGATTGATATACTTTAATACCGAGATTCTGGGTTATTTACTTTATCACCGAGATTCCGGATTGATATACTTTAACACCGAGATTCCGGTTCTGGATTGATATGCTTTAATACCGAGATTCTGGGTTATTTACTTTATCACCGAGATTCCGGATTTATGATTTTTGAAAACGAGTTTGTTTACCCAAATTCAATCATTCAAATAAATTTGGCGGCTTTGTCGTCGCAAATAATCCAATAAAGGACTTTCCTTGATTTCAACCAGATTCGGTTTAATCGGGATCTTCATACTTTCTCTGATTTTAACCAGATTCAGTTTAATCGGGTCCTCCTCCGACAATTTATCCGAGATCCAATTAAAGAGTGCGGATTTAATAGTATAAAATAGACTTGGCATGATTCATGAAAGCGGGTTTGTACACCTCGGATTCACGCATGTTTAAATTGGACGTGATTTTCAAAGACGGATTTGTTTACTCAGAATTCTAACACGTTTAAACAGGACATGATTTTCGAAAACGAGTTTCATTACCCTGAATTTATACATGTTTTCCTTCGACATGATTTTTGGAAACGGGTTTATGCACCTCAGATTCCTACATGTTTTATTTGTACATGATTTTCAAAAACAGAATTCTTTACCCTGAATTCTACATGTTTAGCTTTGACATGATTTTTGGAAACGAGTTTATGTACCTCATACTCCTACATGTTTAAACTGGACATGATTTTCGAAGACGGGTTTCTTTACCCTGAATTCTACATGTTTAGCTTTGACATGATTTTCGGAACCGGGTTTATATACCTCATACTCCTACATGTTTAGCTTGTACATGATTTTCGAAAACGAGTTTCATTACCCTGAATTCTACATGTTTAGTTTCGACACGATTTTCGGAAACGAGTTTATGTACCTCGGATTCCTACATGTTTAGCTTTGACATTTCCTACATGTTTTATTTGTACATGATTTTCGAAAACGAGTTTCATTACCCAGAATTCGACATGATTTTTGGAAACGGGTTTATGTACCTCAGATTTCTACATGTTTTATTTGTACATGATTTTCGAAAACGAGTTTCATTACCCTGAATTCTACATGTCTTAATTCGACATGATTTTCGGAAACGAGTTTATTTGAATCATTAACCTTCTTCGGTCATGGGAATCAGAAATTTACCGATTCCCCACAGACGGCGCCAATGTTCGGTCATAGAACATAAATCTCTAGCCCTAGGTGGGCTAGGATGTCGATGTAGGATCAAATAGCTCTCTCCCAAGCATCCATGGATTGGATACCTAAGAGGATCAGAGATCACAAAGCACAGGGACTTGACCTAGGTGCGATACCTAGGGCCTACGTACCCTGAGGAGGGATCAAAGTCCACGTAGTTCGAGGATTACCGGAGGCGTTTAGCCAAGGGGGGTAGTGTGTGTGCTCTGTGTGCAGTATATGCAATTGAGAGAGAGCTTAGAAGATGATCTGTACCTTTAGGGTTTATGTAATACCCTGGATTAAGAATAGGAATAATAATAATAATAATAATAAAGAATTAAGGTCTCTCCTGGAATCTAGGAACAATAATTTGAAATTTAATAAAATGACACAATTGAATAACTTTATATTTATCTTAATATTATTTTAATTTACTACACTTTATAAGACTTTTTCTTATATAAATTGACATATGATAAAATTTAAAGATTTGGTGGATCTGCATCATTTTAAATTGTTTATCTAAAAATTAATAATATTTGTAGTGTAATTTATTAATTAGTAATAATTAAAGAGCCCAGCCCATCATTGAAACCCTAGCTCCCAATTATAAACTTAGGTTTAGCCGCATAAACCTAAAAAGCGCTCGACTCTTTTCTCTGCTACGGCATTCTCCTCCCGCACTCTCATCAAAGCAGTTTTCTAGAAGACTAGCAAAGACGGAGACCAGATAATCCTAATTCCCATATAGGTTAGATTAGATCATACTACATATATCATATGTAACTCTAATCCCAGTAGGAATTAATATGGAATACATTACAATTACTTTCCTTCTTCTCGATGCGCGTGAAGTTTGATTACAAATGCAATGAATATTGATTTCAAGTGTGTAGTACGTTGCTATTCCATGGGTTGAAACTTTAGGTATTGAATATTCCCTTCTCGAATTGCGTGATATGCTTTTAAAATTCTTGTGCATATGAGTATATATATAATCGTTGCTTTTGAAATTTTAGGTATTGAATATTCCTACGTACGTGTTTTCCTGAATTTCGATTTTATATATATAATCGTTGTTGTTGCTGTTGCTCTGGGTATTCTGGATATTAGCAATTATAATATGTTATGATAATATAATATACCATATTAGGCTAGTTATACGATGTTTTATCATTTGATATTTTATTCTTTCTATATATAATATCTTCTACACAATAAAATAAGATATGAGCAGATTATATGAAAAATATCTTTTTACCCTATATTTAATTAAATAATAGAAAAGTGTATGAAAGATAATTAAATAAGTATAAAATATCAATAAATTCAATTTAGGCACTATAGTGCATAGAAATAATTTAGGAATTGTTTTATGTGTGGATAGGACGAAGTATTTTGATGGCCAATTTGATTGATTGTGACTGGCAGGGTTTCCCGGGTCACAGGTAGACTGGCAGGGTTTCCCGGGTCTACCATGGTTCTCTTCCCACTAAACAGACTGGCAGGGTTTCCCGGGTCTAAATGAATTTAAAAAGACATTGAATAATACTTGATGGAATTAATATATGATTATATTTATATTTGATTTGATTAACATAATTGAGCTATGCAAATTATATTTTATTAGGATTACCAGCGTTTGCTGATTTTTGTGTATTATGGGCTGCGACGATCCTTCGGGGGAGCAGATTTTCACTGAAGCAGGTTCTCCAGGTTGGGGCTAGCAGTGAGAAGTGAGGATGACGACGTAGATAGTTCTAGGACTATTTCTAGCTAGCTTTTAGTTTCTTTTTCTTTTAATAAAACATTTTGATTTCAGTTGGACTCATTTACGTATTGTAATAAGTTAGCCTTGCACTTGTTTCATGCAAGTGCGGCGGTAACACTTCCCAAACTTGGTTATTTCGAATTTTAGTAATTATTTATAAAAATCATTGAGATTTTATGTTATCATAACTGTTAGAAATTGGGGGTGTTACAAAATGGTATCAGAGCCTAAGGTTCTCCTTAGCTCCGCTTTTGATGCTAACTCAGGGATCAAAGATCCCAGAGGTTAAAATAATTTTTTTTAAAATAAATAAATTAAAATAATAATAATAAATGAATAAAAAAAATTAAATGTGAGAGATGGGTAGTGAAGGGTTATTCTCTTGTTTTTCTTTTGATCTGTTTCCTTGAAATTCTGATAATTGTATGTTTTAAATTATTTTGTAATTATAGGATCATTATTGCCTTGTGAATTTAATATCCGTTTTTATTCAAAGAAGGTACACAATTAAGTTTCGAGGACGAAACTTGTTTTAAGGAGGGTAGAATGTAATACCCCAGATTATTATTAATAGAAAAAAAAACTTTTAAGTTTCGGGGACGAAACTTATTTTAAGGAGGGTAGAATGTAATACCCTGGATTAAGAATAGGAATAATAATAATAATAATAATAATAATAATAATAATAATAATAATAATAATAATAATAATAATAATAATAATAATAAAGAATTAAGGTCTCTCCTGGAATCTAGGAACAATAATTTGAAATTTAATAAAATGACACAATTGAATAACTTTATATTTATCTTAATATTATTTTAATTTACTACACTTTATAAGACTTTTTTCTTATATAAATTGACGTATGATAAAATTTAAAGATTTGGTGGATCTGCATCGTTTTAAATTGTTTATCTAAAAATTAATAATATTTGTAGTGTAATTTATTAATTAGTAATAATTAAAGAGCCCAGCCCATCATTGAAACCCTAGCTCCCAATTATAAACTTAGGTTTAGCCGCATAAACCTAAAAAGCGCTCGACTCTTTTCTCTGCTACGGCATTCTCCTCCCGCACTCTCATCAAAGCGTTTTTCTAGAAGACTAGCAAAGACGGAGACCGAGATAATCTAATTCCCATATAGGTTAGATTAGATCATACTACATATATCATATGTAACTCTAATCCCAGTAGGAATTAATATGGAATACATTACAATTACTTTCCTTCTTCTCGATGCGCGTGAAGTTTGATTACAAATGCAATGAATATTGATTTCAAGTGTGTAGTACGTTGCTATTCCATGGGTTGAAACTTTAGGTATTGAATATTCCCTTCTCGAATTGCGTGATATGCTTTTAAAATTCTTGTGCATATGAGTATATATATAATCGTTGCTTTTGAAATTTTAGGTATTGAATATTCCTACGTACGTGTTTTCCTGAATTTCGATTTTATATATATAATCGTTGTTGTTGCTGTTGCTCTGGGTATTCTGGATATTAGCAATTATAATATGTTATGATAATATAATATACCATATTAGGCTAGTTATACCTGATGTTTTATCATTTGATATTTTATTCTTTCTATATACACTACAAAAAAAAACCTATTTTGTCGCGGTTAAATTGTCGCGGTTAAAAAAAACCGTTACAAAATAACAAATTGTAACGGTTTTATCCCATAACCGCCACTAAATAGTAACGGAAGCCATGACGGTATGGACCTCGGCTACCTTTGTAGCGGTTCACTCAAAATAAACCGCAGATTTGGCGCCACTTTGGCGCGCAATGGCGGGAATTGTTGTCATTTGTGATTTTGTAACGGTTTCTTGAGTAGAACCGCTACAAAAGTGGCGCCAACATTGGCGCCAACTTTGTTGCGGTGATTTTATAGCGGTTCCATCAAAAACCGCTACAAATAAACGAAACGTCACAATTTTGTCACGGTATCCGGGAAGAGTGGCGTGGCCAGCGTCAAAATCTATATTTTGTAGCGGTTTCGAGGGAACCGCTACAAATTTTCACACTATAAATACCGTACATCAACTATAACTACTAAAGGAATTACTAAATCTTCGACTTGTAGCTGAATGAACTATCTCGCTTGGTCGTCCAAGGAATGCGAGATATCGGTAGCTCGATCTCTTATCTCGGGTGATGAGGGCTGCGGATATTTGCCTCTCTCATCCTTGCGAGGCAATTCGTTCGATCACAAGCCAAGGTTTGCTCATTTCTTTGGCGTGAATACTTCTACTCTTACGAGAAGAGTCCAACGAGCGGCTGGAGATTGGGTTCCATTGTAGCCACCTTTGTCTCACGAAAATATCTCGATGAAAATGACTCGGCCGGTTTTCGTGGGAGATCGGCGGCTACATTGAGTCCCAATCCCCACGGCATGTTGGACTATTCTTGGTTACTTCATTATGTGTAATTTATTACGTGGACAGTTTAAAAAATTAAAGAAAAGAAATAAATGAATTGAACGTTTGGTTTTTAAATATTTGTACCAAACTAATTAGTTTGATTCATAAAATTTTGAATCAAACTAATTAGTTTGGAATTTTTTGAAAAAAATCATGCGTAGCGGTTCACAACAAAAACGCGACAAAATGTGGTCATATTGTAGCGGTTTCTATGTAACCGCTACAGAATTTCAAGGGTCGGCTATTTTGTAGCGGTTTTGTAGCGGTTATTACACAACCGCTACGAATTTTAATGATCGAGATATTTTGTAGCGGTTTATGTGGCGGTGATGGATGAACCGTTACAAAATTTCAACTTTTGTAACGGTTTATGAGGTTAACCGCTACAAAATGTTCGGTTTTAAACGGTAAATCCTCATTTTCAAAGTCACACTTCCAACGGTTTGAGTTTTCACCGTTTTTACCTTTCACCCTATCTTTAAACTTTTACTTTTAAACTTCTACCTTTCAACATCATGGTTTACGGAGGAGAGAAGGGAAAGGGAAAGCAGGTGTCCCTTTCAAAACCGGTTTAAGGGGGTAGTAGTAGGGCGGAGGCCGGACGAGAGGCGTGGGGCCCAACATATACCACCGCCATCTCGGGAGCCGAACGAGTTTGCCAATCTCTTCGCCGATGAAGAAATTCCAAATGTGGGGACCGTAGGGGGAGATCAAGAAGCAAGTTTGTCGTTGAACGACTTAGACGACGAGAATGCGGAGATCCATATCAACATTCCCCAGTGGAGGTGGAGCGGTTCATGGACCGGGAAACCCGGCGGGACCACGGGAACCCCGGCCGGCGTCTTCGCGTTCAGTGGATTTACGGTGGATGTCGAAGGTATATCTAATTGGTTTTTTGGAGAAATTAATTTAAATTCGGTAGGTTTAATTCAATTTTTCTAATATTGCGAGATAAACATGGGAACATCAGCGGTAGGGCATTTGGATGTTTCCACTCTCACTCGATCGGCTGGGAGATGTCAGGGTATCGGGTCGTAGTCCGTGGAGCGAGCTCACGAGACCGGGCGATCGGCACCGGTGGTCACTGATGAACCGTTTTTGTACGAATTTGGCGGCAATTGGGCATGGTTCCGATTTTTTAAGGATTGGAAGAGTGTGACGAATGACACAAAGAACAAGGCGTTTAGCGGAGTTACGCGGGTAGTCAATATTGTTTCATTACATTTTACATGTTAATAGTTATAAGTTTTAGTTTATTTCTTTCCTTATTTATTTCTTTATTTATTAATTTTTAATAATGAATTTATGATACAGAAAAAGTTTAAACTTCGCGAACAACACAAAAGGTACGTTATGATGAAGGTGGGGGAAGGGTGGAAGAGTCGGAGGAATCGTCTCTACAATCTGATGAATGGAGATGGCACTATTCCTCTGTAGCGGTGATCGAGAGAGTCCCGGACGGCGTGGACCCGGATCGGTGGGCGGCTTTCGTCAATATAGGAGAGGTCTTGACGGGCGGTACATTTTATTAAATTAATTATAATTTAATTACATATGGTTTAAATTAATTAATAGTTTCACTTAAGTGATAATTTAAATTTAGTTTAAATTAAGTTTTGTTTCCTCCTCCGTCGGGCTTTGTCGCGAGAGAAACACAAGAAGCGGGGCACGGCGAGAGGGTCCATCACACGGCGGGGACCAAGGCGTTTCTTTGTGACCTACGGTGAGATGGTATGTTATTATTTAACATACCGATTGTTTTGTTTTTCCAATAACAAAGTACATATTGTTTTAATTCTTTCGGCAAAAGAAGGCTCGGGAGGAGAACACACAAACGAACTATGGGAAGTTGTGGACACGCACCCATAGACACCGTGATGGGACGCCTACCTCTCAGGCAGCAGAGGAGATAATAGTAAGTTACAAAAACATTGAAAAATATAATGAATGTTGTATATTAAAATTGATCGTCAATTATTTTATTAATGATTGTTCATGAACGGTGTGGGTCAGGCCCGGATTGAGAAGGCCGAGGCGAGCTACAAGCGTCGCAGACCCGGAGTCACGAGTGCAGTGAATCCCTCTTGCCCACTGAAAGCTGCAGTGGGCCCAGTCGAGCATCCTGGCCGTGTTAGGGGCATGGGCCTTGGCGCCAGGCCTAGCATGGTGTACCAGAAGCATGGCTCCTCCTCTGCGTCCACCGGACCCTCCCGGCTCGAGAAGGCCACCACCGGAGGCTTTTGATGAGATCATTCTTGAGAAGGTCGCCGAGCGGGTTGCTGCACATGAGGCTGCACGGAGGGCGACGAGGAGGCCGAGAGAGATGCGCGGGAGGGCGACGAGGAGGCCGGGCATAGGCGCATGCGGGAGAGCATCGCCGTTGGTACGATCATCATGTGGAGAGCTGGACTGCTTATTCTTGGGGCCACAGGCGCGACTATTACCCGACCAGCGGTTTCCGGATCCCGAGCCTCCCCCTCCGTTCATCTTTGAGGAATCCCCCACGTGTACCAACCCCACGAGACAGACCCCCTAGGACGGGACTTGATGATCATGTTCACGATAGTTAGTTTTTATTTTGAAAACTTGGTCATTAAATACGAGTTGGATATTAGTTTAATTTGGTTTAAATATTTGGTTTGTTTAAGATGTGCTTTAGTTATATATTTATTACAGTTAAATTTGATACGTTATTTCAAAACCTATAACTCATTTAACTAAATTTTAATCGAAAACCCTAAAACTTTTAATACAAAATTTTAATCCTTGTTTAACGTGTGCTTTAGTTATATATTTTAATTATAATCCAAAATAATTTCCTAAAATTTTATTTCAAAACACTAAAAATTAAATTAAATTTTGTAGCGGTTCGAATGAGGAAACCGCAACAAATTTGAAATTTGAAAAAGGGCGCCCTATTTTGTCGCGGTTGGATAACCGCTACAAGATTCAACGGGCATCATTTTGTAGCGGTTGTGATGAAGATAACCGCGACAAATTGTACTCAGTAGCGGTTGTAGTCGCGGTTTTATAACCGTTACAAAATTGTTCGTTATAATTGCAACGGTTTTTGTAGCGGTTATGTAACCGCTACAAAACATTCGATGCATGTTTAAAGATCCCAAGTTCTGCGTTGAATGTAATTAAACATTGTATCCACATTTATCTTCTATCCTAGATTTGTTTGTTACATATGGATAAGTCATGGATCAAGCGGCCGCGTAGTTCTCTGTATATTTAGCGGGATTGAACACTTTCTTAGATTTCGCCTTCTCACGCATGCATTAATGGGAAGATCGTGTGTCCTTGTGTGCGATGTAAGTTTAAGAAGTGGCAAACACGAGATTACGCTTTGGAACATCTTCTTGTAAAGCCTTTCCCAAAAGCATATACATTCTGGGCGGTTCATGGGGAGCAACGTGGTATGGGATATGGGCTCCATCTTCCTCGAACCTCACAAGTAGGAAATCAAGTACATCAAGATGATCCGGTTAATGAAGCTGTCCGTGATGCTTTTGGTGTTCAAGGCGACAACTTCACGGCGGAGGTGCGGGGTCCAGACCTGTTTTCTTCGAGAACGATGCGGCTCGGGAATTTTCAGCCTCATGGATGAGAGCGATCGTCCTTTGTATCAAGGTTGTCGAAATACTCAAAGTTATCTTTTCTTATCAAATTGTACCATATCAAGTGCATGTGTGGGATCAGCGATAAGGCAATGTCGATGTTCTGGAATTACTTCGAGATGCTTTCCCAGACGCGGACATTCCCTCATCCTTCTACGAGGCGAAGAAGATAATCAACGATTAGGCTTGAACTACGAAAAATAGATGCACGCCCAAACATTGTATGCTTTATTGGGGAGAGGACGATCGGAGGGAGACTTGTAAGAAGTGTCACACTTCGAGGTTCAAGAGCTGTTCGGAAAGGGAAGAAGCGAGAAGAAGAAACTGTGAAGATTCTAAGGTACTTTCCTTTAAAACCTCGCTTTGCAAAGATTGTTTATGTCGTCTAAGACGGCTCGGCATATGAGGTGGCATGAAGATGATAAGAATGAAGATGGTAAACTCGGGCATCCACGTGATCTTGAAGCGTGGAAAGCGTTCGACTCAGTCTTTCCAGATTTCGCGGCGGACCCTAGAAATGTCCGTCTTGCTTTGGCGGCCAAGCGGTTTTAATCCATTTGGGAATGTTAGCACAAGCTACGGTATATGGCCGATTATGTTGATACCCTACAACTTGCCCCGTGGATGTGCATGAAACAAAGCTCCTTCATTATGTCCATGATCATTCCGGGAAAAAGGCAGGAAATGACATCGATGTGTATCTCCAGCCGCTGATCAAGGAGTTGGTGGAGTTGTGGAATGTAGGTGTGGAGACGTACGACGCGCACGAGAAGACACTTTTCAACTTGCGTGCGGCCTTGATTTGGACGATAAGCGACTTTCTGGCCTCGAGACATTATCGGGTGGAATGTGCATACCGGCCTTGCGTGCCCGGCCTGCAATTTTGACTCGACTCGGTGCGCCTTCCCACGGTCGTAAGTGGTGCTTCATGGGTCATCGGAGGTTTCTCGATGGTACGCACGAGTTTAGGTTGCAACGCAATCGTTTTAATGGGCAACGGGAAAAAGAGGACCCCTCGGAATTTATCGGTGAAGAAATCATAGAGCGACTTCGGGATGTTGATGTTGAGTTTGGGAAAAGAACGATCCGGCAAGGGCGGAACAAAGGCTGCCGGGGCTTCGGGTTCTACGCCCCAACAATGGCGAAAGGTGAGCGTCTTCTTCGCTCTTCCGTATTGGAAAGATAATTTGCTCAGACACGGTCTGGATGTCATGCACATTGAAAAGAATGTGTGCGACAATGTGTTGTACACGATTCTCAACGAACCGAGGCAAGTCCAAAGATCATCTGCATGCCGGGAAAGATCTACGGGAGATGGGCGTTCGTGGAGACGCGTGGCGGATGAGCATGACAGATTTCAACGGCAAGGTTCACCACGACAAAACCGAATAAGGAAATCTTTCTCGCTACCTTGAAGAAAATAAAAGTTCTGACGGGTATTCAAGCAACATATCACGATGTATTGACTTGCGAGGCTCGAAAGGTTACGGTGAAGAGTCATGACTCACATGTGCTTATGCAACGATTACTTCGCTGGCCATGAAAAATACGCGCCTCTCGACGTGTCTCTCGTTTTGGTCGAGCTTTGTACTTTCTTTCGGAAGCTGTGTTCGAAGGTTTTGATAGTGGAGGAGCTCGACCAGTGCAGGAGAAAATCATTCTTCTGTTGTGTCATTTGGAGATGATCTTTCCTCCGTCATTTTCACGGTCATGGTTCACTGACAGTACACCTTGTTCACGAAACAAAGCTTGCTTGCCCGGTTCGATCCGATGGATGTATCCGTTGAGAGGTACTTGTTGAAAAATAATTACTTTACCATTACTCCCTAGTCGCACGTTTAACCATTGATCCGGCTATTATTTTTATGGTTCTACTTTATAGGTTTCTTGGGAAACTTAAATCTTACGTGAGGAATAAGGCGTGGCACGAAGGTTCAATAGCGAAGGTTATATCGGGGATGAGGTCTTGTATTTTTGTTCAGTACTTGATGACATTGAAACGTCATTCAACCGACCGCCTCGTGTAGACGATTGTCTGAGCTGGCCGGAGCCGAGACAACGAGTTGTTAATCCCTCGTGTTGGTAAACCAGTTGGCGGGAGTGAGAAATTCAAACTCACGGCACTTGAGAAGTTCCAAGCACATAGACATGTCTTGATTAACTGCACCAAAGTTGAACCGTACCTTCGGTAAGGATTTCATACAAATATATATATATATCGTATCCTATATATTTCCTTACATTTTATACATACTCACATTTCATTGCATGTTCAATTGCGGGAATTCGGGAGTTATGTGAAGCGTGAGCGAGGATTCGTACACGGACATCCTCCGAAATTGATAGAAAGGTTCACGAGAGAATTCCCGAGTTGGTTTAGGAGGAGAATAATGAACGACCACAACCCGCACTCACGGAATTCGAGCTCTCGCAGTAGGCCCGCTTGACCACGCCTAAGATTCACGGCATACAATGCCAATGGTTTTAAGTTTTGCACCGTCGCACGAGATCGGGGATTGCGACCCAAAACTACGGTGTATATGGCACGTTTGGGACGAGGAGTTATGCGGCAGCGGTGGCGAAACATGCGGTTCGGTGACGTCCGTATTATGGAAGGCTGCTTGATGTGGTCAGGATAAGTTACACAGGCCTTTTCACTGTGACGTTGTTCAAGTGTTTGTGGGCGAATACCACAACATCCAGGGGACTGACGACTGACGACTTAGGCATCACATCAGTGAATTTCTCCCGGCCTATACACGGTGGTCGATCGAAGATGACGAGCCGTATATTCTTGCCTCAGAGGCCCATCAGGTTTATTATGTCGTCGATGAGAGGCACAAGGATGGAATATGGTGGTTCACTTAAAGCCTCGGGACCTTTACGATATGGGCGATGGTGATAAGGTCGCCTACGATTGTGAGCCGTTGCAGCCCGCCGGCCGAAGACTTCATCCCAGACGGCGATGACAATTTACCTATAGTTCGGTACGTTTTTAAATTTACGCTTTATGAAATTGAAACATTTAACTAAAGTTTTAATTATATTGTGTTCAAACGTATTCAACTCACGCGTAACATTTTATGTAAACTTTCTTTGTAGGGATGTCGAAGAAGATTGAGAGGAAAACTTAATGCCTATCTTTGTAATATGAAATCTTTTTAATATTAAGTTTTTTTTAAAAAAAAAAACCGCAGAAATTACTTTGTAGCGGTTATATAACCGCTACAAACACTTAAAAAAAATCCGAAATTAATTAGGAAAAAAAACCCTTTAAGTTTTTTTTTTTTAAAAAAAAAGAACTCAGAAATTACTTTGTAGCGGTTATATAACCGCTACAAACCCTAAAAACCGCGATAAACTCAACCGCTACAATAACCGCTACAAAAACCCTCAAAACCGCTACTAAATATAACAACCGCTACAAAAAGTGAGACACCAACCGCTACAAAATGATACGCAGACCCACCATAAATACCCCCACCCAACCTCATTTAATACGCCTCAACTTCTTTTCTACCCACGTTTTCTCTCGGTCATCTCAAATATTTTACGTTTGAACATTGTGAGTTTGAGCGGGGTAAGTACCGTGTAACTAGATCAATTCTAATGTTTCTCATACTAATTTATAGTTACGATACTAATTAAACTTTGTTATTTTGCGGTTGAGCGAGATATATCTTTCAACTTTCCTATTCTTTCATATACATTATTCAATTGATTTGTACATATAATTTTTAAATATTCAGTATTGTTTTAACCACCTCATTTCTTAGCACTTATTCTACTTACATAATCTTATTATTTTGTTTTTATACATGCACCTTATATATTTAAATTTCATAATTTACTACCTTTTATTTTTGTTAAAAGATATATTAATAATAATTACTGAATTACCAGATGGCGGCAAATTTTTTTTGGCGAAAAAATGGCGGGAATGTTTGTAGCGGTTAGTAACCGCGACAAATATTCAAAATAATAAAAATTTATGGTGGCAAAATTATCAACACATTATTTTGTAGCGGTTATGAAACCATTCTTGGAACCGCTACAAGATGATTTGTAACGGTTACGGACCGTGACTAATGTCTCGAAACACACGTCGGCCCATTGATTTAGTGACGGTTTTCTTGAACCGCAACGAGAGGTTGTAGCGGTTTATGTGTATGTAGTATCGGTTTTTTAACCGTTACAAATCGGCTTGCCACAGGAGATTTTGTCGCGGTTCCTCTAACCGCTACAAATGTCGTTTGTCACGTCAAAAACCGTTACAAATAGGTCATTTTAACCGCTACTAATTGTCGTTTTTTTTGTAGTGATATAATATCTTCTACACAATAAAATAAGATATGAACAGATTATATGTAAAATATCTTTTTACCCTATATTTAATTAAATAATAGAAAAGTGTATGAAAAATAATTAAATAAGTATAAAATATCAATAAATTCAATTTAGGCACTATAGTGCATAGAAATAATTTAGGAATTGTTTTATGTGTGGATTGAAAGAATTTAAATCATGGGAGGATAGCTTTGGGACGGTACCTCCCAAAGTGATGAACACAACTAGGCTTTATGCCCCCGATATGTTACCGAAGTGAACCGATTATATCCGTTCTTCCTAAAGTGGTGTCTGGCAGGGTTTCAGGGACACTAGTAGCAACTTTAGGAAGAGGTGTGCTGATAGGACGAAGTATTTTGATGGCCAATTTGATTGATTGTGGTGGCGGGGTTTCCAGGTCACGGTGTAGCTAGCGAGGGTTTCCCGGGTCTACCATGGTTCTCTTCCCACTAAACAGATTGGCAGGGTTTCCCGGGTCTAAATGAATTTAAAAAGACATTGAATAATACTTGATGGAATTAATATATGATTATATTTATATTTGATTTGATTAACATAATTGAGCTATGCAAATTATATTTTATTAGGATTACCAGCGTTTGCTGATTTTTGTGTATTATGGGCTGCGACGATCCTTCGGGGGAGCAGATTTTCACTGAAGCAGGTTCTCCAGGTTGGGGCTAGCAGTGAGAAGTGAGGATGACGACGTAGATAGTTCTAGGACTATTTCTAGCTAGCTTTTAGTTTCTTTTTCTTTTAATAAAACATTTTGATTTCAGTTGGACTCATTTACGTATTGTAATAAGTTAGCCTTGCACTTGTTTCATGCAAGTGCGGCGGTAACACTTCCCAAACTTGGTTATTTCGAATTTTAGTAATTATTTATAAAAATCATTGAGATTTTATGTTATCATAACTGTTAGAAATTGGGGGTGTTACAGTTTAACTCCTATTTATAGAGTGTACCTGGTAGGTAATCGTATCGGCCTCATTAATATGATTGATATGATTGGATCTTCCTTTATGACAGGCAGATCTCGATATGCAATATGCTCCTTGTTGGGCCATATATGGGCCTAATATTTATTCCATAACAAGATAGTCAGACATTTATATTAAAATAATATGCATGGAGCTTATATTTTTCATTTAGACTATTGAGTTGTGCAAGAAATTAAATTTGAGAGATTTAAATGAGCAGTACAAATACAAATTTTATATTATCTTAAGTCCTAAATATAAGACTTCGTTGATTTTTTTGTAGAGATTAAAGAAACTAATTAAATTACTTTAAAGTATTAATATTTATATTTTTTCTCCAAACTAATTTGTCTGACTTATAAATTGATATATAATTTAATTTATATAATATATGATACGATTAAGTAACTTATTTAATTTTTTTAATCTCCTTAAAAAAATCAACTAGGTCTTATTTTTAAGTAGTACATCTTTAAAGATGAAAGATGTGCCTGAAACCTAAAGGCAATAGGGGAATAAGCTGAATCAAGATTTCTAAGCGTTTATGCTAAAAGTAAAACGACTTGCCTTAGCGGGTCCTAAGCTTTTGATATTTTGGGATACCGGTGGGAAAAATAACTTATGGAAAAGTCAGATTGTGAAATATATACTTATGTTTAAATTGGTTGTTGTATAAGTAGCTTTTACTTCATAAGGCAGGTTCAAATAAAGAACTTTTACTCTATAAGCCAGGAAATCTAGCTTTTCAAATAAGCTGTTTTTACCCCATAAACCTGATTCGGAAAATTTTTCACCCAAACAAAAAAAAAAAGGAAAAAAGAAACCCATAAATTCGATTGAAGTAGTAAATAAGCCCTTTTGCCCCTACTAAAAGCTATACCAAACTTGCACATTATATATTAATTGAGAAAATTATAAAATCATTGTTACAAAACAAAATATTTCAAATGTTTCCGAGGTTTCAAAATTATTCTTACATATTTTTTTATAAAAAAAAACCTGATAGTATTAATAATAAGATTTTTTATAACTTGAGAAATCTTTGTGCATGTAAGCTTCTTCATCACACACATACATATGTGTGTGTATATGCATGATAAAACATTACCAAAAAAGATACATGGTAAAATAATTTAAAATTTTAATTCAAAAAATACCTTGTAATTTTTAAAAAGTTTAAGTGCAATTTTCTTAGAAAAATTAAATAATTGAGGAATATTTTTGTAACAAAAATTAATATTGCAAATATCATGAATAAATTAAATTTTTAAGACTTTTCTGCCAAAAATTTCCACTAGTAAATGTGACCCCTTTTCTATATACTATTATTTCCTTGAGATTTGCTTCTTGTTTGGTTGGGCTGTTTCATTTCATACCTCTGATTTTTGTTATATTTTTTTAAGAAAATAAATTCCTGATTATTTATTTGGGAAAAAAAGAGAGTAAAAGATAATTGGTGAGTTGGAATATATAAGAAATCATTTTATATTTTAAAATTTAAGCATTCTTTATTTAATTGTACAGTCAACATTTTCTGTTAGATGAGACTAACGGTGTTAGGGTTAAGGGACTAAAAGTGCACTTTATAAACTTAAGGGACCAAGTCAAACCTTAGAGTTAACATAAAGGACTAAATGTACACTTTATCCCAATTTCTTTTTAAAGTGTATTCCCAATGTATAGAAAACACTTTAAACTATCAAATTGAGCTAATCAAATTAAAAATGTATAAAAATAATATTAATGTACTCTTATTCCAATTTAACATTAGATTTAAAGTCACTATTTTTTTAAAAAAGTAACTCATATTGGTAAATTATAATGTTTAATTGTTGTATTATACTTTTCAAAATTAATCAATCAATCAATCATAAATGATTATCCTCCCCCGATAATCAATATCAATAATATATTAATATGGATTCTCTTTCCTCTTTCTCATTTTTTTTTTCTTTATAATCTCATCTCGAATCTTGTATCATGAAATAGATAGTTTAAATTTGATATTTTATAAAATTATTATCATAATATTTTATAAATTAAAATTGATTTATCTTTTATATTGCAGCTATGAACAGATTGGATGTTACTCAAGACTCAAGAGTTTAAATCTAGGGTAAAGGTGTAATTTTACACATATGCTTTACCCCCGGAGCGCCCAGCACCACGAGCTTTTTTCTGGAGCAAAAGTACACACGTGGTTATATTTTGGGAGCGCCCATCACCACGGCGGTTAGTTGACCATTAGTTGACCGTCAACTTGGATAGAACGCTGACGTGGCGCTGATTTGGACTGACAAGCTGATTTGGACGCTAATGTGGACCATGACGTGGACACTGATGGTAAGAAAAAAAAGAAAATTATCATTTTGCCCTTAGTTTTAAATAAAAATTACCCTTTTGCCTTAAATTTTTTTTTTAAAAAACTAAAAACACCCCCTCCCCCCTGTGGGCCCCACCGCCGGCGGTGGGGCCCACCGGGGAGGGGGTATTTTTAGTTTTTTTTTTTTTTTAAAAATTTGGGGCAAAAGGGTAATTTCAACTAAAACTAAGGGTAAAAATGTAATTTCACCCGCGTTACTGTTCACTTCCATCCAAGGTAACAGTCAACTAACCGTCGTGGTGCTGGGCGCTCCCAAAATGTAACCACGTGTATGCTTTTGCTCCAGAAAAAAGCTCGTGGTGTTGGACGCTCCTGGGGGAAAAGCTCGTGTGTATTTTCGCTCCTTAACCCTTAGATCTTTCTATTTATGAATTTCATAAAATATTGAGTCTCAACAGTTTTCCTCCATCTTAACCATGGTTTGTAAAACCGGACCGGACCGGCCGGTTCAGACCGCGAACCGGTCCGGTTTAGGGTTAAACCGGTCTGACCCGGTAAACCCGGTGTGACCCGGACGAGTTAAACCGGTCTGACCCGGTCAAACATTTTTTTTTTTTTTTGAAATTTTGCCTCACACTACCGTTTATTTCTTCAAGTGAAACCGTGAAAGAGCTTTGTTCATCTCGAGTCTAGCAATCCTCCCACACATTCTGGTGTTAAAAATGATTCAGCTTGAGAATATTTTGTCATCATATACTTTTTTTAAAATATTTTGCTACCATGAATATATTGTCTCAAATGTAGGTTGTAAAGAAAATTGTTAGGAATATCTGAATATTTCACAAGTATTGAAGTATATGGTTATTTTGCTACTAATCTATAAAATATTGAAATGATACATAGTATGTCAAATTTAGGTTGGTGTGATGAGAAATTAATTATTTTCCAATTTTTTATACCTCACCGGTCTAGCTCAGGTTGACTCCAGGCTGACCCACTAACCCTTAACCCAGTACCGGTTTAGTGACATGTCCGGGTTTCAGAACCTTGATCTTAACAAAGGATATAAGAATGTGAAAAGAAAATAAGAAATGGGGAGATGAGAGGGACCTAACGCGCAAAAAACGACCATTAATTGTGTCGCGAAGTTTAAACGAGTGAAGAGAGGCAATTCGAATTTCGAAGAGATAAAGAACGTTCAGAAACCTTGTGATTGCAATTTGGATCAACGATGAAGCATGCACTAGCATTTGCTGTTCTTTTGGTTTCCTTTTCGCTCTTAAATTCCTCATCTTTTTCTTCAGTGCAGCCTTTCTCGGTGGACGGGACGGTGTTGCAATTGGATGAATCCAACTTCGATTCCGCCATATCGACGTTCGATCGTATCTTGGTTGACTTCTACGCTCCATGGTGTGGTCACTGCCAGCGTCTCTCTCCCGAGGTTCACCCTTCTCTCCTTACTTTCTAATTCGTACTCTGAATAATTGCTGCGGATAATTTGAAGGCATTTTACAGTATTTTAACCATTTATGCTTCACCTTTGGGTTGACAACGCTTATTGAAATTTTTATTCAACTTGACTCATTAGGAAGAGCTTTTTTTTTTCCGCCTCAATTCAAAATGTGGGATTTATGGGTTTATTCGCTTGTTGTTAGCTAGTTTCTTCAATTTGACTACCTAAAAAATGTCTTATTAATGTTAGTTTATGCTTTTTGTAATGCATGTTAGGAATTGCAGTATCCATGCTTAGAAATATTTAGTTTGATAAACTATATAGAGCCTGTTTGGGAAGGCAGTGGGGGCTGATACGGTAGGAAGGGAAAATGAGGTGCATGAGTTGACATTTTTTCAAATGGGCTTTTTAGGCCAAAAACTACTTTTGAGAAGAAGCCATTAGGACCTGCTTTTCACAGTGCAGATAGGCTTCTACCACCACCAATTCAAACATAAATCACATTTACAATCTGAATTTTATCCTATCTTAAATTTGTAAAAATCAGATTGGGAAAAAACCATTTTTGCTACCGCTAATCCAAACATGCTCATATATTAAGGTTGATGTGTAGACGATATTGAAACAAGAGATGAAGTGGTCCAAGTGGCTGGTCATCATGGTCTTCTATTTTGTCATCAATTACCTTTTTTTTTTTTTTACATAATGATAAACGGAAAATTTTTGGCAAAAAAAAAGGATAAAAATTTGGGGAAGGGATTAAAAATTATGTCCTCTTTTCACTTTGTGCTAAATAAGACAATTTAAGGAGGGATATGATCTCATTAACCCTTTAATACTAAAAAGTATGGCATTCCAAGGACCATGGCATTAACCCCATCACCCACAATGGAATGCCTTTCCTAGTTAAATTTAATAAAAAGAAGAAAAACAAACAATACCATTGGTTTGAGCCATGCTGAAGTATACTTTTTCTTCTTTGTATTTCCTGACAAGATGATAACAGAACAATATTAAACATCCTTATATAATATTCATTATAAATGCTAGACACAAGGTGCCAAGATGTTAAATTTGATCAATGACTTGATCACTTGATAAGCTTAATGTCATTTCATAGATCAAGAGTTTTCTGCAAAGGGTATTAAGAGTTGTAATATCACACACCAAATTCATGTTTGACTCCTCTTCTTTAAACATGCCTGATTGCCATTTATGTTTCATTTCAAGTGAGTAGGATGAAATATCTTATTTGTTACTTTTTAGTTAGATGCAGCTGCACCTGCACTTTCAGCCTTAAAGGAACCCATAGTCATAGCAAAAGTGGATGCAGACAAGTATAGCCGTCTTGCAAGAAAATATGATGTGAAGTATGTTTCTTTTGTCCTGTATATTGCTTGTTGAAACTATATTTATTTCCAAGTGATGCTAATGTTGTTTTCCCACTCCAGTTTCCATTGAAATGTGAAATGTCTGTCATGTTTCTCTCTTTGTTCTGTCCCCCATTTTTACCACGTTTTGAAATTAAAATATATTTTTAAAGGGAGTTGGTTTAGAATCTTATTCTTTCCTTACTGGAGATGAACTTATGCTAGACTTTTATTCTGTGATGTAGTGCTTATCCTTCCCTCATGCTGTTTATACATGGTGTACCCACAGACTATCATGGACCAAGGAAAGCTGATCTACTAGTTCGTTACCTAAAGAAGTTTGCTGCTCCAGATGTTACCGTTCTTGATTCAGATTCTGCTGTTAATAACTTCGTTGAAGCCTGCACTTTATTCCCCATATTTATAGGTTTTGGGTTGAGTAGTTCTATGATAGAAAACTCGGCCATAAAGTACAAGAAAAATGCATGGTTTTCCATCGCAAAGGATTTCTCAGAGGATGTCATGGGATCATATCATTTTGATAAGGTTCCTGCTTTGGTTTCCATTAATGAGGAATACAACGAGTGGAACACTTTATATGGTCCCTTTGAAGGTTAGTTTATACTCAGATCTTAAATTGTTTTATTTAGATGTAAATATCACTTCATTGAAACTTCTCTTCTCTCTTAGGCATCTGTTTCTCTGTTTACGATATGTTGAATAATCTGTTCCTTATATTTGTTTTTTTCTAGAAAGGATGTCATTAAGTTCCACTTATAGATTAAAAATAAAGATAAATAAAATCCTTCAAAAGATGAGAGTATAAGAGTAGCAGAGTGTTAAATCCCAATAGTTATGCTTCAATTGTTCCCACTTCTATGTGTGATGATCATTCATATCTACTTCCAAACAATATCTGAATGCTGAAGTCAATATACCAATGTATTTCGAGCAAAAAAATATCCCAATGTATTATATATATTTGAAATATTTTGCTGCTTTCGTAGAAACCGACATGGAGTTGAGTTTATCAACATGTTCTAATATATACCATCACATTGCATGTTGCGACATATTTGCTGTCCTTCAATTTTAATATTTTAAATACCTCAACTTTGATACATCATTTTAAATTTTCTTGGTAATGTTCTTGTCTCAAAAATCAGAGAAGATAGTGGAAGATTTTGTGAAACAAAACCTGATTCCTTTAGTGGCACCTGTATCCTTTGACACACTAAAGTTGATGGAAAGTGATGGGAGGAGAATTGTCTTGACAATCTTTGAGGATGAGGATGAAGAAAGATCAAAGGAATTCATTAAACTATTGAAGGCTGGTGCATCTTCAAATCGTGATTTAATATTCGGTCATGTTGGTGTTAAACGGTTGGAAGATTTTGCTGAAAAATTCGACCTCAACAAGTTGCCAAAAATGGTTGTTTGGGATGGAAGTGATGAGTACCTATCTGTAAGTTTTCTACCTTGAAAGAGTTTCTTTTACGTCTAGTTCACTTTAATTTAATCTCACTATATGATAATCAGTTTCCATTTGTTTTACTTAAAGGTGTAATCTCAAGTTTACATTTTTTATTTTGCTCTGATACTCCTTATCATATGCATGTCTTTATCTAAGAAGATAACAAGGATAGAATGCCATATTATTGTAGCCACAGGTTCTTTGATTTTATACTCCCTCCAGTCCTTAATATAAGATCTACTTTAAAGTGAGTGTATCTTATATTAAGGACCAGAGGGAGTATTTGGTATGCCAACATGTTAATAGGTGTCCTATGACCCTCGTATCCCAAATATGGGTATAGATGATCTGGGATGTCTTGCTTAATGTTGGTGTATCACATGCCTCCATAATGTTATTGGCTACAAAGTTTCATGTTTTTTCATCGTCAGTCTCATGATGGTTTGGTAACTTGGTCCTCAAGATATGTAATTAAACTAAGTAGGCGCTACACTTTTTACTGACTTAAAAACTTGAATGAAGTGATTCTCTAGTTTCTAAATCAGCAAGGGGGAATCCAAAAGGCTAAACACATGAAATGTAACTTCTTTTTACTGCGCAGTATGATACTCTCTCCAATCCTTAATATAAGATCCAGTGTTGTTAAAACGCCGTTTCTGAACGTAGAAACGGTCGTTTTTGCGTTTTTACGGGGAAAAACGTCTCAAAACGGACGTTGAGACGAGAACGGCGCCGGAACGGTTAGAACGTCGTGCGAAACGGTCGAAACGGTCGAAACGTACGTCGAATCGTTTTGAAATTTTCTGGTAGAAGGGTATATCTGTAATATCCTATTCCTGCCCCAAATTAAAACCCTATTTCCACTCTATATTCCGATTTCGGATTTCCGCCTGGACTGAGAGCTCGATCGACTTGGAGGCTTGGACGTCGCTGGACCTTTGCTTCTTGGACGTCGACGCTGCTGCTGCTTGCTGGTCTGGAGACGGCGAGACGCTGGTCGGTTGGACCTTGGACGGCGACGGCGCGACGCTGGCTGCTGCTGGTCTGGAGAGTGGAGACGCTGGTGAGTGGTGACTGGTCGCTGGGGCCTGGGCAGTGGGCATTCTTTTTCTTCTCTGACCGGTATGTCATCCATTCATCCTCTTCTTTGCTTCAAAAATGTTGTATTGAACTATTGATCATTTGATTGCTGAATCCTGAATGCTGATCGACGCTGGGCAGTGATGAAATATGTTGATTGCTGATTGAAATTTGTTAAATTAGAGTGAAATATGTTAAATTGTTAATTGGGTTATAAATTATGATTGTTGATTGCTGATTGAAATTTGTTAGAGTGATCAGTGATGAAATATGTTAATTTTGATTAAATATAGTTTGAAATCACATGGCTTCATCAAGTGGACATGATAGTAGTAGCACTCGCTTCGCAACCGGAAGTATAAGTAACACTCTTGTTGGGGGAAGAGATTGGCTAGAAATGCTCCTGGAAATAAGTTAGATCCTGCATGGAAGCATGCAATTGAAGTTCCAGGGACAAAAAAGCTTAGATGCAAGTATTGTCCCAAAGAAATGACTGCTGGAGTTTTTCGTGTGAAGAACCATTTGGCAGGAACATCTATGGACGTTGAACCATGTATATCGGTGCCAGAGGAAGTAAGAACAGAGATGTTGAAGCTTCTTGCAACAAAAAAGGAAAACCATCTCAAATACAAGAGGAAGTTGTTAGTGGTGCTACTACTACCTCCTCGATGTTTTTAAGAGAAGTAGATCATCCGCTCCCGTAACCCTCAACACCATATTGAAGAAGAACTTGAGGGAGGAGGCATGTCTTGACATTTGCACTTGCTATTTATAACAATGGAATTCCTTTCAATTTTGTGAATAGCGATGATTTCAAAAAGATGTGTGAATCAATTGCTAAGCATGGACAAGGTTTCAAGCCACCATCTTATCATGAGTGTAGAGTAAAATACTTGAAGCAAAAATATGAGGCAACAATGGTTGTTGTTGAAAAGCATAAGGCTTTGTGGAAGAAAACTGGATGCACAATAATGACCGATGGGTGGTGATAGAAGAAGAAGATCAATAATCAATTTTTGTGTGCATAGCTCTATGGGAATTGTGTTTCTCAAGTCCATTGATGCATCTCACATCACCAAAACAGTGACAAGATTTTTCGGATGATTGATGAAGTGGTGGTGGAGGTTGGTGAAGAAAACGTTGTCCAAGTTGTGACGGACAATGCTGCAAATTATAAAGTCTTTGGGGCTTTGTTGATGGAGAAAAGAAAGAAAATATATTGGACACCTTGTGCCGCTCACTGCATTGATTTGATGTTGGAAGATTTAGAGAAGAAAATACCCCTTCATAAAGAAACAATTTTCAAGGGAAAAAATTACGACTTATATCTATTCAAGAGCATCTCTCATTCCAATATTGCATAGCTTCACCAATGGCAAAGATTTGATTAGACCGGCATGACTCGCTTTGCCACATCCTATTTGACTTTGAAATGCCTCCATGACAACAAAAATCCGGTGAAAAGAATGTTCTTGTCGAAGAATGGAAGAAAACCAAAAATGCAAAGTCGAGGATGGAAAGCTCATTGAAAATGTAGTGATGGACAAACAGTTTTGGAGAAGGGTTGAGATTTGTTTGATAGGGGCACTTCCTTTGATTGAAGTGCTTAGGTTGGTTGATTCGGATGATGCGGCAATGGGCTCCATTTATGAGGCAATGGATCGTGCCAAGGAGAAAATTGAAGAGGGTTTCAAAAAAACCTACATTGTAAGTTATCATTAATTTATTTAATTGAGTTATAGACATTTTAACTCAAAATTAATTCAATTGTTATCTTTTCTTTTCTTTTTAGTTATCAACTTTGTTTGGGATGTCATTGATGCAAGATGGGAGAGGCAACTCCATAGGCCTTTGCATGCTTTGCAGGCTACTACCTTAACCCAAAACAACATTATTCTCCTACATTTAAAGTTGATTATGAAGTAAAGGTTGGATTATATGATTGTATAAAAAGGATGGTGGCGGATACAACTCTTGAAATAATTATTGATGAGCAACTTGAGGAATTCAAGCATCGTAGAGGCCTTTTTGGGAGTACCTTTGCTGTGAATGGAGTTGGAACCAAGAGTCCAGCAGCATGGTGGGAATCTTATGGTGATGGTGTTCGAACTCCAAAAATTTGCTATCCGTGTGCTTAGCTTGACATGTAGTTCCTCCGGGTGTGAGCGGAATTGGAGTGCTTTTGAGATGGTATATTTTTAATATGAATTGCATTTCATTTCAAAAATATGATATTAGTCTAGTATTAAATTATTTTCTTGTCTTTGTTTAGGTCCACACAAAGAAAAGAAATCGTTTGAAGCAAGAGACAATGAATAATGTTGTTTTTGTGATGACTAACTCAAGATTAGGCAACACAAAACGTAGAGTCTCTCCTCAAATTGATTATAACTTTGATGACATTGAGTCGATGATGATTGGATTGTGGAACCAACATGTGAAGATTTTTCAGAAGATGTTGGAGTTGGAGAAGATCAAGATCCCCATGGCTTGGATGATCATGATCTGGATGAAGAAGAGGGGAACTTGGGGTTGGGGAACTTGAATGATTTGGATATTCCCGAATTTCTTAGTGGGGGAGGGGATGAAGAAGATGATATTGAGATTGACTTTGACTCGAATTCGATGACTTACATTAGAGATGTTGATCTCTTTTATAATAGTATTGCCTATGTCTTTTGATTTTAATGTATTATGATGATTGATGATTGAATGTTTGGACTTAAATTTGTAATGACTTTAATGTATTTGTGTGTTTTTTAGTTTTACGTTTCCGTTCCGTTTTACGTTTTACGTTTTTACGTTTTGCTCACCCTTCCCGTTTCAACGTTGACTCTACGTTTTAACAACATTGATAAGATCCCTTTTAATGAAGAAATTAAATTACAAAGTAGATCTTATATTAAGGACTAGAACTAGTTATGGTTTGTTTGTTGTATACTGTCAATATGTCCTTTTCCCTAGTGGAATATTCAGATATCTTCTAGCCCTTAATTAATGCATTGAATCATTTGATTTCCCTTGTGTTGTTTACAATATCTAACTTCCTTCTCACGGTACACAAGCACATGAATTGCTTCTATGTTTAAAATCTGCTGGCTGGTTTTTTTCATTTTGCATTAAAATTTCCTCGAGGGAAGCCAATACAGTTTTTTTTTTTTATTTATTTATGTTCTTCAGGTTATTGGTTCAGAAAGCATCGATGAGGTGGATCAGGCAACTCAAATCAGTAAATTCCTAGAAGGATACAGGGAAGGAAGAACAACACAGAAAAGACTCGATGGCCCATCGCTCTTGCGCGTGCTGACAAAATCTCCAGCCCTTAGAATCTTGTATGTCTTTATTGCTGTTATTGCAATATCGATGCTTGTTCTGATCTTTTGTTATGGAGATGATGAGCACCAGAGGGTACCAAGAGAAGACCAGGTTGTTCATGCTAGCAGCTCTGCCTTAGAGGCTAAAAGCAAAGAGTATAAACCAGAAGATAAAGAAGATTAAATTAACATTTCATTGACATAATAATTACATCTTGCTCTGCTTTAGGATTAAAAAAATAGTTCTCGGTATCAGGTAGATATCATTGGATGCAGTTTCAAAATTTTTGTGCAGTCCATAAAAATTATGCATTTTATTGATGTATTTAGGTACTTATTGCAATCATTATGGGTTTAGTTATGCTAAGATGTTCTAGGGATTTTAACTATCAATGTTGGTTATTATTTATTATTTTAATGTAAGACAAAGTTGATTTTTTTTGGAGAGATTAAGGAAACTAATTAAATTATTTTAAAATATTTTTATTTGTCATTTTTTCTCTAAATTATTTTTCCTAACTTATAAACCGATATATAATTTAAAGATACACATCATATGATATGATTAAGTGACTTATTTAACTTTCTTAGTATTTCCAAAACAAATCAACTCTGTCATATATTTAAGATCGGAATGAAGGGAGTACAATGGTTTTCCCCCTTACTGTGCTGCATAATGAGGCACTTTGGCCAAATTGAGTTGACTTGTGACTGTGTGAGTAAGCTTGAGCGAAGAAAAAAAGAAACATAGCACGAGTACTAAATAAGACGTTGGTTTTGTTGACCCTTTTGAAAACTACAGCACAAAATATAATAAGTCTTGTAGGAAAAAAAATTAGTTCAAAATATAAGAGTGTTTTGTTATAAGAACACAGATGTTTAACCCCAATAGGTTAGTAGATGATTTATATAGGATCTGTAATACTCTCTGTGATGTATATGAGCTAACACTGAAGAGAAGATGATTGTTCAGTGATGCTTATAAGGAAGACACTAAAGAATATCAGATGATTAATGTACTACACGAGAATGTGATTCACCAAAGGGGTGGGGTGTGTGCACAGTAAGACTGAATAGTAAAAGGATATGAATAGTATATGTGCACCTGATGGGTAATCTTCTATTTATAGGGATTACCTCTAGGGTTTCAGCCCTAAGGCCCTGTGTGCCTCCAACCTCTTATGCCTGCTCCACTATACTATCCATAATTATAGACATAGTTATAAGGTGATTAACATTTTATCTGATTATGGAAGGATTCTGTCATAAACTACTTTTACTGGGTCGCATAACATTAGACCCAATATATTGGTTCATAACAAAGAGGTTAGCATGATAATTAATTATTATTTTCCATACTTTTATCCCTGGCAGCTGACAGATAATAACTATATAGAGTATTTAAAAATTACATTCTTTAATTTAATCAGTATAAAATATATACTCAATTTTAACCATTCAAGACACATTAAATTTTTTAACCAACGTTCTTAAACCATGTCCTCATATCCTTTTGTTAAAGGATCAAACTTAAGATTATTCTACTTAAAGTATGTCCTAATAATCAATTTAAAAAATTTTGGAAAAAATAAATGTTTTAAAATTAAAATTACCATTAAGACGTTGATAATTTTTTTAAAACTATCACTGGTGTTTCCAAAAAATATAGTTTAATTATCTCTATATCACATGTATATTTTGAACCCGTAGCTTAAAAATATCTGACCTTCTAACTAAAAAAAATGGACATACTCAAAATTATCATTTTTAAAACTATTTTTTTGCCCTCATTTTTAAAAATAATTTAAATTTATATTTAAAGCAGCAATTATTTGTTGATAAGTGATAACCGTCGTGTCATTCACTTAAAAATAATTTCGGTTGTTGGTGAAGTGGCACTAATCCAATGGGCGATGGCCTATTGTTTTAAATCTGTGTGCGGATATGATTGAGGATGAGACAGAAAAATATACTCTTTTATGAAAGATATAAGACATGATTGATTTGTTTTGTTTTTTTTTTTTTGAGATATTAAGAAAATTAATTAAATTATTTTAAAAAATTTATATATATCATTTTTTAAAAAATTATTTTGCTTAACTTATAAACTGATATATAATATAATGATACATAATATATGATATGGTTAAATAATTTATTTTCCTTCCTCAATCTCTCTAAACAAATATTTTATATTTAGGACCGGAGAGAGTATTATTTACAATAATTTTTGTTATTATACTACTTTCGGTCCTAATTATAAGATGTAGATGACTTTTTTTGGAGAGATTAAGGAAGTGAAATAAGTTACTTAATCATTTCATATGTTGTGTTTTATTAGATTATTATACTATTACTAGTTTATTAGTCAAACTATTTAGTTTGAAGAAAAAAATAAAAATAAAGATACTCTAAGCTAATTTAATTAACTTTTTTAATCTCCCTAAAAAAGTTGACTAGATTTTATAATTAGGATTGGAGGAAGTATTACGCAAATAACATATGCAAATAATTGGTATAAATTTAATACAAACTTTACGTCACAATAAATTATGAGTAACAAATTTCTGGTGAAAAAATTAGTACCATAAAATTGTGATTTTGGTACAATAATAAATTATGAAAAATATTAATTATATATATATATATATATATATATATATATATATATATATATATATATATATATATATATACACACATGAAAAACTAGAAAAAGACTAACTACAATTCTCTAAATTGTTTACTTATCATTTAAGGGTGTTTGTTCAATTTATAATTCTCAACTTGTCTGTTTTTTTTTTTTTTAAAGCATTGTTTGAGATAAGAACAGAACAAGTCATATGTTCATCCTTAAACGGTTGTCATATTCCCGCAATTAAAGCTCATTACCAAATATCCAAGTGGTCCCACTTTCATCAATTAATCAACTTTATCTCGTTTCTCTCTTATCATTGGTTGATTAATTGATGATTAATCATTTTTTTTTATTAATTTCCCTTTCAGGTCTTACCTACATGACCAATTTAGACTAATCTAGTCCATTTGGCCGCGTCACATTCTGTTCTTTTTTTCTTTTCAACCACTTCACGAGAGTTGAGAAAATTAGGACTCATATTTTTTTTAAAAAAATTATTTATATGATAATAATATTATTAATTTTTTTTACGATGTTATAAATACTTAGTTGTTATTTTATTTTTTAGAACTAAGTTTCATAAAAACTTGAGCAAAAAGAAAATCCTAAAAATTAAAAACTTATAAATGATATTTCTTATTATATAACTATTCTTATTAATTTTGTGTTTTTTGACTTATTTTCTACTGATTGTTTTGTTCAAATCTTGTGTTTTATTTTATTGACTACTTATACTTTTTAAGACATATTTATAAGAAATGTTTTTAATTTTGTTGAATATTCTTATTAATTATCTGTAATTGTGGTATGTGGACCATAGTTTATATTTGATTATGACTTAGTGATGGTGTTTGTTTGTTGTAAGATTCATATCGTTTACACTTTAATTTTGACAACATTTATATGTTAAATTAAGACTTTCATTATTCTAATTTTGTTTCTTTAAAAAACTGAAAAAATAGTAAAAAGATTGTTAAAATAACTAGTACCTTGAAAGGCAGAACCTTAAAAAATGATTGTTTTTCTTTAACCGGGTCTAAAAAGACCGGCCACATGTATCATATTCATGTATCCATGTTCTTTGCAACATTTGGCAATTTTTTAATTTAAAAATTTATATAGAAATAATGGTTTTTTTTATTACAATAATTCCCCATTATTATAATGATGTTTTTGGTTTTTCTGACCAATACTGAGCTCCGTAATAACCATTGGGATAACAAACATTATTATCTGCAAAAAAACTGATTCGCTTTTTTCTTTTAAAATCTTCCTTTCTATGTCAAGAGAGCAATCAATTTGATACAAGTAGCAAGCGAGAGCATTACTGAATAGATGATCCATTTGATTTGAGACATGGAAGCTGATGTATCCATTCTTTAGTATTTTCTTTTGCTAAACCCTAAGTGGCAAACAATCCCGATCTTCCTCCGCCTCTTCTTTGGATGAGATTTTCCGAACAAATTTTGCTTTTTTTAAGTTCGAACGCTTGATTTGATGGGGACGATGAATCTTGTGTTTTTATTCTTATGTATGGCGGCTTCATGCTATATGGCGGTGGCCAAGGTGGTACTGATTGGGAATAACGTCACTCTATCCTTCGACGATATTGAAGCTAATTTTGGTAAGTTTGTTGGACTTTTTATTTTTTTGAAACTTTTTTCTACTTGGCATTCTCTTTGGGTTTGGGAATTCAGATGAGCTTGGAGTATGGATGCTTTCTAGTAAACTCGATGTTGTTGAAGCTGATTCTAGTTTGATTCCTGTGGTCTTGAGTTTTTGAAGTTTGAGCATAAGTAGGACTTTGGTTCAGCTTTATAGCTGGAAAACATTTTCAGCCGAAGCTTTTATGTATTGAATTTAGGATCTCATCTGAAAAGGAAAAAAAGTAGTAAGTTGACTTGTGGAACGAGAAGAAGAAGTAAGAAAATGAGGAAACATAAGCATGCTTTTGTGCATATTTATGTAAGAAACTACCTTTTGTGATGAAACTTGTTTAAATCATATGCACGTCGTTACAAAGCTAGCGCTATCTTCTTGTTTGTGTTTCTTGGGAAGCAAATGGAGAACAAAGTCAATACGTTGTTTTGTATGTGGTGTCTTTCTATCTCTCTCTCTCTCTATATATATCCATCCATCTTTCTGTCTCTTGACACGAAAGACATTTTGATTTCAGCTCCAGCGATGAAAGGTTCTGGAGAATGTGGGGTCTTGTATATAGCAGAGCCGGTTGATGCATGTACAGAACTGACAAATAAAGTTGAACCGCTTTCAAATGCAAGTTCACCTTTTGTTTTGATAATTAGAGGGGGCTGTAGCTTTGAAGAGAAAGTCAGAAGAGCACAGAAGGCTGGCTTTAAAGCTGCAATTGTCTATGACGATGAAGACGATGGCATCTTAGTTTCAAGTAATGACCAATTCCCTCATTTTGGCATTGTGTGATTTCATGTTCTTCCTAAAGTTGAAATTTCGTTACACATTAGTTCCTTTTCATACTTTAGAATTTTAATTTTCTTTGAAACTCAGTGGCAGGAAATTCAGGCGGTATAAAAATACATGCCGTATTTGTAACTAAAGCCTCAGGTGAAATACTGAAAAGATATGCTGGACTGACTAACATTGAAGTGTGGCTAATTCCAAGTTTTGAAAACTCAGCATGGTCTATCATGGCAATTTCATTCATTTCCCTACTAGCAATGTCAGCAGTTTTGGCTACTTGTTTCTTTGTCCGGAGGCATCGCGTTCGGAGAGAAAGACCTCAGTCTTCTCGTGTTCGTGAGTTTCATGGGATGAGTAGTCGCCTGGTGAAAGCAATGCCTAGTTTGATATTTACTGCTGTTTTAGAGGATAATTGCACATCAGTGACATGTGCAATATGCCTTGAAGACTATTGTGTTGGAGAGAAGCTCAGGATTCTGCCCTGCTGTCACAGTAAGTCCTTCCATTTTATTCCTTTCTCAGCTTCTATGTTTTCGTCAAAGTTGTTTCAGTTAGTTGGTCTGGTATGACTTAGGGAAACATTTTTGTGGTCAAAAGTGTTGTGTTGTTATTGTAGAATTTGCATATATTTTGGTGGGTAGAGTACCAACTCTTTTGTCTCTTGCTGCATATCTGTGATATTCTGCTACGCAGAGTAAACTTATGACAGATCATTACCTGCCAAATAAGGATGGTCGTGAAGCTGGTTATGGCTATCTTCCCAGCCATTTCTCTAAGGGTTCATTGAAGATTAAACATATAGTGCATACTGCATAGGATGGTCATAAGTTGACAACTTAATATGCCCTTTTCTTTTTATTTTTTCCGGAATTTTCTTCTGTTTACAAGTGCAATTTTCCAACTTTCATTCCTCTGGGATCTCTCCAGTGTTCTTGCTACTTGAGCATCACAAGTGGGATGTTATGTTCATGTTTTGGCTTCTTTCACTCTTTTGGTCCTCTTAATATTTTTGATTGTTTGAATTGCAGATGATCTTAGATGTTAGTTGGTGGCTGATGTGGAAGAAAGATAGGAAGAGGGAAGAAGAGAGGAAAACTGAGGATATAGAGAGGGAAGGGAGAGAAAGAAGATAGATAGGCTAGAGAGGGGGGAGAGAGGGTGACAGAGAGAAAAGAGATCCAACTCATTAGGTTCATCATCATCATCTTAGCTTACAGATTCTGGCCCTATCCTCTTATTTATATACTATACAGATTACCATAGAATCCCCTAAACAGACTCTCAATCAACTAACTGACTCTTAACTAACTAACCCTCAGTCTTTTACTATTGTTTACATAACATTGGCATTCTAGAACAGGCAAGTCTTAGTTGTTCTTGTGATACAATTGTAATTCCCAGATTGGAATAATGAGAAATTGTGAGATCTAAACTCATGAGTTAGCTTTTGTGGGGTGTTTCTCTTAAAGATTCATATCAGCTGATATTAGAGCCTTCCGTTACATCCTAGTTTGAGTCCTACCACGTAGGCGGTGGTGCCATTATTATCCCAGATCTAGAAAGTTAGCATGAAGTTGGCCTGCATGTGCTGGGTCTGCAAAGTGTGTTAGAATGTTGGAAACTAATTGCAAGGTACAAATATTGATCCTATGATGAGATTTTGACGTAGTATCTATGAGGACTTTAGGTTCTTCTCCTTCATGAGCTTACTTCTGGGGTCTGGTTCTCCCAAAGTTTCTTATCAGTCACCTACTGTTTGTATTTTTGTGCACTTGCTTGGACTTGTCTAGTTAGATTGATATCTTATAGGGTGCCTCAACGTTTTGTTTTATAATTCACCTGTAATTAAAAATCATGCTTTTTGGACATGGATACCGACTGTTACAGTTTTAAGAAATTTGGCGGAATATCAATAAATAAATTCCAAATATAGAGATTTTTTTAAGTATAGTTAATGTTTAACTTTCTTGAGTCTTTTGTGTTTCCCATTATGTAGAAAATTTATAATTTCCTAAAATGTTAGGAACTCCACTTATTGATCACCTCTGTAGCTCTCAAAAACTGGAAGGTATTAATTAATAATAAAAGGTAAGCGTATGTTAGGGAAAATGGCTAAGAAAGAGATAAAGGGGAAGAGAGAGGTATAAACAGAGGGAGAGAATCAGAGAATGCAGGAAGAAGAGAGACAAGAGAAAATGAGAATACATTGGGTTTCATTCATATGCCAATCAAATCTGGATACAATAGAGTTTGGGGTCTTATTTATATTCCTATGTCCCTCACCTACCCCAATGGCTACCATTCACCAACTAACTAACGAACTAACAAACTTCATATTATTATTCCATAACAGTGTATTTAAAAATAGGATGATATTGTTTTCAAAAATATTAAGCGAACATTCAATGATGTTATAGAGCAGGATCATTTGGTTAAGAATCTATTTAAAGATATGGTTTTCAATAGAGCACATTGGCATCGTGCGATCCATGTAGCTGACCCCATTTAGGGATAAGGCTTTGTTGTTGTTGTATTGTTTTAAAAAATATGCTTTGGTGATGATACTCTGAAGCTTATGCTTTCGGCTTTCTTTGTCCATACACTTGTTTTGTTAAAGTTGGGATTCAATTCAAGCATGCAGAGAATTAGTTGGTGTTAATTTAGAGAAGGGTTTTTTTGTTTTTTGTATCTTTTGGAAACATTTGGGAAGGGTTTGGAACACTTTTTTTTCCTCCTTTTTTGCATACAATGAAAAGAAATATAGGAACTTGTGATCGTCATTATGCAAACTTACTCTACCTAAATTCCTTATTTTGGCATGAATATCTTTCCTTTATCCCTAGAAATGTCTCTACATCCGTATTATAGTGCATCATCAACAACAACAACATCAAAGCCTTATTCCACTAGGTGGGTTCGGCTTCATGGATCAAACGAAAATTTCATTGAGAAACAGCAAATTGGAAATTGGGTGCATTTTTCCTAGTTGATGAAACAACAACCCATTAAGAAAATCTCGATTTTAGAAGAGTCCTAATCTTACTCCAAATAGAAGAAATTAATACAAGAACAACAACAACAACAACAACAAAGCCTTTATCCCACTAAGTGGAGTCGGTTACATGGATTGCATGACACCATTTAGGGATGAGCAAAAATCCTGGTGGTCCAAGTAATCTGATTTGATCCAGTCCAATGAATAAAAATTGGCCCGAAGCAATATTGGGCAGACCATACCGGACTGGTCTTCTCAGGATGGATCGAACTTTCGACTAAGGCCTTAGACCCCTTGGTTTGGTTCAGTCTGGCCTGAATATTGTTATTATTATTATTTTTTAAATTGCCATATTGTGTCACTGCCACACGCACACATAGTACACGCACACTCCATAGTGCACAACTCCACATAGTCACATACGCTTCAGCCTTCAGCAATCATTCACACATGATACCCATCATTGAGGACTTCCTTACCACCGTGGGAGTCTTCTCCATCGGTAGAGGCCCGCAATTTGGGTCTGAACTAGAGGAGAGAAAGATCGACTGGTGAAGGGAAGGGAGACTGCATTTTACCACCAAGGTTGCTGGAGATGAGACCACTGTCTCTCCAACTTTACCACCACAGCGTCGCGACTTGGAGCTCGTCTAGAGAGAGCAATTTCAAACGAAGAAGTAAGAGGGGATGGGAACATCATCTCACCATCGAGACCACCGTCTTTTTCATCCAACCACTATCACCATTAACTCGCCTTCATCACCGTCAACTCACCTTCACCGCCATCAACCTTTTTCTTCCTCCTGCCACAATTTAAGTTCATCTCCATCAAGATTCCTTCTCATTTCATGTCCAGAACTTCTTAGACATAAAAAAACACCAAATAGATCCTGAACTGCATGGACTAGTCCAGGCAGTCCATTGGACCGATCTAGTTTAGCCTGAGCTCGGCCTAGACCAGACTGGACCTCGGGTTGCCTTATATAGCCTGGTGTACTATCCAAACCAAGTCTCGGGTTGAAGCCAAACCTGATTTGGCTTGGTCCATGATCAACCCTAGCACCATTGTGTTCTGTCGAAAACCATATCTTAAGATATATTATTAACCAAAAGATCCCTATCTATGACCTCATTGAGCGTTCGTTTTGGCCTTCCTTGACCTCATTTTACAAGACTCCATACTGCTTGATCACCCCTCCTCATCGGAGCACTCGATGGTCTTCATTGAACATGTCCAAACCACCTCAAACGACTTTCTATCATTTTTTCTTCAATAAAGGGCACTCCAACTTGTTCGCGTATGAGTATTACAAATCTTGTCTTTTCTTGTATGACCATATCCATCTCAACATCCTTATCTTGGCTACCCCCATTTTATGTTCATGTTGTCCCTTTAAAGCCCACCACTCAAACACTCACTACCATATAGCATTGCTGGTCTTGTAGCAATGTGATAAAACTTTCCTTTTACCTTATTAGGTACTTTCCGATCATAAGTAACTTCAGTAGTTTTTCTCCATTTATACCATATAGTTTGAATTTTGTGATTAACATCTCCATCAATTTCACCATCTTGTTGTATAATTGATCCTAAATATCTAAATTTTGTCACTTGTGGAATGACCCCCCCCCCCCAAAAAAAAAAAAAAAACTTCCACTTCACTTTTACCTTGTCTCTTATCAAAATTGCAATGCATATATTCAGTTTTACTCCTACGCAGGCGAAAGCCCTTCAATTTCAGAGTCTATCTCCATATCTCAAGTTTGTAATTAATTTTCTCCCTGAATTCAGCCAATGGAATTATACTATCTGCATAAAGCATGTATTTAGGGATCTCCTCTTTTACAGGTTCAGTTTGAACATCTACCACTAGGTTTAACAAATAAGGGCTTAAAGATGATCCCTGATGTAGGCTAATCCTTATAGGAAAGTCTTTTGTAACACCTCTAGGCGTTCTAACATTGGTTGTAACCCCCTCATACATGTCCTAAATGGCTTTGATATATGCATCCCGCACCCCTTCTTTTCCAAGGTTTTCCAAAGTTTTGGCACAGGCTGATACGCTTTTTCCAAATCAATGATAACTATGCAAATCCCTTTCTTTGCTCCAAGACTTTTCCATTAGCCCCCTTAAGAAATTAATAAAATGAAGAAAAAAAACTGCATGAGAGCCCAAAAATCTCATTGCACATTTATATGAATCCCATGAGGATTTCTGAGTGTCATAATTAAGCTTCTTTTACGTATCTAATCCTATAAAATAAAAAATGTTGGGGCATGTAGAGAAGGCTTGCTAACTTTCTCTGCTTTAAATTCTAACCTGGATAACTACATACTTCCTAGTGGTGCACATGCAAATACAATTTTGGTTTCTATCTTCAGTTTTAGATAAATTTAAGCTGAAAAATAAGTACTCCTCTGCCTGGTTGTTTACCCAACTTGCTGGAAATACCTCGTGATACAACAAGGCAACTATTCATGAAAAATGACTTAGTTGGCCTGGGCATTTGCTATAGGTCAATTAAGTTTAAAGCAAATGAAGGACATATATAGGGTGTTGGACTTGAGACAGGGATATGAAATTGATTATTGTGATAGGAAAGTTGTCGAAAGAAGGTTTAGGGAAGAAGAAGATAGAGGCTCTTGACAGAATTATTGTCCTAGTCTTTCATTCATGCACAATCAATCTGAACATAACATCCTTCTTTTAGCCAAGCCTCATATATAGGATAGAGACTTGTGACTCACAAGGGAAATCCTAACTGTCATAAGTCATAACTAATAACAGAAATAACTAACTACTCCTAACTGACCTAACTACCTAACTAACCGTAATACTATCCCTCGGCCTCATAGCATTAGTTTAGCCGTTTCCTACTTAACTAAGTGGCCTCATAGGATTAGTTTAGTGTGGCATAAGATATATTATCAAATTTCACGCATTATATATCAATACTCCCCCCTTAAAGAACTTTGTGGCGGCAAGCGAGGAAGAGAAAATAAAAGTGGCGCTGAGCATGAAGACGTTTCAATCCCAGACTCCATCACACTCGACATCTGCGGCCCAGAGCCAAGAATCCTGAAATCAAATGCCTTCGCATCTGTTGTCAGGTTACTATTCTTTGCTGCACACGATTCGTTTCGGTTAGACCCAAGGAGATTCCGATTCGGTGTGCCTTGAAGGTTGGCGGGTTCGAACCTTAAAGACCCAATAACACCAGATGCAGGCCTCGGATTCTTCTCTGTTTCTGGGTTATGAGAAGCTAAGATAACCCCACGTGTCCTATTTAAAGGTCTCAAGAGGGAGCCACAATTGTTCCATGTCGACGTTCTTGGTATGCTTATACTGTTCAAAGGCCCTCAAAACGGACCTGCAATGCTTGTTTGTACTTTTGCCAAGAAATCTGCCTGCCCCCTTCTTCCTCCTTAAGGGCCAGATGCCATATGTAGGTCCTTTCACCAAGATTCTCTTTTGCCAACCGGACCTTCCAACTTTCTGGTGTATTATCATTTTCAAAATACCGTTCACACTGGTAAATCCAACCAAGAATGTCAGTTCTTTGAAAACTTGGAAATTCCATCTTCCTTAATCTGGTTGGTGGCATGTATTCATCGGCCCTGTGTTCTGGGTCGATGGTAGAATCTGAAATCACTGCGATGCAGTCCTACATTTTCTTGCATCTCTTCTCCTCGCCGGCGAGCATCCTGATCGGCTATTAACATTGCTAACTGGGCAGAGATGGCTTGAAGAGTTTTCTAGATTGTCTGAAAGCAAACCTTTGCAGAGTCCGTCATGGCAGCGGCTGCATGTTGAGAACTGGTTGCCGATGGACGCTCTTGACTGTTCTTGGGTGTCTGTTTTTAAGTTTCTTGAGTGACTATCGAATACAGAATTGAGCCGAGAAGAATGGCTTTGGACTAATTCAAGACTAGTAGAGATGACAGCGGGGGAGCCGATGATGACTCGCTCTGATGCCACTAATAGATAGGTTGTAGAAATTTAGAAGAATTGGGGGAAGAAGAGGGAGACACATATCACTGTGCACTTTCATTCATTCATCATAACAAGCATAGCATATAATGAAGAGTCATATGCCTTATATAGGCAACACCTCAAAACCCATTAATCCAAAATGGTTACTAACAACTAACTAAACCACCCCCCCTTACTAACTAATATATTCTCTACACCTTACATATCATATTAGAGGGTTGATAAATCAAATGCCCCTCTCATCCAATAATCTGAGTGCCCCAGGTGGTTATTTGTTTATGTGTACCTTTTGGGCATGATCTCAATGGAAATTTGGAAGACCATCTTAATCTTTCTTTAGGAACACATAGTCTGGATTTGAGCTTCTTCTGTTGATTCTTGTAATTTGATGATCCATTATTTTATGTATTATTTCTTGTTCAATAGTGTGATACAAATGCATTACATGCATATGAAAATATGATTTGGCTACGTAGATTAACCAAATTGTATTTCTGATCACTTCTTGGCAGAGTTTCATGCTGCTTGTGTGGATGCTTGGCTCACTTCATGGAGAACCTTTTGTCCAGTTTGTAAGCGTGATGCAAGGACTGGTCTACCTGATCCTCCACCTTCAGAATCCACGCCTTTGCTTTCATCTGGCGCAGCATCTGCAGCATCCTCTGTAGCGTCATCTCTGAGATCATCATTTGCATCATCTGCTGCAATACAAATTGGCCGGGCATCGTCACGGTCCCCATCTGTTTCTCGGGACCATTCTGTGGCTAGTACTCCCTACGTTCAGCCATCATTTAGGTCCCTTCGCCAATCTCCTTTCATGAGTGTCAGTCGAAGCTCAGTAGATATTAGGAACGCATCCCAAAGATCTCAAGCTTCTCATATGAATTCTCCACATTCTATGGGGTACCCATCAATGTCATCAATGAACTCAAGGTACTTGTCTCCACATATTCGAAGCCCGAGCAATGTTTCAGTAAGTCATCTTGGTTCTTCTAGTCATCATCAACACCCACTTCGTTATAGCGGGTCAGCTGCGAGTTTTTCTCCATTTGCTTCCGCCCAGTCCCTTCCAGAATGCTGAGTTATTGAACCAGATTTTGGTTTACAATTGTGGGGTCTGCACCGCATTTGCAGATAGTCATGAAGAAGAGACATGAAACAACATTTGCAAATTCTCATGTCCTCTGTCCACTAAATGAGATAGTTCGTTGCCATGTTACGACCAATGATCTGTTTCCATCCCATGTTGTGGTCACATCTGGCAATCAATTTCTTCATGCTGAGGTGTACACTACTGTAACATCAATGTGTGATGTTTGTTTTATTCTGGTTGATGTTTTTGCATTTTCAGGTTGATGTGGTTGCCTAAGTCATAATGGGTTGATACTCCCCATGTCATATTCTTGGTTTTCAAAAATATAGTTTAACTGCTAACATGAGAAAAATGTATGGCCTGTACAGAAAAATCGCTGTTGAATTAGTTCTGTATGTTCTGATTGTTTAATAGTTTTCTCAGCTGGGCTCTCTCTCTCCTCTCTTCTCCAATGTGTTACTAAAACACCCCACCTCTTAATTTTTTCGTGGGCCTTTTTGTATCACATATATTCACCATCTTCTACATTATCACATGCACCTGGACAGAACTGGAAGGAAATCACCTGCAAAGAATCTTGTTCTGAAATGGTGGTAGGGTTTGTGATTCAATGAAGTTTCCGAATGATGTCAGGTTAAAGTGATTCATGGAGATTTGTTTGTATAGAACATGGAGTTGTAGTGATGATAATCCACATGAAACCTATAGGTGGTTATAAGTCTATATGCCGGCAATCGTTGTTAGTCTTGAGCCCTAGTAAAGATAAATTTATTTTGGGAAAATTACGCGTAAGTCCCGAGGACGGAAAAAAATTACAAAAAAGTCCCTTGAAATCACAAAATTACACAGAAGTCCCAATAGATTTTTTTGATATTATTTGTATTAACAACAGGAAATGCATGTATTTACAACAGGAAATGCATATATTTACAAAAACATTTAAACACCTGAATATTTACAACAGAAAAAGTCATATTTACAACAGGAAATGCCCATATTTACAACAACATTTAAACACCTGGATTTTAAACGTAGAGAGATCATTTACAACAAGAAAATGTTAGATTTACAACAGGAAGTGATGTATTTACAATAAAATTTAAAACTTAACCATTTACAATAGGAAATGCATGTATTTACAACAAGAAATGCATGTATTTACAACAACATTTAAACACCTGAATTTTGAACGTAGAGAGGTCATTTACAACAGAAAAATGCTATATTTACAACAAGAAGTGTTGTATTTACAACAAAATTTAAAATCTGACCATTTACAACAAGAAATGCATGTATTTACAACAGGAAATGCATGTATTTACAACAACATTTAAAAACCTGGATTTTGATTCCATATAAATAATATCAAAAAGTCCTTTGGGACTTCTCTGTAATTTTGTGATTTTAAGGGATTTTTTTGTAATTTTTTTTTATCCTTGGGACCTACGCGTAATTTTCCCATTTATTTTCCTTTCCCCCTCTTGTAACTATAGGACTAGATAACTACTCTATATTCTAAGTACAACTTATAATGATGACGAAGAATTTGGTGAGGTGCCAGTGAATGAATGTAATCTTCAAAAAGTTTTAATTACAAATGAGTAGGATGAATTTGTTGTCTTTCTTTTTTCTTTTTTTCTTTTTAACTTGTGATTGTATGTTGCTTATTTGTTATGAGATTATTTGGTGATTTCATTTCTTCCTTAAGATTTTAGTAATTCCACATCTATATAATATAAAGTGGGAACAATTGAAAGAAATACAATTAATCTAATTAATGTGAGTTATTGGGCATGGCAAAATTTCACTTTTTTGATATAACTCAATTATATTACTAATTGTTCTTATTCTAATGTTACTTTTCCATTAGTTTTCATTTTTTTTAATAATATGAAGGGTTTTCCTTTTCGAGGCTTAGAGCGCATAGAGTTTTCACCTCTCTCAACAAATGTGTTTCCTAGGATTTGAACTTGTGTTCTTCTTCTTACGGAAGTGAAGTCGCTTACCACCTCGACCAACAAATTGTTGGTTCTATTAGTTTTCATTTGATTATATCTTTCTTCACTTTCGTACTATCCAAAAGTCAAATCATAATGTTAGTATAGTACAACAACAAGTCTTATTTTATTTCACTGGGTGGACTTAGCTACATGAATCAGACAATGTTTTTTTATCCTGATTTTAACTAAAAAGTTACATTCAATGATTTCATTGAATGTTTATCTTTGTGCTCTATCAACAGCATTATCATACATATCTAAATTAGTTCTAATTTAAGTTCTTGTGTTCATTTTTCTAAATTATGATTTATTTTTCACTTCTTAGTCCATTAAATTAAATTATCAATTCAATTCTATAACAACCCCATGAAGTGCAGTAGAAAAGTAAATATAATTTAAAACAACATAAAAATAACTATGAAGTTGAAATCTTACAAAGAAGAGTTAAAGAGTTCAAAACAGTCAATTCTAATTAGGTGAAATCCTTACAGCTAATTGTCACTATTGATATTTGAGGCTCCCAACACTGCAAGATTTTTGGGATCTAAACGAAGAATACATTATGTATTAAATAATCATAATTATTTAATACACCTTTTGTTATTAGTTTTAAAGGGAATACACCTTATAAAACCTTTTGTTATTAGTAATATAATCATAATTATATGACAATAAGTTCTTTAAACATTGCCTGCCTTCACAAATAAGTTTGTGTCTCTGCAGCATCCTTTAATGTCTCAGGAGACTGGAAAATGTCCCTTCTTAATTATTCTTTTAAATATATTTTCATTATTAATTAAATGGATCTGTCAGCTATAAATTGAGAATATGAAATGAAAATGTCAACTTTTTTTTTTTGCTCAAACAAAAAATGTCAACTTTTACTTGAAGCATTTTAAATAGTCAACATGAGAGATCGGGATCGATGCGAATACTTTAGCTTATAACGCTGACAAGTGACCTATATAATTAATTATAATATTTAAAATGATGATGGTAATGTGATTGCTTCCTGATTGTAACCTTCTTATATAAAATAAATAAATAATTTCAATGATATCAAACTTACCACAAACCAAATTCAAAGATAATTAATAGAAATAATACTAAATTGCTCACCAACAAAGTCATTATATATGAGCAGTAGTATTTTTTTTTTGGTATCCCACCCGGTTCATCAGAACCTGCGGTTCTAACTAATCTGGATTCGGGTTCTACAATGGCAAGACGACCCTCCCAACAGTGGTAGCTCCATACAAGGCAGATTACAAGTGTGTTACCGCAGCTCGAACCCTAGACCTCTTAAAGAAATCCAGCGCCACATTCCATTGAACCAACCACCTGTTGGTTGAGCAGTAGTATTTAAAACCATGATTATGTAAGTAATAAATCAAATTATTACCAACTAGATCAATATTTATTGGCCCAATTATAATTTTGACTTACTCTTATTTTAAACAAATGCATTTCCCTTTCAAATTTAGCTAAGCCATGGGATAAATTACATTTACTGACCCATAAAATAAAATATTTAAATATAAAGTTCTAAAGAAGTTAGGAATATTTTAGAGACTCAAATTATTATTAAATTATTTCCAAAACTAACTGTCAAGTGTCAACATTAGAAAATACTAATATATTGAAAATATTTATAATTTTAATATTAAAATTTCACATAAGATTCAATAATATTTTTGGCTTTCAAAAATAAATTTCATTGAACTTAAATATTTTAAAAAAATTATCAAAATCATTAATTATTTGGCTAGTGTACATTTGGTCATTTCAATTTACATCAAGTTTTAATTCAGTCTCTTAAGTTTAAGAAAGTATATTTTCAGTTCTTTAATGCTAACAATATTAATCTTATTAACAGAGCATGCTAATTCAATAATTATAAATGGTACCTCTCCAATTAAATGCTGATAGAACATGTTTAACATTTAATTAATATTTTTTATATTTTAAAAGATGAGTTGTTGATATTGAAAGTTTTTTTTAGATTGTATTTTTTATTATGTTTTATTTTAAATATTTTAATTTACAAATTTTAATTAAAGATGTCAATATTTATTTCTTGGTTCACCATTTAAATTTGTTGACTTAACCCTTATTATTAATAAGACTAACGATGTTGACATTAAAAGACTAAAAATATACTTTATAAATTTAATGGACTAAATTAAAACTTTGATGTAAATTTAAAAGACTAATATTGTGTATACTTTAACCAAATTATTTTAAAGATCAAAATTATAATTAAAATTTTATGGGGACATCGGACATCCGATCAACTTTTAGTAAATTTACTACTAAATTTAAGATAATTATAACTTTAATTAAATTTGTAATACTTTTTAGAAAATTTCTATAGTAAGTTGTTTTTGACATTTTTTACAAAATTCAGTGATAAGTTATCTCTGGAAACAAATTTTTAATGTTTATGAACTAATGTTTTCTGTTGATATACAAAAAGTATTAGATTGTACTCCCTCTTGTCAATTACATAAGGTGTCTTCTAGAAAAAAAATTCTTAGTCGATAATACTAATTAATTTCTTCGGTATTAAATATATGACAAAATTTGTAGTGAAAATCTTACTATAAACTTTATAATATATTTAAGACCGGAGGTAGTACCATTTTCTAATATTGATGGTACTTCCGTACTAGTACAAATTGGATATTGATAAAGAGAAGAAAGATGAGACAAATTTAAATAAAGCTAAAATTTTAAAAAATTAATTTAAGATAAATTTAGCAAGTTAGCCTTTCTAAATTTGCGTGGTTTAAAATGATAAATAAGTAGGTTTATATGACGAATACCTAATCTGTTATATTAAATACTGTGAATTCTCAGTCAAAATGAATATAAATTCTTTAAGTAGAAATATTAAGCTCTACGATTAGTAAATCGAAGATGATTATACTCCTTGACTAATTGTAATCATTTTGTTACGCAAAGGCCTAACAAAGTCGAAGTGTTGGTGGTAGAAACCTAGTTCAGTGCTCGAGGAAGGAGGGTTGGTTGATATATATATATATATATATATATATATATATATATATATATATATAGAGAGAGAGAGAGAGAGAGAGTGTGTGTGTGTGTGCGCGCGCAGTGGCGGAGCCAGGATTTAAAGTTTGTGGGTGCACAATTAGTGGTGGGATACGGGGGTTCGGGGGCAGCGCTCCAGAATTTTTTTCTTTAAAGAAGAATAAAAGGTAACTCACTCCTTTGTAAAGTTTAGAACTAGAAATGAGGTTCAATTGAAAAGTATTTCCAAGGAAATCAATTTAAATAAAACAATATACTCTAATCCCATGGCATACCTAGATGTTACATAATCAAATTCCAAAGCAACATGCAAGGAAAAATTATTATGATTTGTCATATGTGATAGGATATTAAAAAGTCAAATATCAATAAAGGAGCATAACAAGAATTGGTAACCTTATTTTAGTTGAGCAAGAATCGGCACCTTCTCCTACAGTAGATGCTCTGATATGCAATATCAGGGCCTGAAAAACCAAAAAGGAAAAAAATAGAAGAAGGAACAAAAAAAATGTTAGAATTATTTTTGTTCCAAGCAGGAGCGGACCCAGGAATGAAAATTAGGGGGGCGAAAATTACATAATAAAACCCAGTGGAGTAAACATTTGAAATTAGGGGGAGAAAATTACAGAATTAGACCCAAAGTTTTTGAACATTATGATTTAACCTCATAAATATTTCAATATTTTTATTGTAGTCCCTCTATGAGACTTTTTAATAGGGACTAAACTAAAAAAATTGAAACTTTTATGAGGCTAAATCATAATTCTAAAAAATTTTGGGTCAAGTTTTGTAATTTTAGGGGGGCGGGGGCCACCCCTAGCCCCCCTTGATTCCGCCCCTGGTTCCAAGGACCAATGCCATGAGAATTACGCTGAGTTGAAGGTTCAAGGCGCTGAAAGGAATGATTTGCACATTGTGAAAGATCCTAAATCTTATAGAGGATTGGGAAATTTGCATTTCTCATTGATCTAAAAAATAAGATACATCCAAATATATACAAGAAGGGAAAAAGACAAGAGAATAAAGGCACTGTGAAAGATCCTAAATCTTACAGTGGATTGGAGGAAGCAACCGTGATAGACGAAGAAAGTGTAGACGGATGGTAGACGAGAGACCGAGAGAGATTTAGGTTACAATTTTATCTTTTTTCATATATATATATATATATATATATATATATATATATTATTAAAAAAAAACTGAAATTTACGTCTGCACTTGCGGGCCTAGGCCCCAACATAGCTCCGCCTCTGTGTGTGTGTGTTAACCAAGGTCATTAAACCCAAACTGACCATTGAACTGATCGAGATACTGGGTCAAGGGTTAGTGTGTTAGACCAGAATTAAACTGGAGTTAACCCAAGGTCAAATTGGTAAAAAAAGTGAATATTTTAGAGTTATTAGTATGAAATTGTAAATAATTTTTTTTAAAAAAAAAAGTGGACCGGGTTGATGCCCGGACCAGACCAATTTACTAACCAATTCTTAAAATTCATTTAAAATTTATATGAAGATGGTTTTTAACTGCATTTTTCAATTACCCAAATATTATGAAAGAGCCTTATAATTCATCATGGACTTAAAAAGGTATTAAGGAATACTCCAATTTAATTGTTCAAAGGCTTAAATGGAGAGTCGCCCTTCCATTCCTCTTAACCACTTCCTCTAGTGGCCTATGCAGTAGGATCAAGTTGCCTCGATGAACATTCATCATGTAGCTCTTTGGATACCAATATCTTGGAACATGCCACTTCTCATGTCTCTTTAATTTATCAAGCAGACACCGTAGCCGCTATTGCCCAAATCTCCATTTCTATCTTGAACGGTTCTGATAACTTGACATTGTGTGGTAGTGCTTCTTGCTCTTGCTTAGTGAAAGATGGGGTTGATTCTCTTTTAAGTGATCAAAACACTCAAGTCACTGATCCATTTTGGAAAATTCAGCTCCTTACGAAGCCCATTCTTTTCAAATGGAAATTGTTGAATAATGCTATTAATTCTATCATGTAATATTCTCACATCACTTGCATTCTCCTAGTCTATGTGTACTTGGATGCGATAATGAAGAAACTCTCTATTTCTCGTCTTTTAGCTAGATCCTTTGGTTTGGTAGTGTATAAATCAGAATTCTCATTTATGATTTTTCTGAATTTAATTAAGAGCTGGATGAAGACAAACTTAGAGGGTGTTTGGAAATCTCCAAAACCTAGGTTTTAGAAGCTATTTTACGTAAGCCAAGACAAAACTCCTCTCACTTACTTACCTCGTATATCGTAAAAGCTATTCTCCAAAAGCTGATTTAATACAGTTACATAAAAATGGTCAACTTCACATGGTGTGTCAAATCGTATCCCTGTTCAATCATATTTGGAGAAAGCTCAATCTTGTTCTTCATTAGGGAAAATCAATCTCTCCAATGGGTATGATCCAAGAACTGATTCGCATATAACTTCTTTTACAGCTTTAGCATTCTCATCTAATGACAGGAAGAAACAAGTTCCCTCTCATCAAGTTAAGGAGGCCTTTCATTATAATCCTGAAGTTTGGGATTTGGTCTTTTATAAATATAAAAGGCATCATAAGCAATTTTGCCATGGGATTATTTACTACCAAGGATCAACCTTAAAAGAATTCCTTAGGAGAAATTAGTATGCACCCAGTATCGCCTTTCTATCTAAATGCTTCAAACTTCTATTTTTTGGAGTTTAAATTTTGTTATGAAAACATCTAAAACCATGCTACCACTCTCTGTTTACCGTGTTAATAGATGTTTCTTGTGTCTCCCATTGATTCCTCTCATTTGAACAACATCACGTGGCAGGAAATTACTCTCTCTGTTATATGATTTTCACTTTCTTGGTGTTAAGACTATTTCCTATCAATGATTTCGTCTTTCTTTTACTTCTTCATCATTAGAGTCTCTTACTATTTATAATATCTAAAACACTTCTAATTCGTCCTAAATATAAGACAAAGTTTGTAGTGCAAATTGAACTACAAACTTTGTCTTATATTTAGGACCGGAGGTAGTATCATTTTTTTTATTTTAAAAAAATTTTTAAATGCATTTTTTCTTAAAAACAGTGTTAATTAATTATGAGATAATGTAATACCCTAAAATCTGACTTAGGGAAAATATCATAAATGAGTAAATATACCTATTGAAAATAGGTGAATATGAGGTTTCAAACACCTTGTATTGGGTTTACCATGTTGTTAGGGTAATTTCCCTTGAAAAAAGATAATTTGCAATTAGGTCCCTAAGACGTTTGAAAATTTGCAAATAGGTCCCTAAATACATTATGGGTTATAAATACCCTGTAAAAGCTATAAAAGAGGCAAGTAAAAATCTATTTGAAATAGGGAAGGATATTGTCCCTAATTTAGGTAATTTATTAAGTTACAAACTTGGAGGAATTGTAGAAGAACACTCAAAAAGTAAGGAAATGACTGAAATACCCCCGTAAATGCTAAGATAATGCAGGAAACATGAAAACAAAGATGTCAATACAAAAGTTATGAGGCAATGAGGCATGCTAATTAAGAACATTATTAACTAGTGATAAGAAAGTAATTAAGTAATTATCGGCTAATTACTTAAGCATAAGCAAAGGAAATTCATGAATAATTGTGTAGAACCCTAAAATTAGTGGTTTTTTGTTTAAAATGAGTAAAAATATATTTTCTAATTAATTGGAAAGTTTTGAGAAAACTGGATGAGTTTAGGCATTTTTAAGCCTAAATGCAAGAATGGACCAATGGGAAAATTATGTAAAAATTATGTAAAAATAATTATTTAATTAATTAAATAATTAAATAAAAAAACGAAATAAAAAAATGGGCAGAAAAAAAAAGAAAAAAAAAAAGAAATTTAAGTTATATTATTATATAATATAATTAATTAAAGTTATATTATTTTATAATATAATTAATTGTAGTGAATAGTAATGGAATAAATAGGAAACGGACCCTATCTAGAGATCTAGGAATGATATTTCCAAAGTCAAGGTAAAATATTGATCAGTGAGTTATTACCTTTCGTTAGACTCTTCCGGAAGTTAATTCTGACGTCGATTGAGCTTTTTCCTAATAAGACGAAATAGGGGAAAATGCAAATAGGCATATTTTTGGATATGAAGAAAATAAATTCTAACTCAAGATCTAGGAATGAGTTTGAATTTATCTGAACATAGTTGGAATCAGTGGATTTTTTTGAAGAAGTTGATGATTTCAGAAATGCGTTCTGAAACCGGACGCGTTTGGACACGTTTTTCGAGAAAACTTCAACTGGACTGTTGGAACCCTGTAAGAGACCAAAATCTAAGTTAAATTAGATATTATAGATGAGGAAGAGAATATCTTCAAAGTTGTAAATCCAAAAGTTTGAGGTTTTTCCGAAATTACGCGAATCGGGTACCGATCGGGGAAATCTGCCAGACAGGGCATAAAGTGAGCAAGAGTCACCATTCTTGGAACCACTCCAAAGCAGCCACATCACCCCTTATTTCGACCAAACAAGCTTCTATGGACAAGGATTTAACACCATTTAACATTGATTTTCCATGGTTATGATCAATTTGGAAAATGACATTTAGGTCCCTAGAATTTTCTATAAATAGAAGTGCTTGCTCTTCATTTCTCACATTTATTTGAGAGCTCAAAACAGAACCTAGAGAGAGGATTCTAGAGAGAGAAGCTCTGGAAAAATTTTGCAGAAGTCTTCAACGGGTAAGTCCTTCGGTCTTTAGCTCTTTAGTTCGGTAGTTAGTAGAATTGTTAGATAGATTTAGTAAGTAGGGAGTGAGATTTCTACTATTGTTTTTAGGCCTCATTTGCATTGAAAAATGCCTGACGAGGTAAAAACTTGGTAGGGATCGAGTTCCTGAAAAGTTGGAGTTGTAAGTAGCGAAGTGCTGGCGAAATTCCGCCAATTAGGGGTCAGGGGTAAAATAGTCATTTTTGACTAAAATGTGTCAAAAGTTAATGAATGTGATATTATCCTTATAGGATATCTGTGAGCACGTACCGCTGTCGTAACGCTGTCAATTTTCCGTTTTCCGTCAGAAATACCGACGACCGTCAACGAAGGTACGTTCGCGTACTGTAACACTAACTCTGATGGATATAGTATACGTGTATGTGATGTGTGTATGGTATGATGGTATGTGTATATGTGATGTGTTGTTAGAATGCGTATTATGTTAGAAAATAACTGTATGCATGCTGGGAGCGATATAGTTGTAGGGCTGGGAGCGATACATCTGTAATGCTGGGAGCGATACATCTATAATGCTGGGAGCGATATATCTGCATGCTGGGAGCGTTACATGTGCATTGGTTGGGTGTGGTTTATTTGTTGTGTTGATGTTGTTGTGTAACCATATGTGTGTCTGTATACATGAGGTTAACCGTTACCTGAGATCCGGTGCGGATCTCAGCTCTTAACATAGCATCAGGCTCCGGAGGACTGAGGACCGAGGAAAGAGGCAAGCAGCCCGAGTAGAAATTCTGTTTGAAGACTTCCTTTCGTTGCTCCGGCGGAAGCTTTTCTTTTGTTGTTCCAGTGGAACCCTTCCTTTCTGTTATTATATACTTTTGAAACACACGGTTATTGTACTGTTGTTGTATCCAGCCAGACTTACGGTACTTTATATATACATATCAGTTACTCAATTGCTCCGTTGCTCTATTCTGATCATTTTGAAATGATGTTTGATAAAAAAAAATTTATACTGCTTTTAAAAGTTGGGATGTTACAGATAAGCTACATCTAGCACCTCAAAAAAATTTCTTGGTAGCACTCAATATTTTAAAGTCATTTTATGTCCATCTAGCATTTTAAATAAAGTATTTTTTTTATAGTACTCAATGTCCAAAAATAATTTTTGGGGCATTTAAAACCCTAAGATATTTTTCCAAATTAAAATTTACTCTCTCTGGTCCTTAATGTAAGACATATTTACCTAATTTGATTAGATAGATGAAGTTAGTTAAGTTAATTTATATGTAATATATTTTCTAAAACACCTTAGTCATCTTCTTTAATTCCCTTATTTCCTCTCCTCCTTTGAGGTTTGAGGAAACATCAATAAAGATAAATTAAAAAAAGATTCACAGATATAAAAATATCTCTTATATTTTAGATCAAGATCAACTTCCTAAATAACCTTATATTATATTAAGGATTGGAGGGAGTATTAACCTTCCTTTTAGTTCTTTCATTCAGCAAGCAAGACCTTACTTATATTCGTACAAAGTTACACTTAAACGTGAACATTTAATTTGTTACTCTCTCATGTCTTTAATGTAGAACTTAATTAGAAAGATGATATTGTTAATAAATATAAGACATATTTCACAATTTTATCCATTTTTTCAAATTAGACATATTGACATCGTTTCAACAATAATCAAGTAGGAGGAACAATGAGGGAATTAACACTAAAACAAAAAAACACTTTTTAGTAGTGGTTAAGTTGTAGTAGTTACAAAAAACGTTACAAAAATAAGGATTTGTAGAGGTTTTGAGGCAAACCGCTACAAATTTGCAATGGTATAACTCGTACCAAATGGCGTGCTAGTAAGCCGTGGTAATTTGTAGCAATTGGATCATCTAAACCGCTACAAAATATGACGTCAAGTTGGCGCCACAATTGTAGCGATGACTTAGTAGTAGTTGGATCATATAAACAGTTACAAAATGTGGTGCCATCTTGATGTCATGTCCAGTTGCAGTTGGATCATATAAATTGTAGTGGTGACTTAGTAGCAGTTGGATCATATAAACCTGTAAAGATTCTTGGGTACTTTCTTTTGAAGCCGTGGTCGTAAAGACTATTTATATCGTCTAAAATAGCTAAGAATATGAGGTGACATGAAATTAACAAGAATCAAGAACATCCACGAGATGTAGAAGCTTGGAAAACATTCTATTCAAACTTTCAAGCTTTCACAGCTGATCCTATAAATGCTCAAATTGCTTTAGCGAATGAAAGTTTTATAATCCATTTGGGAACCTTAGCACAAGTTACAGTATTTGGTTGGTAGTCTTAGTTCCATACAATTTCTGCCCTTGGATGAGTATAAAACGTTGTAGTGGTTTTGTTGACATGCGTAGCGGTTTCAAAGAACCGTTATAAAATCATTTACAACAGTGTATTTTGTAGCGGTTTGCTTATCCGCTATCACTGACATTTGTTAGAACCACTACAAATCCTCCATTTTAACTACTACTAAAAGACAATTTTTTTGTAGTGTAAGGAAGATGATTAGGGAGTTTTAGGAAAAATATTATATTAATTAATTTAATTAGCATCATTAATCAAATCAAATTAGTTAATTAGATATTACATTAAGAACTAAAAGAGTATAACATAATTATTACAAGTTTACAACCCAACTTTGCCACCTCCTTGCTCATAGGTGAAAGGCGAACCGAAAGGATGAGGTGAACAGATGGTTCGGAGAACTAAAGGATAAATATATTGAATCAACATTTTCTATTAATGAGATGAACGTTGCTAAAATTAAGGTACCAAAAGTCTACTTTATAAAGTTAATGAACTAAATTAAAACTTAAGAGAAAATTAGAAGACTAAATGTATATTTTAGCCATAATAAAATTAGTTAAATGATTTATTTGTAACGTGTCATCAGTGTCCCAAAAACACCTCCTTTAATTATTATATTACTCTTGTTTATAGAAACTCAATCTATTATGTGCAATTAATAGAGTTAGTTTGAAAAAAAAAAAAACTTGAGAGAACTAGTGGATTAATGTTTTATATTTAGAACCAAAATAAACCTCTCAATTACTTCTTTAGTTCTATTTATAAATCATTTCCAACATATTTCACTTTAAGCCCCCCAAAAAAAAAAAATTTAAACCTTGATAACTCTATTTTAAAATTTAATAATTTTTCAACTTTATTCCTATTTAGTATACGTTATACCTATGAGAATAAAGTCAACATAATAATAAATGAAGAATAAAATAGTATTCCCCCTCTCACTAAATATAAGCTTCAAATTTAAGAATAGATATGTCATAACATATATGCTCCATTTTAGATTTGTCAAAGTATTTATGACTTTTTTCCAACTTTACCCCTTCACTTTATTTGTTACATTTATTGTCTCTCTCACTTATTCTCTTGACAACAAAAAAAAGGGTATAGTTGGAAAAACTACATATTTAATGCTCTTTAACAAATTTTTACTATTTTCTTGATAACCGAGGTTAATTGAAGCTTATAATTAAGGATTGAGCGAGTACACTTATGCGAGAAATTTAATGATATAATCTATAAATGGGATGAAAAAAATCTTCTCTAATCTCTATCTCTATCTTATAAATGAGACTGGAAGATTATCTGGGCAACAAAAAAGAAAAAAGAAAAAGAAGACCGGAGGATTATAATGTTAAAAATATGGGCCATTAGGTTTAATTTTCGCTCAATTAAATGGCTAGCCATACACGGATACACCTAATTATGGGTTTGAATTTGTTGGTTTCTTCTTTTCATGAAGCTTTTTATGACCACTAGCTTGAAAGGAGTGATGAAACATTGAGTCCTTCAATGATCAATCAAGGTGTGAAAACATTCTATTTGTGGAGGAAAAAATATTCGTAAGTAAATGCACAAATATAAATAAAATAAATATTACCCTATTACCAGTGGTTCAATAGTCAGCTTCAAGTGATGATGTAGCATTTAATATAAATCTGTAAAAGACGCATTTATTGAATACGGCAATGCTGTCCATATAATTAATGATTACAGAGAGACTCGGAAAATAAAAAAAATTTAACAATATTTTCTTTATATATAGTATATATATATACACACACATACTAAAAGGAAAATACTATGTCAAGTTCTTTATTTATATTTATTTCGTGAAATTCTTAAATCACATGTAATCATATGTCTTAGTTTTGAATTATTATCATTTAATTATAAACATATATGTAAAAAAAGGAGAACAGATTGTAATATATAATTGAATAACTTAATATAATAAATATAAGAAACTTGATGTAAATATGATCCGTATTATGATAAACGTTTAAATTATCGACGATATCATATAACTTTGAGCTAGTATTTTTAGATCAAATTATAACAAATTTCTGAAATGTAAACTTTTGTACCTGATCTTATATTCCAATCAATAAATTGAAAGATTAAAAAAATTACAATACATACAAATGCAGAAATTTCATGCTAAATTTGACAATTTTAATTATGTGAAAACGTTCTCAGTCGTGTCCTAGTTTTAAACACGAAAGAGTGAAAAACATTGTTCATTATTACATGAAGCAGCAGAAGAGATTTACATCTCGGTATTAATTAAGTACTTTCATCCTCTCTCTCTCTCTCTCTCTATATATATATATATATATATATATTTTTTTTATTGTATGTAGTAATTTTGAACTTTAACTTCTTTACTATAATAATCATTACTTGTTGTGTGCCTGTGTATTTTCAGTTTTACATTGCTTGTTATATTTTTTTTTGAGTAAATATCATTTTTGATCACTGACAAAAAATACGGACCCTATTTTGGTCCTGACAAAATAAAGGTCATTTTTAGTCCATAAAAAGGACGAATAAGGTCGATTGGTGGACATTTTGATTCCTCACAAATTTCCAAAAGGTCCTTTTTAGTCCCATAAAAAGGACGGATAATGGTCGATTTTTTTGTCACGACCAAAATGTGGTCCGTGTTTTTTGTCATGGACCAGAAATGATATTTACTCTTTTTAAAAAAAAAAAACTTACGTGCTATAATATACAATCATCCTAAAATATGATTTCGTTCGACGAGAAAATTATTTACAAAAATTTATAAATTAATCAGGTATTATTAAATTGATAAATTATTTATACATGAGTCAAAATTTCAAAAGTACGATTTTAATCAACTTAATAATATATTAATTAATTTTCAAATTTTCTACTATATATACGCATCTTTCCGGGGACATATACCAGCAAAAAGGATATATATATATATATATATATATATATATATATATATATATATATATATATATATATAGATAGATATAGGTGCAAGAAAACTGTCGGCGTGGGAAGAAATATAATGCAAGTTTGATGATTAAAAGAAGAAAGGTGGCGATAATGATGATGCCTATATAATTATTTATATGATTATTATTATTATAAATAGTCCCATGCACTTTCTTCAGTTTCTTCCTCGCGCACAATATCCCCACTTTCGACCAACTCTTACAAGTAACCTACGTAGTACGTACGTATATCATCACACCCTTGTTTGTACACGAACTCCTATTTCTACTTATATACACACACATTTATACATATACACATTGTTGTTAATTAAACTCCCAAATTGATTTATTGAGCTTGTTTGTATGTTTAACTTAATTATAATATCGTGTGAATTTATTAATTCTTTAAATTCTATTGGCTGCAAATTTGGTTGTACTCACAATTTCACACACTGAGTTTATTGTTTTTACATTTTTAGCTTAAACATACTTGTGTTTTTTTAGCTAGTGAACATACATGCTAGCCTTTTGGATTTAGTCATGTTCATAAACTTTTCTTTATTGAGTATGATAAATCAAGAAGATTAATGGATTTAATTTTAATTATATACCTTAGTGAGCTATTTATTAATAAAAGTAAATTTTTACGACCTACCGTTCAAATTTATGATCTATTCCCCCTGGTCTTTATTATAAGGCACCAACTAATTTTTCTCACAAACCAATAAAAGCAATTAAAGTCAATAAAGTGGTCCTAGAATTTAAGTAATTTCCAACATTATCCCTACTAATTGCACTAAACTCTAACATCATAATAATTATTACTCCCATCCACTACCCTTATTAATTATGGGTAGACATGAAAAAAAATAATTGATGCACATTGGGAACAAACAAGTGCCTTATAAAAAGGACCAAATAAACTTGTTAGTTGGTGCCTTATAATAAGGACCGAAGGGAGTAATTAAGTTTATGTTTATATCATAAGTTATTTTAAATTTATAAGTTTGACAACCTTACATATTATATGAATAATATTACATCTTGTTCTTAATAAAAGATCTCGTTTTAGGGTAGTGATATCTGTCCCTTCACTCCTAACGTTGATCCCCATAAGTCAATAATTAACAAGTATCTTACACAATCACACATATATATATATATATATTCAAATTGATTTAGGTCTAATATTATTCTGAATACCAGTCACAAAAGCAAATATGCGTGTATGCATATTCTTAAAGCAGTTCAAATGAGAACATCATATTAAAAAGAATATATAGATAAAACTTGAAAACGTTTTGAATAATAATGAAGAAAATAGTTTTACAATTAATTAAAATGAGAAGTTGTTAGTGATGATTTGGTCTTGTCAACGTGCATGATGATGATTAATGAAAGCAGGATTTGTGTAATCAGAAAGTGATTAATAGCTATTTGGATTTCTAGAAAATGAGACAAGAAAACAAACATATGCACGAGCATTTCACTTTGTCGCACTCAATTGTTCCATTTTTCACCCTTCCTCTCTCACTCTATTAAAAAACCAACTCCAAGTAGGTCAGTTTGATTAAGAGTTTTGAATACGTCCATTAGGTTTATGCATGAACCATGCTCTTATTGAGTCGTGTTTTTGCAACTTTGTTTTATTGAAATTTGTGTGGTTTATACATGAATACCACACTTAATTGTAGGTTATTATCTTTTATTCAAATATTACTCTTCTCAAGGTTGTATATATGAATATATTTTTATATTTTAATTAAGTTATATTATTTGAATCATAATGGGAAAAGCCCTGATTTAATCACAATTGGACCACTTACTCAATAACTACTATTGGTTTAATGACGGATTAAATTTTCCTAAGGCATTAGAAATATCACCATCACAAGTAACAAAGACTAATCTTTATCTTTAAATGATACACTCCTCCTGATTAAATTTTGCTGCGTACGGTGCAGATCAAAACTGGGAATCACAACCATAAAAATAATATAACAAAAATTTCATTGCCGGTGATTAAATTAATTTTTCAACTTGAACAGAGACAAACACAAACAAAAGATATGATCATACGAGATTCACATCTTTTTCCAAAAAAAAAAAAACTTCCAATATATTGTCCCATAGAAACACACATATATATGTAGTTGCCCTTGTTGAAAATAATAATGACCGAATGTATATGTTATATAAAAAATATTTATATCAAACAAAATAAAATTAAATAAATTATATAACACATTAAGCAAACTTATAATAATTAATAAATCAAATTAGGCCAGTTATAAGTTCAATTGTATATTTTTCGGGAAAAAATGAAAGAGTTTACCAGTAACCTGGAATCAACCTGGGTTGTCCGACAAGGAATAACTAAAAAAATAACGAGTGACATAAAATTACTTTTAAAAATAGGAAGAAAAAAAAAAGTTAATGAGCCTACCACTACAGTGCTATATATTTATTGACTTAATTAATTTTTATTTATTTATTAAATCCACTTTCTTTTGGTCCTTTTGATCATAGGTAATGATAACCCAAGAGATGCCACATACAGCTTTCATCATTCTCAACACAACGCTAAAGTCGTCTAAGAAGCACCAATGGTATTATATTAAAACACACACACACACATATATGTGTGTATATATATATATATCACACACACACACACATATATATAATTTAAACAAGATCAAAAAATGCGATTTTTATTTATTTTTGGCTTGAGGGAATTGAAAAATGCAGGATATGATTGTGAAGAGAATAGAAAGAAAGAAATGGAATCTGGAGGGAAAACAAGTGCATTGAATGTGAGGATATTATATGGAGTAGTTATGAACCAATTTTCCATATCTTCAGTTCAAAGACTGTCTCTATATATTCATTATTCGTGTACATATCATCATCATCATCGCTCGTAAAGTCCTCAAGATTCGTATCTCCATCATCGATCTCTTGTCTTTTATATTGTTTTTGATCCAAATCAAGCAGTATTGTGTTTGATACATAAGAAAGATCAGCGAAACCTCCTAATTGCTAAAAAAAAAAAAGGAAACGAGTTTCATTTTCAAATATTCCCCGGTCGGCTAATCGACGTCAAGTGTTTTTAAAACTAAAGTGTATGTTTGGTTATCTAATAGAGTAAATACTCTTTCTGGTCCCTGACAAAAAAATGTTCTTTTTAGTCCATAAAAAGGACGAATAAGAGTCGATTGGTGGACATTTTGATCCCTCACAAATTTCCAAAAAGTTCTTTTTAATCCTATAAAAGGACGAATAACAGTCAGTTTTTTTGTCAGAGACTAAAATGAGATCCGTATTTTTTGTCAAGGACCAGAAATGGTATTTACTCTATCTAATAATTTTACATTTAGCTCTACTCTAAGTATATAAAGTATATTTTCAATCCCTTAATTTTAAGACCGTTTATTTTATTAACGAAAAATATTGACCAAGTATATTAAAATGGTGACTATACAATTAAGGCATGTTTCAATTTTATTCCTTTAATTTAATATAATATTTTTTATGTTTTAAAATTAAAATATAATTCTACTTGTATTTAGTTTTAAAATATAAAAATTTAAACCTACATTGTTAGCATTTTATTGCAGAGTCACCAATTAAATTCGCTGAAATGGCATTTTCCATTAATATGATTAACGGTGTTAAAATAAAATCAAAAAACTAAAAAGTACAATTTATAAATTTTAGGGACTAGACTAAAACTTGATGCAAATTTAGAAAACCATAAATATATACTTTAGCTAATTTTTTAAGTTTTAATTTGAACTTTCTATTTTATAAGTTGGTAATAAAAGTTGAAGTTTCTTATGTCTTAATTAAAAATAGGAGTAGTAAACAACATTATCAAAATGACCAAATTGTGTGTTCTTCTATTTATAACTCACATATGAAATTTTCAACACAAAAATTTAACATTTTGTCAACAACTATATGGGGAGAAAAACATTAAACCGCAAAATCCACAAATTTATTTTAATTTAGACCTAATCATTTTGAATTCCTGAGGATGAACTGGAGATTAAACTTTGTAGCGAAAATATTTAAATGCTCTTAATTTTAAAAAAGAAATGATTATATTATTTTAACAAATAGCAACTTCAATCTATCCATCCAACTATTATATTATTAGAAAACTTGTAGAAAAACCCCTCGTCCTTGGGTTCAACTGACAAAGGGGTCGGATACTCTCACCAAAGGGAAGGGGTTCGATCCTGGAGTTGGTCAATGTGTTGGGGGAGACATCCTAATTCCTAGCTAGGTGCCTAGGTAAACGCCTGAAGGTAATAGACGGCTCGCCCTGCCCAACATCGGTATCACCTAGGAGGAAAGGAGATTTCGCACTGCCCTTGGATCATGGGTGTAGGTATCGCACCTAGGTCAAGTCCCTGTGCTTTGTGATCTCTGATCCTCTTAGGTATCCAATCCATGGATGCTTGGGAGAGAGCTATTTGATCCTACATCGACATCCTAGCCCACCTAGGGCTAGAGATTTATGTTCTATGACAGAACACATTTCATTTCAATTACATTAATTTTTTAATTTTTGAGGTCTCAAGTTTTCTTCATTACAAATAGTGATGAGAATATAATGATGTTAGTTCGTGAGTAAGGGTTGGAACCTCGTGACTACTGTAAATAAGGTGTACGTTGTCCAATTTAAACAAAAGGTACTTTGTCCCAAATTTTATGGAACACGTACATGACTGGATCCACATTTTGGTGTTTTTAAAATTGTTTGGAAAAATAGTCATCACTTAAATGTTAACTATGAAATAACAAATATGTTTATTATCAAGTAAGAAGTTGAAAAGCCACTTAAAAGTTACCTATATAATTATATGGGTAAAAGAGTAAAAATATACATGTGCTTTACTCCCGGGAGCGCCCAACACCATATGTTTTTTTTTTGGAGCAAAAATACACACGTGGTTACCATTTTGGAGCAAAAGTCATATTCCACCGTTATGTTACTGTTTACTTCAGCTCTTTCTCTCTCATCATGGTGAACAGTAACATAATGGTGAGATGTGACTTTTGCTCCAAAATGGTAACCACGTGTGTATTTTTGCTCCCAAAAAAAGCATATGATGTTGAGCGCTCCCGAAGGTAAAATACATGTGTATTTTTGCTCCTTTACCCTAAAATTTAATAGTTTTATTAATGATTTTAGAGTTGGAATGCCATATTCTTCGTAATATAGGATACGTATTACGCATGAGTTTACATGAACAAGTGTTTTAACAAAATTACAACATATTCATGAAAAAGAACTACTAACAAATGTTTGATTTTAAATTCATATGCTATTATAATACACACTGATCCGTGCATCGTACAGGAGAATTCTCTAGTTTATTAAATGAAAATAGCAACTAAGACAATAACAACTAATTTTTTATTAATTTTTTGCTGATAAATATCAATAACAACAACAATTAAGATAGTGACGCTAAGGGCAATTAAGCTATAATATGCAAACTTAATTCCAAAATAGTTTTTAAGAATTTCATGAGAATCAGGCCATTATAAATAGGGTTTAATATTTCAGCTTTTGTTGCAGAAATATTTTTTCTGTCACATTTATATAAAAGTGAGTGAGTCTCACAATTTTTTTTTTCCTTTTTTTTCTTTATAATGAGACCCACTCACTTTTATGTAAATCTGGCGGAAAAAATAATTTTGCAGCAAAAGCAAAAACATTAAACCTTTATAAATAACCATTCTAAGACATATTTATTTGATGGTCGTTATATATTTTTCCCCTATATTATTTTAGGTCTAAAAGCGCATTTAAGAACCACGTGTATTTTGGCGTAAAATGTACGTTTTACTAGTAAGAAGCATGTCATAATAATCCAAACAAAGAAAAATAATCACTGTTTTCTAAGCGTGGACGTGGATCTTAATCAGAGTCATTTTAGCCAATAAATATAAGAGACTAATTAAACAAAGTTTAGAAATGCTAACTAAAATATATTTTTTCCTCTAATGTCAACTTTTGCATTTAAGAATGCACCTAACTTGAGAGATCAACTAGGCTTAAGAGATTGTTTGAATTTCGATCCTCGATAAATTATTACTAGTTGATTTTTTTTTTTTTTTGGAAAGGTTAAGAAAATAAAATAAGTTGTTTAATCGTATTATATTATATGCTTCTAAGATTAAATTATATATCATTTAGTTTGGAGAAAAAACTATATATATAAATATTTTAAAGTAATATAATTAGCATCCATAATCTCTTAAAAAAAATTAACTGTGACTTATATTTAAGATGGTAGTATTGTTGTTGTTGCTGCTGTTATTTTTTGCCCGTGTTGCTCAATAAGTTTTATGATATAGTGAGTAATTAAAAAATTTGTACATATAGTTAATACTAGTTTTATTATTTTATAATACTCTCTCTCTCAATTATGACAATAAAGAATTCAATAATTTAAGACTCACTTTGCAAGACGAAATTTTTTGTGGCAAAATCAATTTATAATGAGTTTTTTATTAAGAAATTATTTATTTTGTATGATTAATTAATTTAATTCCTAACACTAAAAAATTAAATTAAAATTTATAGTAGTACATAGTAAAAATTAACAAACTTAAATTAAAAACTAAATACATGGTAAAAAAAAGCACGTATAAATTAAAATACCTGTCGGTTATTAACTTATTATATAGGATTTTTTTTTAAAAAAAAAAGAAAAGAAAAGTAAAGAAAAGGTAGCTCATCAACATCAGCACGCACCACAATTTAAAAGTTAGAGAAAGCCAAATCAATCATTCATGATCAGTCCCTCTCATCATCTACACTGTGGTCCTCTCCATTGTTCTCACATGGGATCATGGAACCTTCACTCATTTAATTAATTTCCATATATACATATACATAATAATATATAAGAAAATTTATATGCATGCATGAAGCAATGCTGGTTAAGTCAAGTGGAAGAGATTGGATTTTCCTTAATTAACATTGAGAATTCGAATCTCAAAACTATCAAGTTAAGAAAAAAAATATGATCACCTAATAGTATTTTTAACATTATATTGCATCTACTCCTCCTCGATATAAGAGTTTATTGGAGATTGAATTTGATATAAAATATAAGATTTTAATCCATTTTATCTTCTGTATTTATTATTTTTTTCAAACTAATTTACATATTTTATAAACTAATATGTACATATATGTAATTGTTACGGTAGACCCAATAGCGGTGAAGCCCAACAACGATAGATAAGGCATAATCGGTTCTATCTATTAGCAAGGAGGATCCTAACTCCCCCAATAATGTAGGAATATCTCCAGATATGGTTGAGCAATTAGGATCATTGGGTCGGAGATCACGCCAGGCCTAGAATATCCTATCTAAGGTACACTCTATAAATACTGAGGTCAAACCCTAAGGTACACACGTTCTAATCCCTGAACTATTTACATACAGTCACACTGTGCACACACCCCATCCCCTTGGCGAAGAGCCTGAGTGATCCTACCATTCAGGAAGAGACCTTTGGTCCAAGATCAAAGCACTAGTCCATCAGACTGAACATCTGTGTTCTACAACAGAACAGTAATCTAATGCTACACAACAATATTTTAAGGATATTATGTCACATTTATTTAAATTTAACCAATTTATTTCATTTTTTTAAGTATAATCAAATTTGTTAAATAGCTTTTATATAAGGAATCATGTGAGCTCGCTCAAGAATCTCTGAAGACAAGCAGACAAGCTTCCTATACATACATTAATTAACATGTTACAATAATAGCTTAAGTTTCCAAAGATGTAACTTATTGTCTCCACATACAATATTCCAAGTTCTAACTTGGGAACTTAGAAACAAGAAAAAAACAAAGTTCACTCAGAGAATAAAAACAGAGCAGATTCCTCTCTTTTACCCTTGTCTCGTGATCACAACAACACAGGTCTTCATGTGACTATATTGAATTCAACTCTCAAAGTTGATATATATAGATCAAACTAATTAACAACAGTAAGTATGCTAGATTATATTGTAAAGAATCACACATTAATTAACAGTATACAGATATATATCTAGCATACTTACTAATTATATATTTTATATTTCATACAAGAACTCATCAAGCAAAAGGAAATTATATTAATTAAGCTCGGATCAGAGAGACCTGCGACGACTAAAATGCTGGTAATTGGTTCTTGATCTCCTTGAGCTGGGAAGGTAGATTATGGATTCAGAAACTGCAGAAGCATTTTTGCATGATGAATAAAGATTCACGAACCCGAAACGATCACTGATACTTCTAGAAACTTTATTGTTGTTGTTCTTAGATCCTCTTCCATGATGATGATTATCTTCTTCTTCTTCATCGCCCTTGGAGCATTCAACCATGGCTGCGAAAAAAGGATCTCTCTCTAGAGAGTTTTTCTTCTTCTTCTTCTTGTAATTGTAAGAAGAAGTTGTGTTGTTATTATTATTAGTTGGAGGAGGCAATGGGAGGAGTTCCATGGAAGATTCCTGATGAATATTATGAAGCTTCTTCTTGAAACTTGTTTGTTTCTTGGGGATTCCGGGAAGATGTTCCCAAGAAAATGGGACGCCGCAGCCGCCGGAGAATCTGAGAGGAGAGTACGGGCTTGGGTCGCCGTCGTTGTCATCGGCACCCCCGCAGTAGAGTACTGATTCAAGGGAGGAAGATGAGTTGTACGGCGAGTAGGAGGAGGACGAGGAGGAGAATGATGGAGTCCGGCGACACGACCGAGGCGGTGGCGGCTGTTTTCTGGCGGAGTCGAGATGTTTTGGGAGAGGCTTGGGATGATGGTGATGAGTTGTGAGAGTTGCTGAAGAATCCATGGAAGAAGAAAGGGGAAAGAGAGAAGGTGGTTTGAGTTTTTATTTTTATTCTCTTTAGTGTTTGTTTGGTCGATTTATATATATGCACACACATGACTCAATAAATTCCATGTTACGTTGTCTCTTCATTTCTTAAATAAATATTTGACGGAACATATGAGAGCAAATTACATGTTATACCCCGAATTAATATCTAGTTACAAAACTGACACAGAAATTTTAAAACATTGATACCTATAAATTATTATTATTTTAATTATATATAACCGTATGGTTTATATTTATACTATTATCATATTAAATTCAACTATCATCAACCTTATTAACTGCATGAGTTTTAAGGGAAAATACGTAAGGTTATTTTTTTTATCTAGTTAACAAATGTATTTTTTTAAAGTGTCATATCATTTTTTTTTTTACTAAATAGTAGTTCAAGTGTAAAATAGAGAAAATATATGCCTATTAGAAAGATAAGAGTTTTACTTTATTTGATTTGGACCTCTTTACTTAATGTACCAAAAAAAGTTGATATGTTATTAGCAGTAAAAAACTACTTTTTCAAAAGTGATTTATGGGTTATGAGGTAAGGATGTGAGATGAATTTTGTATCGGCTTGCGTAAACGTACTTTCCGAATGCTAACTCAAGCAGACATGAGTAGGAAAAACAGTTTTTAATGAAATCATCCTTATTTTGTACACTGTAAATCACGTTTGAGAAACAAATTCACACAAGTCATCATAAAACTCTTTTCACATACTTATTTTGTACACTGTAAATCAGGTCTAAACATACATTATAAAGTAAGAGGAGAGGAGGATTGAGAAGGATGTTATAATCACATGGAGAGGGACATAGGCTGCTATAGAGTGTCTTTTTGATGAATTTATTGCGCATTTAACCTCTTGCCCAAATCCATACCCATCACCCCCTTCAATTCCCCATTTGATAGGTTCTTTTTCATTTTTTTAATTATTATAAAAATGACACATAGACATACCACGGAGCTATAAGCTATCACATACAATACACCTAGCACATATAAGCATACCATAAACATCAGAGTTAGTGTTACAGTACGCGAACGTACATACTTCTGTAAACCGAACAGAATGGCCAGGTAAGTGTCTATCATGGGGGCCTCACCAGTTCACGGCGACTTAATGGCTTACCCACATGGACTAGCCTTTCCTTCGGCACTAAGCTTTTTCTAACATATTTGCATTCAATAAACATACCATAACAATACACATAGCACATATATGCATACCATAAACATAAGAGTTAATGTTACAGTCTGCTGGACGTACCTTCGTTGACTTGATTACGGTATTTCTAGCACGTTTACGGAAAAGCGTATCTTTACGGCAAATCGTGAAAATGGCAAGGCACGTCTAAGGCGTAACGGCAGCAGATTAGGATTTCTGACGTCCTATAGGAGTAATATCACTTTCATTAGTGATTTGGCATTATAAGTGGCATTTTAGGTAAAAATTACCATTTTGCCTATTATACCCCTAATTGGCGGAATTTCAAAGCCACTTCGTTGCTACTTCTTACAATTTTCTTCCCGAAATTTCGCCAGAACTTCGATGCAATTATGATTTTCGAAATTCTAGACTAAAATAGCCCTATCATATGATATCTAATCATACTTTGAAAAATAAAGGCTACTCACAGCATTCTTACTCTAACTATTGAAAGAACTACGAAGACTAAAAGCTCGGCACCTAGGAAAACTTACCCGAGAGCTTTTGCAAGAATTTCCCGAGCTCCTCTCTCTTCTTTCTCTCTCTAAATCAGCTCTTGCTTCTCAAATGTGAGAAAAACCAAAGGGGAGGGGTGGGTATTTATAGAAAAGGAGGTAGGGTTTCTTGATCGGATCAACTTTGTGAGAAGCGATACGGAACAGTCCAAAGCAACTTTTCAAAAAAAAACCCTTTTTCCTTCTTTGCATTCACACTTGAACGAAATTCAGGCCCAAAAATAAAGGGTTTGGCCAATGGGAGGTGGCCACGTGTCACCTTCTAAGAAGCTTTGAGCCGATTTCTCCGTCGGCACCCGATTCGCGTGATTTCGGAAAAATCTCAAAATTCTGGATTTACAACTTTGAAAACATATTCTCACTTAGTAGAAATGTCCAAGTTAACCTATATTTTGATTCCATATAGGGCTCCAACGGTCAGGTTGAGTCTTTCTCAAAAACGTGTCCAAACGTCGTCGTGTCGAAACTTGTTTTCGGAAACACCCATCTCTTCGAGAAAAATTCTTTGAATCCAAATATGTTCATGAAAATTCCCAATTCTTTTCCAAATGTCACAACATAACCTAGAATTAACTTCCGCAAGAGTCTAACGGAAGATAAAAACCCACTGATTAATATTTTACCTTGACTTTGGGAATCCCATTCCTAGATCTCTATATAGGATCCGTTTCCTATTTCCCATTTTACTATTCACATAATTTTACTTTAATTAATTATATTAATAAAATAATAAACTTAACTTATCAACTAAGTTTTCTATTTTTATTTCTTATTTATTTATTTTTTTCGTTTTTTTTTCTTTTATTTTCTGCACTTTCTTTTTTAATTAATTATTTAGTTAATTATTTAATTAATTAAATAATTATTTTTACATAATCTCTTACAACATTTTCCTATTGGTCAATTCTTACATTTAGGCTTAAAAATACCTAAACTCATCCTTTTTCCTTCAAATTTTCCAATTAATTAACCAATATATTTATGCTAATTTTTAGCCATTTATCACTAATTTTGGAGCTTTACATAATTATCTCGAATTTTCTATACTTGTGCTTAAGTAATTTGCTAATAAATACTTAATCACTCAGTTATCACTGCTTAGTAATTTTCTTAATTAGAATACCACATTACCCCTTAACCTTTGCTTTAACATGAGACTTTCATGCATTCTGCATTATTCTGCATTTTTCCATAATCGCAAGGGTATTATGGTCATTTCCTTACTTTTTGAGTATTCTTCTACAATTTCTCAAAGTTTGTAACTTAATAAATTACCTAAATTATGGACAATATCATTCCCTATTTTAAATAGATTTTTACTTGCTTCTTTTATAGCTTTCGCAGGGTATTTATAAGAGTAAATACCCTTTTGGGTCCCTGAGAAAATGTACGGACGCCTGTTTGGTCCCTGGTAAAAAAAAACTCGTCCCGTCATCCCTGAGAATTTCAAAAACCTCCCACGTTAGTCCTTCCGTCAGTTAGCTCCTAACGGCGTCACTGACGGTGCTGATGTGTAACGTTAGTTGCTGATGTGGAAGGACAAAACGACGTCGTACCCACCTGTGGCCATCTTCCTCCATTTTGCAACCCACGTGGATGGCACAAAATGCTGCGTTCGGCGAGAACAACAAAACCCTTCTCCTCCATTATTGGGTTTCCTACGCCAAAGTTGGGAGACAACCGGTTAGATTTAGGTTTGAGAAGATGAATGTTTCTTCCGGATGGGTGGCTCAAGTGGAAGCGGCTCAAGTGGAACCAGAGAAGTCAAAGAAGGACAGCTGCTCCAAGGTGCAAATGTGGGAGGCCAAGTGTTGTGTATACCTCGAAAACTCGAGAAACCCAAACAGAGCATTCTTCGGATGCCACAATTTCAAGGTCTTTATGTTTACTTCACGCATTGTATATTTTCCAGGTAGGTCACTCTGTGGATAACTTGTATGAATGTTTTAATGAGATTGTTCTGTCATTGTAGTTGTGGGAGCCATTTGTATTTATGTTGGGGGTAGGCTAGAATGAGGAAGTTCTGATATGTGCAGTATTTTTCAGGATTGGTAATGCAGAAAAAAATCCTTGATGCATGTACTAATTATCGTTGATGTATGTACTCATTTTGATGAATGATAAGTAATAGTAGCTTTATCGTTGATGATTTGGTTCTGTTTGTGTTACATTTGGTTCTAATAGTTGATTTATTTTAGTTGGTATTACATTTGGGAGGAACCTCTTGATGCATGTCTTGAATATATGCCTTAAATGTGACTTGAGACTGCATAAAATTACCAAAATCAGAAACAGATCCAACAGAGTGCATAATGGCCAAAAAAAGGAAGAAGCTGTCATGGTGAAATTGGAAAATCCAGATCAGCATGTCATGCACTCAAGAAGAAGCTGTCATGGTGGAAAATGTGTAGTGATCAAATTGTAAAGAAAATGTGTGCATGATGATGATTTGGTTCTGTTTGTGTGCATGATGCACACTTGGTTCTGTTTTGGAATTCCTCATGAACCCCACTCATTTTGCTGCATGATGACAAAAAAAAATCCTGGATGCATGTCTTCAATATATGCCTTAAATGTAACCAAAAGCAGAAACAGGTCCAGCAGAGTGCATAATGGCAGAAAAAAGGAAGAACCTGTCATGGTGAAACAAAAACAGAAACAGTAACTACAGCTGTCATGGTGAAACAGAACCGATGATGAAGAAACAGAAGCTGTATTACAGAAACAGAAGCATAACATTGCATAATCTGAAGTAAGAAATATAATGTCAACTGTAACATGGCCAAATCATCATCATGTCATTTGTATTACAAAAGAAGAAGAAGAGCATTCTCGCAGTGTGCTTAATTACAGCAACCCAAAAAGGCCATAAGTCGCCTAATTACAATTTGTAAACATGGCCAATAACAAAGAGCATCCAAAAAAAGACCATACTGCCCTAAGTACAATGTCTAAACATGGCCAATAACAAAGAGCATCCAAAAAAAGACCATACTGCCCTAAGTACAATGTCTAAACATGGCCAGTAACAAAGAGGATCCAAAAAAAGGCCTTAAATACAACCAACTTCATTGCATCCAATACAACCAAAAAATGCTCTCCTGCTTCACTGAAGTTCATTTTCATGGAGCTCGCCTTGGTGCCCTAAATCCAGGTGTAGACATAAACCTGGCTCTTGTTCCACTGCTGGCTGCACGCATTGTTTCCTCAGTTGGTATGGAGGGTTGTGGACTACTGCCTCTCGTTGGTTGGGAGTCAACTTCGGAGCAGGGCCTCCTTGGCCGAGTGGTATCTCTCCATGCATGTTTGTCTCAATACTTATGCTCATTGGTGCTGATTTTTGTTTGTTTCGAGGAGCAGCAGGTCCCTTACATGTCTTAGCATAATGCCCCAACTGACCACATTTTGAACACTTAACTAAACGTGTCCTCTTCAACTTGGTTGTACTTTTTTCCTCCACTTCGGTTGGGTCCTTTCTCCTGTGTTTTTTGCAGCAATGGCATGCTCACAAGGCAGACCAGTCAGCTGCCAAAAATTGCATGCACAAGTGTGGTTTGTTAAGTTCACCCCAACCTTTTCACCCCTACCACTCACTTCATACATATCTTGCACCAAATTCCCAGTCCAGGTAGGAGTCCAGACATTGCTGGCTATTTTTATGTTCTCCAACCTTTTCTGTTGTGCTGGTGCTATCTTCCCCTCACTGTTCCTAAAACCCGCTTGTGTCTTTGCCATCCTTCTCATTATGTAGCATCTCAATTCCTCACACATAGACAAAATGGGTTTCGCCGGTAAGTACGAATCTTGGAGTTCCACACCTCGACACATTGTTGGTGATGTTGTCACACTTAGGCCCATGGCTATAATATGCCTTAACCCATGCTCCGAGTTCAATGTTTGCCAAGTATTTCAGTCGCTTCATTCAAAGCTTTCGGCTTACGCATGGTTCTCTCAAATTTAGGGATGGTTGTGCATCTTGCACACTCCCAAAGAAGGGCCCTAAGTTGTTTGTCCCTCCATTGCTTCATGAAGTTTTTCCAGACATGCTGCACACAGAACCGATGATGTGCTCGAGGCATTACCTCCTTCAATGCTGGAAGCAAACCCTGCACATATGAAAAGAAAGTAACAATGTTGTATCAATGTTATCCCTAAATGGATTTTAAAAAAATACTGTAATATGTACATACCTTTTGTTGATCCGAAATAAAATTCCACCCATACATTACATGGTCCCCTAAGTCTTCTTCCAGTAGGGTCAAAAACCATTTCCAATTGTCTTTTGTTTCACTATCAACCACAGCAAAGGCAATTACATAGAAGTGCTTGTTTGCATCTTCCCCCACAGCACTCAATAACTGCCCTCCATAATATCCCTTCAAGAAACAACCATCCAATCCAATGAATGGCCTGCACCCAGCCTTGAACCCCTTTTTGCAGGCATCAAGACAAATGTACATTCTGTTGAACACTGGTGGAGCTTGTGGGACTGTTTGAGGTACGACTTGTAGCCCGCAAGTGGATCCAGGATTGCTCCTTAGTAGCTCTGATAGATATAGCCTTATATTCCCAAATTGTTCCTTCTCACTGCCCTCCCTACTTTTTTTGGCTTTCTCCAAGGCATTGATCACCTTCTTCATATTTAAGTGGGTATTGTATTTCACCTTCATATGTTCATATGCTTCGGTCTTTGTCATATTGGGTTGTGTCAGAATTTGTTTTTCTAGTTTCTTGGCAACCCAATCTCCAGTGGCCATATTGTTATTGAACACCCTGCAGCAAGTGTGTTTGTCATTGAATGTCTTGATTTGCCAAGTGTGACATTTGTTGTTCCAACCACAATAGATCACCCATTCACACTCTTTCACACTGCATCTTGCCCTTGCTCTCTGCTTGTCATTCTTCAACCATACAAATTGCCTCCCAAGACTGATATTATAGTCTTTGACAGCATCTTTAAACTGCTGTAGACTGACAAATTCCATTCCAAGTTCCAAATAAACATGCCCGAATTCAGCCTTCTCATTAAACTGTGCCAACGTTTCACTATCATGCTCCTCATCATCACTTGAACGAGGGGTCTTCAACTCTTCAGAATCATATTCATACCCATTTTCGTCAAAGGAGTCATTGGCCTCCTCCTCATTGGCTCCCTCCTCATGAACCAAGCTTTCCTCCTCACTAACATCCTCTTTGCTATCGTCATTGCCCTGTCTAGCAGTCTTCTTCTTCTTCGGCCTGCATTGCTCCTCATTGGCTCCCTCCTCATGAACCAAGCTTTCCTCCTCACTAATATCCTCTTTGCTATCGTCATTGCTCTGTCTAGCAGTCTTCTTCTTCTTCGGCCTGCATTGCTCCTCATCATCTTCAGCCTCATCATCTTCAGCATCATCATCCACACCAGGGGGAGGAGTCTTATATGCCTCATCTTCAGCACTTTCATATGAATCAGATTCCTCCTCATGAGAAAACATCCCATCATCCTCCTCTGCTGGAGATATGATGTCAGGCACGGCAATACAATGGTCAAAGTAAATATGTATCCTATTTCCATTAGCCAAGGCAAAATGCACACATGGCATTGATGTCGGAATCTAAACACATGGTTGTAACCCATGCTCCGGATCGGGAGCACCCAGGCTTGAGCCACATAATCCTATCACATTTTTCATATCCATAACCTTTGAAAACTGACTCAAGGTCCTTTAAGTTAACATAGTCTGCGTCCACCTCAGTCAACTCATCAACTCTACCATTTATATACTCCACGACCCCATCGTCATTCCTCAATAACAATCCCCCAAAGTGATACACAATCACTATATACCCATCCATCTGTAAAACCCAAATAATAGCAATCCTGTTAATCCAAAAGCATAATGCAAACGAACACACCATAATACCAGATGTTTACGAGAAAAAATAATTGAAACCAGTCAATCCTAACAAAGGGGAACCAAACAGGGCCACCAACATTCGAAACACTTTTGGGACCACCTTTGGTATAAAAAGGTCGACCACTACACTATGGGACCACAGACCACTACACTGCCATTGCCATTGTACTTGGGACCACAGAATTAAAAATTTGTTTCGGTTATACACTACAGTAAGAATATTACCTCCAACGGATGCTGTGACGGTCTTCTTTTTCTTTTTGAACACAATCTTGCCAAAACTCCAGTAGTTATCACACTCACGGCGCAGAAATCAAACGAAATACCCAGAACGGCCCAGAGCTACACAGTCGCTTTCCTTCACCTTCGGAATTCGTCGGCAAAATGGAGGGAAATAATGGAGCAGAAGGGTTTTTTTGTTCTCAGCGAACGATCGTTTTGTGCCATCCACGTGGGTTGCAAAATGGAGGGAAGATGGCCACAGGTGGGTACGACGTCGTTTTGTCCTTCCACATCAGCAACTAACGTTACACATCGCCGCGTCAGTGACGCCGTTAGGAGCTAACTGACGGAAGGACTAACGTGGGAGGTTTTTGTCTTTCTCAGGGATGACGGGACGAGTTTTTTTTTACCAGGGACCAAACAGGCGTCCGTACATTTTCTCAGGGACCCAAAAGGGTATTTACTCTATTTATAACCCACAATGTATTTAGGGACCTATTTGCAAATTCCCAAACGTTTTAGGGACCTAATTGCAAATTATCTAATTTCAAGAGAAATTACCTTAACAACAAGGTAATTTCAATACAAGGTGTTTGAGACCTCATATTCACCTATTTTCAATAGGTATATTTATTCATTTATGATATTTTCCCTAAGTCAGATTTTTGGGGTGTTACATTATACCTTCTTAAAAATAATAAAACCAAAATATGTTGTTCTATTTATTCCTAATCCTTTTTCTTTGGGAAAATTACGTGCAGGTCCCAAAGACCAGAAATAATTATAAAAAAGTTCCTTGAAATCACCAAATTACCTCGAAGTCCCAAGGGACTTTTTTGATATTATTTGTATTAACATGAAATGTCATACATACAACAGAAAGTGTCACATTTACAACATTTAAACACCGGACCATTTACAACAAAAAAAAGCATATTTACAACATTTAAACACCTGAATTTTGAACGTAGAGAGGTCATTTACAACAGAAAAATGATATATTTACAACAGGAAGTGCTGTATTTACAACAAAATTTAAAATCTAGTCATTTACAACAGAAAAAACCATATTTACAACAGAAAGTGTCATATTTACAACAACATTTAAACACCTGGATTTTGAACGTAGAGAGGTCATTTACAACAGAAAAATGCTATATTCACAACAGGAAGTGTTGTATCTACAACAAAATTTAAAATCTGGTCATTTACAACAGAAAAAGCTATATTTACACCAGGAAGTGTCATATTTACAACAAAATTTAAAAATATAGGTTTTGTTTCCATACAAATAATATCAAAAAAGTCTCTAGGGACTTCTGTGTAATTTAGTGATTTCAAGAGACTTTTTTGTAATTATTTCTGGGGTTCAGGGCTTGTAGATGCTCCTACCAACTTAAGTGTTTCCTCTATGACTTAAACTTGAGACCCGAAAGAATTTAGCAGAACCTTATGCCGCTATATCAACTACTCTATATTAGTCGCACCTTTTGTAATCTACTCTTTTTTATACTCGTCACTATGGTGAAATCTAGTTCAAATGCAATTGCAATGGTTGAGATTTCAAATTTTCAATTGATAATTTTTTTTTTAAGAAAAATCATTTTTTGAAAACCTAACAATTAAGAGATTATTTTATTTCAGATTATGTAAGCATTAAAAATAAATAAAGTAAATCTAGACCATCTAAATTAAAGATTTGGACGATCTAAATTAGCTGCTCATCATCGATTGGCACCCAAACCAAATTTCCATCGTTCTCATCATTGTGATAAGCACCGGAGTCATTGTATATGTTATATATGGATTGTATTAAGTGTATTGTATTGATTGATATGTACTCCCTCCGGTCCTAATCATAGAAATACTTTTATAGTGTAAATTACATTACAAAAGTGTTCCTATAATTAGGACTGGAGGTAGTATTTTTTTTAAAATTTAAAAGGGCAGCATACCATCGGCCTAACGTTATAAATGTGATCAAACCCTCATTTTCTCATTCATTAGGGAATTTTTATGCCGCTAAGTTACAAAGTCAATAATTAATTTTCCTTTAGGTCTTTAATATAAAACATATTTATGAAGTTGATCTTAATCCTAAATATGGGACACATTTTTTATATTTGTTAATTTTTTCCTAATTTATCCCTATTGATGTTTCCTCAACAATAATTAAGGAGGAGGAGGGGGAATGGGAGAATTAAAGAAGATGATTAGGGTATTTAAAAACAATACATGTCATATTACAAATATAATTAACTTCCTTAACCTAATCAAATTAGGTAAACATATGTCTCAAGCTATCTCTAGTCCTAAATATAATATCCAACTGATTTTTTAGAATGGTTAATAAGGAAGCTAATTAAACTACTTTAAAGTATTTATATTTATCGTTTTTGTTCAAACTAATTTAATTTGTTTGACTTATAAACTAAGATACTATAATAAGAAGATATATTGTATTCCCTGCCTCAACCAAGTCAGATCACACTTTCAAAATATTCCCCCGTAATGATATTCTTTGGATCTGAAGCTAGCTATAATAAGAAGATATATATATATGGTGTTTATTTACAATCCTAAATAGAGTTTTGAATTAATATATGGTGTTAATTAAGACTAAATCCACTTACATGTATTAATTATCCTAGTTTCTCACCTGGCTGTCCTCTTTTTCCTTTTTTGGGTTCTCAACAAATAATTTTAGGATTAAATACCATTTTTACCACAGAAGTATTAGTTAGGGAGCATTCAGCACCTGAAAGTTTTTTTGTTATCATTTTTACCCTAGAAGTTTACAAAAAGGAGCAAATATATCCCGGAAGTTTTTTTTATGAGTAAATTTGCCTCGGAAGTTTTTTTTAGGAGCAAATTTTGCCCTGAAAGTTTACAAAGAAGAGCAACAATTCAACGGTCAAGATCAATCGACGGGAAGATTGTTATGTTTTAAAACTTCTGAGGCAGAAATGATTCAAAAAAAAAAAATTCCCGGGTGTTGAATGTTCCCTAGCCAATATTTCTGTAGCAAAATTGGTATTTAACCCATAATTTTATATTAGTAATGAAAATAACCTCACTAGCTAATTCTTACCAACTTGACTTTTTTTTACGATGCTTCAGAATATATGAGAGACCAATACGAGAGGGAGATGTAATGACGTGTAGTGATGCGAAAAAGGGGAAGGTCCAACAATAAGAAATTAAGAATTTTAATGGAAAGGGAATTATAGTGGCCATGTGATGAGTATAACAACATCAAGCTTTAGTGGTGCTCCATATGAATGGTGGCTGTCGTTGTGCCTCTAAGACACTGAGTCCTTCAATTCGCTTCCCCCTCATCACTCTCTCACAAGAAGTCTCACTACACTACATATCTGGTTCTTAATATAAGATAAAATTAATTTTTTTTTAATTTAAAGATATTAAGGAAGCTAAATAAACTACTGAATTATAGTATATATCTTGACTCATTATATGATACATCAGTTTATAAATTAAACAAATTAGATTTTAAGAAGAGCTATAAATAATAACACTTTAGTGTAACTAAATTAGCTTCTTTAATTTCTCTATAAAAAAAGTTAATTGGATCTTATATTAAGGACTAGAGGTAGTATATGATTAACTACATGAATCATGCATCGTCATTATTCTATATCAGCAGTCAAATCTTTGGATAAATCGTTAACTAAAAGATACCGCTTAATAATTTTATTGAGTGTTCTCTTTATTCTCTCTCAACCTCTTTTCAGAAGACACCTTAAAGTCTCACCAAAGGCTCCAATAGCTTTTTTTTCTGTACATATTCAAACTATCACTGATTTTTTTTTTTTTTTTTTTTTCTGTTTTACCATTTTCTCTCTACTCCAATACTACTTGGCAAATGTTCATTATGAATTTGCCCGGCATATTTATACCCCTCAAAAAATGGATTGGTCATACCACTTAAAGTTAGGAATCAGGGTTGGTCTTGCCCTACAGGGTCGACCTTTTTAGGCCTGGGGTAAGAAAAATGGTTGTTTTTCAAGGCCTGGCCAGAGAGCATGCCGGCTAGGATTGGCCCTATAAGGTCAAAAGGCATTTTTATGAATTAAAATTAAATAGTTAAGTCAAGTTAATGAAAAAAAAAATATTTAGAGGGCCTAACGGGTTGGCCCTTTTAGGCCCTCGACCTACAGGGCCACCCTGTAAGGCCAACTTCATTTAGAAACTTCAATTTATAAGTCCGACCTTTGAAGGACAATGGCTTAAACAAGCCGGCCCGACAGGCTCGACCCGATTTCCTGGCTCTTATACCACTTGAGACTTGCTCAGATGATATGGATATTGTGGGATTTGGGTAGAAGTTAATGGATCAATTCAAAATATGTGGTATTAAAAAGGGATAATTAATTCATCCAAATTTTTAATTAGGTTCCTATAGTTTCTTTTCTTTTTATCAAGTCCTTATACCTTCACCTATTTTTAATCAGGTCCTTGCAGTTGTTTTTCTTTTTATCATGTCCTTATTATTTCATCTAATTTTTAATCCGGTCCTCATAGGCTTTTTAATTTTAATTTATTAATTTAATTGAAAATTAAATAAATGAAAAATATTAAAATATAATTTGCTAATAGTAAATTTCAATTAGTAATTCTATAATTATAAAAATAATTAATTATTCATTATAAATTAAATAATTATAATTCTACTCTATTTTTTGAATATTTTATTATTATAATTCAAAATTTATAATTATAAATAAAAATTATAATTAAAATAAATAATATAAATATATGTTCAATTAAAAAATTAAAAAGAATATTAAAATAATTCATAAAAAGAGAGTGTCAAAATAAATTATTATTTATTGAATAATAGTATTTTTAATAATATTATATTATATATTTATATAAGAATATTATTAGAATCTATTGAATAAATAATAAAACGACATGGATCTGATCAAAAGTCATGTGAAACTATAAGGACATTTTTTTTTTTGCTTTCGCAAGGTATCCTCACAGCCGGTAGCCATGAGACTAATCCTTCGCCCTTCTGCCAGCGCATGAAGTGGTAGAGGGCTGGCCACGGGATGCTTTCCATTCACAAGAGTTGAGGATCGAACCCCCAACCACTTGCTTAAGGGACGAGATGCTGAACCATCACGCCCACCCGTCGTGGTTGAAGCTATAAGGACTTGATAAAAAGGAAAAAAAAAACTACAAGGACCTGATAAAAAAAAAGTATAAGAACCTGGTAAAAAAACTATAAAAACCTAATAAAAAATTGTTTGAAACTATAACGACATAAAAAGGACTAGTCTTGTGTCGGTTTGTAATAACTGCCCAACGAAGGAACATCAAATCAGTCTGGCTATTGGAGTGGAAATAGGCTAGATTAGGCTAGGCTTTAATTAAGTAGGTTTCTGCCTGCAACGGAGATCCAAAGCCTGAGCATGTATATAGGTTTTTTTTTTATGCTTGGAGCCTATTTAAAGGCTAAATTGAAATGTAGGACTTTAAATAGGCTTCAAGTCTTTGCATCTAAGTTTATATATATTTCATCAAGCCTATTTAAACGCCTATGTTTATGTCTTAAAAGCTTAAGGATTCATTCTCATATGAAATAAAAGAGTTAGTAAAAGAAAGAAAAGAACACCTAGTGACAACAATTGTTTGAGCAAGTAAGAATAAAAAAAAAATCAATCATCTATTAACTAATGAGATATATTTTTTAAAATCAACCAAGCACGACAAGTGTCATGTAAAACTATATTTTACCTCTTGTTTTTCTTTCAGAAAATGAGACAAACTCCTCCTATTGGGATCATTTTCACTTGGACACCAATAAAAGAAACTTACTACAATTATTATGTTGTATTAAATGACATAAATCAAAGGTAGTGAGTTAGCATTGATATCTAGAGCGATTGAAAAGAAGAGAAGTAGATATGATCAATTGAGGAATGAAAATGTTAAGTTTATTGATAAATGATAAAATGTGAAACTTAGGGTTAAGAATAAGTTATTGATTTTATAAATAATTTATTAAATTAAATTAAATTAAATTATATATAATTATGCATAGTTATACTTTAAAAAACAAACTAAATAGGTCAGACCTTATGAAAAAGCCTCATCTGTTTATCTAAATAGGCTTGACAATAGGTTTAAGCATGAGCCTGACTTATTTACTAAATAGGTTAGATTATGTTTAAAGTAGGTTAAACCATAGGCTCTTAAAAGGGGCCTAACTTATTTCCAATCCTATCCAGCCATATCCATCACTATATCTGTGCTCATCCATGGCTCAATCAATAATTCAATGTGTAATGCTTTCCAAGCATTTTTTGTTATTACTACACAAAGCATGAATATTATTTTCTTATGTAAAATTGATTTTTATCCTAATAATCTGAGACAAGCCCATATGGGCTTGAGAAGATTAATCTTGGGCCTGCTTTAAGACTAGCCAAGTTTAGTTGGGCTGGCCCAAGTCCACAGTGAGAAGAGTTATAATAGTGATTTTTTTTTTTTGGTCAAAAGTTATAATAGTGATAGAGTTATAATAATTTTGTAAGTATATTTCTAAGTGATGTTTTCCTGACCATGGTAGTGAAAACGTAGATTTTACCTGAAAACGGAAAGAGAATGAAAAATCATAAAACGTAAAATCATAATACAAAACGTAGATCTTACCTTCATATATATATTAAAAAAATTATATAATTCCTCTCTGCTCACTTCTATTTCACGGTGCATTTTTACGTAATGACTTCTTATTTTTAATAGATTTGAGATATATTTTGATATATTTGAGAAAATATTATTCCTAATTTAAAGAGATTTTATTGAGATTTTAAGAGAAATCAATCTGGATGCAATTTAAAATAAGAGTTTGAGTTTAGGAAATAAATATATTATTATTATTATATAATATTGCTTCTTATTCTTATTAGTGACAGCACAGCCATGCACGAAAAATCACATTTAGAAGATTTTTCAATTGAATGGAAGGGGGCCCACAAATTGAATTGGAAGAAGACATAATATAAAGAAAAGAAGCAGCCACAAATTAGATATGGGAATTGGGGAGGCGCCTCCAGATCGTTCATATATATACTAATCAATGCAATATCAGTCAAAATATTCAACATTGTCATCAAATACAATTAAAAAAAATATCTCATTTTATTAATCCTCAAACTAACATTATTCTTCGTTCAAAACCTTCGCCTCCTATTAGCCGGGGAAAAAAAATTAAAGAAATAAAAAAAGTCCTCATCCTTTACGTTTTTACGTTTTAACATGCCGTTTTTACGTTGTAAATCAGCGTTTTTACCGTTTTCACTCAGTTTACGTTTTTTTGCTCAAACGAGACACGTTATGTTCAAAATAAAACGTAAAAACGCCGTTTTTACGTCTTAAAACGCGTTTTTGACTACCATGTTCCTGACCCTAATGAGTCTATAAGTCCCGTCACATCTAAACTTTTTTTTTTAAAAAAATAATAATTTGATACCCCAAAAAAACACTTAGTGTCATTTGGGCTGCAAAGCCCCAACAATATGAGTTAATGAATTTGTTCCTTTCATTAAAAAACCAATGTAACCAATGTGAGTTGGCTTAGATGGTAAGGGATCCAGGATTAGGCCCTTGGGTCGTGGGTTCGATCCCCTCTGCCGTCGCTGGGACTCCTTTGGTAGGCGATCTCGTAAGTCCCCAATAAGTGCTCATAGAGCCTGGGGCCGTGCCCTGGCCTTGGTGGGGGACTGATGCCGAACCCCTCCAAAACTTTCTTCCTATCAAAAAAAAAAAAAAAAACCAATGTAATGCTCTTTATTAGCAATAAAACATATAAAAATATTCAGATTGTAAGAAAATTTAGGGTTCATATAATTTTTGGTCCCTCAAATTTTCCCTTATTCTAGTTTTGATATCTCAAGTTGTAAACAAGAGGTTTTGGTTCTTGAATAAGCAAAATGGTCCAGCTTTTAATTTAATAATAGGTAGCAATGTTTTAAACAAAATGAAATTTGAGAGATCAAAATCTCTTGCCTCTTGTTTGAAATTTGAAAGACCAAAATAAAAATAAGGACAAATTTAGGAATCAAAGATTGTATAACCCAAGAATTTAAAACATACATAACTTTACACTAGCTAAAATTATTACTCCTATATCAAATCAAAACCCTGAAGCCTAGATCTACTACGGCTTCAAGGAACTAATCCAATAATTATCAGAAAAATCACAACCTCAGTCTACCATAGAACATAAAGTAAGAATACTGACAACAAAACAAGTAACGAGGTTGAAGATGGAGGAGCCATACTTCGTATTATATTCAAATCTAAAGCTTTTTCAAACACTACATACATTGAAAAATGCGTCTATTGAGATTTAAAATCATGAATTAAGACTTTTAAAGCCTCTCTATTGTATGCATATCCAATGTTTTGATAATTGATTATGCATGGTTATAAACAACCCCACAAAAATCTTATTCCAAACCAGAATGCCACCATTCTTCGTTAGACTGAGAACCTCTGTTACGTACAGGTGGCTTTAATGAAATTTGTCTAATTTGAGTAACATATGCATTCTTTGTTTTTCATAGGATATGATAGAAAAATGAATTAAGTTTGGTTAGTGTTTTGATATAAACACAGATGTATAACCCTAAGTGGACTAGAATATTGATATGGATCAAGTAGCTCTCTCCCAAGTATCCATAGATGAGATACCTCAGAGGACAAGAGATCTTTGTGCACACATATGAAGGCTTTCGCCTAAGGGAGTGGGGTGTGTGCTCTGTGTGGGTAAAATTGTAGATGAGAGAGAGCTTGTAGATGATGTGTACCTTAGGGTTTATTATCTATTTATAGAGGGTACCTTATTAGGGTTAGGGTTCAGTTGCCTCTTATGTCTCCAAGCCCAAATGTATTAGTTGTCTCTTGTTGGACCACTCCTTGGATGAGTCTAATATTTAGTTAGTGGGATGAATCTAGGCTTAATTTATAAATAAAGATTTTTGTGAAGTGATTTAGTGTGAAGAGGAATGATAACTTGAGTAGTATTCCTCATAATAACCCTTAAAGTTTAGGGTTAGTGGTTCATTATCTTCAAATAAGTGATGATTATTAGTGCATGTAAACCAAGTGGATTATATAATGGTTGTACGAGCTAGTGCTCTTCTATAAATAATCATGATTCTTGATTTTGGTTCTTCTTATTTCTCTCCAGTCACTTTACTTAACATGATGGCATTTTTTTTTTCTTAATTAATATTCACAACAATTTTTAATGCTTTACTTAAAATGTTAAAGTAAATATATTAAAATATTTATAATTTGATTTCAACAATTAAAAAAACATAATAATTAGAGAAAGACCGATCGAATTGCCACGCTGCGTGTCTGATATAATGGTGATAATGACTGCGAAGTGGTAATAATAAACCCAATGATCACATCTCCAAAAATGAAAATTGAAAAATAAATGCAAATTAAAAAGGAAATTATTACTATTATTATTATTTCATATTACATTTTTTTTGGGAAAAAATCTCTTCATTTATTCCCTCAACATCGGCTCCAAGCTGATGATCCTACATAATTTGAAGCCCAAATGTACATTGAATCAAATTTTCTTCTTCATTAGATATCCAAACTCTTCTGTTACGTACCTCTCTTTGTTCACTTACAGTTGTTAAGAACCTGCTCCTACATAATAGTCTTACGTCTCAAAATTAAACTGTAAAACCCCAAAAATTTCATCCTTCCATTTCCTTCTTCTTCTTCTTCATCATCATGAACCTGTGTGTTAGTAGACGCATAGATATATATATATATCTTCAAGTCTTGATCTTCCTCAATGCTAAATAAGCCAACATTCTGTAACCCACAAACATAAAAACCAAAGCCCCAAAACAAACCAAAGGGCTTATCTGACCAACCAAGTCTTGTTCCACAAACTTACAGTGCCCTCTGTCACTAATAATGATCCCTCCATGGTTAACACAACCCAGAAAGTCTGCGATTCTCTTGCCATCACCATACTGAATATAAATCAAAAGCCTGTAACAATAAAAAGTCATGGACACATACTTGAGCCACCCCATGCATGAAGGCACCTTGTGCACGTAATACCCGCCGATCAACACGAACCCTAGCATCACCACGGCGGCCACTGTGGAGGCCTGCTTGGCGTCCATTATGGCGGCGCCAAGGAAAAGGCCAAGCCCCTGAGAGACGAGGACGTAGAAGAGGACGACGAGTAGGGTTAGGAGGAAAGACCATGGGTCTGGCCGGAGTCCGCTCATCCAGTAGGTGATGGTGAGGAAGATGAAGGGGAGGAGGAGCTCCATGGGGAGGTCACCAACGATACGGGCAGTGAAGTAAGGCGAGAGAGTGTACATGCCGGAGGCTCGCTCCTTGACGAAGAGGGCGCGGTCTTGTGGGAAGGCGAAGACGGAGTTGAAGGAAGGAAACACGCCCCAGAAAATGGAGATGAAGAAGAGGAGGCCTAGATGGTCTTGGACGTCTGCGTAATCAGAATGCCACCACATGAGGCCGGCAAGGAGGGCGGCCGCCACCACCTGGAAGACTCTAAGGGGGTTGAAGGATTCATGCTTTCGTTCTTTGAGGCTTCTCTGGAGGAGGACACTGAACTGGTTGAACCAATTAGAGAGGCTGATTGTAATGTTCACTTTCTTGAACTTACTATAACTTCTTCCATCTTTGGGATTGGTGATTTCTAGGGTTTGTTGTTGTTGTTGATGAAGAGTGTGTTTTGTTGAAGTGTCTGTGTTGTTCAATATTGCTTCCTTGACTTTGGGAGCTAGAATGGTGTTGTAAGAGTGGACTAGGGTTTGCTTTATATTATTTGGCCTCTCTCTTTCACTTACACTACTATCAGCCTGATGCCAAACACCTGCATGAAGCAAAGATCAAGCTTCGTTAATTAACATCTTCTTGGCAAGAAATTTTGTTAAGTGAATAAAACTGAAGTAAAATATGATTTGATAATGAGATCATTACAGCCCATTAGAAGCATTTACAAATTATAACAACAAACCAGATTATATGTCCAGGTGTCGCAGATCAGATTCATTTAAATACCGAATCTTAGAAATAAAACACTAATCAACTAGTAGTAGAGGCGCACCCCAATTTTTTTAACCCAAGTCTCGCACGGGAGGAGACATGAATTAAGACCCTCATGATGGATTAGGGTTATTTACTAATGCACACAAGATCTTAACTGTATTGGCTAACATCTTAGCTAACTAATCTCATATTTCTAACTGGTCAAACTCCAATCACTGAACAAAATAAATTATGCAGTTGGGAAAATTAAACCAGGAGAATACTGATGATGAAGTGTCCCACAGAGCAAAGGAAAAGAAAAAAAGAAAATCGATAAGTTTAAAAATTGTATTCCTTCTTTTAAAAAGAAAAAAAAGAATGCGTTAGTTTTCTTTTAAGCTGGCAAAAATGATAGGTTATTCGACTTTATGACAGAAAGATAAGAAAGAAGTTAAAGCTAGCCACAGTGATCAACCTTCCTACGAAACATCCTTATCAACGCGTAAGACCACATTATCTCAATCAATTCCATAAATATAATAGATTCAATCAATATTAAATATGTTGGAAAAAAATTAAAATTAAAAAATCTATATATACATCATGATTACTAGCTGTAACATGTATGGCAGAATATTTTCACAGAATAATATTGTATCAAAAGAAAAATATAAGAATCATACCCAAACGCACAAAGAAGATACATACATACGTACCTGTCATAAAATATAATTAATTCATTAAACATTTTATTATTCTTAAGCGTCAGATTTATGTTGGGTCATAGTGGAGCTTGAAAAAAGCTGATTTGTGTTTGCTGTTTTACATATATACACACACACACACACACAGATATGTGTGTGTGTGTGTGTGCAGTGTATGAGTCTCCACTGAAAATGGTGCTATGAGTGATATCAAAGTTTGGGCCACCACTTGCTGCCACTTTGATTTTTATATGATGTGAGTGTGTGCATGAAGATGCTTCTGTAATCTTGTCCAATTCAAATACTTTATGTCAAATTGTTGCTTCACTTTTGTGGGAGAAAAGAAAGTATATTATGACGAAGAATTAAAGGCATCCCAACACGTGTAGGTGTAATCAACAGATTCTAATATGTTTAAAAGATATTTGAAAAAGTTGGGGCAATTCAAAAGTGAGAAAAGGAAAACATAAAGCGACCATTATATAAAAAAGAAGAAGGAATCATCCATCTATCTCTATATATATGGTGACCGCATCATTTTCAAGAGAAATATAATTGTGGTCAAATTTTGACATGTCTAATGATGGATATGGAACATCCTGGGGTAATTCCACTACTTAATTGTAAATACTTTAATAAATCAAATTAACACTTAAAACTATTGTGTTAGAGTAATTTTTAGATTATTAAATATTCAACTCAAATCTCAATCTAATTTGGCTGACTTGATAAATGTAATATCATAAATTTTGAGTCTAGAGATTTGAAGGTGACTAAGCCCAGTTTAGGAAGTGTGTCATCACAAATTTTTGGAATTAGAAGGATTAGAGTTGAAAAGGGAGTTCCCCTTGATGCTGGCGAGATTAGGGTTCTAGAAGGTAGTCGGTTGTGATGTGTCTTTAACTGAGCAAATGTTTTCCTATGGCTATGACACTTTTATGTCAATATTTTGGTGGGAATGAACATCTATTAAGTTAATTAAGATGCATATAATATAAATTAACAAATTTAAAATAATTCAGCATAAAATTCATCTATAAAATATATTAATGATTAAATTTTTTATAACCCTTTGAGCCATTAGTATCTAAGTTTTTTTTAGATACTATTATCTGGTAACCAAAAAATCGATTCCCTATGAATTTTTCAATTCTTAAGAAAGTAGCATTCGAATTCAATTAACCCACTTTATAATTTAACTCGTTCACCACTAAACTAAATACTGTAACTCACGAATGAAATGCTAATAATACACAGACATGTAAATATGGGAAAACACAAAATTACTGATGATGATCCAAAAACCCAACTTTAATATATATAGAATAACACCGCATGAACTTTTGTTTCCCAATAAAATTGAAGATCACAATGGTGGATCAAATCAAAGATTATACTAATTATTTATTATTGACACACCAATTAATTCAAGGGCAGAGGTTGATTCAACGTGCCATTTTTTTCTTCTTCTTCTTCTTAATCCAAGTGCTAGCTCATTAATTTGTTTTCTAACTTTTTAACCGACATACTCCTAATTTTTGATGATTTCTCACGTTATCAGTGTCGTCATCAACTCAAAAACCACTATATATATATGTGTGTGTGTGTGTGTGTGTGTGTGTGTGTGTGTGTGTGTGTGTGTGTGTGTGTGTATGTATGTATATATATAATCACGGTGCTCAAGAATCAATCAAAAGAGAGACACAAAAACCCAACAAAGCTTTTTAAGAATTGATCAGATAATTAAAAAAAAAAAGTGTGTCCAGTCAAAGAGCACTAAGTAATATATTATCACACATGACTACTATTGTTTGCTTTATCATTAATCAATTGTAGACCATGCTTAGTGATGCAATACTAATAAAACACTATAATTAACACTGATACGTAACTACGATCCATTATTGGTCTTGAGCATTTTATTTCCTAGCTTTATTTCTTTGCCACTTTCTTCTTTAAGTTTTAGCCATAAACAATATTATTTTGTTTGACCCACTTGAAGAACTTTTTCTATGATACGTATATTGATCTAATCTAGTCCCACCAATTTTTATATTGTGTGTGTGTGTGTATGACCAATAACAAAAAAAAAAAAAAAAGTGACCCAATCAATGATTTAAAGGCTTTTGATTTTTCATGCTTCACTACTTTACTGAGCTTAGTTTATATGTTTGAACTTGAAAAGATACGTATCAAAGAACATAAAAAATGTACAGTAAAAATAATAATTATTCATATGTGTATAATATATGTATATTCTTTATGATGCATGGATCGACCTATAATATCCCCACCAAGTGGTGGATATATATATATATATTTTTTTTTGCAATAATTTAAGGTATATCTGTACGTTTATGTAGCTTAGATTTGTGATCAACCTGCTTTAAATAAATTTTATCTGTATAAAACAAAAATTTCTACATTTTTTTAAGACTCATACATATCTACAATTAATTTGCTTTAGCAACCTCTTTAATTTACTACGACTTTTAGGATAAAAAAAGGCGCATCACATTATCTTCGATCACTAAAACACACTAACAAAGGAATTATACTGAAAATCAATAATCAATAATATAATAAAAGTTAGTTTATAGATGTTGTCTATAAGTGATGTCAAATATATTGGTCAGATCATTATTATAAAAGAAATATTTTCCTATATTTCCAGTACGACAACAAAAGTAATTTCGAATCCAATGGATGTGGTGCAAAAGCATATAGTATAAATTATGTGATGTTATATATATAGCATATGTATAATATGTTGAAAAAGTAGATGGTTATAAAGAAAATAGGGACTAGACTATATCCAAAACTATCTTATATCTACAAGTGTATGATAATAACTTCATATTCCTTTTCTCCGATCTTAAATATAAGACATAGTTTGTAGTGTAAAACATATACATTACAAAACATGTCTTATATTTAGGATTGGAGTAAGTATATTTATTTGTTTTCAAAACAAGGAATATAACTACCAACATGTGGTTGGTCCAGCGGAATGTAGCGCTGGATTCCCTTAAGAGGTCTAGGATTCGAGTTACGGTAAAACCACTCGTAATCCACCTTGTATGGAGTTACCACTGTCGGGAGGGTCGTCTTTACCACTGCAATACCCGGAGTGGTTGCACACTTGCCACCATTTTGTATATAAAAAAAAAAACAAGGAATATAACTCGACACCCTCATACAAACACATAACATGTTAACATTATATTTGATGTATTGGAATTGGAAAATCTGTAAAGCTTTCTTTAAAAGGTTGATATTATAAATTTCCCTTATTTTTCATCACCTTTTCCAGCCTTCCAAGAAAAGCTTATTCTTTATTTTTAATATTTTTAAGAAAATCAAGTGGGTCTATACCTAACCATTCTGTCATTTCCCCTATCACAGAAAAAACCTCTCACACACACACACACACATTCCTCTAATTCTAAATACAAAAATTAGTTGGAGGTTATAAATAAATATGTGAGAGAAGTTTTATCTCAACTTACAAAATAAGACTTCTGAAAGCATAGTTTCCAAACACTCACTAACTTAAGAACTAGAAACTTATATATATGCAAGCGAAAGTCAAAGTCAGTTTGGTATCTTGAAAAAGAACAAAAAACAGTGTTTGTGGCTAAGGCTGAGATGCGAAGTGAAGTGACTATGAGTTCCTAAAGAACAAGACACGTGGTTGTATCCATATAATGGAATTTTTCTTTTTCCCCCCACTCACACTTAAACCTCTTTTTTCCAATTATATCATGCATTTTCTAAAAAGAAAACCCTTTTAACTAATATTCTCCATCTAATTAGGGAATACTCTTCCTCACGGAATAATAATAATAATAATAATGATATTTTAGTACATATGCAAAATCAATCACTAATGATGCTTTTGATTGATTTAGTCATACTATTTTTTGTTAGAATTTGTTTTAAGTGAGTTGAGTCTGAAAAACATCAGAGTCGACGCATATCTCAAAACTCAGAGAACGCTCACAATTTGTTTGGAATTGTGATTCATGTTACTCTAAGAAGACTCTACAAGTGATGGCTTCTACGCAAACTCAGTTTGGAGAGACAGGTTCTATGTACACATCTATGCATACATGATAGTTTTTGCTTGTTAAATAGATTTATATTATTATATATTGCATTAAAAGGGATAATGTTAATAAAATCAAACAGAAAACGTTGTTGCATATTGCAAGCAATAATACAACAAGAATGTGTCAGGAAAATGTATAAAAGCATAAGATGATTCAAGAAGTCATCACATAATATATTTGTGTGCCCACATGATGTTGTCCTTCTTGTCCCTATTATTCTTAATCCCTACACATTCCTATTTTTTATATATAAATATAAATATATATATATTCTTAATCTATGCCTATTATTTTTATCATGCCAATTAAAGCACGGCTTAATATTTTGTTGTGTTTTCTATATATATAACCAATATGTAGGTTCCAAAACGGAGAAAACAGATCCTTTCATACTTTTCCCCCATCGCTCTTGAAAATATGTAACTCACTTAATTTACCACTTCATCATTGTGATTTTTACTAAAACAAAATTTTAACAAAAAAAAAAAAAACCTATAATTCACACATAGTATTTTACAAAATTCTAAAATCCAAATGATTCACACATCGTGTAGTACTTATTCTTTATTCAAAATGTCACATTCACCTCAAAGTGGAATTTGCATTTACCTATATATAGATATTTTTTTAAAATTTTTTTGACATATATTATATATGGGAAAAAAAAAATCTATGATACCCTCATAAAATCAAGCAGCAAATCTTGAGTTATCATCATTCACATCAGCAAGAAGAAGAAGAAGAAAACGACGACGTACCGTTAGCGAGATCTAGCAGAAAGTCGGCGGGGTTCATGGGAAAAGACGGTTTGAACCCAAGCGTTTCAAAATAGCTCATCGCTTCACTACCTTTGCCAAAATACAAACACTGTCCCTCCGATAACACCAGAATCTTATCAAACATCTGAAACACTCTACTCGACGGTTGGTGTATCGACGCCACCACCGTCTTCCCTTTCTGCTGCGCCACCACCGTCGTCAGCGTCGTCATCAGCCTGTGAGCTGCAGTCGAGTCCAACCCTGACGTCGGCTCGTCCAGTATCAACAAGCTCGGATTCATCAACATCTCATGACCAATACTCACCCTCTTCCTTTCCCCTCCGGATACACCTCTTATATACGCGTTTCCGATGATGGTGTTTTCGCATTTCACTAGTCCCAGCTCGGCGATCACCGAGTCGCAGACCGATATCTTCTCGGCTTTCGAGAGTGTTCTCGGGAGCCGGAGGAGTGAGCAGAAGATCAGAGTCTCTCGGACCGTTAGATGAGGGTAGAGCACGTCGTCTTGGGTCACGAACCCGGTTCGCCTGAGAACTGGTTTGCTAAGTTTGCATCCGTTGGCCAGGATTGTTCCGGTGAGTCCCTGGCCTTGGCCGAGTCTCCCGGCGAGTGCGTTTAAGAGCGTCGATTTCCCGCTCCCCGACGGGCCCAGCACCGCCAGGATTTCTCCCGGAGACACCATCCCCGTAACGCCATTCAAAATGATTTTCTCTTGCACCGCAGCCGCGGTGGCTCCCCCGTCGACCGATATTGACGAGATCATTCGCTTTATGTTAATCCCTCCTTTCTTTCTGTCCACCTTTACTCTGTATCCCACGTTCTCGAACTGCATGAACAAATTAATAACCAACAAAATCCGATTAAATATATATATACACAAACAAACACCAAATCGAAGCATTGAGGGAAAACAAAGGAGATGAATCTGTGTATATTGCGGTTTGTGAAATATTACCTTGAGAGTGATTGGATAAGAAGAAGATAATAAAGGAGGAGGAGAAGAGCGTGCATTGGGGGTTTCTTGAGGAGCACCGAACGTTGCGGTTGGTGGTGGTGTTGGCATTATTCTGGTGTTTACAGTAGTACTGTATGTCAGGGATTGAGTGTGATATATATATAAATATATTGGGAAGATGTAATTATAGAGAGAGAGAGATTGAAAGAGTGGGAGAGACTAGAGAGAGTTCGTGTGTGAATGAAGAAAGGAGATCGAGGAAGGGAAGGGGGAGGGGAATATAAGGAGGGAGGGATGAGAGGAGCTATATTGGGGGAGCCACGTGGAGAGAGACAGGGCTGCTACGTGGTAGCTAAAGGAGGGACAGTTGGCGGCATCTTGAAGAGCTTCATGCAAAGTGACCCACTTATAATTATATATATAAAATAATAATACTTCCTGCTTTTTATCAGGAACACTTAGCTGAATATGGCGATTCAGAATATGGTTAAGATGAATAAACGTTTAAAATTATAACTTTTTTGACTAAAATTCGTTTATTTATGATGAGATGGAGAATAAAAGAGAATAAGAAAATTATTATAACAAAGAAGATTGTAGAAGAGAGAATAAGATAATAAATATGACAAAGGCTCTAAAACATTTGTAGGAATCTTGTCACCTACTTTCTAAATCTAACTAACAATTCTACTAACTACTAAACTAAAAACTAAAGACTAAAACCCGAAAGACTTACCCGTTGAAGACTTCGGCAGAGCTTCCACCCAGAACTTCTCTCTCTTCTTTCTCTCCCTAGGATTTTCGGCCAAAGGAGCTCAAAGAAGATGTGCAGAATTTTGAAGGAGCATGGCATCTATTTATAGAGATTTTGGAGGGACAAGGTTGGAATTACCAAGGTTGTTTCCAATTTTCATGTCCAACAATTGCACATGGATTTTGCCCTTGCTTTTTCATGCCTTGGCCGACCTCCCTTGCTGATGTGGCAGCCACCCATTGGTCCAAAATGGTGACTTGGCTTGCTTTAAGCCCTAGCCCAACCGTTTTCCCTGATCGGTACCCGATTCGCGTGATTTCGGAGAATTCTCAAAATTATGGATTTACAACTTTGAAGACAAGTTCTCACTTAGTAGAAATGTCCAAGTTAACCTAAATTTTGATTCCATATAGGTCTGTCAGTTGAAGTTTTCTCGAAAACGTGTCCGAACGCGTCCGGTGTCGGAATTCGTTTTCGGAGATATCAATCTCTTCGAAATAATTCACCGACTCCAAATATGTCTAAATAAATTCAAACCCATTCCTAAATGTTGAGTTAGAATTTATTTTCCTCTTTCCAAAATTATGCCTATATGCATTTTTCCCTATTTTGTTTTATTAGGAAAATTACCTCGGAATTAACTTAGGAAGAGTCTAATGGAAGATAAAATTCCACCGATCAATAATCTACTTTGATATTGATAATCCCATTCCTAGATCTCTAGATTAAATATTACTATTCACATATTTTACTTTAATTAAATTATATTGTTATAAAAATGTGCAAGTTGCCAACTTGGGTTCTATTTCATTTTCATTTTTATTTATTTATTTATTTCGTTTTTCCCCTTTTATTTTCTGCCTTTCTCTTTTTTTTTTAAATTAATTATTTAATTAATTATTTAATTAATTAAATAATTATTTTTACATAATTTCTCACAACATTTTCCTATTGGTCAATTCTTGCATTTAGGCTTAAAAATACCTAAACTCATCCATTTTCCTTCAAATTTTCCAATTAATTAACCAATATATTTATGCTAATTTTTAGCCATTTATCACTAATTTTGGAGCTTTACATAATTATCTGAATTTTCTATACTTGTGCTTAAGTAATTTGCTAATAAATACTTAATCACTCAGTTTATCACTGCTTAGTAATTTTCTTAATTAGAATACCACATTACCTCTTAACCTTTGCTTTAACATGAGATTTTTTTCATGCATTCTGCATTTTTCCATAATCGCAAGGGTATTATGGTCATTTCCTTACTTTTTGAGTATTCTTCTACAATTTCTCCAAGTTTGTAACTTAATAAATTACCTAATTAGAGTGACTTTTAGGATTTTTCACAATTTTCCTAAATCAGTTATGTCCCTTAGGGGCATTTTGGTCATTTGGCACTTTGGCCCTTAAATTCTCTAATTTCCGAGAGATTTTTCCTTATAAAATAAGATAATTATATCTTATTATTTGATACCCCATATTCACCTACTTTCTATAGGTATAATCTTACCAAATTAAGATACGTATTTTTTTGGGGTATTACAATGGTAATGACCATAATGCCCTCACAAATTCTGAAATAAAGCAGAACATATGGAAACAGAAATGTCAGTGCAAGAATTATGAGGTAATGAGGTATTCTAATTAAGAAAATTATCAACTGTTGATAAGAAAGTAATTAGGTAATTATTGGCTAATTACTTAAGCTTAAGCAAAGGAAATTATGAAATAATTATGTAAAGCTCAAAAATTTGTGGAAAAGGTTTAAAATTAGTAAAAATATATTTACTAATTAATTGGAAATTTTGGAGAAAAATGGTTAAGTTTAGGTATTTTTAAGCCTAAATACAAGAATGGACCAATTAGGTAATTTTGTGGAATTTTTGGAAAAATTAAATAAATAAATCATTAAATAATTAATTAAATATAAAAATAAATTTTTTTAAGATTTAATTAGGCCCAGCCGAATTGTTGCCCAAGAATGTGAAGATAGGAACAAAATTTTTATATCATGATATTTTACTTAAAGTTGTATTATAATATATTATAATTAAATATAGTGAATAGTAATTTGAAAATTAGGAAACGGATCCTATCTAGAGATCTAGGAATGGGAATCCCAAAGTCAAGGTAAAATATTGATCGGTGGGTTTTTATCTTCCGTTAAACTCTTCCTAAGAAAATCAAGTCGGTGCATTTCTAATAAAACAAAATAGGAAAAATGCATATATGCATAGATATAGAGAAAATAAATTCTAACTCAACATCTAGGCATGAGTTTGAATTTATTTTAACATATTTGGAATCGTGAATTTTTCTCAAGAAGTTGGTGATTTCGAAATGCGTTCAAAGCGGACGCGTTCGGACACATTTTTCGAGAAAACTTCAACCGGATTGTTGGAGCCCTTTATGGAACCAAAATTTAGGTTAACTTGGACATTTCTACTGAGTGAGGAAATGGTTTCAAAGTTGTAAATCCAGAATTTTGAGATTTCTTCGAAATTACGCGAATCGGTACCGATCGAGTTTTATCGGTATAACATGGACAAGATTACATCATCATTAATGATGCAATTTGGAGCCACCTAAGGGCTGTATGTCGACCAACAGCTCCAAGGGGTGGGATTTTTCCATTTAATACAAGTAAAATCCAATGGTTGAGATCAAAGTGAAAAATGACCATTTTGTCCTTCCTTTCTTCTATAAATAGGTAGCTCCCCTTCATAAATTTTCACACCATTCCTCCTTCCTTTTGGCTGATTTAGAGAGAGAAAGAAGAGAGAGGAGCTGGGAAATTCTGCAGTGAAGCTCTGGGTAAGTTTTCCGCATCTAGAGCTTTTAGTATTCGTAGTTCTTTCACAAGTAGGTGTTATAATGCTAGAATAGCCTTTAAATTTTCAAGTATGATTGGGTATCATATGGGAGGGCTATTTTAGTCTTTATTGTCTAAAATCAAAATGGCGTCGAAGTTCTGGCAAAATTTCGGGAAGAAAATTTGTCAATCTTTGGCGAAATTCCGCCAATTAGGGGTATAGGGGCAAAATAGTAATTTTTACCCAAAATGCCGATATAGTACCAAATCACTAATAAAAGTGATATTACTCTTATAGGACGTCGAAACTCGATATGGAGGCGCGTTGTTTTGTGAGAATTACGAATATAGTAACACTAACTCGATGTTTATGGTATGTATGTGGTAATAGAAGTGAATGCATATAGTGGTTAGAGGTTAACTAAAAGATAATATATTCTCTAAATATTTCTTATAAAAAGTAGCAGTGTGAGCGAGTTTATATCTTTTTTTTTTCTCCATTAATTTTTGATTTGTTGGCTAAATGAATGTGATGATCAAAGATTTGTTGGCTAAATGAATGTGATGATCAAAGTACGGTCAAAGGAGAAAGAAATAGAGAAAGAGAGAGCAGCAATTATCAGAGGATCTTAATTAATGCATGAGTTCATCTGAAAGCTACATAAGCATGGAGATGAGGATGGCAAGTTTCCTTAAATAATGTAAATAATCCTTAGCTTCTTCGATCGACTTTGAGATATTTTTTCTTTGATATGGTAATTTCGGTCTTAAATATAAGACTCATTTAACTTTTTTAAAAAGATTAAGAAAGCCAAATAAATTATTTTTGCCAAATTAATTTATTTGACTTATAAACTAATATACTCTCTTCGATCCACCATATAAGTCACTTCATTTAATTCATCAGAATCAAAAAATGATAGTTAACTTGCTAAATTTGTCTTAAATTCAAATAAATTTTCAACTTTACTTATACTAAATGAGGTTTTTAATGAGAGAAAAAAAAATACAACAAGTCATGTTTAAACATTAACTATATACATGAGCCAAATTGACAAATAAGCATTAATTTCTCTCAAAGTAACATATATTATAGACCAAGTCATTCTTCTAAAGCAACTTATATTGTGGACCGAATGAAGTGTAATTTAGTCATACACAATATACAATATAAGTAACTTATTTAGCTTCCTTAATCTATCCAAAAAAATTAATTAGGTCTTACTCCCTCTGGTCCTTATTATAATGCACCAACCACCAACATTTTTTGGTCCTTATTATAAGGCACCAACTTACTTTAACTAACTCATTTATTACTATTTTTTCATTATGCCCTCATTTTTAACTAACTCATTTAAACCTACATCATTAAAGTAGGGGTAAAGTTGGAAACATGTATTACTTTTAGACTTCATTAATGACTTAACCTCCATTCTTTGGCCCGTGAGAAATGGTAGTTGATGCCTTATAATAAGGACCAGAGGGAGTATATGTAGAGCTGAATATAGTATTTATTATATACATAAATGAGGGAAGAAGAGAAGATGAATATCACCCTCGTCTTATGTATATGTCATTTTAAAGGAAAATCTTAATCTCTATTATAGGTCCACTTTCAAACTAATGATGTGATTTTTACAATTTTCCCCTATTAATTGCAATAAAAAAAATATTCATGTTAATTTTTGGAAGCATTCATAATAGAGGCAAAATTAAAAATTTAATCCATAATTATTGAATTAACTAACTCGTGAGAGTTAGTTAATTATGACTATTAAAAAAGATCAGAATGATTGTGGAACAGTAGTCTGTACCATTAATTGAATTGAGACTGAGATGGAGTATGGAGTATGGAGTATGGAAAAATGGCCCTCTGACTATCATTTATGAATACGTTATGGGAAAAGAGAGATTACAACCTCCTTACTATTACTGCTTTTGGATATGATTATGATCCCACAGCTTTGACCAAAAAGGTTTCGGTTTCTGAATTCTCTGCGTGCTAATTAATTAACTTTCCTCACATATGCTAATACTCCCTCTTTTCCTTTTCTTATAACAACTTGATAACCAAATTATATAGTTTAAAAAATTAGTTGAAAGTACCACCTCCGACTTTTCTTATAAGAACTTAAAATTTAAATTATCTTTGTTTTTTTAAATAAGAATCCAATAAGAATTGTCTAAACACTTAATAAGTTTTTTTTCTTTTTCATTTTACCCTTTATTAATTACTCTCTCCATCCCTAAATATACGTAAGCTTTAAATTTGTGAATGAGCTTGTCTCAAAATATAAGCTTCATTTTAGTTTTGTCAAATCATGTATTATGTTTTTTCCAACTTACCCCTTGACTGTATTTATCACATTTATTATCACTCTCCCACTTATCCTCTTTACAAATAAGGGCATCATATACACACACACTCTCTCTCTTAACTAATTTTAACTGTTTTCTTTATAAGCATAAATTGGTTATTTGAAGCTTATTTAACTTTGCCATCATTTATGATTGAGTATTTTTCAACTGTTTCTTCTCTTTATATCTTTATAGGTACAATTAATATAGGTACAATTATCACAATCTCATTTATTACATGAAACTGGACTTATAAATGAGACCAATTTTTTTTGATCAAAATGGACTTATAAATAAAACCAGAGTGGTATATATTTACTCTATTTCTCTCTTACTTGCCTCTCATAAACAAAGGCATACCTAGAAAAAAGTTGATTGCAGACACACTTATTGTTTTTTTACTAATTTTAACCACTTTCTTAAACCATGTAATTTGGTTATTGAGTTCTTATAAATAGGACTAGAGGGAGTAATAAACATATCATAAATAAATTTTTCCTTCCAAGTATGCCCTTATTTATAAGAAGGCAAATAAGAAAGAGAAATAGAGTTGTAATGAGGGAATTAAAGTGTTAAAGAGAATGTAATATGAAAAAAAAAAAAAGATAAGATATAGTATAATTAATTAGGGGCAAACATGGTAAGAATTCATTAAATGCTTAGACAGTGGTATCTTAAGAAAAAGATTAAGACAATTTAAATTTTAAACTCTTATATAAAGGAACGGAAGGAGTAATTAATTATTCAAAAATGCTGAACTAGAGATAGCATGCAGGCCATAGAGTAGATATTTTCTTGAATATGACCTGTAGACGCTAATATTATGAAGTTATAAATGAAATCGAACCAATAGCCTTCCACTTGCTAAAAACTTATCATGTTGTACTAGGTTACAAGCTCATTGTCAAGAGACAAAAATTCTTTTTTCGGGTTGTGCATTAGCAATGAAAAGTATTTCTCTACGTACTTCTATATATAAGATAGGGAGATAAGGTTTTTGTTTTGTCATATTTATAATTTACCGTGTGTAATTGTACCAAAGAATATACAATTTTATTTTATTATATAAATTTTGTTCTCATCGAATATAATATATATTAAATGAGATAAAACGTGAGTAGTAAAATTTTAAGATAAAATTGTCATTATAAAAAAAGACATATAAATAATATCACATGAGTACTCCATTTAAGTGGGAGGATTTTCATTGGTTAGGGTGGGGGAAGAATTTCTCTAACTGAATATGGAAATCAAAATATGAGGCTCTCATTCATTGAAGCGTTGAGTGGTGTGAAGATTCCATAGATAAAGCTATCGAGCTATAGCTGGACATCCCCTGGAACCCTAGCTGGCTGCTACAACTTTTCTTAATAAATGGGGTATATCAAAAACTGATCGTTGATTGAATTTAGTATGGAGAATACTCTATAATTTATTTTTAAAATACTGGTTTTTTTTTTTTTGGCTCAAACATTTTTGTACATAGAATATACTCCACTTTAGTATTATTAGCACACAAAAATCATTGGTCATAAATAAGTCACCACCGCCAACAAGTATTAAAAACCATAGAAAATATAGTTCATGGATGTGATATATAGGAACATGGAATATTAGGAATGAGTCGGCACGAATGGTCTTGGGTCCTTTCTCTATTCGTTCAACAACTGATGGCCTTCATCAATGCTCTCCAATATATAGTTTCAATGAGTTAGAAAACCTTTGTTTATGTATCAAAAGTAAGAAACCTTATTTTATACAGGCTAGTGCCATGGAATAGGCCTTAATATATAAACTCACGACCTTATGGGTTATGAACCAACTCCTTATTACCAACTGATCCAACCTTTGTTGGCTATTGGCAAGTTAGAAGTATTTTAGTACTTCAATTTTTATGATACATCTCTGGGATAAGGGGAATGGAGGGCCGGAGGAAAAGGGAAAGAAAATTTTTACAAGTTCAATTTAAAAGAAATGGATAAGTGGGTTAAAAAATTTTAATAAAAAAAATATGCAAGATAAAAGTGTTAAGAAATTAATTAAATTTTTTTCACTGCACTTCTTCAATTTTTTTAAATCAAACTCATTAAAAAAATTTATCCTCCACCCCCATTTCTCCATACCAAACAGATACTATATATATTGATTTTTAGACAAAAAAAAAAAAGTCAGTCATTTGCCTTCAAAACAATGTATGACAAACATATCTTTTCATCCAACTGGAGTTTGAAGTTTTTTTTCATGTCTAAAAGCTAGGTTGGGATGGCTCCAAACAAGCCCTAAACCTGCACAGCCTCATTTGGAATAATAGTCATCAATGTCATGGCTCAGAGGAGACCTTATTATACTGTGTCATCTTTAATTTCTCAGAATCAGACTGGCCCCTCTACATATTTATGTTTTGACTTTAATTTAGATTGTATTCCTTTTAATCTTTATTATAAGACACCAACTAACAATTCTTACAAATCTATATATTAAAAAAAAGTTAAAGTCATTAGATTTGTCTTAAAATTTAAATAATTTTCAATATTACCCATACTAATTGCATTAAACTCTAATATTATATTAATTATTACTCTCGCCTACTACTCTAGCTTATTAATTATAGGCATACATGAAAAATAATATTTAATGCTTTTTAGAAATAAGTAAGTGCCTTATAAAAATGATCAAATACACTTATTAGTTGTTGTCTTATGACAATAAGGATAAGGATAAGAGGGAGTACAAGTATCAGATTTTTAAGCGTGTACACCACCTTTATGTTCATTTATTAGACATTGATGTCTCAGGTAAACAAATACACTTGTGAAGGTCTGATTAGAGATTCTAGTAAAACATGGACAATTGGATTTCAAGGAAAACAATGGTTTCTCTCTTTAATTGAGCTATTGTTAAATAGGGCATGCCTCCGAAATCAAAGAGCTCTTACAGAGGTACCTATAGATCACCCACTAACAAATTAAAAAATATGGATAAGCGGGGTTAAAAGTTTTTAATAAAAAGAAGATATAAGATAAAAGAGTTAACAAATTAATTAAAAACTTTTGCCGCATTTATCCCATACCAAACAAGCACATAATATTAAACTTCAATTCCATTGGAGGAACTCTAAGGCAGCATTAAGAAATTGGTTGCAGAGCGTGAAAAAAGAAAAAGAAAATTTAAAGTCATCAACGTCATGGCTCAGAGGAGACCTTATTAAACTATGTCATCTTTAATTTCTCAGAATCAAACTGGCCCCTCTACATATTTATATACGTTTTAACTTTAGATAGTATCAGATTTTTAAGAGTGTACACCACCATTATGTTCGTTTAATTTATTAGACAATGATGTCTCAGGTAAACAAATACACTTGTTAAGGTCTGATTAGAGATTCTAATAAAAAAATGGACAATTGGATTTCAAGGAAAACAATGGTCTCTCTCTTTAATTTAGCTATTGTTAAATTGCTTGCTTTTGTTACTAAGCTAGTACGTACTCTTCAATTAATTATGTAAGCAACATGAATTTAACAAGACTCTTGCTTATACTGATTCTTTTTGGAAGTCTTTCAACTGTTCACAATGGGATAACAACAAGAAGCCTTATATATTCCACTAGGTGGGGTGGGCTACATAGATCACATCACTTCACTATACTCTATCAAAAACCAAATTTTTAGTTAAATTGTTGTCCAAGACATCTCTCTTAATAATTTTATTGAGTGTTCGATTCGACCTTCCTCTCCTCTTTTAAGTGGTCAGAAAGGGATGGAGAGCCTAGCTAAATCCTAATTAATCACTCAATGAGGTTCAAAATAAATGAGGTTAGGAGTATGATCCACTTGAACTGGGGTATTGAAGTTATTAAGTGTTTGTGCTGATTAATTTTCTGACTAGGAAAGCTCATCAACTAATTAAGTGAGGAGAGGCTGATATGTACAACCTAATTGTTGTGGTAGTATGAGAGAAGATCTCATATTCTACCCTTTTCCATTTGAATTTGTCTGATCTATTTTGTAGTTTCTATGTTTTAACTTAACTTACTTTTTGTTGGTCAAGAAAATGTTTTAAGTTTTAACTAATTATTTCTGTTATCCAAAGGGGAAAAAGGTTGTAATTTTGCAAGTGATCGATCCCAAACTATCTCATAAAATTTTAACTAATTTTCTAATATCAAGAAAGTTTTTAGTTAGATTTTATTAATAATGTCGAAATTATTTAATCTTTTTAATATTATTATCCATAATTAATTAATAATAATAATAAATTCTAATCAAATCGCATAAATATATTGGTTAATTAATTGGAAAATTTGAAGGAAAAAGGATGAGTTTAGGTTTTTTTAAGCCTAAATGCAAGAATTGACCAATAGGAAAATGTTGTGAGAGATTATGTAAAAATAATTATTTAATTAATTAAATAATTAATTAAAAAAGAAAGTGCAGAAAATAAAAGAAAAAAAAACGAAAAAAAAATAAATAAATAAGAAATAAAAATAGAAAACTTAGTTGATAAGTTAAGTTTATTATTTTATTAATATAATTAATTAAAGTAAAATTATGTGAATAGTAAAATGGGAAATAGGAAACGGATCCTATCTAGAGATCTAGGAATGGGATTCCCAAAGTCAAGGTAAAATATTAATCAGTGGGTTTTTATCTTCCGTTAGACTCTTTGGGAAGTTAATTCAGGCCGTTTGTGCTTTTTCCTAATAAGACGAAATAGGAAATTCGAGAAAAGGCAGGATAGCCAAAAGGACGAAAGGTTATGTTGTGACATTTGGAAAGAATTGGGAATTTTCATGAACATATTTGGATTCGGTGAATTTTTCGAAGAGATGGGTGTTTAGAAAACAAGTTTCGACAGCCTGACGCGTTTGGACACGTTTTCGAGAAAGACTCATTGGACTGTTGGAGCCCTATATGGAATCAAAATATAGGTTAACTTGGACATTTCTACTAAGTGAGGAAATGGTTTCAAAGTTGTAAATCCAGAATTTTGAGATTTTTCCGAAATCACGCGAATCTGGTACCGATCGGAGAAATCGGTCTGAAAGCTCCTGGAAGGTGACACGTGGCCACCTCCCATTGGCCAAACCCTTTATTTTTGGGCCTGAATTTCGTTCAAGTGTGAATGCAAAGAAGGGAAAAGGGTTTTTTTGAAAAGTTGCTTTGGACAGTCCCAGGATCGCTCACATAGAAGTTGATCCAGAGCAAGAAACCCTACCTTCTTTTCTATAAATACCCACCCTCCTTTGGTTTTCTCACATTTGAGAAGCAAGGCTGATTTAGAGAGAGAAAGAAGAGAGAGGAGCTGCGAAGTGTGCGGCGAAGCTCTGGGTAAGTTTTCCTAGTCACAGAGCTTTTAGTCTTCGTAGTTCTTTCAATAGTTAGAGTAGTAATGCTAGAGTAGCCTTTATTTTTCAAGTATGATTGGGTATCATATGGAGGGCTATTTTAGTCATTATTTTGAAAATCATAATTGCGTCGAAGTTCGCGAAATTTCGGGAAGAAAATTTGTAAGAGTAACGAAGTCTTTGTGAAATTCAGCAATTAGGGTAGAAGGGCAAAATGGTAATTTTTACCTAAAATGCAGTTATTGTGTCAAATCACTAATGGAAGTGATATTGCTCGTGGGGCGTCGAGAAATTCTAATTTCTTACCAATTCTGCCACCTAAATAACGTCATTGTCGGACAAGCCGTGTTTTAAAGTAAAGCGTGTCGTTTACTGCCGAAGTGCAGACGTTCGTCGCGAAGGTACGTCGTAAGCGTCTTTGTTACTCATCTTATTATTTGTCTGATCACCACCCTAAATAACATATGAACTATACTTACATCAAACTTTTTATGTTTATTGCGTCAAGTTCTCTAATCACACATAATCATGTGTGTGTATCCTATTTTTTCACGTGAATTTATATTAAAATGATAATATTTCAAAAATAGAATACATGGTTAATTATGATTGGAGGTGAGAACTTTCATAGTTTGACGTTAAATATTATTTTTTTAAAAAAATTAAGGTGAAAAAACTGATTATTGTTTCACCTTTTTATACAACTAGGTACCACTCTGATCCTATTTATAAGTCTAGTTTGACTAAATCTCACATACCAAGGAGAGTTAGGTATCTCAATGATTAGGGAGCAAATTTCCAACTTTACCCTCATTTATGAATGGGTACCTTTTAAAATGTATTGTTAAATCTCTCTCATCTTTTTTCTCTTTCCAACATACTAGTCAATCTCTCTCATCCTCATTGATATGGGCAAAATTGTCACAATCTCATTTATTTAGTCAAAATGAACTTATAAATAGGACCAAATTTTTTGGTCAAAGTGGACTTATAAATAGGATCAGAGTGGTTCTCCTCCTATGAGATGCACGCGCGGGAGTGTCATTATAAAAAAAACATGCTATTATGCACGAAACTTTTCTGGATACATGTGTAAATTTGTTTGATTAGGTAGGCGCACATATAAAATAAAATAAACGATTCTAAGGAAAACAACACGTGTACCCTACTCTATGTGTGTGTGTGTGTTATTGTGATTAGTTTGGTGTGTACATCTTTTATAGACGGAAAATGCTAATATAATTAATCATTTATATCCAACATCATTTTTACATTTTAAATATATCAGCTTTTGAAAATCATTACTAGTCAAACCCGCCAAGAATTGCTGTTCAACTAACCCTGAAACAAGCCAGGGTTTATTGTTCATGTCATATTCGAAATATAAATTTTCTAATTAGAGATAATTAATAAAGTGATCTTAATTCAAAGAATTTTCTAATCATCATTCACATTTGTTTGTAGATATTATGTGTTTTCACTAAAGACGTTAAAAATAAATGATTTTCATGATATATGTGAACGAAATGTTTTTTCAAAAGGAAAATAACAAAAAATAGAATACGTTCACTTGAAGTTCCTACATAAAGTTTACCAGCATGATAATTATCAGTTGAATGTTCTTCAATCTCCCTTCCATATAGAATAATGGGAGGGGATATCTCCATTGACATCCCTCTCTATTTACCCTCCATTTAATATCTCTACCATTAGATTAACTTTTAATAATTGAGATTTAATGATAGATTTTCATTATATTCAAAATTATAATAATATTTTTACACATATAATTAAATCACAACCATTAAAATTTGATCTAATGTTAGATATATTAAATAAAGAGTAGATTGATAAAAAGATCAATAGAGACACCTTTCTACGTAGAACTGAGTCAACATGGTATTCATCGCTTGTTTGTCGATGTGTGATGTATCTCTGATACATCAATTTTTACACATATATTTTTAACCAGATATGAAATTATATGAAGACAATTTTTAAAAAAAGCTGTAGGTGAGTACAAGTCTACTTTATGATATAGAATGTATTCACCTTAAATTTGGCCGATGAAATTTGTGTAATCAAAGTAAAAATATTGAAAAGACTCATCTGACTCGCTGTATCTTAGGAACTTGACAATTGGAATTGTTCCCGGCAGAGCCTTGAATATTTATGAGTTAACTAGTGATTGGAGTACCTACCAAACAATTAAAAGTATAGTTTGGGTTCTATTAATGTCCTTAAAAAGGGTTAAACCACAAATCTGCCCCATAAATTTTTGCTTAGTAGCAATATTTCCTCCATAAGTATTTTTGGGTTTAATGTTTCTCATTATCATAAAAAATTTAACAGTTAATGTCAATTTTTTTAACTGTCAATGTTAGTTTTTTAATGGTATGAGACAATATTGCTCATTTTTAATACTTCCAAAGTAACATTGAACTAAAAAAAAACTTTTAGGACAACATTGCTCTTCGGAGAAAACTTCTAAGGAAAATTTACACCTTAAACCCCTTAAGAATTATCAGCAACTTTTTCAATAAATAAAGATGTGGCACCTCGGATTAAACGAACCCTTTATGTAGAAAGTAAGGTGATAGAACAATAAAAATATCTGAGTTCTTGAATTAAGACAGAACGGTACAAGTAGGGTTTATTAGTGGCATAGGCTAAGGGTCCTCCCTCCTCTTTTTGTATATTAAAAATAATAATAATAATATAACAGTAATGTAACTCAATAAAGTAAGGCGATAGAACGATAAAAATATATTAGTAATGTAACTCAAGAAGAGAAGAGAGAAGAGGGGAGTTTAGAAGGTGTGGAGCAAGGAAAATTCTTTCATCAGATCTACTGAGTTCCTGATAGAGCGGATGCCCAGTGGAGTTTTCCACCTTTTAGCTATGTTAGGGTGGATGTAGATGGATTGGTTACCAATCATAATGTTGCAGCTTGTGGTGACATTATTAGAGATAGCAATGGGGCGTGGATGGTAGGATTTCAACAGAAAGTTGGTTTTTGTTCAATTAATGCAACAGAATTACAAGCAATTAAAGTAGGTATGATGATTTATAGGCAGCTTGGTTTCACAAAAATTAAGTTGTACTTAGATTCTATGAAGGTTATTCATCTTCTATTGACATAAGAGTACGGACCCTGTCATCCTTTGGCTCAATAGATTTATGAAATTAGATCGTTGATTTTCTCAAACTGGAATATAGAAATAATCCATTTAAATAGACAAGTATTGAAATGTGCAGATTTTTTGGCTAAAATGGCACATGAGGCGAACATTGAGCTAAATTTATTATGAATTATTACACCATCTTGTTATTTGGATCAAATGTTAGTTAACCTAGGTCAATTTCATTCATGATGTGTCACTTCTTTTTGCGTTGTGTAGTGTCGATATGACACATTCCAAGCGGTAACTCTTATCTTATTAATTCAAAAAAAGAAAAAGAGCTCGATGCTCGGTACTCACTGCCCACACATCACGATTGTCTTTTACAGGAAAAGAACATGTGACTGTTTATGTGCTTTAAAGGTCAAAAAATTGATTATTGTTTCACCTTTTTATGCAAAGTAATTAATATTTGAAGTCATCATTTTATTCTAGGAGGTGACTGATATGATTAGAATTGAAGTAATCATGCATTCTATTAAAGAAAACCAAAAAAACAAGAAGAATTAAGATGGAATCAAGGACGCATGAAAAAGCAAGATTGTAGGTTTTCGCTATCATCCAGTTCACTAGATTTAGGTTAGTTTTTGTGCTGTTATTCCTAGTCGTAGATTAAGATTTTATACTTTTATCTAGTTTCGGTAGATTTGGTATTGTTTGTTATTGTTATTTTCTAAACCTATAGGTGTGCTTTTTTTTTATTTTTTTATCAATTCAATTGTATTGTTTATAATTTGTCGATTCTTATTTTCTTTCAAATTATTTAATCCATATTAATATTGATGAATGCTGATTATGTTAACATTGACAATTTGCCATTGATAATTTGTAGAACTTTTAAATTAAAAATTTTGGCATATCTTAGATACTATTCCTTCTGGTCATATATTCAAGGGAAAATTCCAAATAAATACAAGGGTGAAGGAGCAAAAATACACATGGACTTTTTCCCCAGGAGCGCCCAACACCACGTGTTTTTTTCTGGAGTAATAATACACATGAACTTTTAAAAGTGGGGCAAATATACCATCACAGTTAACTTTTATTAACAGACTTTAACTGCCTTACAAAAATACCAAAATGCCCCTTACTGCATCTCTCTCCCAACCTTCATCCTCTGTAACTCTCTCCTTTCTATTGAAGAACAAGAACACTGATCTCCATTCATATCGCTCACATTATCAGATAAATCAAAACTCAACCTTCAAGAACACATCATAATCAAAATGCAAAGAAACAAATCAAACCCAAAACCATCAGTGGAAGAAGATGAGAATCAATCGATGTTTACACAAACTTATATAATCAAAGCAAAAATGATATCATCTACACAAAGTGTTGAATATAATGAAAACCGTTAACTGGGAAGAGTTTTAAATTTTAAGATAATTTCAGAGGCCTTAACCCATGAGAGAAATGATCACTCCAAGATTTTTCTCCATGTCGTCCGATCTGCTTCCATTTGGAGTGTAACTTGTAACAAACATCCCACGCTCACCGGAGCTCACAGTAGCTAAAAAATGTAAATTTGAAAAAAGAGGGGAAAACAAAGAAGCCGGAAAAAGGAATCAGATCTGTGATGCAAAAGAGAGAGAAAATGGAAGCACCGACAAGCACAAACAGATCTGGGTATGACAAAGAAGATGAAAGAGCAAGAGAACAAAAACGAAAATCTAACGAAATCTAAGAGAAGCAAGGGATGAAGATGCGTCGCTATATGCGACAGGGTTATTCTTCGTTGTCACTCTGTTTTGAAATGGTGGACCCTGAAAAAATGGTGCGACAGTCACAGAGGAGTGCCGGAAACTCTTCAAGAAAATTTGACGGCGACAAGAATCGCCTCCCCAGAGCAAGTCGATTCCGAAGCAAGTCATTTTCTTCTTCGTTCAGACTCGTTGGAGGCACCACAAGATCCTTAGGTATGAAAGCTTCAATCAGACTCGATTCCGAAGCAAGTCATTTTCTTCTTCTTCGTTCAGACTGGTTGAAGCTTCCAGATCAATCGAACCCTCCCTCTTTTTTGCTTTTAGGGCAATATGTGCGTGGGAAATTGGGGAAAAAGCAGAAACTAGGGCTTGGGGACTCGATCAGCAGAGTCATTCCACAAAGGGAAAATCGGGAAATTAAAAAATGTTCAGCATTTTTTATTTTTTTAAATGGCGTGGGGCCCACCTAAAAGTAACGTCAGTTAGAACAGTTTAACGGCATGTGTATTTTTGCGCCACTTTTGAAAGTTCATGTGTATTATTGCTCCAGAAAAATGCACGTGGTGTTGGGCGCTCCTGGGGAAAAACCCATGTGTATTTTTGCTCATTTACCCTAAATACAATATGAATTTGCAAAACCCCCAGAAGTCTGTTGAATTTGTAAAAAGACTGAGAGGTACAAATGACCTTTGAGGGATATGCAAATTCGGGTAAAATTATTCTTTTGCTCTTAGTTTTAAATAAATAAATTAAAAAAAAAAACCCTCCAACCCCCCACCACTGCCGCCGGCGACCACCACCACCGCCGGCCGGCTTCGGTGGTGGCGGCCGAACGGTGGTGGTGGTGGTCGCCGGCCAGCCGCTGGCGGTGGTGGTGGGCGCCGGCGGCGGTGGGGGTTGGAGGGTTTTTTTTTTATTATTTATTTAAAACTAAGGGTAAAATGGTAATTTCACTTGAATTTGCATATCCCTCATAGATCCTTTGTACCTCTAGTCTTTTTACAAATTCAACAGACTTCTGGGGGTTTTAGAAATTCAAATGTTATTTATTTGGAATGTCCCTATATTCAAGTTACAAATAACCAAATCATGTAGAATGTAAATCAAATTATTGATCAGAATTGGTTAGAAGCGAAATGTGTTAGTAAAAAAAAGTATAAGATGTATTTTTTTTTTCAAATATACCCTCTTTAATGAGAAAATGAGTAGAAAAAATTGAAAGAAATTATATTTGTATAATGTAATACCCGGATTTTATTATCTGGAATATTATGAATAAATTGGATATTTCTGATAAGTGAAATTAAAGTCTCCAGACTTGTGTAATTATAGTCTACTATTCTAGGTTAAATTCTGTAGGAAATCAGGGAAATTAAGGGCCAAAGTGCCAAATGACTAAAATACCCCTGGAAAGGGTAAATAACTTAGAAAAAATTATGAAAAATCCTAAAAGGCAGTAAAATGACCAACTGAATTAAGAGAGTATGCTATATCTAATTATTGTAATTTGATAAATTATGAACTTGGAGAAATTGTTGGAAAATACTCAAAAAGAAGTAAATGACCATAATACCCTTGTAATTTCTAAAATTTCAAGAGGCATGAAAATACTAATGTTAATACAAGAGTATGAAGGTAATGAGGTATTATAAATAAGAAAATTATCAACAAGTGATAAAAGAGTAATTAAGTAATATTGGGCTAATTACTTAAGCATATGCAAAGGAAATTCAAGGAAAATTATGTAGAACCCTAAAATTAGTGGTTTTTGGCCTAAAATTAGTAAAGATATATTTGTTAATTAATTGGAAATTTTGGAGAAAAATAGTTGAGTTTAGGTATTTTTAGGCCTAAATACAAGAATGGACCAATTAGAGAATTTTGTGGAATTTTTGGAAAAAGTAAATAAATAAATAATTAATTAATTAATTAATTAATTAAAAAATAAAATATTTATTAATTAAAATATAGGGCCAGCCGAATTGGGCCAAAGGAAAAAGAGGAAAAAAATGTATATATATATGTATAAAGGTTTTTGCAACTTGATATTATAATAATATTATAATTAATTAGGAAGTTAATTCTGAGTCCGATTGTGCATTTTCCTAATAAAACAAAATGGGGAAAAATGCATATAGGCACATTTTTGGATCTGAAGAAAATAAATTCTAACTCAACATCTAGGAATGAGTTTGAGTTTATTTGGACATATTTGGAATCAGTGAATTTTTCTGAAGAGATTGATGTTTTCGAAAACGAGTTTCGTAGCCTAGGACCGCACGGACACGTTTTCGAGGAACTTGACTGACAGTTGGAGGCCTATATGAAATCAAAATTTAGGTTAACTTGGACATTTCTAATAAGTGAGAATATGTCTTCAAAGTTGTAAATCCAGAATTTTGGGATTTTTCCGAAATTACGCAAATCGGGCACCGATCGGGAAATAATTTATTAAGTTACAAACTTGGAGAAGTTGTAGAAGAATACTCAAAAAGTAAGGAAATGACCGAAATACCCCAGTAAATGCTAAGATAATGCAGGAAACATGAAAACAAAGATGTCAATACAAAAGTATGAAGGTAATGAGGTGTTCTAAGTAAGAAAATTATCAACTTGTGATAATTAAGTAATATTGGGCTAATTACTTAAGTATAAGCAAAGGAAATTCATAAATAATTATGTAAAACCCTAAAATTAGTGGTTTTTATTTTAAAATTAGTAAAAATATGTTTACTAATTAATTGGAAATTTTGGAGAAAAATAGTTGATTTTAGGTATTTTAAGCCTAAATCAAAGTATTGACCAATGGGAAAATTTTGTAAAAATTATGTGAAAATAATTATTTAATTAATTAAATAATTAATTAAATAATTAATTAAATAAAAAAAGAAATAAAAAAAAAGAGGGCAGAAAAAAAAATAAAAGAAAATAATAATAATAATAATAATAAATGAAATGAAAAATAAATTTGTGCAAGTTGCTATTATTTTAACATTATAATTAATTAAAGTAAAAATGATGAATAGTAATTTAGAATTTAGGAAACGGATCCTATCTGGAGATCTAGGAATGGGATTTCCAAAGTCAGGGTAGAATATTGATCGTGGAATTTTATCTTCCGTTAGACTCTTACGGAAGTTAATTCAAGCCGTTTGTGCATTTTCCTAATAAGACGAAATAGGAAAAATGCGAGATAGACACATTTTTGGATATGAAGGAAATAAATTCTAACTCAACATCTAGGAATGAGTTTGAATTTATATGTACATATTTGGAATCGGAGTGGATTTTTCTGAAGAAGTTAATGATTTCAGAAATGCGTTCTGAAACCGGACGCGTTCGGGCACGTTGTTCGAGAAAACTTCAACTGGAATGTTGGAGCCCTATATGGAATCAAAATTTAGGTTAACTTGGACATTTCTAGTAAGTGAGAACATGTTTTCAAAGTTGTAAATCCAGAAGTTTGAGATTTCTCGAAATCACGCGAATCGAATGGACCGATCGGAAATTCTATTAGGACCGGGTTTTAAAGCAACCCAAGTCACCATTTTGGACCACTCCAAAGCAGCCACATCACTCTCCAATTCGTCCAAGAAGCATCCATGGTCAAGAATTTTACACCATTTGTGTTTGAATTTCCAAGGTTGAAAACAAAGTGAAAATTCCAAACATATCCCTTAGAAATTCTATAAATAGGCATGTCCTCCCTTGAGTTTTCTTCACACCATTTCCCACTCCTCCTAGCCGAAATCTAGAGGAGAAAGTAGAGAGAGAAGCTCGGGAAAATTTCTGAGAAGTCTTCAATGGGTAAGTCTTTGGGCTTTAGCTTTCAAGTTTGAGTTTTAGTTAAGGTAGTTAGTAGAGGCTGTAGTTAGATCTAGGAAGTAGGGGATGAAATTCCTATACTTGTTTTTAGGCCTCATTGCATTGAAAAATATGCTAAGAGGTAAAAACATAGTAGGGTCGAGACTCAGAAAAGTTGAAGCTTTTGGAAGTTCTTTCAAAAATAGGGGTTGTAATGCTAGAATAGCCTTTAATTTTCAAGTATGATTGGATATCATATGGGAGGCTATTTTAGTCTTTACTTTTGAAAATCAAAATGGCGTCGAAGTTACGGCGAAATTTTGGGAAGAAAAGTAGTCAAAGTAACGTAAGTCTTTGGCGAAATTCCACGATTAGGGTATAGGGCAAAATGGTAATTTTTACCTAAAATGCCGAATATAGTATCAAATCACTAATAAAGGTGATATTACTCTTATAGGACGTCGAAACTTTGATATCGTCTGGCATTAAATTCTGCCCGTCCGACGTGCCACGCAGGACGTTTATTTTTCGTGAAAGCGTGCCGCTTCTCGCGGAATTGCCGACGTTCGTCAACGGAGGTTCGTTGGTACCGTAACACTAATCTGGATGATTATTGAATGATTATATGTGATAATATGTTGTGTGAATAGTTTGGTGCCGAAGGCAAGGCTAGTCTATGTGGGTAAGCCATATAGTCGCCGTATAAGTCGGTGAGGCCCCCATGATAGACACTTACCTGGCCATTCTGTTCGGCGCTAGATGCACCGTATCTATGGAACCGTACTTAGATACCCCGTGTCTATGGAACCGTACTTAGATACTCCAAGTGCCTATGGAACCGCACTTGTATTGCACTGTGACTAAGGAATCGTACTTAGATCACTATTACAGCTTTTATGTTGTTGTCAATCGCTGATCAATGCTGTGAAATTAGAAATACCTGTTGTACATATACTGTTTATAAGCATGAGGTTAACCGTTACCTGAGATCCAATGCGCTAAATTGGATCTCAGCTATAGCTTCAGGGTCTGGAGGACCAAGTGTAACATCCCATGTTTGAAATGCGGAATTTTTTTTTTTTTTCAAACAAACAATCAGAGTGGAGCAATAGAGCGAAAGAGCATTTGGATTCTTAGCCAAACATCAACCATTGTGTAACATTGTATAGATTACAGTAGTCCTATGGTTTAGAAAGGACAACAGATAGAAAATGTAGCGAAAGGAATGCGTAGCGATAAAGATAGAAAGCAGTCTTGTGCATGCCTACTCCCGGGTATTTGCCTCGATTCACGAACCGTGGTCCACCCGACTCCGAAGCTACAAACCAAGATTCAATTCACCATATTGAATCTCGGGTAGCAATTCAACTCATACCCAAGCAATACAGTATAGCGGACAATGTATATTTCTAAGCTAATACTATGATACATCACTACAAAAGCATATAGCGAGATGCATGATCATTATGCCGACAAACATAAAGCAATAAGCAGTATGAAAGCCCACAATGTAAAACAACAATAACGACTGCACTATTCACCAGTGCCATGATAATTAGTCGTGTCCTCTGCCAAGCTAGGAAAACAAACGGCAACTATCAAAACTATAACCATATATAAGCTACTGCATTATAATCGGTCTCACGAACATATCATTGACATATAAGTATTTAAGATGTGCAAGATTAGTGTTACAAGACGCGTCCTGCATCTTCGTTGGCAACGTTAGGTACTACACGGCTTTAAAACGTATTTTCTACGGAGAAACGTTACAAGAATCCTACGGCACGTCGGGCAGCGTAACGCAAAGAGAATCAACGCTTCAGATATCCTATGAGAATAATGTCACTTCCATTAGTAATTTGACATTATAATGTTGGCATTTTAGGTAAAAATTACCATTTTGCCCCTTATACCCCTACTTGGCGGACTTGCGCCGTAGCCGCTTCACATAGGCTATTTTCTTCCCAAAATTTATGCGTAACTTCGACCTTACATCATGATTTTGAAAATAAAGACTAAAATAGCCCTCCAATATGATATCCAATCATAAAAATAAAGACTACTCTAAAGCCTTACTAACTATTGAACTAATAGACTAAAAACTAAACCCCCAAAGACTTACCTCACAAGACTTCTAGTAACTTCCCAGGCTACAACTACTCTACTTTCTCTCCCTAGGATTTGGCCAAAGGAAGCAATGGAATTGGTGTGAAAGAAAAGAATGAAGGAGGGGGTATTTATAGGTAAAAACAAGGGACTTGTTTGGCAAAACTCTAAGGATTTGTTTGGAATTCAATGTTGTAATAACTTATTAATGCAACTTGTTCAAAAGCCAATTCTTCACACACACACACACTCTTGGTCGACATAGGGGCTGTGTGGCAGCACCTCATTGGTCCAAAAGTGGTGACTTAGCTCACTTGATGCCCAGATAACAGTTTTCCCGATCGGCATTCGATTCACGTGATTTCGGAGGAATTCACAAGATTCTGGATTTACAACTCTGAAAGCATGTTCTCACTTAGTAGAAATGTCCAAGTTAACCTAAATTTTGGTTCCATATAGGCCTCCAACAAATTGTAGTTGAAGTTTCCTCGAAAAAATTAATGAGCAGCTGTCCGATGTCGGAATTCGTTTTCGGAGATATCAATCTCTTCAGAAAAATTCACTGAATCCAATATGTCTAAACAAATTCAAACCCATTCCTAAATGTTGAGTTAGAATTTATTTTCCTTTTTTCCAAAATTATGCCTATATGCATTTTCCCTATTTTGTTTTTATTAGGAAAATGTCAAACTGCCTAGGAATTAACTTAGGAAGAGGTCACTTAAAGGTAAAAACTCACTGATCAATATTTTACCTTGACCTTGGGATTCCTATTCCTAGATCTCTAGATAGGATCCGTTTCCTAATTTAAATATTACTATTCACATATTTTACTTTAATTAAATTATACATATTATATGTGCAAGGCCACTTGTGTTTCTATTTCATTTTCATTTTTTTTTATTTTGACCTAATTTTCCTTGTCTTATTTTATTTTAATAAATATTTATTTTTTTAATTTATTTAATTATTTAATGATTTATTTATTTACTTTTTCCAAAAATTTCACAAAATTACCTAATTGGTCCATTCTTGTATTTAGGCCTAAAAATACCTAAACTCCATGATTTTTCATAGAAATTTCCAGTTAATTAGTAAATACATTTTTACTAATATTCAACTAATTTCCACTAATTTTTGAGCTTCACATAATTATTACTGAATTTCCTTTGCTTATGCTTAAGTAATTAGTCCAATATTACTTAATTACTTCATTATCACTTGTTGATAATTTTCTTAATTACAAAGCCTCATTACCTTCATACTCTTGTATTAACATTAGTATTTTCATACCTCTTACATTATTCTATAATTTGTAAGGGTATTTTGGTCCTTTATTACTTTTTGAACATTCTTGTACAATTTCTCCAAGTTCATAATTTATTAAATTACCATAATTAGAGAGACCGGAGATTGAAATTTCACTTATCGAAATATCCAACTTTTATTTATAATATTGAAATTTAATCTATACTAACTAAACTTCGGGCCATGAACTCTGGGTACTTCTCTTTCATGTCACTCTCGGTTTCCCAAGTCGCTTCTTCGGGTGACAAACCCTTCCAGACCACCTTCACAATCAAAATAGTCTTGTTTCTAGCGCGTTTCTCTTTGTGATCGATGATCCGCCTCAGCTCGACTATGAAGGTATTATCATGCCGTACTTCGACATCCTCGTACTCGATGACATGATCACCGTGTCGGTTGGTACTTCTTCAATTGCGACACGTGGAAAACGTCGTAGAATTACTCAGTTCGGGGTAAGGCTATCCGATAAGCTACTTCTCCGCGCTTAGCCGAATTTCGAATGGTCCAACATACGAGTGGACTCGAGTTTCTTCCTCTTAAGCTGTTCCGCCACACCGATTCATCAGGGATAACTTTAGAAATACATGGTCACCGACATAAAACGTTAGAGGTCTCCTCCTTTTATCAAAGATAGCTCTTCTCTGTCTACTATGTGGCTGCTAGAGTCTCTTCTTGATTAACGCGATTTGTTGGTAGGTCTGCCAAGCATATCGGCCCAAGTAATCGCTCGTGATGAATCGTCCAGCATAATGGTGACTGAAACTTCCGCCCATACAATGCCTCGAACGGGGCCATTTGTATACTAGCATGATAAGCTGTTGTTATATGCAAACTCGGCTAGCGAAAGATGTTGATCCCAACTTCCTTTGAAATCCAGTGGCACATGCTCGCAGCATATCCTCCAAATACTCCGTATGGTTCTCTCGGATTGACTGATCACCTACGTGGGTGATAAGCCGAACCGAACTTCAACTTAGTCCCCATACCTTCATGTAACGCTTGCCGTAAACGGGATTTGAATCGTGTATCACGATCGGAGACAATGCTCTTAGGAACACCATGTAATCTCACTATCTCTTTGATATAAATCTCCGCCAATCGTTCGGAGAATAGTGAATAATTGATGGGAATAAAGTGTGCCGACTTGGTTAATCCTGTCAACAACTACCCAAATTGTATCATGATTTCTGATTTTGGGCAGACCTACCACAAAATCCATGGTTATGTTCTCCCATTTCCATTCCTAGCAGCTCTAGTCCTTGCAAAAAGACCAGGGGTCGACGGTGTTCAACCTTTACTTTCCGATGTGTCAAGCATTTGGCCACGTATTCTCGCTACGTCTTTCTTCATTCCGGGCCACCAAAGTTCGGATTTCATACTCTGGTACATCTTGACCATGCCTGGATGTAGAGTATATTTACTCTTATGAGCCTCATCCATTATTGACCGCTTTAATTCATCAATCAAGCAGTATGTAGATTCGCTGCTATACCCGACCAAACCACTAAGTGATAGGTCATAGTCTTGGGTCTCACCTCGAGTGATCTTCTCACGTATCTCTTTTGCCCAATCATCTTGCTTCTGAGCTTTCTCCACTTCATCTCTCAGATCATACTCCCCTTGACTCGCAAGAAGTGTAGCAAGATAGGCATCGGCGAATGCGCAAGTGCACTCCATGCAGATTTGATTGGATAGATTCGATCCTCGAAATCTTCCAACGGTTTCTGCTCTTGTATCATCATGTATGATACCTACACCGTCTTCCTACTAAGAGCATCGGCAACGACGTTTGCTTTACACGGATGATACTTGATCTCCAGGGTGTAATCTTTAATCAGCTCCATCCAACGACGTTGTCTCATGTTGAGTTCTCGTTGATCGAAACAAGTATTTCGGACTCTTGTGGTCACAATACACTTCTACTGGTACAGGTACATGTAATGCCTCCATATCTTCAAAGCGAACACTGATAGCCGCCAGCTCTAAATCGTGTGTAGGATAGTTTAACTCGTGAGGTTTCAGATGACGAGAGGCATAGGCCACCACCTCCCCCCGCCGCATTAGGACCATCCCAATCCTTGCCCACCGGCATCACTGTAGACAACATAGGTCTCATGCGGATCGGGGATAATCAATACCACTGCTTGTAGTCAACCTCTCCCTCGAACTAAAAGCTCTCCTCACAATCATCTCCCCATATAAAGGGTTGATTCTTCCTCGTAAGCTTTGTCAATGGTAGGGCAAGACGAGAAATCTCAGATAAATCTGCGGTAGTATCCCTTGAGACTCAAGAAAACTACGGATCTCCGCTCACGCCTCTCTGGCCGTTTCCAGTCAGGCTAACTTCTTACTTTGCTTGGATCAACCGCAACTCCGCCGCTAGATATAACATGGCCCGTAAATTTCACTTCCTAGCGCCCAAAAATTCACATTTGCTCGGCTTAGCATATAGTTGCTTTTCCTGAGTATGCTTAACACCTTTCGCGAGATGTTCTTCGTGCTCTTCTTCTTTCTTAGAGTAAATCGAAATGTCATCAATGAACACCACCACAAATTGGTCTAGGTGTTGTCGGAAAATACGGTTCATGTAATCCATGAATACCGCAGGTGCATTTGTCAATCCGAAGGGCATCACAAGGAATTCATAATGCCCATATCTGTTCTCAAAGCTGTCTTGGGAACATCGCCATCCTTAACTCGCATGATGGTATCCCGACACGCAAGTCAATTTTCGAAAAGATGTGGAACTGCATAATTGATCCAAAAGATCATCAATCCGGGAAGTGGGTACTTATTTTTGACGGTTACTTTGTTGAGTCGCTGCATCGATGCAGAGCCTCAAGCTTCCATCTTTCTTCTTTACAAAAGCACCGGGCTCCCCATGGTGATACACTGGTCGAATGAACCCCTTCTTCAAAAGCTCTTCCAATCGCTTCTTCAACTCCCGCATCTCGTTAGGAGCCATTCGATACTTGGCGCCTTTGATATTGATCTGTGCGTATGCATCAAGTCAATATTGAACTCCACTTCTCGGATAGGAGGTAACTCGGTGGATCCTCCGAAATACATCAAAAAATATCATTCACCACGGGGATATCCTCGGAGTGAAAGGTCAGCACTTCGCTTTGACGTAAAAGAATACCATGAAAGCATGACATCCTTGCTTCACGCACCGATCGGCTTTTGAAGCGGAGAGAAAGTTCGTGCTCACTTCAACCTTTTCTCCGGAAATGATATCTCCTTTTGCCACAATCGATCATCGCACTTAGTTGGTCATAACCGCCTCGGACCGAATATGACGTCGATGCCGTGAAGAGGTAGACGGATAAGATCCACTTTAGAAACTCGTCCATCCACGTCGCCAGCACAATTCATACATGCATCGAAGCTAAAGACTTTACACCCAACGGTGTAGATACTACAAGATCAAATGGTAATCTACGGGCATGCAATCCTAAACGACTTGCACATTCATAGGAAATAAACGAGTGACTAGCACCCGAGTCATACAATGCTTCAAGTAGATTTCCATTGAGATAGATGGTACCTTGAACCATTTCTGGGGACTTCTTGGCCTCTGTGTTTGTTAATGCAAAGATTCGGCCGGCGCTTTGAGGTCTCGCCTCTACAGGCCTTCTCGGGGCAATCCCGGCTAATGTGTCTGTGCTTCCGACACTGAAGCAGATTTGTTTCCCATCGCAGTTGGCTCTGGATGGTACTTCTTGCATTTGGGACACGCCTGGGATCCCGTGTGCAGGGTAATCTGTCGCCTCTGGCTGGTGTGGTCTCTTGTTTCCACCCCGGTTGTTGTTCCAAGGTGCCTTCCTCTTACGTGAGGAACCTCCGCGGTTGGATCCACCGCGACTTGCATTATTTCCGTCCCGGCTTCGGATTTGCGCAGTTCCTTCGTGGTGCGCTCCGTCGTCTGCAAGATCCTACACCTTGGGGCCATCTTAGAAAATTGGTGAGATACCAACCTTGCTCTTATGTCGTACCTCGCACTCCGTTCACCAATCGGTTCGCTTTCCAGCTTTCGTTCACATTGCTCTTCGAATACGAAGAGTATCGACACAAGTTGGTGAAACGTGCGAAGTAGTCGCCAAATGACTCTTCATTCCCTGTTGGATCTGGGCGTAAATTCCTCCTCCTTAATTACTTGAATCGAGGGAGGAAAGTATTGTTCGTTGAATTGCTCCAGAACATCTCCCACGTAATGTGGCTTGGCAGGTTGTGGAAACGCTCTCCCACCATCTGTGGGCATCGCCCTCCAACTTGTAGATAGCCAACATTGCCTTCCGATTTCCCGGGCACTCGATAACTTCAAAAATCTTTTTAGGCTTAGCAGCCAATCCTCGCCTAGTTCATTCTTTCCCTAAACCTGGGTGGTTGGCTGCGAAGCTGTTCAAGCAGCTCTCAGTGGTTCTCTCTTTTTGATTTCGCCTAGGTGGTGATTGGGATCTCTCAGACCCTTCAGGCTCTTCATCATTGTCGTTGTTATCATACTCTTCATATTCTTCTTCATCATTGTTGTTGGTATCTTCTTCATTTTCCTCATTGTTACGCTTCATCTTGTCTTTGTCTTTCCACTCTTTCGTCATTAATGCATCGATAAGAGCTCTTTGCTCTTGCAAAGTTCGCATCATCCCCGTATGTCGTTTTGTTGGTTCAGAGTTGATTTTGTGCATGTTGGCCCTCTTGGTGTCGTCCAACCGTGTGTATTGCTTCATCTTGAGGTTGTCCGCCTCTACCTCGACCTCGGCCGACCACGCCTCGGCCTCTGGTAACCTAGCACTCTTAGTATCGCCATTTGTTTTTAATTCCTTTCCTTTATCAAACAACGGATATATGTGTCGAAAAATAACACAACACGTGGCATCAAAACCTATATATTTTCATATTAGATGTAATGTACATGTTAACGTATATTACATCATCCAATGGTTTATGACCAAAGGGTTAAAATCCTTCGCGTTTGAAATTCATAACTTCATATCTAAGTACGCTCTTCTAATAGTCTTGCCGCGTTGTTCCGCCATCCAATGCTTTGATCTGTATAGTGCTTATCGGCATTGCTCGCTCGTAGCTAGAACTTGTCTATCCATGGTAACATAGTTAAATACTTGCCAGAATTTCATGCTCTGATACCATAAAATGTAACATCCCATGTTTGAAATGCGGAAATTTTTTTTTTTTTCAAACAAACAATCGAGCGGAGCAATAGAGCGAAAGAGCATTTGGATTCTTAGCCAAAACATCAACCATTGTGTAACATTGTATAGATTACGTAGTCCTATGGTTTAGAAAGGAACAACAAGATAGAAACGTAGTGTTTAAAGGAATGCGTAAAGCGATAAAGATAGAAACAGTCTTCACCGCATGCCTACTCCGGTATTTGCCTCGATTCACGAACCTGGTCCACCCGACTCGAGCCACAAGTGAGATTCAATTCACCATATTGAATCTCGTGTAACTGCTAACCTCATACCCAAACAATACAAGATACGTACAATGACATATTTCTAGAGCTAATACAACAAGTTACATCACTACAAAAGCATATAGCGAGATGCATGATCATTATGCCGACAAACATAAGCAACAAGCAATATGAAAGCCCCACAATGTAAAACAACAATAATGCCGCACTATTCACCGGTGCCACGATAATTAGTCGTGTCCTCGCGCTAGGAAAACAAAACGGTGTTATCAAAACTATAACCCGTATAAGCTCGTCGTATAACGGTCTACGAACATATCATTGACATATAAGTATTTAAGATGTGCAAGATTAGTGTTACAAGATGCGCGTCCGTACCTTCGTTGGCAACGTTAGGTACTACCGTCGGAAACGTATTACTACTACTGAGAAACGTGCAAGAATCCTACTACGCAAGACGTCGGGCGCGTAACTAAGCAGCAGTAATCAACGTTTCAGATATCCTATGAGAATAATGTCACTTCCATTAGTAATTTGACATTATAATCGGCATTTTAGGTAAAATTACCATTTTGCCCCTATACCCCTACTTGGCGAATTTCGCCACGCTTCCGCTTCATAGGCTATTTTCTTCCCAAAATTTCGCCGTAACTCGACGCCATCATGATTTTCGAAAATAAAGACTAAAATAGCCCTCCCATATGATATCCAATCATAAAAATAAAGACTACTCTAGCCTTACTAACTATTGAACTAAAGACTAAAACTAAAGACCGAAAGACTTACCCGTTGAAGACTTGGCGAACTTCCCCGTAGCTTCTCTCTCTACTTTCTCTCCCTAGGATTTCGGCCAAAGGAAGCAATGGAATTGGTGTGAAGAAAAGTGAAGGAGGGGGGGTATTTATAGGTAAAAACAAGGGACTTGTTTGGCAAAATCTAAGGATTTGTTTGGAATTCAATGTTGTAATAACCCATTAATGCAACTTGTTCAAGAAGCCAATTCTTCCACACACACACACACTCTTGAGTCGACATAGGGGGCTGTCTGCAGCACCTCATTGGTCCAAAAGTGGTGACTTAGCTCACTTGATGCCCGGTATAACCGTTTTCCCTGATCGGTACCCGATTCGCGTGATTTCGGAGAATTCACAAGATTCTGGATTTACAACTCTGAAGACATGTTCTCACTTAGTAGAAATGTCCAAGTTAACCTAAATTTTGGTTCCATATAGGCCTCCAACAGTCCAGTTGAAGTTTCCTCGAAAAACGTGTCCGAACGCGTCCGGTGTCGGATTGCGTTTTTCGGAGATATCAATCTCTTCGAAATAATTCAATGATTCCAAATATGTCTAAACAAATTCAAACCCATTCCTAAATGTTGAGTTAGAATTTATTTTCCTCTTTTCCAAAATTATGCCTATATGCATTTTTCCTATTTTGTTTTATTAGGAAAATGCACAAACGACCTCGGAATTAACTTAGGAAGAGGTCACTTAAAGGTAAAAACTCACTGATCAATATTTTACCTTGACCTTGGGATTCCTATTCCTAGATCTCTAGATAGGATCCGTTTCCTAATTTAAATATTACTATTCACATATTTTACTTTGATTAAATTATATTATTATTATATGTGCAAGTTGGCCACTTGTGTTTCTATTTCTTTTTCATTTTTTTTTTTATTTTGACCTAATTTTCGGCTGGCCCTTATTTTATTTTAATAAATATTTATTTTTTAATTTATTTAATTATTTAATGATTTATTTATTTACTTTTTCCAAAAATTTCACAAAATTACCTAATTGGTCCATTCTTGTATTTAGGCCTAAAAATACCTAAACTCCATGATTTTTCATAGAAATTTCCAATTAATTAGTAAATACATTTTTACTAATATTCAACTAATTTCCACTAATTTTTGAGCTTCACATAATTATTACTGAATTTCCTTTGCTTATGCTTAAGTAATTAGTCCAATATTACTTAATTACTTCATTATCACTTGTTGATAATTTTCTTAATTACAAAGCCTCATTACCTTCATACTCTTGTATTAACATTAGTATTTTCATACCTCTTACATTATTCTATAATTTGTAAGGGTATTTTGGTCCTTTATTACTTTTTGAACATTCTTGTACATTTTCTCCAAGTTCATAATTTATCAAATTACCATAATTAGAGAAAATATATTCTCCTACTTCACTTGGTCATTTTATCGCTTTTTAGGATTTTTCATAATTTTCCTAAATTATTTATGTCCCTTAGGGGCATTTTGGTCATTTTGGCACTTTGACCCTTAAACTCCCTAATTTCTTGCAGAAATTCTACTTAGAAAATAGACTATAATTATACAAGACCGGATATTGAAATTTCACTTATCAGAAATATCCAACTTTTATTTATAATATTCCAGATAAATATCCGGGTATTACACCAAGGGTCGAGGAGAGAAGCAAGCAAGCCACGTAGATCGAGGACAAAGGTAGGGAGCTAGCATGAAGATCAGATGGAGACGCTTTAGTTTTGTTGTACTTACGTTAGATGTAAACACTCGGAGGAATGTACGGCCTTATGAACAGTTGGATACACTGTTATCAATGTTATTCAGTTACTCTTTATTATGAAAAAAAAAATTTTGTCGCTCAAAACTCTGATCGAAACGCTATGAAAACAGTTGTGAAAACCGGGGTGTTACAGAGGTGCTCTGGGAAATTCTGTAGCGAAGCTCTGGGTAAGTTTTTCGGTACCGAGCTTTAAGCTTTCGTAGTTCTTTCAATAGTTAGAGTAGTAATGTTAGTATAGCCTTTAATTTTTCAAGTATGATTAAATATCATATGATAGGGCTATATTAGTCTAGAATTTCGAAAATTATCATTGGGTCAAAGTTCTGGCAAAATTTTGGAAAAACGGAGCCAAAGTAACGAAGTGCTGGCGAAATTCCGCCAATTAGGGGTATAGGGGCAAAATGGTAATTTTTACCTAAAATGCCAGTTATAATGTCAAATCACTAATGAAAGTGATATTACTCTTATAGGATATCAGAAACTCTGATCTGCTGCCGTTACGCTGCCCGACGTGCCGCTGTTGGACATTTCACGTTTTTTCCGTAAAAGTACGTTTTCCGCCAGAAGTACCTAACGCCGTCAACGAATGTACGGACGCGTACTGTAACACTAATCTTGTGCTGCTTAAATGCATATATGTGATAGATACGTTCGTAGACCGTTATACAGACAGTTTTATACGGGTTATAGTCATAATAATGTCGTTATGTTTTTCCTAGCGCTGAGGACACGAGTGGTATCGTGGCATTGGTGAATAGTGCAGGCTGTTGTTGTTATTGTTTACCTTATGAGGCTTTGCATATTGCTCTGTGCTTATGTTCTGTCGTCATATTGATCATACAATATACTGTATGAATCTATACTGCTGTATTGTCTAGAATATCTGTTGTCTCGTAGTATCTTGTATTGTTTGGGCATGAGGTTAATTGTTACCCGAGATTCAATGCGGTGAATTGAATCTCAACTATAGCTTCGTGGTCCTGGAGGACCACGGATCGGAGATCGGGGCAAGCGGCGAGAATAGACCACGAGCCGAAGAATCATTTCTGTTTCTTTTGTACTTTCTTTTGAAACAGTAGGATAACTGTATTATCAATACTATGTTACACTATGGTTACTGTTTGAATGTAAATCAGTTACTCTTTCGCTCCATTGCTCTACTCTGATTGAAAAAAAAAATTCCGCTTGAAAATTGGGATTTTACATTGCTCATTTACCCTAAATACAATATGAATTTGCAAAACCCCCAGAAATCTGTTGAATTTGTAAAAGGACTGAGAGGTACAAATAACCTATGAGGGATATGCAAATTCGGGTAAAATTATTCTTTTGCTCTTAGTTTTAAATAAATCAAAAAAAATAAAAAAACCCTCCAACCCCCCACCACTGCCGCCGGCGACCACTACCACCGCTGGCCAGCTTCGGTGGTGGTGGTGGTCGCCGGCCGGCCGCTGGCGGTGGTGGTGGTCGCCGGCGGTGGTGGGGGGTTGGAGGGTTTTATTATTATTATTTATTTAAAACTAAGGGTAAAAGGGTAATTTCACCTGAATTTGCATATCCCTCATAGGTCCTTTGTACCTCTCAGTCTTTTTACAAATTCAACAGACTTCTGGGTGTTTTGGAAATTCAAATGTTATTTATTTGGAATGTCCCTATATTCAAGTTACAAATAACCAAATCATGTAGAATGTAAATCAAATTATTGATCAGAATTGGTTAGAAGCGAAATGTGTTAGTAAAAAAAAGTATAAGATGTATTTTTTTTTTCAAATATACGCTCTTTAATGAGAAAATGAGTAGAAAAAATTGAAAGAAATTATATTTGTATAAGTAAGTTATTAAATGAGAGAGAATGAGTATATAATTAATTTACATGCATGCATTTAATGAGGGAAAAAATAGAAAGTGTGTTCTGCGGTATAGAACACAGATGTCTAGCCTTAATAGATTAGGATGTTTATATTGGATCGGTGACTCTCTGAGATATCTATATGCAGAATCAAAGAGAGGATGATTGTTCTAAGATGTCTATAAGGAAGACACCGAAGAATATCAGTGGATCGTCATTGAGCTACACAGGAATGACGTTTAGCCAAAAGGGAGTGGGATGTATGCTCAGTGTGACTATATATTAAAATGGATGAATAGAGAATGCGCACCTTCTAGTTCAATCTCCTATTTATAGAGATTACCTTCAGGGTTTTGGTTCTAGAGCTTTGTGCACCTCCAGGCCCATGTCTCTGTCGTACTACTTGCATGTCTCAAGCGCACTACTTGCACGTCCCAAGCGCACTACCTGCATGTTCTGATATTATAGCCTTGATTATAGGCTAATTAGTGTTTTACCTGATTATGGAGGATTCTGTCATAAATTGTCCTTGTTGGACCACACGGTCGATGAGCCTCTTGTATGAGTCCATAACAAAGTGTAGATTAAAATTTCAAATAAAAGAAAGTGTATTTTACATATAAGACCGATCATAGCCTAAAAAATTAACTTATATACGGAACCATAGTAATATTTAACTTTGACATATTTTTAATGCATTATATAAAGTTTACGATAAGCCACATCAGTTGAGGCAAAAAAAAATTAACATTAAAAAGTATTTATTCACTACTACATGTTTGGACATTTATAACATCTAATACATAACAATTATAACTAATAAACATCATATATATCGAGGGGAAAGTCGCACAATGATATATAATGCTTAAACGTAAGGTTAATTTTGCACACCGTCAAATATATAGTGAGGTCACTACAAAAAAAAAAAAATTGACACTTTGTGGCGGTTAATTTGTAGCGGTCAAAATAAACCGCTACAAATATGCGAATTTGTAGCGCGGTTTATACCGAAACCGCTACAAATTTGTAGCGGTATAACTCGCGCCACGACATTTGTAGCGGTTATCATAAACTAACCGCTACAAAATATGGCGCGAAGTTGGCGCCAAATTTGTAGCGGTTATTTTGTAGCGGTTTATTTATACAACCCGTCACAAATATGGCGTGCCATTAGTGGCGGTTTTGAAACCGCTACAAATGTGAACCGCTACAAAAACTGTTACATCAACGCTACAAAGTCTGTAATATTGAAATTTGAATATTTCGAATCCCGCCAAGTTTATTTTTTTAAAAAATATGTTCATATTTGTAGCAGTTGTTAGTATAACCGCTACAAAATGTGATATTTTGAAAAAAAATTTAAAAATACCAATGAATTTTTGTAGAGGTTTTGAAACCGCTACAAAACGCAAAAAAAAAAAAAAAAAAAAAAAACCGCTACAAATGTGAACCGCTACAAAAACTGTAACATCAACCGCTACAAAGTGTCAAAAATATTTCTAATCCCGCCAAGTTTATTTTTTTAAAAAAATATGTTCATATTTGTAGCGGTTGTTAGTATAACCACTACAAAATGTGATATTTTGAAATTTATTTATTTTTTAAAAAAATACCAATGAATTTTTGAAGCGGTTTTGTAACCGCTACAAAAACTGTCACATAAACCGTTACAAAGTGTGTAATATTAAAATTTAAATATTTCGAATCCCGCCAACGTTGATTCATTTGTAGCAGTTGTTAGTGTAACCGCTACAAAATTTGGAAATTATTTATTTTTTAAAAATACTAATGAATTTTTGTAGCGGTTGTTGTGGCGGTTTTTAACCGCTACAAAACATTATACCGCTACAAAATCCGTCACATCAACCGCTACAAAATGTTACGTATATCCCTATAAATATCCCCATCACACCTCATCTCATACACATATTCTTTTCTTCCCACCCCCTTCTCTCTCGTTTTCTCTCATTTCTTCCCCGCCCTTCCAAAATCTTTGATTTCAGTGTTTTATTTTTTCCTTCTTATAATATTGATACTATTTTTTTTCCTTATCCAGAACTTTAAGTATATTTCCTCAATATATTCCTTCTATCATCATCAACTTTCTTTACATAATCAAATATCATCTAATGTACAACATAATTTTTTTGCTCAGAGGTGGACAATACAATAAATCCTTATTATCTACACATTCTCAATATTATACCTACATAATATTTATACTTATCTAACTTAAGTTAATCAGTTTTTTAAATATTAACTATTATCATTTAATTTGTCACTTAAATAATAAAAATATTCAACATAATATTGCAACAATGGACAAAAATTATGATTTTTTTTTCAATTTTGCAATATACAACCGCTACAATAACCGCTACAAATTTTAATTTAAATTCGGATTAAATATTTGTAGCGGTTTTACAACCGCTACAAAATTTGAGCGCCAATTTTTTTGAAATTCGTCATCTTGAGAGCATCTTGTAGCGGTAAGTCAAAACCGCTACTGTATCAGTAGCGGTTTTATTACATGAGTAGCAGTTTTTTTGAACCGCTACAAATCAGCTTGCCACAGTGGATTTTGTAGCGGTTTCTCTAACCGCTACAAATGGCATTAGTTGCGCCTAAAACCGCTACAAATAGATCATTTTAACCGCTATTAATGGTCGTTTTTTTTTTGTAGTGGGTATAATTCGTGAAAACACAAATATAACGGTTGTAGCCAACAACTGTAATTTATTTAGTGACAAAAAATGACGGTTCCTAAGAAACAACCATCATGTAATACTTACAAACGATTCGTCTTTTAAACACTTATATCAGCGAAAACAAAATATAGATCTTTAGAAACAACTGTCATCTAACTCTTTCATAACCCTTTGTAACATTTGGACTTTCAATGTCGTAACTCATCATAACCCTTCGTAATCCTATTAGACCATTATAGATTATAAATCATAACCCTTTGCCCATTAGACCTATGTTTAAACTCAACTATTCAATGTGATTCTTACTACATTTCTTTATCAGGCTCCTCCTTCTCTCTTTCATCATGTTAAGATCGCAGGGAACTTCTCCACCAGCATCTCCTCCTCAAGGCTTGTTGGTGGCAAAAAATGGCTCAAATATTGAGGATCCTAACCATGTTGCCCCCTTCACCATAGACAGCGCTTCCACCCCCTCCGACAATCCATGTATTGCGTCGAATGGCAAGATAACACAAGCAAAAAGAGCACTGTGGTATCACTTATATACGTCAAGAGTTGCTATCAATTCTCCCTATAAAGCTTGAAATGGAATGTCTTCATCCATGCCAAATTGCATAGCCACAAGATATGGAAGGTACTTCTATTCTATTATATATAGGGAGGATGTCAACTAGCTTAAAAACTCTTACTTGAAGAGTCTTATATCCACACATCTCGGTTATTATATAAAAATTGTCATGTATTATAAATGTTCATGGTTCTTATTTATAAACCGTTATTTATGTACTTAATACATAACAATTGTTTACTTGAGACTGTTAATAAATTTTATTAAAAGTCATTGTTCTTATATACAAATAGTTATATATGTTACAAAATAGATAACGGTTATAAAATGATACCTTATGTATCATGCAAGCATCACAATATATTATGACGGTTGTTTACATGTACCCATTAATTATTATCACAGCAATGGGTAAATCATGGCCTTATCAAACCTCAATATATAACGGGTGTTATATTATAATCATTATAATAGATCTGGAATCGTAATGTATTTGAGCCGAGCTATTTATAGTGCCCGCATATATAATGGTTCTAAACCGTTATGTATGACAGTTAATAACTGTCATATATCGTAATTTCTGTAGTAGTGATTTAATACTCACCACTACACACACACACACACACACAAAACTTTTTAGACCGGATAAAAAATGCTTCTTAGACCGGTTCTGAAACCGGTCTCAATACATCCTGTCTTAAAAGTCTGTTACTTTTAAGATTGGTTACGCAACCGGTCTTAAAAAATAATTTTTAGACCATTTAATAAAATATTAGGTCTAAAAATTCGGACTATATAGACCTGACATGACTTATATTAGGTCTAAAAACTCCAACTTTTAAGACCGTATGTATCAACCAACTAATCTAAAAATACAGACTATTAAAATCGGATGTACTACACAGCAGGTCTTAAAATTTTGACTCTTAAGACCATATATTTAACTCAACGCACAACACCCCGATCTTAAAAAGTCTGACTTTTTAGATCAGGTATTTAACTTCAAGTTTCGGCGCGAAGAAGAGAGAATACAATGAGCGAGTTGTATTTTAGCGCTAATCTTTTAAACCAGATATTCTTAACAAACGGTTTTAAAAGTTAATCTTTTAGACCAATACTTCTTAACATCAGGTCTTAAAAGTAACAAAAAAATCTATTTTATTTTTTTATTATCTTTTGGACCTGCTATTCGGTCTTAATAGTTTCATATTTTACTCTAAAAAGTCTGACATTTCATTTTTTTTAACTTTTTAGAGTGGTTGATTTGGCAACATGTCTAAATAATATATTTTAGACCTATTATTAAAGGATCCAATCCAAAAAAAAATATCATATATACAAAACTGTCACCGATAATACTTTTTAAACTTGATCCTCTATAATCTGGTCTAAATGTGATGGTCTAAAAACACATTTTTGTAGTAATGACTTTCTCCTATATCTAATACTCCCTCTGGTCCTAATTATAGGACATATTTAACCGATTTTGGGGAGATTAAGGAAAGAAGTTAAATTAGTTAATTTTACTCATTTTCCTAAAATGTCCTTATATAAATTTAAAATGACCTAAGTGAAAGTAAATCAATAGCTCCTACCACATGCCTCTCCAACCTAATTTTTTTTCCCACATGCTCTCTAATTGAAATAATGATCTTAATATATATGTATATGTATACATATAGATACACACACACACATATATATATATATGTGTGTGTGTACATATATCGACAGACACATATAGGCACACACATATAAACACACACACAAAGATATACATGTATATATGTGAGTGTTTATATTTGTACACACACATATTGACAGACACACACAAATATACATATATGTACACACATGCACCCATATATATGTGTGTGTGTCTATATATATTTATGTATGCGCACACACACATATACATATTTGTGTATAGAAGCTATGATATTTTGATGAATGGCCTGATCCTTTTTATCCAGATAATGGAAATAAGTTTTATGATTTTGGTAGTCATAGCCATATTCGTAGAGTTATTTAATGTAATACTGCTACTAATTAAAATTAAATTTGTATTTCCTTTATTTCCTTCTCCTAGTCGGTTTGTCACATTACTTTCCTTTTTAGGTGTTGATTTGTGTTTGGATTAGTTTTTGAAGAATGATAAATGATTTTTATGATTTATAAGGTAGCATGTGAAAGGAGTTTTGTCACGGCTTGCAGAAAAGGTCTTCTAAAACTATAGTTTCAGAGTTATACAAACACTTACCATTCTGATCTTATTTATAATTTTCTTTTGACCAAAAAATTTGATCCTATTTATAAATCCTCTTTCAGGTAATAAATGAGATTGTGACAATTTTGCTCATTAATTGTACCAACAAAAATATAGAGAGAGAAGAAAAAGTTAAAAGATACTCATTCATAAATGATGATAAAGTTGAAAATTTACTTCATAATCATTAATCATTTAGCTAATTATCTCTCCTTGGTGTATTTGATTTAGTCAAAATAACTTATAAATAAAATTAGAGTACTATACTTTACTTAGTTGGAGTGGAGCTAACATACTATTACCTCCGGTCCTAATTATAAAAACACTTTTATAGTGTAATTTGCACTACAAAAGTGTTCTTATAATTAGGACTGAGGGAGTACTATTCATTTAAAGTGGTGGTGATTGGTCAACCCACATGGTCAGTGACATTTTCCTGTTTCCCGCTTCCTCATTGGCTTTTGACGAATCAGTATCGTGGGGGGTCCCGCACCCTATAGTTTCCTTCTCCCCTAGTGGGACTCACACCCCACAATAAAGAATAACACGTGTCCGTTCCTTAGGGGTAGGAGCACGTGCTGCCCACTGAGTTCCCTGTATATTTAGCGTTCCACAAAATCTGCTCCCACTTGCTTTTGTTTTTTTCCTGATAATGTCGTGTTTTTTTTTTCCTGTTCATTTTCACGGTCTTTCCCAGACGAATGGATCAGGCGCGTGGAGAGCATGCAGTGGCCATAAGCTAATGCGCACGAGGGGGCATGGATGTTGTGTGCTGTGAGCATCTGATTGGACCACATAGTCTATCAGACTGAGCGTTTTTTTTGGCTTTCCATCTTTGACCTCAACTCAGGCTCAGCTTTTTTACTCTTGAAGTGAAGGCTGATTTCACCACATACATCATCCATTTCTTTTGAAGATATTTAATTCCATTTATATGAATTAGTGGTGGAAGAATTGAATTATTTTCCATATGAATTTTATAGAAGTTAGATAGAATAAAAGTTAGATTATAAATATGATTTATATTTGAATTGATTCTGACAAAAATAGTTTTTTTCCAAACTGAATCGTATTTGAATTACTATTTAAAAAGTCAATTGAAATAAAAAATGATTTAAAAAGACATTAATCGTATTGAATACTACATAAGTTATTTAGTTGTATATATTTCGATAATTGAAGATGAAAAATTAAATTTAAATCTGAAAAAAAAATTATAATTAAAAAATAATAAACAATAAATTCTTTAATTAAATATATTTGATGGATAAAATTGTATATAAATTAGAATGCATACAAATGTATATGAACAAGTTGATACAAAATAATAGTACATTGCTAATTGGATCACCTATCACTAACAACATTGGTCTTTGATTCTATCACGAACATAATTCATTTGTTTTTGTTAGGAAATACTCCCTCCGTCCCTAATTATAGGAGCAAATTTTGGAGTTGGTTTTGGTCCTAATTATAAGAGCAAGTTTTAACTTTTGTCAATTTTTCCTATAATACCCCTATTTATACTTATTATTAGGAGCATTATATATATGTGTGTTTACATATATATGTATATTTGTGTTTATGTGTGTCAATATATATATGTGTAGATATATATGTGTGAACACACACACATATATATATATGTGTGTGTGTGTGTCTCTGTGTGTGTAGATATATGGGTATGTGTCTCTATGTATGTAGATAGATCTATATGAATACACATATATGTATACACATGGTTATATAAAAAGCAACTAATATACATAAATAAACTAATATGTCATGGATATCTAACATAAGGCAAATTAGAAACACTTATAATTAGGGCAACTTGTGTCATTTTAAATTTATATAAGGACATTTTAGGAAAATGAGTAAAATTAACTAATTTAACTCCTCTCCTTAATTCTCCCAAAATCGGTTAAATTGCTCCTATAATTAGGGACGGAGGGAGTAATATATTATTAGTAGTAATGTATATATCTGAAATCATGGGATTGCAATCAAATCCCATATAATTAGGGATTACACATATAATCATCATTATGAGTCATTATGTATAGGCTCCTCTCTCTTGTATAAATATCCATATGATTATCATGAATAATACAACTTTTTGATTCATTTCATTACAGTTTTGAAAATAATTTAGGAATATTTGATAAGGATGCTATATCAAGTAGATCATTATTATCTTCATCACTCATATTTCCCCGTTCACCTTAAAAATATCCACATGGGAATTTCTTTGGATAAGATTATATATAGCAATTGTTGTACAAATTATGTGGACTTGTGGAAACATCTCGTCCTTCAAAAAAAGCTACACAATGCCATGACCTCCTCTATTTTGAAATTGAAGAATAGGCTGGACAAAAGGAAGAGGAGGGAGGGAGGAGGAATCACATCTCATCACCATTATCGGCCTCCCTCCCTTTGTCCTCACACTCTCCATCTCCTTCAAAAAAAGCTACATAATTCCATTGCACTATTCTTTTTTTCTTGCCAAACACCTTCTAGGCTGATAGTCTTCATATCTTATTTAGAATAACTTTTAACATATTTTTCTAGGGTAATAAAGTATAAGATTTAAATTCAATTAATATTTTTTTCTTAAAATTAAATAGACTTCAAAATTTCCCCTATTTGATATGAAGAAATAATGAGAATTGGAAAGCATGAGAACAATTAATTAGGGGATAAAATAGTTAAGGTTATCATCAAACCTAGATCGGCGACTGAACTGGTTAAGGTACTGGGTCAAATCAGAGTCAAAGTGGAGCTAATCCGGTGAGAAAGTAAAGATTTCAAGGTTAATTATTTATATGAAATTCTCAATAAAATTTTAAAAAAATGAATTTATTTATTTATTAATGTTAAAAAGCTTGAACCGGTCCAACTTGACCAGTTGGACCACCAATTGGGCCGATTATGATAACACTGAAAATAGTACATTCATATAAGAAATTCTTTATATATACCTTATATTATAATTTCTTTTATAACGTGCATATAGACACACAATTACAGGGAATATAATACGCACATTGTAAATAAATATTAGAAGAAAATTACATTTTCAAGAAAAGATATTCATCATAAAATTAAACTTCATTTTATCTGTTTTTGTTCAATTTCATGCAATATATATTCTTTTTGTTAGATTCTATGACGTAATGATGTAAATACACAAAAATAAAAATAAGAAGATCAGATGCAATTGTCCCAAGAAGAACAAAGGAAGTTTGTATAACGAGACTTTGGAGTGAATGACGTATATGAAGAGTTAGTGATCAATAGATCTTGATAGTTAATAGAGACTTGCACTTTAGATAGCTGATCTCACTCAGTAATACTACCTTCGGTTCTAATTATAGGAGCACTTTTGTAGTGCAAATTGCAATACAAAAATGTTCATATAATTAGGACCAGAGGGAGTAATGACACTTGTTATATATTCAAAAAAAATTGAAAGAAAAAAATATTTTCTCTGATTTAGAAAAATTAACACACATATTTTAAAAATAGTGAACTTAACTAATTTACAAATAGTTAACTTTATATTTATGATTGAAATGAGTATAGAATTAGGGAAGAAGTAGAATTGAAGTGCATGAGACTAATTAATTTGAAGCATGTGGTTGGAGTAACATGCGATCATGGGATGAGCGAACGCGAGCACACACATATATATATTGTTTATAAAGGATTGAGTTAAGTGAAAGCAACGGAAGAGGGAAATAAAGAGGAAAAAAGAAGAGTACAGTATAGCACAATTGGGAATAATTAGGGAAAGGACTTACTTAAAGTCTTTGTTTTGTTGGGAGGGTCGAAGACACAACAAGATTGATATGCTTCTTTTAATGGCGACAATATGGTGATCTGTATTCTCTGAGTTGTGTTCATTGAACTCTCTCTCTCTCTCTCTCTCTCTCTCTGAGATTTTCATTATCTTCTTTGAAAGCATTCTCATGATTTGGACACTTCACCTACGATCATTACATGTTCTTTCTAAAAGTAAAGGGCAAGGGTAATGGAGGAGCAAAGTGTTTTGAATAAATAAATAAATAAACAAATCACTGTTATATATATGTATGGCGACTTCAAAAAAAGAAGAAGAAGAAGAGAGATATAACAAGTGATATCAGTTTAAGACCATAAGGATCTTTAATATAATATCAAAATCGAATATTTTCTATTTTCACGTATGTAGTTGTTGTTACTTGTTAGCCTACATGGCACGTACGCCATTATAACATTTCTTATAGAAAAAGACGAGGGAATGATGATCCATATCTTTTTCCTAATTCAATGATTCTTATCTACTTTTTTTTTTTTAATTCATATTTTCGGGTTCTTTTCTTTTAAGAATGGCACTTTAGAAATCTTATATATTAAAGAGTAGTTCTTAAATCTAATTAGTTTAGAAAATTCTGGAATGTTGTTTGGCTGGACATCAGATCTCTTCAACAATTAAAGCCTTCTCACCACTAATACAAATTCGTGAATATATAACACTAAATACTTAACGTTTAAAGCGAAGCACCGTCAATTATGGAGAGTTGAAGTCAGCAAATACAAATAAATGACGGTTCTAAACAAGAACATCAAGTATTTTTGTTAATACTTGACAGATAAAAAGAATAACCGTCAAGAATGGAAAGGCCGAGTCCGCGAGAACCAATAACTAACGGTTCTAAATGAAACTGTTATGTATTAATAAGATCTTAATAAGGTGGTTAATCATTGTAAGATTCTATAAATAGAGGTCTAATTATATGGATTAAAGTGTAAAGGATGGTAGGTTCCTTACCCAAAATAAAGAAGGCTAATGTATGTAAGCCCTTAGAGGCGGATCCAGAAATTTACGGAGGGGGCACAATTTGCGGGGAGACTTGAAGGTTCGGAGGCAGCGCCCCCGAATTTTTTTTTTAAAGAAAAGTTTTAATATCAAAATTATATTACAATAAAAATAATTACAATATCATCCTTCTAAGCCTTATTTTTTGGAATTTCATCGTAATTGTCCTATTATCAATGCTATTAAATACATCTTTTTCAATATAAGACATTAAACAAATGACAAAAGTTTGATTCAGAGAAGCTAGCTATTTGATTCTGCGATGCGAAAGGATTCTTTAGTATTTGGATTTTTTTTTAAAAAAAAAAAAACCACGACGTTTTAAGGGGGGCACTTGCCCCCCAAGTCATATACCTGCATCCGCCACTGTAGGCCCTCACCTCTTATTAATCCTAGAGTTTAGGGTTAATAGACTTATCCACAAAGAATTAATTGTTGTAATGACATTGTGGCTTCTAGTTCTTAATAACCTATTCATGTATTTTCTCCACTTCTGGTTTTATAAACACTTAATATATATACATATATAGATATATAAGATTTATTTCAATGAAAATGTTGAACTACAAATTGAATTGGAGGGAATATTATATTACCATCAAGTTGAATTTGCTTTCAAACTAAATGACATGTTTGTGTGATTATCACTGATTAATTCTTCGATTACCAATTCAACTACGAATATGGTTTGTTTCAGGGTTTACATGAATGTCCATTCTTGGCGGCTTTGATTAGTAATGATTCTCAAAAGTTGATATATCTAAAGAGAAAAACATTTATCATGTTGTAGGAGAAGTGTATTCTCATGTCACACACATGAAATGGTAGGACCCACACACATATATGTGTGTGTGTGAGTTCCACCATTTCATGTGTGTATAGAAATCTTCTTCTTCTCATGCAATATAAGAAGTTTAAACCTCATTTAAAATGTAAAAATGATGTTGGATATAAACTTTATCAAAAAGTTATACTAATTTTCAAAGAAATACTTATATACTCCAAGAGCGCCACATTATCTGTATTCATCTTATTTTAATCCTAAATGTCAGATGAGTCATCTGGAGAAATTCAAATTTTATGATTTGAAAAAATATAAACTTTTTAATTTAGAAAAACAAAAGACGCAATTCTCTCCTATTATCTTTAAAATCATAAAATTTGAATTTCTTCAGATAACTCATATGTCATGTAGAATTAAAATAAGATGAATTGTTGTATTTTGATTGGTCTGAGTATATATGAGGTGACGTTCCAGAGTATGCGAGTATTTCTCCTATTTTTCATCATTTTTGGCAACTATTTTGCAGAAGGTCAAAAATAATCTACTGTCGATTACACACATTCATTAATATATCAGCTTTTTGAAATCACTCCTCTTGTCTTCACTTCATCCTAACCTGCTTCATCCAAATAAAAAAAGAATCTTAAACTTTAATTCTTCCATAAAATATAATAATTTCTTAACTTTACCCCTATTTTATTCATGAAAACAAAGTGAGCCAATAATGAATGAAGAATCAAATTGTACTTCATTTCATTCACAATATAAGTCACTTCTAGAAAAACTCTTTAGTTCATAATGCTCTATACAAATTACTTAGAGAATAATTAATGTTTATTTATCAAATTTATCTAAGTAATTAATGCTTCAATGTGACTTTCTATTTTTTTTTCTCTCCTATTAAATCTTATTTAATATGAGTAAAGTTGAAAAACTTTTCAAGTTAATTAAGACAGATTTAATGACTAAACTATCATTTATACTAAACTATCATTTCTAGGCTCACATGAATTAGTTAAAGACGTATATTATAAATAAGAAGTCCATTTATATAAAAAAATAATAATTAAATTTATTGCTATGATTCATAAATAAGGGGAAAAAATCTCTACCTTAAAATAGGACTAAATGATTAGTTATATTAGCCTTTTCTATCTATGAAAGATGTACATGTATACCAAACTATCACAATTATATATATGGGTTAAGTACCAATTTTGCCCCTGAAGTATGCACTCAGGAGCAATTTTGCCTCTTAAGTTTTCGGCGTAGCAATGTTACCTCTAAAGTATCAAAACATAGCAATATTGCCCCTCCGCTAAAAATTCTAACGTTGACCGTTAGTTGACCGTTAGAGTTTTCAACAGATGGGCAACATTGCTACGTTTTGATACTTCAGGGGCAAAAATGCTACGTCAAAACGTACCAATGTTGCCCCTGAAGTCTCAAAACGTAGCAATGATGTCCCTCCGTTAAAAACCCTAACGTTGACCTTAGTTGACCGGTAGGGTTTTTAACGGAAGGGCAATATTGCTACGTCTTGAGACTTTAGGGGCAACATTGCTACGCCGAAAACTTAATGGGCAAAATTGCTCCTGAGCACGTACTTCAGGAGTAAAATTGGTACTTAACCCTATATATACACACACGTTTTTGTTTTCCTTAGAATCGTTTATCTTATTTTATATGTGCATCTACCTAATCAAACAAATTTACGCATGTATTCAGGAAATTTTCAAAGGCAACATATCTTAATTAAATAGGAGAGCTTTATGGGACAAAACATAAAATAAACTAACACATGCAATCCACGTTAGTATTACATGGCTACCTCATGCTAAACAATTACTAGAAACTATGTGGTTGATTTTTTCGACGACAGTAACTATTTAATTAATTAAAAAAATCATCATTCCTTTTGAAAAGCATCAATTAACTGAACATCAGCCTAAACACAAAACCACATATTAGATCCCACATTCCAAGGTTTCCATGTCTTTTTTTTTTTTTTTTAATGTGAAATGGGTACAACTAAAATTAAAGAGAGATTTTGGGCTTGTTTGTTTTTTTATTCAAACAATTTTCTTGCATTTCTTATCTAAGATTAGTGCTTCATTGGATTATCCAAACTGCCTCAAGCCCTCCTCAACCTTTGCTGCCACCCTACCTAATAAGTTATTGGGTGTTCTTTTAATGGTTTTGGTACCGGCGGGATTATTAACAGTACCCTTCTTGGAGAATGTAAATAAATTCCAAAACCCATTTTACCGGCGGGATTATTAATAGCACCCTTTTTGGAGAATGTTAATAAATTCCAAAACCCACCCCTACAACCGTTTGACTCCCTAGGTCATAGGGATTTGGCTACGGTCCACTTCCCTTACCATCCACTTCTCATCCTCTTCTCCATCTCAAACCGTTAGATTGAAAATCCCAACGGTTCAGATCTCAGGATTTATAAAAATATTATTTTTAAATAATTTTTTAATAATTTAATATCTTATTAATATTTTTATAAATCATTAGATTTAAACCGTTGGGATTTTAATCCAACGGTTGAGATGGAGAAGAGGATGGGAAGTGGATGGTAAGGGAAGTAGACCATAACCAAACCCAAGTCATAGAGTGATAATTGACAAACTTATCTATATTGATTAAAATAGCTTTCATTAACAAGTATATTTGACTATATTAACAAGTCATAGAATAATTATAGATAAGTTCATCTATGTCATTGACAAACCTAGGGAGGGAATCTATACTGATATTTTTTCTGATCTTTGAGACCTAAGTGAGATTTTCTGATTAAATTAATATGACCAACATATTAATATGTACAAATAATAGTCAGACTATTGATTAAATTAAAGAGCAAGAGCCATGTAGGAACTTGAAAGGAACCATCGCAGAACCCAACAAATTTTCATGCCGGAATAGGCAGAATTTCACATGTCGGACTAGCGGCAGTTCGAAATAAGGCCCGTTCGAGCTGTCTCTTGGTATCTGTGCCGTTGCCTATTGCAGCTCTTGAGACCGTTGCCCACTGCGGCGGTCTCCGCCTTGCCTCCCCCCTCCGTCATCTCCGCATCCGTCGTCCGTCGTCCGTCGTCTCCGCGTCCGTCGTCCTTGTTCCGCCTTAGCTCGTCGGGGTAGGTTTCAGGCGTGGTTTTTTCTTTTTTTTTTTTCTTTTTTTCAGGTTCAAGTCGGTTTCGCTTTGTCTTGGGAGATTCTTAGCTATGGTTCGAGTTCGGCGTGGCTTTTCGAGGCTCTAGTTCCCCTCCATTTTCTGTTTCTTTGTGGGTGTTACGCTTCGTTTTTGCCGACGTGGGTTTCCGGCGTGTTTTAGTCGAAGTACGGTCCTCCTTTTTACGCTTCTTTGTGGTCTTCTAGTTGTGGCTTTCTGGTTCGTTTTTGCTGGCGTGGGTCTTCTAGTTGTGGCTTTCTGGTTCGTTTCTGCTTCTTTGTGTTTTTTTCGAGGTTCTGGTTCCACCCGTTTTCTGCTTCTTTGTGGTCTATCTGTTTCGTTCTTGCCGTTCGTCTTCTTGGTTCTGGTTTTGTGCTTCTTCTGTGATTAGGATTGAATTTCTCTGATCTAGCTTCGTCATGGGCTCTGGCTATGGATGAGTGCTGGTTTTGATCTGTGATTTTGGTTTTGGATCTCTATTCGTAAATGCGTTGGGAATCCTCGGTCCGGACGTTTGATGCCTATTCCTAGAAGCCATGCTCGATTCTCGTCCTCTTAGTTTTGCTTTTGTTGCTGTCTTATGAGATTTGGTGAAGTTGTGACCATGGAGAAGCAGGGGGACCTGTCGAAGGAGGGAGACTCGGTTTTAATATTGCCAAGTGAGAAGGCTAAGGAAAACATCTCATTGTTGCCTTCTCATCCTGCTCATCAAAGGAACCAAATTTCCTATAGAAGCAAACTCTTGGAGAAGGAAGAGGAGGTGTTTTCTCAAGAATTGGAGGATCAAATGAAAGAATGGCTTTGTGAAGAGAAGGAGATTTCTACACCTCTTGCGAGGAGCAGAATATTCTTCTTGACTCCTTACCAAAGCTAAGCATATCAGATGAAAGATTGATGAGTCTTTGTCGTCCTTGGAAGGATGCCTTAATTCTTACTCTTCTAGGGAAGTCGGCGAACTTAGCAATGATGAAAGACGAGATTGCTTGGATTCTTAGATCAAAAAGCTTTGAGCTCATTGATCTACCAAACAACTATTTTATGTTTAAATCGAAAATAGAGATCTGCGATTGAGGTTATTGTTTGATGGTCCTTGGGTGATACAAGGGCACTATTTAGCAATGCGAGAGATGGAGCCCAAACTTCAACCCTATAGTAATGAGATTCAAAAGTGGCGGTTTGGGTTCGTATTCCCACTCTTCCGATGCATGTGTATTACGAAGAGTGCTTACTTGAAATAGGGAATCGATTGGCAAGGCCCTTAAGGTGGATGTCAATACCTTAGCACATTGCAATAATCAAAATATGATGGTGGAAAGAGGGAAGTTTGCTAGGGTAAGTGTAGAAGTGGACTTGAATCAAGCCACGAAATCCAGTTTGTCATTAGATCTACTATTTACTTTGTGGAATATGAGGGCTTGATTTAATTTGCTTTAAATGTGGTAAATATGGACATTCTCAAGAGAAGTGCCCGCTAGCTCGCAACGCGGAGGAGAATTCGTCAGAAGTTCCTCAGCCTATAGTGAGCATAAGTCACGCTTCAAAAAACCCAAGCTGCTCTCATGCTCAACTAAAGCCTCTAGTTAGCGTGCCAGGCATTAACTCTGATGAAGAATTTGGCTCATGGATGATAGCCAAGCGTAACTCAAGGAAAAGAATTCACATTGTTGAACCAGAAAGGAAGATGGGGAAAATGTCCGAGAATAATAAGTCAAATGGGAAGGGGAAGAAATCTGCTTCAGGTTCAAGGTTTGATGTGTTGCAGGATGTGGAGGATCGTATCTATTCGAAAGGTGTGGATCGCCTTAGAAAGACAGAAGTTGCTACGACTACATGGAGAAGGAAAGAAGGTGAAGCCCTACCTTCTATTAAGGAAGGAGTCGTTGGGTCTAAAGAGAGAGAAAAGTCGGTTATTGGTTCTTTAAAGCACAGGAAGTCCCCCATAGTGTCATCGAAGAGCGGAACCAAGGAAGATGTGGTGGTCATATAGAAAAAGAAAAGTTGAATCTTGACACGGATGGAAAATGTTCCTTGGTGATTGGGAGCCTCTTTTAGAGTCATCTACGGTAGGAGAAAAGAAGGAGAAGGTGATGAAAGCGAAAGAAAAGGAGGGTAAGGCTACCAATGCTCTCGTGGGCCAACCGGTAATTACGAGCCAATCTTCCGATGGTTACAATCTAAGGCCCAACGGTTTATCCTCGTGCGTAGTATGAAGAAAGCGGCTAGGGCCCACAATGTTATTTTTGGATCCACCAAGACAATTGAGATTTCAAAAGTCGAAAGTGAAAGAGCAGGATGGGGGGGAAAAGAAGAATTTTGAAGAGAAGGATATAGTGCCATGCAACCTTGACATCATGAACTCTTCTACAATCACAATAAAAAATGGGAAGAATGATGATGTTGATAGAGAAGCAGAAGACTCAGAAGTTGTGCCGTCATCTTTTCCTCATGACGAGTTGATCGAGCATATTGCAGATGATGCAGATTTTATGGAGGGACAAGAATCTTTGGTTGCGAAACCCAATTTGAGATGGGAAAAGATCTGGACTCGGGCATGCCGCCTTTGAACCTACGAGAGACCAAGACCACGATGTCGCTCGATGGAGCAAAATCAGCTCGCATGATCGGAGTGGGACCCGAACGAAGATATTGCGCCTGATTTTTTGGAGGACAACGGGTCGAGTGTGCCTGAAACCCAACCTCTACAGCTGAATGGAGGGGACACCGACTAGCTCAGGTAAGTATCCCTATCCTTTGACTTGTATTTAATTATTTTCTTAATGATTATTGCCTCTTGGAATTGTAGAGGGGCCGGTAGCCGGACCTTCCCTTTAATTATCAAGGATATTATTAATAAGTATCGAATAAATATTCTCTGCCTTTTGGAGACTCGTATTAGTGGTGATAAAGCGAATAAAGTTTGTAGTAAACTTGGTTTTAGTCACTTGGATTCGGGTTGAATCTACCGGGTTTCTTGGTGGTATCGCTTTTGTGGGACAATGATGCTTTTGATATTACTTACCTTACCTCCTCCACCCAGTTGCTCCACTGTCAAATTAAAGATCTCAGTAGTAACACCTTGAGCCTTGTGACTATTATTTATGGCGAAACCTCCGCTATGGGTAGAACTACTTTATGGCATTCCCTCTGCTCGCTCGCTAACTCCAATCTTCCTTGGCTCGTTTTGGGGGACTTTAATGCGTATTTATCTCCTAATGACAAGCTTGGTGGTAGTGAGCCCTCTTGGCACTCAATGCAGCAATTCAAAAATTGTATTGATGACTCGATCTCATTGAAGCCGGATTCGGGGTGACAAATTCACTGGGAAAGGCGGGGTTGAAAGAAAAGCTGGATTGGGTTTTACCAATTTTAATGGATCACCTCCTTTCCTAATTTCATTGTTCGCAATGAGCTTAAATTTAAATCCGACCATAGGATTGTGGTGATGGATTCAAACCCGTCCTTTCAGAGAAAAGCTTTCGTAGATCCTTTTCCTATCAAGCTGCGTGGACTCTGGAAAATGATTTTAAGGATGTCACCAAGGAAGCTTGGTGTGAGAAAAATTGGCTTCAAGGTTTGCAAAGTTTCCAAACATCTGCCACTGATTGGAACAACAACAGGGTTGGTAATTTCATCAAAAAGAAAAAAGAGTTGATTCGTCGTCTGGAGGGAATTGATAAGGTCAGGAGAATGAATATACAGACAGGTTTATTTAGACTGGAGCGAAAGCTATGGAATGAGTACCACAAAGTTGCTACTCAAGAAGAAATCACCGGTTCCGTAAATCTAGAAGTAAATGGTTGGGGGAGATAGAAATACCCGATTTTTCCATGCTTCTACTATAATTAAAAGGAAAATTCAGAAAATTGGTGCTATCCTGAATGATAGAGGAGATTGGGTTGAGGACCATGATACGGCTAAAATGATGGCCCATGATTTCTTTCTCAATCTTTACACTCGTGATGCCTCTATTAAAGACCACGGAGAATTGTGCTCTGACGGCCTTAATGCCCATTTCTTTCAGACTCAGTGGAATGTTGTTGGAGATAAAATTTGTGAGTTCATTGAGGATTGCTTTAATAACCCCTCCAACATGTCCACCGTTAATAAATCCAAGATTGTTCTCATACCTAAGATTGATAATCCTTCGTCGCTAAAAGACTTTCGCCAATTTCTTTGTGCAACGTAAGTTTTAAAATCATTACTAAAGTTTTGGCTAGCAGATTCAGGAATATCATGGACCAGCTTGTAAGTCATGAGCAATGCAGTTTTATTGCGAACAGATTCAAATGCGACAACATCCTAATTGCCCAAGAGATCATTCACTCCATGAGAATGAAGGGCAAGAAGAAAGGTTTTGTGGCCATCAAGATTGATATGGAGAAAGCCTTCGATAGACTTGACTGGGGTTTCATTAAAAATACCCTAATATGCTTGAATTTGGACAATAATCTTATTGATCTCATTATGGCTTGTATGTCTACTGCTTCTATGTCCATCCTTTGGAATGGTGATGAAAGCTTCGAGCTTTACACCCTCACAGGGGTTAGGCAAGGAGACCCGTTAAGCCCGTAGATTTTTGTCCTTTGTATAGAACGTCTTGGTCACTTTATTAAATCTGAGTGTCAGGCCCGGCGTTGGAAGCCCTTTACCTTTAAAAGGGGAAGCCCTCAGATATCCCATCTATTCTTCGCTGATGATCTCATTCTTTTTACGGAGGCTTCCACTAGTCAAATGATGGAAGTTCGTAACGTAATGCAACTATTCTGTGAGGTCTCTGGCCATAGAATTAATTTGGAAAAATCTAGAATGTTTTGTTCGCTAATGTCAATTTCATGAGCCCTTGAGTTAAGATTGCTTGGGATCGGAATTACTTCTGATCTTGGAAAATACCTTGGGGTTCCGATTATTCATAAAAGAGTAACGAAAGATACTTATCACCCCATTGTTCAAAAAGCTAAAAAAGGTTGTCCATGTGGAAAAGTAAATTTTTGACAATGGCACATTAGGGAGTTGGAAGGAAGACCAGAACGGAGCCGAAACTAAATTCGGGTGATCTTTGGCTTCCCTTTGATCATCCTTTAGTTACCTATGTTGTTGATCCTTCCTTAATCAACGAAGATGAGTCTGTGCGTGATCATCTTTTGAATGGAAGTTGGGACACGAACAAATGGCGTGGGATCCTTCCCTCTCACATCATTAATAGTATTTCTCGAATGAACCCACCTGGTAGTAACTCCCCGTTGCTTCACTTGGAGAAACGCGAAAGATGGTCGCTTCTCGTTAAAGCTGCTTACCTATATATCTCTAATCAAGCAAGAAGGAGTAGAAGTAATTTACGGTCCCTAATGTGGAAATGGCAGATTCCTGAAAAGGTTAAATATTTCATGTGGCAGGTTGGTCATGAGAGGCTTGTCACCAATTCTCTCGAGCTAAAAGAGGGCTTGCGATGAAAGCCTCCGCCCATTTCAAATGCAATCGGGAGGAGCGTGCTCACATAATTAGAGACCGTGAGAAAGCGAGGAATTTTGGTGAAATCTTAAAACCTAATTACTTTTCCCAGTTCTTTGCGGGTAATTTGCGAGGTATGGCTCGAGTGGAACACCAACCATAACCCCGGTATGGGAAGTTCCACGGATTCTCTTGGCCACGAGTCTTCGATTTGGGATGTTGGATTCTTTGGACATCCGGATGCAACTTAACAATCTACTTTTACCATTAAGAGTATTAGATTTCAACATATTTAGAATATACTATCTCAAAATAACATTTTATTATAACACTACAAATAAAGTTCAGGCCTTGTAGCCCACTGAATGATGTCGTCTCCACTCAAAGGCCCTCAAAGAGCCGCAAGTGATCTTCAAATGTCTCCCCATGTCTGATTTTGGCCACAGTTCCATCATCGTCAACCTAAAATATTTTACAAATCGTATATTAACCATATCATCTATGAGGGTAAATTGTAATTTTCAGGAAAAGGTTTTTTTTTGGTATGAATTGGCTTACAAGGGTGTAAACTATAGAGCTTAGAACCTCAAACATCACAGTATTTGTAATTACAAGGGGAAATCATTACAAGGTCCCAGGATGAAATGTAATCATCAAAATAGTCTTGCAAATAACATGTAATGACTAGTTCTAATACATGAAATAACAATAGGCCCATGTTATTCTCTTGTTACTTGGACTTTTTGTTTATTACGTTCATTCTTTGTTACCTTAAAGTGATTATCCCTAATTATTCCCTCCAGTTCTTAATATCAGATATATCTGGAAAGTTGATCTTGATCCTAAATATAAAACAAAATTTTCATATTTGTAAACTTTTTCCTAATTTACCCCGATTGGTACTCCCTCAACAATAATCAAGGAGGAGAGGGAATTAAGGAAGATGACTATGACATTTTAAGAAATGCATATAATGTTAATTAACTTAACTAACTTTCTTAATCTAATCAAATTAAATAAACATGTCTTAGATTAAGGACCGGAGGAAGTATAAAGCTAACAACATTGTAGACAAGTCAATAGTTTATCTAATGTTCACTTCCACAGTAAAATTAGGAGCAAGCTGGTCTTCACCCCAACGAACAGCTCCTATATTTTCATTTCAAATATATATTTTACAATTATAATTTTAATTTTCACATAAAACAGAACCGTACCCAGTACTCAGGAGGCCGCATCTTAAGATTGTAGGTTGATGCCATGCTCATGCAGTAAGCACCAGCATCATGAACAACTAAACCAGTACCCTACAAAATGAAAGCAATTCATACAGTTGGGAAGAATCATGATCATCATAATGTGGCAGATTGTGCAACAATGTTTTTGCTGAACTAAATAATTATGAGGTCAATTCATTACATTACCTTGTCTGGTGTCGGAAGTACTCTTTCTTTTCCTAAGAAATCTGCAGACTCACAAACAGGGCCAACCACATCAAAAGTTTCCACCTCAGCATTTTCTGGTGCAGGGGAAACCAGCTCTATATGCTGCAATTAAACATTGAAAATTCAATTCCAGAGCGATCTTTTTTTAAAACAAAAATTCAAGCCCACATTTAAAAAAAGGAAGAAGAAATTGTATCAAAAGAAAAGACAGAATTAATTGACACTTGGAGCACACAGGGCAGCATATGATATCTTCATCAAACTGCCTAGTCTTGGGCTAAAGGCCATTGCACCAGTCCATTTTTTTAGAATGCGATCTTTAGGAGCAATAAGCAGAATACAAGAATTGTTCTATCGAGTAGCTCTCTCAAAGGCATTTTCTGAGAATTGTTTTGACTCCCTTTCCCTTGATTTGCTCCCATAAAGTGGGAGACGGGGACATAGATTTAGTGATCAATGTGAAATCTATTGTGCCAACCCATCCAAACTAAAAATACATGCATCCAGAGGGTCAACATGCTTTTACCAGCCTTTCATATATTAGAGGAGGAGCCATTGCACCAAAAGATCTAATGAGAAACAAGCTACAAATTAAAAACCCACATCAGAATCAATGAAGATAAGCCATAGGAGGACTTGAATAACAACCTGGTAAGCATCATACAGACTAGGACGGATAAGTTCAGCCATACTTCCATCAATCACAATAAAATTTTTAGATCCATTAGTTTTGACCCCAGTCACCCTGTTTACTAAGCAGCAAGTGTTTGCTATGAGTGATCTCCCTGGTTCGATGATGAGATTAAGATCCCGTGAAAGGACAAGCTCCCGTACCTATACAATGGATTAGTGCAGAAATATTGAATCAGCAGGAAGATATTATTAAGTATGCAATGAAATATTTAAAAAAAAAAAAAAAAATCTACCATTTCACTTATCAAAAAGCTATTGTTACTATGTCAGCAGCAGAAAAGACCTGATTTCATGGAATGGTCGTCACATTATGAGTCAATTAGAAATTTGAAGCAGTAACAGATTCTCTTCTACATATGCTAATTTAATAACACCCAAAGATGAACTCAAAAATACATAAGCATATGCAAGCATCTCACAGCACATATGAAGATAAGAAATGTGGAAATGGATGATTACTAACTAGAATGCAGCTGACACTCAGATTTAATAACCTATATGACTCACTCCCATTCAGTAGGGAAGCATACATATGCCTCAAGAGATGATGTTGATCATGTCCCTCAAAATTTCATTATCTATATATTATTGTAGCAAATGCATACAAGACACAGTTCTTCAGGCTAATTAACCACAAATGCCTATATATCAAAGCATATAGGATGATGCAATCTAAATATGTGAATTGCAAAATAAAGGGTTCCAATTTATCAATTACTAGCCATTCCTTATTTCTTAGGAGTGATAATTTTAATCATATTAAATGGGGAAGATGAGAAGAGATGTCAATGTTGAGTCCTCACCGTATCAATGAGATCTCTGGGAGTAGGAAGGACAGCATCAGAATGATAATAATCTATCCCAAGTCCACCACCAATATTTAAATAATTAACTTCAAAACCTTGACCTCGAATTTGGTCCATGTAGTTGACCATGATAATAGCAGCATCCCGGAAGATGTCCACCTGAGAAAAGGAAAAAAAAAAAGGTGCAACATTGACTTCAATATTTATATTTAGACTGGGATTGAGAAACAAACTAAGTTATCCAGCAATAAAACTTAAGTGCCAAGGTTACTGAAGAAAATGATAGTAAAAAGCACCCTGAATAACAAAATAACAGTTAAAAATGATTCAGCAAATCAAATAATAATAATAATGACTTGGTAAGTATTCTTAATTTTTAGTCCATATTTATCTCCTCATAATTTAGAGTTTTTTTTTTTTTTTTTTGGGGGTTTGACAAAGAAACATGTAGAAGTATTGTGGATCTACCTTGGTAATTGTTGACCCAAGATGACAATGGGCCCCGACAAGCTTTAACTCATTAGGATGTTCCTTTACAGCATCCAAAAACCATTGAAGCTTCTCATTTCTAATGCCAAATTTGGAGTTTTTGTTCCCAGTGGCAACATAAGGATGGACCTACAAAAATAACAAAAGATCAATGTAGAGCCAAATTTTGAGAGGTCAGCATAATTAAAACCTGAATTTGCATAGTCAAATGACAGCTGTGAACGTAGAGTTCTAGAGTTGAGACAATAGTCATGGCCAAAAAAATAAAAGCTCAGCCAACTGTGTCTTGTACACAATATTCAGGTGTAAACAATGAACACGGTTTTGGGGAAACAGTTGTGGCTTAAAACAAATAGCAATAGCAACAGGAGAGCATCCAAAATTATTAGAGGACTTTATAATGTGACAAATGTTTCAGGTTATGTATTTATGACAATTTGTGGAAGAAAGAAATCATAGGACAACAATTCGCCATCGTCAAAAAGGTAGCTTTTTTATCCTTCACATTATTAAAATTATGAGCAAAGTGATGAATTTTCAGTCAAATGTTATCATTAATACACCAACAATAACTCAAGTAGATTTGATGGTAAATAAAAACTTTCAGCTCCAAGTTCCTAATGGAATTGATCTGTTTCAGTCACATTAATGACCACGCAGGATAATCTTAGAATTCAAGAATCCTAGCCAAAATACAATATCTATTGAAAACAAAGCCAAAGAATTTGTTTGTTTCTATAGAGAAGACAATTTTGCGTTATGTGAAGGAGGAGAGGGAAAACAAAGAGAAGTAGAGAACACTCAATGAAGTTCTTGAATAGAGCCTGCTAATTATCAATATATCCAAATATTTGATCATTAATAGAGCACAATGGCGTCCTGCAATCCATGTATCTAACCCTACCTAGCGGAATAAGGTTGGTTGCTGTTATCAAAAGCAAAGCCAACATTTACTGAGTTTCTAGGAAACCTTCTTTTGTATATATTTTCATCTCAGTTGTGTATATATTAGTGATATATGCTTGAAAGGAAAAAAAAAAGGTTAAACATGTTATTGGTAAAAGTTAAACAAACTTTCAGTTCCTATATCCTACTAAACATAGCATCTATATCAATCTTATCAATGTCCACGCAGGACATTTTATAATTTGGCCAAAATACCGCATCCATTTTTCAGTCGTGTATGATTTCACCTCAGTCAGGTATTGATTAGCAATACATAGAAGAAATTAACATGTTATCAATAAAATATTTAACAAACTACAGGCAGCATGCAACAATACTTTATCACTAAGAGAAAACTCTTCCAGTAAATACCTGAGGGTCCACATCAGGATTAATCCTAAGTAAGACATTAACCCTTTTACCAGCAATTCTTGCTGCTGCTACAATGTTTTCCAGGTCAAATTCACTATCAATATTGACAAAAACACCTTCTTGGGCAGCTAGGACCAAATCCTCAAGGATTTTTCCATTCCCGTTAAAGATGCACCTATTCATCCATAAATCATGAAAGAATCAAACTGAGTAACTGACACATATAAAATAAAAAGTAAAATAAAACCATTAATTACTGAAGAATACCAATGAATAAAATTCCTAGGTTGTGCAGAGCTGAGATGGCATTCTCGAACAGATTGTTGGCAACAAAAATATTCTAAAGAAGTGCAAATAGATTAACACATGTACAAACATTCATGAGCGCACTGTAATCTAACCTTGTGGGATCAAACCCAGCTTGAAGAGCCAGTCTTAGCTCGTTTCCACTAACAAGCACCGCTCCACAACCCAAACTCCTTAAATGTTCCAGAATCTTCAAATTATTGTTGGCCTTGATAGCATAACCAATAATAGACCTCAAGCCTTCCAAGGCCGACTTATAGGCTTCAATATTTCTAGTAATTTGAGGCTTACTGTACAAGTAGAAAGGTCTTCTTTCAACTGATTCCATAACTTCCTGCACTTTAAGCCCCTCACAATACAGATATCCATCTTCAGACTTGGAGAAACAATGCTGAAACTTAGTTGTCTTAGGGTCCTGTGTTGAAGTTTTACCAGTATTCTGGGACAAAACCGCTCTAAGAAGACATGGTCTAGCAGTACGTTTGAGGGACAGAGTTGGGTTTTGGGAAAAACGGTTATGGTTTAAATGGTAGTTTTGGGATTTAGAAAGTGAAGCAGAAAAAGAAAAAAGGTGTGTGGCTGCCATGATTGTAGTATGCAACTGCTCGTCACCAAGGCAAAAGATTTGATGCTGTTGTGGGTGACCTTAATTGAGTTCCTGAAAAACAATTAACAATCTTAGCTATCGCTACCAATCCAGAATATGCAAAACAGTGTATACTCCCTTTTACGAATTTCTCACTGAATTTACTTCACATTAGCTACCATTGGACTGAAAAAACTCAGATACTTAACATGAAAAATTTAATAGGGGCAGGGCTAGGAATAGATTGGAGGCGCAGGCAATAGAAAGTGGCAACATCATTGTAGTAAAAATTTCCGGTTTTTATTACGTAGCATGTCTAATTAAATTTGTGCATTTAGAAGAAACAAAACAGAAAAAGGGGCCGATTGTGTTACAGGGGAGGCCTAGAACAAAATATACACAATACAAAGCTGAAGAATGGTTACGCCATTCTTACTTACCAAGAAGCTAGGACGACGACGGTCACGGAGGAGAGGAAGCTCGGAGTCGGAGGGGCTGCATGCTGCGACTAAGCTCGAAGAAGAATAAGGAAACGGTGATTTGGGGGAAATGATCGTTTGGTTAGAGTGAAACAGTGCGAAGAGTGAGCTTCAGGTGCAGCCGACAAAAGTCAAAATGAAGTGTACTGTTTAAAGCGGAAGGGTTCCATTTTTTCCCCCCTTAATTATGTCTTGTTTGGGCTTCAGTGGCCAACTATGACGGCCTAGGCCCAACAAATTGTTTTTACAAACTAAACGTGCTACCAAAAGAGAGGGGATGATTTTTAGCAAAAAAAAAAAAAAGGGAGGGGATTGCCAGGCTCATCTTTCGGAAGAATGGGCGGTTCTTGAGGGCTTAGTTTTAGCCTGGGATCTGGGCTGCAGAAAGCTCATGGTGGAGTCTGATGCTCAAGACTCAAGTTGTCATTTCCTCCATTTCGGACCTACATAATCTCTCTGGGAGTCTTCAGGCTCTAAGGATTAGAGAGTATCTTTTGAAGGATTGGCAAGTGACCTTAAGGTGTATCCCTCGTGAAGCCAATTCTGTAGCTGATGCTCTAGCCAAACTTGACTTATCTCGGTCTGATCTTTTAGTAGATTGTCCCAATTCTTTAAGAACTTGGGTTCAACAAGAGTCTTTGGGATTAAATTCCCTTTCAGTGTAATTTTTCTCTTTTGCAATGTAGCCTTCTAGGCATCTCTTTCTTATCAAAAAAAAAGGGAGGGGATTGCTGGTACGCTAAACGTATGTGGCTTTCCTTGCTGCATATCAGTTCTGTTCAGGACTTCTTCACTGCTCACTGCCGTGATTGGCTGTTTATGAATCTAACAATCCCCATGGGCAACAGAATTAGGAAGTCTTGGCATCTGTTATTTGGGGTGGCTGTCTGGAAATTATGGGAATGGCGAAACTTGTGTATATTTGATAGTACATTTGTTAAACCTTCTAATCCTGCAGCAGTGATTTTGAGAATATGGCATCACTTTGCCATTGATCGAAGTCCTAGTGGTGTTTTTGAGAACCCTCGGTTGTCTCATGGAGTCAGATGGGAGAGGCCGCCTCTTGGCTGGTGGAAGCTCAATGTCGATGTCGCTATGATTTTATCTATTGCCAAGGCGGGCTGTGGTGGTTTATTACGCGATGGGGCGGGCAAGTGGTTTGCTGGGTTTGCTAAGTCTATTTGAGACTGTCAAGCGAACGTGGCTGAGGAGTGGGCAATTTTCGAAGGTTTGAGGCTGGCGTATGATCTTTGGCTTCAAAATGTCCTTCTTGAAACCGATGCTGAGGTTGTGCTTAATTTAATTACCAATTCTGATTGTCTTTCTATTAGCTTGATTGTCTTAAGAATAAGGGAACTGCTAGGCAGGAATTGGCAGGTTAAATTTAGGGCAATCCCGCGTGAGGCAAATGGTGTAGCGGATGCCTTAGCTAAGATAGGTCTTTCTAAGACATCTATTTTCAGTGCTTGTCCAGTTCATCTGAGGTCTTGTATTGATCGCGAGAGTTTGGGATTAATTTCCCCTTTGTGTTCATTTTCTTCTCTGTAATTCAGGCCTCGGCCTTCTTCTTATATCAAAAAAAGGGGAGAGGATTCGATCCTGGAGTTAGTAAAGGCGCTGGGGGAGGCATCCTAGGGGTCTATGAAGCAGTGGTACCTATGCTGTGGATTGGGCTCCAAGCGCCCTGCCATTGGACTGTGGGTGAGCCCAACCCCTTTCCTAAAATTTTTATTATCAAAAAAAAAAAGGGAGGGGATTCGATCCTGAAGTTAGTAAAGGCGTTGAGGGAGGCATCCTAGGAATTTGCGAAGCAATAGTAACCCAGGATAAGGTGGAGGCATGTGTACTCTTAGTCGTGAATTTCTTACAGAGTGGACTCCAAGCGCCCTGCCCTTGTACCGTAGGTGAGCCCAACCCCTCTCCTAAAATTTTTTTAACAAAAAAAAAAAAATCAATAATCAAAGGGAAAATTCCATTAAATACTTTGAAAAATATACCAAACCCAACAAGGGGGCTCCAATGTCAATAAGGCCTAGGACCAAAAAATTATTTTTGATGTTATTAAACCCAATAAGGGTACTTGTCAACGCCTTCTTTGCTAAAGCATTAGCAATTTTTTTTTTTTTTTTGATATAAAAGAAGAAGGCTAGGGCCTACATTACAAGGAAGAAAATCTACACATAGGGGAAATTAATCCCAGACACTCTTGGTCAACCCAAGATTTCAAATAGAAAGGACACTTTCCTCTGACACCCGTCTTAGAGATACCCAATTTGGCTAGCGCATCTACAACTCTATTAGCATCACGCGGCACAACTCTAAATCTAATCTGCCAATCCATACTTGCCATTTCTCTAATTCTTAAGACAATAAGGCTCACCAAATGGCAACTAGAATCAGCAATCAAACTAATGACTTCCTCTGCATCAGTAAAATATATTTTAGGCCCAGAAACCAGCTGAAGACCCTCCAACAAAGGCCATTCCTCAGCAATGTTTGGTTGGCATTCCCCAATAGCTTTAGTAAAACCAGCGAGCCATTTCCCAGCACCATCTCGCAACAGACCCCCACACTCCGCCTTAACAGATGCAAGAACCATAACACCATCCACGTTCAGCTTCCACCACCCAACCGGTGGTCTTTCCCAGTAAACATATTGAGGAATCCGTGAGTTATCAAGGGAACTACCCAGATCATGATTTATAACAAATCTATTCCAGGATTTTATTCCATGAAACCAAAGCAGTCTTTAACTTACCTAGGGAATCATTGAGATCACCCTCCAAAAACCAAGCACCTTCTAGGAACTCCTTATATTGGTCATGCTTTAGCCACATCACTTCAAAGCGAAACAGCTGGTCTCAGCTACGAGTCATTGTATTCTCCCAATTAAGGCATATAGGATTATGATCCGAGAACTGGGTTCTAGACAGAACCTTGAGAACGCTATTTACTAAAGATGAGAGAAAGGCATCATTTACAATAGCTCGATCAAGCCTCTCATAAATCCTTCGACCCCCCATTGAAATCGGACCCTTCCAAGTGAATTTAGGGCCACAGGACCCAAGATCTGAGAGTCTACACCGCCATAGCCGATCAGTAAATCGACGAATTCTTGCTTCATTTCCTCCCCTGCCACCAAATTTTTCTAACACCAACACTATATCGTTGAAGTCACCCATCACCACCCAGGGGATGGAGATCTCCGATGAATAATTTTCCAGACCGTTCCAGAGAAGCTGTTTATGCAAAGGATTAGGGATCGAATAGATCGAAGTAATGAAAAAGGGGGGCCATCCATCACAAAAACCTTTCAAATGAATGAACCAATGGTCAAGACACACAACCACCACATCGATTTGATCGGACCTCCATGCTGCTACTATACCGCCGGAACGGCCGACACTTAGCACAAAGACTAGGCTGTCATAACCCGACGATTGAAGGCACTTAAATCGATCTTCGTCTTCACTAATTGTCTTCGACAAAACAACCAGACAGGGACGATCATGCTTACACACAAGACTTATGTTTTGGTCCTGTTTTCTGCTACAGGCCCCATGCAAATTCCAATATAATATATTATACATTAGAAAACTATAATATCAAATAAGAACCTCAAACACAACGCCTTAAAGATGTTGAGCTTCAAGCCCCATAATGCCCTCATAAATTCCAAGTGGGGTTTCCTCAACAAAATCCCCATCTGGATCCAGAAAATCATAACGGGCCCAGAACTTACCTGGGAGACCATTAGCTAAGCCTAGAGAATCAATATCCTGCAAGACCTCCATAAAAACCTCCTGGCTCGATTTCTCCTGCTCCAGCATATCCCTGATGACAGACTCATGCCCAGACGTGATCTCCATCTTGTCATCTCCTTTTTTCAAAACCTCATACGTTAATCTCTGAACCTCCTTTCCTGCCTCCACATTTTGCACAGGATCCCTTGTTCGCTTAACTGTCCTCTGCTCCTGTCTGGCTATCGGCTCAAAAGCATTTTCACTAGGTAAGCTTTTATTTTTGGGTTGCTTCTTGTGTGGGGGTCCCTTTTTCTCTTTCCCAGAACGCACCGCGATGGAAAGTGCATGCGCCTCCGCAGCACCTACAGCCTCTGTAATATCCTGAATTTTAGGCCTAGAGACTTGAGAATAAACCTGTATCAGGCAGACGACTAGACCCTGTTCAGGAAGTGTGATATTAAATTTGGAAATATTATATGGAATTGTTTAAAATGAAACATGGATATCCTATGAGTATTTTGAACAAGAGCTCAAGGGCTGTAGAAGTTAAAGTGACAGTGCAGAAGGGCACAAAAACACTTATACGGTGTTAATCGGTTGGTAAAAATGCTATCTAGCTATGCGCTAAGGTATGAGACAATTAGCTGAGCAAAAATGTGCTAAAATAACACATGACATTTCCTGAACTGATAAGGGTTTCTGCGTTTTTGAGGAAATAAAAAAAGGAAAAGTCAGTTGTAATAATTACTTAAGGACACGTGTCACTATAAGGTTAAAAAGTAAAAAGTAAGTAATGATTACCTGACAAGAAAAGTCAATTCCTTACCCTTTAAGGAGTAGGTTTCGGCCACACAAAAATAGGGGAGAAAATTAGATAATTTTATCTGCATGTAAGCCCAAATACAAGGTACAAGCCTTAAGGGAAAGTTAACTGACGAAAAGGGGATCGATAAGGACCAATTAGGGACTTCTTTGTGAATCGGATGAAGCAAATATTGGGACATCTCAAGGTGTATAATGGCAACTCATATGCAGGTTAAATCAGGGGGAAAGATCTGAAAAACTTGAAGAAATGGAAAGGGAGCACTCTATTAACCAGCGGTGCACAATAAGGACCAGTGGATAAAAAGGTAAATTGGGTAAAAGCACATGGATCAGATTTTATGGCCCAGAATGCGCCACATTAAGCCTTGGAAATATCAAAAATTTCTTGGAGAAAAAGAAAAGAGAAAACATGCAAAAAAAAAAAAGGGTACGTGCTTTTAACCACTGGATAAAAGGGCATTTCGAGTAATATAGGTAATTTGCATATGGTAAATCATAAAAATCTGATCTTCATGGGTAGAATTGCACCACCTCATCTGCTTCCGGAAGACTCTGGAATTTCTTGGGAAGCAAACAAAGAAACCCTAATACACGCTATTAACCAATAGGCGAAAGCGTGAACCAGACAATTCCATGCACCCTGATTGTTTTATAAGGACAACAACCCTAACATTCTTGGCTTTCAAGGGCACATACAAGGAGAGAAAGGGAGTGTCCATCCAAGTCCATACACCCAGAGAAAGAAGCGAAGTACCGGTTGAAGCTCCGAATTCAAGTAAACCCCGAAACTAGCTTCCGAAACTTAAAATTAAGGATTTTCGTCCAACTGGTTAAAGCATGAAGTTGTGATTTGATTTTGATATTTTTAAGGGTTCCATTTAGTTTAAAACTAGATTTTGTATGGGACCAAATCAAGGTTAAGATTTTTGAACCCGAAAACCAAGGAAAACAACTAGCTGCCAGGTTTAGAAATTCTGGGCAGCGAAGCTTAATCGGTATTTTTAAAATAGTAAATGAAGTACTTTTTCCATGAAATTTTACAGGCTTATGTTAGACATCCTGAGATTCATTTGGATATAAAATTTGATACCTTTTAGATTATCCTACTAGGAGAAATAAATATTTGAAAACTTCTCAGGAAACTAAAATATTTCTCTGACCAGTGAGCAAAGTATGGACTATGCGATAAAATATTAACCCTTTTGGACTTTGAGATTATTTTTACCATAAACTATACATCCTAAGGGTTCCATATCCTCCGATTTTGTGTCAATTGGATTTATTTGGAATTAATTAAAAATGTTTAAAGATTGAACAAGGGTTTCTGGAATTTTGAGGATGTGGCTCAGATTTCTCAAGAATAAAAAGGGAATTTATGGAAATACTAAAAAAAGGTATATTGATGTTGTCTAAGGTAAAAAATATTTAGAAAGGCTTTCGGGCGTCGTGAAAATTTTGAATTGGTAAACAACCAACAGGTAGTAACTGTTTACTCACGTACTTTATGTTACTGTTGTATGTTTATATGTCATGCTTGTGTTTGCCTAATATGCATCCAGAACTGTTGGGGTTTGAGGCCCTGACTATTGTGTTGTACTAGCGCTGAGGATTTTTTGGGGTTGGCCTTGTTAGGCGGCTCGACGGCTTTGTGATTCCGGGGCTTGCCTTGGTAAGGCAGCTCAACGGCTTGTGGTATATGATATTAAGTTTGTGGTTCTGAATGCATATATGGTATGTTGCCTTGTGACTGATATTTCATGATTATGATTGCATTCATACACTGCATACACTTGAGTTTAACAGTTACTCTAGGGTTTTTTTTGAACTCCAAATCGATCTGTAGATACAAGTGACCGTACCTAAATTGTAGAGGCCTTTTTTGGAAAAGTAAGGGCATATGGTGGCGGACTGAAGAATAGGGGATGCCCTATTATATTTTGTACCTCTATTTTGGGATGACCGTATATATATTTACTATTCAGTATTTTTTTTTGGATGACTGTACCCTTAACCCTACAGGGACTATTTACTTTTTGGTTATCATACTTTTACCAGTATATTAGGTACGTCCAAAACCGATAAAATGCTCTGTTGCGCACACTCTGATGTATATTAAAAGGACTAATTAATAGAGGAAATGAAATAAGTAAAAGGAATTCCTCTAACCCGCCACCCAAAAGGGCGAGGCTGGTAGGGGTGTAATAGCCTCTGTATTCTTTGATCCTGTAGGTACACTCTCCTTTGCCACCAGTTTGACCCCCTTGTTCCCCTTTTCCTCAACGGTCAATATACCAAAGCAAGAGCCCCTGTTTTGCTGCTGGTTAGGATCGGACTATTTACCCTTCTCAGCTCGTTTCTTCCGAATAGGCTTTTGGACTACCTTCCAGCTATCTTGGTCATTCTTTCTCACCAACTCCTTACTAGAATCACCTCCATTATTCTAAGCATGAACAGACTCTACCGTTGCCTCTGTTTTCCTTTCATCTTTCCCGACCTTACAAGAGTCCGACATATGGCCATAAACCCCACAACAAATGCATAATGAGTGTAAGCCTTCATACTCTAAATAATAATCCTCTACATTAAGAGTAAAACCAGACATAAGTTGCTTACTCAGGTCAACCAAAACACATATACGTGCATAGTGTCCCCGAAGTTGGCTTGAAGTATCAATGTCAATCTTTATAGTATCTCCTATCATGTCTCCTATCCAAGTCAAGGCTTCTTTATCATAATATTCCAAGAAAACGTTAGGTAACCGCACCCAAACAGCGACTTTGTCGATAGTAGAACGCCTTGGCTGGAACAGGGGCTCCCATGGACGCACCGTCAAATAGTGATCGAACAACATCTAAGGGCTTCCAGTTAATGCATTAAAGTAGTCTTCTTTATTGGTAAATTTAACGACAAAAAATCCATTATCAATGTTTATCAGACTAATAACACCTCTCTTAGCTCGAGGGACTGAAGGATAGATAATAACACCTTATAACCGATGTTGCGACGCCGAACGAGAGGCATCCTTTTGTGCTTTTTGATCACGTGGGCTAACACCTTCTTGTTCGATCGACAGAGTGGACTACACGTGTCCTCTCCTCTACCTAGATCCACACGAACGGCCTTCAACACGACGGCAGCGTGCTAGCGCCTCAAGATTCTTGCGTCTCTCTCTTTTTTCTCTAAGGTTTTGTGTTTTGTGACCGTCTAATTCATCCGTAGTTTAATACGACTAGATCAAAGATCTGCTATGTGGTTTCTAAAACCCTAATATGTCGTATTAAAATATTCAAAGATTAATCTAATTAATTTCGAATTTGTATTGAATAATATTAATTAAATCTGTCCAACAGATCTAATCTAACTACTTGATCTGAATTAATAGACCTTCAGATTTAATTTATATTTATAAATTAAATCAAGATATGATATGCTTATATTTAATTTAAAATGAGATCCGATATCTCAATTCAAATTAAATCAGATATGCAATATCTTTATTCGAAAATTAAATCTGAGATACAATATCTCAATTTATTATAGTTATTTAATTTATCAAATGAATTAAATACTATATATATATATATATATATATATATATATATATATATAATATTATTATTATCAATACTGTATCAACCCACAAGTCGCAAGTGGCCTCTAGCAAGACATTGGGACTACCCAATTCATATGGGGATCGTTGATGCGATATAACCTACCGTACAACCATGTCACGTCCATTTTGTCACGCGATAATTTGGTTAAGGATGAGGCATGGAGAAAGTCAACTTCCTGTTCTTGACCATCACTTTCTCGATTCTTGAGTAGTCTAACAATTGAGATGGAAACTCCTTTCCATCGTAGTATGGCCATATGTTTCTCAGACTCACTCATCGAGGGGCCCAGTATTATCTCTCTACAAATGTGAGGGATGGAAAGAGATTTGCCTTGTCTCCCAAAATAACCAAGTTCGAAAATGATTTGCAGAAATAGGGAACCTGGGTCGTTTCTCCAACGAACTTGCAGCGGGTTAGATTAACAACAACAGCAAAACAGAAACAGTAAAAATGAGGGTTTTTGATTCAAACAGATAAAAAACGAAAATAAACTGAAATAGAACGAAATATGTAGAAACAGATAAAAAAATGATAATAAACTGAAACAGAATGAAATATGCAGAAACATATTAAAAACGATCAACCCAACGTTTAGATTCCAAAAACTTCTGTCATTGAACGAAATATAACTAACTCACGTTTGGTTTTGGATGAACTGAAATCTTTGCATTCATCCAGAGAATCCCTCAACTAGACGATCGCCTAGCATATGTCCGAACAGTAGCATCTCACTATGCAATCGCATAGCAACACTGTAACCTAGTTCGAACTCAGTCCTTGGGATGAACCAAACCGAATATTAAATCTAATATTCGAACTATTTCCAGAAATCGAATCCGATAAGATGAAAACAGAATCGAGTAAAGTTACTGATTAAGCACAAGCTCTCTGAACGAATCATGGAATCCTCAACGTTAGGTTAATCACAGAAGTTTAGCCGAGCATGGCTGGGAAAAACGAAGAATAGACGAAGAACGCGAAGAACATTGCAGAGAAAATAAAACTTCTGTATTTAATCCAAAACTTTCAAAAACGTGAATGAAATCTGTTGTAGCCTCCATGTCACTTAAGTTTAACCTAAAAATGGAAAATGGGTCTGATGGTTCAGCCCAATACTAAAATAAAATAAAAGTGGGTTTTAAATTACAAAATTCGAGCCCAAATAAAATCCAGAATTGTACATCCGAATTCGTCTCCAAAATTGACCGCCCTCTTGTCTGAATTTGCTCTGCGACCCAGGAGCTTCACGATGACTGCTATATTCCAAGCTTTATAGAGCCTTTTCTTCATCTTTTCTGAAAAGGAAAAGGTTGGGAAGTTTCTATTTAGATACTCCACAATATTACACAGAGACTCGCAATCTTCCATCTCAGAGTCGCTTTCAGAAATAGAATCATCGGACAACATATTTTTGTTCTCAGCTTGCTCATTGTTCTTCTCCTTTTTATTGGTACCTTTCAGTTTCTCCCTGAAGGGCGTACCTGAAATCCATTGCTTTCTTCCCTGGGTAACCAAACTTGGCCATTCATCATTGTTACCAAAGCTTTCGTCATTCTTGATTTTCTTTGAGCTTCGGCTCGGCAGGTCATCATCTTTTGATGCTGGTGGAACCAAAGGAGACTTCTTGCCAACAACCACGAGAGCCATTTTTTAGCATCAGCAATTCTATTTTGTCCTCTTTATGACACATTTGCAAAGCCCAAATCAAACATAATCGTATTACGAATATGCAAGAACGATAAAGATGACATTGCTGATTTGTTATTTGCCATTAACATATCAATTAAATTCTTGGCATCTGTCTCCATAGCGAAATTTTTTAATCTTAACTCTCAATCCAATAAACATCTCATTCTTCTGCTTCAAATACACTATCTCTTATAAGAGTTAAGGTGCAAAAATAAACATGTATTTTACCCCGAGGAACGCCAACACCAAATGCTTTTTTTTAAGTGCAAAAGTACACACCTAGTTACAAATTAGGTGCAAAAATACTGTTTGACGGTTAAGTTTGACTTTTTTCGCTGATTAGACGATGACGTGGCTTTCAAAGGTGCAAAAATACACTTGTGGTTTGGCCAAAAGAGCGCCCAACACCAAGTGTTTTTTTTTTAATTTAATAATTTTATTTCAATTAAAGGAAAATTATTATTTATCTAGGTATAATTCCTGAGAGGCCAAATTTTTTCTTCTGATTTATCATTTTGGAAATGAGGATTTATTCAATAGGTAAAAACAGTAAAAAATTTATTTCCATAATTTATTTTCTTTTTTTAAATCCTTATTAAATTTTCTAATTAATAATTGATAAATGAGTATTTATACACTTGAAATTTGATATTATAAATAATATATTTACTTAAAAATAATTTTAATTTTTTAAAAAATAAAAATTTAAAGAAATAACTCATTTATTCTATCAAAATAATAATAATTCATTTACTTTGAAAAAGCCAATTTTATAACTATAAGTCTATAACATTTCTTGATTTACTTTCATTCATTATATAAATATAAATAACTCATTTAGAGGTGCAAACGTTTATATTTCATATTTCTTAATGCAATAAAAATTAAATAATATTGTTCAGTTTTGATTGAAAAATTATGTAAATAATTTTTGGTTCAATTTGTTAGATCAAAAAATTAAAAATTATTTTTAATTAAATATAGTATTTATAATATCAAATTTCAAATGTATAAATACTCATTTATTAATTATTAATTATAAAATTTAATAAGGATTTTTTACAATAAATTAAATTAAATTATGGAAATAAAAAATTTGGCCTTCCAAGAATTATATCTAAAGAAATAATAAATTTCCTTTAATTGAAATAAAATTATTAAATTAAATAAAAAAAACTTGGTGTTGGGCACTATTTTTGCCTAACTACATGTGTATTTTTACACCTTTAAAAGCCACGTCATCATCCAGCCAGCAAAAAAAGTTAAACTCAGTGGTCAAAGTCAAACTTAACGGTCAATAATGAATATTAACAAATGTCATAGATCATATATATGTAGAGACGGAGATACATATGATCTATGACATTTGTAGGATCAAATGGTTTTTCAAATTGATTCATCCAGTTTCATAATTTCCAACTGTGTACTTGTTTTTGGCCCAAAAAACTATGCCCTTGTTGATTTTCTTTATTCTTATCCTCCTCCTACTCCTTAAGAAGACGGGACCTAAGGCTTTTTCTTCAATTTTTTACTTAAAACAATCTTATTGAAAATAATTTAATAGAATGGTCCTTGGCTCTTTGTGATTAAAAGCAATAAAAACAGGCCTCGACTCTTTTTCTTTTTCTGGGGGATTGCATATAGGTCTCAAGTAAGACAAAATATTATTATAAAACCGTTTGAAATCTTCAAATTACTAGCAAATCTCAATGGTCCTTGAATTGCTCAAGATTGTCTGCCTCTTCCTCTACCTCTGCCTCTGGGAGCTCCAGCTCCTCTAAGATTTTCCATTTTATCTTTCTATATATATAATATATCAAGAATGACAAATATCAATATTAGGGGATAATATAGACTTTAGACAAACATATATTTCACATAAGATATAATGTACATGCCAACATATGTTACATCATCCAGTTGATTTATGACCAGTGGTTATATCTTACATCCCCTTATTGTCGTATTTTTACAACTTCATGTTTACATGTTGTCTAAAACCAACTGTTGGAGATGATACATAAAGGAGTGGAAATCGGCTATACGTTCTCCTTTAAGAGCTCATTCGTCTTTTCCATCCAGAAGCGGTATCGGGGAAAGAGGTATAGTATGAATATCACCCAATCGTCTCGGGGGTAGGGAAAACCATTGGGTGTTCTTTGTTCATAGGTCGTCTTGACTCATTCCAGATATTGGAAATATGTCCCTTTCATAGTTTCACTGTGCCGCTCTGCCATCAAGTAATTTGTTCGTAGAGCACCGATAAGCACTTTGTTTGTATCCAGGACATGTCGCAGGGAGATGGGTTCATAGAAAGATTCACTCTCAAAGTCATCCCAATAGCTCAGCAACTGAAAATATTCACGGTTGTCGTCAACGGATGAATGATCCGATCCTATAGGTCTTTCCGGCTCAGAAGGTATACTAGCTATCGGTTCAGGGTAGTACACTGGATCAGAGTCGTGTACAGGTTCAGGGTTGTATACCAGCTCAAGATGGTATACGTTTAAGAATTCAAGGTTATGAATGGGTACAGGGGGTTTTTCTAGGTTAGGGTGATGCATCGACTCAAGGTGGCCGGTACACCGATTCAGGAAGGTATACCATTTCAGAATGGTATTCTGAGCTAGGGTGGTACACTGGTATTACTCTCTTCTTAGCAGTCCTTCTAACTTGGCCAGGGTAGCCTCCAAATAGGGGTAATTCTCTGTCCATTTTTGCTACATCATCCCACCAGGGTTATATCAGTACTCATGTTCTATATAACTACCCAAACCATGCTCTAGTCTTATGGCTTGGAACCTAACTCAGTTAATCAAACGTATTGGTCTGGACAGATGTTAGTCTAGTGGAAGTCTCCCCATCTTTCACGGCGACTTATGATTGAACCACAAGACCAACCCCTCCTTAGACACCAAACGTTTTGAAGTAACTTTATAAGATCCATGCCAGCATCTTAGCTCTGATACCAAAATTGTAACACCTCATATTCAATACTACCCATTATCTAGATTAATAAGCAGTATATATGAATATCATCAGAGTGAAGCGATTGAGCGTATAAGTTGGGTTGAACAGATGAGTAACTGATACGTGGCTACAAACTTAAACTCTTTGCTATATATCCGGTCGGTACATTAGTGGTACAATTATCCAAGTATTCAAATATTATACATCAAACAGTATAAGTACAGTCCCAATTAAATAAAAACTCCGATTGAGTCCTCATGCGTCACCGACTCCCGATCTTCTCGATCCTTAAGCTAGGGTAAATTCTGAGATCCAACCCATTGAATCTCAGGTAACAGTTAACCTCATGCTCAAGTATAAACAATATATGTATGACATATATTCATTACATTTCAACATCAACCATATATAGCACACAACATATGTAAGGTTACAACAAATACATAGCACACAACAAATGTAATGTTAACAGCACAACAATACATAGCACACAACAAATGTAATGTTCGCAACGTTTGCATACTCACCCTGTGACACGAATTCACGTGTCCTCAGCGCTAGGAAAACAACCATACGACATTATTATGACTATAACCCGCACAAACTGAATGTATATAAATAGGTTACCTAAGACCGAGTCTTAGCCATAGTACATGACCCAAGACCTAGTCTTGTCCATGACCCTATGAATCGTCTATCACATATAAGCATACAAGACACATCAGAGTTAAAGTTATAGTACGCGTCTGTACCTGAGTCTGTGTAGCTAGTGGTACATTCTCCTTTCAATACCGCTTCCTGATTTTCCCTGATATCCTATAATAGTATCACCACATAATTTCCTTTATGAAAAATATCCTAAGAGATATCTTAGCCACTGTTGAAATTTTTACCCCTGGTGGTTTTGTTATTCCAATTATACCTTTTCATTTCCTTAAAAACAGAATTTCAGCATTTCTGCCCAGATTTTTCGGTAACTTTGAAAAATCATAATTAATTCCACAAAAATCGAAATGAGGTGTTCCAAAATTCTACATAACCCTTGACATGTCTATATTTTAGGGAAAATATCGTCTTTCACTCAAAATATATTAATCAATACCATTTTAATATTTTTCAAACACTGTTCATATTCCCTTCCCAAAAACGTGACTCAACTTCAAGAATGTTTATCTCCTTATATAGAACTCTAATTGATACATATTTTATATCAATGGAATTCTATACATGTCTAATATATCCATGAAAAATTTCATAATTTTTGAAGATGAATTTACTCATAAAATAACGTCCTCTATCCGACTGATTCCAACAATCCAGTAAACCCGAAAATTTACTATCTTTTACTATTAATCCCAAAAATTAATTCCCAACATGTTTTTACCTCATTAGGCATTTTTCAATGCAATGAGGCCTAAAAACAAGAACGAGAATTTATTTTACCATTTTTTAGATTAAACTAACATTTTACCAAAAATTAATACCAATACTCAAGAACTAGAGACTCACCCTTGAAGAACTTGCTCCTTCTCTTCCCAAAAAAAAAAAAAAACTCACGCCTCACTGCCTCTCAATCTAAGGATCAGAGAAGTTTTTGGTGATGGTGTGAAGAAATGTGAAGAGATTGGTGGTCTGTTTATAGGGAAGAATCAAGGATACAAATGGCAATTAATAAATTTGACCAAGTCTCACCTTAACCCTTGGATCAAAATGTACTTTATGAAAATCCATCTTATCCCTCCATCCAATGTGCCACATGCCTCCTCTAAGTCAGCCATTTAATTGTGTTTTGTTTTTTTTAATTAACAAATAACTATAGTTCCATTCTTTAATTGGTGAGTTGAAAACTTTGACTTTTCAAAACTAAAGCATGTGACCTTATCATTGCAAAAATCTGATTCTAAATCAGCCATATACCAGCGAAAATGAAGACTTGGTGATGTCATTTGATAATATAATTAAGGGTTTAAATGTTCATTAATGCCACATGTCATTGTGCAACTTGTTTGGTAACTAATCAAAGTCATTTGTGCCTTATTAATCAAGCTTAATCTTGTCTTTCATTGGCCCTTACTTTTTGATTTAAATCAGCCTTTTATTGATGATTTCTAATTGATTCTAATTGATTAGGGAATTTATGCAATTAATCTTAATTAATTCAAGCTAATTTACTCATTAACTTTTGCTAATTCACTCTAATTTACTTAAGTGTTTTCATAATATTTTCTTGCCTTTATTGGTTATAAAATAACCATAATTTTATATGCAAACTATACCACATTTTATGATCCCTAATCTTAGTCTTATATCTTGCCCTTTGTTAATTTAATTCAAAGTGGAATTTACCTAAAATTATAATTAACCAATTACAATAAGTTGAGTTGAGACACATATTCACCTTCATTTTTGCTAATTATTTATCCAAAATATAATACTTATATTAAATAGGAATTTCCAGATATTACACTGCTCATGGTATTGAACATCACCATCACACCATCACTCTGTTCATCCTTTTCTAAAGCAAACTCTTGTAGGTTTATTATATATCAGAACGTCACCATTGAACTTTAAACTCTTGGCATGAATGCTTGTTTTAAGATATAAAGTTGGGAATTATGTCTGGGACCTGGATTCTAATCCTTCAACTAGCTTATTATATATCAAAACTAAAAAGGAATGATTATCAGCAAAAACTAGGGATTATCTTGAAGGAACTCAAGTTTTTTCCCCCGTTTGGGTAAGTTGCATTGCTAATACCACCAGCCTGCTTTTTACATTGTGAAATTTAACCATGATACAAAGATTTTCTCAAAGGGTACGTTAGTTATCGAATGGCTTAGTTATGTTATCATATGTAATCTGTAACTAAACAAACTCCAAAGCAATGTCATACTTCTAAATATTAAAATTCTAAGCTTCTTGAAGAGAAAAGCTAAAAGAGTTTGCTTTAGAAAAGGGATGAAGAGAGTGATGGTGATGTTGATCATACCATGAGTAGGGAAGAACTTCAACAGCGACGAGGAATACCTTCAACTAGACAACCACAATCAAGAGTTTCAACGCGACGGCGATGCGATGGTGAGACTCTCACGATGATGGCGATGATGAAGAGATTCCATGAATGCAGAGACAAAGATATTAAATGTGATTTAGGGTTTGGTTCAATGAGGGCTGAAACTCAAATTGTGGGACATTTAAGGGCCTCCCTCCCTCAGTGTTTGACCCTAAAAAAAAATGGGGCCTCCCTTGTGTCTATTATTAAGGGCAAGAGCGATCTTTTCACAATTGGAATGTATAACCCATATGTCCCTTGGGATTTACAAGTAATTTGAAGATTTCAAAGGACCTTGCAGTAGTATTTTGTCTTGCTTGGGACCTAAGTACAATTTTTCCTTTTTTGGATACTCTTTTAATGAATTTTGGAATTAAGTAACTCACAAGAGTCACAACAAGAAACATAAAAAAGCTTGGGATTGGGATTGTTTGTTTCTGTTTTCAATTCTTGTTTTCAAAACAGTTTTTATTAGTTGTCTTTAAAAATAAGTTTTGAAAAAAAAACAAAAAAATTGTTTAAATAGTTGTTTTTAAAAAATTTGTTTTTGAAATGGAATAATTAATTTTAAAAAAGTCTTTTTTTTACGAGGTACAATTATAAATTTATATTTATTTGTTACCGAATTGACCATAGACATATTCCATTTTTATTTGAGAGTCTTAAATACACCCATAATTCTGAGCTTCATGTTACTTACCCCCAAGACCCATGTTAGCTCCAGAGCATCCCAATTCAATTGAAAGGAATGACAATTTCTGGCCATCATTCATGGTGATGAGGTGGTGGTCAACGAGATGGTGTGATGTCGATAGTAGACAAATGACGGTCTCAAAAAAAAAAAAATTTCTATCCTATGTAAAAGTTCAACTAACTAGTCAACAATGGAAATAGCTTCCCTATTGACATAAGTAAAGATAATGTCTCAGTCCTTATGGATAAGAAATCTAACATCATCCTCTAGTAGCCAAGTTGACAGCTTCTATACAATAAACAAAAACGAACTTTCCTAAAACCCTTGTCCAACACAAATGAAGACATGAAAACCATGTAGGATCCCAATTATCTCTGTAATGGCAGAAGGAACACTAGTTAGATTATAGTTGAAACCACGAATTAGTGATCTTCTCTATCTCGAATGACTCCACCACATCCACTTTACCGCTCTCCAACTTAAACCCATCACAATGAGTTTGTATACTCTTCAAAACTTTGATTTGGATAGAATATCATGGTTTTAGGGGGGAAAACAATTCAAACACCCTCATTTTCCACCAGAATCATGGTGCTTTCTTTTCTCCACAATATATTTTTTACAAGAAAACCATGGTTTAAGGGTGGATCAGAAGCCAATTTTTTTTTTTCTGCATTTTAAGAAGTTATTGTCCAAAAACTATTATCTAAAATAAATTTTTATCACTTTTCTCTATAAAAGTTATTTTCCGAAAGCTAAGTACTTGTTTGGATTAGCAATATAACATGTTTTTCTAATATGATTTATGGTATACCACTCTGGTCCTATTTATAATGTGATTTATGGTATATAAGCTAAGTTTGTGAGGGAAGTTTTATCTCAATTTTTTTTTTTTTTTGGTAGAAAAATTTTAGGAAAGGGATTGAGCTCACCAACGATCCAAGGGTATGACGAAATCTTCTTTCTTCCTAGGTGATACCAATGTTGGGCAATGCGAGCTGTCTATTACCCTCAAGTGTTTACCTAGACACCCAGAAGCTAGAGCCTAGCGCCTTGATCAACTTCAAGATCGACAAGGGGTTAATCTCGACTTGTTTTTTTTTTTTGGTATCTCACCCGGTTCATCAGAACCTTCGGTTCTAACTAATCCAGATTCGGGTTTTGCAATGGTATGGACGATGCTCCCAACGATAGTAGCTCCATACAAGACGGATTATAAGTGTTACCGCAACTCGCACCCTAGACCTCTTAAGAGCATCCAGCACCATATTCCGCTAGACCAACCGCCTGTTTTTTTTTTGGTTGCCCACCCGATTCACCGGGGCTTCGCCCCGACTAATCCGGATCCGACCAAGACCAGCCACCTGTCTGAATGGACTATTGAAACGCTAATTATTCAAATAGGCCCAAAATATGCAGCAGATCCTGTTTCAAGGCCCAGATTTAGGCCCACGAGTCCGTTGTGTGGTAGCCAACTAGCCATAGCCCATACACCTCGCGAACCAAATTCCAGAATAGAACCGACGAGAAAATTTAAACAAACCCAGGCTGTTGATGGTGCACTGCACGGTTTGCGTGAAACGACACGATAGGGAAGCTCAAGCTCACGTTGGAAAAATTAACAGTCGTGTGCGTCACCGGAGTCTGGCGAGACTCAGTACTTCCTCGTAATTGCACTCTACAATTCACCTCAACTGAAATCACGACAACAATCACATGGCGTCATCGTCCTCTTCCAGCTCTGATAGCTCCTCTTGGGAGCTTCAGTGCGTCGGAACTCTGGAAATCGTCACCCCCAAACCTGTAGGCTTCCTCTGCGGTTCAATCCCGGTTCCCACCGATAAATCCTTCCACTCTTTTGGTTCCGCTCTTCTTCCTAACCGTCAAACGTACGCATACTCTCCCTGTGATTATCTCTTTGATTCTGTAATTTTTTATGTGTTTAATTATTCAAATTTGGCCTTGCTATCTTGTAATTGTCATTTTTATGCCCAGTTTACTAAGCAATCATTTTGCTGCTTTCTTAAATTGTTCATGTGTTTTTTCCATTTCCGTAGAGTAAATGCTCCGCCGTATCGATACCGGATGCTTCCGACAGAGACTGATCTCAATACGCCTCCACTTCTTCCGCATTTCCCAGAAAAGGTTCTTCCTGTTGGTGCTGTGCAGTCAAGGACCACTGGAGGTACTTATTCGGACTAGACTAATTTTCACTATTAAACACTTCGCAATTTGAACGGTGGAAGATTTTTTTGTACTTGTAATCGTCACTCTTTTAGTAATAGAACTATTGGCTAGATATTGGGTTATTAAGTGAGTTCAAATTAAATCACTACCATATGATCAATGAATATGCAATGCGACAACGATAAGATATTCTCTGTCTTGTGGGTATCTGGCTAGACTAAATGCTGTTTTTCTGGATTATATTTACTTTTGTATCGATGTCTCCTAATCCCATGGATGCAAAGCCCTTTCCCAAGAGAAAACAACCTGGCTGTATTATAGCTTCTACTTATTTCATCACATCCACGATTATATTCTGATAAAATCTATAGTTCAAGCAAGAACAACCTTTTGCTAAGCTCAAGCAAGAAAAAGGTATGATGTTGACTCCAATTCAAACAAATTTCATTCCCATACTTTGATTAACCAAAATGTTCCTGGTTATGTCAAGGCAGGTTCTTCTTTGTAACTGTGCATTATTTCTTGGGAATAACGGATTAGAGTGGGATTAATTGTTTAAAGTTTCCCATTTTATGTTCATTGAATTTGGACCTCTGGATTTCCTTAGAGTTCTTATGGGGACAGGAAGGTGTCAAATTATTTTGACGTGTGATCATGCTTTGAGTTGTGTTTCATATCATGAATAAACTTGAACACTCACGGAATCTGGTGCACGGACAGATTTACACCTCTTATGACTAGGTTGCTTGATGAGAGAAGCCAATGCTTTTGGAAGTTCTGATAAAATTAATATCATCTGCCACTAGAATTCTTTGAAGCACAAACACCTTTTGTTATTCACAAATGTATTGCTGATGCTTCTGACATGTGGCATGCAACAGATTTACCTTGGGATGGTGCTGCTGTTGCTTCTAATCTCACCAGAAAATGCGAGGCACTTGCCGTTTCTGGTTTGGCAGAGTATGGAGATGAAATTGATGTGATTGCTCCTGCAGACATTCTGAAGCAGATTTTTAAAATGCCTTATTCAAAGGGTCGATTATCAGTTGCTGTTCATCGCATTGGTCAGACTCTTGTTTTGAACACCGGGTGTGTATCTTAACTACTGTTGACCCTTTGTTTTGGTTGCTGTACCTCCACTTTTCCTTTATTGAAGCATTTGATCATAATTGCTGTTGAGAGATGTCTTTTTGGTCCATGGAAAATATTCCCGATTCATTTCATTTCACCACCACCATCATTTCTTTGTGATTGCAGTGGTTACTCAATCCTTAAAAACATGAGAATTTCAATTTGAAATTTGAGCATTCCTCCTTCACCTTTCCTCGAAGCAAAATACATCATCATTGTACTTAATCTTCCGAAGAAAAAGGATAACTGTAGTCTTGTAAATAGTCAGGGACTTTCTGATTTCAACAAGAAAAAGCAATGGCTGGAAAACTTAATTTATTTTAGCTGAAGAGTATGTTATGTATAATCACGTGGAGATGTTTCATCTTAAGGTTCAGTCATTCAAAATTAAAAAGGGCTTCAACTAATTATTGCCTTGCTTAGCTTAGACTGCTAGCTTGTCAGCATTTTTACAGATTTAATTCTTTGTTACTTGTGAAGGTCATGGTTGTACCGACAGTTTTTTCTTCTTTAACTGCTGTTTTGTTATAATGATAATTATCGAATTTATTTCATGTGACCAAATATTATCTGAAGTGCAGCCCTGATGTTGAAGAGGGAGAAAAGTTGATTAGAAGGCATAACAATCAGTCAAAATGTGCTGATCAATCATTATTCTTAAATTTTGCTATGCATTCGGTCAGAATGGAGGCTTGTGATTGCCCTCCAAGTCATCATGTTTCATCAGAAGAGAAGTCAAATAATTCTGTTCTTCCTGGAGGAAATACTCCTCAGATTGTGAAACAACATGATGATGTTGTTCGAGCTGAAGGATACAGTAGTTTTACTGATTACTCAGAGGTTAAGCAGGACAGTTTTTTGTGGGGAAACAAGAAGAATAGAAGAAATAGGAATAATAATCCAGTCAATAAGGTGGCATCACAAGTTGGTGAAAAACCTAGGTCCTTCATGCAAGAGTCTGAGAAACAAAGAAAAGTAGGCAGTGACAACTTTTTGAGGGTTTTGTTCTGGCAGTTTCATAATTTCCGTATGCTACTAGGTAGTGACTTGCTTTTGTTCAGTAATGAAAAGTATGTTGCTGTGAGCTTGCATCTATGGGATGTTACCCGCCAGGTGTGTGCACTTTTCTAAAATCTTGCATCCTAATTTATGATCAGCAAATTATTCATTATGTTTTCTTGATTTGACAGGTAACGCCATTGACATGGCTGGAAGCTTGGCTTGATAATGTCATGGCAAGTGTGCCTGAGATGGCTATCTGCTATCATCATAATGGTGTTGTTCAAGGATATGAGCTTCTGAAAACAGATGACATATTTCTATTGAAAGGGATATCTGATGATGGGACACCCGCATTTCATCCTAATGTTGTCCAGCAAAATGGACTTTCGGTTTTGAGATTCCTTCAGGATAATTGCAAACAGGATCCAGGATCTTACTGGGTACTTTTACTGTATCTTTCTTGCCTTTTACTTTATTATTATTTTTCACAATCTTTTTATTGCTTTATGCTTCCTATATGCAAACTCTTTGAAATTTTGTTGCGCTTTAAAATGCTAGCAAGCCTGACTCATTTTTGCAGCTTTATAAAGGTGCAGGTGAAGATGATATACAGCTTTTTGATCTCTCTGTTATTCCTAAAAACCACTCTTCTGATGGCTGTCATGATCGTTCAAGCTCCTTGCCTACTTTAATCAGTAGAGGTAGGAGTGATGCTGTATATTCACTGGGAACTCTCCTCTATCGGATTGCCCATCGCCTTTCTCTTTCAATGGTGTGAAATGATTAAACTTGTCTCTGGGCTAATTGTGCTTTATTGAAATAGCTGGTTTCTAACTATTTTTGCTTTTGCCACAGGCGGCTAAGAATAGGGCTAGGTGTGTGAGTTTTTTCAGAAAATGTTTGGATTTTCTTGATGACTCAGACCATCTGGTATCTTTTTTGGAAGATATTATTATTTTTTCTTTTCCTTTAATTTGTCTTAATATCTTGAATATGATAGCATTGCTAATTGGTGTTTTGCTGAACAGGCAGTACGAGCAATTGCTCATGAACAATTTGCCAGGCTGATTTTAAATTATGATGAAGAATTGAATTTAACATCTGAATCTCTAGCTGTAGAATGTGATCCGATTGTTACTGAAGCTGAAGAATCATCCCTTGATGCTGAAAACAGAAATTCTGAGTCAGTTTTCCATGAAGAGGTATTATCTCATGATGAATCATGTGATCAAGGACAAATACCTGAGCACTTGGAATCAGATCCTCCTGCTGACATGACGTCTGCTATGAACACTGGGGAATTATTGGTGGTAGGTGACATGAAATTAAGCACTCAAGGAGTGGCTCTGCCAAACTCTGCTGATGATGAGAACTTCTCTGCACGTGAAGTATGTCCAGTTCCTGCACCTGTGGTCCAGACAGTAGCTGATCCTGTCTCATCTAAATTAGCTGCAGTGCACCATGTGTCACAAGCCATTAAATCTCTTAGATGGATGCGGCAGCTTCAGAGCAATGAACCACAGCTAATGGATCAGTTTAGTGAAAATCGTAATAGACAACCATCATCATTTAATGTGTCTGTTTGTGCTTGTGGAGATTCTGACTGTATTGAAGTTTGTGACATTCGGGAATGGCTTCCAACATCCAAGTTAGACCATAAGCTCTGGAAGCTAGTTCTTTTGCTTGGGGAATCTTATTTGGCACTTGCAGAGGCTTATATAGAGGATGGCCAACTGCATCAAGCTTTGAAGGTTATACAGTTAGCATGTTCTGTTTATGGATCAATGCCTCAGCATCTTGAAGATGCAAAATTCATTTCCTCAATGGTCAGTAATTCTTCCTTACGGAGAAAATTCTCCAAAAGAAATGATAAGACTGCATTGTTGGATAGCAATATAAAAGATGAGAATTGCATCTCTGGTAATGGGTATCTTGCTAATGAGATGAAGTCTTCTACTTGCCTATTTTGGGCCAAGGCATGGGCTCTAGTTGGGGATGTATACGTTGAGTTCCATAAGAGTAAAAGTAAGGAATCAATACAAGAATTGAGAAAATCTGCAACCAGAGAATTGAGAATGCCATCTGAGGTTGTGAAGGAAGTTAAAAGGCTGAAGAGTAAATTAACCCAGTTGAGCCAGAACTGTAGCTTATGTTCCCTGATAAATTGCAGTTGCCAGGGTGATAGAGTGAGCAGTGGAAGCAGTGCTAGCAGTAGTAGAGCAGATATGAGTGTTATGGCTTATGGTAGAAAGCATAGTAAAAGATCATATAATAAAAATGTCACATACTTGCCCCCGAAAGACACAGAAGAAGAGTGCATGCATGACGACATTGATGATAGAAAAGAGTCAGAGATGCATAAATCTTGTTCTAATGTTGTCACTCAAACTCAATTTAATTCAAAAGAAACATCAGAAGTAAAATATGGTGGAATCTTTGAGTACTTAGAAGGTCCTCAAGTTGGAGAAGTGGAGCACAACCTATCAGCTGCTCTAAAATGCTATGAAGAAGCTAGAAAGTCGGTGATTAAAATTCCTTCTGGTTTGTCTGATCTACAATCTGTAGTTAAAAAGAGAGGGTGGGTTTGCAATGAATTGGGTCGAATCAGGCTTGAAAAGAAAGAACTGAATGAAGCTGAAGAGGCATTTACTGATGCCATAAATGCATTTAGAGAAGTTTCAGACCATACCAATATTATATTGATATATTTAAACTTGGGCCATGGTAGACGGGCTTTGGCTGAGGAGATGGTATCAAAAATTGAAAATCTCAAGTCACATTCCATCTTCCATAATGCATACAATCAAGCATTAGAGACCACAAAACTGGAATATAGAGAATCTCTTAGATATTATGCAGCTGCAAGGTCAGAATTGAATGCCATCAGTGAAGATGATGATGGTTCTGTGACAACCAACTTAAGGAATGAGGTACATACACAATTTGCCCATACTTATCTGCGTCTTGGCATGCTTTTGGATAGAGAAGATAGTACTGCCGAAGTGTATGAAAATGGATGCTTTGAAGATACATTTGTAAGCTGCACCAATGCCCATGACAGAAAAGTCAGGAAGGAACTGGAAAGGCATGAGCTTTCAGCTAATGAAGCCATTAGGAAAGCATTATCTGTGTATGAATCACTGGGTGAACTACGTAAACAGGAGGCTGCATATGCTTACTTCCAGTTGGCTTGCTATCAGAGAAATTGTTGTCTAAAGTTTATGGATTCAGGTAGTAAAAAAGGTGGCTTGTCTAAAGGTGAAAACAGGATTCTGCAAAGAGTCAAGCAATATGCATCCCTGGCTGAGAGGAACTGGCAAAAAGCTATGGACTTCTATGCAGCAAAAACACATCCTGCCATGTATCTGACTATTCTCATAGAGAGATCGGCTCTTTCGCTCAGCGTTTCAAGCCATTTGCACTCCTATGCGGTATTTTTCTGAACTTTCACCAAGTTTTTCCCTTCTGGTTATGACTTACACCTTTATTATAAACTTGCAGAGTTTATTCAACTGGTCTGTGTATGTATAAATACATCTAATATCTAGTACTTGTATTTGTTAAAAAAAATATAGGGAAAATTGCACCTTAGTCCCGAGTAAGGGAAAATACAACAAAATGGTCCCTTGAAATCTCAAAATTGCAGTGAAGTCTTGTGGGACTTTTTTGCAATATTTTCCATATGTGAAAAGACACAAATGTCTCCATGGAGGCTCATTGACTTGTCAACACATGTACATGGACTTGTTAAAACAGGCTCATGGACTTGTTAAAACAGGCTCATGGACTTGTTAAAACATGCTCATTTGTCAACATATTCACATGGACTTGTCAAGACAGAGAAATGGATTTGTCAAAACATGCACATAGACTTGTCAAAGCAAGCTCATAGGCTTGTCAACACTGGCGCATGGGGGCATTTGCGTCTTTTCACATATGGAAAATATTGCAAAAAAGTCCCATGGGACTTCACCGCAATTTTTAGATTTCAAAGGATCATTTTGTTGTAAATTCCCTTACTCGAGACCTAGGTGCAATTTTCCCAAAAATATATAGTACTTGTATTAATTACGGTTTGTTGTAGAGTAATGTACAATGGAAAAATATGGGTGGAAACTTTCACATACCTTGATATGCCATACATAAATTAACTTGTGAAAAGAAGAACTGTCTTGCCACGTTTGGCTATGATATTTAAAAAGGGTGGGCTAGGTTTAATGACTTACTTTGTTTTCTTTTCCAAAAGGCACGAGTTTCAGTACTGTGCTCAGTAACTTATTTAGATACTACATCCGATCTTAAATATAAGACCTAGTTGACTTTTTTTTATGAGAAATTGAAGAAGTTAAATAAATTACTTAATCATATTATATGTTGTGTATGGTTAAATTATACAAGTTTATAAATATAAATACTTTAAAGTTATTTAATGAGCTTCCAAAAAGTCGATTGAGTTTTATATTTGGGACTAGAGGTAGTAATATTTAAGGGAGAGTTTAGATTATTTTAATAATAATTCTAGGTAAAGATCCTCTAGTTCTCTGCCGAATCCTCTTGCAAAGGAGACCGGTTTTCAACCTTTTGTTTCTATATTTGTCTAGTTGCTGAATCATCTTGAATGCTCTTAACTCGTAAAGGAATTCTTCGCATAATGGTACTCGTTTGTATGAAAGGTAGTGTAGGAGAAAAGAAGGCTGGGATAATGAAGTATTTTCAATTGCCCTTCCAAAATATATGGAAGTCCTTTTTCTTTATGTTTTAATTTTCTAATCTGGGAAATTTTAACAAGAGAAAGTCTCTTCAAACAAAGGGAAGGTATATTATCATTTAGCCATCCCTCCTCCTCCTCAAGATTCCCTGAATTTGCTAAGCCATTGTCTCTCTTTTTTTCTGCTTTCACTTTGTGATCTGCTTCAGTCATAGGCTCATTGGTGGTGCTTATTAATTTTGTTGCAGATGTTGGAATCCGCTTTGGCTCATATGCTTGAAGGGCGTCATGTTTCTGATACAAATGCTGATACATACAGTGCCAGCAATCCTGAGCTTGAAGCAAAATACTGGAGGCAGTTGCAGATGCTTCTGAAGAAAATGTTGGCTACCACACTTTCATCAGGTACCAATAAATCGCAGCCATCTTCAACATCTAGCAAATCTGGTGATGGTGGAAAGATCAGGGAGCTCTACAAGATGTCTCTGAAGGCAAATGACATGGCCCAAGTGCATGCAATGTACAACTTGTGGATATCGTAAGGTGAAAAAACTCGTTTTCGACTTCAGTCTTTATGTTGTTTGCTTCATCTGACCAAAGAATTGTTCTGCCCCTCCACTTGATTCCCTTGCTCTGATATTTACAATTACATTTGAATCTCTTTTGGTAGAAAAAGGATTCTTCTTCTAGTCCTCTTCTTTGAAGAGGCTGCTGTGTAACTGTAATTGACCTGAAGTATAGTAGTTATGTTGGCTGGGAATTGCACTAAAGTTATTGGCATCCGTGACTATGATTTATTAATCTCAAGGGTGATTATTCAAGTGAATGGTTTACTTGATCATTTTCTTCGTTAGTAAGCAAATATGGCACACTTGGACGGTTGGACCCTTCTTTTCAAGGCCATTCTCAGCTTTGTTGGAGAGTGATTACTGGGTAAGGGGAGGTTTTGACCGCTAATTTTTAATTTTTTAAATAGCTTATAAATATATAATGTGCATGGGGTAATAGATTTTGAAATAAAAAATAGAAAACATTCCGGAAAAATACCCTGGAAATATGAAACTCCAAATAAGTTTTGTTTACTACAATTCAATAGTTTATTTCACTACTTGTTGAATAAATGACCATACATTTTGTAGTATGAATTCTTGATTCCTGATTTTTGGGATTTTCAAATTTTAAAGGTATTTATTTAGAATTCTCCCTAAAAAAAGTGTGTTTCTAAACATTAAAATGACTCGTGAATTTTAAAAAACAAAATTATCAAGTATTCATAATTTATGGAAAAATATGTTTAATTTGAAAATATTTTTTATTATTATTAAGAAATGAAGGTATTAAATTAAGTGAGAAAAGAAAAAATAGGAAAATTATTATAGTTTTACATATACAATTTAATCACTAAGGAATTTGTAAGAAGTGAGCAACATACAACCTATCGTTATTTTTTGTATTATTATATCTTAAAATTCTTTTAGTAATTAAATTATTATAGTTTTTGTTCTGTTGTAGAATACAGATGTCTAGCCTCAAGGGGCTAGGAGGTATTAATATCGGATCGAATATGGCGCCCACTGATATCTATGAAGGAGATATCAAAGAGCGCTTGCAGATCACTGTGCTACACAGGGGAGGCTTTTCGCCTGAGGGGTGGTGTGTGTGCACAGTGAGACTGAATGGTAAAGAATGGAATTGTGAACATGGAGAACATACCTCGTGGGTAACCTATTTATAGAGATTACCTAGGGTTTCGTTCTCCTTACCTTCAGTCCTTCTCTGGCGTCGTGCATATCTCACGTCTTGATGGTGCCTGCTCCAGTATCTGCATGATCCCTGAATTAACGGCACACTAAAGAGGTGATTGGCAATTTACCTGTTTCAAGGAAGGCTTCCCGCCTAAGGCACTCCTACTGGGCCCTGCCTCTTCCAGGCCCATTATTTGAGTCCATAATAGTTGCCCCCAAACTCAGGAGTTCGGGTTTCTGAGCTGCTGAGATTAGTTGCTTACCATCCCGGGTTCTTCCTTCCTTGCTCACCTCGGTATTGACTAAGTTTCAGGAATATTGGTTTCCGACTCGCCTCTTTACCGGGCTCCTTCACAGTCGATACCAGGTTGTCTTCATTACAAGCGAGACTGTATTTATTTCGGTGTTTTCCATATTCAGCTAACCGAGTTGAAACAATCATCCCGGTGTCTTCATAGTACCTGAGATTGTCTCATCTGAATTGTACCGAGTTTAGCGTTTCAAAACTCTCTCTATGCATGCTGCCCCCAATCTTTGGTGAGGTGGAGACATGTGACATATTCTAATTTGATGACCGTTCAGCTTACTTTATCTGGTATCATACGGTCATATCTTTACATTAATTGGGCACCTTTAGCCGCCCTTGGTCTTCGTGCACAATTAATACTCACGCCCTTTAACGACAGTCATTATTCCTTTTCTTGGAAAAGAAATTGTCGTTTCCATTAAAGTGTCATTTATTGCCATCTGGCCCTTGCAGTCCGCTTGGCCTATAAATTCCTCCACGTTTCTCCTTCTTCACCACGACTGGTCTGGTTCCCATTCTTTCTTGTGTAAATATCTCCAAAAGATACGATGAGCTTTTTGGTGAGAGTTTCAAACTCCATCATCCATTGCTTAACTGAGATTTTTCCAGCCATGTGGGGAAGAAGAGTGTGTTTCCGGAAGCAGGAATGGCCCTCTCAGTTGCTGCTCTGCGGCTTTACCTTCAGATGTATTTGCCAGTCTTCAACTACGTACCTTGGTGGATGCCTGGGATCCCAGATGTATTTTCCAGTCTTCACCTGTCTGGCTCAACTTCGTATGGGATCCTGGGATGGGAATCAATTTTGCATCTGAGCTTCTTCATCCACCAAGGGAGGCCCTAGATATGTTCGTCAGTCTTCCTTGACTTGTCTCAACTTTTTAGGGTCTCCAACATATCCAACAAGGATCTTCACCAGTATGGTATCCTTGTTGGATAGTTGTTCAATCTCCAGCTCCAGCTATCCCAACCGTCATGGGAGGGATCTAGTTGTTCATCAACTGTTGTAATTAGGGAATTCATAAATTATATTTACGAATGTAGCCTAATTTTTTGTATTTTGATCTTGTAATCGTCTTTATAAGCGGGTACTTCGGTTTGCTCCCTTGTAAGAATATTGTGTAATTTGATCAAGTATCAATATAAAGCTTGCATTTTCTTTTCACTCATGTCTTGACGTATATTGAATGCCTGCCAATACCGGTATTGAGGTTTCCTTTAATAGCTGAGGTTGACCAATCGCTCAATCTAGGCTCGCCATTTAATCCGTCTCTAGTCGCGTATGTCCAGTTTATCTTAACAGAGAACCTGAGTTTCCTGCATTCTATTAACCCGGTTATGGCCGAGTTGCCCACATATCGTGAACCCGGGTAGAACCCTCGGGTATCAGAACTAACTTCTCTTGAACTGAGACTTTTAGTAATAACCCGGCTATAAATATCACCAGGAATCCTCAGGGAGATAAGATGTACCTGACCCAAATATGAAAGGACACATCCCTTTTCTCCAAACTGACGCGTCGCAGCGTATAACTGTCTTCCCAGGCGTGGGTGCCACGCTATAGGCCCTTGTAAGTCGCGCGCATTTAATGCCTGTGACAATTCAGAAAAAACATCATTGCACTTTTTAGGGTCTAAACCTACTTTTTGGCGTGTGTGGACATAACTGCCCCCGTCGTTTCAAATTCAAAACTCTTCCCGACTGTTTGAATTTAAAAACCTATAAATTTCCTCTCTCTCCGTCCTTTGGGCACTTTACACACTGAACGCTTAGCCTGCATTCTCACCAACAATCTCCACAATCGTTTGCTTCTATTATCGTTTATTGAATTTTCGCCGAACTCCTTTACCAGGTATTACAACGGCTCTTTTAACTTTCACATCTTTTTCAATTTTCATACTTGCCGAGCTTTTAGTACCTAGCATTTGAGGAATTTTCTGGATCCTTTATCGTTGTTTAGAGAGTACTTCTTTGAGTTTCTGGGTTTTCTGGGTTAGACGAATGTCTCGCACCCTGCCCCACACCTTTAAGCGCAAAACTCATCATCTTCTTCTATCTTCAGTAGACCGAAACCTTCCTATGCCTTTACATGTACATGGTCAAGGAGCCTTAGAGCATATTGAACATGCACACAAATTTTGGTTTTGATCTCCTAGAAATGATCGTGTCATAACTCAGCCCAGAAATTCTTCTGGTCATCAAAACAAACGGCTTGTCCATGCATCGGATTAGAGATCCCATAGTATTGTGCAGCAGGCGGATGTCAGGATTATCAATCTGAAACTCTTGGACTACTCGCTTCCCCCGCTGGAATCCCAAACCGGGATGAGGAGTTTGAGCAGTATCCTCTGTTTTGCCCTCGGCCCCTTCAACAGTGTGGTTCTGCTCATGAACAACCGAGTTTGAATGTTGGATCGCTTCCTCGTTGAGTCGCGGCTGATGTTGTCCCTCAAGCAGTTGTTCCCGCTCAGGTATCTGAGCGCGACTCCTGGTGCTTATGGCCATCTTCAGTGGTTATCAGTAGCTTTTATGATTCTGGGAATCGAAATTTACGGTTCCCCACGGACGGCGCAATGTTATGTTGTAGAACACAGATGTCTAGCCTCAAGGGGCTAGGAGGTATTAATATCAGATCGAATATGGCGCCCACTGATATCTATGAAGGAGATATCAAAGAGCGCTTGCAGATCACTGTGCTACACAGGGGAGACTTTTCGCCTGAGGGGTGGTGTGTGTGCACAGTGAGACTGAATGGTAAATAATGGAATGGTGAACGTGAAGAACATACCTGGTGGGTAACCTCCTATTTATAGAGATTACCTAGGGTTTCGTTCTCCTTACCTTCAGTCCTTCTCTAGCGTCGGGCGTATCTTACGTCTTGATGGTGCCTGCTCCAGTATCTGCATGATCCCTGAATTAACGGCACACTAAAGAGGTGATTAGCAATTTACCTGTTTCAAGGAAGGCTTCCCGCCTAAGGCACTCCTACTGGGTCCTGCCTCTGCCAGGCCTATTATGAGTCTATAACAGTTTTACATAAACAATTTAATCACTAAAGAGTTTATAAGAAGCGAGCAACATACAACCTATCGTTATTTTTTGTATTATATCTGAAAAACCTTTTAGTAATTAAATTTTTTATGTGAGGTGTAGTAACATTTTATTTTTATTTTTTAAAAGAAGATACTTTGGCCGAAAGGAGGTGTATGAAAAAGGAGAAGACAAGCTTGCCTCTTGTGAAAAATGAAAAAAAAAAAAGGTTAAGTGCCAATTTTGCTCCTAAAATACGCGTCCAAGAGTAATTTTGCCTCTTAAGTTTTCGGCGTGACAATATTACCCTGAAGTCTCAAAACAAGTAGCATACAGAATAGTTGACGTGTCATTCCGATAATATCAACGTGGCAAGCCGACGTGGAATACAGAATAGTTGACGCGTAAACAGAAGGATGCGAAATGACAAATGCCTCCTTGCAAAATCGCATTGTGCTTTGTTCGTCCACAAGCATATAGCATATAAAGCATTTGAAAGGGTCTCGAGAAGACTTCAAGGCCCTATATAGTCCAGAAATAATCACTCGAAAATGCACGCCCAATCGTTTCGTTCTCTCACAATTTGCTCTTTGACTCTTCTTGTTTTCCTGATCGTTTCTACTGCAATGGCCGAATCCGCCCCCAAATCTGTTGATTCCGCTGATTCTTCTACTCCTGCCGTCCACATCGTCTACGTTGAGAAACCCGATAATGAAGAGCCTGAGGCCTACCACATCAGAACCCTCACCGCCGTCCTTGGCAGGTTTGTTATTCTGATCTCTTTCTCGAGATAAGAAAATAGGGGTTTTGGAATTGATCGTGTGGTTGATTATGTTTGTTTGTTTGATTTGCTTGATCGTAGTGAGGAGGCTGCTAGGGAGGCTTTGTTGTACAGTTACAAAAACGCTGCTAGTGGATTCTCGGCTAAGCTAACTCCGGAGCAGGTCTCTGAAATTTCAAGTAAGTTTGCTTATTCTGTTTTCTCAATAATTTTAAGAAATCATCATATTTCTTTAGATGTTTAGTGTGGAAAACAATTATGTTCGTGGTGAAAAGGAAGATTCCTTGGCCTTGATTCTTGAGGTTCCATGCTTGTTCATGTGAAAGCAGAATTATGTAAAAAGGAAGCCTTCTGTGTCCTCTTTTCAAAAAAAAAAAAAAAAACCATGGCGTATATAGTTTGATTCTGTTTTCCCCTCTTTCATACATAGGTTGGTGCTGTCTTAAGCTAACACGAGGGGGAAAGCTATTAAGATGTTGGTTTTCTACTTTTCAAATTAAAAAACTAAAAATTTAGTTTAAATTTAGGGTTTCTGGTAAATATTCAGGGGTTTATATGAGAACTGGAATTTATATTTATATTTTTAATTTGTATTTAGATGGGGGAAATTCCAATACTCTTTGGTAACTAACTTGTTCAACCGACTGAAGCTTAAGCATAGGAGAGTGAACTTGTTTAGCTGAATAGAAATGCTAAACTTAGTACAGTTCAAAAGTTGAGAGGTTTGCAGAAGAGGAATACTCCCTCTGATTTAACATATATGGCGACATGTAATATTTATATTTTGTTTCCCAATCCTACATTTCCATCGTATATTACTGGTTTGAGTTTAGTATTTTTAGTTGCGTTGTGTTATTGGTTTGTTTTTAATTCCAGGATGGCATTTTATTTTGGCCGTTTATTGCATTGAAGGCAAAACTGGACATTTTATGACAAGATTAAATATTTAAACTCCGGTTCCTTAAGAAGCACCTACTTGGAGTAAATTCTAATCTGACGTGAAATTGATATGATGGCTGGCTGCCTGAATTTGGGATTGTGGTGGAAAACGGAATATGTACTGTATTTTGAAGATTGATATTTTACTCTTATGATTTGTCTAAGAATATAAAGCCCAATTGTAGATCCTGCCCATCTCTTGTGATCTAATGATTCACATCTTCATGAGAAAGATTTGTTTCATTGCATTGTTTTGTGGGTTATCATGCATGCTATATACCATGTAACTGTGTTCTTGATTTTACACTTGTCTCTGCCGTTTTATCTTAGTAAAGACAGCCGCCACATATATACTTCTATTTCTATTCCTCTGTAACGCTCAGAAGATTCAAAATTTTGGTTCATGTTTTCTCTAGTTACATTTTATTTATTTAACCTTTTGTTGTGATATAGAGCCTTATGACTGCTTAGATTGTAAGATTATTGTCACATCAATAATCTGCTTATTACCGTTAAAATATATGAGTATATTAATAATAATAATTGCAGTTTGATTGTTCATTCTTTACTTTTGCAGAGCAACCAGGTGTTCTTCAAGTTGTTCCAAGCAGGACTCTTCAGGTTCATTCTGGTCCAATGCAACTGCATTAAAGGATATGAGTGGATTGTAGGTGAATCTTTCAAGCAGTTTCCTATACCATGTATAAAATGGTTTGACCCAACCTATGTTTATGTGTTGGCCAAAAATAAACCTATGCTTATGTGGATGTTAAGAAAAATTTCTTGTACAAGCTTATGATAATGTGATGTATACAAATGCCCCAAACCTGCAGTACCCTTTTCTGGGCTGATGATGGATGGAATAATAATGGTTAGATGCTTTGAAATGTAAAACACTGTGTAACACATCTCTATCTGTATTACCTTATTTAGCTCACTGCATACGTATGATAAAAAATATTACTACCTCTAGTTTTTAATAAAAGACCCACTTTAGTAAAGAAATTGAACTACAAACTGAATATTATATTAAGGACTAGAGGTAGTAATGAATATAATACAAACTTTAAGTGTTAGAAACATAATAATCGTTGGATTGGATGAGCCATTCCTGTCATCCAAGGCTTGCAGGTTGAGGTGTGGGAGATGGCATATTCCTGTCTGTTTTCCAAAGTTAACTGTTTCTTTGGATCACTTTATTTTAAGTGATTTTGCACATACAAAATAAATATTGAAAGGAATTTTTGTCTTGTAAAAGTCACTTATTTCAAGTGATCTCAAACCCACAAGTGTAGTGTATAAGTCTGCAGGGATAGTTATACACATGTTAGCACCTGCGCTTTTAAGAGCAAGTCGTCATCATACTCCTCCTAAGTGCTTAATATAAAAAATATTTATCTAATTTGATTAAACTAAGAAATTTAATTGAGTTAGTTAATATGATAAGTATTTTTTTTTAGAACACCCAAGTCATCTTCTCTTTTCTCCATTCCCATTCCCTCCTCTTTTATTATCATGGATAGAACATCAATAGGGGTAAATTAGAAAAAGATTGACAAATATAAAAACTATATCTTATATTTAGAATCAAAGTTAATTCCACAAATGTGTCTCATAACAAGGACCGGAGGAGTACTTAGCAAATAAGTTTTTGTTGGTTTGATTAGGACTTGAATTGTGGCTGATTGGATTGAAAAAAAGAAAGATAGAAGAAGAATGAATGAATTTGAGTAGTATAAAAGAAGTATAACATTCAATAATTTGACATATAAGAAATAGGATAAAAGTGTAAAAATACACATGTGTTTTACCTTGAGGAACGTCCAATACCAAATACATTTTTTAAGTACAAAAGTACTTATAAACTTTCAAAATTGGAGCAAAATATCATCTATGTTAATGTTGTTAGTTTTGTGATAGGGCCCACCATATTAAAAAAGTAAAAAATGTGAAGATTTTGTAATTTCCCTCACTAGGTACCCTGTAAACATCTCTCACTCTCTTCCTCCTTCCCTTCACCTCCACCTCCACCATTTCCTTCTCAGATGCGGAAGGCGGCGGCAACCTCTACGTCGACGGTGGAGCACTAAAACCATGGCCGAGAGGAGATTTATTAAACAAGGTATATACTCACTCATTTGCTATATACCTATTATCTAACCCCACAGTGTACTGAACTTCAAAACCTTCAAGGATCAAACTTTGTAACTAGAAATTGGAAAAAATATTTTTCTTCAGTAACATATTTCTATGCACAAGATTATTAACCATTGAAGCTTACTATTTATAAAAATCCCAACCAAATACAGCTAAACCATGTCGAAAGTTAGCACAATAATTCTTCCATTTTTACAAAGGAATGGTAGAAAGTGAGTCAGGAAAGGAAAGTCGGTTAACCTTCAAAATTCCCGTCGTCGTGAGGAAGATAGAAAAAATAAATCCCAGTGTCGGTCAATGATTTGAAGAGAGTTAACATTTTACAGAAAGAATAAGCAAAAGGGGTAACAAAGAACAATAATTTTCTTCACACTACTGCATCAGCAGACAAGCTGCAATGAGCAACGCCTAGAAAAGAACAACATGAAAATCCCATTGACAAAGAATAAATTTGAGTTGATGGTATATAGTCCAGCTCAAAAACACTAAAATGACACCGAGCAAGCGAAGCAGACACATGAAGCTCATCCCAAGTCTTAATGCGCTTTATAAAAAGGACGGTGACTGTGAATTGTGATTGTCGGTGTGCGATTACTTATTGTTTCACGAAAATTGGTCTCGCCGAACAGGTTGTCGAAGGCGAGGGCGCGTGAGGAAGCACGTGCAATGGAGCACCCTCGCCATTGCTGTGTAAAGAAAGGATCGTCGTTGGATAAGATGACAGAGGCCTTGATGATCAGTTTTTTATTATAGGCTGATGCAGCGCCTTAGAATTTTGGCCTACTGAGCGTAAAGCCTTAAATAGTACTTTAAATTTTGGCGAGATGATGAATTTGGAAAGGAAGATTGAGGTCGGGTGAGATGATGGTTTTTTTTAAATCGGAGGGTATTTTGGTATTTTCAAATGGTAATAAACGGAAGTTAGTATTTTTAACCGAAATAGTATTTTTGTCTCAATTTTGAAAGTTCACGTGTACTTTTGCACCTAAAAAATATTTTGTGTTGGACGCTATTCAGGGTAAAACATGTATATTTTTGCACATTTACCCTCAAAAATATGGAAATTTATTTTATAGCATATAGAGAATTAGAGGTGATGCATCATATTTCAAAAGAAAAAAGAAATATATTATGAACCGGTTTTGTTCAACCGCTTGCAGGCTTGTAATAGTAATCATCATTGCATTATGAAGAAAATGTGTTCGGTTGCTCTTTAGTATAATAGTAGGTTTTACCATGATAATGATAATCACCAAAAAAAAAACAGAGAACACCCTTTTTGGTCCTTAAAAAAACACAGACCCCATCTTGATCCCTTACAAAAAAATCGACCCTTATTCGTCCTTTTTTAGGGACTAAAAAGGACATTTTGGAAATTTGTAAGGGATCAAAATGTCAACCAATCGACCCTTATTCGTCATTTTTATAGACTAAAAATGACATTTTTTTAAGGGACCAAAATGGGGTCCGTGTTTTTTGTCAGGGACAAAAAATAGTATTTACTAAAAAAAAATCATAATCCCCATTCAAACCTCCCCTATAAATACTCATTACCACCCCCATTGAATAGTTGAAAGTCCAATTTACCTTTTAGTTTCATTTGTTTTTGTTTCACTTGTCTGATTCCATCCATTACTCCATGCCATCACCACTAACTCCTCCTCCACCACCTCCAGTCCCCAACCACCGCTGCCACCACAACTATTGCCAAAACCATCACCACCACCACCACTGGTGTCATCCCCACTACCAACAAGTCATTCTACATTTCCAAAATCTCGTTTGGTCCTTTTCTTTTCTAAAGCTAGAGTGTAAAAAAACCATGGCGGATAGAACCAAAGGCAATGGCAAGTTTCGAGGAACGATCAACATGACAGTTATGTTATGGTGAGTTAGCGTGGTAACTCTTAACAATTTTTCTATAAAGATTATGTTAAGAGTAAAATAGACCTTGTTCTTTATATTAATTTTAAATAATTATTTTAAAAATAACCCATTGTAACTTATTTAAAAATCAAAGCAAACACTAATTCTATAATTAATATTGCATTGTTTTACTATTGTATCACATTGCACTGCACCATAAGATGCAATGAGATCGAATCAAATAGGTCCTTTTGATTCTATCCTCTTACAGTCTAGTCGAGGAAAAGCAAAGGAACAGACGAGATATTTAGAAATGTAGAATGACTTGTTGGCTTACATTTTAAATTTATTTGTTTTAAAAATAATTATAATGATATTTTTATAAGATGCTAAATTTAAACTATTAAAATATTAGTCAAATAGTGATGAAGGGAAAATGAGGGTAAAGAGAGAAGTCTGAGAAGCCACACTCAATTTCTTCCCCCGCTGAATTTATAATAAGGGAAAATTAAAATAAAAAACCTAGATAAAATAATATTTAATTAGAATGACCATAAAAATTGTAATTATTAAAGAGGGTCAAATAAACTTAAAAGTACTAAATTACCCTTTTGCTTCCCAGACGTAGAAAACAAAGAACAAAATGCCTTCTTCCGTCCTCCTGTGAATTGAGGTGAGGTCATTTGGGAATACAGTATTAGAAGTTAAAAACGGCAATATTTGGGAAAAATGTATGCATAGAAGCAGGATCAAAGGAGAGAGGAGATACGATGTAAGGATTTGCTGGACATATTAATCTATCCTTTGTAATTCCATGTTTACAGGTTATTCAACCCATCAATATAAAATTTAACAAATGTAGGAAGCCGTTCTAATTGACTATTCACTACTGTATTTCATTACTATTGCTAGAAGAAAATCAAATTGACAAATTTTGGAGTTTCTGTTCTTGTTTTGATATTCCGGATGATGCAAGATACCTTGGGCAAGAAAAGGCCCAGTCTTATGCTAGGTTGCAAAGAACAAGGTTCAAATTTTGTTTCCAGAAATATGAAAAGATATTTTTTTTTTGATATTTCTCTTTGTAAGGGAAAAGAATACAAGAAAGTATTTAACAGAAGATTCTTAATCTGCAGAGGCATAACTATCAATCTGGGATGCGTTTAGGTTACATTTACCACGGCTCTTTTCCAACTTGTTAATCATCCGAATGAGATATAAAATGAGAACAAATGGTTGTTTATAACTTTCAGTAGATTCTCAAATAGCCTCACCTTGATATTTAGGGGAGGATAGAAGAAGACGCTTTGTTTTTTGTTTTCTGTGTTGGGGAAGCAAAATGATAATTTAGTACTTTTAAGCTTATTTGGTCCTCTTTAATAATTACAATTTTTATGGCCACTGTAATTAAATATTTCTTTTTTTTTTTTTGCTCAAGATTGTAATTAAATATTTCAGAAACTACTTCTAGGTGTTTCTGGCCTCACGTTATGCTACATGGTGGCTGGCTGAGAGAAAATGAGAGCAAATACTTAAGTGTCTGTTTGACCTAACTTATTTTTAGCTTATCTTCTACTTATAAGTATAAGTCAGACCAAACAGGATAAGTTCTTATAATTATAAGAGCTTATTTTATAATGAAGAAAAAATAGTTTAAAAATAAGCTCCTATGAGGAGCTTATTTTTAAGCTCTTTTTTTAACAAAAAAAAAAAGAAGAAAAGAGAATCGTAATCTCTCGATCGAACACTATTGCCACCGCCGGCCACCACCACCACCTCCGCCGCCGCCGCCGCCACCTCCGCCGCCGCCGCCGCCACCTCCGCTACCACCACCACCACCTCCGCCGCCGCCGCCCTATTATAATATATCTTTTATGATAATTTTTATTAGAAAAAGTGTTTATGATAAAAATTTTGTGAAACAGCTTATTTTTAATTTCAACTTTTAAGTAACTTTTAAATTAAAAAATTTATATAATCATCAAACAGCTTTTAGCTTTTTTTTTTAATTTTAGCTTAAAAATAGTTTTTAGCTTAAAAAATAAGAGGATCCAATTTAATTCATGGCGGCGTCTGCACAATTTTCCTTGCTTCTCTGTCTTTTTTTTTTTTTTTCAATTTCATTTCCTTCTTCAAATTCTGTAGCACTGTGAAATAAAACAATTATACATTTATAAAATGTAATTGGATTGTAAGTTTAAAATTTCATTTTAATATTGTAATTTTGAACAAGTAGTTTTTTATTTTGCAATTAGAAATTTTATTTGCTGATTATTATTTATTATAAAAATTAGGGAAAATAATCCTATTTAAATCTTGTAAAAATATCGTAATATCCGAATTAAGACCTACATTTTTTACAAATTTCTAATCAGGCTAAGATGCCTAATCTTATTTTTCTCTCTCTCTCAAAATTATCATAATATATATATATATATATATATATATATATATATATATATTTATTTATTATTTAATAAGATTCATGTTCTTTTTAGTCATTTTGTATCTAAACTTGTTTTTCCAAAAATTATCCGAGTAAATTTTAGTTTGAAAAAAAAAAAATCACTTTTACCACCACCAATTCAACCATAAATTATATTTACAATGTGAATTTTATCTTTTCTTTAATTTACAAAAGTCAAATTGAAAAAAAGTCACAATACTAATCCAAAAGACCCATGTGTAATATCTTGTTCAATGAAAAATTATTTTATTTTTTAATATAAGGGTTAAGTAGCAATTTTACCCCAAACACGCCCATGAGCAATTTTACCCTGGAAGTTTTTTTTGAAGCAATGTTGTCCCTCCGTTAACAGCCCTAACGATCAAACGTTAGTTGACTACATTATGCTGACGTGGATTGTCTACGTGGCATCTTTGTCACTTTTTTTTAGGGAGTTAAGTAGCAATTTTTCCTCGGAAGTACACGACCAGGAATAATTTTGCTTTGAAAGTTTTTTCGGTCACAATATTGCCTCGAAATTCTAAGAACGTAGCAATGTTACCACTCCGTTAACAACCCTAATTAATTGTATTTGACACTTTTTGTAAACTTTATTCTCTCAGTCATCTCTATTTACAATGCACCAGAGGTTCGTTAATCGTTCGCGTAGATAATTTCGCAAGCGAGTGATTATTGTTTGGAAAAATTCATTTGAACTACCTGCGACGTACTTGTTTGATCTTCTGTTCGGACAAATTCGTTCTTATTTTTTTGTTTGATTTGTTCGAAACATTTTTTCTGGACAAATTCCGCAGGCGAGTGATTATTGTTTGATTGGGGAATGCCTACGATAGAGGACTCTACGAGGGAAGAAGGAGTATGTTATGTTTACTTTAAAAAAAAAATTAATTGCCACCCCTACTCCTTCCTGTCATGATTATAATTATAACATCAGATTGACTTTTTTTTGAAGAAATTAAGAAAACTAAATAAGTTACTTAATCATACTACGTCTGGTTCTAATTATAAGACCGGATTAACGTTTTTTTAAGAGATTAAAGAAACTAAATAAGTTATTTAATTATACCATATGTTATGTATCCTTAGATTATATATTAGTTTATTAGTCAAACTAATTAGTTTAGAGAAAAAATAAAAATAAAAATACTTTGGAGTAATTTAAATCAACGTCAGCATAATTACTTGAAAAAATCAACTTGGTCTTATAATTAGGATCATAGGTAGTATTTTACAAATCTGACTTGTAAATCAGATTTTGAAAAAAAAAAGTGACAAAGATGCCACGTAGACAATCCACGTCAGCATAATGAGGTCAACTAACGTTTGATCGTTAGGGCTGTTAACTGATGGGCAACATTGCTACGTTTTTAGAATTTCGGGGCAACATTGAGACACAAAAAATTCTATGGCAAAATTGCTACTTAAAAAAGTGACAAAGATATCATGTAAACAATTTACATCAGTATAATGTGGTTAACTAACGTTTGACTGTTGAAGCTGTTAACGGAGGGGTAATATTGCTACGTTTTTAGACTTTCAGGATAACATTGCTCAAAAAAAACTTCTCAGACAAAATTACTTTTGGATATGTATTTTTAGGACAAAATTGTTACTTAAGCCTTAATATAATAAGGGGTTTACACTTATCATGTTGCATGAGAAGAAGAAGATTCTTATACACACATGAAATTGTGGGACCCACATCTTTTTTATTGAAAAGAAATTCAAGTAAGGAAATCTATAACATGAGGATACACTTCTCCTACAATATGAGAAGTGTATTTCCCATGTTAATAATAAAGATTCATGATGTTTTCTTTTGACCAATTTAAGGGTATGTTTGGTTTGAGCGAAGGGGAGGGGAAAAAAATGAGAGGAGAGAATTTTTTTGAAAATTGAGTGTAGTGGGGCACATATTTTCCTCTCCCTCCTTTTTTCTCTCCTCTTTCCTCCCTCCCCTCCCCTTCCCTCAAACCAAACATACCCTTATGTTTGGTTTGAGGGAAAGAGGGAGGGAAGAGGAGAAAAAAAAGGAGTCGAGAGGAAAATATGTGGGCCCCACTACACTCAATTTTCAAAAAAAATTTCTCTCCTCTCATTTTTTTTCCCTCCCCTCCCCTCAAACCAAAAGGTCCTGAATTTTCAACATCCTAGGAAGAAAAAAATGTTACTGGTGGCCCCCACCCGATCATCTTGTCATGATGCTAACGCGGGAGCGGGAAGATAGTCCTACGATATGGGAGAACAGCTATATCATTCGTCCTCCTCCGGTCGTTTCCAACCCACCTTACCTGTGATGCGGCAACTTCTCATCCAAGAAATCAAAAGCATCCAATATAAAAAAAGTAAATGGGAATTTTTGACATTTGAATTGAGAGAAAGTGTGAGAAAACAGTTATTTCAGAATTCCAGAGAGGAGAGCATGAGAGAGAAGGAGAAAAAATAGAGTGAAGGTAAGGGAAGGAGAAGAAAATTAGGAACAAGATCAAAGTTCAAAACAACCCATTGGGGGAAAAGATCACATTTACTTATCATTGAATTGATATTGAAATGAAGAAGAATAGCGTTCCTTCAAAATCTTCTGTAGCAAAATCCCATTCGGTCTTGCCGCATCAAACCCAAAGACTCAGAGATCATTTCCTTCTGGGCAAGAAGCTAGGTCAAGGCCAATTTGGTACGACATATCTCTGCACGGAGAAATCCACAGGGAAGCAATTTGCGTGCAAATCGATCCCTAAGCGAAAGCTATTGTGCAAAGAAGATTACGAGGATGTATGGAGGGAGATTCAGATTATGCATCATTTGTCGGAGCACCCTAATGTTGTTCGAATACAAGGAACATACGAGGATACTGTGTTCGTACACTTAGTGATGGAGCTTTGCGCTGGTGGTGAGCTTTTTGATAGGATCATTCAGAAGGGGAATTATAGTGAGAAAGAGGCGGTTAAGTTGATAGCCACCATTGTTGGCGTTGTGGAAGCTTGTCACTCTCTTGGGGTCATGCATAGAGATCTCAAACCTGAGAATTTCTTGTTTGAAAGTCAAGATGAAGATGCCCAGATGAAGGCTACGGATTTTGGGTTGTCTGCGTTCTACAAGCCAGGTTGATTTTTTTGGACCTTGTCTTCAATTTGAAAATGCTGTCTGATCTCTCACGTTTGTTTGTTTGTTTCTGATGATTGTTCTTATGATTTTGATCATTAGGACAATCGATGTTTCCTTTTTGTCCCTGTTGTTCAGTATGGCTGATCAATTCGCATTCTATTATGTGTTACCATTGTTTCTGTTGCAGAGACACTTGATTTCCCTATATTTTGATGGTCCTTTCTCTTGTTAAGAACACAGTTCTGTGTCTTCTTAAATACGCAGCTTCTTTCTTGGATATCCTCTATCCGTGCTGTGGTCCAATTGTTATTGTTAAGTTTCTTCTTTTTACTATTTTGAAATCTTTTTTTGAAGCTTGGATAGCTGATGGATTTGAATTATATGGTGGATTTCCCTGGACCTAATGGATTATGGTTTGTGATATTCATCAGAGTGTTGTTCTTCCTTGAATCCATAAAATAGGAGTCTCATTTTAATTCCAATTTTTGATTCATTTGTACTGATGTTTGTTATGTATATCCTTAATGCATATGCCTTAATTATCGCATTCAATTTGGACTAAGGGGTTAATTGTTTCTAAAAGGAAATTCTTCCCCTGATGCTTTGGTTATCATTATTGATTAACAATATTCCATCAATATTTTATCATTTTTCTTTGTCAGGATTTAGTTTATGATAAATTTATTTTTGTTTCTCTTCTTCCTACAGGACAATACTGTTCTGATATGGTTGGGAGTCCCTATTATGTTGCTCCGGAGGTGCTGTGCAAGCATTATGGACCAGAAGCGGATGTGTGGAGTGCTGGTATAATCTTATACATCTTACTGAGTGGGGTCCCACCTTTTTGGGCGGGTAATGATTTTAATGTGTATCTGTGATTACCTTGGACTTGCAGATGTTAACTTTCTTTTTGTCCATATAGAATCTCACCTACGGTTTTGTGATCTTTATCTTTCAGCTGCATTTACTTTTTCTTATCATCTGCAGAAACTGAGGCAGGAATTTTCAGACAGATTTTACATGGAGAGCTAGATCTTGTGTCGGAACCATGGCCAAGCATCTCAGAAAGTGCTAAAGATTTGGTAAAACAGATGCTCAAGAGGGATCCCAAGAAAAGAATCTCTGCACATAAAGTTTTATGTGAGTTCCTTGCCTTTGTGTAGCATGCTCGTGAATTCTACGATCACATCTCTGTATAAACCTAATGACCATGGAATTTATGTATTCAGGTCATCCTTGGATCGTTGATGATACAGTTGCCCCTGACAAGCCTCTGGATTCTGCAGTTTTGACACGGCTAAAGCAGTTCTCGGAAATGAATAAACTTAAGAAGATGGCACGACGTGTATGTTATGTTATAATGCTTTTCACTCATAACTGTTTTTTAAGTTTTGATGGATATGGATAATGATACAATATATTTTCTATAAGCTTTATAATGCTCAACCAATCAAATGAGATAAGATCTTCATTAGCTTATGGCATTGTTTGAAACAGTATGGTACTTTTTCTTTGTTTTCTAATTTTTTTTAGTATACTATGAGTTATTAAGAAGAGTATTCACTTATGAGGTTTGAACAAACTAAAGTAATTTGGTTTCTTATGAAATATCATAGCTGTCTCATAGTGTAGATTATAGAATGCATAAAGGCTTGATGTGCAATCTTAGAATGTCTTTTTATCTGATTATGTTGAGAATTGCCTATGTCTATGTTGGTGACTTGATTGCCTCTTATTTTAGAAGTTCATACATTAATTATCTTTTGATGCAGTAGAATTTCTATGTGTTTTACTAAAACAAACTAGAAGTTTCCTGGAACTGATTTCTCATCTTGCTAAAAAAAATATTTCAGGTCATAGCAGAAAGACTTTCAGAAGAGGAAATTGGTGGTTTAAGAGAGTTGTTCAAAATGATTGACACAGACAACAGTGGAACCATAACATTTGAGGAACTCAAAGAAGGTCTCAAGAAAGTCGGTTCTAATCTGATGGAATCTGAAATTAAATCCCTTATGGAAGCGGTAGGTAGATACTTTTAAAAAGTAGTTAAAAAGGAAAGGCTTTTTTCTTAAATACTAATTCAAATAACTCAATCTCATTTTCATTGCCGGTCTTTTATGTTGATCTCGGTGACCCTTGATTGCCTTCCCTCACAAATTTTGGCAGGCCGATATAGACAACAATGGAACGATAGATTATGGTGAATTTCTTGCTGCCACACTGCACTTGAATAAGATGGAAAGAGAGGAGAATTTGGTTGCAGCCTTTTCCTATTTTGACAAAGATGGTAGTGGTTACATCACCATTGATGAGCTTCAACAGGCTTGTAAAGAGTTTGGCTTAGTCGAAGTACATCTGGATGAAACAATTAAAGAGATTGATCTAGACAATGTAAGTTTTCAAAGTAAATTTGTTTATGCCTCATCTCTATAAATCTATCTCCAACTTGTTATGGTTTCATTTTTAATACTCCTCCGGTCCTTAATATAAGTCATATTTGAGGAATTGATCTTGGTTTTAAATATAAGACATAATTTTTATATTTGTCATTTTTTCCTTATTTACCTATATTAATGCTTACTCAACGACAATTAAAGAGGAGAGTGAATAAGGGAATTAATGAAGATGACTAGGGTGTTATAGAAAATACATGTCATATTAATTAGCTAACTTCCTTAATCTAATCAAAGTAGGTAAATATGTTTTATATTAAGGACCGGAGGGAGTAGTTATTATTCTTTTTTTGATTTTACTTACAACTTTGTTGTTAGGACTAATTTAATGTTAACTTTAAATTTTGCTCCCTTGCTTGATCTTATTAGCATTATTCCCTGTAAGATGGGAGAAACTGGGAATAACTTTGTTGCTTCTATTACAAGTTTGTGATTTCTATTAGAGATCAATGATGCTTTTGGCCTGTTACACTCTTGTGATATGTACAAAATGTTGCTATTATTGCATTCTGTAATTGGGTTATTTGGATCAGATTATCAGATTGAAGTCAACAATCATTAAAATGATTTCACATTAAGTGTTCATATTTGAACTGCAATTTATTGATTTGCGAATCAGGTTCTATGAAACTGAATTTGGGGTTGTTGGAGGGTGATGTTATAGTTCAGGCTCATTTGGAATTTGAAAGGGGTGTTTAGGGGTTACTGGTCAAAATCAAATCAAATTAAAGGAATGTTAAACATGTTTCAAAGAATTTGTATAGAAAAATATTGTCTAGCTAGAAAAACACTTTGCTTCTTTTGAATTGGTATGAGATTGATAATATATATTATGAAAATAATTTTCTATCATTTATGGTTACTCATCCGGCTTGATGGGAATAACTTTTGATTTATGATTTGAATATCCCCGATCTTTTCAATATTTAAAGAAGACTTGATTATATTTGCAAAATGTTTCAAGAACTATCACCAAAACAAACTTTTAGCTTTTGAATGAGCCCACATTATTTGCTTTCTTCTAAGGATAACATAGGTTATTCGCATCATTTCTTTTCATTGCAGTATTCCTTACCCTTGCTTTTATAGCTTTTCCTTTCTCTATGAACAAAATTTCTTGGATTACAAGAAAATAAATAATATATGATAGACCACATAGGTTACTTCCGTTGGGAGGATAGGTTGGATTTGTGGGTTGTGATTAAAGTTTGAATCCCTCCAATATAGCAAGAACAAAAATATGATGAATAAAAGAATTTTGTGTTATATTCATCGGTATTTAGTTCAGTCAAGTAATTGATGGGTGGCTATAAGATCATGATTTGAAGTTGGTAATTTTGATAGGTTTAGATTTTCAAGGTAGCTAGAAGCACTTATTAAAAAACTTATATCAAGTTGCTCATATTCATTAGGTCAAGTTTTCTGTTGACAAAAGAAAAGGTCAAGTTTTCCAACTACACTTGTTATTTTGTTATTGTTAATTGTTAAAATGTATATGTACTTATAAATTCACCAATGAACACCTGTAAATTTTTGTGTAAAATCTTATAATGTAAATTACAATTGGTAAGTTTTCATATGAACACTTGTTATTTTGCCATGTGGTTAGTTGTTAAAATGTGTGTATATATACTTGTAAATTCACATATAAAATATAGGTACTTAATATTTTGCTATTGTTAGTTGTTAAAATGCATACGTATACTTATTATAATTCACCTATGAACACTTGTAAATTTTTGTGTAAGCTCTTATAGTGTAAATTACAATTTGTGAGTTTTCATATGAACATTTGTTATTTTGCTATTGGTAGTTGTTAAAACATGAACATATACCTGTAAATTCACATATAACATATGGACACATTATTTTGTCATTGTTTGTCATTAAAATGCATATGTGTACTTGTAAATTTACCTATGAACTTGACCTAATGGCTATAAACAACTTGCCCTATGTTTTGCTGCTTTGACTTCTTTTGAGGAGTTTGTGTTAAAGTTTATAATGAAGTTATGACTCTGTGACCTGATAATGAAGATAAGGTAAACCAGTTTGTGCTTTATCAACATTTTTAGTGCAAAAGACGTTTGTGAGTTGGTTGTTTAAAACTAGAATGAAAGCTACCCATAGAACTTTGCAACATAAGTTTGAGGATCAAAGTAATCATTGTCTATCCTAGTGTGATAAAATCCATCTTTGTCTTACCTTTTCTGCAGGATGGGAGAATTGATTTTGGAGAGTTCTCGGCAATGATGAAGAAAAGCGATGGCGGAGTTGGATCGAGCAGAACCATGAGAGGAAATTTAAACTTCAATATGGCAGATGCCTTTGAGTTCAAGACTGGTCCTCATAAGCTAACATAGGCCTATCTTTTTGTACAGTTAGAAAGCAATGACTATAGATGAGAAGTCTTAGTCAGTCTTAAAACACCAGACAGCTTCAAGATTTGTGTTGGAATGTTTTATTTCTTAAACTTAATTAATGGATTTCATATATTTAGTGTAGTTATCAAATCGTTATCATTTTGTGTATCTATTAAATTGAATCTTCTTCATTTATACCTTTAGAAAGTGTGAGCAAAAAACCTATCTGTGAGGCTTATGCATCATGTTTTACCCTTTTTGAGATGATTATAAAATGCATTCATTATTATGAATATATAAAAGATGGTAAGAAACTGTGTTATTGTTCTAACTAAGATTGTCAAACTCTGTGAACAAACTCGTGACAGTGACATAAACTCATATGGTGAACTTGAATTGTAAACTCAAAAGAATTCACTTTTATTATTAAATAGGTATTACTAGTGTATAATTAAATAATTAAAATATAAAATGACAACAATTTGATTTAAATATATTTTAAATCCAAATAATTGAAATTAAATCCATCAACCTTCATCATTAAACAAAATTTCTATATTTCTATAAACTTTACATATAAAGCCGCTGAATATGATCAAATAAAAAAAATTAACACGAGTTTAAGAGTAAATTAACACGATTTTATAAACTAGAAATGTAAAAACGGTAGACTCGGTGTATAAACTCGTGAGTTTAATTGAATTTACAACTGTCACGAATTTACCAATGACTTTACTCGTTTTTGTAAGTTAGAAACATAGAACGGTAAATTCGGCTAGTCAACTCGTGAGGTTGAATGTTTCTAAACCATATTGAATTCCTCTATTGGATGAACATATAAATGAAGAGAGTTCTCAGCTATAAGCACAGCGAATGGTGAAAATAGATTCCCTATAATGTGAAATAATCTAATTGTCTTCTGTAAAATTAGATGTTATTGTCTTAGATGTTCTTGTTATTTGATAAATTAAGGTTATAAATTATCATTTTGTTTTATTCCAAATTAAGACCATTTAGGTAATTTTGTTGCAAAATTTAATTCCAAACTAATTCTTAGAAACTTCATTAGGTTACTTTAGGATCTTGAACTGGGATTTATATATTTAGGAGAATTTTTGTGCGTTTTCCCCTAGTTTAAATATCTATAATGTAATAAAAAAATATTTCATATGCTGACCATTAATTATTCAACTCGTAAAAAGAGACTGTATACTTTCAAACATCATTAAAAATGTCTGAGGTAATATACGGGTTAGTATAAATAATTTGGTGCCTTTTTATTAAATTTTGTCTCAAAGATAGAAGAGAAAATTACATTTCCCGACATAAAATGATAAAAGCAATAAAAATCAATATATTCATATCATAAATTTTTCGTTATATCAACATATAATAAAATACTTATTCCTTCGGATCCTTAGTATAAGACCCAATTAACTTATTTTAAAGAGATTAAAGAAGTTAAATAAGTAACTCAATCATTGCATATGCGGTATATTATTAGATTATATATTAGTTTAAAAGTCAGGTAAATTAATTATGCCTACAAATGATAAATATGAATACCCTGAAATTATTCAACTTCCTTAATTTCTCAACAAAAAAAAAATGGATCTTATATTAAACACAGTAATATAATAAGAACTGATTACTACTGTAAAGTAATCTAGAATTAGAGAAGATAATAGGGAAAAAGAATTAAGATGAAGAATCAACTGCATATGCATATTGTATATTATTAATAGAGCAATAATGCTCATACAAGGAGTAATAGTGAAGGTTAAATGCCCAACACTCACTTACTAATCATATTAGTTAAGATCCCCTATTTATAGATGAGGGTCCTAACTAACTCTAACTAATATAGACTAACTCCTAACTAACTCTAACTAATATAGACTAACTACCTATATATTCTAACACTCCCCCTCAAGTTGAACACTATTTATCTAAAAAATGTTCAACTTGAAAAACACAAAAATAAAGGGGTTATTAACAATGATCTCTTCAAAACAAAAAACAAAAACAAAAAAATACAATGATACAATGATCTCTTAAAAACAATATTCTCCCATTCACTTCTTCTGAAAATCTTCTCTTGTAGGCAACCACAAAAAAAAAAAAAAAAAAAAAACTGATTTGCCTCTCACATATTTTGCCATTTGAAGGACTTCCAAAGGATTATAGCCCATCTCTGCAACTTCCTCCAACCTCATTTCATTGTACACATTTACAACACCAACTATGAATTGCCTCACAATCTTGGTAGGGTTTTTACCCAAATGTTTGCCTTGAGCATCCTGTCTCGGGATATGTCTGGAGGCGACAAACCAACACTCAACAAAACATATAAAGGCCCGAAAAACAACACTCAACAGACAAGTAAGATCATGAATGAGATATGTCTGGAGGCAACAAACCAACACTCAACAGAACATATAAAGGCCCGAATGTGACCGGCATACAAAACAGGAGCAAGGAGGCGACAACTCTGCTCTCAACACTGCTCCAAAAATACCGTATCCCTATAATCCCCCATATCCTGTGAAGATTCAAATGATCGAAGAGGAAGATGCAAATTCGAGATACAGGGGCAACAATTTAATTGGCAAAATCGAAATACCAGACCAGAGTAGGCAACTGTACTGAAGAAGAATCCACTTCACGGAATTATTTCTCATCATGCATCTGAATCAACAATTTCCTCTTGAATTACACCCACACGAAATTTGAGAAAGGTCGCCCAACAAAGTCACCAACCTGATGATGATACAGAACACCTCATGTGCCCCCTTATCAGTTACTAGAACCAATTGTGCTGAATGAATTGGTAATGTCGAGAAAACTAGCATAGAAATGTCCATTTCAAGCTGCGTATCTTGTCATGAACACTAGCACGGCTCGATGGGGCCTCATCTTGAAGGAAACTACGACTTCCTTAGACCAACAAATCACTTCTTGACTAATTTCAAGACATCACCAACAAGGTGCAAAGAACCTAAGTTACGAACCTGCAAATGAACAGACTGATTTTACTGCACTCTGTCCCTGAGCCACTTGATAGGCAACGACAATGAGGGAAACACTGCACTATGTTCACAATTACTGATACTCATTTCCATATCCTCTTTCAATTCGTCAGACACAACATATCGGAACTCGCTGAAGCACAACGGATCTTGCTCAACCCTGTTCAACCAGATCTTGCAAAAACACTTTGCATCTTGGATATCCTCCTGACCCAAACCCAAGTCTTGAAGACCTGGCTCAAGTTCTTCGAATATTTGGATCCGAATTGACTCCTCTGTGGACATGGAAGTTCTTCGAATCTTTGGATCCGAATTGACTCCTCTGTGGACATGGCCGTCATGATACAGGTCAAGAACATCGCCGACATGGGCGCATACGTCTCACTTCTCGAGTACAACAACATCAAGGGCATGATCTTGTTCTCCGAGCTCTTTCACCGCTTGCCTCTGGGTTTGCAATCTCAGATACTCTGCTATAACCCATATCCACCGCGAAAAATATTGTTATGGGTTGAACGAGAATCGTCAGCGGCATCCGGTGGCGATGGCAGGGCAATGTCGGAGGTGGACGATTCTGGTGGCGACGATATGGTTTCAGGCGTTCACCGGCACGAATTTCGATTTCTCAGGGTATTCTTTGACGCTGAAGTCCGTTCTTGGAGAACCTCGAGAATTCAAAGATGATATGAGAAAAATCTTCGCGTATGGAAGGAAGAAGCCTACAAGAACAGCCGGATCTTTGAAGGTGACAGCCAGATCGAGAATCTTGCGAATTTTAAAAAAGAAAGGAAGCTACATCGCCTGGTGTTTGATCCGTTCATGCCAGCCGGACCTTGATGTCGACCCGGTTCGTGTGAGCTGAGTTCTTGGGCTTTCTTGAAAAACAACCCAACACCATTGTGAGGCAATTCATAGTTGGTGTTGTTAATGTGTACAATGAAATGAGGTTGGAGGAAGTTGCAGAGATGTGCTATAATCCTTTGGAAGTCCTTCAAATGGCGAAATATGTGAGAGGCAAATCAGTTTTTTTTTTTTTTAAAGATGAAGAATCAACTGCATATTGTATATTATTAGTAGAGCAATAATGCTCATACAAGGAGTAATAGTGAAGGCTAAATGCTCAACACTCACTTACTAATCATATTAGTTAAGATCCCTATTTATAGATGAGGGTCCTAACTAACTCTAACTAATATAGACTAACTCCTAACTAACTCTAACTAATATAGACTAACTACCTATATATTCTGACAACTACCATAGCTAATTCTAATATTCTTGCACTCCCAGGCAGGGGCGGAACGTGGTGATAGCCAGCTGGGACCTTGGCCCCGGCTGATCTTATAAAATTTGTTAGTATGCATATGTATATATTATATGATATTTTATTTGGCCACAAATTTGGCCCCAACTAATTTTTTATCTTCTCTATAAGGATAATGTTTTTTTCATTACTCATTAGGCTATGAGAGGAAAGTAAAATTCTTATTTGAGATACCAAAAATATTAGTATCATCTTATATATTGTTTTGATTTATAATTATATGTTATTATTTGTTTGTATTTTCCAGGTTATTTGATACTATTTAGTAAATACTCCCTCTAGTCTTTATTTAAGGAACCAACTAACAATTCTCATAAGTCAATAAAAACAGTCAAAGTCATTAAATTTGTCCTAAAATTTAAGTAATTTTCAGTATTATCCCTATTAATTACACTAAACTCTGATATCATATTAATTATTACTATCTCTTTTTCCTCGAAAAAAAGAGTGACTACCTTTTTAATTATGGGTATACATGGAAAAAATATTTAATGCTATTTGGAAACAAGCAAGTATTTTATAGAGTAAATACCATTTCTGGTCCCTGACAAAAAACACGGACCCTATTTTGGCCCCTGACAAAAAAATCGACCCTTATTCGTCTTTTTTATGGGACTAAAAAGGACCTTTTGGAAATTTGTGAAGGATCAAAATGTCTACAAATCGACCCTTATTCGTTTTTTTTATGGACTAAAAAGGACATTTTTTTTGTCAGGGACTAAAATGGGGTCCTTGTTTTTTGTCAGGGACCAGAAAGACTATTTACTCTATTTTATAAAAAGAACCAAATATACTTCTTAGTTTGTGCCTTATAATAAGAATTAAAGAGAGTAGTTCAATATGTTTATTTTTTGGCCCGGGCTAAAATTTTTTTTTTCTGGTTCCGCCACTGCTCCCAGGAAAATTCGTGTCTAAGCTTTAGCTAATATGTAAGTATGTAGGTAGGGCCATACTCCTTCTAATTCTTGTTATAAGACACCAACTAACAATTCTTACAAACCAATTAAAACAATTAAAGTCAATAAAGTTGACTTACAATTTAAGTAATTTCTAATATCACCCCTACTAATTGTACTAAACTCTAATATTATATTATTATTACTCTCACCTACTACTCTTATTAATTATGGGCATACATGGAAAAAAGCAATTAATGTTCCTTGGAAACAAGCAAGTACTTTATAAAAAGGACCAAATACACTTGTTAGTTGATACTTTATAATAAAGATCATATAGTACTTTTTTTTTTTACCGAAATACTAGTATATATGATGATATTATATTAGGTTGATTTTATCAATTACATCAAGTTTTCTAATTACACTTGATCATATATCCTATTTTTTTAAGGGTAAAGGTGCAAAACTACACATGTGCTTTTTCCTCGGGAGCGCCCAGCACCATATGCTTTTTTTGGGAGCAAAAATACACATGTGGTTACATTTTAGGAGCAAAAGTCACACTTTCTGTTAACTGGAGATGTTGACTGTTAAAAGGAAGAGTTTGACTAACAGTGATGATGAGTTGGATGCTGATTTGGCTAATAATGATCTAAGAACAGTACAAGAAGTCACTCAGGGCCACTCCTTCCTCTCTCTTTCTGTAAATATCGCAACGCAAAACCAAACCCAAAAATATCACCACATCGAGTTAACCATGGCTTCGTCGTCTTCTTCAGCCACCTCCATCAGCTGCCGCTACTCTGTCCCCTATCACTCTTTCCAATTCCATAATCGTCCTTTGCTTCACTCCCCATCAACGTATAGCTTCTTCGATCAACATTACTTCAACTCTAATCTAAACTTATCCGTCATCAAATTAAACATGAAGGTATGTGTAGTATAAGAAATTTCTTGCTCACTTGTAATGAGTCAGTGCTATGTTTTTATCTTTTCGTGGCTGACCCATTTGCATTTGCTTATATATTTGTGCAACAAAAGATTGTGATGAAGGTGCATATGAGCTGCCAGAAATGCAGGGCCAAAGCACTCAAACTTGTGGCTTCAGCCAATGGTAAGTGAGATATGAAGAACTTGAAGTTTTTGTATTGAAGTGAATTAAGTTTACACACACACACATATATATATAGTGATGAATATGAAACTGAAATGGGAAATGATATTGCAGGTGTGAGCTTTGTGGGGTTAGAAGGAGATGAAAAAGAGAAAGTGGTGGTGATTGGTGATGGAGTTGATGCTGTTAAGCTAACAAACTCTTTGAGGAAAAAGGTTGGCCACACTAATATTCTCAGCGTAGCAGTTGCCAAATAACCAAGTCTCACACATCAATCGAATGATGTTCTGTTTCTTCTTCTTTTGTCCAACGAGGCTCTGTTTCTCATTCTACACTCTGTTTCTTGCTCTTTCTTTTTTCTTTTACTGTCAATTCTCAAACTTTCTTTTTTCTGAGTTTATTGCTGAGCATTAGGAGTTATTATATTGGCATTTTCGTTTAGTTCCTGTGTTTAGTGTTCGATTTTGGTTCCTGTATTTCCCGTGTTCTTGTCTCTGTCACTGATATATATATATATATATATATATATATATATATAATTTCAATCCTTCTCAGATGCGGAAGGCAGTGATTTTGTCTGTGTTCCTGTGTTTATGTGTTTGACGGTGGCGCACTGAACCGGTGGAAGAGGCAAAAAAATCGTTCGTTCGCAGCGCCCTCTGATTGGATCTTTCGCCCCCCCTATTTCGATGGTGTTTTTTTTTTCTCAGATACTACTTTAAATATTGCAGCATTAGTCAAACTCCTTCTTTTTTAACAGTCAACGTCTCCATTTAACAGAAAGTGTGACTTTTGCTCCTAAAATGTAATCACATGTGTATTTTTGCTCTCAAAAAAAGCATATGGTGCTGGGTGCTCCTGAGGGTAAAGCACATGTATATTTTTGCTCCTTTACCCTTTTTTTAATATAAGTTTATAATTGAATGATAATAATTCAAAAATAAGAACCATAGTTTGATACTAAATATATGACATAATTTATAGTATAAATTACATTATAAACTATGTCCTATATTTATGAACTTGACTTGATTTACGTTTACTTGAGGAGAGGGCAAATCAGTCTTTTTAAAGAAAACGGATAGGATAGACCCTTTCGGGGGTCCAAAGAAGATCGAGTTCAAGAGGACGAGACACGAAGCTCTCGTCTCTGTTCTTGGAGACTGAGAGTCTCTAAGCTCAAAAATGGCTGCCGCTTCTCTTTCCTTATGCACTTCATTAGTGTCCAATCTCACCATCTCTCACAAACAACAAGCGTCTTCATTCCCCTCTACTTCTTCTTCCTCTTCCACACGCTCTCTCTTCTCTCGCCTTCCCTCTCCCAAACTCTCTTCTCATTCATTTTTCTCCTCACGCCTTCCCTTTCCATCCCTCCCCAAATCATCGGAATCTGAGACCGCACAGGCTGAGCCTGAATCTCCGGTGGCTCAGGTTGAACCTCAAGCACCGGAGCTTGGAGCCGTCGAAGCTGTCTCAGCCTCCCCGCAAGAGCAGGCTCCGAAGCGGGAAGAAATTTTTGCTGTTGTCATGGTGGGTTAAAATTGTCATAATGAATATTTTGTTAAATGTGGTTTGAAATTGTTGATGAATGATGGCAAACTCTGTAATTTTGTTGGTGTTAAGTTTCGCCCAATATCGTTTTTCTATTGATTAAACTATCTATTTGGTAGCTAGATTGTTCGGCCCATTTGGTTTTATTCCTGGAAATAAAGTGTATTTAGTCCTTGTGCGAAGTGGTAAGAATGGCAGAAGGAAGGTGCAACGAATTTATTATTTTTAGGATTAAAAGTTAAAACATGAATATGTCCTTTTTTTTTTAATCTTTTAGGTTTGTACGAACTTATGAGTTGTGACCTTTTCAACTATTTCGACCGTTCTTTATGGTATTTTGGATACAGCTTTCAGCTTGCATAACTGATAACTGATATCTTGTGTTCTCTTGCTTTCAACTAATAATCTTTTTGCTTTGTTCAGATTGGCTCACGTCAATACATCGTTTTTCCCGGGCGTTTCATTTATACTCAGAGGCTCAAAGGTGCTAATGTCAATGATAAGGTACTGGCCTTGTTTGCTCCTATCTAATTGCTGCCAAATGACTCCTAGTAATCCGTCATTTACTCTTTTTTTCCCTTGAACTATTACTCTCCGTCGTTCATTCATTGAAACCAAAGTCTTCTGTTCCCTATTTTGGTTGTGATCATTGCCAACTCTCTACTAGGGATTTCGCTTGGGAGTTGACATTTATGAAATTATTAAAGCTGAAGCTATTATTCTGTTATTATAATGAGGGTGGCCGGGTGGAAATTATTAACAGAATAGCAGCAAGTTAGCATAGATCATCATGTATACATACATAAATTACTACAATATATGTTATTCTTGCTATTATCTCTATAACCATCGTGGATGCTTCCTAAGAATCTGGAACTTTTCCAGCCGCCTTATGTTGTTTTATAAACCAGGTATTATGGTTCATGAAAGGATAAGTCCCCCAATGCAAAGTAACAGTGCTCCAGAAAATTGTTCAGAAATTGATTATTATAAAGGACTGCCTAAGACTATATGCTTCGTGTTTCTTAATATAAGTTAGACCTTATGGCCAGGCTAGTAGCTTAAGATGTGTCAGTTTTTCTAAGGGACCTGAAGCTAAAAAAATTCACGAGTTAATTAGACCTAAAATCTTGCAAACAAACTTATGTATGTATTGTCAGTCTGCCGCCTCTGTTAGAGCAAGGGTACTATATGGATGGATGCCTTTGTTCTTCAAGCTGTTTTCTGTACTGTTAATTGGAATTAAGCTCTTTTACAGATCACCCTGAATAAGGTGTTACTGGTTAGCTCAAGGACAACTACTTATATTGGTAAACCAGTGGTAACAAATGCTGTTGTTCACGCCACTGTTGAAGAGCAGGTACATCTCTTTCACTTCTACTCGTGCAAATGGTAAAAATATTTCTCTACCCTTTCACTTATATAATCTGAATGCAGGGTTTAGATTCCAAAGTGATTGTCTTCAAGTATAAAAGGAAGAAGAACTACAGGAGGAATATTGGCCACCGACAGGTTTTGCAGTTTTTTCTTTACCTTCTTTCAATTAAGCTATTAATGAAAAAAAAAAATTGCAATTACATTGGGCCACTTCAAGTGGCTTCACAGTGATTTCAGAGTTTGGCACATGTGTGAATTTCTCCCACGTCAAAGATTCTGAGAGACTTGTGGAGTTTGCAAATGTGCATGACTGTTAGGGATGGAGATTGTGTTTTTAGCCGAAACTAGTCCATAGCTATAAGCTGTGATGATGCATACTTGCAAACTATTTTTAGATGTATACATCATGCATCTACCATCTCCAATCTTCAGTATTGATTTTTCTCTCTCTTGCTTTATTATTATTAAGTTACTCTTCATAAACTCAACCAAGTATGCAAATTTATACACCATATGATGCTGCTGCGGTAGTGCTTCTGTTCTTATCTATATATTGTTTGCTAATTTTGATTTCTATTGATTATACAATAAACGGGAACTGACAATGTCTCTGGCATTTTCGCTGCATATTAGAACTTTTCTATACATAAAAATGACAGAACATAGTTCTATGTATTTTCTCTTTGGGTTAGAATCTGGTGATATGGGTTCGAATCCTAGGAAACACACTTGTTAGGAGGGCTTTAATCTTAACGCTCTCGGTATAACAGAGATTAAGCTCAAATCCAAAGTGACTTGGTTCACACCAAAAAAAGAATCTGCTGATATGGACTGGCTGAGTGTTCCAAATTGCTCTTTAAGGAAATCCTCACCTCTATGTGTTTTGAACATGTTACGTGGCAGTAGAAGAATAAGCCACGGCGTAGTAATAAGGTCTGTAACTACTTACTGTTAGAGAGTTGTACCAGAACTAGTAAGCTGTAGAGCATTATACATAGGCAATAGCTACACCTGTAATCACTAAAGAAGTGTTGAATAAGAAATTACTTTTAGTTCTTCTCTCTTCCAATATTTCTCATTGGTCTGTACCAGAACATCACTATTTTACTAGTCTTCTGGAATTCTGGGTTATAGTTATCTTTTTAAAGAAAAGTTCATGCTGATGATAATCAGTTCCCATCTTGATATGAAAAATTCCTACTGTATCCCAATTCACGACCTAATAAGGGTGTTAATTTAATTTTAGTCTACATCCGGGAATAATTTTGAATATTTTTTTGTTCTTATAAATTAAATGCTGAATTTAATTCATCTTATGTTGTTTGACTTGGGTTTCCATCGTTTTGTTACAGCCAAATACACGCATAAGGATAAATAGCATCACGGGCTATGAGGACTACCCAGCAGTTACCATGGATTCTCTGAACTTAGAATAGTATTCAAATATCTGCTTTGCCGATGTTTGTATCTTCCTCAGTGTTATGTTTAAATTTTCTTTAATTAATGATGTGGTTGCTTAGAGTTTGTATCTTCTTCAGGGTTTAAATTCCAAATTGATAATAAAGTGATTTCCTTTTTGCTTTGATCTAATTATTCCAGCTATTTGTTGTCCCTCAATTTTCCGTTGATTCATTTGACTATGTTAGTGTTCATTCGAGTATGTACATGTAGCTATTCGTTATCTCTCAATTTTCCGTTAATTCGTTTGATCTTTAGTTAGTGTTCATCCGTTAATTTGTTTGCTTCAACCTGGACTTGAAGAATTATTCTAATATGTACATTTTCCATTCAATTAGGTCAAATCTGAATAAAAATGAAGATATTTTAGTATATCTAATCGAAATGATACCTCTTGAGTTCATAAGAGTTAGACAACTGAGAGACTTTCAATAAAGGACAACTAAAGGGACATAATTACAAATCAGGCTTAAAATACTTCAAAATTTCACTGCAAAATTAAGAGAGTTAACATTATATTTTTATGGGTTAAGGTGCGATTTGGCTAATAAACTATTGGTTTAGGAGCGTCCAACACAATTAACTATTAAGTGGACCAAAAATACCAACAAACTTTTAAAAAGGTGCAATCATCACAACGCCGTTAGAAAAATTTAATGTCCGTTATCTAAGGTGCAGATTGGCCAATGAACTTTTACCCCAACACAAAAATACCAACAAACTTTTAAAAAGGTGTAGTCAACACAAAAAAAGTTTTACTCAGGAGCGCCCAGCACAACGCCGTTAGACAAAAAGTTAACGTCCGTTATCTAAGGTGCAAATTGGCCAACGAACTTTTACCCTAGGAGCACCCAGCACAAAAAAGTTTTACTTAGGAGCGCCCATCACAAAATTCTAAATTTTACTAAATTAAATAATTTTTTTCTCAATTGTCATTATTCAAAACTACTTGTATAGATATCTATGAATAAAAATTACTCATTCTTCAATTTTGTCAAAATTATAATTTTCTAAAATAAACAAATTTTTTAATTAAAAATATAATTATATGATTTAAATAAAACTCAAGGTGTTTTATAGTTTATTATATATGTTAAACAAAAAAATGATTTATTTTTATTTTAGAAGAAATTTATGTGAGTTAAAAAATTCATTTAATGTTAATAAAATTTAAAAAATCTAAAAAATCTATTATATCTTGAAAGAAATGAAATGAGTTTAAATTTTATTTTTATAAAAAGAGCTTAATGGATAAATCCGGCAACTTGATGATATATTTGTTGATTAAATGATCTATTGATTATATGAATATGGGACTTGTTGGAAAAAAAAAAAAAAAAAGATAACTTAAGAGGCTTGATGAAGGACAATTTAATAATAGGTTAAAGAGCAATTTGGCCTACGAAAATTTTATTAACATTAAATGAATTTTTAACTCACATAAATTTCTTCAAAAATAAAAATAAATCATATATTTTTTTTGTTTAACATATATAATAAACTATAAAACACCTTGAGTTTTATTTAAATCATATAATTATATTTTTAATTAAAAAATTTGTTTATTTTAGAAAATTATAATTTTGACAAAATTGAAGAATGAGTAATTTTTGTCCATAGATATCTATACAAGTAGTTTTGAATAATGACAATTGAGAAAAAAATTATTTAATTTAGTAAAATTTAGAATTTTGTGCTGGGCGCTCCTAAGTAAAAAAAATTTTGTGCTGGGTGCTCCTAGGGTAAAAGTTCGTTGGCCAATTTGCGCCTTAGATAACGGACATTAACTTTTTGTCTAACGGCGTTGTGCTGGGCGCTCCTGAGTAAAAAAAATTTTGTGTTGACTACACCTTTTTAAAAGTTTGTTCGTATTTTTGGTTCACTTAATAATTAATTGTGTTGGACGCTCCTGATCCAATAGTTTATTGGTCAAATCGCACCTTAACCCTATTTTTATTTTGGGCAAATTTTTACGATCAATTGCCAAAATGCTCTTCACTAACTTTATTTTGTTTTCCTTAAAAAAAATCATCATCCACCATTAGAGCCGGGAAATCGGGCCGAGCCTGTCGGGCCGGCCCATTTAAGTTGTTCTTCAAGGGTCAAGTTTGAAAATTAGAGGAGCTGAATGAAATTAGCCCTGCAAGTCCGGCCCTATAGGGCCTCGGGCTTAAAAAGGCAGGCCCATTAGGTCTTTTTTTTTTAAAAACAACCTAAGCTGCTTAGACTTGAGAGTTGAGAACCTTAGAAATTTCAATCTCGATCTCTCTTTCCTTTTTTTCTTCAAAAATCTCACTCACACTCACACACTCACTTACAAACTTAAAGCATGATCAAATGTCTGTGAAATTGATGATAGTGGCGAAGAAGATGACAATGATAGTCATCATATTAATTTTTTTTAGTGGTATGCTTCTTATGTTTTATGTGAGTTATTTGTAAACAATAGTTTGCTTTTGATTACGAATTAGTGAATGCGTTTATTTGTTGGATGATTCGTGTTGTTTTGATATTAATGTCGACAACATTTATTTGATAAATTTAGAATTTTAATTGTTGTAATTTGCTAATTATATTTCTTTGAAAAAAATCAAAGAAAAATAATTAAAATTTGGAATAGTAACTTTCGGGTCTTGTAAGACTGGCCTTGGTGCTCTCGGGCTAGACTTTGAAAAATATATGTTTTTCTTACTTTAAGCCCTGTAGGGTCGGCCCAAGCCCTTCAAGGGCCAGCCCTGATTCTCAACTCTATCCACCATCACTATTATTAAACTTGTAAAATCTTATCAACGAGGGTTGGCACAAGTGGTAAGCAGCCTGTGTCACTTAAACAATGTCTTGAGTTCGAGCCTTGTGAATGCAGAAAAGCCCTGTTGAGAGATTCTCCCACCAAAACCAGGTGTGCGACACAAGTCGGATTTGGATTGGCAACAAAAAAAAAAGTTGTAAAATCTTGATTGAACATACATGAACAGCATGTTGTTGCTTTTATTATTTTAATAAATTTATTAAGATTTTTATTATCATTTTTCAATTATATTTTACTTGTCAATTTGTTATTAAAAATCAATAGGGACATGGTTTGAAACTTGAAGAACAAAAATTAGAATGAAAACAAATTTAATAGGTTAAGCCTGTTTGGATTGACGAAAATTGAGTGAAGAAAATGAAAAATCAAAATTTTCTAGGAGTGGCAGTCATTTGGCGGGATAATTCGGTAGGAAATCATTTTGCGACAGGAAATCAATAAGCTTTACATGAATGAATCTGGGGCTGAGGAGTATTCAGCGTATAAGAAAGTAAATGTTTAATTTAATATTATAATAGTGAAATGACAAGCTGAGTATAATAATAATTTGGAAAAAAAAAAATACTACTTAACCTTCAAAATCTATATGACAAAAATAATAATGAGATTAACAAAAACAGTAAAGCAATTGACAACTTATTTTATTTAAAAATCACATATGATATTTTCTTAGAATTTTTCATAACAATTAAATTTCTAGTGGCAAAAAAATAACAATTGTGACTATAGAATAGAGCTGGGAAATCGGGCCAAGCCCATTGGGCCAGCCCGTTTAGGCCCTGGCCCGTCAAGGGCCGGACTTGAAAAATAGACGAGATATTTGAAATTGGCCCTTTAGGGCCAGCCCTGGAGGGCCTCGGGTTTAAACGGGCCTACTGAGGGCCTCGGGCCACTGCTGAGACCCTTTTCACTGTAGCTTTTTCTTTTTTTCCCTTTTTAATTTATTAATTTATATATATATATATATATATATATATATATATATATATATTGTCTTTGTTATAGAATTATTTATCCATTTAACTACAAATACATAATAACTATACTTTAATTTTATGATTTGGTTTATTATTTGTTGCAAATAAAATTACTCTTATGTTTAACATATTAAATTATTTGTTACAATAATAGTCATCGTACTAATGTCGCTTAGTGGTATGTTTCTTATGTTTTATATGAGTTATTTGTGAACATAGTTTGCTTTTGATTATGAATTAGTGATTGTGCTTATTTGCTGGATGATTTGTGATGTAATTTACTAATTATATTTCTTTAAAAACATAGGAAAATTAATTAAAATTTGGAATAGTAATTTCCGGACCCTGGAGGGCCGGCCCTGGCCCTAGTGCTCTCGGGCCGGGCTTTGAAAAACAGATGTTTTTCTTACCTCGGGCCCTGGAGGGCCGGCCCTGTTAGGCCCTGGCCCTTCACGGGCCAGCCCTGGAGGGCCGGGCCGGCCCTGATTCCCAGCTCTACTATAGAATGGGTTACGGATTTGAATAAGAATTTACAAGGAGCAATCAATGACGTGGCAAGACCAACATCCTTCATTAACTGGTGAATCCACACAATTTCCTATATTGACTGAGTCATGGCTCTATACTCAGCTTTTGCATTAGACTGAAAAATCATATCTTGCTTCTTACTCCTCTAAGATACTAAATTTTCACCCACAAACACGCAACCTATGGTGGATCTTCTAGTAGCCTATGACCTCGCATGATTTGCATCACTAAAGCATTTAATAATTGATGCTAGTAGCCTATGGTGTGACCATGATTCGTATAGAGTATACCACGACCAGGTGAGCCCTTCAAGTAATGTAAGACATGCTCCAAAGCTTCTCACTGAGCAACAATTGATGCTGTCATGAATTGGTTAAGCACAATAACTGGAAAAGTCGCATCAAGGTGAGTCACCATGAGATAGTTCAATTTCCCAATTTGTCTACAATATATCTCAGGATACGCAAATGGTTTGATATTCTCAGGATCAACCCTTTTTCTCACATCCTCAGGTAGCTCGTCAAACAGTTCGCTGTCATCATCCTCAGGTAGCTTGTCAAATAGCTAAAGCATCGACCTTCTAATAATAAAAATGATGAGAAAGAACTATTATGTTAAGATCATTTGAATACAATAATACATGATAAATGACAATGATTTCGCCTGGGTGAATATAATATATTTTTTACGGCATGATTCATTCTGGTGAATTATACTCTTCTTTTTTTGCTAAGTATATGTATCTTTCTATTGGAGACAATCTTATCTGAGGCACTGTCAGGTACTAAATGAGGGTACTTCTCCCAGTGAGGATTCGAACCTTAGTTCGTTACGTTACAAGGGACTAACCCCTTCTACTAGACCCAACCCCGTTGGTAATTATACTTGTTTTTATAGATAGGGCTGAACTTGGGATGACTTGGCCCACAACTAGATTAGGTTGGGCTTAAGTCATAGAATTGTAAAGTTTAAATTGAAATTTAGGCTAAATATGTTATAAAAAAAAAACCAGGCAAAATAAATCTAGGAGGCAACCTTAAATTTGCACTCCTTTTGTCCTTAATATAAGACATATCTAAAGAGTTGATTTTGATCTTAAATATAAGATATAATTTTCATATTTATTAATATTTTTCTAATTTATCCATATTGATAATCTCTCAACAATAACTATGAAGGAGAGGGAATGAAAGAATTAAGAAAGATAATTATAATATTTTAGAAAATGTATATCATTTTTAACTAATTTAATTATCTTCACTAATTTATTCAAATTAGGTAAGGGATGAACTTGGATTTGTTATGCCCAATTAAATAGATACTCTCTTGATAGAAAAAAAAAAATTCTTTGAAAAATTTCATGGAAAATATACAAAAAATATTTATATACATTTAAAATTCATTTTAAATCTACAACCTAGCATTTCATGATAGTAAAAAATCATTTTGAATCTATAAAAAATTCATTTTTACAAAAAGAAATAAATAAACTAGCATTAAACACATAAAAGGTGATTATGTAGACTTTGCAAATGTGTACATAAATTTGTCCTCAAAAAAATGTGTACATAAAAAACAAATATCATTGCAATAGACTAGATTTCATCCCATCAAAGACTAAAATAGTGTCTTTATGGAGTATATAGGAGCTTCTCATAAACCCCTCAACAATCTTGAACATTCCTAGATTGTATATACACTTACTGATCAATCTAGAACATGTAACTACATCAACAAAGAATATACTTTGTACATCAACAAAGGAGTATCTAAAATTGCATCAAAAGTAGTTCATTCATCTTTGACTTAATTGAAAGACCTTTTATTCCACATTTGGAGGGATCATTATTCTTGACCGTGTGTCATCAAAATGCAAAATGAATTATCCATCACAACTCCCAAAATTATTCAAGATAACCGCAGGATCTCTACATGCACAAAAACATCCCAACTTGCTACTCTCCATCTATCCAAGCTACTCAAAGAGAGGCCTGCAATACAAAGAGAGTCACAACTTGAATGAAACAACGTACTACTCCATGAGAATAATACGTCCAGATTCTTTCCAGAAATCTACGCAATAACTAAACAATCAAAGGGAAAAGCAATGGATAAAAAGAAAAGTCAATTTCCTTTATGAGATACCCATCAAATTATATTTCAGACAGTTCCTATGCAGTTAACAGTTCAAGCTGTCACACTTCATGAGAGTTATCAAGCATCTGTCACAATAAAATTCTCGTCTAATGTCTGAAACTTCCACCAAGTGCTTATCTGTCACAAAGCATAATTCAATCACCTCAATTGTTGAACCAATAATCTGGATAAGGCATATTAAATACACTGGTCCTTTCAGCTTCAAATGATTTCCAGTGGAGAAGACATTTGTAAATGGTAATAGCAGATACAGGCTTTCCATTACTGAATCCAATGTTCTTAGTAACACAGTTTATTAAAGCATCACCATTCTCCTACAGCAAAACACAAGTCATAATTTGCCAATCATTACTTTGCATGAAGATGAATATCCGGAATTTTAAAAAAAAACAAATTATTCCAAGTTTTAAGCACACGTTCAATGTATGATATGCTCATTTTGATATCAGATTCCGTTTCAATATATAGCACAGAAATCTGTCCACAACAAACTCACCTTGAGTTTCTGATTTTCAGCAGTAAGCTTCTCCAACAGTGCATGGTCAATAACTGGAACTTCTTGTATAACTGGCACAATTTCGACTTCAATTTCTGCATCTTCACGCTCTTTTATTGCTTTAGTTTCTTTAAACTGAAGTTGCATCTCACGCAAAGAACACTAAAGTCTTTCCAGTTATGCATTACTTACCTTAGAATCAGAATCAACTTTAATATCAGCAGTAATGTTTTTGTGCTTCAATTGGGAATTAACATCAGCAAAGAACAGATCACAGGAAAATGGGGAAATATCCTTCAGAAATACAAATGAAAAAACAAAGAAGGAAAGCGTCAAATAACATAAAGAAAGATAAAAAAGAATAAAGAATAACTGAATAAGGATGCATTACTTGCCTTAGAATCAGAATCAACTTTAATATCAACAGTAATGTTTTTGAGCTTCAATTGGGTATTAATATCAGCAAAGAACAGATCACGTTTCTTGATTCCTGATGAAGTTATAGCCTTCCATAAGTTACTAAAGAAAGGTAGAAATGACACTAAAACTTAGGATGTAAATATCATCTTAAAACTTGGGAGTACAAATTATTTTGTCAATTGTAAGCATTAAACTACAAATTATTCTTACCTCAAATACTCTCTCACTTCTTCCACTAAATTTGGATCACACTTGATTTGATTGGGTAGCGAGCCTCTTTTTTCCATGACTTCTCTTCTTACATGTGGAAGATCATATTTATTAGAACCCCTCTTCTTCAAGATCTCTACCATGCAACATTGAAGTGTCAAGAATATTTTGTTAGACTTAACAGATGAAAATGATTCAAAGGATTTAACCACTGCTGCAATTAAATCATCAGAAAAAACCAAGATCAAGGATATTCAAGTCTGGAGAATTCGGGGGTTGATTCATCAAGCGGATATCAAACCCATCTTTTGTGGCAACTCGACAAAATTCACTGTCATTTGGATGGACGTGACATCTCGCATTGTCTTGCTGAATATATATTGGTTCTCCTATTGAATTTCTTGGTCACTTTTCTTTTATAGCAAGAACAACATGTTCAATAAGGAACTGTCTACTAACGCCTTTGGTCACTGAAACTATAGGCTTCATCACAAGTGTGCCTGCAAGTTTATTGACACTTTTCCTCTTTGCCGGCTCTTGTGTAACTAAAGGATAGACTCCAATTTTCCCAGAGAATGTTTCATTACCATCTGAATCAAACCTAGGACAAGCAACATCAACCAAGAACATCACCTTTCCAATAAAATTCTTGTTCTTCGTAGTACGTAGTGGCTCTTCCTCTCCTGGTAACAGATAATAGTTTGCATTATTTTTGGTCATATAAAACCACTTCTCGTCTAAATGAACTATGTTGTGCATACTTTTATAAGTTAGATCTCCTATGATTGAACCATTTTCAATCATGGTCAAGCAAAACTGCAATCGAGCAACCATATTCTCTTCCTTCAAAAATGGCTTAATGGGATTACTGTGACGCTCGATAGCTCCCTCCTTTTTAAGCCTAACAAGTGAGGTTTTATTTATGTTCAATGTAGAGGATAAATCTCTCAATTTGGTCCTCTTAGACAAAGGAACTTGAAGAAACTGATCAAGGTCAAGTTTAACCTTCTTGCGACCACATTTTTTTGTTTTTTTATGACAAGCTCCATCCCCAACCTTTGTTTTTTGCCAAATGCGACGAATGGAACTATTGGATACTGAATACATCGATGCAACCTTTCTTGCAGCCCCTTTACGTAGTCTCCCACCTTGACTATTTGACAATAAGAGATAGGAGATGGCTTTACGGTCTTCATTACTCAAAAACTTACGGTGATTACCTGAATCTAAAAATGTAACAATGACAAGCCATGATCTAGATGAATAGTTCATAAAGGTGTATGTAGCTGATTATGTGAAGACACAAAAGGTGTTTAAACAAAGCAGAACCCAAAACCTAGTTTATAGATTGCAAGCATAGTGCATTGTTGTAGAGATTCAGGATAATAGGAGACAGAACAGAATTGAGAGGGATTGGGAAGAGAACAGTATTACTAATAGTACTACTTCTATATTAGCTAATGACCTAACTACCCCTTGGCCTCATAGACTTAATATTGTGTCACATCACTGGCCTCATAAAATTAATAAATCAGAAATAGAAATTATTTGACAGCAGAAAAAGAAGGGGAAAAGGGCCTTTATTTCAACATGTTCATGTGCATTTTTATTGAATGACGATGAGGTACAAGCTCAAGACTGATTAAGATGGTTAAGATTGATAATTAGAGATGATTTCCTCTAAGAAGTATATACTGTAACAAAAAGCTTAACCGAGTTACCATGGATTTTATGTGGATTGATTTTTTTTTTTTTTTGATATATGGGGATTGAATTGTTTCTTCTAGTGAGTTAAAAGATATATACCTTCTACATATAGATGTGCATATTCATTAGCTACACATTCTCGAAGTCTTGATGATTTTTGTACCTTTCAACATCAACTATCTTGGTGTACAGAGACTGGGGATGCTGAAATTGTTTGTTCTCTTTTGATTGACCTTGGTTTCTTTTATATTTCTTTTGATTAAAGAGAAAAGGAATCTATGCGTGTAGATAATAATATTTGATGAATGATACATAAGTCTAACCACAACAAGACATTTCTACATAATCTAATATGCATAAAAATACACTTTTTAGTGAAACATGAGACAAATTAAAGAGCTTCTTGTTTTTTTAATCGTGGAGATCTAACATCCTCGGGGCTTCCTACTCACTCTGCACGATCTGCACCCTCCCTCTCATGTTTACATCTAAAATTGAAATTTCCTGACACTGGCTTGGTAGTATGTTCAGGTCAAAGAGAAAACCACTTGCAACTGATAAGGAAACAAAATTATTAACCAAGCCATTAAATCTATAGGAAGCCAGAAAATTCATAAATAATCAATCGAGCTGCTCACCTGCACCGTTTTCTTCACTATTAAAATCCATCGGTAGCAGCCAATTTAGGGATCTATAGCAAGCAAAATCTGAAATCGACAGAAATATGAAGTCCAGAGAAACAATATTGAAGAATTGTGGCAAGCAAATCTGAAATCGGAACTCAAAATAAGAAACATACCTATAGATTCGACGATGCCAGACTGCGAGCTCGGAGAAATCGAAGTTGACGGATTGTTAAGCTCAGAGAAATCACGAGAGTATTCAACGATGTTGGATTGCGAGCTCGAAGAAATCAAAGATGGAGTGTTAGTCAAAGAAATCGAAGATGGAGTGTGAGGCAGAAATCGCAATCGCAAGAGCAGGACTCCACTATGCACGGCTACAATTCAATTAATTTTGCTTTATGTAATTTTTAATTTTCAGAGGGATATTTTTAGAAAATACACATAATTAACTAATTTAACTTCCTTCCTTAATCTCTTCAAATTCTGGTAATTTTCTCTTATAATTAGGACCGGAGGGAGTATTTAGGAAGTTGATTTTAGTCTTAAATATAAGACATAATTTTCATAATTGTTAATATTTTCCTAATTTACCTATATTGATAATCCCTCAACATTAATCATGAAGGATGGGGAATGAGAGAATTAAGAAATATGATTATAATGTTTTAGAAAATACATGTCATTTTAACTAATTTAATTATCTTCACTAATCTATTCAAATTAAATAAATATGTTTTATAATAAGAATGGGAGGAAGGGTATTAAGTATTGAATTGGTCCAATGAGAAAGGAGAGACCATAAGAAGATCAAACTTAAATATATATTTTCAGCATTTAATTATAGATTACCATTTAAATTTGTATAGTGAACAATTTCTGTTAAATGAAACTAATAGTGTCAATATTGATTAAAGATATACTTTTTAAACTGAAGAGATAAATTAAAACTATATTAAAATTTAGAGGACCAAAGGTATATTTTAGCAAAAAATACTTAAAATAATTATCTTTCTATTTTGCATCAATAAATCATATTTTATTTAAAAAATATCGTGGGTTTAAACAAACCAGCCTTTTTAAGTTTGGTTTCCCCATACACCTGGCAAAACACAAGCCCGGTCCTTAACGTAAGCAAGCTTAATGGGCCGGTACTAGTGGATTGGCCCATTTTAAGGGCCCAAGCATAGACTCATGCCGGAAAAAGGCCTCGATAAATATTAAACAGAGGCTTGAGAAGATGAGTCTACATTGCCAAAAGCCGTCTTCAAATCTCAAATCGCAAAATCTCTATTGGTGCGTCCCTGTTGAGTTCGAGACCGACCATCGTCGTTCCCTTCCATCTCTTTCTCTCTCTAAATTCGTCTCTTTTCGCCGGCGGGAAAAGATGTCGGGGAAGGGCGCGAAGGGTTTGATCACCGGCAAGACCCCTGCCGCCAACAAAGACAAGGACAAGAAGAAGCCTACTTCCCGCTCTTCTCGTGCTGGTCTTCAGGTCTTCCTCTAGATTTCTGTCTTTTTCTTATTCCTTTCTGGATCTTCACATCCTTAGGTTAATCTCCTTCACTCAATGTTACTCTATACGATTCTCGTTTGTAGGAGGAGGAAAGCAATATAAATGTTTTTGTTCTGAAACTTGGTGGTTTTGCTTCTTTGTTCACATAACTGTGACATTAGCATTAAACTTGTTCATGAGTTTTGATTATTTAATTGCTTTATTGTGTGTAGCTATAACCTTTTGTATTTGATTATTGGTTAGTAGCCGTTGCAAGGCACGAATGTTGAAATTGGGTTCCCAGTCGTGCTTTTACTTGTGCTGTTGTACATCTTTGAACTGGGTGGCAGTTTAAACTCTTAAATTGAATCTTGATTTTCCTTAAATATTTGTAGTTTGCCTGCTACATTAATGGGAGAGTTAATCATCCAATTAAAGATGGACATGTCGCTTGATGTTGGAATGGAGAATGGTTGGGTAGGGATACAATGAAGTTGGTAGACCAATCAATGTCTTGTGATGTCTAATATGTAGACAAATCGGTCTGAAAGAATTAGTGGACCCCCTGATTGGGTATTTTTGGGGGTTTGGGAGAAAGGGAGGTAGGCTAGGGGTTAGCTTGAACTGCATTGCAGCACCATTGATTTTGAAATTAGTGCTTCCTTGCTCACTGCTGGAGGGGAGGCTAGTTATTCTGAAAACTATTTTTAATTTTATACGACATATTTACTCTCTTTGACAGTAGTTTTGGGGGTTGGGGAGAAAGAGGGGCTAGCTTGAACTGCATTGCAGCACCATTGATTTTGAAATTAGTGCTTCCTTGCTCACTGATGGAGGGGAGGTTTTTGACCTTTTTGAGTGCGATCCTAAGAAATAAAGACAAAGATTCATAGTCATTAAAAAAGGACAAAGGCAAAGTCACCGTGTGTGATAAACAAAATTGAAGGTTCTTATGTTCTATTTACTGTTTGGTAGTGTTTTGTCTGATACAACTGTCCCACACATGTTGGTCTATGGCAAGACTTTTTTTGTCTCACAAGTGTCTTTGGTTTTTAGGTATATTTGCAATATTGCAGTAGTTAGCTTCATTTTGGTTGGGGGAGGGGGTTAGTGGGGAGAGAGTTTCTATTGCAATGTGATCTTTCTTTGGGTCTCTCTGCTAAACCATCAGACATGGACTATAGAAAAGAAAATAATTGGCAGACTGCTTACTAAAATGAAACAGATAGTGCTGGTGGTTTTGTTGATTGCAACAATTGACATACAGGCTTCTTCTTCTTGTCTTATTTTTGTTTCTTTTATGTGCAAAATTTTCAGTTTCCAGTTGGACGTATCCATAGGCTATTGAAGTCAAGGACAACAGCTAATGGTAGAGTAGGAGCCACAGCTGCTGTGTACTCTGCTGCTATCTTGGAGTATTTAACAGCTGAAGTTTTGGAGCTGGCTGGGAATGCTAGCAAGGATCTTAAGGTTAAGCGTATTACTCCCAGACATCTACAACTCGCCATCCGGGGGGATGAAGAACTCGATACATTGATAAAAGGAACAATTGCTGGAGGAGGTGTTATTCCTCATATTCATAAATCTCTTATCAACAAGTCTTCCAAGGAGTAAATTACAAAGAGCTATCTAATTGATTAAACATTCTCTCTCTGCTAACTGTGCCTTTGTTGATGTTCCTCTTAAAATAGTGGGGCAAAGAAACCTACAGTTGTCATTTATCATGGATAAACTTGAGTATGCTGTGGATATTTGAGTTTGATTTTCATTTCTATCTTGGGATAGCCGTTTGGTACATTGGATAAATTCAATATTATTAGCATTTCTTTTCCATTCATACCAATGGAATCATGCCTCTTGCTTGTTGATAAAGTTCTCATTGGTGGGATATGTTTGAGGCAATGCTTTTGCACCCAATTTTTTCATTGGGTTCGACTTGAAACTTTTCTCCTTTTTCTATATGCAACTGCCAAGTGTCACTTGTCGTTCCCTTTTGGATCAATAACACAGGTTTCAACTACCTGGTTGTTTTTGTGGTTGTTGGTTGGTTGTCTTAAAGCAACATGATTGTGATAAATGAAATTGATCATGGTATTATTATTGTGGTTATGATATATGACTGTGATGATCGATGTGATGGGATGATGAATTTATCTTGTTTGTTGATCAGCTTGGAAAGAAAATTGGACTTTCTCAGATACACTTTCACACTTTTAAGCAGATTGTGTTTTCCTTTTTTCAACTCCAACATGGTTTGTGTGTAATAAGAAATTAAGAATTGAAGATACTGGAATATTCAGTTTTAAATCCCTTATAAATTGTATTCGGAATGAAGGACCATAGCTCCTAAAACATATGAAATGACCCATATGCCCTTTAATCTCATCCCGACAGTGAAGGAAGGGGAATTAATAAAACATTAACAGTACTCTAGAATTGTGGGAGAGATTTAAGGAATGATCACTCAGTTTCTGCCTCATGCATCAGTCCTAGACCTTCCACATGACTCTGCTTAATGTTTTCCCTCACACGTGTAGAATACAACATTTCATTTGCAAAAGAGCTTTTATGTTATTAGACAATAAAACTATTTGATATGGTGATATGTTAAAGCTCGGGTGTTGTTAAATTTAACGTTGATTAATCAAAAGAAATAGGGTTAGTCCCTTATAACATGACGAACCAATATTTGAACTCATGTTAGGAGAGGTAGGTTTCCACATCTAATACCCGATAGTGCTTTGAGTAGGATTCTCTCTTATCCTCTTTTTTGATGATGGTAGATTCGTAAAGCCTAGGAAACGGAAGGAGAATGAATTGAAAAGGGAATTTCTTCCTCTTACAATTACCAAGATTAAAACTTCCATTTTTCGCAATGGGAGATGAACCAGAAGCAAGCAGAAGGCAAAGAGACCATGAGCATACGATATTGACGGGGGTATAAGTTATTTTGTTTCATGTTTAAGGAATTTTAGGTATTCTTATATTTAGTCCGTCAACGTAATTCTCCCTTTATTTATCTCCTACAATTTAAGTTTGAGAGTGTCCAATGAACCAACCACAAAGAATAGTATTACCTCCTCTCTTAAATATAGAGGATAAATAAGAGGTTCGCTTTAATCTTAAATATAGTGCCTTAATCCATTTGCCTCCTAGATTTAATTTTTTTTATTTATTTTAAGTATCTTTATTGATTATGTATATTAAGGGACTCCGAATAAGGCGTAGTTCCCATATGCATGATTAAAAATGATAGTTTAAAGAAACCAAGATAAATTTAAGACAAACAAATAACTTAACTAGTGTCTTTAATATTCACAAATTAGTTATTTAATCCTAAGGATCGGAGATAGTATTTGAACTTGCGACCCCATAAGCAAAGACTTGTCATTCGTATATACCATATTAATAGTTTAATTTAAATTGTTTATATTCATGAAACTTAATGCATGTGTTTCAAGAGAAAAAGTTAAGACAATTATTTGAAAGAAAAATTGAACAGACATATCGAGACGTAAAGATACAGTTTCTCAACTAAGGCAATGATTAAATACGTGAGTGGAGAAAGGTAAATGATGCCAATGATAATTTGTTTCAAGTTGCACTGCTAGTACCTCTATTTTTTTGGGGGGGAAAAATACAAATAAAGACGTTTAATAATTATAAGAATATGTTAAACATAAATTGTTTAGTGTAATGTTCAGTCATGCAATTGCAAACCATATAGGATTGATTTCCCATATCGAGACAACATGATTTTACAAATTTTCAAGCAAGGAAGCTGCTGTTTAGGATTTCAACCTTGTTCGAAAGCTCCAAGCATTTTATAGTTAAGTTAAACAATTACAGACCAACAAAATGATTCTGAGACAAATCCTCAGTATAATCATATCTCAACCACCAATAACAGCCATAAAAAATAGCCCACCACAACTAGCACCTACCACCACTCACACAAGCAATTCCTACAATCCTATCTCCAAAAGCAGTCATAATGAATTAGAGGAAACCCAAGATAATTCAACAGGCAAAAATAGCCACCATCAAGGGGATTCACGGCATGTCAAGCCTGTAAAGTTCCTCTCTTTGTGGTTTATGTATCGAATTAAACCACATGCTGCACCGAGGAATAGAGTCTATTCATCGTTTAGATGGTTGCCACCCTGGGAACATCAACAGGGAAGTTGTGAATCTCATTCATCCATGGGTTCTTCTCCTTCTCCGGCTTGATGGTTCTGAGTGCCTTCCAAACTGCGCTGTTACACTTAAATCCAGAACCGAATGCGATCTGCCATGATCTGTCTCCCTTCCTTATCCTCCCTTTGGCTTCTGTGTAAGCCAATTCGTACCACAGCGAACTGCTAGATGTGTTGCCAAACCGATAAAGGGTCATCCTCGATGGTTCCATATGCCAAGGAGACAGCTGCAAGTTCTTCTCCAATTCATCTAGCACAGCTCTACCTCCAGCATGGATACAGAAGTGTTCAAAAGCTAGCTTGAAATCTGGAATGTAAGGTTTTACCTTCATCTTGAGAAGCTTCTTCCCAACTAAGGTGCCAAAGAATAGCAGCTGCTCTGACATTGGAAGGACAAGAGGTCCCAGTGTGGTAATGTTGGTTTTTAAAGCATCACCAGCAACAGCCATGAGATCCTTTGACAAAGTGACACCAACCTTGCCTTCAGCATCTTCTTCTTGGGTAACACAGGAAAAGCACTTGTCATCAGAAGCCTTGTTAGTCCGAACAGTATGGACCAACCGGTACTTGGATCTTCTCCTGTCAGAGGATTTGTTTGAAAGCAGAACCGCAGCTCCTCCCATACGGAACAAACAATTTGAGACAAGCTTTGAGCGGTCATTACCGAAATACCAATTTAATGTGATGTTCTCCATGCTAATGACCAATGCATATGAGTTGGGATGGACTTGGAGAAGATCTTTGGCAAGATCAATTGAGATCAGTCCTGCACTACAACCCATCCCACCAAGATTGTAGCTCCTTATATTCCCTCGTAACTTGTAATGGTTGACAACCATCGCAGACAGCGATGGAGTTGGATTAAAAAGGCTGCAATTCACAATCAGAATTCCAATATCCTTAGGCTTTACAGAGGTCTTAGCAAATAGCTCATCAATAGCACCAAACATCACAACCTCTGCTTCTTTTCTGGCCTCTGCCATTGAAGGGTTGGGAGGAATGTTAAGGACAGCCTCTGGAAGGTAAGTGTTTTCACCAAGACCAGATCTCTCCAGGATCTTACGCTGGAATGCAAGATTTTCCTCAGTAAAAGAACCAGTCATCTGGGATTGATCTACAAACATCCTTTTCGTGCATCTTCGTGATTCGTCAGGCTTGTAACAGGAGAAATCGACAAGATAAACTGGTCGAGGGCGGGTCATAAAGTAGAGGGTACACAGAAAAACAAGGAGTGTTGAGCAAATAATAACAGATATTAAATTGTATTGTAGATGCTCCCAAATATCATAGAGGTCTTGGAGGGAGAAAGTAGAGAGCTGTGCTGCAATTAGCACCACGAGAGGGGAAAGAAAGAGGTACATCCCATGGGTGATGAGATAATGATAACCAAGCTTGACATACTTCAATTTAACAGACTTTTTGAAATCAGGAAGTTTCCTAGATGATGGTGGGATCAATGGTGTATCCGGTTTATTCTCCGTCATGTTGCCTGTTCAAAAAGTTAAATTCATCTGGTTAGGTATCATCCTGAAATGAAAGTATCATCACAAGGGAGATTAAGACATCCCCAGGGATTAACAGCTTACAAAAAATCCTTCAAAAATTCAATCCAGTCCGAAATACTTTCTCTACACCAGATTTATAGAACCAGGTTGGGAAATCGATCTGTGGAAGATTGGAAACATGCAAGCGAAAAAGAAGCCAAACATCATCGTCTCAACACATCAGACAACGGCATTCCCAGATCTTCTCAAATCAAATAAGAATGCCTTCACATTCATGCAGAATATAACCAGATTGAATGATGCTGAACATAACAAAAGAAATCACAGCGAGATTTCAACCCCCATTAAAGTTTCAAGAAACCAATCGCAGTAACAAGTATCACTTACATAAGATAATACTTTTCAAAGCATCGGAAGGAAGAATCTAATCACGAAATGAAACAAAACCAAGTTTTTTTAACCAAAAAAACAAAAAAATGGTTACCTTGTAAGCAAATCCGATAACAGATCACAGGAATCTCGCAGAGAGATAGAGATAGGGAGAACAAAGAGGAATCAAAACAGACGGTGAGGTCAAAAAAAATAATGAAATGTGGCAAAAAATGGGAGTGTGTTTAAGGCTATAAGGGCGGCGTAGTCGCGTATTGACCAGATGAGTTCACAACGAAATTGCCGTTGGGGACGCCGCCAGCCTGCACTTGTCTGGAATTTGGATTTTCCGCGTTGGATTCTTCCATAAATGGTGAGGGTTAAAAATATACTTAATATTAAAAGTATATTAATTTAATTTAATTAGATTAAGAAAATTAATTAAATTAGTTAATAATAATTTATATTTTTTAAAATACTCTAATCATCTTCTTTAATTTTCTCATCCCCTTCTACTCCATGGTTATTAATAACAGAATATTAATAAGAATAAATTAAGAAATATAAAATTTAAATTTCTGAAAATAAATTTTATATTAAATATTTTATAGTCGTTAAGGAATGGGAGGAGGAGGAGTATTATAATAATAAAAATAATACAGTAAAATAATGAGATCGTGCTGCTTGATGGGTCCCTCCACTTTCGTTCTAAAATTTGTATTCTAGAAGGTCCAGAAGCGCGACTGTTCATATATTTGGCTGGAAAGTGCCATCTGAAGATTCTAAAGACGGAACTTTAGAGGAGAGAAATGAAGAGAAATAAAGATTTGAAAGATAGATTGACTTGTTTGGTAGGAAGAAAATGAAGAGGTGGTAATTGGTAAAGAATTAGGAAATATCTATTTTACCTTCAAAAGAAATTAATTCAAAATAAAAAAGAAAAATATTTTTTTTGCTAAAATATATTTTAAAAAAAAATATTATTGTTAAGTTCGAACTCGTGAAAAAAAACATTCGCCAAATTCGAACTTTCCCGCCAAATTGAAACTTTCCCGTCAAGTTTAAATTTCAGGGGTAAATCTGTCAAAAAACCACTTTCCTGGAAAATTGCAGCTTTCCTTCCATTTTCGGATGGAAAGCATCTTCCCTCAAATAAGGGAAGATAAGTACTCACTGGAAAATGCTGACTGGACTTTCTGTCTACTAAACACCCAAAATCCATGGGAAGATTGAGATCTTCCCTTTCCCTCCCCACCAATTCTTTGTAACAAACGCGTCCTAACATTGTTGGTTTTTCTTTTCCACAATAAGCTGTTTTAAAAAAAAAATAAAAAATATTTCCTCCAATTTGAACATTTTAAATGTGGAAATTAACTAGGTAATTGGGCTTTTTTAAGTATAATATTTCAATTCATTTTATCTCTCAAAATTATAATCTTTAAAGATGTTTTTCTATTGATGGTGTATTAAAGGAAGTTTTCGTAAATAGAAATAATAACTAAATGAGTTATTTTATAGAAATTATTATAAATAAATAATTTAATTAATTAATTATATTAATTAGTTATCCAATAAATATTAACTGTTTGTACATTAGGGTGTAACTTTACTTTGAGGGAAAATAACTTGACAGTTTTAATTGGTACTATAAATATTAGAATATTCAATATTAAAAATTAAAAATTAAAAATTATTTTTATTGAATAAATGAGTTGTTGGTATTTTTTTCTTGATTGATTAATCAATCAGCTAGTCGTACAATTGATTTTTTTAATAAGCATTGATATTCTATTAAAGATAATTTTTTTTAAATACTGTTAAACACTAAATGTGAGTATAATTTTTAAGGAAAATTTGAACATTGATCTGTCATATAATAAAAGAATAGTCCATTTCACATATGAATACGTAAACGCGTACGCATATGCGCACGCCCACAAGAGTTCCCTATTGTGAGAAAAAAAAAAAAAAAACCCAAGAAAATGTACAAATTTTGAAATGGTCAATGTTGATATTTTGAAAGACATCGAATAATACATCAACAAATGGAGTTGGAAGCATTAAACAAATGAGGCAACGGCAACATTTAATAATCAATAATTAATAAATAAATATAACAGAAAAGTGAAAAGTTAACAAATAATAAAAGTTTTCATCGTCATTGAGGGTGAAGAAGTGAAGAAAAATGTCTTCATCAACTGTGACTTTACTCGTAGAATTGTTGAGGTGGTCGATCAAGATACAATTTTAAAAAGATGAAAAGATAATTTCAGATATTATATACTCATTAAAAATCATTTTCATTGCGATGTAATTACATGATTGGCCCTAATTTTGTACATATATTGGATGTAGTACTCCCTCCGCTCCTAATTATAAGACTTATTTGACTTTGTTGGAGAGATTAATGAAGTTAATTAAATTACTTTAGAGTATTTTTATTTATTTTTATTCAAACTAATTAATTTGACTAATAAACTGATATATAATATAATGATACACAATATATGAAATGATTAAGTAATTTATTTAGCTTCCTTAATATCTCCAAAAAAAAGTCAACTAAACTTATAATTATGACTGAAGGTAGTAGTAACCAAGTTGACAATGATAATTGAACGACAGGTGAAATGATAGCCACGGAGTCTCAATGCCTCGCACATATTTGATCATGAAATATTATATTGTACTTCCTTATGTTGATAATATATGAACTATTTATTTATTTAAGGGTTAAGGAGCGAATTAACCAACAAACTATTGCTTCAAGAGCACCCAGCACAAACAACTTTCAACTGGACCTTAAATACCAAACAAGTTTTCAAAAGGTGAAGGTAGCACAAAAACGTTAGTAAACATCCAACGTCCGTTAACTGAGGATGAAAATCACTGCCAACATTGACCATGGCGCATCTGGTTCCCTTCGATTTGGGTTTTCGAAGGTTTTGGGTGTCTGCAATTGAAGACACAGGAACCTTCAATTTTCGCAAAAAAGGAAAACAAGAAGTTTTCAAATTTCCCCATCTTCAAAGATTCGAAGATGGTGGTTACTGGTATACCAAATTTGCTATAAAATCTCACAAGTGAAAATTAACAGAGAAAGTTAATAATTACCGCTTCATGTTTTTGTTCTAATTCCAGTCACATTTTGCTCACCATGTTCCTCCTTGTTCTCTTCTCCGTCGTGTCGACAAGTGCAGCGATGCGGGAGTTGAAATTTGAGTGCAGCCGGACCGGAATTTGTTCATTCTGGTGAAGGCCTCCGCGTTCGGCGTTATTCTGGTGACCGGTTATATGCATTTTTTGCTGGACTCATTCGAGGCTTTGACATCGGAGTGTTTGCCGGAAAACCCTTGGCATAAGTTCCCGTTCACTACATTTATCTCAATGTTGCCTACGATTTTCACCCTCATTGCATATTCGTTCTCAATTGGCTAATGGAATCATTGATAATGCCCAAGAAGCTTCTTCTTCTTCTACCACCACCACTCTTCAAGACAACCCTATTTCACCCACCGCCACCGCCACCCCATCTTTTTCTATGTTCATAAAAAACTTCAACTTACTCTATGACCCCACCTCTGATCACTCCGTCAACTCCATCAATGAGCTGGACTTAGCCACCGCCTTCGGCTCTTGCCGCTTCTTCTTCTCCTCTCTCGGCCGCTCTAACTCCATCATAGAATGCTCCACCGCCGCCGATGGTCAGAAAAAGAAAGTCATGGACAATAGTGTGGTTGTCCTTACCTTCTTGTCGAACCCCTATTTGGACTTCCGGCGATCCATGTAGGAGATGGTAGAGGCGCGTCCGGAGCTGATGGATGTGAACTCCATCTGAGAAGTAACAAGCTCCTTCTCTGTTCTGTTCTTGCTCTCAATCCCAAACACACCCAAATAACTAACGGACGTTGCATATGGGTTAACGTTTTTGTGCTACTTTCACCTTTTGAAAAGTTGTTTGGTATTTAAGGTCCAGTTAAAAGTTGTTTGTGTTGGGTGCTCTTGGGTCAATTGTTTGTTGGCTAATTCGCTCATTAACCCTTTATTTAATTTAATTTAATAAAAAAATTACTTTTTAAATTAAAAGACAATTTATTAAAAAGATAAAATGAGTTACATAAAAGATTAAAACCTATGAGGTGTTTTAGGGGATGAACCCAAGAGTTGTTATATAGATCACAAATCCAGTCCACCATATACAATAGAAAGAAACTAGTGACAAAACAAACAATAATGAGCTTGAAGATGGAAGAGACATGTACAATACCATATTCGAGTTCCACACACTAGGTTCAACAACTAAGGGCCCGTTTGATACACAGATTTCACGAGAGCGAAAGGGAATATGCCAAGCTTCCCACGCAGAAAACCGTTTGTTGCGCAAGTCTCCCGTCAATCTCACTTCCCGCCTGGTCCGATCTTTCCTTAAATGTGGGAAAATTGAATCCCTCAAAAAGTGGCGGGATCGTGAAAGTTTCCCGGGAAAGTGAAATTGTTGGACCAAAAAACCCCCTATCAACAATGGATCTGTCTTAAAAGAGGAAGCAGAAGTTTAATCTGATCTGATCCTTCTTTCCTCCGCCTTCCTTCTCCATTTCTGTCACTGTCGACTCTCACCTTCATCATCATCACCAGCGACATTCCTTTCTTCCCTCACCCTCCACCACAGCTGTGACAGACCCAACGTCAAAAGCAGAACCAGAGCATCGAGGAAAACAGAGAGCTTCGACTCTCTTCCATCATCTTTGTCGTCTTCTTCCTCTCTACCAAGCACCGTCGCCGAAGAAGAAAGACTAGATCACCACCGTTGGCTTCCTCTGTTTCTAAATTCTTCTCAACCCTCTGTTCTTTCCATTTAAACTGTTCCTTCATCCATTCCTCTACATGCGTCCTATGTTCTTGTGGTCTGGTTTTCTGTCAGATTTTCGTTCGAACGCAGGCAATTGGGTGCCTATTACGTTCGAACGTAACGTCTTCGTTCGAACGTACGAACAAACAAAGGAGGGCATTTTAGGAATTTCACATCACATTCCCCCTTAACCAACACTCAATTCTTCATACCAAACAATTTATTTTCCCTCAACTTAAGTTCCTTTCCTATGTCTACCAAATGTACTCAACTTTTAAAGTTCTCTCCCAATCTTCCCTTCCATTCCTTTCCCTCCTTTAAGTTTATTTCCCTCCTTAAATCTTCCCTGTACCAAACGGGCCCTAAAGGTTAAAATATTGGTTAAATCCTCACTCCAATAGAAGAAACTAGAAAGCAGTCCTTCCAAAGGGACTCCCGTAGGAGTTGAAGTATTACATACTAGACTATATGCCTGTTTGGAGAGCCCATTTGGTGATCTTTTGGAGAGAAGCTCAGTGAAAAAAAAGTTATTTGTGTAGGTTGGCATTTTTTCAATCCCACCTTTTCCTAAAAAGTGGTTGTTTTTAGAAGCTAACCCCCTAGCTTATGGTCTTCGGTGTGTTGTAGCCACTGGGCTAGCGTGGGTCCCACCATTTTTGTTTTTGTTTTTTATGTGTAATACTCCGGTCCTAATTATAAGAACATTTTTGTAGTGTAATTTGTACTACAAAAGTGTTCTTATAATTAGGACTGGAGGGAGTAGTTTTTAGCAGATGGAAATAAGCATTTGTTCATACATCCCATATATATACATGGGGGTGTTTGCAACAGATACATATATGACGCTGAGCATGTGCCTACCACAAGTAAATTTTTTTTTTACTCTAATTCTTTTCTTTTCCTTTTTTTTTCTTTTTAACAATTTCTATCATTTAATTTTTTTGGACCGTTGCTTCTTGCCATCCGTTCACTCATGTGGGCCCACTTCTTGCATCACCCCTTTGTTTTTGTTTTTTATTTCTTTTCTTTCAATTACAAATTCTATTTTTCCGACAAATACATTTAGGGAGAAAAATATGTAAAATCAATTTTTTTTTATACCAAGAAATCAAACCAAATAAAACAAGAAGACAAAGGAAACCACAAAGAGGGACTAAGGTCGCAACCCCTCCTAATATGAGCTACTCCTATCACATCGCCTAGAAGAAACCGATAAAGGCCAGTAGGAGGGTCAGAGAAATGAGCTTCATCAGAGATCTCCACATGAGATAAGACCATGCTAGCCAACCAATCCACACATTGATTCCCTTCCCTAAGTACATGACAGAACCTTATGTCCCATTGCCGACGAGTAACTGCCGTATCTTAGCCACCAGATGGGACTCACGAGCTGCATTACCTGATTTAGAAAGTAATGCGATGACTGTTTGACAATCACTTTCAACCACTACATGTCTCCAACCTGCCTCCCATGCCATCTCTGACCCCCTCAAAACTCCCCACAACTCAGCTGTTAAAGCTGAGCACCTTCCGAGTCGTGCAGAAAAACCTCCAAGCCAAATGTGGGCCGATACCTAACACTCTCATCTTGCGCATTATAGATAGAAACGTTCCTCCATTTCCAAATGAACTCGTAGGAAACAATAAATATAGCATGCCACATATATCCGCCAACTCCTACTTCATCACACATCCAGTTTTCCCTAACCCAGCCAGTCCAATTATAATAACAAAACGAGTGGAACCGATCAGTAGGCAACACTTCATACCGAAAGCACAAACCACGGGCGGTCCCGAAACGCATGTAAGCTAATCTCTTCGTTTGATGACACAATGGGCAAAGGTCATCATTGCCACCCAAGAACGAATCTAGGACCATAGGGGAGTCGCGGTGAAATAATTTCCAACCAAAAATTTGTACTCTATGAGGCCCCTCCCACTTCCATAACTTGCTCCATATGTCACAACTTATATCGAAGGGGTGAAAGCCAGATTCAACTAAGAACATGTAACAACTTTTGACACTAACACCAGTTGAATCCCCAACCAACCAGAAGGATCGATCCGGGCCATCATCAGCGGAGGGAGGGAGCATACCTCTAATTAGTCCAACCACATCTTGAGGGAGAAGACTGTGTAGTAGTGATAGTTCCTAGAGGCCATCGTGCCCAACAAACCTAGCCACCATGCATTCCCGCATATCATCAGGGATGGGACTCAAAGCATAATCTCGCAGGAAAATAGTAGAAGATACTCATTTATCTTTCCAAAATGAGATAGAAGCCCCATCCCCAATCTCCCATAGCACCCCATCATTCATGTTATGAAATATATTACATAAAGCGCTCCCAAAAGGTGAACAACCGGCTTTAAACAGAGGTAATTGACCATTTTGAACCTTGCATTTCCCCCGTAGAAAACGAGCCCAAAGGGCATCTGTCTCATTCTGAAATCTCCAGCCATACTTCATGAGAAATGCATCATTCATAAGAGTTGTTGATTTCAACCCAAGTCCGCCCATAAGTTTAGGAGTAGTCAAAACATTCCAGCCTAGAGCATGGTGAGCTTTCCGTAATGGAGTCACCCTAGATGAAATTTCTTTGAATTCTATCAATCTCATGGCATATATTTAATGGGAGGCTCGTTTATTGCATATGAAAGTACGTGATAGTAGATAATACTGATTTGACAAGAGTTATTCTACTTGCTTGAGATAAACACTGTTGTTGCCACCCACCTAGATTCTTTCGTAGCTTGTCCACAATATGCTGGTAAGATTGTTTAGTTGCTCTTCCATGAACCATTCAAGCCCTTAAATATCTTCCAATACTTTTAACTCTCTTGAATCCACACTTAGTTGCCAAAGAAACAACCAATTCTTCCGGAGTATGCTTAGGAAGGTAAATCACCGTTTTCTCAATGCTTAGTTTTAGACCTGAAATCTGCTCAAACAAAGATAGGCATTTCATAACAATATCAAATTGCTCAGGCCTTGCCTCTACAAATAGCAAAAGATTATCAGCAAACATCAAATGGGAAATTGGGGGACTTCCCTTCCCACTTTAATAGGGGTCCAAAGACCACCATTAACAATTGTGGAAATGATATGAGACAGTTTTTCCATAGCTAAAGTGAATAAGTATGGTGATAAAGGATCACCCTGACGAACACCCCTATAAGGTTTAAAAGAAGAGGTTTTCCCACCATTCCACAAGATGTTGAGAGAGGAAGTAGAAACAGCCTGCATAATTAATTCAACAGTAGGACACGGTAGTCCAACCTCTCAAAGAACATTATGTAGGAATTTTCAGTTAACACGATCATAAGCCTTTTCTAGATCAACTTTAATTGCCATAAATTGCCTTCCTCACATTTTATGCATTGAGTGAATCAATTCTTGAGCAATAACAATGTTATCATGAATCGCTCGTGGGGACAAAACTAGCCTGGAAAGGCGAGATGACAATCTCCATGATCGGCTGCAAGCGTCCCACAATCAGCTTGGTGATCAACTTATACAGAACTAAACAAAGTGATATGGGCCGAAACTGAGACATAGATGTTGGAACCTTCACTTTAGGGATTAAAGCAATCAAAGTAGCATTTAAAAAGCGGATATGGGAGGGGTTCTTCCATACATCCACAATAAGTCTCATAATCTGATGACGAATCACAGTCCACTATCTCTGGAAAAACATTGTAGGGAAACCATCAAACCCAGGGGCTTTATAACTTCCCATACTAAACAAACATTTACGGACCTCCTCACAGGAAGGAATCCGATGCAATCCTTCCAAAAGGTTGTGAGGGATACTCGGCCAAGAGGAAGTAAGCCACCTACGAGTGGGTTCCGCATCAAAAAACAAGTTCTGAAAATAGGAGACGACCATACCTTTGAGTTGATCATCTTGTTCCACCCAGATATGGTGCTCATTTTTCAACCTGGAAATTTTATTGAAACTCCTCCTAGTGACCGTCTTAAGATGATAGAATTTAGTATTACGGTCCCCTTCAGTAAGCCATTAGTGACGAGACTTTTGGAACCAAAGCATCTCTTTCCGCTTTAGGATCTCATTTAAGCGATTTCTACACTCCAACTCATTTGCAACCACGAGAGGAGAATCATTATTCACACGCTCCTGTTGCAACACATCCAGCTCCGAACTTAGGCTATTTTTCATCTAAAAAATATTACCATAAACCTCCCTATTCCAACGACTCAATGGTGAAACAAATCGAGCTAGCATAACAGGAAGGTCAAAGCACGTCTTCCATTGAGATAACATAAAATTAGGGAATTCAGAGTGATTCATCCAATCTGCTAGAAACCGAAAAGGTCTATCCTGCTTACCTTCTGGAGGACTGACAATCTCAACAAAGATAGGAGAATGGTTCGAGCCGTATCTCGATAAATTAACCACGTCTGCCTTATCAAACGCCATTCGCCAAGAAGCATTAGCACTAACACGATCAAGCTTCTTGTAGACGTGCTCAAAATGAGCCCACTTAGGACCTATCCAGGTAAAGAAGCTACCTGACACCCGAATATCATCCAACTGCCATCTCGTCAATCGATTCCGAAAAACCCGACATGGGCCAATAGCAGCAGCATTACCCTTTTTCTTTTCCTTTACATCCGCAATCTTGTTAAAATCTCCAGCAACCAACCATTTGGCAAAAGCAGTACCTGCAATAACATCCAAACAATCCCAAAGAGCTTTACGTTCCTCCTCCCTAAGGCTCCCATAAATAGCCGTAAACTGAAAGGCATGTCCCATAATATCCACATTCATATAAACATGTTGAAAAGAAGTATTTATAACAGAAACCTGAAGGTCTTGAGATTTCCAAAGGACCTAGATTCCTCCAGAAAAACCACTTGCTTCCTCCACAAAGGAGCTATCAAACCCAATCCTTCTCCGCAACTTCAAGCACTTTTCCCCACTAGTTTTTGTCTCAACCAAAACCAATAGTTTAATATGGTACTTTGAAGTCAAAAACCGCAACTGGCGTCCAAGATCAGCATTGGCCGCCCCCTACAGTTCCATATGAGGAACGAAATCATGATAACAATGATGAAGGGCCAGATGAATCGCGCACCTGAGACACTTTACCACTGATTCCCACCTTTACTTTAGCCTTACCACTTTCTACCGGTCGACCTCTCTTTTTATGTCCATTATTCTTCATAGGGCTCCCATTTTCCTCAGTTGAAGCCAAAGGCTCACTACTGCTAGTGCCAAGATCTCGTTCCTTTACCCAACTACTACTGGTAACACCATTCACGAAGGGGAGCTCTTTTCCTTCTTGGCCTGAGGTATCGCATACCAGGTTATTAGCATGTGCTTTCTCCTCGTCCTCCTTATTTGACTCCACTCTCTTAGATGAGTTCCATTTTACTAAATTAATATTGATTTCTGCATCAGCCCTGGACCCCACACGATGCCCACCGTCACTATCCTTGCAAAGAATTAGTTCGCTGCCCTGCACTACATCTGGCTTTTCTCTATTAGGTGCCTCGGTCATACCCCTAATACCCAAGAATTCCCCTTCCATCTGTTCTGTTGAGACACCGAGACCCACCTCCTTTCCATGCAAAGAATCTGCTGCCACTTGCTGATCATTAATATTAATCTCAGCCCCACGCCCAAGACCTGAGAGCTGCTCCATCGCTTCTAATGAAATTTCAGAAGCAATATCACGGTTCATATCAGTTTCCACCTCTAACGCCTGCAGTGAAGACTCGCCCAAGGTCAAGAACCTGTTCTGGGTAACGGTGTTTGATTCAATCACGTCCCTAGTAGCATGTTTACCAACACCGCCGATATTACCCACCACGTGCCAAACCCCATCAATGAGTTTTTTCTGATGTTCGCTGTTCTGAGCCTTAGCAGATCGCACCTTCGAGCAAGTAGCTTCTCTGTGACTATAGACCTTGCAAACCCCGTAAATGGCTTCTAACCCTTCATATATAATATCTCTTTGTTTATCTTCCAGTATGTAGCTTAATTCTAGTTCCTTAGACAAGTCAACCTCCACGCAAATCCTTGTGAATCGACCCCTAGCTACTTTCGTGGCTACTGAATCCATTCGCAGAAAGCTTCCAATTAAATTCCCAACGTCTGACAGAAGCTTTGTCTTAACAAATTCTGGAGGGAACGCCGGGAGGGTCACCCACATCTTGACCTTGCCGACTCCATCATTCTCAGGATCAAAGTCAGGGCTCTCATCCTTAACTGCGAGATACTGGTTCTGCACTATCCATGGTCCATCTGCTTTGGTCGAAATCAGGTCTGACATGGATTCGAACCTAACTAGATAATAGCCATTCACCACGTCTGTTACAGCGATTCTGCCACTCTTCGCCCAGAATGCTTCCAGTCGGTGTCGCATATAGTCAAACGCAAACTTCCTTCCCACTGCTTTGACAACGAGGGTCTGTCTCCAACGACGCCAGGCACGGTGCTTAAACCCTTCCGAGAGAGAGAAAACCATTAGACCCTTTGTGTTGCAGTGTTTTGATATTTCATCGTCTAGCACCGAGCCTTCATCCAAATCCTCGTCTTCCAACTCCCCATCCCATAGATCATGAACCGAACGGACAGCTCCCGCATACGATCGTGCCTTCTCCCCACCCTCAAGAGCCATTCACCTAGTATGTAGGAAACCCTAGTAGAGCTCCAAACCCTATAAACTCTCCTTTTTGTAAAATCAGTTAAATTGGTATAATTTAGGGAGAAAAACACATTTCTACACATTCTAATTTATATGCAATTTTTTACATTAAATATATTTACTTAAGGGATTTATTGTTTATTAATTTTTTAAATAATAATTTAACTTTTTATCTCAAATTTAAATTTAAATTTACATTTTTTCTTCAATTATCTCAATATATATGTAATACCCTAAAAATCACACTTAGGGTAAATATCAAAATTGGGAAATATACCTATTAAAAATAGGTGAATATGAGGTCTCAAACACCTTATATTGCGTTTACCTTGTTGTCAGGGTAATTTCTCTTGAAATTAGATAATTTGCAAATAGGTCCCTAAAACAAATTGAAAATTTGCAAATAGGTCCCTAAGCACATTGTGGGTTATAAATACCCTGTGAAAGCTATAAAAGAGGCAAGTAAAAATCTATTTGAAATAGGGAAGGATATTGTCCCTAATTTAGGTAATTTATTAAGTTACAAACTTGGAGAAATTGAAGGAGAATACTCAAAAGTATTGAAAAGACCATAATGCCCCGTAAATATTAATATAATGCGTGAGGCATAAAGCAAAAATGTCAATACAAAAGTTATGAGATAATGAGGCATCCTAAGTAAGAAAATTATCAACTATTGATAAGAAAGTAATTAGGAAATTATTGGCTAATTACTTAAGCATAAGCAAAGGAAATTAAGAGATAATTATGCAAAACCCTAAAATTAGTGGTTTTTGGCTTAAAATTAGTAAAAATATATTTGCTAATTAATTGGAAATTTTTGAGAAAAATGGATGAGTTTAGGTATTTTTAAAGCCTAAATACAAGAATGGACCAATAGGAAAGTTTTGTGAAAAATTATATAAAATAATTATTAAATAATTATTTTAAATAAAATAAAAAAAATAAAGGGCAGAAAAAAAAAGAATAAAAATAGAAACTTAGTTTATAAATTATAGTATTTTATAATAGAATTAATTAAAGTTATATTATTATATAATATAATTTAATGTGGTGAATAGTAATTCAATAATTGGGAAACGGATCCTATCTGGAGATTTAGGAATGAGATTTCCAAAGTCAAGGTAAAATATTGATCAGTGAGTTTTTACCTTTAAGTGACCTCTTCCGGAAGTTTATTCCGAGGCCGTTAGCGCATTTTCCTAATAAGACGAAATAGGGAAAAATGCAGGTAGGCACATTTTGGATCTGAAGAAAATAAATTCTAACTCAACATCTAGGAATGAGTTTGAATTTATATGAACATATTTGGAATCAGTGAATTTTTCTGAAGAAATTGATGATTTCAGAAATGCGTTCTGAAACCGGACGCGTTCGGACACGTTTTCGAGAAAACTTCAACTGGACTGTTGGAACCCTGTAAGGGACTGAAATCTAAGTTAAGGGGAAATTCTATCAGACCGGCCCATAAAGCAACATAAGTCATTACACTTTGAACCCATCATGGGCTGCCACATCACCATGTATGTCGACCAAGTGCTTGCATGGCCAAGAAATAAACACCATTTGCTTTGATTTTCTATGGTTTAGAACAACTTGAAAAATTCCCAACATATCCCTAAGTTTTCCTATAAATAGGCCTAAGGTTCTCTTGAAATGTCACACCATTTGGAGAGCCTCCTAGCCGAATCTAGAGAGAGGTTTTTAGAGAGAGAAGCTCTGGGCAAAATTGTGCAGAAGTCTTCAACGGGTAAGTCCTTCGGTCTTTAGCTTTTTTAGGAGTGAGATTCCTACTATTGTTTTAGGCCTCATTGCATTGAAAGATGCCTAAAGAGGTAAAACTTGGTAGGGATTGAGTCCCCAAAAATTGGTAGTTAAAGTAGCGTAGTGCTGGCGAAATTCCGCCGACTAGTTAGGGTAAGGGCAAAATGGTAATTTTTACCTAAAATGCCTATTATGATGTGAATCATTAATCAATATGGTTTATATTTCGAAAATATGTTGGTTTAAAGTATCTTGTGTTGCCATGGTGTAGTCCAAGGAGACATTTTGGTATTTGTGGTGTTGACCGCGATGTATGAGCCACGGGAGACACTATATATCAAGGTACGATATGACAGGATTTAACGGGGAGAAATGTAATACCCTCAAATCTGACTTAGGTAATTTCCCTTGAAAAAGGATAATTTGCAATTAGGTCCCTAGAAGTTTGGGAATTTGCAAATAGGTCCCTAAGCACATTATGGGTTATAAATACCCTGTGAAAGCTATAAAAGAAGCAAGTAAAAATATACTTGAAATAGGGAAGGATATTGTCCCTAATTTAGGTAATTTATTAAGTTACAAACTTGGAGAAATTGTAGAAGAATACCCAAAAAGTATTGAAATGACCGTAATACCCCGTAGATGCTAAGATAATACGTAACACATGGAAACAAATGTGTCAGTGTAAAAGTCATGAGGTAATAAGGTGTGATAATTAACAAAATTATCAACTATTGATAAGAAAGTAATTAAGTAATATTGGGCTAATTACTTAAGCATAAGCAAAGAAAATTCAGAGATAATTATGTAAAGCTCAAAAATTAGTGATTTTTGTGTTAAAATTAGTAAAAACATGTTTACTAATTAATTGGAAATTTTGGAGAAAAATAGTTGAGTTTAGGTATTTTTGAGCCTAAAAACAAGTATGGACCAATAGGAAGATTTTGTGAAAAGATTATATAAAATAATTATTAAATAATTATTTTATATAAATATTAATTAATAATAAAACAAAAACGAAAAATAAATAATAAGGATCAGAAGTTGTTGACCGAAAAATTGTGCAAAAAATGAGGATAAGAATTCAACAAAAATATCATGATATTTCAATGCCACTTGTATTATTTTATATTATAATTAAATTGAGTGAATAGTGATTTAAAAATTAGGAAACGGATCCTATCTAGAGATCTAGGAATGGTAATTCCAAAGTCAAGGTAAAATATTGATCAGTGAGTTTTTACCTTTAAGTGACCTCTTCCGGAAGTTAATTCTGAGGCCGTTTGTGCATTTTCCTAATAAAACAAAATAGGGAAAAATGCATATAGGCATATTTTTGGAAATGAAGAAAATAAATTCTAACTCAATATCTAGGAATGAGTTTGAATTTATATGGACATATTTGGAATCAGTGAATTATTCCCAAGAGATTGGTGATTTCAGAAATGCGTTCTGAAACCGGACGCGTTCGGACATGTTTTTCGAGAAACTTCAGCTGGACAGTTGGAACCCTGTCTAAAGTCAAAATTCAAGTTTAAATAGATATTATTGATGAGGAAGAGAAGGTCTTCAAAGTTGTAAATCCATAATTTTGAGATTTTTCTGAAATTACGCGAATCGGGTACCGATCGGGGAAATCCACCCAGACCGGGCATAAAGTAAGGTGATCACCATTTTTGGACCACTCCCTTGCTGCCACATCAGCTGCTGCATGTCGACCAAGAGAGGGAAAGGAGAGAGAAAAACTTGTTCAAGAAGTTTTCTAAAGTGAAAAAGGGAAAATTACAACTTTGGACCCAAAATTTGAGAAGGGAAAATTACACCTTAGGACCCACTTTTTGCCTATATAAAGGCATGAGTTCCTCTTCATTTTCTCACCCCATTCTCAAGTGCAAAACCGATTCTTGAGAGAGAAAGAAGAGAGAGGAGCTCTGGAGAAGTTCTGCAGAAGTCTTCAACGGGTAAGTCCTTCGGTCTTGGGTCTTTAGTTCGGTAGTTAGTAGAATTGTTAGATAGATTTAGCAAGTAGGGAGTGAGATTCCTACTATTGTTTTTAGGCCTCATTGCATTGAAATATATGCCTGACGAGGTAGAAACATGGTAGGGATCGAGTCCCCGAAAGTCAAGTCTTCGTAGTTCTTTCACAAGTAGGTGTTATAATGCTAGAATAGCCTTTAAATTTTCAAGTATGATTGGGTATCATATGGGAGGGCTATTTTAGTCTTTATTTTCGAAAATCAAAATGGCGTCGAAGTTCTGGCAAAATTTCGGGAAGAAAATTTGTCAAAGTAACGAAGTGCTGGCGAAATTCCGCCAATTAGGGGTATAGGGGCAAAATGGTAATTTTTACCTAAAATGCCAGTCGTAATGTCAAAATCACTAATGAAAGTGATATTACCCTTATAGGACGTCAGAAATCCTGATCTGCTGTCGTTACGCTGTCCGACAGGACGTTTCGCTGTTTTCTGTCAAAACGACCGTTTTTCGTAAAACGTGCCAGAATACCGTCAACGAAGGTACGTTCGCGTACTGGTAACCTTAACTCTGATGTTTATTGTATGCATGTGTGTATAATGCCCGTACTCGATCGCATCGTTGTTCTGCCATGCCTATTGTCTGTACATCCGACTGTACAATTGTCTATCATCCGACTGTATGATTGTCTGTACATCCGATTGTACTATTGTTCTGTACTTTGACTGTACTATTGTCTGTACATCTGACTATACTATTACCTGTACTCCGACTGTATTGTTGTCTTACATCTGACTGTATGACTATCCGTTGTGCCTTAACCTTACATCCGACTGTATTGTTATGGCCGTGCATATCTGATTATGTACATTTCTCATTGTGATTTAACCTTACATCCGACTGTATTGTCATTGCCATACATATCTGATATGTATACCCTATGTCTGACCGTAGTAAATGTTGCCAAAAGTCTAAGAATGTCTGTTGTACATATATGATGTATGTAATCATGAGGTTAATCGTTACCTGGGGTTCGATGCATGGACTCCAGCTCTTAACTTAGCTTCAGGATCGGGAGGACCAAGAATCGAGGATAAGGACAAGCAGCACGCTTAGGAGTCCCAGCTGAAGACTCCTTTCTGTTATACTTTTGAAACACTCTTGTACATTGTTTAAACAAAGAAGACATGCTACCGTGGGTATTTTAATATATATATCAGTTACTCAATCGCTCCGGTGCACTACTCTGAGGTTTACAAATGATGTTTAAAGGAAAAAAAATTTTATACTGCTTGTGAAAACGAGATGTTACAATATACAACTAATATTAATATATGTACTATTCAATAAGATCCATGCCCTGTTTTAGTCATTTTCTATCTTAACTAACTTTTTAACCGCTAACCCAAACACATTTTTGTTTGGAAAAAATCACTTCTGTTACCGTCAATCTAAACACAAATTACATTTATAACTTGACTTTTTTCTTCCAGAGTTCTACAAAATTCAAAATTCAAATGTATGGATTACTAGACTATATAGATAGAGGGAGAAAATAGTTCCGGAACTTACTTAATAGTGAAGTACAGTACAATGTAATAAAGCGAGAGTACAGTGATATAAAGTGTGCACGTGTACAAGTCTTGAACTAAACTTTTAACTCTCGAGCAAAAAAAAAAAAACTATACTTTTAACGGCTTTTTGACCAAAATAATTTTTTTTAAAAAAAATTACCAAAATAAATCAAATTTCAAACTATTTACCAAACTAATGTATTTGGTGGCGTGGCCTGACTGGACGGTACAAATGGCGTAAAAAATCGTAACGTGGCTGGGGAAATATTTATTCAGCCACGTGGGAAAATCTCACGCCATTTGGTGCTAAATGGCGTGAGGTTTTCTCACGCCATTTGGTGCTAAATGGCGTGAGGTTTTCTCACGCCATTTAGCACCAGGTGAGAGAAAATCTCACGCCGTAAATGGCGGAGATTCTGGTGCTAAATGGTGTGAGGTTTTCTCACGCCATTTAGCACCAGGTGTGAGAAAATCTCACCGGCTTTTTGACCAAAATAATTTTTTTCAAGGATCCGCTAATTTAGCAGATCCACTAATTTAGTGGTTCTGTTTCCATATAAATAATAATTAAATATAATAATATATAATAATAATAAATGATAAAAAAGTGAAATAATTTAAAACTCTACCTCATTTAATTTGAAGTCAAAAGAAAGAAATCATTGAGCTGAAATAACTCATTAAGAAAGTCTTTTAAAAGATTACGCGGTACAATTTGGTTATAACAACAGATCCTAATACGGATCTATATATTTATTATACCCCAAATATTTGTATAACAACCGTATTGATTTTGGGATCTGTATAAATATTTATAAAAAATACAGATCCCAAAATCAATACTATTGTTATACAAATATTGGGTGTATAATAAATGGCTTTTTGACCAAAATGATTTTTTTTAAAAAAAAAAAATTACCAAACTAAAGCTCTTTTGAAACTATTTACCAAAGTAAGTCTTACGCCATTAATCCCGTAAGAAATTGTTCGCCATAGGTGAGTCACGCAAATTGTACCGCGTAATCTTTTGAAATGCGTTTTTAATGAGTTATTTCAGCTCTCTGCTTTTTTTCTTTAAATTATTCCACTTTTTTATCATTTAATATTATTATATTTATTATATTTAATTATTATTTATATGGAAACAGAACCACTAAATTAGTGGATCTGCTTCCTTGAAAAAAATTATTTTGGTCAAATAGTTTAAAGAAATAATAATAATAATAAATGATAAAAAAGTGGAATAATTTAAAGAAAGAAAGCAGGGAGCTGAAATAACTCATTAAAAACGCCTTTTAAAAGATTACGCTGTACAATTTGATTATAACAATGGATCCCAACAGATCCCCTTATTATTATTATTATTATATTATTTATTTTTTTTAACACGCCACCAAGGTGGCGTGAAGCTTTTTCACGCCATCAGTGGTGTGAGACCTATTTCAGGAATTAGTTTTCAAAACGCTTTAATTTGGTAATTTTTTTAAAAAAAAAATTAATTAGATCAAAAAGCCTACTTTTAACTGTGTAACAGCTAATGACAACCAAACACAACTGACTCCATACTCTAATATTCCCTCTACTGTTTTTTTCTATATATATGTAGAATTTTTAAGAAAGGGTTAGGCTCACCTACGACCTAAAGGTAGGGCGAAGTTTCCCTTCCTCTTAGATGATATCAATGTTTGGTCGGATGAACTGTCTATTACCCTCAAGCATTTACTTAAGCAATCAGGAGATAGGATACTTCTCCCAACACTTTGGATCAAATCTCTTTCTTTAGTGAGAGTGTCTGACCCCTTTACTAGTTGAGCTTAAGAATGTGTTGTTCTTCATTCTGAGTTCAAACAGATTCATACATTTTTCAGTCATTTTTCATCTCAACTAACTTGGTTCAACAACTAAAACTTGAAGGATTGGTTAAATCCTGATTCTAACAGAAGAAATTCAAAAGCAGTCATTTAAAAGGGGCTCCAGAAGTATCACATACTATACAATATAGATTGAGAGATAAAATAGAGTGAAGTAAAATAAAATGTATTTATACAGCGGAAGTACAGTAATATAAAGTGTACACGTATACAAGTCTTGAACTAAACTCTAACTGAGTGACAACTGACTTAATAGTCTAATTTCACCTAAAGTAATAAAAATTGAAAGGCATTAGAAATCTAAAGTAATCATTGATCACGCTCGCTGCCTTGAGATGGCCAAACTAGAAGAGGATATCAAATTCGTAGGGGGCAATAGGAATGGCCGAATGGGGACCATGCCTCAGCCGACAGGAATGGGGACCCATCTGACGTAACCACACTTGTGGCTTGCCCACGGCTTTATATATTTTAGGGAAAATTACGTACAGGTCCCAAAGAACAAAAACAATTACAAAAAAGTCTCTTGAAATCACAAAATTACACAGGAAATGTCATATTTACAACAGGAAATGCTTATATTTACAATAACATTTAAACACCTGACCATTTACAACAGAAAAAAAACCATATTTACAACAGGAAATGCTCATATTTACAACAACATTTAAACACATGGATTTTGAACGTAGAGAGGTCATTTCCAATGTAAAAATGCTATATTTACAATAGGAAGTGCTGTATTTACAACAAAATTTAAGATCTTGACATTTACAACAACAAAAAACCATATTTACAACTGCCTATATTTACAACAACATTTAAACACCTGGATTTTAAACGTAGAAAGGTCATTTACAACATAAAAAATGCTAAATTTACAATAGGTAGTGTTGTATTTATAACAAAATCTGGACATTTACAAAAAGAAAACCATATTTACAACTGCGCCTATATTTACAACAACATTTAAACACCGGATTTTAAACGTAGAGAGGTCATTTACAACATAAAAAGGCTAGATTTACAATAGGAAGTGCTCTATTTACAACAAAATTTAAAATCTGACATTTACAAATAGAAAACCATATTTATAACCGCCTATATTTACAACAACATTTAAACACCTGGATTTTAAACGTAGAGAGGTCATTTACAACATAAAAAGGCTAGATTTACAATAGGAAGTGCTGCATTTACAACAAAATTTAAAATCGGACATTTACAATGTAAAAGTCATATTTACAACAGAAATGCATATATTTACAACAACATTTAAAAACTCGGATTTTATTTCCATACAAATAATATCAAAAAAGTCCCTTAGGACTTCTGTGTAATTTGGTGATTTCAAGGGTCTTTTTTGTAATTATTTTTGTTCCTTGGGACCTGCACGTAATTTTCCCTATATTTTAACATTGAGGGTGTAGCTTTCAATAAGGTTCTGAAACCCGGACCGGTCACCAGACCGGTCTAGGTACTAGGTCAAGGGTCAGTGGGTCAAACCGGAGCTAAACTGGTGTCAAACTGGTGAAAAATGAAAGATTTTAAGATTATTAGTATGAAATTCTAAAGAAAAAATAATAATAATTTTTTTTATTTTTTTTAAAAAAAATAAAAATCGAACCGGTTTGACCCTGGACCGGACCGGTTTACCCACCGGTTCCTGGTCCGGTTCAACCGATCCGGTCAGGGTCTGAGAACATGGGCTTTCATCAATGCTTGGAGGGAAAAAGTTTCTCAAAAGCTAACTTTACACTTTTAACTTGTATAAATATTACTCCCTCTAGTCCTAATTATAAGAATACTTTTATAGTGTAATTTGCACTACAAAAATGTTCTTATAATTACGACCGGAGGTAGTAATATATTGCCAACAAGGAGTGATATAGTTTACTAAGGCGTCGGCCTTTACCTCAAAAAGGAGAAGGTTTAATAACTGTGGGTTGATGTGAGAGCTTCGTTGGTAACGATATGAAAATACCTCTATAAGCGCTCTTTGAACTTGAAGACGTACCTTGACCCCGATGGGTTACCGTTATCTACCTCCACTTAAAATTTTTTGTATAAAAAAAAATAGAGTAAATACATTTTCTGGTCCCTGACAAAAAACACGGACCCCATTTTGATCCCTGACAAAAAAAATGTCCTTTTTAGTCCATAAAAAGGACGAATAAAGGTCGATTGGTGGACATTTTGATTCCTCACAAATTTTCAAAAGGTCTTTTTTAGTCCCATAAAAAAGACGAATAAGAGTTGGTTTTTTTGTCATGGACCAAAATGGGGTCCGTGTTTTTTGTCAGGGACCAGAAAGGGTATTTACTCAAAAAAATATTAATATATCCAACATACAAATTATTTTTATTAAATAAATGAGTTATTGGTATTTTTTTTCTTGATTGATTAATCTATCCTTACAATTAATACAACTTTATTTTCTTAAAAAGAAAAAAAGTTTTGTAGCCTAATGTTACCGAGCAGTTTCCTTTTTGTTTTTTTTTTTTTGATACAGGCTGTACATGTTCCCTATTCAAAAGAATGAAAATAAAGAACAAAATCAAGACCCAAAAAACCCAACAAGCTTTGAAATGGTCAATGTTGATATATAGTTTGAAAGACATTCAATATAACTCGAGGTTGAAATGCACAAATCGAGTCAAGACATTGAATATAACTAAACAATAAATTGCGTATGAAGCATCAAACAAAATAAACAAATAAAGCAATGGCAACCGTTTATAATTAATACTCACTCCAGTCCTAATTATATATGATATATTTAATTAATTTTAGAGATTAATTATTATTTTTTTTTCAAAATGTCCTTATTTAAAATGGCATCCAATTACTCTGATTCTCTGTTTTCTATTGGACCTCTATTACCTCACACATGACTTCTTTGAGCTCTCACACAATCTGGCATTGTTGATCTCCCTCAACAACTTCCAGTCTATTCTTAAATATTAGAAATGTAATTTAATAGTGATATCAATATTAAATATGAAAAAATTGTTCAAAATTATTTTATAAAAAATTTATAAGCAATAGAATTGTGGCGTATGTCAGTATGTGTCATAAATAAGTTGCAAAAATTACTCATTTTATAGAATATTTGGGTGCATTATTAAATTATTATTTTATTTAATTATTATTGAGAAAGTATCAATAGGGTTATTTTAGAAAGAAATTGATAAAAGGTAGAACTTTATTTTATAATTAAAACTAAAATCAACTCCTAAATATTGTCTTATAATTAAGACCGGATAGATGGAGTAATTAATAATTAGTGAGAAGTTAAACAAATTATAAAAGTGTTCATCATCATTGAGGATGAAGAAGTGAAGGACAAATGTCTTCAACTGTCACTATACTCGTAGAATTGATGAGGTGGTCGATCAAGATTGCAATTAAAAAGAAAAAAGATAATTGCAAATATAATATATTAAAAATCATTTTATTGCAATGTTATTTCAATTGATGATTGACCCTAACTTTGTACATATCTTGGATGTAGTAAGTAGTAGCCACGTTGACAATGATCGATAATTGAATGACTGGTGAAATGATAGCCCAAAGTCTCTCACGTAGATATTCAATCATGAAATATTCCTATTTAATGTATCTTTATTTTAAATATAAAATATATTTTTTATTTTTATTAATTTATTTTTATTGATGTCCCTTCAATAATAATTAAATAAGAGAGAGGTAACCAACCGTGATTGACACAAGTGGTAAGCGGTTTGTGTCGTTTAAACAATGTCTCGAGTTCGAGCCTTATGAATACAGAAATATTTAGGCTTTTGCTTGATTCCACAAAAGTCTTTTGAAGGCTTGATAAAGAATTCCAAATGTTGGTGAATGGTTTGTGACCTCATGTCCAAAAAAAGATAAAGTTTAGAGTAAATACCATTTCTGGTTCCTGACAAAAAACGCGATCCCCATTTTAGTCCCTTATAAAAAAAATGTCATTTTTAGTCCATAAAAATGATGAATAAGGGTTAATTGGTTGATATTTTGATCCCTCACAAATTTCCAAAATGTCATTTTTAATCCCTAAAAAAAGACAAATAAGGGTCGATTTTTTTTTTAAGGGACTAAAATGGGGTCCGTGTTTTTTGTCAGGGATCAGAAAAAGTATTTACTCTAAAGTTTATAATACAAATTACCTCCTGTCGTTAAAGGTTGTGGGTTGGATCTCACTTATAATCTCATGTCGTTAATATTTATTCACATTTAATATTTGACAATATCTTAAATAGAATTGTCTCCCATAAAAAAAATACGTTCCTACAAAAAAAAAAAAAGAGTTATGAAGTAAAAGCTTAATATTGAACCAAACAACAAAATTTTGGGGACTAGAATATAAAGATTTTCATGGTCCCAAAAACCGTTTGGTTCTCTTGGAGAGAACAAATAAAGCAACATTCCAGTAATGAAGAAAGAGAACATAAAAGATCTTGATTTTTTTAAAGCACATATATTATCTATCTTATTAGAGATAATCATGTTCAAGTCACTATTAAATTAAATATGATAGGCCAAATTTGACCCACTTCTGTTGGGCTATATTTTTTTTTCCTAAAAGGTGCGCTGGGTGAGTTAGGCCGTCAAGTATAATCTATTATCTTGTGTATTTGAAAATGAGTTTGATTAAACACATTTAAATATCAATGGGGTTGACACAAGTGGTAAGTAATTTATATCACTTAAATAAGGTCTCAAGTTCGAATCTTGTGAATACAAAAAAGCCTCGTTGGGAGACTGTTCCACCATAGTTAGATACACGACGCAGGTCGGATTTGGATTATTCAGAACGAAGCTCTAGATACTGGATAGACAACCCTAAAAAGAAAAAGTACATTCAAATTATTTTTAACCGATTGTGACATTTTTGCTTCCATTTTTAGATTGGGAACAAAAAATTTACTTGTATTAATGTAATTGACACCAATTAACTTTAGTATATTGTCATTGGAGAAATTCTTGTGTGAACTTGATTTGTCAGGTCATTTATGGTTCAACTCAATTAATATAAATTATAGTTATATGTTGATACAATTCACATTTTTATTACAAATAAATAAATCCCTTAATTAAGATTTCATGAGAAATTAAAAAGTAAATATTTTGAAACCTTTTAATTTTTTTATGAATAGACTAATTAATATGTAGAAGATGTCAAATCAACTCATAAGTTATACTACCTCTGATCTTAATTATAGGAACACTTTTGTAGTGTAATTTGCATTACAACTATAAAAGTGTTCTTATAGTTAGGACGAGAGAGAATAAGTTATTATGTTTTAAATGTTTAGATCACATACGAATTTCTCTTCTCGTTGTTGCCACCACACAGCTGCTTGAATAGCCAGGGCCAACATTTCCTGCTTTCGTTATTTTTTTCTTGGTTTTTGTACCATTTTTGCTCTATATCATTTGACTTATTATTGGCCGTGACTTTTATATGTATATATGGGAAAAGTATTTCTCTAGTTACTGGAGATAGAGTTATCTCCAGTGACCCCAAAACTACGTCGTTTTGAATTAATGAAGGGTGTGTTAGTAATTTTAGGTGAATTAATAAAAGGTGTTTTGGTAAAATTTATATGATTAAAAAATAAACAAAATTACAGAAACACCCTTCATTAATTCAAAACGACGTAGTTTTGAGGTCACTGGAGATAACTCTATCTCCAGTGACTGAAGAAATCCTTTACCCTATATATATATAATGTTAGTATTTGCCTACCCTAATGGAGAATATCATTCACCATATCTCTATATTAATATTTATAATATTAGTTAATAATAAAATCATATTATTATCACAATATTATAATATAAAATCTCGTGATATTTTCTGAGATATATTGCCTTCACTTTCTCTCAAGTTAGTGCATGGAGATTACGAATGCCCAATTTACTGGGAAGCTCTTGAAATCTGCTAGCATCGAGTGCCTTTGTGAAGATGTCAGTGACTTGATGCTTTGTCCATATCTTTAATGGAGAGATGTCCTGAGATTGGACTTGTTCAGGAACAAAATAACAATTCATTTCAACATGTTTAGTCCTCTCATGAAAAATCAGGTTCTTGGCAATATGAATAGTAGCTTGATTATCATAATATAGTGGAGTTGAACACTCTTGAGTCACTCCAAGATCATGAAAGAGCCATCGTAACCATATGAATTCTTTAACAATATTAGCCATTGCTTGATATTTAGCTTCTGCTGAAGAAAGAGAAACTATATGTTGCCTTTTGCTATGCCATGAGATGGGAGACCCACCTAGGTGATAAAATAACCAGTGTAGGAATGTCGAGTCTCATGGCAACGTCCAAGATCTGCATCACAATATGCTTTCAAGTCGAGAGAGCCTATACTTGGTAAGAAGATACCTTCAATAGTGCAAAAATCATCTTTTAGACCGGGTAAAGATCGCTTTTTAGACCAGTTCTAGATTAGATCTCGACACAGCTGATCTAAAAAGTCTATTATTTCTTAGACTGGTTACTCAAATATTAGGTCTAAAAGGTTGGAGTTTTTGGACATGACTTGGCTTATATTAGGTCTAAAAAGTCAGACCTTTTAGACCGGTTGTGTAAAACATTCGGTCATAAAAGTATGACTTTTAAGACCGGTTGTTTCAAAAACACGTATTAAAAATAGTATTTAGACATTATATTTTTAAAACCACGTTATATTTTTAAAACCGGTCTTAAAAGTCTCGCCTTAATTCTTTTAAAACTTGATATTTATAACATCCAATCTAAATGATATTGTTTTTTTTCACGTATCCACTCTATTTCTTCCATTTACTCACCATCCAATATATTCAGCAACTAAAAAGATATAAATTGTTGGAAATAAATAAACAAATTGATTAATTATTAAAAATAAATATAATGCCAACAATATTCTAATTGAAGTGCGAGCAAAATTGAACTTTTATAACTATTATTCATTATTCTTCCAATAATGCCAACAATATTCAAATGCCAATACATACAAAATGAAATACACAAGACATAAATTCACTATTGTTCTAAGAGCTCATAAATGAATTCACAATAACATTTACAGATGAACTCAATAACATTTAGGTTTTTTGCTTGATTCCACAAAAGTATTTTGAAGCACTGAGAAAGAATTCCAAATGTTGGTGAATGGCTTGTGCCTTATAGCATTTATAGCATGTAAGATCTTCTACCACTCTGGTCTTATTTATAAGTCCACTTTGACCAAATCTCACATACCAAGGAAATGTAGTTGAAAAATGATTATGGGGATAAATTTTCAACTTTGCCCTCATTTATGATTGGGTATTTTTTAACTGTTTCTTCTCTCTCTATCTTCATGGGTACAATTAATATGGATAAAATTGTCATAATCTCATTTATTACATAAAACTAAACTTATAAATAGAACCAAATTTTTCTAATCCAAATGGACTTATAAATAGAACCAGAGTGATATAAGTTGAAGGTTGCAGGTTGGATCTCACTTATAATCTCAAGCCTTTGATATTTATCCACATTTAAAGTTTTGTCTTACATAGGATTGTCTCCATTCTCCAATAAAAGAATATATGTTCCTATAAAAAAAAAAAAATTATGAAGTTAAAGTTTAATAGTGCACCAAACAACAAAATTTTGGGGACTGGAATATAAAGATTTTATAGTCGCAAAAACCGTTTGGTTCTCTTGGAGATAACAAATAAAGCATCTTGGTCCCAAATGAAGTAGTAGAGTACCGGTATAAAATAACATTCCAGTAATGAAGAAAGAGAACATAGAAGATCTTGATTTTTTCAAGCACATGTATTATAATATCTTAGAGACAATCATATTCAAGACATTATTAAATATTAAATATGAGCACCTTTCTTAGTAGAGATTCGAACATTAATTTGTCACATCGCAAAAGGTATGCTGGATGAGTTGGACGTTAAGTATAATCTAGAGTAAATACCATTTCTAGTCCCTGACAAAAAACGTGATCCTCATTTTGGTCCCTTACAAAAAAAATGTCATTTTTAGTCCATAAAAAGGACGAATAAGGATCGATTGGTTAACATTTTGATCCCTCACAAATTTCCAAAAGGTCCTTTTTAGTCCCTAAAAAAGGACGAATAAGGGACCTTTTTTTTTGTAATGGACCAAAATGGGGTTTGTGGTTTTTGTCAAGGACAATATTTACTCTATAATCTATTATCTTGCGTATTTGAACATGAGTTTGATTTAAGCACATTCAAATTATTTTTAACATTTTTGCTTCCATTTTTAAAATTTATCAAGTTTTTCATTTTTAAAATCAATGATGTTTGGCGTATTTTAAATAAAAAATTATGAGTACTTTTGTATTTTTAAATAATATACATCCTTGCGACCCAAAGGATTTTTGGTACTGTGAAGATTGGGGGGAGAATAAAATACTCTCATCACCTTTTTGTTTTGTCTTAATTACATAGATCCTCCATTCTATTTTGAAAACCCATATAAATCTCCCTTAAAATTAAAATGTATGTTACATAAACATCCTTTATATTTTAAGATTCTATTTTCATTCACTCAAACAGTTAGTTGATTATTAAGTTTGACTTTTAAACTTTTATTATACCAAAATGTCTCTCTTTAACATTAGAATTATTTAAACATATATTTAGGCCACAAAAATTTATACCACCCAATTTTAATTATAATAGATTTTTTAACTTTCTAATATGTTAAACATTTGTTAATTCTGAGATTACAAAATTTATAATTTTAATTGTTCACCATATTTATTAAAATTTATTTATATTTAGTTTCTTAAATAATGAAAAATATATGTTAAACACATTCTTTTCCTATCAGATATAATAAACTATATAGATTTGAGAGATTGTATAAGTCTTTTAAATTTATAACTTTGTATTTTTCTACAAACATTTAAAAAACTTACTCAAATTTTTAAAGGTCGGTGATATTCACAAGATGTCAATTAAAATTTGAGATTTAGTATTAAGGGTAAATTAGTAAATAAATTTTTATTTTTATATAAATTTTAATTAAAAATACATTTTTATAATAATTTTAGAATATTCTTAACGGAGTTAACGATTTAGACTTAAATGTATGTTTTAAAAATAGATGGGAAGTTTTTGTATTTAAGGAAAAACAGAAAGATAGTTAGAGTATTTTATTCAAATAAATTATATATATATATATAATTTTACTTGTATTAATTTAATTGCCACAGAAATTCTTGTGTGAACTTGATTTGTTAAGTCATTTATGGTGTAACTAGTTTAAATACAACAACTCAATTAATATAAATCCTAGTTAGATGTTGATATAATTCACATTTTTATTAAAAAAGAAATAAATCCCTTAACTAAGATTTTACAAGAAATGAAAAGGTAAATTTTGTGAAATCTTTTAATTTTATTATTAATAGGCCAACTAATATGTAGGAGGTATCAAATTAGCTCATAAGTTGTTGTGTTTTAACTTGTTAGATCACAGATTACGTAACAAACCAAGCTCACATACGAATTTCTCCTCTCGTCGTTGCCACCACATAGCTACTTGAACAGTAGTGTTGTTACCGTGACTCTACTAGCTAGGGCCAACGTTTCCTACTTTTGTAATTTCATTCTAGGTTTTTGTACCATTTTTGCTCTATATCATTTGACTTATTCTTAGAGATGTCCAAAGACCAGACCGGACTAGGTTTGGCCTCAATCTGATGTTTGGTCCTGATAGGACCTCAGCCTGGACAAGTCAGCTCGAGATCTGATCTGGTCCAGCATCAGCCCGAGCTCGAGCTGGATCAGACCAGTCCAGGACCTATTTAATTTTTTTTATACTTTGTACATTAAATAAATATACGCTTTAATAGACAAATAGTACAATGCCTACTTACCTACACTCTACTCTAGTCTATTTCTAGTGACAATCTTCACTCATCAAGCGCATAGAGCCTCTGTATGATCTGAGTCCACACCCATCCCACTTCCCTCATGTCCTTTTGAGTTGTGTTGTCAGCATTAATGGTCCCTAGTCCATCCTTCCGCGCCTCTCCAGCCACCTCATTCTCTCTCTTCCCTCTTTTCACTCCTATCTCTCCCCAGTTTCTCCCAACGCCAAATATTTTTTCTCTTTCTTCTTCTTCAACGTTTTTCACTTCTTCTTCCTCTTTCCTTCTTCTTCTTTATCTCCGATGGCTGTATTTCTTCCATAGGCACGGGTTAATGTCAGAAAGGGTTAATATCACAGAGAAAAGAAAAGGCGAGAGAAAGGTACAAGGTGTGTCTGATCGCCAACGGATTGAAAACTTACCTCAACACTAAAAATCGTGGTGACCGCCGACGGACTGAGACGTGATCGGTAAGGAAAGGAGGAGAGGTGTCTGTAAGAGCCGAAGTGGATGACGAGGTCGAGCCGTCGAGGACGCAAGGTCGAGAGGGAAACAAGAGTGTGTGAGAGAGCGTGAGAGCTAGAGTCTCAAGAGCTAGGTCTTCTGAGTTCTGAACTAGATCTAAGCTGGGGACTGAGGTCGAGAGGGAAGTATTAGATTTCAAAAGTCACAGAAGACGAAGAAAGAGGAGGAGGAGGAGCAAAGTCACAATATTGAAAAAATCAAGGTCCCTATGATAGCTGTAATCTTAAAAAAACATTAATTTGCCAAACTGGACCAGACCAAGGGGTCTAAGCCCTTGGCCCGATGTCCTGTTCGGCTCGAGCAGATTAATCTTGTCTGGTTTCATCAAAGTGTCTCAGGACAATTTTTTTTTTTGTTGCCTGACCGAGTCGGGTTAGGATGGGTCAAACCGAACCTCGGGTTTTTTAGTCATCCCTACTTATTATTGGCAGCAACCGATCTTAACTTGTCGTTTGCATATTTCCTTATATATTACTTCGTCATGTCGTTTATAACAAGGTAATACCTATTTATCTAATTTGATTTTGTAAAATATTGAAATGAGAATGAATTGCACGTCTTTCATTGATTAATTAGAGACATATTTATAATGCTAGTACATGCATATCCTAATGGAAAATATCATAACAACCATATCTCCATATTAATATTTACAATATTAGTTAATAATAAAATCATAATATTATTACAATATTGTAACATGAAATCCCGTGATTTTTTGAGATATATTGCCTTCACTCCCCCTCAAGTTGGTATATGAAAATTACGAGTGCCTAATTTGTTAGAAAGCTCTTGAAGTCTATTAGAACCGAGTGTCTTTGTGAAGATGTCATCGACTTGATGCTGCATCTAGATCTTTAATGGAGAGATATCCTAAGATTGGACTCATTCACGAACAAAATAGCAATCCATTTCAATATGCTTAGTCCTCTCATGAAAAATAGGGTTCTTGGCAATATGAATAGCAACTTGATTATCACAATATAGTGAAGTTAAACACTGTTGAGTCGCTCCAAGGTCATGAAAGAGCCATAATAACAATATGACTTCTTTAACCGTACTAGCCATGGCTCGATATTCAGCTTCTGCTGAAGAAAGGGAAACCACACATTGCCTTTTGCTACGTCATGAGATGGGAGACCCACCTAGGCTGATAAAATAACCAGTGTGGGAATGCTGAGTCTCATGGCAGCGTCCCCAATTTGCATCACAATATGTTTTCGAGTCAAGAGAGCTATACTTGGTAAGAAGATACCTTGTCGCAATGTAGACTTAAGGTATCGAAGGACACATTCTGCTGCACACATGTAAAGGACCTGGGGATTAGCTACAGATTGATTAAGAACATTTACTGCATATGTGAGATCGAGCCTCATGGCTATGAGGTACAAGAGTCGGCCAACCAGTGTTCGATAGTGCCCTAAGTTTGGATGTGGATCACCCTCAATATTACTCAGAGGACAGTTCTACTCCATGGGAAACTTGCTCGGCCTATACGTCATTCTTGTTTCCTTCAAGATATCCAAGGCACATTTGCGTTGGCTAAGTACCATGCCTTCGAGGGATCAAGCCACTTCAATGCCCAAGAAATATTTTAAGGGTCCGAGATCCTTGATAGTGAATTGGTCTTGAAGAAACTATTTTATTTGGCTAATGTGGTCATCGTTGGTACCGGTGAGAATGACATCATCAATATAGATCAAGGCTATAGTGTATATGTCACCACGCAGATAAGTGAATAAAAAGTAATCTACCCAGGATTGCCTGAAACCCAAATTTGTCAATGAGCAAGGAAATTTTTCATTCTAGTTTCATGAGGCTTAACTAAGCCCATATAGAGACTTCCTCAGTCTGCAAACCTGTGTCTCTCTTTTTTGAGCAAAGCCTTCATGTATTTTCATGTAAACCTCTTCATGAAGATCCCCGTAGAAATTTTTGACATCAAATTGGTGAATGTAAGTCCTCATTTGACTAGCACAACCAACAAGGTTCGTATCAAATTGGTGATAATGTGTCCTATTTTGTTTTCATGTGCCCTTATAGTTTAATGATAATAATTCAAAAATAAAACAAATGAATATGTGTGATTAGAAAATTTGACATAATAAATATAATGAATTTTATCTAAGTATTTTCCCAGTGACATGTGAGGAAAGGGATGAATGTGAGAGTGACACGTGTTACAATTACAATAAAAGAGGAAAATACCTTGTGATGCCACTGGGGCTGACTGTACTCTCTTGTCCTGGTTTGGGCCTTTGTATTGGTGTTGTGTTGTTGGGCTGATTTTCTAATACAAACTAATGGCAGGCTAACGACCGAGTTAAGGCATCTCCGAATAACTTAATTATAAAAATATGATCTGATCTTTCTAATATCCCTATATATAATATTAGCTTATATATCAAATTATAAGTAAATTAGTTTAGAAAAATGATAAATATCATAAATAAAATAGATAGAGGTCTCATATTTAAAACCAAAATTAAATTGTGGTATGTTTAGTAAGTTAAAGTCAAGGGTATTTAGGGATTTAAATGTACAAAGTACAAACGTATGGTAAAAATAAAGGAAGAAGCGTATGAATAGTATTTTGCTTTATTGGATGTTTGAGGCTTTTGCCTTGTATCAATTGGCCTTCAGTTCATGAAGCTCAACAGTACAATTTATTACTCAAATGGGAAACCACAAGTAGTTAAAGTTGAATACATTGATATGAACATAACTTTCTGACCTTCCGTGCTACATCCTTTTTCAACTAACTGATGATAATACAGAGAAAAATCAATAAATTCCTCAGCTACAAAACATATAGTTTTGACTTTTGAGCCTACAGGAAAGAATATAAAGGCGCCCACGCCATCATCATTGTACATTATCCACTATAATTCATATATCTCAGGGGTACACAATCGAGTCAAATGATCAGGTAACTTGCCTTTGATATGAGAAGCAGGATAAAAGTGAAGTTTCATTCGTAGATTCCCTTCCTTTTCAGCAGTGCAGGAAACATGGAGACTAAACCAATAAGGAAGAGCACTGATAATGTCTTAAAATCATATAGATCCTTCACTGAGTTTAGATCCCCAAGAGCAAGGCCAGCCTAAATCAATCAACAAGAAAGGCAGCTATCAGGAGTGAGAGAAATGCAGAAGAATAGCTTGTAGATGTAGTAAGGAATTACTATGAAACAATGGAAATAATCTATTTAGCTTCTTTATGAAGAAAATTTGAATATTCTTTTTTTGGTGAAATAAGTGGGACACATTGTTTGACAAGGACCAACATCAAGGAAGGAACACAATTATAGTAGCTGTGTTAGTAGCTTCTTGAACCAGACAAGTTCATCATATCTCTGCTAGAGTTTGTTCAATGTAAAGGAAGAGCTTTTTTCCAAGTGTTAATTCCCAATTAAGTAGTTTCTAGAAATCCATGGTTGATAAATGAAGACCCCTCTTTTAAATGTAAACACAGTAAAATCATATGGCAGGGTTTCTCAAATCTATCAGACCATCAGAGGTCAATACTCAACAAACAACCTTCGTTATTGAAAGCAGTACATCTGAATCATTTAATTTCTATCTTTGGAGCCATGTGAAAAGTGACAGAGGACTAAAGATGAAACTATAGAATTAAGCGTGCTCCTTACACTATCCCTATAGGAGAACTGTCCCGTTTCATAAATTACAATTGATAAGAAATTGAACTTCAATCTTATACAAGAGTTGATGCCTGAGGGAAAGCTTGTATTCTGGACAATAAGGAACTAAGAACACATGAAATGAGAGAAGGATCTTCTATTAGTCTCACTTATAAGAATTTGTAGTAGAGTCTGACCATCAAGACCAACTAAAAAATTAAAGTTGAAATTATTTTAGAAGGACTTCTTAATCAACAAACACCCCCGGGAAAAAAAACTTCCCCACTTCAGACAACAGGATATTGGCCAAAAAAGGTAACAAGAGGATAGCAGGATACCATCAAACAAAGCAATTTAATCTTATAAGAAGTTCCTGATGCAGAAGTCAAAAGAGCAACCATAAAGAAAATAAATATAATCAAGGCATAAAATATAACAATCTGAAAAAGCTAAAACATGGAGTTCAGGAGAAAATATAACGTGGAAAATTGACTGCACAGTATGATAAATGTAAGATGGGTAGAAGAGCCTTACTCTGACAGTAATATAAGTGGCTGGAATAAGACCAATCAATGTCGCTGAGAAGAAGACTTGAAATGGTATATCAACAATTGGAGATGCCAAATTGATGAAAAGGTTTGGCAATGTTGGGGTTATCCTCAGAAAAAGCATGTAATTCAGGAGCTTATCCCTGCGCTTTGATATCTGATTGAAGAAAAGAAAATCAGGTTAACATTGTAGTCACCGTGATTGTCTAATAGTTTGTCTGGTCAAGATTAAAGAATAAGATAAGCACACCTCAGCTTGGAAAAATCTCAACTTCTCAGGCCACAACCAAGAAACTAAAGGCCTGCCAATTAACTTTGACAAAAAGAAGCAGGATGATGCTCCAGCAGTGGCATTGAAAACAACCAATAGAAGTCCTTGAAACACTCCAAAGAGGGCTCCAGCTAATAAGGACATGAAAATTGTTCCAGGAATCATAAATGTCTGCATGAAAATGTAGGTGGAACAGTAACCAAGAATGAATTGAGCGGGGTGATTTTCTGCATATGCTGCAAAGTTATCTCTGTAGAAAAATAAGATAAGAAAAATATTGTTAAGAATAAAGAATGTAATATGGGGTAATGGACATATATCAATGAAGTAGAGGTAGTTGAGGTTAAAGCTAATAAAACCATCGAGCAGCTATAGATTACGACTAAAATTTTGACAAATTCTTATGATCCAGTGTCCTCATTTATTTCAACCCCAGAAGAGAGCATATTTAGTAAGCCTCCCTAATAATAGTAACATTAAGTGACCAATCTAAGTATATTATTACAGCTGAAATCGGAGGAATGCACAGAAAGTTTCGGGAAAAGACATTAATTTCACTTCTTCTTTTTTCCATAACTGAATTCATCTACAAAAGCCAGAGAAAACCAATAACACAAACCTCTGTAACGTTAAAAAATAATCATTAAAGACACTGATAGCTACAAAAAATCGTTCCATGAAACGTACTTGAGCAAGCGAAGATCTGAAATTGTGCGCGGCAGCTTTATCTTTCCGTACTCCGAAGCTGGCATTGTCAGGTAAATACAAAACAAACCAGCGGAGAAAACGAAGAACACGCCGAGAGCAGCAGCGAGTTCCCAACTATTCAACGGAGACCTCTCCAACTTAGGCTTCTTTCCGGACGGCGAATAGTCGTCCTCGGCGGTCTCTTCATCGTTCAATAACCTCCCAGTATCGCCCATCAGATTTCTCTGCGCCGCCATAGTAGCACGAACTAGTGATATGAACTGCAAATCCGGAAAGGCTCAGTAATCATAGCAGGAAAGTGATATCGTATTATGGAAAGCAAAACGGAGGCAGAACTGCGATGTTTCAACGAAGAATCGGTTGGAGAATCACACCAACCAGTCAAATGAGGCTGATCAAATAAAAATTTGGTGGATCAAGAGTGTGTATGAAACGAATGAAATGTACTTGAACAAGAAAATTGACGATTTGAAGGTGAGGGAGCTCAAAACTTGGGTTTAGGATAATACTCAAGTAGCAGTAACGCGTTTCGCTTGAGAAGGAGAAAGGAACGAGCAGGAAAGCCAATGAAGAGGAAAGCGAGTGAGTGAGTGGGAAGGGGAAAGCCAATGAAGAGGAAAGTGAGAGTGAGTGAGTGGGAAGGCACTTTGAATGGTAAGTGAGTTTCACTTTTTTGTTTTTTCCGGAGCCAAAGAAGTGATTTTTGTTAATTGAAGAGTAAATACTTTTTTTGGTCCCTAATAAAAAATACGGACCTTATTTTGGTCCTTGAAAAAAAAATCATTTTTAATCCATAAAAATGACGAATAAGGGTCGATTGGTGAACATTTTGATCCCTCACAAATTTCTAAAAGGTCTTTTTTAGTCTCATAAAAAGGACGAATAAAGGTCGATTTTTTTGTCAGTGACCAAAATGAAGTCCGTATTTTTTGTTAGAGAAAAGGTATTTACTCTTAATTGAAAATGGTTGAAAAACTACCATTCCAAAATTTATAAAAAGGAATTTGATCTAAAGAGTGAGGTGTAACATTGAAGTATAAAACTCAAATAACAAAATCACTATGTGTAAAATGGTGCAAATTGAAATATTAAAGTTATTAAACTCATGATTTTAACTAAACCCATGTTAGAGATGTAAATTTTAATAATAAATTCAAATCTTAAAATGAAAGTTTACTTTTTATTCATAAATAGCTATTAAAATATAGAAAATGAAAATAATTTGGTATAAATATATTTCAAATTCAAATACTTAAAATTAAATCTATCAATATTGATACTTCATTATACTTTATAAAGAAAATTCTATGAAGTTGATATGTAAAGTCACTAAAAGTTTGCTTGGGATCATGTTTTCAAGCCTCAAAAGTCGATGTGGAGAAAAAAAGCGTCAATTTTGCCTTATTTAACTCGTCTCACAAAGCGTTCATCCCATATCAACGAAGTAGAGGGAGAAGGGTCATATTGATAAAAGAGAGAAAGGGTACCCGCATGCCACTCGCTTTTATATATATAAAAAAAGATAAAACTAGACCCAATATTTTGAGATTAGTATAAGGGGTTTATACTTCTCATGTTACATGAGAAGAAGAAGATTCCTACACACACATAAAATGGTGGGACCCACATATATATATATATAAGGGGTTTAAACTTCTCATGTTACATGAGAAGAAGAAGATTTCTCTACTGTGCACGTGAAATGGTGGGACCCACACATATATATAATGAGTATTATATATATATGTGGGCCCTACCATTTCATGTGTGTGTGACATGAGAAAACACTTCTCCTACAACATGAGAAGTGTTTTTCCCTCTATATAATGCTCATTATATATATATGTGGGTCCCACCATTTCATGTGTGTGACATGAGAAAACACTTCTCCTGCAACATGAAAAGTGTTTTTCCCTTAGTATAAATGCCCTAAAGATTTAATAATAAAATTTAACTATGAGAGTGCATCCTAAGCTCAATTAATCTCCATCATTAATATTTAATTAATCTCTAGAAATATAAAAAAAAAAATTAAAATAAGATTCAATAGTCATATGTACTAAAATCATATTAAATATGCCTAGGTGATTTTTTTTTTTTTTTGTATTTACAGTTTTTGTTTTTCTATTGACAAAATTCAAATTTGGCGACTTGTTAAGAAATGATAGGAAAAACATAAATTTCATTAATTCGGATATGTGGCTATAATTTAATAAGATTCATATCATTTTTCATCTAAACTAGCTTTTAAAATAATAATCCAAACAAGTTTTAGTTTTAAAAAAAGTTACTTCTATCCTGCAATTCAAACATAAATCATATTTACAATCTTACTTTTCGAACCTTAAATTTGCAAAAGTCATATTGAAAAAAAGTCATTTATGTCACCGTTAATTCAAACAAGCCCTTAGATAGGATCAAATTCAAAAATCTAGCACAAGAGTGAATTGATGGCGCAATTTTGTCAACAATAAATTAATATTATTAGTTTTTCTATTAAAAATAATTATATTACAAAGTTAAAAATAAAATGTTTAAAATATAAGTACAAGAGAATAATCTCATAGAGAACGCCCCTAAAAAAAACATGGTAAAAAAACTTTAGATAAGAGTAAATATCCAAAGTAAGGTCATTCTAAGATATATTTTAAAGTTTTATTAGGTCAAAAAAATTTGAAACCAACACACCAAACTATGAGAGAAAGGTGCTATAATGATGATAGAAAGAAGAATAAGATACCATTGGTGAAAGAATATATGAGACATGCCAAGTAAAAGGTCTCATTAGATAAGGATTGAGGTTTCTTCAAAGTGCTTGAGCGAAAAAAGGTTTCTTCAAAGTGATTATATAAATTGCGTAGGCAAGCACCCTATTGAAAAAGAACTTGATAGAAATGAAACCATAATTTCCAATAATAAAGATGCATATCTTTAAATGGAGCATGAGGTTGATTGGAAGAGTTACTAACAAAAGGTCGTGGCCATTGGCATATGTTGTCTGAAATATTCATATATGCATAAAATTCATTTACATGGAAATTAATCTTCACACATCCATGAAACTCATTTACAAGGAAATGTAGATTAGGTGTACGTGACTGAGTTCTTTATACTTGGACACTTGAGCTGTGTTTGGTTTAAAAAGAGTGGAGCTTCCCTCCTTAGTGTGAGAAGTCAGATATGATCATAAATTCATATCGTTTTCCATACAAATATTTTACATTATGGTCAGATCTAACTTTTTACACAAAGGAGGTAATCTCTCATTTCTCTTCTACCTTCAAACCAAACACAGGGGAAGGATGGATGTGTAATACTATTTTGGAGGAATTATATTGTGGTCCAAAAGAAGAAAAATTACATAACCAGGTCCTATGAAATCCCAAGGGACCTGTGATATATTTATTAGAATTGTGAAAATACATGTTTATCTTATCTTGTTATTTGTAACATCCCATTTTTAAAAGTAGTATAAACTTTTTTTTTCATCAAACCTCATTTGTAAACATCAGAGTAGTGCACCGGAGCGATTGAGTAACTGATATATATATTTAAAATACCCATGGTAGCATGTCTTGCTATTTAAACAGCGGTACAAGAGTGTTTCAAAAGCATAACAGAAAGAAGTCTTCAGCCGCGATTCCTAGGCGTGCTGCTTGTCCTTCTCCTCGAACCTCGGTCCTTTCGATCCTGAAGCTAAGTTAAGAGATGGAGTCCATGCATCGAACCCCAGGTAACGGTTAACCTCATGATTACATACATCATATATGCACGACAGACATTCACATAATTTTGGCAACATTTACTACGGTCAGACATAGGCTATACATATCATATATGTATGGCAAAACAATACAGTCGGATGACAGACAGTAGTACAGTCGGAGTAACAATACATTCGGATGACAAACAATAGTACAGTCAGAGTACAGACAATAGTACAGGTAATAGTACGGTCAGAGTACAGACAATAGTACAGTCAAAGTACAGACAATAGTACAGTCAGAGTACAGGCATGACAGACAATAGGCATGACAGACATTAGTACAGTCAAAGTACAGGTAATATACATATATGCATACAATAACCATCAGAGTAAGTGTTACAGTACGCGAACGTACCTTCGTTGACGGTAGACGGTACTTCCATCGGAAATCGTACTTTTTTACAGAAAACTGTGAAACGTCCAACAGTGGCACGTCGGGCAGCGTAATGGCAGCAAATCAGAGTTTCTGATATCCTATAAGGGTAATATCACTTTCATTAGTGATTTGACATTACGACTGGCATTTTAGATAAAAATTACTATTTTGTCCCTATACCCCTAATTGGCGGAATTTCGCCAGCACTTCGTTACTTTGGCTCCGATTTTTTTCAAAATTTTCCCAGAACTTCGACCCAATGATAATTTTTGAAATTCTAGACTAATATAGCCCTATCATATGATATCCAATCATGCTTGAAAAATTAAAGGCTATACTAGCATTACTACTCTAACTATTGAAAGAACTACGAAAGCTAAAAGCTCGATGCAGAAAAACTTACCCAGAGCTTCGCTACGACTTTTCTCCGAGCTCCTCTCTCTAAAACCTCTCTCTAAATTCGGTTTTGCTCAAGGCAAATGGTGTGAAATTTCAAGAGAAGTGGTGGGCTATTTATAGAGAGAAATTGTGGCCAATTGTGTAATTTTGCTTTCCTAAACTTGTAATTTTCCCCTCCTTTATAACCAAGCAAATTAGGGTTTAATGGTGGGTGATTCTTGGCCATGGAAAGCTCAAAAACGTCCAGCTGCCCCTTGAGTCATCAAAACCATTTTCGCTTTTGCCTCCGATCCGGTAGAATCCCCGATCGGTGTCCGATTCGCGTACTTTCGGAGAAATCTCAAAATTCTGGATTATTCAATTTGAAGACAATTCCTTCCTTATTAGAAATGTCTAGTCCAACTATTTTTTTAACTCTGTCTAGGCCTTCTCCTACTGACGGAAGTTTTCTGAAAACGTGTCGGTTTGAAACGAAATTCGGAAGCTACTGCTTTGTGGACAAGAATGCACCGATTCTAAATATGTCCAGAAAAACTCTAAATTCCTCCCCGGATGTCGCATCATGACTTTGAATCCTTAGCTTTCAACTTGGCTATCCGGTTTTCTCGAATTTCCCTATTTCGTCTTATTAGGAAAATGCTCTACCTAGGCCTCGGAATTGACTTAGGAAAAGTCTAACGAAAGGTAAAAATCCACTGATCAATATTTTACCTTGACTTTGGAAATCTCATTCCTAGTTCTCTAGATAGGATCCGTTTCCTATATATTGTGTTACTATTCACTATATTTAATTATAATATATAATATTACAAGTTGCAAAATAATATCTAGATATTATTTTGCAAATTCTTATCCATTCCCTATCCAATTTTTCGGTCAAACAATAGCTGGTCCTTTTTATTTTAATTTTCGTTTTTATTAATTATTTAATTAATTAATATTATATAAAATAATTATTTAATACTTATTTTTATATAATTTTTACAAAATTTCCCTATTGGTCCATTCTTGTATTTAGGCTTAAAAATACCTAAACTCATCCATTTTCCTCAAAATTTCCAATTAATTAGCAAATATTTTTACTAATTCTTGGCCAAAAACCACTAATTTTAGGGTTTTACATAATTATCTTTGAATTTCCTTCGCTTAAGCTTAAGTAATTAGCCAATAATTACCTAATTACTTTCTTATCAATAGTTGATAATTTTCTTAATTAGAATGCCTTATTACCTCATAACTTTGGCCCTGACATCCTTATTTTCATGTCTTCTGCATTATTTTAGGATTTATGAGGGTATTTTGGTCATTTCCATACTTTTTGGACATTCTTATACAATTTCTCCAAGTTTGTAATTTAATAAATTACCTAAATTAGAGACATATACCCTCTCAATTTTAATAATTATTTCACTGATATTTAGGATTTTTCACAATTTTTCCTAAGTTTTTATACATTCCAAGGGTATTTTGGTCATTTTGACCCCATAGTTCTCTTTCCTAATTTTCCTAAGAGATTTTCCCTTGGAAAATAAGATAATTATCACTTAATATTTGATATCTCATATTCACCTATTTTCAATAGGTATATTTACTCATTTATGATATTTTTCATAAATCAGATTTTAGGGTATTACATTATTTGTGGCATATCAACTAGTCAATTAAAATACTCTGACTTTTCATTACTAACATTGTGACTTCTCATGCCTAGACTTATCAATTGTGGCACTTTAACTTATCATTAGTGGCACATTGACTTATCATTGATGACATCATGACTTATCATATTCTAACTTGTTAATTGTAGCACCATTACTTCTCATTAGTGGCATGTTGCCTTGTCAATTGATGCACCTTTACTTGTTATTGGTATGTGTCACTAAAGACAAGTGGTAAAGTTGTCTTTTCACAATTTCAATAAATCCTTCACAAATCCCTTGAAATTTTATAGTAATTTGATTAGGTAAAAATATAGAAAAATACCATTAAAATTAGTAAAAGATAAATAAATATGTTGAATTTCAATAATTCAAAAGGGACTTATTTAGAATTTTGAAATGTAAATTTTGAGAAATTATCTAACTACCCTTAGTTTTTTTCAAATAAAAAAAAAATCCTCAACATCTTTGTAACATCCCAATTTCAAAAGCAGTATATATATATATATATATATATATATATATATTTTTTTTATCAAAACATCATTTCAAATAATCAGAGTAGAGCATCGGAGCGATTGAGTAACTGATATGTATATATAAAATGCCGTAAGTCTGGCCAATATACAGAAGCGGTACAAAACCGTGTGGTTGGTAACGGTTAACCTCATGTTTATGTATACACACACAAACGACACACATCCACAACATCATCAGCACATACCATCACTCTATCACAACCCATGCATATGTATTGCCCCCAGCATGTAGACCTATTGCCCCCAAAGATACCGACAGCATTGCCCCAAGATACGAGACATATTGCCCCCAGCATACAGACATATCCTCTAACCACTATATGCATTCAAACAGTACAACATCTATACAACACACATACCACATACATGCATACCGTAAACATCAGAGTTAATGTTACAGTACGCGAACGTACCTTCGTTGATGTTATACTAGCACGTTTTACGAAAAACCGTACTTCTGACGGAAAACGGAAACCAGCACGTCGGACAGAGGTTCGACAGTAGGTCAAAACGTATTCAGAGATATACTATCAATATAACAACGTACTTGTTAATGATCTATCATTACGACGGACATTTTTTGTCAAAATGACCATTTTACCCCTGACCCCCTAATTGGCGGAAATTCGCCAGCACTTCGCTACTTTGACTCCGACTTTCCAAAATTTTGCCAGAACTCTGACCCTGTAACATCCCAAATTTTTGGACCTGAAGGTTAGAAATAAAACTAAGACGAGAAGACTTCTAGCCAGTAGAGTCCAAAAGTTTTAAGTTTATTATGAGAGAAAAAAAAAGGCTTAAGATAATTATTAAAATTATTTTGGACCTTGAGAATTTGGGAAGATTACGAAATATTATTTCAAGGATATGCAAATATTATGGTGGAATTAATTATGGGAAATTTAGCTTTGGATAAAAGTTAAAAATTCATATTTGGAATTTAAGACATATTTTCCCATAAATTGAGGGCAAATAATAAAGGAAATAATTTTTGGCATAAATGTTTTAGAGATAATGTTTTTATGTCAAGAAATTTAATTGGGGAAGAAAATCTTTAAATGCAATTAAGGATTTATTTCTAGGATCTATATAATATTTATTCAATATTGCAATTAAATAAGCAATTCATTGGATTAAATACTTATAGCCCATATACCCAATAAGACTGATTCGGCCATGATCATTAAACCCATTTATTTTCTTCAGCCTTCAGCCCAAAACGCTTAACAGTAAGGAATATCCCCTTCAATATACAATTAGACCAGCCCATTATAATCTCATGTCTGCTCAGCTCCAACACGTGAAAGGAAAGAAATCAAAACAAAAACAAAAACAAAACCACACCATAATATCTATTCGACCAGATCACGCCATCAGAGAAAGCAAAATGATCACAGTCAAATATAAAACAAATCCCATACTCCCTCTGTACACACGAACTGGGCACGCCGTCAAGAGAAAAAGGAGCAGCAGCAACATTAAATGCAAGTAATGGATTTTCTCTCACTGTTCACGCAAGCGCGCCCTTCCCTCTCGAGCCCGGTGTTAAGTGCCCTCGGACCATTAGTTTTCTCTCGAACCAGACTCTCAAGTTCTTATAATTACCCTTGTCGCCTTCATTCATCTAGAGACAGAAACGCAGACTCAGAGACCGAGAGAGAGTGAGTCCGAGAAAGAGAGAAAGCTGAGGAAGGAGATAATAGTTTCAGCTCATTTGGTTACTCTGTTTTTAAATTTCGAAAACAGGGGGGTTGTGGATTGGTGAGAATCAGACCGTTCGAACGTGCTTGAAACCGAAGGTAAGTCTTTGAGCTTTCTCCTCCTTGCTTCCATGATTCCACACGAGTTTGCTACCTATAGGTCTCTGTCTTAGGAGTTTAAACAGAAACGAAAATATATATATATATTGCTGTCATGAGATGCTGCGTGTCCAAGAGAATAATAGAAAGAGTTACTATCTTATATATAAAAGTGTGTGTGTGTGTGTAAAGAAGGAAGAAACCTTGCTATGTGTTGCTTTTGTGTGTGTATGTGTGTGTATATAGATTATATGTTGCTGCATATATAAATATATCTTTGTGGAAGTTATATTACCGATGTACATATATATACACACACACACTGCAACGCATAAACCATGAAAAGAAAGAGAAGAACTTGGTGCCATATTATATTGTTACAGATATAATTACTGATGCATATAGGTATGCATATTAGACCCAAACTTGTTTTATTATATAACCAAAGCCTTGCATGACGTGAACTAAGGCCTGTTTGAGAAGTTCTCTGTTTATAGAAACTAAAACAGAGGAGGTTTAACCTTTGTATATTCATTATAGTAAACATAGTTTCCAGGAGGTTACTGCCAAGTATTTGTGTATATATAGATATAAAACCAAACCTTGAAAGTTTTGTCGCCATGTAGGGTTCATTTCTATTTGTATCATGAAAATTGGGCCAATCCATAAAGTCTCAAGATCTAAAGCCTTATGGGTATAAAGCTCGTTTTCTCACCAAAATAAATAATTGTCTTAATGCCTAAATGTTAACAACTAATTAAATTACTATTTTAGAAGTTTTGACCGAAGGAAAAGAATTGTACCTAAAATAATTTATAGACAACTAAATTGTAAAAAGAAGGTTCACATGAAAGAGGTTGTTGCAAGATTTTAGACTTACAAGAAAAAGGGATGCGGCTTAGGTCCGCTGCCTCATTTGCTCCGCTGCCGTCCTATACCCAAAGTGGCGTCGTTTTGGAGAAAAATAATGAGCAAGTTCCCCTCTTTTTTTTTTCTTTCTTTCTTTTTTCTTTAAAAGAAAATATGTTTTAAAGCATTGAATAGTACTAAAAAGATACTTTAGAATTCTGACTTGTACTGAAAAAAAATATTTCATGATCTTGAAAAAATATTTTAGGATCTTGAAAAAAACATTGCATGGGACTGACTGGTACTAACAATATACTTTAGAATACTGAAGGTACTAAAAAAAATACCTCATGATCTTAGAAAATTATTTTAGGATCTTCAAAAAATATTTCAGGGCATTAACTAGTACTAACAAGATACTTCAAGATATTCACTGGTACTGAAAAAAATACCTTCAGATCTTGAAAAATTATGTTAGGATCAGAAAAAAATATTTCAGGGCACTAACTGGTACTAACAAGATACTTTATGATACTTATTGGTACTAAAAAAAATACTTCATGATCTTGAAAAATTATTTTAGGATATTGAAAAAATATTTTAGGAAACTAACGGGTACTAATAAGATACTTCAGGATACTGAAAAATACCTCAGGATCTTAAAAAACTATTTCAGATACTGACTGATACTAAAAATATACTTGAGTAAATTTTTTGAAGATCCTAAAGTAATTTTCCAATATCATGAGATATTTTTTTCAGTACATTTAGTACCCTAAAGTATCTTGTTAGTACCAGTCGTCCCCTAAAATATTTTTTTCAAGATCTTAAAATAATTTTTCAAGATCATGAAATAATTTTTCAGTATCCTAAAGTATCTTTTTAGTATCATTCAGTGCCCTGAAATATTTTTTCTTAAAAAGAAAAAAAGAAAACGGGGAACTTGCTCATTATTTTGCTCCAAAACAACGCCACTTTGGGTATAGGATGGCAGCGGAGCAAATGAGGCAGCGGACGTGTAAGCCGCATCCAAGAAAAAGATGATATGATACGTAAATTTTATATATATATATATAATAAGTTGTAGAAAAATAATAATAAATAAATAAATAGCAATAAATAATATTATTATTAAAAGAGGAATAAATATATTATTATTTGTATTTTTAATTTTATGAAATTATAAGTGATAATTTTGATTATGTAGAGTTTTAGAAGTGTTATTAATTGTTAGTAATTGATTGTGGTAGATTGTTTTTGGCGTATGTTTGAACTCTTGGATTAGGAGCAGTGTGATAATAGTTAGCTTCGGCGAGAGGTAACCACTTTCCACTTATTATGTGTATTAGCATGTTGTTTGTGAGTATTTTGTGAAATGATTATGAATATCTTAATAGAAATTGCCTTGTGGAATCTTATGATTTGAATTGTGAAATATATACATATATTTATTTATGTATCTTGGAAAAATTCTTGTTGAGTTATTTATTATGATAATTATGGGGTTGAATTGGGAAGATGGAGTAGTTTATTCCACCACGTGGTGAGGCCTCCATTGGTGCACGATGGTTGGCTTGTTATTGTCCCACCTGTTCAATGAGGGACTTGCCCACTTATTCAATGAGGGCTTACGACACCCCGCTAGTTCAATGAGGGGAAAGACCCATGGTGCAGGACATGTGCTCACGAAGATTTTGGCCGAATCTCATCACATGACCGGTGAGCTTTTGAGTAACCAGTAACATGGATGTAACTTAGCCCATGGGTCTAGTTGGAGGAAATAAGGCGGTTCGGCTGGATTGGTGGGAGGCATCTTGGGAATTGTGTTAATGAACACTGTAATACATAATTTTGATACAGAATTCATGACATAAAAATTTATGACGTGTATATTCGTGAATTATATTTTTAATACTATGTTATATTTACTGTTCCACTTGGCACCTCACAAGCACATATTAGTATATGTAATGAGTTGGATTGATGGTTACCCACATTTTTCAGTGATAGTTCTTGTACGAGTCCATCGGGAAGACCTCGGAAGCTTAGGCTACTTTTGCTAAAAAGTAGTTCTTCCATCTTTTGGTATATGTTGGATGGTTGTATATTGCCATGTTAGGGCTCATTCTGCATACTCTGATTTATTCTGTATAATTTGGTAATTGATGAAGCATTACTTAGTGGTCAATCAACCCTTAATTAGTCATTACGTTAAGTAGAATGGAAGGACGTTTCAATTTGGTATCAGAGCGTATGATTCTGATAATTGACTTGCATACATTACATATAGTGGCAATATACAACATTCGCACATACCATCCCTGTTTAGTTGTTCTGTCATGTTCCTTTATCATTCACTTATTAGGGTAGGTTTCATCCTTAGGTGGGGAGAAATGGGGAACACACGAAGATTCACTCCGTTGTTAATCAACCTCCAAATGCTCCTGAGACACCGATGTCTCAAGAGAAAGAGACTCTTTTATATCGATTCGAAGATACATTAATGCTCAGGGGATAGGGGTCTTTGACTGAGTCCTTGACAGTGATGGTTCGTTACATAAAAAGGATGCAGTGGATATCAAAGGGACAATACTTAGCATTTCTGAGGAAGCCAGATAAATTGATACTTGGATAATTTTGAGTGACAAGTTGGAATCAGGGTAGAAATTTTGGTAATAGAATCGTCTGCTCAAAATTTAGAAGTCCAATCAGAATATAGTTCTAACAATAGGTTAGAATATCTGCTTGAGTTTGAATTGATTAAATAAACTTGAAGCTTTAAAATAGTGGGTAGAGCATAAGAGTATCCTTTTCTTAGGATAAAAACAATTCTTTTCAATTGACTGTGATACTGGTACTGGCCACGCATCAACATCTTGCTAAAAGATATTACTTAAGGTACCTTCTATTTTAATCTTAGATGAGGGACACACATCGAGGAATGACAATACTGACATAATTCAGTCCCTTAACAAAGTGAAATTTTTCGGAAAAGTTGTGTTGTCAGGACATTATATCAAAATCATGTCAAAGATGGATTTTTGTGACTTGGTCGAGAACACTTTACAGAAGGACTCTGACTTCAAAAGGAAGGTGGTCGTCATTCAAGATTTGCGTTCTATAACAAGTCAGGTGCTTCATTACTACAAAGGAGATTTTCTTGACGAGCTTCCTGACCTTTTGGATTTTGCAGTTGTACTCAATCCTTCTTCCCGACAAAAGCAAGAAGTCCATAGATTAAAGTACATACTCAGAAAATTTATGACAAGTAAGTGTTGTTTATCTTCACCAAAGATTAAAGCCCTTGGCAGAAAATGTGCTGAGAATTTTGCTATATTTATTCTCATAATGAAAGAGAAAATAAGGGGGTTCAGGCTCTGGAAGTTGGGGGCTTTGAAGATAGCTGAAATGACATAGAATGTAGAATTTGTCGTTAATCCTAGGGCTTTTATTGTTAAGTCAAGATATGATCCCCATATCCTATCAGGACTTTGAGGTTAAGTGTGCTTAGGTAAGAGAAATCTTGAGATGGGTGACCTCCTGGGAAATATTATAAGAATTTAAGATTCCCTGATTTAAGGCCTTAGTACTTTGAGGTATGACATATGATAATCCATAGAGATGCTGTGAGGATGTTAGATTGAATAAGGAAAAGATTGAGACTAGGCTTGAATCTGATCTAAGTTGAAATAGTGCCTAGGTCAAAATGTGAATGAGGTTGTATTGAGGTTCCAATACATGAGAATAGGAATCCTATGAATATTGATTGATGATTAGATCGAAATGTGATTAAGGTTGTACTAAGGTTTTAGTACTTGAAAGTAGGAACCCTATAAGTGTTGATTGATGTGGTGCTATGAGCAATGTTTTGGGTATGATTGAGGGTTGTCGATTAGATGAAAGAATAATGTTAGAATAGGCCCTTGTGATATTGACGACTGAAAGGGAATTAAAACCTCATGTATTATGTTTTGGCTATGAGAATGACATTTGAATGTTTCAAGGTTTAGACTAGGAATGAGAATTATGATCCTAATTGGTATATTGGGTATTATTGAGGCAATATGATTTCTAGGCCCAAACAATGTTTTGGATTGTGAATCTAATAATTATTGTTGTTTGGGGTTATTTGAGGATATTATCTGAATGTTG